>OX438688.1:1250000-2500000 GCA_949316375.1 Mythimna vitellina
GTTACGTCCAGTGTGTCGA
Organism: Mythimna vitellina; assembly: GCA_949316375.1. Taxonomy (NCBI): domain Eukaryota; kingdom Metazoa; phylum Arthropoda; class Insecta; order Lepidoptera; family Noctuidae; genus Mythimna; species Mythimna vitellina. The sequence continues at coordinate 1,250,020 of OX438688.1, forward strand.
GATCAGACAACGGAACATTAGACCTGATGGCCGAGTCTACGAACCAGACGCTGGCCCAAGATTTGCCGGTAGCAGAAAAGCTGAGAGCTTTGAACAGATACACAGATCGGAAAGGTAAGATGCTAATATTATCTTACAAAACAAAACCAAGATTCAAGTATAGGTAATGCTAAAACTTATTTAACAGCAAGCGGTTGAGTTAAGGCGTATAGAATTGCAGCATTTGATCAAATCAAATCAAATCAGATTACAGAATTTTGGAAGACGTGAATTAAAAGCAATTACATTAAAAATTGCTGTTAATATAACCAACAAGAATGCATTTATAAGTCGTTGACGAAGTGAAATTATATAAAATAAAAGAAAACAACTTTTCAACAACGCCAACGTGTTATTGCACAAATCGTGAGTTGCAAGAAAATCTGTCTGATCTTTTAACCCTTCATTACACTGACGTAGAGAGTTTTACTTATGTAAACACTTTTTGTATTGACAGAAACTTTTGGCACTATAGAAAGAAAGTGTAAAAGAAGGCATGTCAAAATCCCACTCATTCATTTTAAATTTCCAAAAAATTATAGCCATCTTTATTTAACTTTTCCAGGATCATCGTTTCGTCGTGGTACCTACCTACCTAAGCCGCCTTCTTTAATTCGCCGAACCACTCCTGAGCCAGCAGCTCCATCATCATCTATTCTGAAAAGAAGACCTACCCCTGCTAGAAAACTGCCTACTTCAGCTGCAGACCCGAATAATTGCGAGCTTTTTACGAACACGCTGTGTCTGCATTCTGAGGACTATCCTACGTAAGTATAGATAGTGCTTAACAATAACGTCACATTAGTCTTAATGTTATAGCTTATTTGTCTTCAATTCATTGATGTTCAAAAGGCAATTGGTGATGAGGGCCTAAGAGATGGACAGTATATTTTAACAATAAATAAAAAAAATATTGAAAGAAAATTTAAAAAAGGGCTATGTTCGGAGTTTTCTTGCATCATAGCATCAGGAGTGAAGATATCCGTAGGAGAACCAAAGTCGCCGATATAATTTGAAAAATCGCCAAACTTAAGTGCTTTGAATCTTTGACTTTGTGTGAGTCGCATCTGATGAATGCGACGCGCACATGACTGTTCGCTGTTGCGATACTTGGGAAGGCCTATGTCCAACAGTGGGCGTCTTTCGGCTGAAATGATGATGATGATTTAAATTCATTTCATCTTTAGTATAAAAATTATTCACTGTTTCTGTAGGTCTGTTCCTAGATTTTTGTGACAAAAGATATTTACTTGGTCTAAAAAAATCTCCATAATTACTCGTATTTAATTAAAATAGAATCTTTTATGTAACTTTAATTACTATAATCATCAAAACGAATGTATTTTTAGCTTGTGTTCATCATCAATATTCTGAACTAGGCTGGCCACTTCTATACCTAGTACATTGAGTGGTTTCCCAAAAACGAGTTTTTATCCATTGATATTTCATTGCATAATCAGGATTGTATAGAAAGCAAGAGTTATGTGTGAGCGAAAGTGATTCCGTTGGTTGCCGTGTGGTTTGCGAATGTCATGAGATTTTCGCGGAACGATTTGCGTGACCGTTTTTATCAAGCGAGGTGTGAGTTCGGCAAGGTGAGGTATAACACTTTTGTGTTCTTATATTTTTATTACGTTGCATTATCTCTAACTGTTATAATGACTTTTACGTGCTGGTCATTGATTCAATTATGAGCATGATTATTACGATTGGATTAGACATAACATTCTACAATATTGTTTATAGCTCCAATGATTTTGTCATCTGTAAAGAAAATGGTTGGTGAGACACTTCATGTGTTTCAATCGAATGACTTATCTTATTTTTTGAGTAGCATGCTTATGATATTTTAATGCCTTCATTGTCTCTACTTAAATAATGACACAAATTCTTATCTGTATGCTATTGAGAAAGATGTTTATGATGAATGGATTCATCTTATATAACTGTAATTGAGATATCTTCTTTGTTTTTGCTTCGACTTCCAATTATGTCGGTGGTCACAAGTCGTTACCCATCGGATCGTAACGAATTAACCTTGAAGAAAAATCTATTATGCAAATTTCTACAGGAGCCATCTATTAATTGATTAACCATGGTAATTTTATAATTAATTAATTTGTTTATTTTTATAAGTATGTATTTATAAATGCAAATGAGGTTTTGTTTGAAAATAAACTGTTGTTTTGTCGGTATTCTGAACTACTTTGGTAACGAAAGATCAAAAAATGACATATGCTAAAACTTGAAATTATTTTCATTCAAATTTTAATTAAGTGTCTATTTTGAGTAACGAATCTGTGCAAAAAGCGTGGTTAGAAAGTATTAATCACGGTATCGATAAGATATTATAATATTGCTGCTCAATCAAGCGTTTTCTGTGGATATTAAATTTTTAATTTGGATATTATAAATAAGTTTTCACTGATTTTATTTACCTACCTGATTTTATTACATATCACAAAAAGTTTACTTGGAAGATCTGAACATTTTAAATTTAAGGCATTTTTGTTTAAAAGTATGTAATTAAAACAAAAAAAAATATATATATATTTTTTTTATTTTACTTTTCTCGTTTCTTTCACATAAATTTGAATTCAACGCTTTTTGATGCTTATTCTTGTTTATAACAGCAACATATTTGAATCTGTGTATGTAACTGAAGTCCAGAATAGTATTTTTCCAGAAAATTTACGTATTTGTGTCTGAAAAAAGCCTGGAGACTCGGGAAGACAAAGAAATACCACAGTAACCATTCAGCAAAGCGGTAAATCAGTGTCGTTTTTGGGTGGAGTAATAATATAATAATTTTAAGTCTCAATGGCAGCTAATTTGTTCAAAACAACAGTTAAGCTAGAACTATATTAGAACGACGTCGCTTGGCATGGATCAAGTGTAGCTCTACAAGTCTAGTTTCCATAAAAAATATATGGAGACAGACGCGTCCAGATCGGCGTTTGGCACACGTGTGCGCAGTGCTTTTTAGCTTTATTGAAGGAATTGTCAGAACTCTTCAAAAACATTGTGAACATCGATTCATGTTTGTTGGTTTTTTGATTATACACCCATATAGCTGAACAACATTTAATGATTAGATTGGCCGGCCGTCCGGACGGCTTGATTCACTTAAATCCGATTGAGCAGAGCTATTTAGAATCCTCAGCCACCCTGTCAGAGACCCTAAGAGAATTGATTTTTCTGTTAGCTTTCCCGCCAAATGCTAAGTACAAAATGTGTGATTTGTCATGTGACTTCTCTTTTCTCAAAAAGCCATTTGTCTAGCCCCTTAGAGAAGCCACCAGCCAGAAGAATTTCTGCCAAGCTAAAGGAGGAGATAGATTAAACAAATTTATTTCAGTTATCGGTTTTCTTTTCATAATATATAGTGGTTTCATGGACTTGTTTGAATTAAATTAATACAAAAAAAACTTGATGTATTTTATAGTTCATAAATATACCACAATATGATTAATCTAGCATGTATAAAAAAAAACTTTTTTTCTTCTATTTTATCTTAACTATATATAAGATATCATAATGAAATAATTTTAGTTTTCCTAGTAAATGTAAATGTTTTATCCCTAATATATTCTACCTTATTTCCCATAAACATAAAAAAATGCAAATACGAGCATACCAAAAGTGATTTACGTTAATGACAGTATCATTCTAGATAGTTAAACTACTTCTTTAGTGTAAATTGCAAAATAGAGGACCACTTTCTAAACACTGCTTAAATAATATCCTTTAATTTACGACTGGCATATCAGCGATAGGTATATTTTACGTAAGTGTTCTCTCCTAAACCCAGGAAATTCTAAATATTAATTCAGTTGTATAATATACTTTATTTTAATAGGCAAACGTAGGCCTTGTTTTCATTTGATATATTCATTTATTTTATATCAATTTATTTAGTTTCACCCATAGCAATATATATACATAAAATCTTAGCTTATTTTCTAATATATAAGCCAATTACAAGTAAACGCAATATTTAGAATATAAACGCCAGATTACCGGTTTGTTACTAACTGAGATATAAATAAAGAATTGTGATGAGAAAAGAAAAACAGAAGATAATAAATTAAAAAAACTTATTACAAAAAGAAAAAAAAATAACCGACTTCACTACAAAAACAAAACTCTAAAACCAAAATCAAAATAACCTCAATTTCGGATGTCGGTGTTTCTGGTGTTGTTTGCTTGTTATTTATTAACACCGACTTCCGAAATTAAAGTTATTTTGATCGTTTTAGTGTTTTGTTATTTGTAGTGATGTCGGTTATTTCTTTTTTTTTAAGTTTTTTATTTCACACTTTTTAGTTGTGCCTATAAACCAATAAACGACGGAGTTCTGAGGTAACAAACAAAAAAAATAATGATAAAAAAAACAACCGAATTAAGAACCTCCTCCTTTTTTTGAAATTGGTTAAATAACAAATGAACTGTTATTGAGAAAAACAAAAATAGCGTAAATAATAAGAATAATTTGACAACGTTTCTTTAGTGTGTAGGGAGGTCAAAATTTTGTTTTGAATTTCGCCTTAGAGTCATTATGTATATCACCTTTGAGAATGGACTTATAAAAGAATTTAACTACATTGTTACACAATGAGTGGTGAGTTAAGACCTAAGTTTGTAAAAGAGGTAGCAGGGCCGTAATGGGAAAGCATATTTTGCGTGGAACTTTTAATAAAATACGTGATAAGAGTTCAATACCTAGTCTTTTTTTCATTGACCTGTTGGTCTAGTGGCTATTGTCCCTGACCAGCAGGTCAGGATCTCCGACATAGCAATGCCGGAGATCGTGGATTCAATTCCCACCTAAGACAAATGTTTGATGTATGTATTTAGAAACATATAAGTATGCTTTTCAGTTGTTTGGTACTCATAGCTTGTGCTCTGCTTAGTTTGGGAGCAGATGGCGTTGTGTGCATGTTGTGGAAAATTTATATAAAAACAACATTTTTAAGATTATGCATAGACTCCGTTGCTCAGTTGACGTAATGATGTCATTTTAAAGATGCTCAGATGCTATTGTCAGGGATACCATATCTTCCTATCAACTTCCTTGCATTTATATCCCTTGGCATATCAAAGAAATGAGAGGCGGAACGACAGGTGTTTGATGAAAGTCCTTAGGATGCTTTCCTGACGCTGATAATGTACTGCGTAAAAGGATCTCAGGCAACGCTAGCATACCCCAAAAATAAAGCAAAAGACAACCGGTACATATTACACACACAAGGAAAAAATGGATATAGAATAGAATAAACTTTATTGCACACCAATAACAATTTCACAGAAACTACTAGTACTACTATCTATTGCATCTTGAAGAGAATATACGCTAGATATAACAGCATATAAACAAGAAATTTGCTTGAGAAAAATCCAAAACTTTGCAAAGAAGCTAGGCGAAGCCGGGGCGAAACTCTGCTCTTCTGGATGAATCACAACATTAAAAAATATTTTTTTTTGTAATTTCAGTGAAGCCATCGTATTGTCAATAAGACGCAATAAGGCTGCTGCAGCCGCTCTACTAGCTGACTACAAGGATCCAGGAGAAGGGACCATTGACGGAGTCACCGCAGCCCAGGAAGCTAAATACAATGAACAGCATTATCTTGTCTCTAATAGGTAATATGCCTATCTTTAAAACTCGATTTTAATAATATTAAATAACATTGATAATAATATTAGATAATATGTAAATGAATGCCCAAAAATGTTTGTTGCATTATCAACACTCGGCTGAGTACTGAGATGAACAAATCAATAATTTAGTTATGTTTGATAGTTGAATTATTTTTATTACTATCTGTAATTAGTTGGGAAAAATAGACTCGCAATTTGAAAACAAAATTGATGATAACAGCACAGTTGGCACCAGTGGATGATTAGCTGCTGCGCTGCGTGCTGCGGAATCGATTTCTAACACAGAACCAACATTTTGATAATCTAAATAAAAGATAGTTGTTCCGGGTCTGAGTGTATTATGTACAGTCAGGGGTCAAAAGTGCAGTTGCACTCTACTAATGTTAAAGTGACTAACATTTCTTTATAGAAGAGTGTCAATGGTTCATGAATTATTTAATATGTAGCGTAGTATCTAAAGTATTGAATGAACGACTTATGGATCATTGTTCGTCGTGCTCTTTTGACCCCTGACTGTACATACGTAGCTGCTATCATAAACATGTAAACTCACATGAGTTTCCAACCGCCACCGGCATTTCGATCCCGATTTCCAGCCAGTGTAGGTGCGGGCTTGCGGACGGCGAGCAATGGGTGGCTCGCCGTCCGATCGTCCGGTAACCGTCCGGACCAAGCCCAAGTCGTCGACGGCGCGTACTGTTCCACGCGCGCCTCAGGGAGATGACACCAAATCGTAGGGTCGAAGCCTACTGGGGCCACGGGTAATGTGAAAGCGAAGCCCGGGGCCCCGGGATTAAGGCAAAAAAGGAACAGGACTAAGGTTTTAGTCAGTAAAAGTCTGACACTATCTCTCGCTCCGCCCAAGAGTGGGATTTGTCGCTAGATGATTTTCCCACCTAAAAAAAAACACGAGTTAACATGTTTGTATAAGTACCCACGATATAAGGAGTAATTACTAGTGTGGGGGGCAACGTTTTATTAAAAAAAGAAAGAATAAAAGGATACTTAAAACTTTTAAACCACAAAGTAAATATTAAAAGCCAATTATAGTGGAAAATGGCTGTACAGAATTGATTTCAATGTTGCTGTTATTTGCTTTCAGGCGAGGAGACACAGCCAACCGTGATTTTGCCAGCGCTGGTGAAGCAGGCTTCATGTGTCCAAGCACAGTAAAGTACGCGAGGCCACAGCGAGCGAGAGCTACCTCGGGTCAGTGGAAGTACATAGTAAACACTGGAGAACACACACAGACTCTGAGGCTGGAGAAATGTTTGTAAGTATATAAATTAACGATGTATCTAATTTGCAATAATCTTTTATGATCGCACCAGAAATGAATATATCCGCAGGAGAACCAAGGTTACCGACATACTTCGAAGAGTCGCCAAACTTAATTGTCAGTGAGCATGGCACACTGCACACATTAAGTTTGGCGATATTGGACAGATGGTTGTTGAGGCTGAAAGGTTCTAGAGTGGCGTCTATGTATCGGAAGACACAACGTGGGAAGGCCTCCCACCAGGTAGATCGATGACCTGGTGAGGATCGTGGAAATCCGATGGTTGCGAGACGCAAAGGAACGTTCGTTTTGGCGGCACTTGGGGGAAGCTTATGTCCAACAGTCTTTGGTTGAAATGATGATGATGATAATTTAATAGTGAAACTGAAAAGGAAGGAATTGAACGTGCAAGAAACAAAATCACAGATGTTGCCCAGAAAACTGCTATTTACAAGCTTGGGATTGAGCCCTATATATCTACCGCATGTCAGATGAGTTTTGATCTAAAAGATGTTCTCGAAGACAAAGGTGAAAAGATGAATTTGACTCTTACGGAAACGACAAACATGCAACATGAGATGTTGAGATTGGAAAAGTTACACGATAGAAGTCGGGGTGCTACGACAGAAAACCTCCTCGAGTGCCCGCAGGCTGTAGTTCCCTTGCGGATACGTCCGGAGTGAAGACCAGTCTGCGGGACGGTGCACCCTGGGAGGCGGCTAACGACTCCCCCTGGGTACTCTTGCCTAAGGGGTCTCGATGTCCGCCTGCGAATATTCTGTCCGAAGGAACACTTCAACGCGTGTCCCTCTGCTATAGCAGAAGGCATAGTGGCGAAGTAAGAGCGGGCTCGGTGTGCACTTACCCTGCCACCGGGCAGGCAGGAGGAAGGCTTGGTCCTCCTCCTGCCACCGTTAGTCTCGTAGCCCCAGAGATTGTCCAAGGTCATGTTTCTGACTTTTGATGGGGGTCGAGGGTCTTGGCTTAACCGCCCGGGCCGCGAGGAAGACAACCTCTATAAGAAATTACCCCAAACCTCCAAGCGGCGGCGCACCGTGAGGGAGGTTGTTAGCTTGACTAATGGGTAGCTAAATTAGTCTCTAGTGCGGACCACTATTTTGAGCAGGTACACAAAGTTTTTACTCGTGGGAACAGCAATGGAAACACTGAATAATAAAAATAAGGAACGGAGGAAGAAAGATGGGCGGTCGGAGTCCGACGCCGCATCGAAGGAGAGCTTAGAGAGCTCTGACGGCGAGGTAGAAGTGGTTTTCGGTGAAAACTCACGTTTTTACCGGAAACGTGGCAAACCGGAGGACGGATCGTCTTCCGAAGCGGAGTTTGTGTCGGCCCGCAAGATCCCCACCAGCAGTCGGGGTGCGTGCCGAGCTGTCGGAAGAGGGAGGGGGCTTACTTCCCAGGAGGTTGCTGAGCGAGCCGAGAGGCTCGCTGCGGAGGGCCGATGTTCCGCAGCGACCAGCGTCAGGGCTTACTCCTCGGGGCCGTCTGGCAGTGTGCCGGACGCCGGGGAAGACTCCGCCGAGGAGTCGCGTAGGGCGCTCGGAGAGCTGGTCGTCGAAGCTTTAACGGCCATAGCAAGAAAGCGGGAGAAGGGCTCAAAGAAGCGAGGCATCGCCCAGTTCGCGGCCTCGATCTTGGAGGCTATGGACGCCTCCTTCGAGAAGCGGCTCGAAAAAAGGATCGCTTTGCTCCGGGCCGAGCTCATCGGAGCCCAGAAAGTCGGCCCCCAGGAAGATGCACCAAAAGGGGGATGCACGCAGGGGCAGGAGCAAAAGCAGCCCCAGTCCCAGTCCCAGCCCCAGCCGGAGTCGGAGGGCCAGCTGCTGATGTTGGTGCGCCAGGAGCTGGCTGCCTTTAGGCAGCAGCAGCAGCAGCAGCAGCAGGAGCAGTTCCAGCTACGGATTCAGCAGCAGCTATCCGTGCTAGAAGGGATTGTACTGCGTCCCCCGCTCGCTGCCTCTGGTCAGCGAAAGGCTGCGTCGTATGCCACCGCCGCCGCGGCCCCGGCTGCTGCGCCTAAGGCGGGCCCATCGGGGCAAGCCAGGCGCGAGGCCGTTACGTCGGAGCCTGCGAGGACGGCCCCGGCGGCCAAGCAGCAGCAGCGGCTGGCGAAGCCTGCTCCTCCCACGAGGGTCAAAGCAGCATCTGCCGCTAAAGCGGCGAACCCCCCTGCCGTGGCGGCGGCTAGGCCGCCCCTGCCACCTCCCCCGTCTGCAGAACCTTCGGCCGACGCCGGATGGACGGTTGTCGGTGACAAGAATAAGGCTGGCAGGACGGCTAGGGCGGCCAAAAAGCGCGCGAGGCGACTGCAGCGCAAAAAGCGGGCCATGGCGGCTAGACTTCGCGCCCCGAATTCCGAGGCTGTAGTTATCACACTACAGCCAGATACGGTAAAGAAGGGCGTGACGTATGACGCCGTCATGGAGAAGGCGAAGCAGGCGGTGTTGCCCCACCTTGGTGAGCTTGGAGCCTCTAGGGGCTTCCGCATGAGGCGCACCGTAACTGGGGCCCGAATGCTTGAGGTCCCTGGTGCGGCCAGTGGCCCTGCCGCGGATGCCCTGGCCGCAAGGATCAGGGCGTCCCTGGACGTGGAAGAGGCCCGAGTGTCCAGGCCCACCAAGCGCATTGATATGCGCATCATGGGCTTGGACGACTCCGTCAGGGTGGATGAGGTGGTGGCCGCCATCGTCGGAGCGGGAGGATGCACTGCCGAGCAGGTTCAGGCGGGCACCATCCGCGCTGACAGCACGGGCATGCGAGCCGTGACGGTTAGCTGCCCCGTGTCGGCGGCCAAGACAATCACCGGGGAGGGCCGACGGCTTCTGGTAGGCTGGGTATCCGCGCAGGTGAAACTGCTGGAGCCCAGACCTCTGCGGTGCTACCGCTGCCACGTGGGGCACCACGTAGGGGCCTGTTGCGCTGCGGAGGTGGACCGCAGTGACCGCTGCTTCCAGTGCGGTCAGTCCGGTCATAAGGCGGTTGAATGCCGTGCAACGCCGCACTGCTACGCATGTGCGGCGGCAGGCAAGCCGGCCGACCACCGGGCTGGAAGCAGGTCCTGCGACCCCCCCGCCAAAGCCAAGGGAAAGGTCCAGAAGCCCATCCACCCCAATGCCCTCACCGCCGCAGCCTCGTCTTTGGCTGCCGCTGCTGTTGCCGCTGCGACCCCCGCGGCAGAGTCCTCACGTGGGGCTCGGGAGGAGACTGTAATGGACTGTCAATAACGGCTCCATTACGTCTCCTCCAGGCGAACATCAACCACTGCGCCTCTGCTCAGGATTTGTTGCTCCAGAGCATGGCGCAGTGGTCGATCAACATCGCCGTGGTCTCCGAGCCGTACTATGTCCTACCCAGGGGAGACTGGGTTCAGGACCGGGACGGCTCGGTGACCTTAATTTCGTCGCCCACCGCCGGTACTCCGTCCCTCGAGCCCGTCACGAGGGGACGGGGTTGCGTAGCAGCACGGTTCGGGGACATTGCAGTGGTAGGCGTCTACCTGTCCCCGAACAGAACTCTCGCCGATCTCCACATCTCCCTTATGGAGCTGAATGCCGTCGTCGCTGGGTTTGGTTCCCTCCCCGTGGTTGTTTGCGGGGACTTCAATGCCAAGAACTTGGCTTGGGGTTCCCGGTACACAGACCAGCGGGGTCGGATGGTGGAGGACTGGGCTCTGGAGACAGGCCTGGTCGTCCTAAACCGGAGTTCTGTCCCCACGTGTGTGCGGATGCAGGGCGAGTCAGTGGTGGACATATCGTTCGCCAGCCCTGCTCTGTCACCGCGTGTCGTCGACTGGCGCGTCATGGAGGGGGTGGAGACGTACTCAGATCACCAGTACATTCGGTTTGACGTCTCCAGCCAGACCTCGACCGCGCCGGTCCAACAGACCCCGTGTGGTCCGCGTTGGGCGCTGAAACAGCTGGACCGGGAGCTCCTCCTGGAAGCCGCGATGGTACAGGCCTGGGTGCAAGCACCGGACAGGCCTGTCGAAATAGACGTCGAGGCAGAGTGGTTCCGGGAGGCCATGTCGCAAATCTGCGACGCGGCAATGCCCCGAGTCCGGCCAGGACGTGCCCGGCGCCAGGTGTACTGGTGGTCGCCGGAGATTGCGGCACTGCGCAATGCGTGTAATGCCGCCCGGCGCCGGTACGCCAGACACTGCAGTCGCCGCATCCGCCCGCCGGATGCAGAGGCCAGGGAGGCGGAGCTGTACGAGGGGTACAGAGTGGCAAAGCGCACCCTCCGAGCGGAAATAAAGCGGGCCAAGTTGGAGGCTTACAACGTGTGGCTGGGGACTCTGAACGGAGACCCGTGGGGACGCCCCTACAAGGTGGTGCGGGACAAACTCCGCCCCTGGGCTCCCCCACTCACGCAGAGTCTTCGGCCCCAGATTGTGGAGGGTGTGGTGAGCACTTTGTTCCCTGCGCGAGGGGAACACTCTCCCCCGCTCATGGCTCCGCCACCAGCGGTGTCTAACGCGGATCACGATGGCGACGACGATGACAATGCTCCGGAGGTGACTGAGGTAGAGATGAGTGTGGCGGTACGAAGGCTGAGTGCCAAGAATACCGCCCCAGGACCCGACGGCTTGCCTGGTAAAGCCTGGGTCCTGGCCATGGAGGCCCTCGGGTCTCGATTAAGAGGGCTCTTCAGCGCATGCATGGAGAGGGGCCAGTTCCCACTTCGCTGGAAGACGGGGAAACTGGTCCTTATCGCAAAGCCGGGGCGCCCTGCGGACTCTCCGTCCGCGTACCGGCCCATTGTGCTGCTCGACGAGGTGGGCAAGCTCTTTGAAAGAGTAATTGCAGACCGCCTCGTCGCGCACCTAACACGGGTGGGACCGGACTTGGCGGACGGCCAGTTCGGCTTTCGCAGGAGGCGCTCCACGGTGGACGCCATCATGCGCGTGCGAGCTCTCACGACGGGGGATGCGGTGTCCCAGGGCAGGTGTGTCGTGGCGGTGTCTTTGGACATCGCCAACGCCTTCAACTCCCTGCCCTGGAGTAGCATTAGGACGGCACTCCGATATCACCGGGTGCCCGACTACCTCTGTCGCGTGATCGAGGCCTACCTGTCGGACAGGTACATCATCTACCCCAGTCACCAGGGAGAATGGAAACGGCGAGAGATGTCGTGCGGTGTTCCGCAGGGATCGGTACTAGGACCGCCCTTGTGGAACATCGGCTACGACTACGTGCTGCGCGGCAACCTCCCTGACGGGGTCAGCGTGATCTGCTACGCAGATGACACGCTGGTCTTGGCGCGGGGAGAGTCGTACCAGGCGGCGGTCGAATTAGCGACACGCGGGGTTGCGATAGTCGTTGATAGGATTCAGCAGTTGGGACTCGAGGTGGCGCTGCACAAGTCTGAGGCCATGTGTTTTCACGGCCCTCGGAGCGCACCGCCTCGGCATTCCCAATTAACGGTAGGAGGAGTTCACATCGGCGTCGGGTCGACGATGAAGTACCTGGGACTCGTCCTCGACAGCCGGTGGAATTTTGAGGAGCACTTCCGACGTCTGGCCCCCAAACTGAATCGGACTGGGGCTGCCCTCAAGCGGCTCTTGCCCAACCTCGGAGGTCCAGACGCCTCCTGCCGGAGGCTCTACGCAGGCATCGTCCGGTCCATGGCCCTTTATGGGGCGCCGGTTTGGGCGCCGTCACTGCGAAAGCGACCGGCGGCCCAGCTGAACGCGTGCCAGAGGGTCATGGCCATACGGATGGTGCGGGGATACCGGACGATTTCCCGCGAAGCGGCGAGCCTCCTTGCTGGCCAGTCACCATGGGATCTGGAAGCATCAGGCCTTGCACACATGCACGATCTGCGCGTGGAGATGCAACGTCGGGGCGAAACTCCACTGCCACGACAAGTCGCGGCATGGCGGGCAGAGTTCCGGCGGGGTCTCATGGTGGAATGGCGACAGCGACTGTCGCAACCCAGTGCTGGGCACGCCATAATCATGGCGGTAATTCCCCTCTTTGAGGAGTGGCTGGAAAGGCAACACGGCGTCCTTACCTTCCGCATGACGCAGGTCCTTACCGGACATGGTAAGTTCGGGAGGTTTCTGCACCGGATTCGTGCGGAAACGACGCCCGGGTGTCGCCACTGTGTGGACCGCCCGGAGGACACGGTAGAGCACACGGTGGAGGTGTGCCCCGCTTGGGCAGAGCAACGCCGTGTCCTCGTGGGGGCGATTGGCGGCGGCGATCTCTCGCGCCGGGCCTTGGTTCAGGCCATGCTCCGGAGTGAGGAGGAGTGGCAGGCGGTCGCCTCCTTCTGCGAAGCAGTAATGCTAGCAAAGGAGGCGGCCGATCGCGTGAGGCAGCGGTCTTCACGCCCCAACCGCCGCCGGGACTCCGATCCCGATTACCGGCCACCGTAGGCGCGGGCTCGTGGACGGCGAGCAATGGGTGGCTCGCCGTCCGACCGTCCGGTAACCGTCCGGACCGAGCCCAAGTTACCAACGGCGCGTATTGTTCCACGCGCGCCTCAAGGAGATGTCAGCAACTGTAGGGGCCCAGCAGGGTCGAAGCCTACTGGGGCCAAGGGTCTGATTCTGAAAGGAAGACTCGGCCCTGGTACGAAAGGCAACGAAGGAACAGGAGTGGGTTTTTAGTCAGTAAAAGTCTGACACTATCTCCCGCCCCGCCCAAGAGCGGGGGATGTCATAAGATGATTTTCCCACCGGAAAAAAAAAAAAAAAAAAAACACGATAGAAGTAAAATTTTTACAATATAGCCAAACGACGTAATAGCAATAATCTTTTTATTTCAGAATTAACTTCCATAATAAATTATACAAATTTGTTAGTATCATAACTTATAAAATTATGTTAGTAAACAAATATACATAACCAGATGTTAGTAACACAAAAACTAATGTAATGTATACTTAGAATACAAGTCCATATTTATAGTCATATGATTAAATAAATAATAATAATGACTACTAGTTCTAAGTTACACTTGTTTAATTATAAATTAAAATGGCCGAATGTCTGTTATTTCAACATCATGTCAACGTCTTGCAAAAATAATATAATTAATTGTCTCGCTTACAAGATTGTAGTAATTTGAAGAATATTTTTAACCGGTAATTAGACTTGACAAAGACGTCAGTTTTGTAAGAGTCGATTGATAACTTATTTAGTTTTATTATCTGGAGCGGAGCGAATTGTTTGTTGATTGTTTTATTTTAGAAGGTTTGACCGCAGTGCAACTTCCCTCGGAAATATTTGAATTCATTATCAGTGTTGAAATATGAGTTCAAAATAGAAATCAAATTTTTCTTACTAACACCTTTTTCAATGTTGGTTTGTTACAGAAAACCTAAAGAATCGTGCACTTACCTAACAGACAACTTCAAATCGAAATGCGTTCAAGTTTATAACTACCATCGTCTGTTGACTTGGGATCAACAAAATGGTCTCCATATGGATATTTTCAAGGTACAATATGCGAATTGTAATTTTCTTTGTAATACTCTCATCATCTTCCTGCCCTTGTCCCATCTTATTTGGGGTCGGCGCAACACGTTTTTTCTTCCATTCTATCCTGTCAACCGTCATACTATCACTAACTTCCTTTTCTTTCATATCACTGTTCACAAAATCCATCCATCTTTTCTTTGGCCTCCCTCTCCCTCTCCACCCATCCACATGTATACTCATAACTCTTTTAGTAACATGCGTTTCATCTCTCTTCTTTATATGACCATACCAAGACAAACGATTCCCCTTCAACTTTTCAGTCACTGGCGCCACTTTCAAACTTCCTCTAATATATTAATAATACTCTAACTAGTTTTATTGCTATAATTAACAAATAAGTAAAAACAATAGTTTGCAGCCAAAATACAATAGAGTGGCTATTGGGGTTTTTCATATTTATTAATTCATACCAAATATAAATCCGTATTTAATAAGTCCGTATCATGTACTGTTTTTGAAATTTTGACTTTAAAACCCATAAAAATGCGTTATGGGCACTTTTGTAACGTTGTTAAAATATGATAAATCTATCTCAATATCGAAACTATACAAAGTGAGTTTTTTTTTCATATGTGTACGTTATTGTCGATAACAATTTATAAAATCTTTAGATCTTTAAATAAATAAAAACATTCTTAAATAATATTTCAGTAATGTTGCTTAAGTTTACATTTGATTTTTTTATGTATAATATTTTTTTTATTTCGGAGGGTAGACTATTAATAAGTCTTGGTACAATATACCCGGTAGTTCGCTAGTAATACGTTTTTGTTGGCGCGCTGTGTACGAAGCCTATTCTCAGAAATTGCCCGAGTGCATATAGGATGATTATCTATATATATCTTGACTATTTCAGCTACACCTGTAGCTGAGTTTCACTTAGTACATACTAAGTAAAATCAGATCAGAACTCTGGGATACTAATGTTTAAAAATAAATCTACAAGACCAAATAATTATATGTACACATCATTACTTTCAAAATAAACATGAAAAAATAAGACAAATACGATCAATTTATTTTTTTATCTTATCATTGCCATAAAAGGGTACTTTTTTGACTATTGTTCAAGAAGCTTTACAAAGATGCAGCTAAAAATCTTGACATGAATTTTTATACTATCAAATTTGAACTATGGAGTCTTCAGATAAAACGGAACACCTATAGTTAAATCAGTTAGCATAATAGCATAGCATAATCAGCCTTATAATGTTCCCTCTGCTGGGACTGCTGGGACGCCATAATTATGGCGGTAAGTCCCCTCTTTCAGGAGTGGCTGGAAAGGCAACACGGCGGCCTTACCTTCCGCGTGACGCATGTCCTCACCGGACATGGTAAGTTCGGAGGTCTCAGCGCCGGATTCGCGCGGAAGAAACGACCGGGTGGCACCATTGCGTGGACGGTCCGGAGGACACGGTGGAGCACACGGTGGAGGTGTGCCCCGCTTGGGAAGAGCAACGCCGTGTCCTCGTGGGGGTGATCGGCTGCGGCGTTTTTTCGCGCCGGGCCTTGTTACAGGCCAATGGTCCGGAGCAAGGAGGAGTGGCACGCGCTCGCCTCCTTCTGCGAAGCAGTAATGCTAGCAAAGGAGGCAATCGGCTGCCTCTTGGGCGGGGCGTGAGGCAACGGTCCTCACGCCTCAACCACCGCCGGGATTCCGATTCCGATTTCCGGCCACCGTAGGCGCGTGCTTGCGGACGGCGAGCAATGGGTAGGTCGCCGTCCGACCGTCCGGTAATCGTCCGGACCGAGCCCAAGTCGTCGGCGGTGCATACTGTTCCACGCGCGCCTCAAGGAGATGTCAGCAACTGTAGGGGCCCAGCAGGGTCGAAGCCTACTGGGCCCCAAGAGTCTGATTCTGAAAGGCAAACTCGGCCACGAAAGGCCGAAACTACTGACACTATCTTCTGCTCCGCCTAAAAGCGGGGGATGTTATAAGATTCCCACCGAAAAAAACAACTGCTGGGACTCAGACCTCCTCTCTAGTACAGGGAAAGGGCAAGATTACGCCTCCACGCGGGCCCAGTGTGGATTAGTGGGTGTCACAAGTCTCCGAATTTTTGGTTCTAGGACATGCCGGTTTCCTTTCAATGTTTTCCTTCACTGTTTTGTGGGTAGTGGTGATGAAAATAAATTACACAAAGTAATGCCTGCCGCGGTTTGAAACCGCGACCTACAACTCATAAGTCGGGGCCGTTACCCCGGCTCAGTGCTTTCTATATATATGCAACATATTTAAAAATAAAATTATGTAGTGAAAAAAATTAATGACCTACATATTTTGATTAATCTTGATTGCGTCATTAGAGTGTTTGTGTGAGAGGGCTTGATTCCAATACCAATGCGCTATCAAATTTTAACTATGGAGTCTTAAGATATAATTAAACTCACAAGGTCATATAAGTTGCATTTAAAAAATAAATATTATAGCATATACTAGACTAAATAGTCTAGTGCATTATTTTAGGATAAAAAAAATTACCTATTTTAATAAATCTTGATTGTGTCACTAGTGTGTGCGTAGATCCCAAAACCGATGCATTAGCAGTGTAGGAAATTGATTCCCAAGTTAACTTCTGCCTACAATTTGGATTTAACAACAACTAATCTCTTAAACAATACTGCTTTAATTATAATATTCAGAGGTCATTCCCTGCACTAACAAGGAAAAACCCCTGGTTCTAACTATAGTACACTCAAAAAATGGGCTCCGAAACGGTCCCTAGCTCTTTAGTGACGAAGCATCAAGAAGGGGCAGCATATTCGAAAGTGCTTATATGGAATAGAGAGATATATCTCACCAGCATCTATTATTAAAATTACAATTATCTTTTCCAGGTTCCCACATGCTGCTCCTGTCACATCGAAGGTTACAGTGTGTCCTTCCCACCACTTGGTCACAGAGTTCAAGAAACCTCTTCAGAACACTTTCCTGGAGAAGACTTATCTTCAGAAACAGGAAACCATGCTTTCGAAAACGTACAATCTACTATCCAAAAACCTAAAATAAAATCACCACCATTTACTCATAAAAAACCAATAGAATCATTCCCTCCATTTACGGATAATCAGAATTTAATACCTGGCAGTCCTTTCAGCAAACAAAATAACGACAATGATGAATCTTTACCACCAAATCCTATAGATTCTTATGGAAACTCATATTTTCCGGACTCATTTAACCAAGCTAGTTCAATTAGGCATGTGAAACGACCACCTTCTATCAGAACCCCTCCTCCATCATCAAATTTCGATGAAGTTACTTTACCAAGTTACCTGGAACCACCGACACCAGCAGCTGGTCAATCGTTCAACTTTATCAAAGACAATTCTGCACCTAAGTTTAAACTACCTGGTAGCCAGTTTAAGAGAACAACGAGGCCAAGTCTACCGGGGCGAAGACCAATCAGAAAGAAAACTTCTGGTGGACCAGACGATCTTCTATCATCAGGATCTCAAGCCGTCGAATCTTTCCCAAACAGCAGTGGAGACACCTTAGAAGAAGTACATGACTACGAGGATGCTGACATTGGCCAGGCAGCATCGATAAATACACCAAGACCAAGAGTCACAATAGCTCCAAAATTACAACAAATAACAACCGAAAAAATGATGAATACACAAAAATCTAGAGAACCTAGCAATAACGATGAACATTATGTTTCTAATGGGAAGCGTGTAAATTACAACTATCATCCAATTATAGACTTTTTTGACGAAGACAAAGAAATGGAAACTGATGAATCTATAGATAGAGAAGATGTTGAGCCGAGTTATATTCCAAGAGTAGAATCAGAATGGAAACCAATTAATCATCCTTTTCCTAGAGATAGCCAAACAAACAATGTTGGTAGAAAAAAACATAAATAATATAAAACGGTAGACATAAATATTAATTACGGTGATTTTATCAGTATAATGATTAGTTGAATGAAGTGACGATGAAGCAATTATTCATATTAATTAATACATTATGTAGAATATCATTAAAATTAATGAACATTGTTATAACGAGCGATTGAGACGATTTTTCTGCTGATGTAATATTTGATGCTGCTCACCTGTAAAGCTATAAGAATGATATCATATTGATAACGATCAAAGACTTTCTAGGCTATTACTGGCTTATTGTGTTCAGTCTTATCTATGTGAATTCGATTTGTGCCTTCATAAATTTCTGCTATCGTTTAAATTTCTTCGCAATCCCTAACGGCAAAACGGGTATTAAGATTGCATCAGCCACTTTGTATGTTGTCTGTCTTGATTGCTTGTCTATATTCTCCCATAGTAGTCTTAGAGTTAGCTGTAAGTCTCAAAATATTGTAAACTTTCATTATCGAACGAAACCAAAACAAAGTTGCAATGTAAATTGTTAATTTTTATTTATTGTTAAAATATTGTTTTGTAATTTATTTAAATTATGTTAGGTAAAATTAATGTATGTTTAAGTTTTATATTGATTATTATAAGATTTCAAAGACTTGCCACTGAAATAAAAAATGTAAATTTTATACGTCTTTAATTTTTAAAGTTTCAACACTCAAGTTCAAAATATTCACAGTTATAAAACGTCAGAAGCTAGTGAACTAGTTGTTTCTTATGGAGAAGAACCGGCACAGAAATCCATGATGTATGGATCTTTTAAAAAAATACTTTCTTACTATGAGTATAGTAACAGTGATACTTCACTAAATCAAACACTTATCACCCACATTGATCTTAAATTATTTTTAATATAACTGAAATATATTTTAAAAATCACAAACCATTTAAAACAATAAAATCAATTCAGATAACTAGCGTTAAAAGTGAAAGCTGCAGCACCAAAGTTGAACGCACTACGTGAAGATATCTCTCATTCGTTCAAGCTCAACAGATACTGTAACAGTTTAACAAAAAGTGTGTTGGGACACTAGTACGTAACCTAGATGTGCACTGAGACAACTCATTGTGTGATAACACAATTTAATACAAACTTTAGCAATGTATTATTGGTTATTGTGCAATTTGTCATGTCAGAAAATTAGTCTCGTATACTAACTGCTTTATGTATGTAGTTCATTGGTCAGGTTGTCGTTACAAATGTTCTAAAATGGTCGCGGAAATTGATTCCGTGAGTTTTGCAATCATTCTAACTGGTTTATATTTGAAAATAGACTTGATTTGGTAACAATCTGAGCTAGTGTTTAGTGTAGCCTGTGTAGCGTAATTTTATTAGGAAGTAGGTACAAGAAGTGTTGGTTAGTTTCAATATATTTGTGATAAAAAAAAAACACTTTTTTACAATTAAGTTCATATAATTGGAGTACACTTTATTTATAAAAATAACAAATTTATAAATAAGTTCTCTTCGTTGTAAAAACAATAACAATAACCTCTATCACAGTACAGTTAACAATAGCGAATAATTATTATAGATTTTGATAACTCAATCAATCGCTTTCGACTCTAGTCCCGCGATACGTAATGTGGCACTTTCTATTACAATAGACTAATTACTTTCGAAAATATCCATCGCCAACTTACGAAACTACAACAATAATTTAGTGTTGCTTACATTTTACCCGCAATTGTGATCTATCTTACACTTTTTTCTTTTAAATTAATATCCATTAAATTTATTACCATAATGCGAATCTTCTGTGGAATTAAACGTGACTGAAAAGTGATCTGTAGCATTTTTTTCTTAGTAGAAACTAGTTGGAAAAGAAACGCATAAACTCATAACAATCAACTGACTGCAAGCAATAATTACGAACGTTACAATATGTACCTAATATGTAACAATAAAGCAATTTCATTTATCTCGTAAGACAAAATGAGCGCAAAATTAATAGGTACTTATTTACGTTGGAACATTGCGATCAATCAGTGATCCGCAGCTGTAACACAATAATTAGAATTTGATTATACGACAATTCAATTTCCTCTAACCTAGTAAGTTAAGTTACATAAAAAACTTGCGTCATACGTTTACACACCAGCGACAAGTAAACATAGCGTAAAATAACTATAATTTTCAAATCAAAAACAAAGCAGCTTTTAACTTAAGTAATTACTTAAATATTGGTACTGGTATTAACTGAGCTACTTAAATACTAGGTTTTACCTTAAAGTTCGTCATGCTGAGAAATATTTTTGCGACAAAATGGAAACTTGTCATCTTTCCTAAGACTGACAGACAGGCAATTTTTATATTTTTACTTATCAGTCGACGTAATAGTACATGCGTTTGCTAGGGTCTAAAATATAACCTGGCGTACTGGTCATTACGGGCACGGCTTGAGCAAAACTGTTTAGGAGATCGGCGGAACTCTTTGTATTTTTCGATGTACTTTTCACTTGAATATCGTCACTATCATTCTGTTGTGCTAAGGCAACTAGTTTACCGCTCCTGTAATTTCCTCCATGCATCCTTTCATGTCCGGAACTTCGAGACCTATCATCATCATCCTGTCGTGATGTATCTTCATCATCATGGTTATCATCGAATTCAATCAGTTTCTCGTTTCTTCTGCTACCACGTCTTTTATTATCATACTTAAGGTTACCACCATGCATTCCTCGTACTGGTGGATCGCTCAATTCAATTAATTTAGAATTTCGGCCATTGTTTTTTGAGCGATTTATATCACTCAATGATTTTAAGTTACCTCCATGCAGTCTTTTAGGAGCATACTCAGTTAGTTCAATATGTTTTGTGCTCTTACTCTGTGAGGTTTCAGCATCTTTAAGTGTTTTTGTACTTTCAGGAGGTTTGAGTAGCCTCAGATCTTCTTTTGTAGCATGTCGATAGTTTCCACCATGTTTCCGACCCTTATCGAGATCTATGTGCTCTCCAAATATTTCAACGTCTCCTAAATTATTAATTGCTTTTGCCAACTCATCATCTTTATATAAATCTAAAGCTTCAACATTTTTCTGCGGCTTCTTTTTTGGGATTACTGGTATTTCTTTGATTATTTCAACTTCTTTAATGTCTTGTTTAAATTGCGTTACGTGTGGAGACGATTTGTTTGCTGGTATTTCTTTGTGTATTTCAGTTCTTTTTCTGGTGACAATAGGCCTATTGTTTCGAGGAGGAATCGTAGGGGTAGTAGCATGAATGCGAGTTGCTACAGTTGTTGGAGGGGCATCTGTTGTTCGGATTAGCGTACGTTTGGTTGGTTCGGGGGTAGTAATTTCGGGTTTAAGATTTTTTCGTTCTTTAACTTTGTCTGAATCTTTATCATTTTCATCCTCCACATTATCATCATCGTCGCCTTCATCATCATCATCGGCGTCATCGTTGTCGTCGTCATCATCCTCATCATCATCGTTATCTGCGTCATCATCAATCTCATCACTATCACTGTCAATCTCCTCTTTTTCGTACGTTGGCATGTAATCATCCATATCAGTTTTGACCCCAATCAAAGCGTCAACTTCTTTTTCTCTCATTTCATCTTCGTCTTGGTCACCATATTTCTGAGTATCTGTCACTAAAGTGCTTGAGTGTGATTTCTTTTTCTTTTCTGTATATTTAGGAATCACAACGTCATCTTCTTCTACATGTTTAGTTTTTACAGGTCGCTGTGTTACTTCTTCTTTTATTTCAATATTATCATCAGGTTTATAATTACGGAATCTAGTTACAAATTTTAATAATTGTTTTTCGGTAGTATGATCCGGTTCTTTTTCACTTGCTAGTTTTTGAACATTTCTCTCTGGTTTTATTCTTCTTCTAAATGACGGTTTAGGAGTCGTGGTTGTTGTTGTTGCTGAGGGCACTATCTCATCCTCTTCTTGCTCAAATTCTTCATTGCTATCTTCGCTACTGCTATCTTCAAAATTTTCTTTAGAATTTCTTTGTTTTGCGGTTGAAATATTAGAATCAGTACTTGTAACCATTTTTTTAACAGAATTTGATTCAGCCGTATTCTGACTATCAGCAGATTGAGTGGATCCAAAACGTTTTCTGCCTCGTATATGTTTTTGAGTAGAAGTTTCCAAATTTTTATCAGTACTTGTGTGGGATCTGTATGCATCAATTGACATTGCTCGTTTGTTTTCGACTGGAGTATATTCTGATTTGTGATTTGCAGGTCTTATTTCATACCTAGGTTCACCTCTGCGGTGATCTACACTGACATCAACAAAAGTTGCATCAGGATTCACATTTTCATTTCTAGTAGGTTTGATTCTCTCTTTTCTGCCAATATCAACGTAAGTGCGGCTATTGGTTTTTTGTTTGTCATCTTTATTTGATCTTGATACCCGTTCTGCCACTCTACTTGATTGCAACTGCTTTATCAGTGGGCTGATATTACTGGTCGTCGTAGTTTTCTTTGAGTCTTGAACTTGACTATCTCTTATGATTTTGTAGGGTTCATAAACGAATGGTGTTGCTCTTTTTGCCCTTAATTTAGGAGGCAGCTTTGTAACTTCTTCTTTGTTTTGGAAAAAGTTGTAAGTTGTATTGGAATTATCTCTATCAGAATATAACAAACTTGCTGATACATCAGTGTTTATTTCTGGATTTGTCGTAGTTTGAATATTTTTCAAAATATCTGTGTATACATTGGCCTGTTGGGTATCATTAGCTGCTAGTGTACCTTGTGGTGTATATAAAATAGTTTTCAATTCTTCATTCGATTTGTTCAAAGACTCTTTTAAATCACGTTGATCACTTCTTAATTTATCCAGAAGAACAAAGATGTTTGTTTGGGCAGTCTCTTGCAATTTATTAGATGAATCAATGACAGTATTTGATTTAGATTCTGGAGAAATTTCTCCTTTTACATTTTTAAGTATATATGTAGGAAGTTTAGGTGCAAGAATAGGCTCCGGGTTCGATATTATTTCTTCTTTGAAGAATGGACTGTCTAAAGGATTCTCCCCAAAATATTTGGCCTTGAAACAATCAATTTTATCACCAAGTCCTTTGAGACGAGGTTGTTTCTTCACAGTTTCAAAACCTTTATTTTTGTTTATTTCAGATTTATCATCATTTTCACGATCATCATCTTCTGTGGGGTTTTCACCGTTTTTCAAATTTTCAGGAATCGGATCTACTTCTTCGTCTACTTCAGGGCATTCGAGACGAGAACGAGAGTCATAAAATTCAGTACCGCCATTTGATTTTTTTGGTATCAATTTGAGATTTTCAGCATATTTAAGGGGTGAATTTTTGTTTATGCCCTTTAAATATTTGTAGTAGTATGGGTATTTTTGTTTTATGTCTTCTTTCTCTGCTTCTGCTTTTAGTTTTGCTGGTTTTAGGTCTTCGATTTTAAATGACAAGGTTGAATTTAGGTCTATTTCTGGTACATTAAATTTTATTTCTCTCTTACCAACTTCGTGTTCATTTGATACATTAACCTGGTTACTTTTCTTTCTATGTCTATCATTATTATTATTATCGCTTTCACCATCATCACTGCTGTTGTCATCACTACTGCCATTATCATCATCATCGTCATTCCTAGATAAATCTTGTCTCCTGTTTCGGTTATCATTCTCTGGATTATTATTTTGATGCAAATGAGCGTCAACATTTTCTTCATGTTCGTCTTCAGAATATTCCTCGTTTTCTGTTTCTTCTTCAATGTCTTTATTATTGTTTTTCCATTTTTTTCCGTGTTCCTCTTTGTCTCTGTACTCTGATCCACCACCATCATGATATTTTCCACTGACTGTTGGAATTTTGTATAACCCATCACTGTTTACATGTTCTTTGAGAAAACCGCCATGTCCCTCATGATCTGAAGCGTGTTTTTGTTCTCCAGCATGATCGTATGCAGAATCTTCATAACCTTCTTCACTGTAAACTATTTGCGCTTTTGTACTTTTTACTGCTTCTCTTAGCCGAGGTGCATTTATTATTTCTTCATAAGTTTCTGCATCGTCGAAGGCAGCTTTTTTGGGTAGATGCTTATGCGTCTCTGTTTTTCTGACTTGAGCATAATTTTTAACAGGGATAAACTCGTCTTTTTCTTCTTCATCCTCCGCATCATGTTTTTGAAGTTCTAGTTTCTGGAAGGCTGGTGGCCGATTATGTTGGACAATGTTATTGACAGACTCGTCAAGGTTATTTCTTAGTGCCACGTATTTTTCTCTACCCTTTTCGTATATATCATGTCCTTCTTCAGGTTCGGCTATGTTCTCAGAAGTAGCCACTTGAGGATACTCATTACGCTCATCATCATATTTCATACCATGTTGTTGTCTTAAATTATGAATATGATGTTGCAATGGGCGGTAATGCACCGGTCTTATTTTGGCGTTTTGATTCCAAGGGTGTTTGAATTTTTTATTTAGTTGATTATCTCGGCTGACATCTCTAGGTGGCATTTTGTAATATACCGGTCTTCTTTCAGGTCTGTGAACCTCATATTTAGCAGGAGTGTTTTTATGTGGAAACAGTTTGCTTTCAGTTTCTTCTGGACTCTCTAAATACTCTTCTTTAGCAATATTAGGTTCACCGGCTTCTTCTTCATAAGCCTGCAATCTTTGTTTAGTACCTTGCAAATCGTTTCTTATTTTTGAAAGCACTGGATCTTTATAAATCGCTTGCAATGCCGGTTCTTCTGCTTTGTATGGGTGAAATATTTCATAGTTGCTGGCGGTCGGTTTCACAAAGCTGTTTAATTCTGAAGTTTGCTGCACATACTTTTGCAATGGTTGAAAAGCCTCTTTATTAGGATCTAGCATATGATGAATGCCTAAAGCGGGTTTTGGATTACCCGTATGTGGTTTGATAGGATACGCTTTATAATGTTGTTCAGGATTTTGCACTCCATGGAACGCAGCTATGTCGGCGGCAAATCTGGGTTTCTGCGCAGTGTATGTAAAATACTCGATCGGCACCGTTTGCTGATTAGATGGTTTGATGTGCACATTTTGTGGTTGGATAATCTCCACTGGTAATTCCTTTCTCGGTTCATTTTTCACTTCACTACGCGCACTGTCGTCCCATGTGACCGGGACCTTGATAGATGGACACAGTTCACAAAACGTTAACACTAGGAATAGACTGGAGACTTTGTTCATGTGCATTGTTCACATCACGGATCGCGGCGGTGGTTGGCGGTTGACTGAACCAGGTCGATGGGCAGCCAAACGGTTTTTATCTCCTCGGTCGTTCGTCGCGGACCGATTGCTTGTCGGCCGGTCGCTTTGTGTATTGTGTATGGTGCAAGGTGTCGACTGAAGCGGAATTTATAATAAAAATACGCGGTCGTTTAATTACTTGATTTGTATAGTTATTTTATTTGAAATTGACTTTACTAAGTCATGCAGGATTCATATGCAGGATTAAAAAAAGACTTATTTCATAATATCAATGAATGTATACTTTTAGATTGTGCAACTGAATTACAGACAATTTCGTTGGATGAGTATTAGAAAAAAAAGTAGGTTTGGAACAGCAACAAACCAAGGTCAAAAGAGTTTACTTTAGTAAAGACTATTCTGATCTTTTTTCTAAGATTCGTGGTATAACCTGTAATGATAAACTAAATTGCAGTAAACATATTCTTTAGTATGAGTGTGGTAACGGTCTAAGAAACAAAAGAATATACATAAAACAAAATACTGCAGCCTCACATAACTTGCACCAAGAATATCTGTTCAATGGAGAAATTAAGAAAAAAGGTACATGAAAGATAACGAAACAGATAAATGGCTAACGTCTGGACAAAGACAGCCGGATATAGATACCTTACAAGGTGTTACGTGAAAACATATGATTTATTATTTGTTTCCAATTTCAGTACCTTGGACCACGATGTTATGTAATTATATTGTGTAAAGGAGTGCAGTATTAGTAGGAGTAGAAAGGGTCAGAGCAGGTACCACCCCTCTTTCAACGGTTAAACATTTTGCGATATATTGAAAATTTGTCGCCCACACTTTTGGCAACTTGCGTCAGATTTGGTATGCGGAATGAGAAAGGTCTTTAAAGGTAAAGGATTGTAATTAAAGTGACGAAATTATCTGACAACGCTGACAAACTGGATGCAAGTGCGATGATTAATGCTCCAGTTATAACTACACTGTAAAGATATTTGTCATATATTGCGACAAATTCATGTTGATATTCATTACATTATGCCGTTTTAGCCGCAGAAGTTTGGTGGGTTGAATGTAAGAAGCACATAACCGGTTGATGTGGCTATGCTTAGGAGCAGCATATGTCCAGCAGTAGAAATTTTTTAGCTGACATAATGATGATAGACTTTAAAATTCCAGGCTTCGGTTGACTTGAAAAGATTATATTTTATTATTTTTAATATCATAGCTGTATAGATCTGATCCATTCTTCAATTGTTTGCATTGCCAATGATATCATAAATAAATAATCAATATTATTACTATCTGATAGCTCAAAGGATGTAATATGAACATGAATATCTCTTTTCAATCTGATGCTGTTTCTGAAATATCTCCGTGATTACTTCATTGGCCAGTGGCTTTATCATAACACTATTCTTGAAGAGTTTGTTTGTAAGTCCGTAACCGAACAAAAGAAGGGTTTTATCCCAACATCTAGCACTAGCGTTAAGCATGAGGTCCATTTTTCAGTATCATGAAATGATTCCTCGCGCTCTATGACCTCCCGCGCTCTGGCTACATGCGTTTCTTCTGTTGCCTGTTATATTTCAGTGATGCGGTAACTCTTTGGCCCTGGATTTCCTTCAAAGTGTTTTATTGTTTTAGGGTTCCATACCCAAAGGTTAAAGACGAAACTTTCTTGCTATCACTCCGCTGTCCGTCGGTTTGTCACCAGGCTGTATCTCATGAATTGTGATAGCTAGACAATTTTCGCATATGACTTATCTCTGTTACTACTATAACAACAAAATACTAAAAACAGAATAAAATAAATATTTAAGTGGGGCTCCTCGTTCAAACGTGTTTTTTTTTTTTTGCTGTTTCTTTTGCTATGGACACTACGAAACTCGTCGCGCGCGAGTCCGACTTGCACTTGGCCGTTTTTTTTTTCTTTTTGAATCTGGATTATTATAATAATACTCTTTTGATGGTAATAGACTTTCGTTTTATTGCATGGTACTCAAACATAACTGGCAAAATTTTAGTATCCTTAAGAGTACAGTAAAAATACACATGACGTTATGTTATTAACTATGGGTCAATGTTCCATGCCAGTAACGAACGCGCGACTTTCATTCATTATTTTTGGAGAAGTATTAAAGATCAATTATTGATTAGTCATTCTTTTATTCTTGTAACAATAATGATAATAACTATTTTCGAGTGCACTTACATAACTTTAGATTACTAGCCTAATTAGATTTAGACAATTAGCAATCACTGGTAGCAGTAGGAGGTATTTGATAGAATTAATCATGGTTCACTGCAACGTTTTAGCTATTAAAATAGGTATTTAAGTTTATTGCTTACCACAGCTTTCAATTAATCTCATTAATATTATAAAGGCGAATGTTTGTATCTATATGATGGTGTGTGTAGGTATGTATATTTGTAACTTCTTTACATTCGAACGGTTGAACGGATCGTCTTGAAATTATTTTGGAATAGCATATAGAATTTTTTTATTTGGGTTATATCCCCTTGGGTAAAATTTCTAATTTAGTGCAGGCAAAGCCGCTGAAAGAAGCTAGTTTACTGTAAAAGAATTTTATTGGTGTAGAAATTAAAGAGGAAATATTCACAAATTATTAATAAAATCGCTCGGCTGGGCAGCGTTCGGGAAGCTGCACGGTATCTTCTCATCTAATATACCACAGTGTCTCAAGACGAAAGTCTATGACCAGTGCGTGTTGCCAGTGATGACATATGGTTCCGAAACGTGGTGGGCCAGTGGGCCTCATCAGAAGGCTCAAATTCACCCAAAGGGCAATAGAAAGGGCTATGCTCGGAGTTTCCTTGCGTGATCGAATCAGAAATGAAGATATCCGCAGGAGAACCAAGGTTGCCGACATAGCATGAAGAATCACCAAACTTAAATGGCAATGGGCAGGGCACATTGCTCGCAGAACGGATGGCCGTTGGGGCCGAAAGGTTCTGGAGTGGCGACCGCGTACCGGAAGACGCAGTGTTGGAAGGCCCCCTACAAGGTAGACCGATGACCTGGTGAAGGTTGCGGGAATCTGATGGATGCGAGACGCACAGGACCGTTCTTTGTAGCGACATTTGGGGGAGGCCTATGTCCAGCAGTGGACGTCTATCGGCTGAAATGATGATGATGATGATTAATAAAATCGCATAAAACTATGGAGTGTTTTTCATTACAAAAATACATTTATAAATTTGTGTTAAGTTCTTACCAGTCTGCATTAAAGAAAATGGGTAGTTTGAATCTTATGTTTCACCATAATTAGCTTCGGCCTTGCATATCTATTCAACTGGTAAATTATTCTAACTTGTTTATGGCGAAATATACTCAGTGCGTGCTACAAGATTATTGGTTTGATTTTAACCGAGACGAAATAGTTGACCGAAACTTTATTAAGTACTTTTATGTTCCAATATTGCCAATAATTATGCAGTAAAAATCTAATCATTGTAGATAATTATTATTTCGAAATAACGGTTGCATGAATATTGAGTATGGAAACATTACTTTCTTTCAAAGTGAGACGGCGCTGTTAAGGTAGCGGTCAATAAATTGCTTGGTCAAGGAAGTGACAAATGGACAATCTTTGTTTTGGAGAAACTCGATAGAGTGAAGCGCTTTCCTTGAGGTGTGAACATTAGTTATCATACTATATATAAAAAACTTGCTAAGCTGCGCGGTATCTTCACGTCCAACATACCACAGCGTCTCAAGACAAAAGTCTATGACCAGTGCGTGTTGCCAGTTATAACATATGGCTCTGAAACGTAGTCGCTTACAATGAGCTTCATCAGAAAGCTTAAAGTCACTCAAAGAGTAATGAAAAGGGGTTTGCTCGGAGTTTCCTTGCATGATCGCATCCAGAATGAAGATATTCACAGGAGAACCAAGGTTGCTGATGTAGCCCGAAGAATTGCTGAACTTAAGTGGCAGTGGGTAGGGCACATTGCTCGCACAACAGATGATGGATGGGGCTGAAAGATTCTGGAATACAGACCGCGCATTGGAAGACGCAGTATTGAAAGGCCTCCCACAAGATGCATCGATGGCCTAGTGAGAGTTGCAGGAATCCGATGGATGCGAGATGCACAGGACTGTTTGTTGTAGTTAAACTTGTGGGAGACCTATGTCCAACAGTGGACGTCTTTCGGCTGAACTGATGATTATGATATTAAAAGCAATTCTATAAACAGTCAACCGCCTGTCCATGAGAGCAGTTGGAATTTGTCAACATCTTTCCGTAGCAAGTGTTTCTACAGTTCACCATGTCCTCGAATAAAGTCTAGCTTCTTGCCGCGGCTTTGCTCTCTTTCTTACAGGACAGTAACATTCGGCGATATTGTATACTGCCCCACCGCGGTTCCGTCCGTGTGAAATTAGTACTTCCCACCATTATAAATTATTGTCTTTGTATTAATCCAGGATATAAGCTGTACTGGTACTAAATCCGTTTAACCGTTTGAGCGTGAAGGAGTTACAGACGTACACAAAAATGGCTCCTTCATTAATTTTGTTGTGTCGAGTAAACGTGTTTTCTTATCTGACCAGCGTTTTTAAAGATTACCTTTTATAAACCTAGAAACAAACAATGTTACATGTCCACCTTTACATTGTTGAGACCTCTATGGTCAGGACTAAGTCTTTCGCGTCATCGTTTATACCACGTACAAGGCCTGGAACAATTTGCTTGTTGCGATTTTCCCGTCCGATTACAATTTAGGTGTCTTCAAAGCTAGAGTGAATAGGCACTTAATAAACTAGTGTGCTTCACTCAACAGAGAATCATTCAAATTCATTTATTAATTTTGTGGACCCAGGGAACAATGTCTACCTGAAATATATAATCTTACTCAATAAATGGACTATTCAGCTTTATTTTTTATTTATTTTTTAACCTCCCTGAGATTAGAGCGTTCGAAAAACAAAACAAACTCTTCAGCTTTAAAACATTGGTGTAGATAAACATTCCAACAGTATTTAAAACCACCTGTATCCTATGACTCCACAATGTAGACAGAAGGGAGCGGCCTCTTGCACCAGCGGCAGCGGCCGCCGGTCACCGGTAGCTAGGCGAAAGGCGTCCTGTCTGTGCAGTGAAATATTGTAACAACTGCCAGGACTATGATATCTATTCGGTACTTAAGTTTCTAGTAATGTTTTGGCGCTAAACGTTGTTTGTATTGTGCAAGTTGGGTTTCTAAAGGGCTATGCCCGAATAGGTTGTTAAACACGTTAGGAATTATTATATAGTAGATGGGTACAAGTGACAAGTTTTTATATTAAAGGTAAAGCTTATAATGGCGTAGCTAGTATAAAATGAGTTATTTTTTTTCCAAAATGAAAGAAGTGGCTTTGTCATTGTGTAAGTCTGAGTTCGAAAATGGGATTACTCTTACTGGAGCATGGGCACGCCATCATTATGGCGGTCGCTTTCTTCTCCGAAGCAGTAATGCTAGCAAAGGAGGTGACCGCACGCGACGAAATGGCCTTCGCGTCTCGGTGGCCGGGATTCCAATCCCGATTTCCGGCCACCGTAGGCGCGTGCTTGCGAACAGTGAGCAATAGGGATCTCGTCGTCCGTAACCATCCGGACCGAGCAAAGCCGTCGACGGCGCGTAGGTACTGTTCCACGCGCGCCTCAAGGAGATGTCAGCAACCGCAGGGGCCCAGCAGGGTTGAATCCTACAGGGCCATGGGTGATGCGAAAGAGATCCCCGGAGCCCTAGAACAATAGTAAAGAAGAAACAGGGGTGGGTTTTTAGTCAGTAAAATCTGACACGCCCTCTCGTTCTCCCAAGAGCGTGGGATGTCATTAGATGATTTTCCCACTTAATAAAAACTGTAGCATAAAAGTCTTGATTGGCAGGTTAAGTATTTACTGTGATCTTATGTTGAAAATGCTCGAATGAGCGGAGTGAGCTATAAAGTTGGAACATCCTATCATAAGGTCATTATCATTATTTTATGAATGAGAAAATGTATGATTGCGAATAACATGTTACGAATTTTTGCTTATAGTTTAACAACCAAAGCAGTGTTTAGCCGTTTTCATTTTCATCCATATTAACAATAGCAAATTGTTTTAAAAATGGACCATAACAATTAGAACGTAAATGTTTTAAAATTATTTTGTGTTTTCTTTCATTTGTTGAACTGCCAGATAAGCGGCTTCTCTCGCGTGATAGACGAAAATTATATTTTAATATAATATCTTAATAATAAAATATAACTAAGTAACACGGGATAAGAGCAGGAAGATGATGATGATGATGATCTTAATAATAAAATATGATTCTGAATATGATTATGATTTCTCAAATGGTGGCTGTGGGACAGTGGGCCTCATCAGAAAGCTTACAGTCATCCAAGGGGCAATAAAAAGGGCTATGCTCCGAGTTTCCTTGCGTGATCGTATAAAGAATAAAGATATCCGCAGGAGAACGAAGGTCGCCGACATAGCCCGAAGAATCGCCAAACTAAAGTGGAAGTGGGCAGGGCACATTGCTCGTAGAACGGATGGTCGATGGGGCCGAAAGGTTCTAGAGTGGCGACTGCGCACCGGAGAACGCAGCGTTGGGAGGCCTCCCACAAGGTGGACCGACGACCTGGTGAAAGTCGCGGGAGTGCGGTGGATGCGAGACGCTCAGGATCGGTCATTGTGGCGACGCTTGGGGGAGGCCTATGTCTAACAGTGGACGTCTTTCAGCTGAAATGATGATGATGATGAGGTACTCAAATGACTCAAAAAAAAAAAAAACCTAAAGACAGCAACAAGGACCTGCAAGATAAAAATTCCCAGCAAAAAATGCCTACTGTAAAATTTCAAACTCGTGCACCACGGTCGACTAATGAAGCAATCCTGATAACGATTAAGTATTCTCAATCGTGTCTAATTGGTGGAAATTGGAGTGGTTTGAGAACAACGCAACGCCTGTAACAATTCAATGGTAACCTTGTGAAATGTTTTGAGGGGAACTCATTTATGTAATGTCATCTGCAATCGGTAAATGGAGCATTTGCTTAGTGTTGATGTAATGTTGGGCACGTTTATAGTGGCCGTGGTAAACTTGAAACTTCTGGGGTTTGAAGAAATCAGTTTTGGACGGAGTCAATCTAGAGGCGCTTTCATTTTTTATCTTATTTTAGTAGAATATTTCCATGATATCTTTTATTTTATAATTTTTAATAGTTTACTAAACATTTCTTAAACAGAATGTTAAATTTAAGTTAAACATTGTTATCATTAATTACACTTGCGTATGTACGTCTTTAAATATGTACTTAAATGTTTAATAAGCTTACTAAAATACTGTATTAAACGTGGTATGTCTAGAGGGGAAGGGGACTTTTTTAAGGTGTGAAATCTTCAAATGAGTTCTCTCGCTCTAGGGTTGAGTTTGAAGGCGTTTCGAACTTTTACTGACGAACCTTCACGGTAACTGTTAAAATCCATTGACTGGCCAGTGAGAACAAAAACATGTTGCGTCGACCCCTCAGTAAATTGCAATAAAGCCAAGAGAATAATGATAATTTGAATTGCTACAATGGCTAGGTATCTACTACTTTTTTTTTATACCACCTGTACGTTAATGCCCTTTTATATGTCACACAACGATCAATTAAAGCAAATCATTCTGTCCCTAGGGAGATAATGTAATATGGGCAATCCCTAGGGATTATAAGTGAATTGAAATGTACCTACGAGCATCAAACAAGTTTATACAAAAATCGAACTGGCCACTAACAAAAAGAAAATCATAAAATGTGTTTATTGACGAGTTTCTAAAAAAAAGTAATAAAAGAGCGAAGCGATAAAGAAAATTAAAACTATAGAATCATAAAGTAGAGAATTTTATTAGTTTTAAATCTGGTAATTACTTAAAAATATTTTGAGCGAAAGTTAAAATTAACTTATAAATAATACTTATATTTCTCTAAAATATATTTTGTTTCAGTAAATTGTCTTAATTATCTCACAGATGGTGTAAAAAGAACATATTCAACACGGGGATAATGCTGTCTTTATTTTGGGCGGCTTGATTTCCTCACTTCACTCAGGTTTCTGTACTAACTCCCTCGAAAGGCTCGGGAGTTAATTACATAAGTCCCTCACTAACGTTCGGTATTAATTCTTAGCAACCTTCGTTTCGCTCGGAATTAAATATGCCGCTCGCGACTAAAAGGACCCTGCGTTATCCCCTAATCGCATGATCTACTATTCTGTAGCTTCTGTCAGCAGCTTCACCTGCGTGATAGTAAAAAATTATCCCGAGGTAACCGGAATAAAAAATTCTATTCTAGGACATGGTCTACCCATGTGTCCAATCTCATCTAGGATCCCTTCAGACATTTTAGCGTGATGGAGTAAAAAACATACACAACACATACATCAAAGATCAGGCGAGCAATTGGTAGCTCGTCGTCCCAACGTCCAGTAACCATCCGGACTGAGGTCAAGTCGTCGGCGACACGTAGTATTCTACGCGCGCGTCAAAGAGATGTCAGCAAAATCGTAGTGGCTATCAGGGCCGATGCCTGTTAGGGTGGCAGGGAATTTTTGAAAAAGAAACCTTCGGACACAAAACGTAAAGGGCAACTGAAGGACACAAGTAAAGAGCGGAAGAAGTCATAGGATGATTACCGAATAAAAAAAACATAGTTATTTTAACCTTGCTATTTAACCTTTATAATATTAGTGTGAAGTGGTGTGTGGTGTGGTCCCGACTTACGAGTTGTAAGTCATGGATTGGAACCCAACAAGAACAATACTTGTAAGTTATTTCATCACCACTGCTCTCAAAACGGTGAAGGAAAAATATCTTGAGAAAACCGCCATGTCTTTTGAATACCTTCCTATACTTGTACTCCACGCAAAAAATCGAATTGAATATTGGATTTGGCACGATCGATTAACGATTAACTCGTAATCGAGATCTGATTCGCACGTACGAGGAAGCAAGTAACACTTAAATTTAGGCATTTCTTAACTGTCTACTATTAGCCAACTGGTCAGTCAGCTGAACTCACTCTCAGGGTTAATAACCTAGGGTCTAGGTCAGGTATTTAGCCTGAGGATTGGTAAAATATTGGTAAATTGTAATTATTATTTTTTGTTATGATAAATGTTTGTTGAAATCGAATAATTGATTTTTTGCTGATTTGTAAATCACGATAAAATAGATTGAAAATGTATTTTTTTTTTGTATATAGTAGAATGACCATTTGTATAGCAGACTTGATAAATTCGGATACTTTGATTTTAAGTGATTTATAAAATTAAATACTTTATCTTCAGTATTCTTTCGAATTAATGATCGTTTGCCTCATAAACCACAGTGAAATAAATATTTTTGGATAGAAAACCTCGATTATAGAACGGAAAGAGCAACCGAAGGACACAGGTAAGTATGCCTAGAGCGGGAGAAGTTATTGGATGATTTCTAACCACGAAAAAAAAAATAAGGTAAAAGAACGTGTTGCGCTGACTCCAATTAAATGCTACAGGGATAGGAAAATAATGAATAAATTATAATATTTCATTAAGATGTTATTTAATTGTTGACATATGTTTTTTTTTTTCTCATGATAATAAAATAATACCTGTTTGTGATAATAATTTCAATATAATTGTTGTTTTTTCACAATAAAGAAAAAAATACACAAGCATTGTAAATTCTGTTATGACTAGGCTTAGTTCCTCTCAATTCTTCGCGTGTGCAGTACCTTCCATGAGCTAAATAATCATCATCTTAATGCCGTTATTTTCTTTCATTCTGTCCTGTCACCCGTCAAGCTATCACTCACCTCCAAAAGATCCTCCACATCCTAATAAGAAGTTTATTAAAAAGTATAATATTATTCAGATGATCAAAAAAAATTAAAAAATAAATCCTATCTGGCAAAAGGCCTCATTAACTTCATTGAAAAAAAATGTAACTTATTTGGTCCCCGACTGTCTATAAAGTATTGACGCCTTTTAATATTAAAAAAAAACCATCGATAAGTCACTTCAATTACCTACCAAAGACTAACATAAAAGCTTTACACGAACAAACAAAAAAGAAATTAAACACATATCTGTTCCGTTACTGGCCACTGACTTTAGCAACACGACCATTAGGTATTTACTTTGGGAGTGAAGAAAAAGAAAACAAAATGAAAGCGATGGTATTTGTTCGGTCATAGTTACGGTGTTCTTCGTAACCGTTCGTCATGGCTGCGCTAGATCTGTTAAATAGCCGTAGGGCGTAAACAATGATTAAATCTCGGTGAAGCTGATATGAATTTATAATAAACAAATTTTTAGTAGTGGTATGCTTTCGTGGCTGATTCAAAGGAAGCCGAGTGTTTTTCAGAAATAATAAAATATATAGGTTTGGATCTATGATGGTCTTTTTTAGGGTTCCGTACCTCAAAAGGAAAAAAACGGATATATGATCACTTTGTTGTCCGTCTGTCTGTCTGTCAGTCGGTCTGTCAAGACCCTTTATCTCGAGAACGCGTGGAGGTATCGAGTTGAAATAAAAGTCTGCGGTCTCTTGAAGCTGTGAAAAAATCAAATTTCTAAGTTAACGAAAAAAATTCGGCGGTTTATGTCGCAAAAAATGTGTATTCACTGACAAGGGAATTAAAATTCATAGGGTATTTCCAGTTGACCCCCATTGAAATTTGGCATGAAGTAAGGTCTCATAGCACAAGTATATGAAAAAATTTGAAAACTGTAAATTTGTAGTAACGTCACAAAATTATTTTTTTTCGATAAGAAAAAATCTTCGTAACTCAATTTGGAAATTGAACTGTTTTCATAGATAAGTTTGTACGGAACCTTCAGTGCGCGAGTCCGACTCGCACTTGCCCGGTTTTTTAAGGTGGAAAATCACTTAATAATATTTCCGTTCTAGGGTGGAGCGGTCGGGTTTGTCTGACTTTTATTGACTAAAACTACACCTATGTTCCTTCTTTGCCCTTGCGTTCCAGGACCACGGGTTTCCCTTTCCGAAGTCGACCCATGGACCCAGTAGGCTTCGGCCCTGGTGGGCCCCTACGGTTTTGCTGACGTCTCTTTGAGGCGCGCGTGGCACTACGCTCTGTCGACGACTCCGGCTCGGTCCGGACGGTTACTAAACAAATCTATGACGGTCTACAGTTTTCTCCATTCCAGTATTTAAAAAACATGTAAAGTCGTGCACCTAATCTCTCTCCGGTCGTATCAGATTGCAGTCCCATCGGACTATGAAAGTAAGGGAGAGCGCACCTGTTTTTGCGCACACGCTTGAGCGATATATTATCTCCTGCGTATTTAGCTGACCTCTATTAAGATTGGTCTCCATGATCGAAATTCTATCAGAAGGATTATTATTAATTCTATGCAAAAATATTCCGTTGCTTTGCTTCTTGCTGGCCGAAAGAAAGACACAGTAATGAACCCACTCTATCTAAAATAAAAAAGTAATTTGGGCACCGTTTATGAACGCTTTTCCACCAAAGAAACGTATGCTATGCAGCTATACTGCCTAAAAAAATTGCTGTTTTTTTTTTACTATGTATAGGCTCATTTTTGTCCTCTTATCACCTGTTGGCAAGCGATGGTGTGGCCGATGATGGAACACGCTTGCCTAGAAGTAGCCTATTCACTCTTGACTTAAATACCTTAGGTTGTAGCTACGAAACTAAGTTATGAAACTATGTAATCGTAAACAATGATGCTAAGCTATGCAGCGGGGCGGGGCATCTTGCAGATGGAAGATGATGTGATATGAAGGAAGATGGGTTGCTCGAGCTACGCGATGTATCGACAGCAGGGAAGGCGCGCCTACTCAGGCGGTAGGTACTCTACTTTGTTTATAGCACCACCATTCGTGACCATCCATAGCACGTATCAGTAGCATGCATCCATCTATATAAAAACATTGCTTAGTTGAACCTGTTTCCACCACTGTTAGGGCTATATTTCACCGGGACACCATAGTTGTCACTATGAACAAAACGTATACAGCTCTATAGAGAGTTACTTACCTGGTGTCCGTGTGGTTGCGCAACCAATTTGGCGGCGCGACCAGCTCGCACGCGTGCACTTAAGGTCCATTTTGATACTGTCTCAGTGTGGTGTAGCGACTCTGGTATCGATATGGTGTCTAGTTTGGTAGCTTACAGACAACATGGCGGCTCAACTGGTCGCGTCGCCATGGTGTCCCGGTGAAATGTAGCCCTAAATCTATATGGTAAATGAATATGATTAGACGACATTCAATGTGTCCATAGCAACGTAGAATTTGACCATCGAGAGATAGCAAAAAAGAGGCCAAATAAAAAAAATTGAAGTTGTTCACGTTGCTCAAACGGAGTTGGTACTTTTGTTTGATGAAAATAATATGCTTTATTTAACAATTAATGAATAAAATCAAAAAATATTATATTAGTAAGTTTATTTATAAAATAAAGCGTTTCTTACCTTTAAATTTAAATAAAACAAATTGTGTGTGAGATATCATCAAAGAAAAGACCCACCGATGCCATAATATAGCAAACGGTAGCAAAATTGCATTAAAACTCAACAGTACGGAAATTCAACAAATTGTAACCCTTAAATTAATTTTAGCACCAAAGATCCAGAAGTGTCGAAGTGCTCTGGCCTAGAGCCATCCCCACAACAACCCTTAAATTAAGTGTTCTGAGTTAAATATTGAGCACTTAGGACATATTACTAGTGTCACCACTTCTTGAAGGTCCTTGTCGTGACTTTTTTACTTTATAATTCTTGTTTTTACTTTATAGTACTGATGAACATATGTCTCATCAAGGTAAATAATTTGTTTACCATCTATTCTCTTTTCAAGAAAATTCTCAAAAAACCGGGTCTCCAAGCTGCAATGTCATATTTTTTCGTAAGAAAAACACGTTAATTTTTATCTACACTAATATTATAAAGAGGAAAACTTTGTTTGTTTGTTTGTAATGAATAGGCTCAAAAACTACCGGACCGATTTAAAAAATTCTTTCATTATTCGAAAGCTACATTTACCCTGAGTAACATAGGCTATATTTATTGCTAGAAAAGATTAGGGATCCTTACTAAAACTTAAGTAACGTAACCCAAGGTGTAAAAAGAGCACTAAGTGCACCCGTACGAAGCCGGGACGGGCTGCTAGTTACTTATAAATGCAAATCTATTGTTGTGTAAAATTTTCTTAGTGTTTCAAGGCATCCCGTAAATCCAATAACATATTTCAGCTTATTGTGCAGGCTTCTTAGTGTTGATAATTGTTTTTTTTCACATTATAAAATTTATTTATTTTATTTCTTATACAAAACATCTTAATTATACAAATTAGAAACTGTTGCATAATGAGGGTGTTTTTTTCCGAGAGTATCCCACTTTCCTTGATTGATAGGCCCTTCTTTCTTTATTCTTCTCAGTGTCCTCACACTTGCGACTGAAAACAAAAATCACAATTATTTCGAAACAGATTAATAATACCACTAAAAATAACACACAATTAAAACAAACAAATGCCATAATATAATACAACAATATGCATATTATTTAATTTAGACATCTTTACACGTCTCCTATAAACAATAGTAAATGATTGTTAAATCTAAAATGTCGGAATGGAGAAAAATGCCTGTCATTGAAGATAATTTTTCTATCTATTGTGTCTATCAATTTCTTCAAGAGTTTCCAATGCCTTTACAATTCTGGTAATTTGACAGTTTAACCTGCTCATTGTCGACATATCCTAAAAAGTATAACACACACAGTGAGTAATATTGCCATTTTCTATAAATAATCAAAAAGCATCAAGCTGTTTTACTGGATATTCAAAACATTAACCTATAAATGAAATAATTGTATGCAGCCGTCGCATTTTCTCTGCAGATTTCTAATTAATCTCACATATTTGGTTTTTAAATTTATCAATCATCTCTTCAAACATCTTAAAGAGGAGCCTGCTCGTCAAACTATTTATTGTTTTCCGCATTATTATAACAAAATGACCAAAATAAGATTCACGTAAACACAAGATGAATAAAGTATGAAACGTCAATGACACAATTTTAACAGTCCTTAAATGCTGCCATTTATGAACTTTGATAAATAATTCATTGCCATCTTTCGATGGTTAGATGCTAGCATAGCGCATCTCTGGTAGAAAAGCACCCTAAGAAATAGATGTGCCAAATAGAAACTTGATATGGAATTGGACCATGAAGTTTCTTGCACATTCTTCTCCATAGAGATCTGTATTAGATGTGCAATTAGTGTCATTTTTATAACTGATTTTTTTTAATATAAATTGTTCATTTGAAATAAAATGCTTTGAATCTTTGATAAACTTGAAATTGTCTAGCAACTGCTGTTTTCTGCAGTAATAGTTAACTTATTTTATGATTTTCATCTCCGAACTTTATGTGCAAAATAATAGCGATAACTAGGTACTTGCCAGTCATCTGGGTCAGGTTTTAGTTTTTTTTTCGGTTTTGCGAGCAAAACGAAAGCAATCTTAATTCATTTCCACGGTCCAGGCCACCGCTTACTAACCCGTATCTATTTAAAGGTATATAAAAGGAGAAAACTGACTGATGGACATATCAATACACAGCCAAAACTATTGGGACTAGGGACGTGAAATTTTGTAAAAGGTTTTTTTTAGGGTTTCTGAAAACTAAAGGGTGAAATTCGTTTTTATGCAATATCGTATTTTTTAGACTAATATATTTGGAACTTATCACAAAATTCATTATTAAAAAAGAGTATTATTTAACATTTAAAAAGAGCATTATTAAAAAGCGAGCATAACTCGCCATCAAACACAACAAAAACTGTAAGAGATTTTTTTTTTTTTTAATGGAATGTTTAGTGTTTTGTGGTGTGGAAATCTTATTTATTCCTTGGGTTTATTTACTTGAAGCATGTCACAAATATTTATCTTAATAAGGAAAACAGACTTACATTATTAATTTTACAAAACTACCCTTGAAATATAACAGTTTAGAGGGTGTTAAAGTTTCAATGAAAGAATCTTTGAGTCAATAAACTTAAAACCTGAATAATAAAAGATGATTTTTTTTTTATCTCCTTACGGGCTTTTAAAATCATTCAAGTTTATCAGAATGCATCTTAGCACACGGATAGACTAAGTTAAACGCGGATAATTAAATTTTATAAAAAAGAATTTAATATATTTGTCTTGTTTATTTATTTTCCTCTAAGAATAGAACTGTATCCCAGAAGTTACTCGGTTGTGGTTTTTTTATCCACCGTATCCTATGTAGTAAAAAGCACGAAATTCATTCGAATGAAGTCGCGGTATTTTGACCGCTAGTCTACCATAAAAATGCCGTGCAAATGTGATATCAATCTGAACCTTAGTTCAATAACAATTTATTAATGTCGTAATTAGATCAAAATATTTAATTTCGCCTGTATCTTTGGCAATCCGTGTCCGATGCGATAGAACTTAGGCAAAGTAAGAGTTAGTTCTTTTTTGCTCACGAAGCGATATAGCTTGATTTGCATTTAGTAACTTCAGATGATTGTTGACTAAGATTGGAAACTATCGAGTCAAGGAAATCGTTTTTTTATATGCACTGTTTTGTAAAACGTGTCGAATTTGAAAATGATCCGAGACTAACCTTTAGGTTTCTAGACATTTCTAATTCAAATTCATTGTCCTATAGTTGTTCATTAAATTTATTTACTTCTAAATGTTGGTAGATGACTATAATTTCTGCTTGAACTATTTACTGCTGCGTAAGAAAGAAAGAAAGAAAAATATTTTATTTGGCACGCATGGATACTCACCTTACGTGAGGACCTCTTATAGACCAGGACCCCAGAGCTATCTGACATGACTTAATGTCACATGCATGAAACCTTAGGTTGTTAGTAGCGTCTCATGTGCTTTGAATACCTGCGTGCTTGTGGAGCTCCTCCTTGGAGCCCCTGGGCAGGTACCAGGTGAGAAAGAGAACTAAAAATAAGAGTTACTTAACTTAAATTTTTATGGCTGATTTTTATATATTTTTTGTAGAATATTATTCTAAAGCAGTATCATAAGTGTCAGGCATTTTCCATGGACCAAAACTTCTGTCAGAAACTTTGAAGCTCAAAAAAAAAGAACTTTACTTATTTTTACATGTCTGATTTTTAAATATCTTATAAAGGTAACTATTACAAAGTTGTAGTCAGACTAATTGTAGTGACCAAACATTCCCTTAAAACAAAAAATATTCAGCCGAGAGTATGAGCGAGTGAGACGATTTCATGCACTGACTGGATGTTTGGTCACTACAATGTGAATGGGAACCTAAGGTTTCATCCATGTGAAAATAAGTAATTTCAGATAGCTCTGGGATCTTATTATATTATCTTCTATCGCTTTTAACACTTTCTTGAGTCTCTTTTCCTCATTTACATTTCTATACCCTTCAGGCGACTTTGAAAATCAAATAAAAGTGGTCACTGTTAGTTACCTGAATAAAAATCTGTAGGTATACTTCGAGATACAGGGAAAGTCTGTCTCACTTAGGCGGAGCACTACCTTGTGAAGGCGATTGGCGGCGGAACCTCAAGTGTCCGACCCTGGTTTAGGCCATGGTATAGAGTCAGTGGGAATGAGAGGCGGTTACCTCCCTCTGTACCCTCGCGCTCCAGCGCGGCACCAATGCTTGGGAATTTAAGCCATGGTAAGGAGTGAGAGAAAATGGGAGGCAGTCACCTCTTTCTACGTCCTCCCGCTCCACCTAGGGAGGGAAAATTTATTTGATGATTTCCCTTGAAAAAAAAGGTATACTTTGGGAAATGTAGAATATCTGCTGCATTTCACAATAACATGCAGGCATCTAAGCGAATTTACTGAGTGCAAGGATAGAACCGATCGATGCGAACGTTTCTCGGCAGAAAACATAATACTCTAAGTAAGCGTACAGACTTGTTTTTACATCAGCTGTTGCATTTTACTCTCACTGAACAAAACCAGTCGATTATTCACAGGTCCGTACTTTTTGTGTTTAACGCCATCTACCAACATTGTTTGGAACTGTTAACGAATACATAGACCGAGTTCTTACTCGATTCTCTTGTATGCTCAAAACCAGGGACTGAAAGCGGTTACGGTAAGAGGTTAAGATACCTCAAAAATATATCGGTACCGATTTAAAATTAAGGTTGAGCTATACCGGTACCTTTACAAATAAAGGTTGGACTAAATAGTTATTTAACCTTTACACGATTTCGGTACCGAAAAACATGCAAGAGGCCTGGCGCGGGTGCACGGGGGTAACGAACACGTTAGAATTAGTGTAGGTATTTGTGCATTTTGTTTGCTGTAGGTACTCTTTTACTTACATCTTTGTTTGTTGCTGACTGTGTACCAGGTAGTACGTTCTTTTTTTCGTCAACTCTTTATTTTTATTTACGTGATTTTTATAATTATTAATAATAAAATGGGAAGAGAGCGTCGAAACGCAGTTTACGCATTTTTTTCATTTTCAAAGGAAAATAAGCCTTGACTTGCCTAGTGATTAGATGTTCAGCTATTATAAAAGTAGAATAGAATAAACTTTATTGTACCTACACCAAAAAAGTAACACAACTTATACATCATCATCATCTTCCTGCCCTTGTCCCATCTTATTTGGGGTCGGCGCAACACGTTTTTTTCTTCCATTCTATCCTGTCAAAAGTCATACTATCACTAACTTCCTTTTCTTTCATATCACTGTTCACACAATCCATCCATCTTTTCTTTGGCCTTCCTCTCCCTCTCCACCCATCCACATGTATACTCATAACTCTTTTAGTAACATGTGTTTCATCTCTCCTCTTTACATGACCATACCAAGACAAACGATTCCCCTTCAACTTTTCAGTCACTGGCGCCACTTTCAAACTCCCTCTAATATATTCATTTCTTACTTTATCCA
This sequence comes from Mythimna vitellina, assembly GCA_949316375.1. Classification (NCBI taxonomy): domain Eukaryota; kingdom Metazoa; phylum Arthropoda; class Insecta; order Lepidoptera; family Noctuidae; genus Mythimna; species Mythimna vitellina. The sequence continues at coordinate 1,293,514 of OX438688.1, forward strand.
TTCTCGTCACACCACACATCCATCTCAACATTCTCATCTCCGCTACATGCAATCTTTTTTCATGCGTCTTTTTCACAGCCCAACATTCTGATCCATACAGTATGACAGGTCTTATCACGGACTTGTAGATTTTACACTTCAACTTGAGGGGCATCCGTGGGTCACAAATTGTTCCAGTGACCTGTCGCCATTTCATCCATCCTGTATTGATCCGATGTGATACGTCTCGGTCTACCTCGCCATCTCCTTGGACTTATCCAACACGCTCACGACCCGAGGTACCGAAAGTCGGAGCAGATTGGTATGGGCGTTCCAGCGAGAGCTAAGGGCATAGGACCGGAGAGACCACCGAAATCGCAGAACAATTATTCCGTTTTGGTTCTACTCAATTCCACCACACCTCCAATCTGTTCTGGACCTCTAGGCCACTCTCGGTAACCAACACAATGTCATCGGCAAACAGCATACACCAGGGAGCCTCTTCCTGAATGTCCGACGTCAGAGCGTCCATTATCATCAGGAAGAGGTAAGGGCTGAGAGCCGACCCTTGATGTAGGCCGACAGCCACATTGAAGCTGCCAGTGGTGCCCACTGTAGACCGGACTTGGGTACTGCATCGACTGTACATCGCTCGGATCAACTGCACATACTTCCCAGGTACACCTTTCTCCTTAAGGGCCCACCACAGAACCTCACGAGGTACCCGGTCGTATGCCTTTTCGAGGTCGATGCATGTGCAAGTTTTTATGCGCACCTCTGTATTTCTCGCACAGCTGGCGTATAGAAAAAATGGCATCCGTTGTACCCCGACCAGGCATAAAACCGAATTGGTTCTGTGAAATTTCACTCTCTTCTCTCAGCCTTCTTTCAATAACTTTCTCCTAACACAATTTATACATAAACTTAAATATATGGGTGGCGGTCTTAATGGCGGTATTATCGCTGACAGTGATATCTACCAGACAACCTTAGGATGGATCGTAAGCAGGAACTTAAAATAATACAGGGGTAGTATGCGGTGTACTGTTAACAAATTAATCAATCTCTATATAAAACACAAAATATGACTACAAATATATCATCATCTTCCTGCTCTTCCTGATGTCCCATTTTATTTGAGTTGGTAGTTTTCTTCATCCATTCTCGACACACCATACATCCATCTTAACATTTCATCCGTCTTTTTCACAGCCCTACATTCTGATCCATAAAGTATGACAGGCCTTATCACGGACTTGTAGATTTTACCCTTCAACTTGAGGGGCATCCGTAGGTCACAAGTTGTTCCCGTGACCTGTCGCCATTTCATGCATCCTGCGTTGATCCGATGTGATACGTCCCGGTCTACCTCACCAACCCCTTGGACGAGTGACTCGAGGTACCGAAAGTCGGAGCAGATCGGTACGGGCGCTCCAGCGAGAGCTAAAGGCACTGGATTTGAGAGACCGCCGAAATCGTAGAACAAGTATTCCATTTTGGTTCTACTCAATTTCAGACCAACACTATCCACTCTGTGCCACCACACTTCCAATCTTTTCTGGACCTCTAGGCTATTCGCGGCAACCAACACAATGTCATCTGTAAACAGCATACACCAGAGAGCCTCTTCCTGAATGTCCGACGCCAGAGCGTCCATTATCATCAGGAAGAGGTAAGGGCTGAGAGCCGACCCTTGATGTAAGCCGACAGCCACATTGAAGCTGCCAGTGGTGCCCACTGTAGACCGGACTTGGGTACTGCATCGACTGTACATCGCTCGGATCAACTGCACATACTTCCCAGGCACAACTTTCTCCTTAGGCCCACCACAGAACCTCTCGAGGTACCCAGTCGTATGGTTTTTCGAGGTCAATGAATACCATGTGCAAGTTTTTATGCGCACCTCTTTATTTCTCACACAGTTGGCGTATGGCGAAAATGGCATCCGCTGTACTCCGACCTGGTATAAAACCGAATTGGTTCTGTGAAATTTCACTCTCTTCTCTCCGTCGCCTTTCAATAATTTTCTCCCAGGCTTTCATATCACGTGACATTAGCTTTATTCCTCTATAATTGTTGCACTCAAGCACATCACCTTTGTTTTTAAAAATGGGCACCAAAGAGTTATTGCACCGATCATCAGGTATGGCTTCTTTCCTCAACACCTTATTGAAGAACAAAGCTAACCACGTCCATCCATCCACTCGCAATAATTTCCAAACTTCAACTGGTATTCCATCTGGACTAATGGCTTTACCATTATTCATTCCATTTACTGCTATTTTGACTTCATCATTCAACCATTCTCACTAACCCCACATTCACTGATTTATTCTTAACACTCCACTCCAATTATTTTCATCATTCATCAGTCTTTCAAAATATTCATCTCACCTCTTTTTGATTTTTTCATCATCCGATAGAACCATTCCAGTTTCAACTCTTATACATCTTACCTGACAAACATCCCTCGCCTTTCTCTCTCTTATTCAAGTAAGCCGGTATAGCTCTTTTTGGCCTGCAGGACTGTCCAGTGTGTCATATAGTTTGTCCTGGGCTTTTAATTTTGCTATTACCACGGCTTTCTTCTTTAAAAAGTATACTCATTCTTTTTTTCAACGTTTAAACTAGCGTTTCCTAGCTCTACACGTTGCCATTCTTTGAATTTTTTCTTCTTTTCTTTCAATACACTCTGAATTTCTGTCGACCACCACCATGTATCCCTACCTTTTATGCCCTTTCCTCTCGTCTCTCCCAAAATATCTTTTGCTGCATGCCTTATACACCGAGCCATCTCATTCCAGGTTTCATTTATACTTCGATCATTCATTTCTCTAATCTCTATCATTCTGTCCACCACTCGCTCCCTGAACTTCTTCGCACAATCGTTTCTCTCTAACATATGCCATTTTATTTTAAGGGGAGGACGCTCTTTGTATTTGTTAGACAGCATTTTGAGCACTGATATCATAACCAGGAGTCTGTGTTGTGAGACTAGGTCTTCTCCTGGCAGTACTTTGCAGTCTTTGACGTGCTTTAGGTGGTTGCGCCGAATTAGAAAGTAGTCGATTTGGGTCTTATGATTACCACTCTTGAACGTGATCATGTGTTCGTTTCTTTTCTGGTACCACGTATTGGCTACTGCTAGTCAATTCAGTATCGGATTGCAGCAGTGTCTCTCCTTCACTAACTACATTCAACATTCACATTCTCTAACATAACTTTCACAACTATAAATCTATCACTAATCCTTTGTACTTCCATCACGCTTTCTTTCAATTTACTGTCTAACACTATTCCTACACCATTTCTTTTTCCATCACTTCCACAGTAGTATAACTTGTATCCCTCACCAATTTCTTTCACTTTTGTTCCTCTCCATTTAGTTTACTGCAAGTATGATATATTTATCCGTCTTCTTTTCAATACATCCGCTAACTCTCTGGCCCTTCCAGTCATAGACCCAACATTCCAACTTGCATACCTCAATCTCATTTTCCGAGCTAGCTTCTTACGTTGCACCCGCTCGAGGTGGTGCAACAACCCTGATCCATTTCCCACAGGAGCCGGGTGCTGCCCCTGCGCGTCGTCTGTGGGTTACACTCTAACCCTATCGCACATTCCATTAAGACCGAACATGTTGCAAAGGGATTTGGCTAGATTTTTTTTAAAGTCGGCCACCAGCCTTACACCACCCCTCCTTGGGAATGCTTTTGTTGATAGTTTACCCGCCACCACGGGGTGACCTAAGGTGCTGTAGTATGCACAGTCTCTAAATATCCCTTAGCCGCCTCTTACGACCCCCACGGGAAAATATGGGATGGTGCTATTCTTTACGTCCGACACCATATATACATACATATTATAATATTACACAATTTCATTAAAAAAGGGACGAAAAAAAGAAGAAAAAGAAAGAATAGAGTTGGTGGAAGAAATTAAATTACGTAGAACCAGGATAGTGTTAGAGAGAAAGGATATATTTTTAACTAGATTTTTGAATGAAACTAGTTACTGGGCTTGCATAATTGGTAGTGACAACGCGTTTCATAAACGCACCGCCGTGATCGCAAACGACTTCATGACGGTCACAAAACTTGGTAGAATGTGAGAGCATCAAAAGGGTCAAATTCTCCGATGATCTCAAGTGTCTAGAATGTGTGTCATGAATGAACTTAAAAAGTTATTTGAGATAAGAGGGGGTTGTAGGAATAAACCGGATATTGTTAAGCAACGATAAAATATGAGCATTCCGGCGAAGGCGGATTGGCAGCCACTTGTACTTAATACGGCATTCGGAAATCATGATCATATTTGCGCAATCCAAATATGAATCTAATACAGAAGTTTTGAAGTTGCTCAAGCTTATCTAGCTGCACTTCAGTTAGATCCAGATAACTGACATGGGCATAATCAAGGATTGGGAGGAGGGAATGGGCGAGCGCCGTTTTGGTAGCAATTGCGCAGAAAATTGCGCAGCCTTCGTAAAGACCACGCAGACGCAAATAACTTGCGGCTAACTTCCTGCACCTGAGGTCCCCACGAAAAGTCTTTATCAATAATAATACCAAGGTTCTTCACTGAGTCACTGTATGAAATCGTTGAGCCATCAAAAACAAACGGTGGGAGCCGCGTCCAGTCTATTCTTGAGCGCAACCTAGGTCTGACGACAACAATGACTTGGGTCTTCATAGGATTTACACACATAGGCCACACTCCACTCAGATATACCAGCTTAATATTTGTTGACCATGTTAACAGCCTCGGATAGTTCATCAAACTGAGCTTGCGAATATATTTGAAGATCGTCAGCGTAAAGGTGGTAGGATGAGAAAAGTTCATTGGAAATTGAGTTCATAAAGATAGTGAAAAGAAGAGGAGAAAGAACGCCCCCCTGCGGTACGCCGGCAGAGGTAAACATATTTCTGAAGATCAAAGTCGGATAGCAGTAGTCACTCAAAATCAGTCTTTCCGATCGGAAATAAAAACCAATACCTACTAAGTTACAATGTGCAACAATCGGGAAGTGAACGACAGACGAGTGGCGAGGCGGTGCATCAAAGAAAACCCCTATTTATTAAGGTTTAGGTTCTGCTACCGATTCATTTATAAAGGTTATGGTATTGCTACCGAAATCACTATAAAGGTTATAGTACCTCTATCGAAATATACCGGTATATATTTTCAACCTTAAAATTCCGGTGATATCGCTATTTTACGATATCGAAATATTTCGGTAACCCTTATTTAACGGTATGACGTCATACCGAAATTTAAAGGTATCTTAATTTTTGGGTAATTCAGTCCCTGCTCAAAACTCTTGGTTTGAGAATGCGCAGAGTGTAGTGAACAATTCAGTATATTAAAGAGATAAAATCTTTTTAGCTTAAACCATCAAGCTCTTTGCTTATGAATTAGGTAGTTAAAATAGTTCGTATGTTACTTGTTTAGTATTAATCTTACTTTCAATCGTGTAGTTCAGCAACAGCTGAGTTGTGTTGTTTCAGCAACAAGCCAGCCACACTATTGCTATAGAAGCTTAAATATGAAGCCGATTCAGAAACTCGACCAATCATGGACATCCTATTGTCCTAGACCCTGCAATAAAACCAATTAGAAAAAAGCAACAGAGTGCTAAGAAAAAAATTCCTAATTTCTAATTCCCTCTTCATAAGCAAGAGATAGGATCAGAATATACACACAGTCAAATCTATCAAACTTTTAATGTTCATGATCCATAGCAATAAATTTATGTTCAGAATAAATAAAATTTTAAAAATAATTCAGATAAAAAAAAAGAATATAGTATTGACCTGTTGAGACACAAACAGCCGTTTACAAGCGAAAGGTTCAGTTACCAAGCAGTGCTGATCAAAATTGTCATAATTAATATAGGGTTCATATTTAAGAGCTATTATTACATACAATATCAGCATATACGACATGTGATATAATAAACGCAAATTCTGAAAGTAATATGTAAAAAAAACGGATATTAAATGGATTTCAATGATAAGGTAATTTTTTATCTTAAATAATCAAAAATTATTTGAGGGCAAAAAAACTTAGACTTGTAAATCTTGATTGCATCTTAGCTTTTTGGTGTGTACGTACTTAGACACCAATATCGATGCACTACCAACGTAATGCGTCGATGTCCATTTTATTTGCCAACTATTACGATGGTTAGCATAGCATAAACATAACCAACCTTAAAATGTTCCCACTGCTGGGACTCAGGCCTCATCTCTACGAGAGGGAATGGGCTGTAATCTACTACGCGGGCACTGAGTGGATTGGTGGATGTCATTTGTTTTTGAATTTTAAGTTCTAGGATATGCCGGTTTCCTCACTATGTTTTTCATCACCGTTTTTAGAGCAATGATGATGGAATAAATTACACACAGTAATACGCCTGTTGGGTTTGAACTTAAGAGTTACAACTGCCCCCTAGCCAAGTTACAATCGTTTTGTTTGCGTCGCACGCCTAGTAGGCCACGCCTCCGATTCCTTTATTCTGTCCACGTAACTGAGCATTGAGATGACGTCAGAAGAAAGGAATCGGAGGCGCGGCCTACTCGAGGCATTTGACGCAAACGAAACGATCGTAACTTGGCTAAGGGGGCTGGTGAGTCGGGGCCGTTACCACTGGGTCAGTCCTGCTTTTACGATAGTTTATTTTTAACCGACTTCAAAAAGAAGGAGTTTCTATGTTCGGCTGAATGTATGTTTTTTTAAAAGTGTATTTAAGTACAATTTCAGTGCTTAAATTACATTTATAACCTAATTTTTTTTATTGGAGTTTATAAGGGCGTGCAATATTCCTGTTTCACGTTTTATAGTACCACAATACGTGGGTGAGAGAAAGCCATTTTCCATTTCTGCTTTTTTTATGAATAGCTACTATATCAGCAATTATTTTGCCAAAGGCAAACCACTGACCAGATTACTACATAAACCGTTGCAAAATATGTACCTAATGTTATCTTAACATTTTTATCAAGAAGCTTACATTTTTTAAGATTTTATCTTACCTCGTTTCTAAATATCGGGCGGGCCCTAAACATTTTTCTTAATATTAATTGTGACCTTACTAAAATTAATTAACCATAGCATTCGCACATGAGCGCTTATGTATTTTTTGCTAATAATATGACATGACAAGATTGGTTTAAAAAGTTAAGATTAAAGGAAGTTTAATGAATTTGGGGTTTTTTTCGTGGGAAATCATCCAATGACTTCTCTCGCTCTAGGGCGGAACGCAAGGACCTGTCAGACTTTAACTAACTCAAATACACTCCTATGTTCCTTCTTTGCCTTTCGTCTCAGGACCCCGGGTTTCCCTTTCAGAAACCTACCCATGGCCCCAGTAGGTTTCGGCCCTGCTGGGCGTCACTACGCGTCGTCGACGTGTTTGTGTGGTGCTCCACCCAAGTAAGGCATACCTTTGCCGTATCCTCTGGGCGATCCTCACAAAGGTGTCATCCAGGTGTTGCTTCCGCACGAATCAGGAGCAGGAGCCTTACGAACTTACCATTTCCGGTGAGGATCTGCGTCATGCGGAAGGTGAGGACTCCTCAAAGAGGGGACTTTCTGTGACCTTGTGAGACGAATTCCTGATTTTTACATAGCACTGAAAAAAAAAGAAGAGAAGGAAAAAAGAACACGAATTACGAGTTATTAGGTCGCAAGTTTAAAACTAGGCAGGTGCATTAATATGTGTAATTTATTTCATCACCTCTGCTATTAAAACGGTGAAAGAAAACATCGGGAAATCAACATATACAAGGACGAAAAATTAAAAGACTTGTGACATCCACCAATCCACATTGGTCTCGCGTAGTGGATTACGACCTATTCCCTGTCCTAGAGAAGATAGAGCTGTGAGAACATTTTAAGGCTGGTTAAATCATTCCCCTACTGTAAAAAAACCGGGCAAGTGCGAGTCCGGCTCACGCACTGAGGGCTCCGTACAAACTTACCAATGAAAACAGCTCAATTTCCGAATCGAATCTCAAAGATCTTTACGAATCGCCGTTACAACAAATTTACAGTTTTTAGATTTTTTCTATACTTATGCTATGAGACCTTGCACCATACCAAATTTCAGGATTCTAGTACAACAGGAAGTACCCCATGATTTTTTATTCCCTTGAGAGTATCGAAATAAAAGTTTTTTACAACATAAATGGCTGTATCTTTTTGTTTGTTAACTTACAAGCTTGATTTTTTACACCTTCAAGGAACCGCATTTTTGAGTATATAGTTTTAATTTCAACTCGATATCTCCACGTGTTCCCGAGATAAAGGGTCTTGACAGACAGACAGAAACAAAACCAAGTGAACCTATAAGAGTTCCGTTTTTTCCTTTTGAGGTACGGAACCCTAAAAATGGTTGTATTTACAGAGTTTTATCGTAAAAACGCAATCCTGGATATTTATTTTACTCGTACTTTATAAAAAATCGTGTTGTGAAATCCGATCGTACATGCAAAATAGCAATTCATTGCTATTAACCGTTCAAGAGTATTGAAGAACATCCTAGCCGCAGCATCAAATCTTGGTTCGATTTGTGGTTTGTTGTGAATTGTAAGTACTTTGACCGGATTTATAAAATTGCAAGCCACTATTATTGACTGTTTCGGTGCCATCGCATTAAGAGGATTCTGACTTCAGGTATTTTTTTTATGGCAAATGTATATCGGTATTTAGAAGGACAAAAAATTTTCATAAAAAGTTGGTCGTTTTTTATTTAATGGTGCAACTTTAGAGTACAAATACTCAAGTTAATACATCGATCCAACCAAAAACATTTCATGTAAAATGTTGCCAAGAAGAGCACGTAAGGTTTGCCCTGTGAAAAAGATATCAGATGTCATGTAGAGCCAAGCTTCTAAATCTACACGGCATTACTCTACCGAAACACTTCGAGAAAAGGTAGGTAGTACCCTTGCGCTTCGCTTGGCTCGTCTTGGCGGGGGCACTGCTGTGCCCCCAGATTATGGTCTCAAAAACTATCCATAGCAAATTTTAACTTTTTAACAAAAAAAAACTGATATCAAACAAAAGAAAAATTGCCTCAGGTTGAAAAGGTGGCAAACAGCAAGCAATATACATTGGATTTAGTGATCCTAGTATATATATACGTAGTTTTTATCAACCCATGAACTGTTTTGCATTTATGTGTGAATAGTGAAATACAATGAATATACTTATATGTATCAAAAAATTGAGTCTACTATGTAGAAGCATAACTGACGCTATGGTTTATTGGAAGCAAACGCGGCTTCAGTGCATTGAGAATGAGAGTGAATTGTGAAGTACAGGTTCAATCTTGTGATTTTTTTAATGTAATAAAAAGTCATGCTCGGGCTGGGTAGAGTAACTCCGGCCCTAGAACGCGAACGGCAACTGAAGAAACACGGGTGGGTTTGTTAGTAAACGTTTGACACTCCCTCTCACAATATCAAAAGTGGGAGAAAATACTTGATCATTTCAAACAACAGAATCGTCAGATCGTTCAAAATATTTACCTAATAGCCAGCATTATCATCAATTCCTTTGGCGAAAAATACCTTAGATGACACTATAATATTATACGACAAGGTAGAGGCATATTTACTTTGTTCAGAAGAGGTGTGAGCTTTTATGTTTCATTGCTTTGTTTACCGATACATTTAATACCAATAATAAACATTATTACATAGTTATTAATCAGACACAACACAAAGCTCACATACTCGTATTTTGACGGTCACCGCCTGGTATATAAATGGCGCCAGCATCGGCGCGCGCCTCACTAAAGTGCACGACTGTTGTCAGTGGCCATCATGATGTATTCACGGGTGAGCAAAGTTTGTTTATTTATTAGTTATTATTTACTTATATTGATAAATGATTTGGTTTTGCAAATAGGTTAAAAAAAAAACTTTTACACGTCAATCGTTTCGTAAATTTGAACTAGATGAGGCCGGTATTTCCTCGCTGACTAATCTGAGAAGAAACACCGAAACAAATTCAGGGATCAGTCTCTTTTAAAGTCCTTATAACAATGATGTAATGGTCAAATCATATGAGACCCTTACATATTGGTGTTTGAGAGGGTCTTTTGAGGAAAGAATTGGACAGATTTGAGTGTACTGGTCAAGTCAGTGCAAGCATTTGTCAGTATTAGTGATAACGTTAAGGTTACAGCTTACTAAGTTTAGGATGACAATAACTTGTTAGAATAGGTCAGAAGCCTGTTTGAAAATTGGGATTATATTCAGCCATAATCAGTCTAATTAGATTTGAAACCATAGGTTATTAGAAAGATTGTTCGAAATAGTTCCAGCGGTCCTTGAACGCAAATTTCTACTGAAGGAAGAAGAAACACATATGGTTTTCAGTCAGTAAAAGTCTGACACCCCCTCTCGCTCCACCCATAGAGGGAGAAGTCATCCATAGTATTGATTAAATTAAAATTATTTAAGTATTGGCTCTTTTCACAATAATCAGCCTAATAATGCTCTCACTGCTGGGACTTATGCAGTGGCGGATTAAGACAGAGCGGGGCCTGTAGTAAATTTGATCAAGGAGCCCCCTGCGTAGATATTGTTCTTATTAAGATAGATTCCAATAATTTTTACACCATATTATATTTTTTGCCAAAAATATTTAAAAAAGGTCACAAGTTGGACAACAGCGACTCTAAATACAACACAGGTCACGGTTGTATTTAGATTTCATGTTGTATAGATACTTTGACAAATTTTGGTTACGCTCAAGTACGGGATCCCCGAACGTACGGGGCCCCCGAATGTGCGGGGCCCATAGCATTTGCTACTCTTGCTACATGGCTATTCCGCCACTGGACTCAGGCCTTCTCTCTAGAAGAGGGAAAGGGCCGTAATCATCGGGCCCAGTACGGATTTAGAGGATGTCACATGACTTTGAATGTTTGGTTCTAGGACATGCCAGTTTCCTTACGATATTTTCCTTAACCGTTTAATGATAGCAATAACTGGTTAATTGGACATATCATAGATATTTTAGTTATAAAGTTACGAGTTAACTTAACTTTTGACTTCAGAAGCTTACGAAAGCGGATGAAAGACGATTACGGAAATTAAGTAAAGTGGTTTATAGTACTACTTTCGTTAATAAACGAGCAATAATAGTGATATAACATTTAATGATTTCGATTTGTTCGCGTGCTTTTATTTTTTTGAGAAATACTTACCTGCATGAGTTATGTGTGGAGCTTATGTAACGTTATTAAATTGATTCAAATAAAACTACATAGTTTTTCGGAGCTTTGTCACGATATTGACTTTGTCGCTCCATCATAGCCACATTTTGAATTTAAAGTTATTTTAGTACCTACATTAGGCAAAAACATTATCTTTTCGATAACCAGAAATTGTTTTATTTGAAGTCTGTGTATTGATCAATTTAAAATAACCTTAAAATAAAGAGGTAACATTGATCTTCCAATTTAAAAAAATCTACCTAGTATATTTAAAAGTCTATAAATTTTGAAACAATCCAACCGATGTGCTAAACTATCTTCGCGTTATTGCCTTTCCAATGTACTATGTGTATGTATTGGAAAGGCAATAACGCGAAGATGATTTTAGATATTAAAACAATGTAATTATAAAATTAAAATAAGTGTATAAAAAAAGTAAAAGTGTAAATACACTCCTTTTTTTTCAAATTTATGATATGTATTAATTTTTTTCAGGGTAGTTATCATATTCGTATTCGCCAATTATTTATAAATTTGCATGTGTAAAAAGTTGATCTCTCGAAATACTCCACCGATTCCAAAAACTATTTCATTGATTGAAGGTCAAACATTTCAAGGCACTACGCTACTTTTTAAATTGAAAGGAAAAAGTCGATTCTTGTGGAATAGTTGATAGGAGCAAAATCAAATCAAATAGGTAAAGATAATTTGGTATTTATTTTTAACCGAGGAAGAAAGCTTCAACGCAATGAATAGACAATTTCATCATCATTTCAACCGAAAGACGTCCACTGGACATAGGCCTCTCCATAGTGTTGCCATAATGACCGGTCCTATGCGTCGGATTCCCGCGACCCTCACCAGTTCGTCGGTTCACCTTTTGGGAGGCCTTCCAATGCTGCGTCTTCAGGTACGTAGTTGCCACTCCAGAACCTTTCAGCCCCATCGACTACTGTTCTGTGAGCATTATGCCCTGCCCACTGCCACTCAAGTTTCTTCGATTCTTCAGGCTATGTCGGAAACATTGGTTCATCTGCGGATATCTTCATTTCTGAAACTCCGAACATAGCGCTTTGCATTGGGCCATGGTGTACGACCACGTTTTAAAGTAATATTTCATCACTATCAACACGCATTTTAGTCTTGAACTGATTATATCTTATTGTAAATTATAAGCGTGAATGGGTCACGATAAACTACGAAGAAGATGGTGAGACAACTTATATATTTTATTCTTATTATTTGAACTTGGCAAGATGGGGCTCAGAGCGAAGAACAATGATAAAAATGGGGGGACGCCTGCAGCCGCAGTGGGACAGTAAAGTTAGATAAAACAATCTAGTGTGAACTCTCGTGTTCGTCGTGTTGTGTAGAGTTTTTTTTTATCGAATTTCTCCAAAACGGCTAGAGCGATTTTTATAAAAGTTTTTATATTTATCTGGTAGGTCAGAGAATAGATTGTAAGCTATTTTTAAACTCCTACTCCTACCCCCTATTTTTTTCTTTAAATGGCTTATGGAACAAGGTTTGGGAGAGGGGGGTCAACTAGTATTACACTATTATAAGTTTGCAATCAGTAACCTCTAAAATCTAAAGTACTCCACCCTGTTCAATTTACTTCCTGGTAATCTAAAATCTAGTCCACATAAGCCACTCACCTTACTGCAGACCTTTAATGAAGGTGAAACGACATGCTAACGTACTTATCAAGATCAAGTTCAGACGAAATGCTAATGTTTTACACTTGACATATTGTGTCTATTATGTCATATATTGTGCACGCGTTGAAGGCTGTTCAGTATATGTTTGTTTGTTTCCCAGTGGTTGTAGTTCCCTGCTCCAGTTATAATAAATCATAATATTACTGCAACCCGTTCCAGTTTAACAACAAAATAATAATAATATAGATAAGTTACACCCAGACACAGAAAAAATTATCGTGCTCAACACATAAACATTTGTCTTGGGTAGGAATCGAACCCACGACTTCCAGCATAGCAGTCAAGGCCACTAACCACTAGATCAACAGTCAGTCATATTATAGTAAAGAAAAGCCGAGAATGTCAATGATTCTAACACCCGTACGAAATATGTTTTGTATTGTTGTATTATATTTCAAAATACATAATTAAGTGTATTTATCAGTTGTCTAACACTCATTCAAGCTCTGATTAGTTTGGGACTAAATGGCGTTGTGTGAAAGTTGTGGAAAACATAATTATTATTATAAAATAATATGCATTCATATTTTCTGTTTGCTAGCCGGTTCTGTCCCACTTCCGTGTAAAGGCCTCCATGCATTCCTTCCATGATCAACGGGATCGCGCTTTGTTAATATACATAATTATGTGCGTGTGCGTAATGTTATATTAGCACTTATAACTTAAGTAATTCGCGTCAGTCACGACTTCTGCTAATATAATTGTGGTTGTTGGCCTTAAGTATCCAATTTACAATCGATTTTAGACAAGAGTACTTAACCGCAAACCAGGATCTATTGCAGGTCCTCTTAATTACGTGTTATTTATTAATACGTAAAATAATATCTGTCAATGTACTTCTATTTCTTTGGTTAATCGAATACTGAAGCAAATATTATGAAGACGCATTATTAATATGTAGATAGATTATGTGGCTAGAGCATAAAGCAGTGTCTTCTGTCAAGTCGCGGGCGATATGTTGAATTCCGAACGAAACGAGGATTGCTAAGTTTTAATCTCGAACGCAGTGAGGAATATATATGATTAACTCCCGAGGACTGCGAGGGAGTTGGTGGATATCATAATATAAATCTGTGGTTATAAGAAGTGTCGGTTTCTCAAGATGGTTTCTTTCATAGTTTTCAGAGCAACGGTGATGAAATAAATTCCGCAAAGTAAGCCTCTTTATTTGGAATATTCACCACTGTTCTACAAAAGAGGCTAATACGACATAAAAATCGGACTACTTTTCACAATTACGGAAGCCTAAAAGCAAGTTTTAAAAACAAAAGTTCGGTGTAAAACAAATGAAAGCATGCGTTTATTGTCTTGGTAATGCCCAAGGCTTTTGGTGTTAAATGCCAGTTGCATTATATCAATGCAGTCGGGTCACTTCGTCAGTTTGTCGTTTGCTCACGGTAAAATCGACTTTATTGTATGTGAAAACGTAAACAGAGTTTAAATATAGTTCAGCATCTTACGTACGAAAGAATGTGGTAAGCTGGTCGCATAAAATAAAATTTTCCCGATCTGTCGCGCCGGGCCTTGGTACAGGCCATGGTCCGAAGCGAGGATGAGTGGCAGGCGATCGCCTTCTTCTGCGAAGCAGTAATGCTAGCAAAGGAAGTAGCCGATCGCGTGAGGCAATAGTCCTCACACTCCAACCGCCGCCGGGATTTCGATCCCGACTTCCGGCCACCGTAGGCGCGGGCTTGCGGACGGCGAGTAATGGGTGGCTCGCCGTCCGACCGTCCGGTAACCGTCCGGACCGAGCCCAAGTCGTCGACGGCGCGTACTGTTCCACGCGCGCCTCAAGGAAATGTTAGCAAATCGTAGGGGCCCAGCAGGGTCGAAGCCTACTGGGGCCACGGGTAGTGGGAAAGTGAAATGGCCCTGGGATTAAGGCAAAGAAGTAACATTAGTGAGTTTTTAGTCAGTAAAAGTCGGACGATGATTGTCATAAGATTTTCCCACCCAAAACATTACCTAAGACACCAATAATCCATCGTAGGGTCATCATCATTTCAGCCAAAAGACGTCCACTGTTGAGTACAGACTTCGCTTAAGTGTTGCTACAACAACCGGTCCTGTACGTCTCGCATCCATAGGATCCTCGTCGCCAACCAACACTGCCTCTTCCAGTATGCATCTCGCAGTCCATCACGTTCGCCGTCGTCACATGTTCGCAGTTCACAGTCGCCACTTCAAAACCTTTCGGTCCATCTATATATGTTCGGCGAGTAATGTGCTCTAGATACCAGCAATTTAGTTTAGGTAAATCAGATATCAATGAAAACACTTCGAATTCTGCGCGTGATTAGAGCATTTACAACAGCTCGAAATCAATACAATCGAGCAGCTATTACCCAGACCAGATAGATATAACCCGTCTGGTAGGAGGATCTTCCCTTTTTCAATGGAAGTTTGCAGGACTTTATACTCTGTCCCGCATACATCAAAACTAGTTACCAAAAACATACAAACATTGTAAGTTAAAGAAAAGTTTTTAAAAAGATCTCTCACTGGAAATAATACCGCGAAGGATAACTGCATAGTTTTGATTGGATGTTTTCATTTTATTAATCTAACCACTGTAGTCTGATGAGAATAAACGATTATTGTTTTAAATTGGACATCAATGCACAAACTATGATATTTTGATTGGTACCGGGTTCTTGACCTCCACGAAATATCTTCTAAGTAATTCTCTATCGGTTAGGAAATCGTTTGACTTTATTATATTTTCTACTATGCGGATATTGTTGACTACTTCCTGTTCCTAATTATTATCATGTGACTTGATTTTAGTATCGTAATTTAGGGGTTTGGCGAAGTTGAAGGCGTTTATGTCTATCATATGATTCTCAAGGTTATTTTCGCTATTAAAATTATTTAATAGGTTTGCATAGATTGAGTCTTTAGGAAATATAGATAGATAGATATGTAGATAGATAGATATTCTTTATTGTACACCAAAAATACAACTTACATTAGGAAATGAAATATGGAAATATGTTTGCAAATATGATATATGTTTGGTTCGTTTGGGAATATGTTTGTTTAGGAAGTTCCATATCAATTTATGTCGGAAAAAGAGACCGCACTAATCTTTTATTGTTTAGACGTAGGTCTTGGAAGAAACAAAGTCAAAGATCCAAATATCACCGTACGTTTCAGCAGAGAGCTACTATGTACATTATCTTTATTTTTAGGCACTTACATTTACAGGTATCTCTTAGAGCATGTCAGCTCTATTATAAGCTAACTTAAGTTTATAATAACAACTTCATTTAATAATTAATCATCACAATGGATTGGATGATTTTACGAAAGTGAAGCTATCGACACATTGTCATACCACACGTATTCTTAGCAGCATCAATTCTTGGATCAGCCAGAATCGCATAAAAGTACTCATGTTGATTAAATTGATCTTTGGCAATCTTTTCAATACCCTTCTAATTCTTGACACATTCCAACAAAAGATGTTTGACACCATTGATAACTTCACACTCGACATAAATTAGGGTATCTACTTTTTTTGTCGGATGCCAAATTTTTTGGTGGAGTAGTGTCCAGAATGGTTCTGCTCATTTATGTGTCCACAAACAACATACTTACAAACCAAGGACTGCGAGGATGTTGCGACATTTTCTAAATTTCTTTGACTTTACTTGTATCTTAAAAATATTCGTCCAAATTTTCAAAAAAAAGTACAATTTCCCAATGCAATCTCGAAGTTTTTTCCGAATCGCAAAAATTTCAGAATTCTGTTTCAACGGGAATGATGATATATGAATTTTAATTTCCTCGAGAGTGTCGAAGTATAAATTTATTGTGACATAAACGGCTGTGAGATACAGCCGTTTATGTTTTTACGTTCACTTAGAAATTTGATTTTTTCATAGCTTCAAGAGACCGCAAACTTGAGTATATGGTTTTAATTTCAACTCAATACCTCCGCGCGTAACCGAGATAAAGAGTCTTGACAGACAGACAGACGGACGGACAACAAAGTGATCCTATAAGGATTCTGTTTTGATCCTATAAGGGTTCTGTTTTTTCCTTATGAGGTACAGAACCCTAAAAATAGCTTAAGTTAAGCTAGCTTAAGTTGTATTTACCTAAACAATAGAGAATAGAGCACATAGAGAGAAAATAATTATTATTTAATACGTACTGAATGATTTGACAAAATCGATCATATACCATTAATATTTGAGTCCTTACCCAAGGCTTATCATTTTTCTTCATCTTTTTCCAGGTATCTTTCCTGCTATGTGCTATGTTAGCACTTTTGGTGCTATCTTCAGCCAAACCAGATGATGGTGAGACTGTGACTCTACCCGGACCTGGACTTTCATACGGTTAGTATTGCATAAGTTTATTTTCAAAATACAAATACAAAATACAAAATCTTTATTTCTTAACAAAATTGTTTACATTAGTAGGTGATTGGAGCCTCCTTTTAAGCAAGTAATGCCTGTATTAGGAGACTCCGCTCTTCCACATCAATATACAATTATTTATATATATATATATTAATAATTAGGATGAAATGCATGCTAGTGTGTTTGAGTGTGTAAGGGGGTGTGTTTGTGTGTGATGGTGCGTGTATGTGTGTGTTTGTTTGTGCATGAGTTTGCGGGTGTTTGAGTGAAAACGTATGTTCGTGTTTTATTTTATTTGTTGTAATAGGGCCTCAGTGTCTGCGTAATTTAGAGTTTTTAGCCAATCAGTAATAATTTTTTTACACTCGTGTAATGGTTTGTTGTGTATATAAATCTTTCTATTTATTTTATTATAAAGTTGACATGATAGTTTACTGTACTGAATAGCAGCAAATTTAGTTTTAGTCTGTGGAACCTTGGCTACGAGATCTTTCCGTCTTCTTGTTGTTGTATTTGGATCATATGGTAGATTTTTGTGTTTTTTTAAGACGGTATACATTATATATAACTTTCTAACGGAAAGTAATCCACTTTCCTGATACAGCCTTTCAGTAGGGTATCTAATTCTTTTAAAATACATTATTTTTATAACGGCACGTTGTCCTCGTTCAACATGTATAAACTGTGATTTTGCTGCACCACCCCATACAGTGATACAGTAGGCTATTACAGATTGTGCCAGAGCGATATATATTTCGTTTAGTAAATTTCTGTGAGAGTGTGATTTCTTTTTTATATTTTTGGGAACAATATGCCTTAAAGTTTTAAAAATCCACCCTAACTTCCTAATCCTCCCAGTGACATGTTCAACATGAGAGTACCATGATAATCTGTGGTCAATAATTACACCTAGATATTTTGTTTTCAAAACTTTACTGATCGTGGAACACGCGCAATTATTATTTGAAGATTTATCACATGAGTGTACTTTAATGTTGAACAGTTCATCTGGTTGAGAACTTTTATATATGGAGAAGCATATATAGTTAGTTTTCGTAGTGTTTAACGAAAGACGGTTGTTGTCGAGCCAAGTCGCAATCTGGAACATACCGGACTCTGTCTTAATTTTAACATCGGACCAACTGTGCCCGTGGAAGACAACAGCAGTGTCGTCGGCGTAGGAAAATATCTTTGCGTGTTCAACTTTCAGGTTACAAAGATCGTTAATGTAGGTTAGAAATAGTGTTGGACCCAGGACACTACCCTGTGGCACGCCAAACAACACTTCAGCATCGTCACTAATATACTCTCCAATCTTTACCCTCTGTTTCCTATTCGTGAGATAGTCTTTAAAAAAATTTAGAGGTGTTCCCCTTATTCCAAGTTTTTCTAGTTTGTTCACCAGGAAGGGAACGGAAACGGTGTCAAAAGCTTTTTTTAAGTCTAGAAATACCGTCAAGCATTTTTCCCCTTTATCCAAATAATCAGTAACTAGTGAAGTGAGGGCTCCAACTGCATCCTCGGTGGATACTCCCTGTCTAAACCCAAATTGCGTTGAAGATATGATTTTAAACTTATTTATATAATTTACTAATCTAGTATTTGTTAATTTTTCTATGACCTTAGACAGTGCTGGCAATACCGAAATAGGTCTATAATTATTGACATCGCTTCCGTTCCCCCCCTTGTGGACTGGAGTAATAACAGAATGTTTCAGGGGAGCCGGGAATACTCCGCTTCTGAAACAGAGGTTAGCCAGATGGGCAATAATAGGGGCAAGTTCTTTGTTACAGTGTTTTAGGAATTTTGCTGAGATACCATCCCAGCCAGGGGCACTATCAGACTTCAAGTTCCTTATGATTCCCACTACTTCCTCTATGTCAGTATCCAAGAGCACAAATGAATTTACTTGCGTATTAGATTTATTTTGTTGTTGGTCCGGACTGATATTGTTTCTAGGTTGTATTTGTTGAGCTAATTCTTTTCCGATATTCGCGAAGTATTTATTAACGTAATTTACTGACTCAGTCGGAGTAGGTTTGATATTTAGTAATTCGGCACTTTGAGTTTTTGTTTTATTGGTATATGTAATTGATGTAATTGATTTTTTCATTATGTAATCATGGTTAATGTGAGAACTATTAACTCTGTAGACTCATAGATATACTTTTTTATTTAACTTATATGGTACTATGTTGATTGGTTTACACTATCCTCTCTTAACTATTAATATTGTAACATGGAATGGTATTTTAGAAAAAAAGAAATTCTTGCCGGTTCTTCTCGATACGAATCGACCAATAGAAACAGTTCTATTACCTTGACGTTGAATAAGTGCCCAAGCAGCTGGCCTATGTGAAAAAAAAATGTTTTGAATTTCGAATCTAGTTTTATCTTAATTAATATTTTATAGATGTTCATACCATTTCGTATGTAGGGAAT
The DNA here is from genome assembly GCA_949316375.1 of Mythimna vitellina. Lineage (NCBI taxonomy): Eukaryota > Metazoa > Arthropoda > Insecta > Lepidoptera > Noctuidae > Mythimna > Mythimna vitellina. Next base: position 1,313,256 of record OX438688.1, read on the forward strand.
AATTCTTTCCTAACGGAATTTGAAAATAATGTTATTAAATGAAAGTTACGTTATCACGGAGTACTGTTGTCTATTTAATTTTATCATGGAAAAATGCACAGCCTTTGAAGAAAATGTCACGAGAGCTAATGAGTTTGAAAATGTTGGTTTTTATACTTAATCCAGATAAGGCCTGGACCCAAAAACTATGGAGGTACAGCAGATCACAGCACCGAACAATTATAGGAGTCTTCACGGGGCACTATGCCACCAACAAAGTGCTCTACAACATGGCACTAGCAAGCGACCTGACTTGCAGGATCTGTGGAGATGCAGAGGAGAATATGCTACACTTGCTGTGCGACTGTGCAGCACTAGGCTCCAAAATAATAGAGCATCTGGGCCAACCATTTCCAAGACCAGAAGCCTACCGGCTCAGACCCATCAAGGCCATACTGGGAATCATGAAGAAGGTGCACGGAGGGCTAGGGGTTGAGTAGACAGGAGGGGAATAGCACAGAAGTTCCAGAAGGAGCGAAGCGCAGTGGCCTAGAGCCAGCCCCACAACAAGATAAGATAAGATAAGATACCTAATCCAGTTCCCGTTCCATTCGCCTTCGTGTTGCTTGTAGAAATTTTTTACAAGAAGAAGTACTCCCAAGATAAAAAGGTATCTTATAATCTATCCCAAGGAAATTTCGTCGATACCCGTTCGGCCATTTGGGCATGGAGGAGTAAAAACACACACATAGCACATCAATACATACAAACTATCACCTGTTTAATATTAGTGTGACACTATGACGTAGGTAGACATAAACGTTGGCACTGACATCATTAACTGTGCTACTTCAAACCTCACATAGGTAATTAGAACTAGAGGCCCTGCCACCAGCTCTTAACGTGATCCATTTGACTAACTAAACTGAACTGTTAAAGCTATAGATCTAAATAGTGTGTATAGCTCCCTCCTTCTCGCTCGCACGCTTGACATTTTAACTAGTGTTGTAACAGAACTTTGATCCTTGAGCTTGCAGAAGTTCCGCAAACTTTTCATTTCCGTTTCCGCTTCTGTTTCCGCAAAGTTTATAACAGAATTCTAAACGGAAAAATACAGCGAGGAGCGCGGGAGTGGGGGGCGCGTGGACGACTGGACACATCGGTAGAGGCTCCGCGTGGGGGAGGGGGCGGTACACAAACGTGTCGCAACGAGTTACTTTATTATTATATATTTTTTGGTTCATCATCGCGCCTCATAACGTGATTACGACGTAAACCTTCTGTTGTTTAAAAAAAATAAAATTGTGATTTCTCTTCTAGTCTTAACACTTTCGCTTCCGCATCTGCAAAGATTTACGTTTGACATCTGTTTCCGGTTCCGTTAAGACACTTCTGTTGCATCACTAATATTAACACGTCATGGTAGGCATAAATCTGTAAACGTTTGTAAGATATAAAATGCACATCAGAATCAACGCAACCATTTTTTTGTACACAAAACGGTTACGGAGATATTTAAAAATTTAATTTTTTGTTCTAATTGAAATTGATTTATTCTGATATTGTGCAAGTGCAAGTGTTTAAAGTTGACCTCATCTTTAACTACGTCACGTGCACACTTTGACAAAATCTTCGGTTTCACAACCGAGAAAATATTTTTGTTTTGAATAAAATTGAGCCTTGAATCGAATTATAAATGAAAATTAGAATAATAAGTACGTACCTCAATACTTTTGTAACTATTTATTATCACATTCGGTTTTCCCAATGTCCAATTATAATCGGCACTCCATTGCGCAATGCACTTTCAGTTTCATTTCGAAGGATTTTAAAGGAAAAGTACCTAGTTATTTGCTCTGTATGTTTATAGTTTTAAAATAAATGTCTTTGACATTCTGTGTTAATAAAACAACCTTCCTTGGTATGCTGTAGACTTGGTATGCTATTATGTCTGTTTTCGCCAATACTAGGGAACGCCTAAATTAACGTCAAAATATTCTTGTACTGTTAGATTTTCAATTGCACTTTTTTTTGGAATTATAATACATAACATAATTTACATAAACCAGACAAAGACAATCTCAAGATGCACTCTTGAGCAGAGGGAAGGGAGGAGGGGGCGAGTAGACCGTGACCACCCCAGTGTGGCCTAGCGCCCATCGCAGGATGTTAGGCCAACGATTCTTTGGAATTCGAATTTAAAAAAATATTAATAACTTCACATAAAAATTGGACGGGCCAGAAGCCAGGCTCCCCCTGAAAAATAACTCTAGATACGCCAATGCTCACCAGTTTAAATTTGCTACTTTGGCATATGATAAATGACATCTAGTGCCTAAACTTTGAACTGTGGATCGAAACCGAAACTACTTGTTTACTGAGACTGTCATGCTATGATCAAGTTAAGAAGTCAATCGAGGAAGAATAACAATAATACTCATGTATATAATTTATTTCAATACATATGTGCTTGCATTTTTCAGGAGGCATTCCGTACGGCAGTATGAGCGGCAACGTAGCAGAGTTCTTTAGACGACAAGCGACATCTGGCGGTCGATCAGTGTATCTCAACGGCGGCAACAGTGTCGATTACGCACCAATTGAGCAGTACTTGAGATAGATGGCGTTAGTTGTAGGTTATTTTAATTTGTACAAAAATGTAAAGTAGTAGTGTGTTATTTTAAGATGAGATGGACTGTACTTCCAACAACGCGGTATAACTCCCCGTCTCTGAAATTAGAATTTGATGTTAAAAACTTGTCTTAGTCTATTGTAACGCAAAAGTTTGACAGGTTTTAAGTGAAAAATTCGAAGAATTACTATGTGGCTGTCTGCATTATTCCACTTTGGGTTATAGTTTTAAATAAGTTTAACAATTTCATTGCCATATATGTCTGTTGCATTTTTGATTTAAATAAATGTACCGCATTGATAGATTAATCAGTAAGTAACAAAATAATGAAGTTCTTCTGTTATATTATTTAGATTAAGTAAATGCCATTAATTTATTTTATGATAATTATTATTAATACTGTAGTTTTATTCTTAGTATTAGTTTCCCTTACAGTAAATCAACTTTTTTTTTAACCAACTATTTCATTTAAACTAACTTTGATATCTAATATTTCAGCAGGTTTCAATTCAATACAAATAGGTTCCAAACAAAAAAAAAAAATCGAAACTGTAAATGTTTTGCTGTTTTCTATATTATGGTTAATTTAGCAAGTTGTTGGTTGATGATGTTTCTGTAGATTTTCTTGCACTTCAAAAAAAACCCGAACTTATTTTATTTATATATATTTATTTAACAATAACAAAGACGATCAAGATGTAAGTAACAATAAATTCTTATGACTATGTTAGTATCTTAAAGCTACTTACAACATTTTATTTACAATGAGATCTGAGACTGAATTTCGTATTGTGCCACTTTGTCATCAATGGAAGGATATCCAGGAAAGCCCTGCAGTATTACGGGTTCTTCTTCTAACGACGTCAACTCCGTTATTTCTGAAACCTGCTTCCTTGAAACTCGATCAGTGACCCGAAACCACAAAAAAGGTACAAGTATCGGCACGGATCTTGAGCGCTGACTTTTACCTTCAACCAGAATTAAGAAGATAGCAGGTAAAAGAAAAAATAAAAAAACTTTTTACAAAAAAAGATAACCGACTTCACTAAAAAAAACTCTAAAACGATCAAAATAACTTTAATTTCGGAAGTCGGTGTCTCTCGGTATTATTTGTATCTTATTTAACACCGACTTCCGAAATTAAAGTTATTTTGATCGTTTTAGTGTTTTTTTTAGTGAAGTCGGTTATCTTTTTTTTGTAAAAAGTTTTTTATTTCACACTTTTTAGTTGTGTAGCGACATCTATAGCGTCACATAAGAACTAATCCTGCATCGCGCAATCAAAGTTTTCCGCGCGATTAGAACATATAGAACAGCCCGAAATCATCAATCGGGCAGCTGCCCACCAGACATAACACCCGTCTGGTCGGAGGATCCTCCCTTTTCAACGGAGGTTTGCGGGACTTTACGCTCTTTTCTGCCTATCTCCAAAGTTGGGATACACTTATAAACAGAGTGCCTATTTCTCATGACAATTCCAATTAATCCAAACACTACTAGGTTACATTGTTTTATTATGGAGTTCCTGTGTCTACCTTCCACCTTCCGGCTTAATCATCAGATCAGTTCAATAGTACCTTATAGCCAAAGTGCATTTCATGACAATTCTAATAAGCCCAAACACGGCTAGGTTACATTGATTAATTACGGAGTTCCAGTGCCTACCTTCTGGCTTCATCATTATCATCAGATCAATTTGATGATACCATTTTCAACGGAACTATTCAGAGCTATTAATTTATTTGTGTTATCATAGTCGCTTAACTATCTTCATTGTGATATCTATGTGAATATGAAGTTCCGTTGACCATTTCTGATCTTCTTCTTCAGTACCACTTCATTAAATGTTTCTTTTTGACTGTAAATGCTTAAGTTCTCGATGAAAATACTAAAATCACTATGCAGTTGCCTATAATATTTGAGGAGTTCCCTCGATTTCGCCAAGATTCCATCATCAGATCCTGACTTGGTGACTATGGGACCATTTGGAAAGTATAACCTTTTTAACAAAAAAATATTTTTTCAAATCGGTTGGCAAGCGACGAAGTTATGCGCGAACAAACATAAAAAAAAAAATACAAACATCCAAATTGAGAACCTCCTCCTTTTTTAGAAGTCGGTTAAAAATAGGCGTACATTTTTTGCCATAAGTGTACGATGCGGAAAGCGATCCCCACTCTTTCGTTGAGCGCTCAAGATCCGTGCATATACCTGTAATACGTTGGCGTATTAGGCATATTAAACGGGATGACAAATTGTACGTTAAAAAATGTATAAAAACACGTTTCAAGTGGCAGGAACAGACGAAATGGCCTGATAAACGAGAAATTGTATTAAGCGTGATCATATTAAGCAGGTTCTACTGCACTTAGTAAGCTAATCCCTGCTGCAAGCCCAACACAGAAGTAGAAAGCTTGCAGCAATGATTCACATACGAGGAATTCAGCCTGGTTGCACTGCACAGTAGAATAATTTTGAGGCTGGTCCGCACCCGACGCATTAAGGATTCATAGCATCATAGTGAAAATGTAATCGTGGCGACCTTCAGCAAACATTCCTGATGCGCTACAGAAACGGAACAGCTTTGACATTGTACATCTTTGCAATGAATATCACGGATAGTCCTCTGTGCAGAGGCTGCGTGGAGTCAGAGGAAACCGTCGCGCACGTGCTCCTCGAGTGCACAGCCGTCAACGAAATAAGAACACGAACTTTGGGAGCACCGAATTCACTCATAGATGCCCTGAGAAAATTGAAAAGACTCATCTGTTTCTGGAGTGAGGTGGGCTGGTTGGAGTTAAGGCCGCGATGGCTCACGCACAATGGTCCGCCAAGGACTAAGTGCGGAAACTAGACCACAATAGATAGATACATAGACATTGTACATAGGAATAAAGAACATTCTTCACAGGCACGTAATTCAGAAAAAGATAATCATGTTGCCAAATCAACACAGCCAACTAAAAACAGTACTTTCCATACATATGACATAATTATAATGTCGCAGGACAACAATATTGTCTCATTACTTACAAGTAAATTACTAGACATTGTTTTACCACCTTACTTCCCACGAATAATGGCTATTGTCTGTTAAAAGTTATTGTTTTTTGTCAACGGTTAATATTTCCTATGTATGTTGTTAGAGCTGCGTAGATTTTATTGATAACTTGAAAGAGCTAATGAGTATCTACAGAAACTGGTTCAAATGCATCTGTCTAGTGAAGCTCCTGATTCATTTTAATTATTTTTTTTATTATTTTTATTTTACTTAGTTCTTCTTCGTAGAGATCTACGCTTTGGAACGTGCAATTTAGCTTCACATTTTTGACTGACCGACATTTTGACAATTCAATTTGATATATTCATCATCATCATCATTTCAGCCGAAAGACGTCCACTGTTGGACTTAGGCCTCGCCCAAATGTCGCCACAATGACCGGTCCTGTGCGTCTCGCATCCATCGGATACCCGCGACCCTCACCAGGTCATCGGTCCACCTTGTGGGAGGCCTTCCAACGCTGCATCTTCCCGAACGCTGCCCAGCCGAGTCGGATTCGACGATTGACCTCTTTCTCTAGTTAGATCTACCCAACTGGATAGTCTGACCCAGGTAAACGTAGGCGTCCACAACGTCGTTTGATATATTAATAAACATGAAATGAAATTTATAAATAACCGTTTAAATTACGTAATAGTTTTAACCTTTCGAGTACCGTAATTAGAGACCATAGACAGACAATGAGCGAGCGAACGCTGGCGTGCGCTTGGGGTTTAATGAATTAATATTTCATTTGACATAAATGTTTCTGATTTCTGATTATTGCTTGAACATAAAGACCCCCCCAATCAATCAGAAAGCTATCAGCCTCCATTCTGAATGAATTATTCCACAAAATAACTGTGTTTCCAAAATATCTACAGAAAGATGTTTAATAACGCTAAATCGCGAAAGAGCGGTGGTTTGCAAATGTTTCTCGAGTTAGCCGCTCTTATGTCGTATTTTCTTTCTCAAAATTTTGTATGAAAAATGAATATCAACGTTTTGAAACTAAACTCAATCGCAAGTAGGCTCAAAACTCTTCAGCAAAACAGCGAGCTGGTATAAATCATTATTTTCCTCCACACCCCCAACCACAAGGTCTGCGTGTCAACACACGCGTGACATAACTCCACTGGGTCAGTCTCCACGCGTCACGGCACCATACTATAGCATTAAATTAGTCTCTCATGTCAGCATACGGTTATTAGGCAGCGTGCTTATTACAAGAATTGGGTTAGCAGCGAAGGTGAGCGTAATGGTGACGTAAAGACGGACTGGGTGAAGACAGCTGGAGTGTTTGGAAGGAATTTAGCAATTAAAAAACTCTCTCTTTGGTTCGTTCCTCGATATTATTTCGATGTTGAGTGTCTGTGAGTGATTTCAGATAAGTTATCTTGAATGTGAAGAGTAATTATGCAATGGTCTTGCGGTTGAAGTTAATTTTTGATTATAAATTAAAATGAACGGCCCTGTTTATTTCTTGCAAAATAATATAAAAAACTTATTTCTATTCCAGTGTAAAGTAAATCAAAATTAATCTTAATCCTAACACATAAATGTAAATTTTTAGTTTGCAAGAACGAAAGCCTTCTCTATCTTGGGCTGTTTGCATCCAGCTAGAACTAGCCGTTTTTAAAATGTTATGCACCATTTTATCTTCGGTCTTCCTCTGTATCTTTTCCCACTTGAGCCTCTCGAAGTTGCCTTTATAGTCCTACCAATTGACGGTTACTAACTGAAACAAAAATCTTATCATGATTAGATAACCATGAAAGATTATGATCTACCCTATTCAAAAAGTAAATAATAATTATAATATGACAATAATATTCTACAAATATCACACAACGCTGTTTAGTCTCAAGCTAAGCTGAGCTTGTGTTATGAGTACTAGACAACTGATAAAGATTCTTATAAATTTCTAAATACATACATATTATAGATAAATTTTACCCAGACACAGAACAAATGATCATGTTCATCACACTAACATTTGACCTGGGTGGGAATCGAATCCACGACCTCCAACATAGTAGTAAGAGCCACTACTCACTAGACCAACAGGCCAGTCAAATACAAATCATTCACATATGTGACAGTTTCAAATCAGTATGCTTCTCAAGTATATTGAAAATAACTACAATACAAACTTTTACCACCATAATATTATAAACATTGTATAATTCAAACCCAATATTACGATGGCAGTATATTCACTAAAACCACAATTGTGGGAACCCAATCCTGGCACCACTCCAGTGTATTTATAGCGGCAATACTGAGAAACTACTTTGTAGGATTTACCTCAATATTTTACATTTTTACATCAAAGGTTTAGATTAGAGGGCTATTTTAATACCAATAACTTTTTAGCATTTAACTATGTCCAGTAATAAGAGAAAAAATGTGTTTTTCTAGTATCAATGACCAAATACCAAGTACACAGAACATAATAGAATAGAATAAACTTTGTTGTACACCAAAATAATAACAAAACATTATAACCGACAATAATAATAAATAACAACTACAACAATAACAACACAAACATAATATTTGATGGGCCAGAAAGTTTTGGAGCTGATTACTAGGCTGGTGACACCTCGGTCCTGTGACTTTGCTGGATTCATCTAATCTTCTATAAGTGTATATAAAAGCAAAATACCACTCACTGATCAATCACGAAATCTCCGAAACTATAACATCTTCAAACTTGAAATTTGGCAGGTAGGTTCCTTATAAGGTGTAAACATCCACTAAGGACGGATTTTACGAAAATTCACTTCTCAGGCGGTAAAACTGGGGTTGGAAGTTTGTATGGAGACACCAACTTTATACCTATATGTACAAAGTGCCAGTCGATGTAAAGATGCTTAGAATTTTGGCTAAAATTATAAGAATATTGAGTATCAGTTGAGTGTCAGTATTGAGTGTCAGAATGATTAATTCTGCCGGATACTCAATATTCTTATCAATTTTTACTCAATATTTTGATCAACATCTAATTAATTTAGGTGTTGGGTTTAGAAATGTGTGCGAGGCTAGTTAAGCTGAATTTAGAAGACAATGAGATGATGAAGGGAAATAAAGATACTTGCTCAGTGATAGACCATACGATACGGCGTACGGCGAGTATCAACCCGCTCGTTGTTGAAACTTCTACGGTCCAGATTAATCGTTTCGCTTCATCGCCGTTTAAACCATGTACCAACCTGCATCAAAGGACTGGAATAATTTGCTGCTGCGGTCTTCCCGCCCGATTGTTATTTAGGTCTCTTCAAGGCTAGAGTGAATATATATAGGCTCTTAATAAACTAGTGCGCCTCAACATCAACAATAGCATCACTGCTTATCATCAGGTGAGATCGGAATCAAGCACTAGTTTATATCAATAAAAAAAATTGCTAACATATAGCAGCAAATTACGATTTTTTTTATTTCTTTTTTATTTATAGTTAATTAAAACGGTACATACATTAATTAACATAGAATTTTAAAAACTTATAAAAAAAAGAAAAAACAATTACACATAATGTTGACGGCAAAATTGTCTGGAATTTTAGAAAATAGTTGATTTTGATTATTATAATAGGATTATTTCAATAACACATAATTATAAATTAATAATTTAAGATTAAATATAATACCACATATTAACATGGAACAGTGGACACCCTCGCATACTGTCTCTCGAAGAACACCAGACATACATGACAAACAACATCATCAGACAACATCATATAAATAAAAACTTCAATATCTACTACTAACCCAGACGGTCAGTGTGGCATCAACAGATTTCGCGGCCGCCGTAAAACAATTGACGATGACGGACGGTTCGATTCACGATCCGACATGGTCATCGATTGATTGTATCTACAAAAGATCTTTTTTATATTGTTCACCATCATACGGTAATTAAGAGATCTTTAGGTAAGGACGTAATGACTGATCTTTTGATTTGTAGATTTGGCTGGCTGCTAATTTGGTCATCTTAAAACACGTCTGGATCAAAGCGTTGGGTTGAGTATGTTTTCTCTACAAGCTTTCTACCACCTCCTTCTCTCGCATTCTGTGAAACAGAAGAATGTGACTGCTTCCCATTCCCTCTCGTGGCCATGGCCTGGAAAAGGGCCGGACGCGAGAGGTCGTCCCTGCTGTTCACCCAAATGGGGACAAGCGGTGCTTAGACCAAGTTGTACAGACCTTCACTATATACTCTACCATGTCATCCGGGCGATGTGCACAATGGTGACGTTCAGGCGTTTCTTTTCACCAAATCCATACACAAACACACACACACACATTCATTGTGCGTACAGCTAAGGAGTGGAATTCCTTGCCGGAATCTGTTTTTCCTGATAGCTACAACCCGGGAATCTTTAAGTCAAGAGTGAATAGGTTACTTCTAGGTAAGCGCGTTCCATCGTCGACCGCATCGTCGCTTTCCATCAGGTGAGATGCGCGAACCTATCGAGAATTAAAAAAAAAAAAACCGAAACCTTCTGAAATAACCGTGTCCGGTGAGGACCAGCGTCAAGCAGAATGTTTGTACGACATACATAAGGAGACTTAGGTTTCGTGGCGCCGCTATGAAGTGGTGGCGGTGCCTCCACACTACCATGAGATCCCACCGGAACTCTGTCCTCGATGTCACGATTTATCGCGGTACCGGAGTTTAGCCTCGGCATTGCACCTCCACGCCTTCAAATCCGGCAGTTATAGGCTTACCTTGTAAAAAAAAAATCCGAAATTATGAGTAGGAAATAAATACGGGAGCGATATATTAAAATTAACTCTTATCAATAGAATACTTCAGGCTCATTTCTCACAAATTGAGATGACATGATAACGATAAGAAACATGTAACAGAGATATTTGTAATTACAAAACATGATTGAAAAGAGTGTCCATGGAGTTTCTTGCACATTCTTCTCCATAGGAATTTACGCTTTGGAATGTGCAATTAGCATCTTTTTTTTTCTGACTGACTTACTTCTCGACATTTCAGAAGTGCCCGTAAATGGTTTATTTGAAATAAAATGCTTTTGATTTTTATTGATTTTTTTAAGTTAGGCCAACGCATTCTTAGGGTGGATTAAAGACTATAGTTTTCTATAGAGACTATTTTGCTAGTTTAAAAAAATAAAATAAAACAGGCTGTGGCCAGGAAAATGAAAACATAAACTTATTCTAACTTGATAAATACATAATTCTAAGCAGTTCTGTAAGTCACACTAGAATTTTTCGCTATTTGCACCATTTAAGTCGCTAATTGACATTAAGATGGATGGCAGAGCATTTGTCTGTGTACTGATTAGGTCGGCAATCATTGAGTTGCCTGCTACGCGTAGTAATTGTAGCATTATGAGGAGTTGTAGTAATGCGCGGGAAAGTCCGGCGTGTTGATGTTGATTTATATGTATGTATGTAAAGTATTAGTCTAACTTTTGGTGGAGTTTGTTAGGAAAATTTGGAAGCATTTTGAACACCAAGATAATATTATTAATAACATAATAGAAAACTTAGACTACAAAACATACCATTGGCTGTCTTATCGTATTTCATTTCGTTTTTATATTACTCTAGCTGATGCTAGCGGTTTTGCTTGCGTGGTAGAAAAAAAAATCAACCGAAGGAACAGACTCGCGGGATGAAAAGTATTCTATATGCCATTCCAGATTACCCGTGTACCTTAAAGTTCAGGCGTTCGAGCGTCAAAAAGTAACAAACATAATTATGTAAGTACACACAAACTTTCGCGTTTATAATATTAATTGTGATAAAGTTAATTATACATTGAAGTTAAGGTAGAGAGAGGGTTCTACCAAATAGTAAACACAACATTTATCGGAAAAGATCCCTTTGGAAGATAGATAGATATATTCTTTATTGTACAGCAATAATAAAATGAAGAGAAACAACAAACAAAGAAGAAAAAACGAAAAACAAAGAAGTTAAACAAAGTAAAGGAAGGTAGGAAGGAAGTTTAAAATTTAACGAACTGTTAAAAAAATATTGTACAGGTAACTATTTCGAAATAGTCCACACTGTTCTTAATAGATCTCTTGCGTTGAAAAAAAACGTTGAAATCATCTAAAAATAAAATGATAAGAGGGCAAATGTTATTACAAGTATCCCGTTATTTCTGCACAGGTGTCAAAACAAGACCCCATCGCCAAGACCTTTTATAGACCACATTTCCGTTGAACGATGATATAAAAAACTATCTTCTCACAATAAAAATGGCATTCTATTAAGAACAGGGCCTGATGCGAATATTAACGATGTCATGGATCAATGAATGTCTCTGACATGTGACGTCATAGCATTGTAAAATTTTTATGTGACGATGACTTGAATAAGTAAATTGGGAGTTAGAACGATCAATGATCGTATGGTATTAGATAGATCATTATGTTTTTTTTTTACGTGATATATCATCAAATGACTTCTCCCACCTGGACGGCGAGCTACTTATTGCTCGCCGTCCGCAAGTCTGTGCCTACAAATCGGAGTCGGGATTCCAGCGGCTGGGATAACAGGACACGACGGTGCTCTGCCAAAGCGGGGCACACCTCTACCGTATGCTGTATTGTGTCTTCCAGGCCGTTCGCAAACTGGAGACACCTGAGCGTTTCTATGTGAAAGAAACGCTCGGGTATCTCCATTTTCCAGTGCAGGAACCTCCCGAACTTACCAACGAGGAACTGCATCATGTGAAAGGTGAAGACGCCGTGACGTTTTTCCAGCCACTCCTCAAAGGACTTACCGCTATAATTATAGCGTGCCAAGCACTGGGTTGTGATAGTCGCCATTCCACCATGAGATCCCGTCGGAACTCTGTCTGCCATTCCCTGATTTGTCGCGGTAGCGGAGTTTCATCTCGGGTGGCGTTGCAACGCGTAAATTATGCATGCGTGCAAGGACTTTTTACTCTAGATCCCATGGTGACTGGCTAGCAAGAAGGCTCGCCGCTTCGTATGAAATCGTACGGTATCCCCGCACCAAAAAACCTTATATAATTTTCATTTACATATAGATCATATCATGAGTTTGGATCCGGTTTCAAATCCTTATACAACCTTTTGTACATGTCCCACATCAAGAAATCTCCTTTTTTCATTACACTTCGCAAACACCAAAGCTTTGGTTTTTACTGAATTAAAAACGACCAACTTCATTTTGTATTCCATGAACATTTCACTTCGTATTTCGATCCTCAGTGACGTACACATTTGCCAAATGGCATTTAACACTTTGTTTCTGAGAATCAACTTAGAATACGGATAGAATCGATGCAGTTCGATTCGTTCCCGTTATGAAACATTTTCAAAACAATAGGTCTTTTTGTTTTGTACTAGATTTGAAGGAAATGGTGCAGCATTGTGTTTGGACGTTTTAGGTTTTAAAATGACGGATTAATGCTAAGTTCTGATTGTCTAGATTTAGTGACAGAAAGTCAATGATTGGTGATGGATTCAATACTCTTTTTATAGTGTAGTTTGTGTAGTTTTAGAGAGCGGATTAAGCGAAAGAAGTAATAATTTAGAATATTAGCCTCCCATACAGGCAATGTCCTATAAAAATATACTTATAAAATATCCAATGACACTCTCGCCCTAGGGAGGTGCGCGAAGGCGTCTCAGACTTTTACTGACTATAACTAACTCCTAGGAACCTTCTTTGCCCTTCGTCTCAGGACCCGGTTTTCCATTTAAAAGCGAACTCATGGCCCCAGTAGGGCTTTACGGTTTTGCTGACATATCCTTGAGGTACCAAAATAGATACCTACACACTTTTTGAAATACCTTAATATGTCACAGTTTTTTAGGTTTTTTATTTACTATATGAGTAAAGTAAAATACGTTATCTTCAATATATTATAAAGCTGAAGAATTCGTTTGTTTGTTTGGTTGAAAGCGCTAATCTCAGAAACTATTAGTTCAATTTTTTTTTGTGTTAGATAGTCTATTTATAGAGGAAGGCTGCTATATACCATTACATTACGATCAAAATGAGTAACCATAGACGCTGATAAAAACCGCGGGTAATTGCTAGTCTATGATATTTCTAGAATATATAATTTTTTGGTGCATTATATTTTGGGACATCGCCTTAGTTTGGTCTTCGTCATAATTGTTAATTTTAAGTTCTCTTAATTATATTGATTTTATATTTATCATAGTATTTATTAGATTATAATATTATCATGTATACGTATTTTATTATAAGCAACTTAATTTAATGATACAACATTTTTTTTGAAATATCTGTTATTTGCTTATTGTGCACCCCTACCACAGCATTGTACTTCTTTAACCCAAAAGTTGACCGGTAGAGAATATTTTGTCGCATTAAGTCACTATGTACAACTACTGTACATGAAATTTAAATGAATAAATAATAAATCTATCCCATAATAGGGAACAGTAACCAAAGCCACATGACGTTACGTTTGGTATAGACGATCCGATGAGACCAAGGAAATCTATCTCACTTCTTTTTTATATTGCATCTTGTCTTCACATACAATCGCACAAAAATATATGGACACGGTAAACTTAGTGGTAGTTGAAGAGTTTCTTGATAGATAAAAAATAGCACGTGATTGGTCTTGATATTCGTAAACCAATTGTCTTTTACCTGTAATAAAACTTAGCTATACGCACAAAACGTTTTGGAAACACATTCATTATACGTACAGCTAAGGAATGGATTTCCTTGCCAGAATCTGTGTTTTCTGATGGCTGCAACCCGGGAATCTTTAAGTCAAGAGTGAAGATGTTGCTTCTAGATAAGCGCGCTCCATCGTCGACCGCATCGTCGCTCTCCATCAGGTGAGATAGCGGTCAAGCATGAAAACTATCAAGAATAAAAAAAAAAACTAAAATACCTTTTATGATGACATGCTATGGATAATGTCTACGATGACGCTACTGAGCCCTACTTTTGATTTCAACAATTTTTAGTAATTTTTTAAAATATATGCTTAAAGTAATTGAAAAGACTTTCCTCCATCTGTAGTTACGTATCATAAACGATGTGCGTCATCCGATCGCATATTCAGAGAACCAGCAAAGTATTGGCAGCGACTATCTTAGTGATCGCACGCGGCTATACGTATATATCTTAGTGATTGACGAACTTGAGTCGTATGTAACAACAGTGAACTTGAACGCGGATATGACCTAATGTAGTTCTGTTACCATGTGCGACAGTTAGAATAGGAATGTTTTGTAGCTAACTGATAATGTTTGATGTCTTCAGAAAGTTCAATGGCCTTGTTTATTATGAAAAGGCTCGTGTTTGACCACTATCACACCTGATGATAAGCGATGATGTGGTCAAAGATTTTTTTTTTTAGGTGCAAAAACCATCCAATGACATCTTCAGCTCTTGGACGTAGCGAGGTGTGTCAGACTTTTAGTCAAAGTCAAATTCAAAGTCAAAGTCAAAGTAAAAAGTTTTTTATTTCAATTAGGCCTACATGGGCACTTATAAAACGTCAGAAGCTAGTGCAAGTGGTAGTGTTACAGACCATAAACCCACTCCCGTTCCTTCTTTGCCTTCGTCCCAGGGAGGTTTCACTTTCACACTACCCGTAGCCCCAGTAGGCTTTGACCCTGCCGGTCTAGACCGTTACCGGACGGTTGCGGACAGCGAGGATTGGGTAGCTCGCCGTCCGCAAGCCCACGCCTACGATGGCCAGAAATCGGGATTGGGATCCCAGCGGCTGGGGCGTAAGGGCCACTTTCTTTCACGTGCACGCGCAGCTTCTTCTTTTGCTAGCATCACTGCTTTGCAGAAGGAGGTGACCGCCTGCCACTCCTCCTCGCTTCGGACCATGGCCTTCCCAAAGGCCCTACGCGAGAGATCGTTGCCGCCGATTTCCCCCACGAGGACAGCGGTGTTCTGCCCAAGCGGGACACGCCTGTACCGTATGATCCACCTTGTCCTCCGGGCGGTCCACACAGTAATAATAATAATTTATTTCCAAAACTTCAAAATACATTACATTAATGTGGTCTCAACCCTTGAACTAGGACAACCTGTATGACAGGGGTTGAGGTATCTCCGATTACAATGATCCGATATGTGTAAACTGTGCGTCAAAAGGAATAAATTACAGAAAAATATAATATTAACAAAATTAAGATAATTGCTAAAAGCTCACAACAAAGTTTATATTATTAAGGAATAGTGATAGTGTGTGTATGGGTGTTTGTGTTTGTGTCTGTATATATGTGTGTTGTGGATTATACTTTGGATATTTAAATTAAAATAAAATCCGAAGCCCCGGCGGAATGCATACCACAACGATCCTTTTTTTTGGTGTGAAATTATCCACAATGAACGGTCCTGTGCGTCTCGCGTCCATCGGATTCCTGCAACCTTCACCAAGTCATTTGTCAGTGTGGCGACATTTGGGGGAGGCCTATGTCCAGCAGGTGGACGTCTATTGGCTGAAATGATGATGATGATGATGATGGAATTATCCACTTCTCTCGCGTTTGGGCAGAGTGGGAGGGGGTGTCAGACTTTTACTGACTGAAACCCATTCCTATGTTTCTTCTTTGCCTAGCGTTCCAGGGCCCCTGGGGTTTTCCTTTCAGATGTAGACCCTTGGCCCCAGCCAGCCCCAGGGAAAACCCTAGTTGATATTGGGTTACCACAACCACCGAATACCATGACAAGAGTTCCCCAAAATAAGTAGCACAACGTCACTACGGAGATTATATATAAGTGGTCAAGGTTTCAATGAAAGATAGGTATAATGATAGCGATGACCTCTGGCTGCGGAAGGAAGGACGGAGTACTTGATGGTGACAATGTCCGTTTGATTGTTCAGCCCGAGACACAGCCTGAAGCGAGAAAGGCAAACTAGACGTGGATAATTGGGTATCTTGAACAGCCAAATTATTTGATAATAAAATGAAAATAGCTTTTATAGTGGTTTGAAGAAGTAAATTTATAGAAGGAATCTATGACGAATTTTTTATAGGTACAAAATATGCTTGTTAAAAAGTAACATAGAAAAAATGTAGTAACATTTAAGTAACCAAAAATACTAGCATAATCATAATAATAAACCTATCCTTCGAGGCGATTAGAAAAAAATTACAACAAAAGGGATGGTGGGGTTCCATCCCCGTCTAACCTAACCTGTGCGGGGTGGGGTGCCCCAAGTCCTGTAATAGTTGTAAAAATGCCATTATTATTTGGTAGACAATTAGTATTTTAAGCGGAAAATAAGATTTTTGATGCACAGTTAAAAATATTTTTAATAATAAAAGGGATATTGTTATCATCAGAAACTTTTACCCATTTTATAGAATTTTATAATTATTTTTTAAAGCAGGGTTGTCAGTGTTTGTAATTAATTTACGAGCTAGGGTTGATTCATCATGCCGAGATTCCCAAAAGTTACTGTCAAAGAAAATTTCAAAATCGCGACCGCTTACAACCTAATTCTACGAAGTTCCTCACATGTCGAAATACTGCGTTATGGCAGCCTACTTCAAACTAATTACTGTATTTCCTACCTTCTCATTACTCGCACGACAATGCGAATATTAAAGGAAATTATTACTTATACAATTAAACAAGGTCTTCGGATTTGTATGAAGCTGTGATCTACTTTTGAGGAGTAACGTCCTTGATGAATATTGACTCTTAGCTAGTTTAGCGGACCATCTCTAATAGATATTGTCAGAGGCCTAAACCGAGCTGTAAAAGGGATAGGGTGTATAGCTCCATATCTCGTTCTCGCTAGCACGATTTACATTTGAACATGTCATGATATGGCTCTTATTATTGTACCCTCTAGGTAACAAAGTACAATCAGTGAGTGTCTCTTGGAGAGTACCTACTACTAAATGTTCTAAGTTTCATAAAATGAGCAATCATCGACGGAATGGCAGCGAATTGGATCGGCCAAGTTAAGCACAAGAACAAGGAAAATTTAAAGTCAACAGCACCAAACAAAATAATATTAAGTAATATGTCGTATCACTTACGTGTTTCACATATTTCTAAAGAATTTCTCAAACTCAAATCTGATTTCTTTTTTCTTTTGTTTAATTTATCTTAATCTTATATTCAAGGTTGTAATTATTGGTTATGTTATCATTATAAAATAAATAACTGATTGATCAAAAAGACAGTTGCTGATGACAAGACAAGCATCTAGTTTTTTTATCATGTACGAATATTTTTACCCTATATTTAAGAACCAGAAAGGTCGCTATTGAATAGGCTCCAATAAAAATATATTCTTAAATATACAGTCCTGTCAGTACAGGACTGTATATCCTGTATATCTGTATATCAGTATATATATCGCGTTCTACAGGCAGACAGACTCAGTAGTCTGTCTGCCTGTAGAACGCGATAAACTCAAAAAGCGCCAAATGTATTTTCATGCATTTTTCACCAATATACAGAGTGAT
Source organism: Mythimna vitellina (assembly GCA_949316375.1). Lineage (NCBI taxonomy): Eukaryota > Metazoa > Arthropoda > Insecta > Lepidoptera > Noctuidae > Mythimna > Mythimna vitellina. Next base: position 1,331,362 of record OX438688.1, read on the forward strand.
TTATGAGGAACAAAAAAATAAAACACATACATATTGTAGTTGAGAAAGTCCAAGAATTTTAAAAAATTCTAACGCCCGAGCGGTGCAGAGGCGGGCTACTAGTTATATTTTATTTCCATACTACTACAGTGGACGAGAAACAGTTATTATATTGTGTAAGCTAATTAATGTTGAATATAGAGCTACAGAAAATCAAAGTATATGCCTAGAGAAAAAAAAACTTATATTTAGCCAAAACTGAGTTGTTTGACTGAAGGTACTTACATTAATTAGCGTGTAATTTAATTTCCTTTTATTTATTTTTTGTGATCTTAAAGGTACTTCTAAGTCAATAGTAATTTAACGCCCTATGCGTTTCGTTAAATCCTTCACGTCATTTTAAAATTATACGCTTTTTACTGCTGCTGAAGATTAGGTGTGATTTGACATCATTTTGCAGAAAATCTATTTATTTAGGTTACGTAATTTTTTTTTGTAAAACCTTCAGAATCAAAAGTGTGTTTTTCTGATGATGATGAACTATGCTTATGATTTGAATTGAATGACAAAGCGCGCTTTTGACTTGAAAATTTTCAAGTATACTCGTTGATAAATTGCAAAAAATTATGGATAAGAAAAAAAATGTAATCGCTGAAAAATTAAACTCGATTCGTCATACTGCACCCACATAAGCTATATACATAGCATAAGTATACACTTATGAAGTTAGATGTACTAGATTAGAACCCTGTACTTAAGTAGTATACCAGTTTCGTCTTGCCTTGAATGATTGAGCTACAGTGACTTGCGAAGTAACGGTCATTAGTCGTAATATTTACATAATTTTCTTTTTCTGTAACTTTATAGCAAAAAATGGGTTATTTAGAATATTGATCAAGTCTGAACGAAGCCCTTTCGAAAGAATAAGCTATCGTTTGTTTGCTTTCTTCAAATAATATTACCCACATTTAAGTAAACCTAACATTTTCTTTCGTATAAATGCCATAACATCTATTTCCGTTAAAGATAACCAGAATTTAGTTATTGGGTAATAGAGACATCCAGTCTTAGATTATATATGTATCTAGTTTTTGTATGATGAATACAAACAAAAAGGTTAAACCATAACTAACTATATCAGATATTAAAGGACTAGAAGCACGAATCAAATTCAAAAGTATGATGACAAAATAAAAAATAGTAGAAAGTAAATATTTGAAAAAAAAAATAATGAATAAAAAAAAATAGCTACGTAGTAATAATCAGTCATAAACAGTTCATTGGTTTAAAAAAAAATAAAAAAAACATAAATATTCTATCTGATAAAACATATTACTGATAAATATATAAATACCTCAGTGCAATATATGTCAGTAGGTACAACAGCATTATGTATTACACAACAATAAATTGTCAGGTAGTAATCTGCTGAAATCGTGCAATGAGTACATTGAAAATAGACACAATTTCCTATATCTGTATAGAATTAGAGAAAATACTATACCATTTGAGATTTCTACGAATGTGACAACGTACGCAGGAAATTTATTAGCTAAACGTGAGTTTTGTTGTATTTTATTTACAAGCACAGCAAAATCAGAGCAAGATTACTTCATTATCATCTTCCTGCCATTGTCCCATATTACTTGGAGTTAGCGGAAAACTATTTTCTGGCTATTCTTTCATATCATACAATGATCTATGATTTCTTCAGTTACTTTCTTCTGCTTCCTCTATCCAAAGTACTGTTTTATTATGTACCCTCTAAAGTTATCATCATCGTCCTGCCCTTTTTTATATTATTTATCCTTTCACCCGTCACACTATCACTAACTCCCTTTTCTTTCATATCACTCATCACACAATCTATCCATCTTACCTTTGGCCTCTCTCCCTCTCCATCTATCCACATGTGTACTCATAACTCTTTTAGTAACTCCTCTTCACATGACCATACCAAGACAAGCGATTCCCTTTCAACTTTTCAGCCACTAGCGCCACTTTCTAACTTCCACTTATATATTAATTTCTCACTTTATCAATTCTCGATACACCACACATTCATCTCAACATTCTCATTTCTGCTATATGCAATCCTTTTTCATCCATATTTTTTACAACCTAATCCTTTAAATTAAAACTCGTTAAACATAACGTGTTATGACACTTTCTTAAACACAGATTTCTATGACCTAAACGTTTGACTGGTTAAAGGTATGCGGTAATTGTTTTCACACTGAAAACGAAAGGAGCACTGACACAGAGAAATCTAATGGTGTAAACAATGGATGAAAACTCTATAAAGAAATATTTAATAGTCACGTGATAAATGTTACTATTAAATAAATTATATTGATTTTGCAAATGGGTTTTAAAACATATCAATTTTTGCATTAGTTTAAACTAGATGAGGTCAGTGTTTCCTAACTGACTAAAAAAGAAATACCGAAAAAAACTCAGGGGTTAAAGTCTCTTTTTACATATTTGCTGTGTGAACTATCCACACATCAAATATGTAATGGTCAAATCATATGAGACGGTATTTTGAATGGACCTGTCCAGTCAGTGCGAGCATTTGTTAATATTCGTTAAGCTCAATTCAGGACTACCGACTAGGAGAGCAGTGGTGGCCGAGTGGTAACGGCTCCGACTTACGAATTGTAGGTTGCGGGTTCAAACCCAGCCAGGCGCATTACTTTGTGTAATTTATTTCATCACCGCTCTCAAAACGATGAAGGAAAACATCGTGAGGAAACCGGCATGTCCAAGAATCAAAAAATTCGAAGACATGTGACATTCACCAACCCGCACTGGGCCCGCGTGGTGGATTACAGCCCATTCCCTCTCCTAGAGAAAAGGCTTGAGTCCCAGCAGTGGGAACATTGAAAGGTTGATTATGCAGGACTCATCATCATCATCATCATTTCAGCCGAAAGACGTCCACTGCTGGACATAGGCCTCCCCCAAGTGCCGCCACAATGAACGGTCCTGTGCGTCTCGCATCCATCGTACTCCCGCAACTGTTACCAGGTCATCGGTCCACCTTGTAGGAGGCCTTCCAACGCTACGTCCTCCGGTACGTGGTCGCCATTCCAGAACCTTTCGGCCCTAACGGCCATCCGTTCTGCGAGCAATGTGCCCTGCCCATTGCCACTTAAGTTTGGCGATTCTTCGTGCTATGTGGGTGACCTTGGTTCTCCTGCGGATATCCTCATTCCTGATTCGATCACGCAAGGAAACTCCGAGCATAGCCCTTTCCATTGCCCTTTGGGTGACTTGATGCAGGACTACCGCCTTTAAATTATCTAAGGGTTACATAAATAAATAATAGTATTATTATCTAAATTTTAGTAACTGTGTCTACTGGAAGTCGGCTTGGCAAAGGAATAAAAGTTATTTAAAGAATATCAAGATAAATTAACGAGTCCGACCTGTTCTGGACTGACTCGCCCTATCTTGCTAATTAGTTGCTCATCCACAATACCAGATGCTATTTTGCACTATTTGAATTTGAGTCCTTGGAATTTATGTGAGTATTTTTTTTGCTTTATCCTGTTGATACATTTTCTGTTAAAAAGTTATCAATAAAATGACTTCCAGTGCTAAAACATAAATCCATTTTCATATAATCAAACTTACTTGTATACACAGACAGGTATTTTATCCGTAGCTCCTCTGATGCCATTTACTTCTCAATGCTTTTTTTTTCCTAAAAAAGTATGCTGGGTAATAATTTCGCATTGTATAAACCAACCTAATGTTGTTTAATAGACATTACTATTAACCATACTTATGTTTGTATGGCATTTACTGTGGCAAACACTGAGACTGAGATTTTTGTAGCACCTAAACTGCATCTGCGCGCACACTTATTTGATTTAATATAGTCAAATCCACGTGTTACCAGTTATTGTAAAGTAAAAACTTAATGTAACTGACTTGACCAGATACATTTGTTATTTCAATCATTTTTCACAGTTTGGTAATGGACCAGAGAGTAGTGTCTAAAAATATGTAGCAAGATATATTTAGAAAATTATTGTGATCTGTAATTAATTTCATATATATATATGTATATTGATAATAATAAATTCTTATGCACTAGGGTGAAGAGAGAGGGCGTATTAGAATTTTACTGACTAAAACCACATCTATGTTTCTTCAGTTGCCTTTTGCGTTCTAGAACCGCAAGTATCAAGGTCAACCTTTCTGCATATCTTTAAACCAAAGCTTTTTGATACTCCCCATTAGGGTAAAATTTTCCTCTTTTTTCCAACAGATTTTCTGTGATTTCCTTCATCAGCCCAAAAATATAGGCCAATTCACCCAGACAGTTACCTCAAATCCCAAAGCTAAGGTCATTGGCAGCACAATGGCGCATAGTGGCCGGCCATCCGTGTAGCTAGGACAGACTGGCCATATAAAACGGTGCGTAGGGCGGCTACAGTCAGTGTTGTTCCAACATCATCCAGACACCATGGCTTGCAAAGTAAGTGGCTTCAGTTATTTGGTGATTTAGTTTAGGGAGTGTTGTGTTTGTTTAATTAATAAAAAAACAAATTTAAGAAAATAATAATTTGGCTAGAAATTTTATGTGAATTTTTGATAAGGGTTGTCATTATTGCAAAAAAAATAGTTTTCAAAAATCGTCCTGAAAGTGTGTTTAATTAATCGGAATAAGAGTGTTCTTTTAATTGATAAAAAATATCATGTTTTTATTAATTATTTTGTAATTAGTTAGATATTATTTGGTGTTTATTTAAGGCTGTCTAAATTTATTAACTTTTTTGCAACTAATTTTGTTCTTATAATATACCGAGTAATATTATAAAATAGAGGCTGAAAGATTGGGTTTGGATTGGGAACAACTTTTACTTTGGTACCAAACCTGAATTCACGAAAAAAATATCAGCTATTCCCTACATTTATGTTCGCATAACTCGTCAAAATGTATGGAGCAGCTAATTTTTTTTTCGGTATTTCAGGTTTGGTCCCATAGTAAAAGGTGTTCATAATGAGGAGTACAATGTCTCCTCGAAATTCTTAAAGTAAATTTTTTAACACCTTATATATATCTTTAAATTTCTGTCTTAAAAAAATGCTTGTACTTATTTTTATTAATAACTTATTACAATATGATAATGCCTAATTGAAATTCAGGAACCACTTTAAAATAGTTTGCAATTATTTCAATGACAAATTTTGAATTCTCGAAATACTTTCATCTTATTCTTCATCACTAAAATAATTGGCCTCAAGTATTTCGTAATGAAATGATTAGCATAAGCCTCTAATTAGCCGTTCAGTACATATCCGTGGGAAGTCCTATACAATAGATCGTGAGATATGGTTGTTTGTGCATTGTCAAAGGGACATGTGTATTATGTACTGTTAGTAGATAATGGATACCTATCTAATTGAGACAAAATAGGTTAGTATTTACTTTGGTCTATTGTATTGTTGAATGCGGTAAGGCGCAGACAGTACTATAACCCTGATTGACCTTTGACGACACGTTTGTAGTGGTTTAGCAGTTGGCTGCTCGCTGAACGTTCTACAAGTCGTGGGTTCGATCCCCGCGACTTGTAGAACGTTCATTAACTATGTTAGTAGGTTATTACAAAAAAAAAAAACATAGACAATACAATACATAACAATCAGGTGATCTAATCAAATTAGTGTATCAAGCTCCATGCAATACATGCAGCTTGATAAACCTACCCATTGTAGGCCCATCCAGCCTGTCCGCAAATACCTTCAGGATGCCGTTGGTGCTCCTCCTCACTCGACTTATATTGAGGAGGCAACTTCAACACTTTAATAATGACTCAACACGATTTAATAACATTTTGATACCCATTTCATGAATACGACTTATTCAAAAATGATCAATGAATGATGAATGACGGTGATTTTGATCGATGAAATAAAAAAAATAATTAAGTCGGTGATTTATTCGTTTTTTGGGGAAGGTTCGATTGGTTTTCAATACAAGGTACTAAGGCAACTTATTCATTCCAGATCGCTTTCTTCACCGCCGCCATCTTGCTCCTCTTCGCTGTATCTCACGCTGCACCGGCTGAAGAAAAACCAGTAGAAACCTTCAAAGTAGAATCAGAGAAAGATGACTTAGCAACGGCTGACAAAGATGATCTTAAGACAGCAGCATCGCACTGGGGCGGCGGCCACTGGGGCGGCTTCGGTGGACATTATGGCGGACATGGGTACGGATGGGGCTACCCCAGCTATGGTTACGGATGGGGCTACCCCAGCTACGGTTACGGATACTGGCCCTACGGTGGATACTACGGTCATGGATATGGCGGCTATGGCGGGTACGGTTGGTGGTAGAAAAATATTGAAATCGACTATAATGCCAGTATTAATATTAAGTTCCGTTCGGAATGCGAGTAATTAAAAATTAAGAGATTAGTAGGTAAAACTACTTCAAAAGATATAGAAAATTTAGATTTACTTATGATATGTTTGTAATATCACACTCGATATTTTTGACACTTTTTTCTGAGATATTTATTTTGAGATATATTTTTAATTAATTGAGCCTTATTTAGGTTTTACATCAAATATATAATAAATTGTTTATTATGTGTGGGCAATTTTTCTACTTGCTGAGCAAAGTGTATAATATATAATGTGTATATTATTATAATAGGCTTTGTTTATACTAGCTTTTTATAAACACTTGGTGAATTTTATTTTCATAAAATTATAACTTAAAACAAATCAATCAATTTCAAATACTAACAAATCAAAAATAATATTGATTTTTCTATAAAATCATAGAATGAGAGCTTGGTCAAAACATTAATATCTGGGATCAATATCGGACTTGCGTAGGAAATTTTTCTATTGTTACTTAAAAATGCGTGACACTTCTAAAACTATACATAAATCTACAGTTATACATACGTATACTTTTGTATACAGTTACCTTATTTAGATATTCCGATGGTGATTTAAGGACTGTTGGTATGGCAACTACAATGTTTTGATATTTACCGTTTTATATTTTGGTCATGACATATTGTTTGCAAATTGTAACCACTTTTATTTATGTACATTTGAATGGTTTTATTTTTTTAAATAGCCTCATATTTTATGCTAGTAATTTTATGAAGGTAAAATTCCTAAGTGTTTCTTAGGATTAAATTGTGTAAGAGTATTGTATCACTGCCGTGAAATGTATTGTAATGTATAAATAGCAATTAAAATATACAATATATTTATTAAATTATGATTGAATGAATAATTTTGTGGTTTTCTTTTACCGTAGTACTTATACAATACATATTATAGATAAACATTTTAATAACATTATGAAATTAATACTAACATATCATCGGAATTTCCCACAGATTGAGCATAATTATAATTTTGAATAATTTTGTGGTTTTCTTTTACCGTAGTACTTATACAATACATATTATAGATAAACATTTTAATAACATTATGAAATTAATACTAACATATCATCGGAATTTCCCACAGATTGAGCATAATTATAATTTTGAATAATTTTGTGGTTTTCTTTTACCGTAGTACTTATACAATACATATTATAGATAAACATTTTAATAACATTATGAAATTAATACTAACATATCATCGGAATTTCCCACAGATTGAGCATAATTTGTTGTAGCAGTTGTGATTCGGCCTTATTTAATAATGGCAAGACTATTAGATTGCTACCGAAATCTGCAATCTGGATAAATCCAGTTAGAAAACTATTTATTATTTTGCCTAATTTGGGGCCAAACCAAACCAAGGACTAGAGGCAAAAAAACAAATAGTGATTGTCATAAACGCACAATTTACGACAGTTTAAAAAATTACATAAATTAAATTGGAACTTATAGGACTTATGATTTAATAGCCGTTGTTTGGGCTGCATATGATTAACAGCAGACAACCGTGCCTTTGTTGGAATTTTGGGAGAAGCCAACAACGTGGAATTTCCTATAGATAGCCTACAATTCCTGATGACATGTCCAACATTCTAAAAGACAATTTAAAAAAAGTATATCAGTAAGTATTTTACATACAAAAGTTCATAAACAACCGATGATGAATCACAATCGAAAGAAATAACCTAATATATATGTATAGTAACTATATGAATAGTATGCTATAAAATACTCTGTAATCTGGACGCTTATTTTGAGGTGGGAAGTTATCAAATGAGTTCACTCGCTCTGTATGAAGCAAGAGGACTTTTACTGACTGAGACCCAACTGTGCCCTTCAGTTGCTCTTGACGTTTCAGGACCACTGTACCAAAGTATCTCTTTCGAAAATTCGCGTGGCCTTCATTGTCGTGCTATTGTCTAAAAATCTTCCCGTGTCAAGCCGTACACTTAGGAGGAATTTATGGCATTTCAATTCATTAAATTTTTGCGGTAAAGTGTCAACAGAAAAACTGTTTTCTTTAACTGACAAAAACAATATTGACTAATTTTGACATATATGAACTGTTGTCTTTTTCATAAAATTTTTGTATACCTACTTTATTAGGCATACCGCTATCAAAATAAGATATATACGACTTATAGTATTTGAGATTGACTACGACACATATACCTATATAACTGATAAATTGGGAGCTTGGAAGGTAGCTGAGTCGTAACCCAAAAAGAAATTTGATAAAAATTTGGTCATTTTTAGGGTTCCGTACCTCAAAAGGATAAAAAAAGGAACCCTTATAGGATCATATTGTTGTCCGTCTGTCTGTATGTCTGTCTGTCAAGACCCTTTATTTTGGGAACGCGCGGAGGTATCGAGTTGAAATTAAAACCATATATTCAAATCTGCATTCCCTTGAAACTGAAAAATCAAATTTCTGAGTTAACGAAAAACAAAAAGATACACCCGTTTATCTCGCAAAAACCGTATATTTCAAGACTATTTATGGAATTAAAATTCATAGGGTACTTCCCATTAACCTAGAATCCAGAATTTGGCATGAAGCAAGGTAAGTATAGGAAAAAATCTGAAAACTTGTAGTTACGTCACAAAAAAATCTTCGTAACTCAATTTGGGAATTGAACTGTTTTCATAGGTAAGTTTGTACGGAATCCTCAGTGCGCGAATTCAACTCGCACTTGCCCAGTTTTTCAATTTACGATGGAACTTTAGGATATAAGTACAAACCGTAGTTATGACCTTGAAAACATTATGAAACAAAAATGCGACTTTTATCTAAAATTTAGTTCACTAGTGGCCATAATAAGTTTGATGTATCGAATTAGCCACCCTATATGAATTTGTCATAGGATTAAGAGTACATCTATATCTTAACTAAGCTCTCATTACAAAGATATCATATTATAAAATCGATTATTTGTACATTTCAATTAATATTTAGAAGATCTATTCTATTCCAGTAAGCTGTCGCCACTCCAGAACCTTTCGGATTCAAAGACCATCTGATTCTGTTCTGCGAGCAATGTGCCCAGCTCACTACCACATAAGTTTGGCGATTGTCCAGGCTTTCCGTAGTTGAACGTACTAATTATATTATGGTGAAAAGTCTGAATTAAGTTTATACAGCTGCTTAACATTTTATAATATGCAGTTGTTAAAAAAATTACTCAACGCTCAACTCGTTGAAGTCTTTTCTATAGAAAAAGTGAGGTCGGAAAATTCATAAGATACTATTGATTATCCCGCCATCTAGTGTTGATGTTTAGTATTAATATTTGCGCAGACGCACTGTGACTAGTCGTAGAAACCTTTTGACTTGAGATTTTGTGATTAACTTGGTGGAAAACATACTTAATTTTGTTTAGTAATCAACTAATAGATGGCGTTGTACGTCAACATTGCTTATCTTAGATAAATAGTATTATGAAAAATAACTGATGTCGCTCCAGAAGTCTGTTGTCTCGTGAAAACCGAATTAGGTTGTATAATTAAAAACATGAATCCAAAAATATCCTGCAGGTTCCTATAGAGGGAAAGCGCAGTTGAGGTCGGCCCAGAACGAGGTGTTGATGGTCTAGAAACATATGGTTTGGGATGGTGTGGGAGAAGAATGTCTGGAAGGACTCGGGGGAAGTCTTTGCCTAACAGTGTGACACTAGTGGCAGGAGAAAAAATCTCTATATATAAAAGCCAAATACCACTCACTGATTAAAATGATAACTAATACAAACGTAAATTTTGTCTGGTAGGTTCCATAAGGTGTAGACATCCGCCAAGAACGGATTTTACGAAACTCCGCCTCTAAAAGCGCAAAACGGGGGTTGGAAAATTGTATGGAGAAACCTATATTCACGCAGGCGAAGTCACTGGCAGAAGCTAGTAATTAATAATAAAAAAAAACAATTATTTCTCCACATTGATGTAACACAGTACAGACAGTATAATAAATGGAGTGGACTGGAGCCTGTATTTCAGGACTCCAGGTCTTCCTCCCGCGGCGAGTGAGTTCGTTACAATTCATTGGTGGATGCTATGTAATCAATGTATATATTATGTGTCTATGCGTGAATGCGTGTGTGTGTTGTGCATGTGTTATGGTGTGTATGTGTCATGGTGTGTATGTGCGTGTGTGTGTATTAATATTTCCAACACTTGTTAAAAGTTCATAGATAAATAATTATGCCAAAATTTTAGCACAAATGACATTAAACACTAAACAATTATAATGGTTAATTACATCTCGTGTCTTAAGACCTTGAACCTTGGTGGCGAAAAGCATCATATTGGATTTTTGATCAGCTGATAGAGGGCGTTAGACGTCAATATTGTCTAGTTTTTCTGCCGTCGTAATTAAAAAGGGCACAACTAACATTCTTTTTCCATTTTTTTTTTTAAATACATAATCAAAATTAGAGTTTTTTTCTGATTCTGATGTATTTCACTCAATTTCGTAAAAAAACGTCAGTTGTGCCCTTTTTAATTACGACGGCAGTTTTGTATCGTTATAATTACGGTTACTGTTTAAGACAGATTAATGGAAGTATTGTGTGTCCATATTCACTTCATTGTTTCCTGTTTGGTCCACTGTTAGTTAGCACTTCATTATTTCAACTGTAAGACAGGATGCTTCCAAGCGTCACCACAATGGACGGTCATGTGCGTCTCACATCCCTTGGATTCCCGGTACCAGATCATCGGTCCACCTTTTAGGAGGCCTTCCAACAATGTCTCTTCCGTTGCTACTCCAGAACCTTTCGGCCCCAACAGCCATTAGTTATGCGAACAATGTATAACTTAATTATATAATATTAATGACGGAAGATTTTCCGGATGAATACAGCATAAAATATTAATTATTATTTGATTAAAAGAATCTTGATTCGGTTAAAAGTCACTTGAACTATTAACTGGACTGCTATATCTAACTTTTTTCTTTTGTACACCAGACGAACAAGGAAGTCTACTGTTTTTTTTTACTTAAAATAAAATAATCGCTAAAAATTTGTCAAACTACTAAATGAATTATAGTTTCAATCACAACTGAATAAATTATTCCACCGACTGAATTGACAAATATGAAAGAAATTTTACCTTTTTAATGGTAATTTAAACCATACAACTATATGTTTAATTACAAATATTGCTGCAGTTACTAGGAAAGCTGACTAGTCAAAACAGTATTAGGCAGTATAATTAAAATAATTGATATAAATTAAAATAAATGCATGAATATTTATGCCAAAGTTGCATAATTATCATGATTAATTATTATTGACTTAATAGTAGTATTTTTAGATGTTTGATGTGTTGTATGTAAAATAAACTAGTTATGTATGTTTTTTCGTATTTTAATTTGTTAATAGCTTCATTATAATTGGGTGATGGGCAGACGAATAAATCATAATAAAGGTGAACAAGTTCGTATTATCTACAGGATAAGGTAGATAACTAAGTGAGGTAGCTGTGTTGTCATTGATCTATGTTTGTTTGCAGCTTGATTATATATTAATACTAGAATTTTCCCGCGGCTTTGCCCCTGAGGACCTCTAATCGTCTCTATGATCATGATACCGGACAATCTCTGGATTACACTAATATTTATTTTCTATTGCGGATAGGCTCTCGTTTGACCACTACCTCACCTGATGGTAACGATGTGATTGATGATGTAGCATGCTTGTCTAAAAGTAATCTATTCACTCTTGACTTAAAGATTCCTAAGTTGTAGCTACCAGTAATCACTCTGGTAGGGAATTTTACTCTTTAGCTGTACAATAAATGTGTTCCCAAAACGTTTTGTGTATATTAGTGGGATGTCTACCATGTGCCGATGGCGCAATGCCGTACGTCTAGTGGTCCGATAATGGAACGGGCTTGGCGGAATCAAAATGTGCAATTCCAATGCACATTCCCTGAAATGTAATATTCATATTATAAAGACGACTATTTCTGTTTATGTATATATTGGGAAGGTGGAGTTCATTTTAATACAAACAATAAAATAATAAACAGACAATCTCAGAAACACCGGCTTCCGAAATTAAAGTTATTTTTATTGTTTTAGTGTTTTTAAGACAACAAGAGAAGCTATGGTTTTGACGAAATTCCACCCTTATTAGTTACTGGATTCGTGCGGAAGCAACGCCCGGGTATCGCCACTGGGTGGGCCTCCCGGAGGTCACGGTGAAGCACACGGTGGAGGCGTGCCCCGCTTGGGCAGAGCAACGCCGTGTCCTCGTGGGAGCGATCGGCGGTGGCGATCCCTCGCGCCCGGCCTTATTACAAGCCATGGTCCGGAGCGAGGAGGAGTGGCAGGCAGTCGCCTCCTTCAGCGAAGCAATAATGCTAGCAAAGGAGGCGGCCGATCGCGTTAGGCAACGGTTCTTACGTTCCAACCACCGCCGGGATTCCGATCCCGATTTCTACCGTAGGAGCGGGCTTGCGGACTTTGAGCAATGGGTAGCCCGCCGTTCGAAAGTCCAGTAACCGTCCAGACCGAGCCCAAGTCGTCGACGGTGCGTATTGTCCCACGCGCACCTCAGGGAGATGTTCTACTGGGGCCACGGGTATGTGAAAACGAAACAACCTGAGGCCTTGGGACGAAGGCAACAAAGGAACAGGAGTGGGTTTTTAGTTAGTAAAAGTCTGACACTATCTCCCGCTTCGCTCAAGAGCGTGATTAGATTTTCACACCAAAAAAAACCCTCATTAGTTAAAAAATGCGCAAAGATTCTAGCCATGCCACTTGCTTTCTTAATAAATCAATCCTTTCCTGAAGGAACCGTCCCACGTTTACTTAAGATCTCGGTAATCAAACCAATCTATAAAAAAGATTTCCAACTAACTGTAATAATTACCGGCCCATAGCACTTTTGCCTACCTTCTCAAAAATTCTAGAAACTGCTATTTCGTCACGCCTGTATTCATTCTGCGAGACTTTCAATATATTTAACGACAGACAAAATGGATTCAGGAAAAATAAATCAACAACAAATGCGGTTTATAGATATGTGCAACAGATCTTAAATATAATCAATGAAAAGAAATACGCTATAGGTATTCTTCTAGACATGAGTAAAGCATACGATAGAGTTCAATATAACATATTCTTAAATAAACTGGACGGGATAGGTGTACGTGGCATAGCTCATGTCCGTGTCAGTAACGCAAGCTCAAACACTCACAATTTTTAAAAATATGGTTAAGGATTTACTACCTTTCCTCTTGAACGTCGTGATTAAGAACATCATTTCTTTGCTGTCATAATTATATATATATATATATATTATACTGTTTGTATTATATGCAATTTATTAGTTTGTGTATTGTATATATTTAAATAGTACACCACGAACTACCTGCGTATCTATTTTTCTTCTTCTCTATCATATCCATCCATAGGTTGTCTGTAAAAAATCGCTTTTAGCGATAAGACCGCTCATTGGACACCCTATTAATTTTAAGTTCTTATTGTAATTTGTATTTTTGGTGTACAATAAAGAATATCTATCTGTTTCATAAATGGTTTACGTCTTACCTCGAAAACCGTGCACAATATGTAGAAATTGGGCACTACAATCATAGTATTGGGGAAGTCGCTAATGTTAAATCGGAAGAGACTACTGTACATAAATCAATCCCACAAGCTTACTCGGATGCATATTATTTCTTATTTATATAAATGATCTCCCTAAAAAAATAGATGCCGTAAGCGTTTTATTTGCTGACTAGTTTTTGCCCGCGACCTTGTCCGCGCAGTCCAAAAATTTAAATAATATAATTAAAAAGTCGAAAATATTTCTAATAGGACTTTTGATTGTTTTTTTTTTGTTTTACGTTATTAATTTTTTAACCTTCTTCTTTCTTATATCTATAATGAAATTGTAATAATACTTAAACCTACCGCAGTATTTCTTTATAAACAATTTTTTTTTTTATTCCTTCGGGTGCTAGAATCACTCTCTTGAATTTGAAGGCTTAATTTGATGGTGTACTAGGGTTACTCATTGATAGTTTTGCCATGTTTGTGGATCACAACAAGCATGGAAAACCTATCAATGAAGTGTCTTCATACCGACCAATTATCCTCACACCATTGTTGTCGAAGCTATGGGAAAGTCTTCTTGATCAGGTTAAAACCGCATCTTGATGAAAACGATGTCATACCTAATCACCAATTCGGGTTTCGCAAAGATCATTCCACCATGGACCAAGTGCATAGAGTCTACCACACGATCAGATAATGCCTTGAAAAGAAGGAGTATTGTTCAGCAGCCGTCATTGACGTCCAACAGGCCTTCGACCGAGTATGGCATAAAGACCAGCTGTATAAAACTAAAAAAAACCCTTCCACAATCGTTCTATCTTCTGATGAAGTCTTACCTAAATGAGAGAAAGTTTCAAGTTACGTAACGTAGCGCGAAATCTTCTCTGCATACCTGCCACGCAGGGGTACCTCAGGGCTTGGTCCTTGGTCCAATGTTGTACATAGTCATGACCTACCTCAAGCTGCAAACGTAACTGTTGCAACCTTTGCGGATGATGCCGCATTTTTTGCATCCAGTAATGATCCAAACAAAGCCAGTAGATGCCTACAAAACCAGCTCAACCAAATCAACGAGTGGTTGCAAAGATGGCATGTAAAAGCGAGTGCCCCTAAATTGCACCACGTTACATTCACATTAAGAAAGAAGCTGTGCCTAACAGTCAAACTTGGCCAGAATCCTTTACTACCTTGCAAATGTGTCAAATACTTGGGATTTTACTTGGACCAACATATGACATGGAATGACTATATTAAGCACAAACGGAACGAAGTAATAATCGATTCAAAAATCTCTTGTGGATGCTTGGCAAGCATTCAACTCTATCTCTAAGCAATAAACTAAGAGTCTATAGCTCAGTTATAAAACCGATTTGGACCTACGGGATTCAACTGTGGTCCTCAGCCAGCAAATCCAACATACTTTGCCTCCAAAGAGCCCAAAACAACACCCTAAGGACCATAAGTGGTGCAGCCTGGTTCACACGTAACTCTGAAATACATGAGTACTTAAATATGAAGACTGTTATTGAAAAAGCCAAACAATTCACAAAAAACTACGCTGAACGATTAAAGCTCCATCCCAACCCATTGACAAGAATACTTCTAATCCAAAATCCAATCAATCGGTTGAAAAGAACAAATGTGCTATATGACTAAGGTTAAAACAGTGGCTTTGACCCACCAACATTTCTAACTACTGCAACATATTTGATTATAGTCAACTAGACTAATCGCAGATTACATACAGAAAAAAAAATACGCATCTTAACAAATGTAGGATGCATGGACAGCTGTAAACCACACTTTATTTAAAATAATAATATACTTACGCTCACGTCTCTGTATATCTTCGAAATATGTCTGTTTGTCAGGAAAAATATGTCACTTTTCCCCTTAATTAAGGATCATTACACCCAGCCACGAAATTTGCGAAACCAAAAGGATCTAGCATTACCGGTTTCAAAGCTATCTATTTTTAATACAGGCCCTTATGTAATGTGTATCAAGATATATAATAAAATTCGAAAGTCCTTAAAATAAATCAAAACATTCAATTTATTTAAAGCCAAATTGTTCAAGAAAAAAAAATAAAATAAGCGCAAATACGTATTAAACTACCCAAATTCATTATTACTATTATTATTATTATTGTTTTCGTTTTATTTCCATTTATTTTGACATTTATATTTATTTTGACATTTAATTAATTTGAATTTTATTTTAGTACTTATAATACTAATAATTTTTGCTTTTCCTTTATAAATGTAACTGTGAATTTAATGTGAATTTTGAAGTGTATTTTATTTTATTAAAACTTATTTATTTATTTTGCAGTGCCCTTACAGGGTGCATATTTGAAATTTTTAATTTTTATTCCAACCACTGTACAACATGTTTGCAATAAACTGATTTGATTTGATATCTTTGTCGTTAAATCGGTTTTTTTTTGTTAAAAGTTTTTTATATATTACACTAATGATCATGTAATAAAAAACACAAAGTGAACAGTAAAGCGCCTGCATTAAAATAAGTACTATAATGTACTCTACTCATAAACTCTGCATTAAATGTAGGCGTACATGAAGGCGCTCTGCTATTATCAAATTCAAATAGCATTCTTTCGTACATTCGGATGTCGAACGGCTGATGTATCATATGATAAAAAATCATATATTATTTAATGTCACATTTTGTCGCACTGTAGCTCGATCCACCTCCCCTATACCCCGTATGCTTACGATGCTCAACGCACTCGTGGAGACCAACCCTGTATTAGATTTGTTTTCTGATGAATGAAAGAAATTATTATTGGAAAATTTGCGATTCTATGAGAAGACAGAGTGAAAGGATTAACGTATTTTAGTAAATGCCTATTTTGGTGTACTAACAATAAAAATAAATAAATAAAATTATGTATTATTTTTGCTTTTATAATTATGTTTATTTGAGGATTTATATTAATAATTATGTTTTAAAACCGTTCAGAATTGAAATTCCTTATGTACCTACGATAATCTGGTCTAGTTTTTGATGAACTGTGTCTTGATACAATTCCAGGGGAACTTATTCACGGGATGATATAAAATAATTTTGTATATATGTTTCAGTGTTGTGAGTAGTGTAGATCGAATGAAAGTGATGAAGCAGGAAGGTCACGACCCTCAGCATTGAGGAGTACGACGCAAGAAGGAGGGGATATGTTTTAGTGTAAACAATTGTTAGTTACTCAATAAAAATAATAAAAAATAATCTACTGGTGCCCCAAATATCATTCAAACCAGTTTAATCATTTGAGTGTCAAGGAGGATCAGACATACATACAAACAAACTATCGACTTTATAATACTATAATGTAATAAATTTTATGTCACATTTAATAATCTACATTCAAAATAAAACAAAACTTTCCGAGTGTTTTTAATAGTTTTGTTTTGTATTGGATATTCAGAACATTGGATTATTTAAGCGTTATTATTATGAATATTTCAAGTCGTTTGCTTAGTAGAGTAGATCAATCCACGAGCAGGAAAAAGTGCCGTTGCGCATTTTATGAAAAAATTACTTCCTAATTTTGACTATGCTGATATGTATATGCACACCTACCAAGTGTTGTCTTGTTTAGCCCAATGGTTGATTGGTTGAGAATGCGTTGTTGCATCAAGTCCATCTAGGTGCTACTACTGAAGTACATAAAGTTTAAATAAATAAATAAGAACACCAAAGTGGGCCATTTAATAGCAATATCACGTTCGAAATGTCATAGGGCTCCTAATGTGTGATAATAATGAGATTTGTAATCAAAATGTTTGGAATAAATAGTTTAATTTAATTAACATCTCGCTTATGAGCCTTAAGTCCTAATAGTTATACAGAACAGCTAGAACTAGGAAGAAGTTAATTATTGAGATGTGGCCAAATGTAGATGGATATTAATAGATTATATAGAGAAGACACGCTGTTTTGCTGTGGTGGGAAATCGTCCAACGACTTTTCCGGCTCTCTCGGGTAGAACGAGAGGACGAGTTAGATTTTTACTGACTAAAACCACACCTTTGTCTTTCAGTTGTCCTTTGCATTTCAGAACTAAGATCTTATAATGTTATAAGACCGTGATCCTGGAAAGGTAAAGTTAAAACAAACTGTTATATATAGTAGTGGTAATAAAAAAGAAATAGAGGATGATATTGGTGCCAGTTTGGTTTCGATTATTGACTGGTTAAAAGCAAATAATCTTAAAATTAATCTTACCAAAACTAAAATTATGAACTTCAAAATTAGACAGAAAATACAATCCAATTTTCATATCAATTACAATGGAAATGCAATACTAGAATGTAATATAACAAAATTTCTTGGTCTACATATTGATAACGATATGTCTTGGAGGACGCAAATTGAGAATGTGTGTGGGAAACTTAGTAAGTTTTCCTATGCTCTTTATAAACTAGGTAAGATTGCAAACATGACTGCACTCCTAGCAGCCTATCATGGTTATGTTGCTTCCACTTTGCGATATGGCCTGATATTCTGGGGCAATGGTACTAAAGTCGAGCAAGTACTTTTGGCCCAGAAAAAATGCATTCGTGCTATATGCAAAATAAAGCGGACGGACTCATGCAAGCCCTATTTCAAAAAATTGAATATTTTGACGGTACCATCACTATATATCTGTGAAGCCTGTATTTTTGTTAAAAACAATATGCATCTTTTCAGACCTGTCGAAAGTCAACGACGCTCAAAAAAACTGCACTTGATCTTCACAAAGACCAAATTTTTCCATAAAAGCATATATGCAATGGCTCCCAAGCTATACAATAAGCTACCTAATCATATTGTATCAGCTAACAACGTAAATGATTTTAAACGTCAGCTTTTTAAATTATTGAATGACAAAGCTTATTATTCTGTCGATGAATACCTAAATGACAAATTTTGACTTAACAATTTATATATTATATATTGCATTATTGAGATATTTGAGGCAATTATAATTCCTGACATTGTATTAATTTTCTATATATATTTTGACATTTTGTAATATTTTTTATTAATTTAATCATGACACCTGTAGTATTGCTGACATTGTTTTTAATGTTCTTGTGATAATTTAATTTTTTTGCTGACATTGTATTAATTTTTTTTATATATATTCTGACATTTTGTAATATTTTTGATTGATTTAATTTTTGACAACTGTAGTAGTGTATTGCTGACATTATTTTTTCTTTTTTGCATGATTTTTTATTATTTTTTTTTTTTATTATTTTTTTATGACAATTATCATTTGCGGACATTGTTTTTATGAGATTTTGTACATTTTTACGATTAATTTCATTTTGCTGGTAAACATATTGCATCGCTATTTTGTATGCCTTTCGGCGGAACATAGGATGGACTAAACGTTATATATATAAGATCATTGTACCCTTTGTTCACAAAATTAATAAATGAATTTGAATTTGAATTTGACAAAAAAAAAAACAAAAAAGTGTCCTCCGGAGTACCCCAGGGATCTTTATTGGGTCCTCCTTTTTTTACTGTGCTTACCTGTATGACATTCAAGCGTGTTTCGAATCCGCGGAACATCTTATTTACGCCGATGACATGAAAATATACATGTGTATAAAATCTAGACTTGATTGTGAAATGATACAGCGTGATCTTGATGCATTATTCGGGTATTATCAACAAAACAATATCACTGCCAATGTCTCAAAATGTTAATGCATTAGCTTCAGTCGTTCCAAATACCCAACTAGCTATCCGTATGGATTCAGTTAGGATGAAATTGAAAGGGTCGATTTAGTCAGAGATCTTGGAATGTTGCTAGATTCAAAATTGCTTTTTGACCAGCTTATGGACATCATCACCAATAGGACCTTTCGTAACCTTGTGTTCGTAATGCGTATTACTTTGCTTACGTTTGAATCATTCTGGAGTACTGTAGTCCAATATAGTCACCCAAATAAGAGATTTATACTAATAATAATTCTAATAGATGTAGATTTTCTATTCTAATAGAATAGAAAATCTAATAGAATAGAAAATCTACAGAAAAAGTTTGAAAAGTTCCTAAATTACAAATCCCATAGACATCATGATTCCTATGCTCTAGACTGCAAACAATACGATATACTTCCCCTTGTGGATAGGCGTAAAATGCAAGACATGATTTTTCTCTTTGATATTCTGCGAGGTCACTTGGACAGCAGTGATCTGCTATCATGTATAAATTTCTGTACCCCTAAAACGCGTACCAAACTTACAAAATTATTCAGTATCCCTGGCTGCCACACAAAATATGGGAGAAACGCTGTTATGGCCCGACTGCCTCGCATATACTCTGAGTATTTTGAAAATGTCGATATATTTCATTTATCCAAACAATGCTATAGGCTATGCTCGGAGTTTCCTTACATGATCGCGTCAGAAATGAGGATATCCGCAGGAGAACCAAGGTAACGGACATAGCCCGAAGAATCGCCAAACTTAAGTGGCAGTGGGCAGGGCACATTGCTCGCAGAACAGATGTTCGATGGGGACGAAAGGTTCTGGAATGGCGACCACGTCCCGGAAGACGCAGCGTTGGAAGGCCTCCCACAAGGTGGACTGATGACCTGGTGAGGATCGCGGGAATCCGACGGATGCGAGACGCAGAGGACCGGTCATTGTGGCGACATTTGAGGGAGGCCTATGTCCAGCAGTGGACATCTATCGGCTGAAATGATGATGATGATGATGACGCTTTTTGTCAATTTAATTAAGTGTTTGACGTTGTCGAGCAGCTGATTTTTCAAGCACATGAAGCAATGGATTAGGAATTTCAATAGGTTATCTATCATTCAAACTATGATTTACGAAATTAGGGTGCTGGTCTTCAAACACTTCGTTTTGTAGCGAATGTCTTGATGATATTTAATAAAAGTAGGTAATATCTAGTTGACCTAATGTTTAAAAGAAGAATTTATTATAAAACGTGTTTGGTCCAGTTTCATAATTTATGAAGATCGCGTAAATAGTTCAAGTGACTTTTAATCAAATTAAGATTCTTGTAATTAAATAATATTTTATGTATCTAAGGATATTGTGCTATTAAATATCTACTATAATTAATGTGGTGAATTCCAATTATTATTTTATTTATTTATTTATTACATTAAGTATAACACCTTTACAGATTAGTCCAAGGCGATGTTATAACTAACACTTATTATAATAAGTATCATAGTTATGATAATTTAAAATTAATTAGTATGTAATGTCTAAATTAATTAGTTTATTTCAAGAACAAAAGTATATAGGTCATATAAAACTGTTATTTTGTAAAAATATTAAAATACAATGTCAATGTGTAATGGAGCAGTGGTGGCCGAGTGGTGACGGCCTGACTTACGAGTTGTAGGTCGTGGATTCAAACCTTTACTTTGTGTAATTTATTTCATCACCTCTGCTCTCAAAACGGTGAAGGAAAACATCGTGAGGAAACCGGCATGTTCTAGAACCAAAAATTCGAAGACATGTGATATCCACCAACCCGCACTGCACCCAAGTGGCGGATTACGGCCCGTTCCCTCTCCTAGAGAGGAGGCCAAAGTCCCAACAGTAGGAACATTATAAGGCCGACTATGCTATGCTACAATGTAAAGCTTTTTTTAAAAACATGGGTAAAAATATTTTATATCTCGCCGTCCGGCCGTCCGGTAACCAACCGGACCGAATCGTCGTTGACGGCGTGTAGTGTTCCACGCGCGCCTCAAGATGTCATCAAAACTATAGGAGACCAGCAGGACAGTATGTAAGCTTCACTGAGGCCAAGTCACGTGGTCAGAAAAAACGAATAGGAGGCGTTACCGATTATAGAAAGATTTTCGACACGAAACGGTTATAACTTGGCTAGACCTGCTGATCTACAAGATTTCATATTCATTTTTATCTTAACAATTGTCCTTTTATTGCAGCCATTTTTAATGAATCAAATTTCAATCAAACATTTTCACTGTTTTTCATACAGCAGCTGTTACGCGATTATGACGTTATTACACATTTTTCATTAGATATTTTGGATACACAGTATCTGGTGAATATTTTATAGGCTTCTATTGAAATCAGTAGATAAATTTGTGTAAAACTAATCCAGTAAAGACCTCCAAAAATCTGCTATTTTGCTTGAACTTTGACACTTAATAATTTACTAAAAAAAAAGGCAAAAAAAGTATAAAAAACCCTGCAAATTTAATCAAGATTCTGAATAACGACAGTTTTTTTTCATAAAACAAGTTTTGTAAAATACGAGTATTAGAGTAAATCACGGAATTACCGAATGCTAACAGAGTTTTCAGGCATTATAATTTCTTTTTTCGCATTTCCTTTTCGTCCAACATCGCGTTGAATTGCGTAAGATGAAGTACGATAACAAGCTTTTAGCCATGGTTGATGACGATATGCGAGTGAAAAAGGACCCTCTTAAGTACATACCTACCTCATCATCTTCATTATCTTGTACCAAATTTTGCTTGGGGTCGTCTGCCAGTCTGACCGGATGCGGTTGAATACCCGTCTTGTACATGGAGCGACTGCATGTGCCTATCAAACCTCAAAACTCAGTTACTGGTCAACACGATACTCCTTGGATAGATTGATGGTCAGACTTTCTGTCGTCTGACCACCTGTAACGATTGTCAAAAATCTACGAATGACCGAGGCACGGGATGTCAGTAATATCCTAGATAAACTTAGAATAGAAAAGTATATTTTATCCCTATTTTTATCTCACTAAATTCTTGTTGGGTTGCTTAAATTTCAACTCCCTAGAAGTAATACGGTCGCGCGATCAGATGACTGTAGTATTGAAAATTCTTAGGGGGGTTATTGATGATCCTGATCTGCATAATGAAATATGCAATCTGTTCGTCCCAGATAATTACTGTCGTGGCAGAAAGCATCGTTTACTGACTGTTCCAACTTCCCGTACTATTGCACATTCCAAGTCACCTAATCCTTGAACAATAGCCGCCAGTAACTCTCTCCTGAAACACAGGTCTTGATGTGTTTGCAGATGAATGGAAGATGAAAATGTCAGAATGTTTGAGTTTTTGTGAGAAGGATGCATGACTGAGTTTCAAAAATTCGATATAAGTTTAAATAGTGTAATTGGCTTTGGCTGTTCTATTTAAAATAATAAATAAATAAATATACGAATGGTTCTGCTGGTTTCAAACTAGAAAACTTATTCACAAGAGGTGGGGGCCTTAACTGCTATACATAATATTCTACATAATATTCTTTAATAACATTATACACCCGCTTACTGCTGAGTACTTATCTGTACTATATAATAAAAAAAAAACTGAAGATTAATCAATGAAGGTGAAATATCAACAGCCTCAGTATACGATACATACAACAAAGTACTTAGAACCCTCTCATTCAGTTCAACAGCCAATGATACTTGAAGAGTTACATTCTTTGCTTCACTTAAGTCGGACCGCTATTGAAATATGAATCGATCTAATCAAACAGTACACTTACTCTTAGAGCTCATACACACAAGCGGTATGTTGCCAAAAGCAGAGAAAACTGCAGCCGTCGACACCTCGACGGCAGCCGTCGACGCGTTAGCGGCTGTCATCGACCTACAATGACACTTGACACATACGACGGCTGCTACTGATCTTCATTTGTTGAATGTTGACGGCCGCCGTCGATGCGTCAACAGCTGCCACAGATGTGTCGACGACTACAGTTACCCTCTGCCTTTGGCAACGTGCCGCTCGTGTGTTTAAGCTCTTAGACTATAATTGTCGGACTCCTTGCCTAATAAAAGCGGCCTTGCTTCCGCAAAGGTCGCGGCGGTGACCTTTACTGCTAACAAATTTATTCTTCTTACGGCTCGGTCCCAGGTGATGACATCTATTTGGTGTTTTGGAGGCGTAATCGTATTTCTGTGTCACTCGATACTGATGTATTATCGATTCCTTGTGAATAATCGAGTGGGTACTTTAATTGATTCGGTCAATATTTTTATCAAAATTTAAAGTTTGTATCTAGTATTATTGATAATTTAATATTTTCCTAAATAGGCATCCCGATAATCTGTTTTTTCTTTTAAGTGGGATATTATCAATGACTTGTCTCGCCTTAGAGCGGAGCGAAAGGATAAGTCAGACTTTTACTGACTAAAATCCACTACTATGTCCTTACTTTACCTTGCGTTCCAGGTGCTCCGGGTTTTCATTTCAGAAGCGAACCCATGGCCCCAGTAGGCTTTGGCTCTGTTGAACCCCTACGGTTTTGATGACATTTCTTTGAGGCGCGCGTGGAACACATTCGATGTCGGTCCGCGGATATGTAGCTTAATGTCTCGTGAGCGTTTCAACTGCTCGGCCATAACGATAATTAAAAAAAAAAAACTATGCCAAGATTATGTAGAAATTTGTAAAAGTTGATTCCCAAAAAAAAAAAATTTTGTCAAAGTTAAGAAGTTACAAGGGTTTGAATGTGGCCGCGCCATTGAAACATGGAGAACCGCGCGGCCACGGAGTTCTTTAAAACTACGCATTGCGAAGACCTGAAATTTAGGTAAATAATAGATTGAATTTGTGAAAAAAATTGTAATAAAAAAAAAATCCTAGGTTTATATTTTAGGAGCTATAAAGCAAAAGTCCTATGGCCGTGCCATCGAAACGGTGACAAACATATTATCGTTGATATCTTGCTGTAAAAGTATCGCAGAGGTCTGAAGTTTTTTGTATAGATTTGAATTTGTCGAAACTTCTAAAAATACAACAAAAAATTCCTAGACTCTCGACTGCCCACAAAAGGAGTGTTATGTTTTCAGGGTTCCTGTATGTATATATGCATGTATGTGAGTTTCTTTATTCTATCATAATTTCAAAAATATATAAAGTATAAATATGCTACACTGTTAATCGAAACTGTCGAGCAAATAAAAAAATCATTTTTGTAAGTTGGTTACGTAACCCCAACTGATATTATTTATATCAAAACTCAGCCAAGTGCCAGTCAAACATGCACATGAAGAGTTTCCATACCATTGTATAATAATTAACAATTCATGTTTACAAGAACAAATTTAACATCGTAATTAAAATAAAAAAAAATCCCATACACCAAAACTGCAATGTATTAAGTTTGTACGCAAAATATTGAAGGATTTACCATGTTATTCCAATACCATAGTATCAACTTTTATGAAACATTGACCGACATTTTGACAATTGAAAAGTGTCTGTAATTGGTCTATTTGAAATAAATGTTTCTGATTTCTGATTTCGGATTTCATAGATTATTTACTTACATTTATACAAAGGACTAATTCAGACTTGGGCAAAGGTGCATCAGCCAGGCCTTTTTCTTTCGTAAATTCGTAAACGAGACAGGGACTGTCGCAACCCAGTGTTTGACTATAGCTTCGCTTACCATCAGGTGTCATAGTGGTCAAACGCGAGCTTATAAATTATATAACAAAACCCTCGTTGTTAAAGAGCCCTTGCACACGCGGAGCCCCTTTCGCACAGTACTTCGTCTCCATACGAGAGGTCGGACGTAGGAACTTAAAACTTAAAACTAAAAAATTATAGAATTTGAAAAATCTAATTATGCTATTGTCTTTGTTTATTAAAGGACAACAATTTATTTTGAACCTTTTTTCAACAAGGTCACACATGGTGCACCACTCGTGCACTTTCCAAGCTATGTTGGAAATAGATAGAAAAATGCACAGCAATTTATTCGAGTGTTTTACTGTTGAATACTAATAATTACAATATTTTATTATATAACAACTAGCAGAGGCATGTACAAAACTATCGAAAGACCAGGAATAACAAGAAAAAGGGTCTGTACCATGTCATAGGTAATAATTTACAAGCACACCATAACGTATAGAAAAGCTCGATAATAATAATTACCTGTGTGACCGGGCGACCTTTTCTAATCGCTATTCTAAGTATTTTAGCGGTTATGATTATATTAATATAATTATTTAAATATTTTGATAAATTACACCCAGACACAAAACAAATGATCGTGCTCATCACACAAACATTTGTCCTGGGTGGAAATCGAATCCACGACTTCCGGCATACAGTAAGGGCCACTAAACACTAGACCAACAGGTCAGATTGAAAATAAAGTATTTTTATATTGTTGCCCAGTTTCTGTACTTCTTGCGCCCATTTTTATATTTGTTGCACCTGTACTTTTTTAGTTTTTTCACAAAAACATTTCCAATTGAGGTAACGTAACCGCAGCCAGACACTTTTTTAATGGAAATTCTGAAATAAAAATTAGTAATATAATTAGTTGTCGAAGTAAATATGGTCCCTTATTTTGTATTTGGTCTTTCACCAGTTGTAAAGTTATTCGAGTTCCTGCTGGAGTAACTTTTGTGGTTTTCCTGGATCTCTGAAACGGTTCGGCGAATTCTCATCATCTATTGAACATGACTTCTTAGAAAATAGTAAAAAATAAGTTGTGCATTAAAAAAAAGCAAAACGATGTACCGTTTAAAAGTTATTTAATTAAATATGAAACACTTCAATAAGTCCTTACACTCAGAATAAAAGCTCTAAAGACTTACTTTACACGTTATTTTGTAGCTCGTAACTTTATTCATATGTTTGTGAAAGTCTTCTCGTCCGATATACGGTGTTTCAAGACGAAAGTGTATGACCAGTGCGTGTTGCCAATGATGACATATGGTTCCGAAACGTGGTCGCTCACAATGGGCTTCATCAGAAGGCTCAAAGTCACCCAAAGGGCAATGGAAAGGGCTATGCTCGGAGTTTCCTTGCATGATCGCATCCAGAATGAAGATATGCGCAGGAGAACTGAGGAATCGCCAAACTTAAGTGGCAATTATGGGCAGGGCACATTGCTCGCAGAACAGATG
The DNA here is from genome assembly GCA_949316375.1 of Mythimna vitellina. NCBI lineage: Eukaryota > Metazoa > Arthropoda > Insecta > Lepidoptera > Noctuidae > Mythimna > Mythimna vitellina. The sequence goes on from OX438688.1 coordinate 1,358,243, forward strand.
GCCGTTGGGGCTGAAAGATTTTGAAGTGGCGACCGCGTACCGGAAGACGCAGTGTTGGAAGGCCCCCTACAAGGTCTATGTCCAGCAGTGGACGTCTATCGGCTGAAATGATAATGATGATGATGAATTAACTAATTATAAAGTGCAAGTCAGTGGTAAACCGAATAAGTTTAGGTGGTTACAAAAAAACGACATCGTGGTACATTAAGCTATTTTCAAACATATGTAGGATAGTGTTAAAAGTTTAATACAGAAGTGTACACAAGTGGCAAAACTATGTAAACTATATTTCTTAAAGATTTTTTAAGAAACATTTAGTTAGTGTGAAACATGTGATAATGCTCACAACGGTGGGATATCTTTTGTAGAACTATCTTTTGATTGGTTGATTAAGGACCTATTACACTACTCGATATTCAGACAGTATTAGTCGATGTCGCGTAGTGTAATAAGGGTTAGACCGGTCTTACTCGGAACAAAAAATAAGACAGAATGAATATCGTGTGCTGAATATCGTGTAGTGTAATAGGTCCTTTAGACATCCGGCTTTTGTATCCCATACAACACCCGCGTTCCGTTCGCACCTGTGTGTACTATTAGTGTGTGGCCTTAAATAAAATATTTGGACGAACTTATCTCATAAATGAATATTTATTTAACTAAGATAATAGCATAATTTCTAATGCAATGAAAAGCAGGTGGAAAGTTTTCTGTAAACAGTAAGCCATGGTCACCTTATCGACACACTCAAAAAACTTTGTATTATGAAAAAAAAAATGTTTTTGCCTCCTATTTAATTGGTAGTACTTTTTTTTTATTCTTGATAGGTTCGCGCCTGACCGCTATCTCAGCTGATGGAAAGCGACGATGCGGTCGACGATGAAACGCGCTTACCTAGAAGTAACCTATTAATTCTTGACTTAAAAATTCCCGGGTCCGATACTCCTTAGCTGTACGCACAATGATTGCGTTCCCAAAACGTTTCGACTGCATATTAATAGGTGTTGACAAAAAAAAAAGAACTCGTTAATACATAATTTCATCGATTGATGATCACGTCTTATTTCTATGCGAGATTGTACTATAACTCCAGAAATATAATACTAGGATTTTTTGTTGTATTTTTACAAGTTTTGACAAATTCAAATCTATGTTTTACAAAAAACTTCAGAACTCTGCGATGCTTTTTCAGCGAGATAACAACGATAATATGTTTGTCACCGTTTCGATGGCGCGGCCATAGGGTTTTAGTCTTACAGCTCCCGAAATATAAATCTAGGATTTTTTGTTGTATTTTTAGAAGTTTCGACAAATTCAAATCTAAGTTTTACAAAAAAACTTCAGATCTCCGCGATACTTTTTTAGCGAGATAACAACAATAATATGTTTGTCACCGTTTCGATGGCGCGGCCATAGGGCTTTTGTTTTAAAGCTCCTTAAATATAAACCTAGGAATTTTTTATATTCTATTGCTTATTAATTTAATATCTAATTTTGTGTTTTACCTTGACTCTTTTCTTCTTTAAACATATTAATGTTTTTAGTATTGTAACAATTTTCTTTATTATTAATTCTTTTATTTTATTCAGTCTCATTGATATGACATTTGGTATTTAATTCTGCATAATAATAACGGTTTTGATCATTTAATTTTGCATGTCAAAACTCAGGCAAAACCTGTAGCTGGCTCACTATATTTTTATAACATCTGTGTTGTACAATACCTACATTTTACGCAAATAAAGAATTTGATTTGATTTCCTTGCTCACGCATGAAATCGGGATAATTTTGAGGTATAACAGAGAACAGAGCAACAATACAACAGAGTGTAAAGTCCCTCAATCCTACGTTGAAAAGGGTGGACACTCCGACCAGACGGATGTCACGTCTGGTCCAGGCAACTGGTCTTATTTGATTTCATGCTCTAACTCTAATGAGAACTCTAATGCCGCGAAGCAAGATTTTGTCTTTTTTTAGTTTATATGTGACGTCATAGATGTCGCTTCATCTATAAGTTATTTATACAAAAACTTTTTTCTTAAAGACAAACAAAGTTTTTAATAAAATCATCTTTTTATAGCTGCAAGCTCGACTTCCTGGTCGCGGATTAGAACATCAAGAAGCATTTTATTATTTATACAAGTCATTTATTTATTGTAAAAACTACTAATTAAGTGCTTTGTTAAGTACTGAAATCCGGGATTATATCAGCAAGTACTTGATTTTGTTTTCGTGAAAAAAAAACTGGGCAAGTGCGAGTCGAACTCGCGAACTGAGGGTTTCGTGCAAACTACAATTCCTGAATGGAGTCTCGAACATTTTACCGAATTACAAAAAAAAATTTTTTGTTACATAGGTAACAACAAATTTACTGTTTTCAGATTTATTCCTATACCTGTGCTAAAAGACCTTGCTTTATGGCAAATTTCAGGATTCTGGGTCAACGGGAAGTACCCTTTGAATTTTGATTTCTTTCAGAGTATCGAAATATACGTTTTTTGCGACATAAACGGCCGTACTGTTTTTTATTCGTTAACTTAGAAGTTTGATTTTTTCAAAACTTCAAAGGAACGCAGACCTGAGTAAATCGGGCTCAGCGTAGTCTGCTACGCAGATGATACGCTGGTCCTGACGCAGGGAGAGTCGTACCAGGCGGCGGTCGAACTAGTAACACGCGGGGTGGCGACGGTCGTGGAGAGGATCCAAGAGTTGGGACTTGAGGTGGCTTTGCACTAGTCCGAGGCCATGTGTTTCCATGGCCCCCGGAACGCGCCACCAACGGGTTCCCAACTAACGGTAGGAGGAGTTCACATCGGCGTCGAGTCGACGATGTACCTTGGACTCATCCTCGACAGCCGATGGAATCTTGAGGAGCATTTCCGACGTCTGGCTCCCAAACTAGATCGTGCTGGGGCTGCCCTCAAGCGGCTTCTTCCCAACCTAGGGGTCCAGACGCCTCCTGCCGGAGGCTCTATGCGGGAATCGTACGGTCCATGGCCCTTTATGGGGCACCGGTATGGGCGCCGTCGCTACGAAAGAGGGTCATGGCCATCCAGATGTTGCGGGGATACTGCACAATTTCCCTCGAAGCAGCGAGCCTCCTTGCCGGCTAACCACCGTGGGATTTGGAGGCAACAGTCCTTGCACGCATGCACGATCTGCGCATGGAGATGCAACGCCGGGGCGAAACTCCGCTGCCGCACGAAGTCGCGGCATGGCGGAAAGACTTCCGGCGGGATCTCATGGTAGATGGCAACAGCGACTGTCGCAACCCAGTGCTGGGCACGCCATAATTATGGCGATAAGTCCCCTCTTTGAGGAGTGGCTGGAAAGACCTCACGGCGTCCTTACCTTCCGCATGACGCAGGTCCTTACCGGACATGTTAAGTTCGGGAGGTTCCTGCACCGGATTCGTGCGGAAGAAACGCCCGGGTGCCACCATTGTGTGGATCGCCCGGAGGACACGGTGGAGCATACGGTAGTGGTGTGCCCCGCCTGGGCACACCACTACCGTACCACCACTACCGTACTGGGCAGAGCACCGCCGTGTCCTCGTGGGGGCGATCGGCGGCAGCGATCTCTCGTGCCGGGCCTTGGTACAGGCCATGGTCTGGAGCGAGGAGGAGTGGCAGGCGGTCGCCTCCTTCTGCGAAGCAGTAATGCTAGCAAAGGAGGCGGCGGATCGCGTGAGGCAAAAGTCCTCACGCCCCAATCGCCGGCGGAATTCCGATCTCGATTTCCGGCCACCGTAGGCGCGGGCTTGCGGACGGTGAGCAATGAGTGGCTCGTTGTCCGATCGTCCAGTAACCGTCCGGACCGGGTCCAAGTCGTCGACGGCGGGTACTGTTCCACGCGTACCTCAAGGAGATGTCAGCAACCGTAGGGGCCCAGCAGGGTCGAAGCCTACTGGGGCCATGGGTGATGCGAAAGAGATCCCCGGGGCCCTGGAAAAAAATGGCAAAGAAGGAACAAGAGTGGGTTTTTGGTTAGTAAAAGTCTGACACTATCTCCCGCTCCACCCAAGAGCTGTCATTAGATGATTTTCCCACCCGAAAAAAAAAAGACCTGAGTATATGGTTAAATTTCAACTCGATATGTGCACGGGTTCCCGAGATAAAAAGTCTTGACAGACAGCCAGATAGGCAGGCAGACAAATGGACAAACAAAGTGATCCTATATGGTTTAAAAAAAAAGTTTCCATTTTTTACGTTACGGTTGAGGTACGAAACCCCAAAAAGATAGATATGTAGAATAGCTGTGGTACGAGGGAATTTCATGAACTGGACTAAGCTAATATATTGCATTTGACTTTTATAAAAAGGTAATAATTTACAGTGATATACTTTTTGTCATCAGGCCTTTAATAGCTTTTCCTTTATAAACTTTAAGTACCAAATTAGGTAAGTATTAGCATAAACCTACAAATAAAATAATAGTAACATTGTTCTCTAAATAGGAAGTGTTGTATGCATTTAATTTTCTTAAATGCCATTGTATTATTTAATTCATTTTATGGACTAATAAATAAACTTAATTTGCGGTTGTTCAACATATTCACATATCATTTACGTCTTTAAATAATAAGACATCAAAATATAAAATCTTATTAAATATAAATAAGTTTTCAATAAAATACGTTTTTTGATAATAAAGTTTTATTGCGCGGTATAGTAGGTCGGAAGAATTATCAAACTTAAGTGGCAGTGGGCAGGGCACATTGCTTGCAGAACAGATCGACTACGGTCGATGGGGCGAAAGGTTCTGGAATGGCGACCACGTACCGGAAGACGCAGCGTTAGAAAGCCTCCCACAAGGTGTACCGATGACCTGGTAGAGGTCGCAGGATTCCGATGGATGCTAGTCGCCCAGGACCAGTCATTATGGCGACACTTGGGGGAGGCCTATGTCCAACAGTGGACGTCTTTCGGCTGAAACGATGATGATTTATTTATGATGATAGTAGGTACTAGGTATGTAGGCTAGGTATGGATGCAGTACATGATTCGGGACCCCTCAGTGGTGGAACTTTTCATCGGCGTTTTTCTTATTTGCTTGCCATCATAGACGCGGGCTTGCGAACGATCAACAGTGGATAGCTCACTGTCCGCTCGTACTATAAGGACCGAGTCAAATTCATCGATGGCGCATAGTGTTCCACGCGCGCGTCATAGTGGTGTCAGCAAACCTCCTACGGTTTCCTCAAAGCTCTGCTTTTATATAGCCTTAGAGCTATGAGAAAAAATATGAAAGGGATACTCGTGGTTCTAGAACTCAAAAGGCAACTGCAGGAACATAAGTGTGGTTTTAGTATAAAAGTCTGATAGGCCCTCTCGCTCCACCCTAGAACGAGAGAAGTCATTAGATGATTTTATTATAGCGTAAATGACTATTTAAATGACAAATCCATACAGCTCGCAAAATAATATAAAATAATAATAATAAATACTTACTAATTTATAATGTTATAAATAATAATTGGTAATGTAGTAAATAATAATTTATAATTTGATAAATCTTTAACACAATTGTTCTTAGATTAAGATAATTTTTAAGTAGATTAAGTATTATATTTGCTGTGCCCAACAGGGTCCACGATTGTGTCAAATGTTTTCACCTACCACCTAATTATGTACATTGTGAAATGCAATAAATAATTGAGTATTGAGTATTGATTTCCCACCTTAAAACGCCCCACCGCATCGCAAGATATGCAGTCTCAGAGAATATTTCCTAGAAACCGATAGTGAGTATGCATCAAGATGTTGTTATGAGAACAACACAAATCACATCACTTTCATCACACGTTTGAAACTAACAAACCCCAAATAGTATGAAGGTATAGCATAGTCGGCCATATAATGTTCCCACTGCTGGGACTCAGGCCTCCAATCTAGGAGAGGGAATGGGCCGTAATACCACGCGGGCCCAGTACGGGTTGATGGATGTCACATGTCTTCAAATTTTTGGTTCTAGAACTTGCCGGTTTCCTCACGATGTTTTCCTTCACCGTTTCGAGAGCAGAGGTGATGAAATAAATTACACAAAGTAATGCGCCTGGCTAGGTTTGAACCTATAACTCATAATTCGGGGTCGTTACCACTGGCTCACCACTGCTCATCGAGGTATATTATAGAGTAAGTTAGCTCGCCTCTTTTTCTGGGCCCGACATTGCTTTATATAGACTATGATCCCATCTCTAACGCCAGACCTTTGGTCACATGAAGATACAACTAGTCGCTTGCTGATATCATCAAAAAATCGATTCCTAAAGTATTTCAAGCATCAACTACTTATTTTTGAAGTGCTAATAACTAAAACTACTTGATTAAAAACTTTAAAGGGTCATTTGCTACCTGTGATCACAAACTGTACTTGAAAATTGTTTATTTATTTAAGTACATAAAACATTGACACTGTGTTCGCGTATACACACAAATTGACAAAAGTTATGTAAAATGACTTTGAATTTGATGTGATAATTAATTTGATTTTATCTTGAAAAAAATTGGTACTAAATAAAATGGCCAAGTGTGAATCGAACTCACTCATCTAGGTTTTTGTAGCTTTCTTAGTTTAGGAATCCCATTGGTATCAGGGCGATTAAAAAAAAAAATTGTACTTACAATTATAAATACAATAAAATGAAATCGGTCTAGTTATTGTCAAGTCATGTAGATATCCGCAGGAGAACCAAGGTTGCCGACATAGCACGAAGAATCGCCAACCTTTGTGGCAATGGGCACATTGCTCGCAGAACAGATGGCCGTTGGGGCCGAAAGGTTCTGGAGTGGCGACCGCGTACAAGGTGGACCGATGACCTGGTGAAGGTTGGGGGAATCCGATGGATGCAAGACGCACAGGACCGTTCTTTGTGGCGACATTTGGGGGAGGCCTATGTCCAGCAGTGGACGTCTATCGGCTGAAATGATGATGATGATTGTCAAGTCCTGCACTATACATGTATATAGCAACAGTGTTTATATATAGGTAACTTATCGACGATATTATACTCGTATAGTTTTAAAGTATTGTATTCGTTTAGATCCACTTACAGGAGTAAATCTACACTAATATTATAAAGAGGGAAAGCTTATCTTTTTTGTTTGTTGGAGGTAATCTCTAAAAGTACTGGTCCGATTGCCAAAAGTTTTTCACCGATAGAATGCTGCTTTATTCCTAAGTGACATAAGCTATATTTTATGTACGCGGGCAAAGCTGCGGGCAAAAGCTAGTCATTTATAATTCAGCATTTTTTTCCTACCTCTTATTATACCACTGCTGGGAAAAGGCTTCCCTCAAATCCTTTCAGACATTCTTCTCCCGCGCCATCTCTAACCAGTCCTCAAGATACGCGTCTAGATCATTTCACCACCTCTTTGTAGCCTGACGGCGCTTTTGCTCTGTAGAAACTCTCCACGCAGTGGTGGAGAGATGACATAAATTACTACTATTATTCGTTAAAAAGCTTTATTTAGTTATTTATTTATATATGCTTTATTGCATACCAAGTTACAAATTTACAAATTGAATTGTAATACAACAAAAAACATACAATTGGCGGCCTTATCGCACTCGGCGATTTCATCCAGGCAACCTAGAATGGATAGAGATTGCTTGGACACAAAATGAGGTTGCACTAAATAAAATCCGTAGTTACACATTGAATACGGCAAATTATGTCGAATCTTCATGTTATAAAGAGAATTCTGATAAAATAATCCAATACTATTAGCCATCAATGTTTACATCGCAAATAACTATGATGGTGTGCAATGCGTAAGACAGGATGCGTTTGCGCAAACATATGTCATATTTGCTGACATATGCCATAGTCGGTTAATTGATCTATTAAAGTAAGCATGCCATAGGCGTTGGCCGTGATTTTTTCAAAAAGAAAACCATTTGTCCAAGCAAAGGTTTAATCCTCTTATCATTTGTATCTTTTTAACATAAAAATGAAAATACGAGCAGAATTTTCCCATATAAATTGTAATACTGACAAAAAATTATAATCCAGCCCTACTTTAAAACCCTAAATTACTAATCTTCTACTTTTGCAGTGCTCAGTGCGACACGAGTCAAGCATAGTCGGCCCTATAATGTTCCTCCACTGTTGGGACTCAGGCCTCCTCTCAAGGAGAGGAAATGGGCCGTAATCCACCACGCCCACGCCCACGGCCCAGTGTGGGTTGGTGGATGTCACATGTCTTCGAATTTTAGGTTCTAGGACATGCCGGTTTCCTCAAGATGTTTTCCTTCACCGTTTTGAGAGCAGTGGTGATGAAATAAATTACACAAAGTAATGCGCCTGGCTGGGTTTGAACCCGCAACCTACAACTCGTAAGTCGGGGCCGTTACCACTCGGCCACCACTGCTCTAGCAAATTAAGCAATTAAAATATCTATTGAGCATTGTATATACCTACCTACATTTTGAGTTCCAAACATTGAGATTCGAAAATTTCCGAAATCGGAACTCAAATAGAGCTGAGCTTGGAGGACAATCGAATTGAGGATGGTGTTAAGACATTTTGGGATATCGATTTTCTGCATCTCCAAGCTGGTTCTTAAGAGGGCCTTTCCCGATCCGTCTATCGTCAATGAGCGAGGTTTGATAATCGAATGAGAAAAAAGAGAAGGAATATATAGGTTTTTACCTCATTTCATTAAAATGTGTGTTACAGGATGTTATTGCTCGTCGGTGTTGCAATAAAACGAGTACAATAAATACCAACATCAGTAATGTGTGCTCCTGGTGTTGGAATGTTGATCATGTTGGTATGTGGATGGTGGTGCTGCGGTCCTGGCCTTGGAGGAATGTTGTGTTTATTATAATCTCTTGACACAATACAATTTACAGTAGCAGTGACTTCTCTAGATAAAAGTTCAATATAATAAAAGACAAGAAGAAGGAAACAGAAAAATAGATAAAAATGTACAAAAAATTATATAATGAAAAATTTATTATAATGTTAAAATTTTAATAAATGACAAATAGAAGATAATCTTAAAATAGGTACAAAGGTGATGTTTATTTTTACAAAAAAAAAGTTAATCATGTTATTATGAATTGCGTACTTACTTCTAAATAGTTAGGCCCTTCGAAAAAGATTTGATGAGAATTACTCGAAATATCAAAAAAAATAATTGAATAATATTAAATGAGGACTGATTTGAGACAGCGCGGGAGAAGAAAATTTGGAAGGACTTGGGAGAGGCATTTGCCCAGCAATGGGATAGTAAGGGCTTGGACACGCCATAATTATGGCGGTAATTAAGTCTCTTCGAAAAGGGGCTGGAAAGATAATCCGGCGTTCTTACCTTCCGCATGACGCAGGTCCTCACCGGACATGGTAAGTTCGGGAGGTTCCTGCACCGGATTCGTGCGGACGTGTAGCATACGGTAGAGGTGTGCCCCACTTGGCAGAGCACCGTCGTGTTCTCGTGGGGGCGATCAGTGGCAGCCATCTCTAGCTCCAAGCCTTGGTACAGGCCATGGTCCAGAACGAGGAGGAGTGGTAGGCGGTCGCCTCCTACTGCGAAGCAGTAATGCTAGCAAAGAAGACGGCCGCACGCGCGAGGGTACGGCCCTCACGCCCCAGCTGGCGGGATCCCGATCCCGATTTCCAGCCACCGTAGGCGCGGGCTTGCGGACGGCAAGCATTGGATAACTCGTCGTTTGGCCATCCGGTAACTATCCGGCCCGAGCCCAAGTCGTCGACAGCGCGTAGTGTTCCACGCGTGCCTCAAGGGGATGTCAGAAAACCGTAGGGGCTCTGCAGGGTCGAAGCCTACTAGGGCCATGGGTCGCTTCTTAAAGGATTGCAAGGCAACTAAGGAACATAGGAGTGGGTTTTAATCAGTAAAAGTCTGATACATCCTCTCGCAACGCCCAAGAGCGTGAAATGTCATCACATGTCAGATGATTTCTCACCTAAAAAAAAGTGTTATAGTAAAGGACTAAACTAAAAGCATTTTTTTATGATTTTTACATTCACAAAACGAAACAGTGTCGTGGGTAGGGGTAACACTTGCATATTTGCGTACTTTTTTTTGGGATCTAGGAAATTATCTAATGACTTTTCTCTATCTAGAGTGGGGCGAAAGGGTTTGCTAGATTATTACTGACTGAAACCCTTTCCTATATTTGTACATTTGCCCTCTGCCTTCTAAGACCATGTTTAATGCAGACCATGGGTTTCATTTCCAGAAATTTCCCATAGCCACAGTGGTCTGATGACCGTGAATTTCACCGTGTTGCAGAGCTGATGCTCTGCTGGAACCGGTTGTTGCTGGTTTTGCTGACATCTCTTTGATTCAAGTGTAGAAAACGTCGCGCCGGTGACGACTAGGGTTTGGTCCTTTACCGGCCGAACGGCGAGCTACCCTTTGGTCCACAAGCCCGTGCTTACGGCAGCCGGTAGTTAACTGTACTTAAAGCGCTAACATTAGTGAATATTATGGCTATACCGGTAAAATAACATAACAAGAGACTCTTCAGCTTTGACTCAAGGTAATGTGTGCGATGCAATGACTCATGGGATTTACTCGTATCCTAGGTGGACGTGACCTGACAGACGTGAACTTTTGATAGGTAACCGCCTGACATTTCAGTTTGGCGCTCGGATTGTTCCGTGACTTGTTCAAATAAAGTGCCATTGTCCAACGGTAAGGTTTTAAACTAACCGGTTTCATTTATTCTCAATATCAACATGTTTAAGTTTCCGTACAGGTCTCCTAAAGTGATAATGCGCATAGAAATCTTCGTCACTGTTCGGCAATTGTCGTATTCCCCGAGCGTCGGAAGACGATATGTATATACAGTGGTTAAGTGCATTTTCTTCATGCATAACTCAATTAAATAATTTTTCAATGATTCGGGTGTTTTCGGGAATACGACAATTAGCGAAGACTGAATGCGTATTATTAATTTGGAAATACTGTACCTATGTAAGTCGGTGAAAACGGAACCCTTATATATATCATTTTGTTGTCCGTCTATCCATCTATCAAGATCTTTTTTCTCACGAAAGCGTGGAGGTATGAAGCTGAAAAAAGCTTTAGATATCAGATACTCGGATCTCCTACTCAAAGCAGCAGTAAAAAGTTAGAATTTTAAGTCAATACAATCTAAAGATAAGATAATATACTAGTTACCGGACAGTCGGACGGCGAGCCACCCATTGCTCGCCGTCCGCAGGCCCGCGCTTACGGTAGCCGGAAATCGGGATCGGACCGTTGCCTCACGCGATCAGCAGCCTCCTTTGCTAGCATTACTGCTTCGCAGAAGGAGGCGACCGCCTACCACTCCTCTTCGCTCCGGACCATGGCCTGTACCAAGGCCCTGCACGAGAGATCGCCACGAGGACACGGTTTTGCCCTGCACGGTGGAGGTGTACCCCACCTCCACCGTGTGCTCCATCGTGTCCTCCGGGCGGTCTACACAGTGGTAGCACCAGGGCGTCGCTTCTGCACGAATCCGGTGCAGGAACTTCTCGAACTTACCGTGTTCAGTGAGAACCTGCGTCATGCGGAAGGTGAGGCCACCGTGAGGTCTTTCGGCGTGCCCATACTAATGCAAGGTCAACATATACTGGAATGATATCTTACAAAATGTTAATTATTAGGTATAATAACGTTTTAAATGGCTACCACCTTTTAAAAATTACATATAAACGAAAAACTAATGCACACACATTTGGAGGTAGGCGGAACAGAGAGTAAAGTCCCGCAAACCTCCATTGAAAAGGGAGGATCCTCCGACCAGACGGGTGTTATGTCTGGTGGGCTGCAACTGCCCGATAGATGATTTCGGGCTGTTCTATATGTTCTATATCGCGCGGAGAACTTTGATTGCGCGATTCAGGATTTTCTTATGTGACGCGATAGATGTCGATGGTTCTTGATGCTTCTTGATGCGTGCCAGGCCAGTGGTAGCTTGGTTCCAGTGAGTCGGAACCGAATGCCGCATAGTTCTCGGTGAGTCGGAACTGTCTGCGGTGATGCCCCAGTGAGTCGGGGTGATGCTGTCCCAGTAAGTCGGGATGATGCTGCAGGCTCCAGTGAGTCGGAGCGGTGCTGTGCGACGTAGTGGCTTGACTGCTTGCGTCGACCAGGAGAGGCTCTTCGTTGCTCTTCATGTGACTGGCCGAAGGTGCAGTGTGCTTCGCCAAGGTCGCTGATGAGGCTGAGGGTGATGACCAGGTATGACCAGGTAGGCATGCTGGTGGTCAGGATACCCTTTAAAGCCGTGGGTGCTGGCTGTATGGCTCGCTGCTCGAAAGCTTGAGGAAGTGATGATGACGTCACGAAGTAGTGGCTGCACGAAGGCTGCGCTGACGTTCTTTGTCGAGGGTCACCAGTTTGGAGGAATGTGGAACAGAGAGTATAGTCCCGCAAACCTCCGTTGAAAAGGGAGGATCCTCCGACCGGACGGGTGTTATGTCTGGTGGGCTGCAACTGCCCGATAGATGATTTCGGGCTGTTCTATATGTTCTATATCGCGCGGAGAACTTTGATTGCGCGATTCAGGATTTTCTTATGTGACGCGATAGATGTCGCTACACACAAAACCAACAAAGTTATATCCACTTCACTTTAATTTTATTCAATTTGTATTTAACTAAATGTAAACAATCTCTTGATACATATATGAGATAAGTAATTTAAAAAAAAATACATTTTAAAGTATGGATACATAGGTGCAAATCTGTCATATAATTTAGAAAATCTGAATATATTTTATATTATATAAGGTAGGTATCTATTTCACATTTTTCAAAAACACACAACTCCTAACCCTATAGCAAGAGAGGTCTGTTCAAAGGTGTATAACGGTCATAATAAAAGAGATTTTCGGGGTGCATTTTAATTCATTACGAACGTGGCAGGGACTTGTAGGCAAATATATTAAAGGTCACGTCCGTGCCGTGCAATATATTATGCACGTTAGAAGCGTTGTTAGTAGGTTTATATTAGCTTGTTTTCTTTCGAAGAATGAAATTTCTGTACTTGTGCTATTACATATTCTGTGGCAGTTTGAACAGTTAGAACAACAACTGGATTGCGAATTCCGTTGGCAATTATTTAGATGCAAAACTACATTCAAACTCCAATAATGCAGCTGTCAAAACGTCTGTTTACAGATGCAGACTACCAAGCAAAAGATAGCAAATGAAATTTCCATTAGACTATTAACTACTTCCTCAAAAAAAAATTCACCTTTGAGTTTAAAGATGACTTGTTTAGATAAAGATTAATGATACTAGTAAACTTTTAAAACTGTAAAGAATGTGAGAAAAACAGATAAAATCAATTTACTGAATACTAAATAAAATTTATTAACTAAGTGAATCAATTCCAAAATTCCTACATAATAATAAATATATACACAGAATTTAATTTTAACAAAATATATTCACTCATCGATCTAACGTCCTGTTTAAAATTAATCATGTATTTATCATTTGAAAAATGTATTTTGTTATCTTTTAAATTGCCCATGGCGACTAGCAGGCCACAAATTATTATGTAATATATACCTGTATAATATACATATACTATATCTATTTGTTTGTTTGAACGTGTAAATCTCAAAAACTAATGGCGTTAGTTGGAAAATTATTTATGTTAGGGTTTTTTTTGGAGGAAATCATCGAATAACTACTCCCACTCTAGAGCGGTGCGAGAGGGACATCAGAAGTCGATATAGGTCGACTTTTGATGGCGCCCTAGTAGGCTTCGGCCCTGCTGGGCCCCTACGGTTTTGTATCTGTACTACTAGTGGAATACTACGCTCCATCGAAGACTCGGGCTTGGTTTGGACGGTTTCCAGATGGTTGAACGGTGAGCTACTCATTGCTCGTCGTCCACCAGACCACGCCTACGGTGGCTGATAGCCGGGGTGAGGGTCTCGGAGGCTGGGGCCTGACGATGTTTGTTCCCTCACGCATGTGGTCATTTCCTTCGCTAGCATTATTGCTTCGCAGAAGGAGGCGATTGTAGTTTAATTAGTGTTGGATGATCCATTTATCGAAGAAGACTATAAGCTGTATAATAATAATAATAAAACATTTATTTCGGACGAGACCCATATTTTGTTAGTAACAATTATCGTAAAAACTAATATTAGTAAGCATTAACAACACAAATAACATAACTATACTTTGACATGAAGCCGCACCCATCTTTGCAGCATGGGGGACTCCCACCTATCTGCAAAAACACTCAGTACAGTGTTGGTGCTGCCACGAACGCGAGCGAGTAGGGAGGCACATCTCTTCCTGATTATGGCGGCGAACCATCAACCCGCGCCTCAGCAAACATCCCTGACGCACTGCAACGCCACGGCAGCCCCAACAGTACCCTGAGTTTGTAACAGTACCCATTGTTATATTGGACACGCAGGTCGCTGTGTGCCCGCTGCGAATATCCTACCCACAGGCTGCAGATGTAAAAAGATTGACAAAATGCTTTAAAAGGCGTGATCTTTACTGATAATATTATACTGCGACTATTAAGAGCGGAGCAGTAACTAAAGACGCGGGTGAAACCGTGAAGGACAGCTAGTGTAACATATAACTGAACCAAATCTCAATAAAATACTCATCGTGCGTATCAAGGTAAAAAACATAATTCCAAGAATGTGGTCTGTATTGAAAATGGATTAAATTATTTTTATGGAAGGCTGTGAAGGCTAAAGATTTGGTTTAACCTGGTTTTGAGACGGACTTTTAGGGCGGAATTCACCAATAAAACTAATCGCGTTTTAACGTTTAGCTCGCATAATCGCGTTTAGCCGCTGTCACTAGTGTCACTTGTCTGTATTTTTCTTTTGTTGTATTTTTACAAGTGATACTAGTGACAGCGGTTAAACGCGATTATGCGAGCCAAACGTTAAAACGCGATTAGTTTTATTGGTGAATTCCGCCCTTAGTATATATTATTTTACATATGTCATGATAGTCTGACTTCCGTTAAATTATTATTGTCCTAGTAGTATTCCTCTTTTTTTATTAAACTGTGTTGACCTAAAGCTTCACTTATTCCACGAAGTCACTTTGTCTGCCATTTTTGGGACACATAGGACGTGCACAGGATTATTATTATTTATTTATTTAAAACTTCATACATAACTTCACTGCGGAAAAAGTGATGGCATTAACTACTACATGTTTATATTTAATTTAGATATAAAAAAATTAACAATATAATAGCTCATACCTGACCCGACCCCATCAACTGAGGAAGTACATCGCCATCTCTCGAGAAATTGGGTTACTAATTTATACAAGCTAGACGGGTTATGTATGTTGGGTTTTCGTTGTTAATTTTGGATTGCATGAACCGATTTTAATAATTCTTTTTTATTTGAAAGAAAATACGTTCAGAATAATAAAATATGTTAAAAAAAAATGCTTGCATGAACGGTTAAATTACAAACTTATTCATAAATTATTTTGTACAACTTTTCAAAAACTGTTCAACCCATCAAGTTCAAAATAATTTTCCTAGAAAATCTTTATAAAGTCCTATTTTTAATTTTTTTTTTTCATATTTTGTAAACTTATGGTTCAAAAGTTAGAGGGGGACATTTTTTAAACTTTTGGAGCAATTATTTCCGAAAATATTAAAATTTTCAATAAACGAATGAAATAAACTCCTATTCATTTTTAAATACCTATCTAATAATATGTCACACGTTAGGGTTGAAATGAAAAAAAAAATCACTCCCCACTTTACGTGTAGTTGATACGGGGTACACTAATAAAACATTTTTTCCCACTTTATATTTTACCTTTTTGTCGGCTTGATTGATTGACATATTGGCACCAAATTTCAGCTTTCTAGTGCTAATGGTCATTGCGATTATCCGCAGACGAACGGCCAGACAGACAGGCAGACTTGGCGAAACTATAAGGGTTCCTAGTTGACTAAGGAACCCTAAAAAATCATAAAAATCGATTGAACCATTTCGGAGAAGTTCGGTAACTGTTCTAACACGATGACATGAGATTTTGTATATTAAATAGGTATCCATTAAATTATTAGAAATCAGAGAGGTCACATACCCGCAACCAACCTTGCTTTAAGGCTTTTAATGACATTTCATAAGTCAAAAAGTCGACCATTTTAATCTCGTCTGTTTACCGACAGCTCTCAAAGCAAAGTTAACTCATCCAGGCCAAGTTTTCATACCTATTATGCGGACGCACGTTGCAATAAGCAATGTAAATATAATGATTATAATTATAGCAGTTATGGGATTTCATTGTGTTATGACATTCTCAACATACATAGTTCTTGTAAGGTTAAAAGATGAGTACCAGAGTGAGCCATTGACGAGTGGGTCAGTAATATTGATTACACTAGTTTTTTATTATTATTGACAGGCTCGCGTTTGACCATTATCTCACCTGCCCCCTAGCCAAGTTACAACCGTTTCGTGTCGAATTCCGTTCTCTAATTGGTAACGCCTCGGTGTCAGCAATTTTAGAAAACGATAAGTTAGGAGCCATGTTGACGCGCCGCAGTCGGTCGCTCGTTCTACAATAACAAAGAATGTAGTGTTGAACATTGTAGAAACGATAACAATTCATTCTATCATTTTGAACGATGTGAACTTGACTACGTTGAGATGACGAAAATATAAATATTATTTTAATTACAATTCCAATCTTTTTTGGAACTGTATTGAATCAATAAGTCATGTTATTATTATTGTATAATTATGTCATTGTTAGGTATGGTAAATTAGGTATAAAAAATTAGGTACTATACTTTTTAAATTGTTTTTTAATTATTTTGCAGTAAAACAAATTCTTATTTTTGGCAATGGGCTGGTAAGAAATAAAACAAAGGTATGTATGTGGGTACAAATTATTTAAAATCAAAGCGTACTATTGACAAATGTAATTTTTATTTATTCAACGACATTATTTTGCAATACCATCATTAGCAAAACACTACTGTACTTTGAAGAACAATGTGTAACAACTCCAATATCATTACATTCCAAAATAACCTCTAAGAACAACTTAACTGTAACTATTTTCGTTCAAAATTAGATTTTTACTTAAAACGTTTGAAGATTATTATGTGAAATATTTAATTATTTATATAGCGGTTAGCTTACATACTATTATTTCGTATGTATTATCTAATATTAGTATTACGTGTAAGCCACCGTACTATTATTTGTTTTTTTATTTCGCTTTATTTAATGTATTGTACGTGATGAACGACCCAATAGCATTTAAACATGTCCATCTGTACGCTAAATAATGTGGTAATATTAATTGCTTCTTAAATAATCATTATTTAATTCGTCAATGTAGACAACTGTTTCCTAAAGGTTAATTTATAATTTAGGCAGTTTTATTGAAACAATTTTAATTGGATACTTAAGTTATTAAATTATAATTGAATGAACATCTAAGGTATTATTTAATTTTGTTTCTTATATTTACTACTTCTGTGCCTATTAAATTGTGAAACATAATGCTTGATTCCTTTTAATCCATTTATGGTTTGTTATGATCAATTATTTTTAATGGCTGTACATGTACAAGTCTACTCGTATATCATACAGCACACAAACTAACAAACAAACAAACTGATTGGCATCCGTAGACCAATACCAAGGTTCAGTTGAAAACCAGCGTCAGGCAACTGCTACATAGTGGCCTGGCATTATGCTGAACTGGACTATTTGGCGCAGCCATGAGACACATAAATGTTAATGTATTTTTTTAAGTTTTAGTATTTAAGTTTCTATATTGTAATTTTTATTTCATTGTGTGTACCTGTGTGCCAAATAAACGTGTTTCTTTTCTTTTCATTTTTTTTGAAGTGAAAACTTCTTTAGCGGCGTTGAGCACTTTTTCTGTAATGGGTATAAAATCTTAAACTCGCGTCAGGATACGTGACCTGATCGAAAAAACGTAAGACGGCCACCAGTCAAATTTTCTCATTCGATTTTGAACTTAACCTTCAACATTTTATGGTTTAAAATCATTTAAAGAAATTTTTAAATGTTTCCAATCAACTTTGAACCTAATGCTTTAGGGATAATGATGGAGATAGGATCTCTTTACAGCAATGCAACATCATGTCGATGAGATAAGCGTTGCTAAGGTACTTGTTATTTGTGTAATTGTCAGTAAGAAATATACGCCTGTGATACAAGCTGTGTTGTTTGTTAATCTGCTCACTCTGCTAAATAACCCTGATTCTATAATATTCTAATAGGATATGGCAGTTCGATTTCGACAACAAACAAGGTAACTAAATCGTTTTTCGGAAAATAATATTTTCACTTTTGCACGACATCAATTGTTTTGAGATGTCAGAGGACGAAAATCCCTCATCGTCTACCATATGCGGCATCCAGAAGCTGAGAGGAGCCTCAGATTTTGGCAACTGGAAGTTTGTTGTTGTGAAAAACTACCTAGAGTCAAAGAACTGGTGGATTGCCGTAGAATCCAGTGACGTCAGTACCACAATAAAAGACGTGGATAGAAAGGCGAGAAGTACGTTATGCTTGCTGATAGAACCATCCTGCTTTGCACATGTATATACTGCGAAAACGGCTCGAAAAGTTTGGCACAATTTGTGTAACGCATACGAGGACAAAGGATGGGGCAGGCGAATAAGCTTACAGCGTCAACTGTGGCAGTGTAGACTCGAGGACTTTACGTCAATGGAAAAGTACATATCCAGAGTCGTATTTTTAGCACAGCAGTTAGCTGACATAGACGCAAAAGTTGCAGACGACTGGATTATTTCAATACTATTGGCTGGTTTGACAACGGACTATAACCCGTTAATAATGGCTGTCGATAATAGTGGAAAGGAAATGATTTTGGAACAGTTAAAAACCAAATTACTCCAGGAAGGCAATAGACAAGCTGAAACAGGCGCAGGAGCTGGTGAACAAGCCTTTGCTACAACCAAGGGACACGCTACCAAAACTAAAGCACAAGTTCGAAAGCCAGTGTACAAATGTTTTAAGTGCCATAAGAAAGGGCATAAAGCATCTGAATGCAAGAAATCTCCTAATGTGAATGTATGTATGAGCATACCCGATAGCATCAACAAAAATGGATGGTATGTCGACAGTGGGTGCTCGAATCACATGACAAATAACGCCAACGAGTTAATCAATTATAAAAAACAGAATAACAATATGAAGATTCGGGTGGCAACTGGAGAAGAGATCCCTGTAAAAGGAAAAGGAAATATTTCGCTTAAAGTGAGCGAGAATGTGAAACTTCCACTGAATAATGTTTTACATGTACCAAATCTATTGATGAATTTAATCTCGGTGAGCGATCTAGTTAAAAAGGATTTCACAGTAAATTTTGACAAAAGAGGTTGTTTTATCAAAAACCAAAATGACCAAGTAGTTGCAACATGTAATGAAGTCGGCGGAATTTTCAAACTGAAAGATAAAGAAAATATCGTGGCCAACTTGACAGTGTCAAATGAAATTTTGTCAAATTTGTGGCATAGAAGATTAGCTCATTTAGGCCGAAAATATATGATTTCTTTAAAAGAAATGACCACCGGAATTGATTTTAAAACGACGGATAAAGTTGAGCCCTGTGTTCCGTGCATTCGAGGAAAGAGCGCGCGATCTCCGTTTAAAAAGCAAGGTACGAGAGCTGATCAAGTCCTGGATCTGATTCATATGGACATATGTGGTCCAATGGAAGAGCCGTCATGGGCTGGCTCCCGTTATATGTTGCTGTTCATCGATGATTATACACGTAAGACACATGTCCGTTTCTTGAAGAAAAAGAGTGAAACTTTTACAAGATTTAAGGAATACAAAGAAGAAGTCGAGTTAGAATGTGGAAAAGCAATAAAAGGAATTAGAAGTGACAATGGCAAAGAATTTGTCAACAAAACAATATTTTTGAAGATTTTTTGAAGGCGTCTGGTATAAAACATCAGACGACGGTACCATACACGCCTGAACAGAACGGTGTTGCAGAGAGGGCAAACCGAACGATTCTAGAAAAAGTCAGAACATTACTTTGTGAAGCAAATCTTAGCAAGAGGTTTTGGGCTGAGGCAGTATGTAACGTAGTCTAGTAAGAAAGTCGATCTAAGCCACTTGAGAGTTTTTGGCTGTTTAGCACATGCTTTGATACCTAAGCAGAAAAGACTGAAACTAGACATGAAAACGGAAGCTCTAATTTTTATTGGATATTGTGAGACTACAAAAGGTTACCGATTGATGCATCCAAAAACTAGAAAAGTAACAATTGCAAGAGATGTGAAGTTTATTGAAAACGTATTTCCTGGTGATGAAGAAGTTAAGACTTTAGTTTTTAAATGAATGAATTAAACTTGCGGTATCTCAACAATCCGCAGTCTAAACTTATGTGTGTAATATCGAAATTGTCATGTTTGTGTACGATAGCGCAATAAATGAATATTGTATTCTACCACATAAATGATAGTACTTTTATACTGATAAAGCAATTGGTGCAAAATTATGCCCTAACCATTCCAAAATATCAAACATGCTCAACGTTAATAATCAAGTTTTTACTTCTGCCGGCACTCCCGGAGTGCAACCCGTCTTTTTTTTTTTTTTTTTTACACACACGAATTGCAGATCAGCACTTTTCCTTTGCCTTACACGAATATGTAAAGTGTTAGTACACAATCAGAATTCATAGATAGCTGTACTCATTAGCGATCATACACGTTACATTCATATAGCGTTATTTTTACGTAGTGGTTAATAAAAAACTCTGTCTATCAGTCACTAGTCTAGCTCGAACACTTCTGTCGCAGGTCTGCTGGAAAAAAATTCTCTTGAAATAAGCAAGACCTTTGTTCTCTTTCATCTGTATTATGTTGTTTGTAGATTTTGTGTGTATATATAAATAAATAAATAATAATATAATTAAAAACAAATGAAAAATTAATACAATTTCAATTCATCGTTCAGCAGTGCATACAGTGTCTATTATATCTAGTTATAAATTATTCATGAAAAACTAGAACTCGTTCCTAAAGAACTGGTGTATTTAGCAGAAGATGAGTACTTTTAATGAGAATCTGAATGTTTGGAAAATAAATAGCTGATGGAACACCAAAAGAAGATAGGCAGCCTGATCATGAACCCTCGACATGATGTACTAGGTTTTTAGGGATATTTAACTCTCAAGAAAAACACAAACTCAAGGATAATTGAAAGACACAGGTGTGGTTTTAGTCAGTAAAAATCAGATACGCTCTCCCACTTCACCTTAGAGCGGGAGAAGTCATGGCATGATTTCCCACTTCAAAAAAAATCTTAGCAACTTAACTTTTTTTATTTTATACTAAACTAACAATATTGAGTTCGTCAATCTGAAATATGTGTCATAAATATTTCTATTGCCGGCACATGCTTTATTTAAAATTAAATAATTGTAATTTATTGATTTTCTTATTGTATTGTATTAGTTAATTTTATTTTATTATTTTGTCAATATTATCAATCGAAATTTAGTTTGTTATTGTACTTTATTTTTTTTATCTACACTACTTCATTTTTGTTTAGATGGGAAAATCATCTAATGACAAATCCCGCTCTTGGGCGGAGTGGGAGATAGTCTCAGACTTTTACTGACTAAAAACCCACTCCTGTTCCTTCGTCCCAGAGCCCCGGCTTTCCTTTTCACACTACCCATGATCCACTATTTCATTAAGTTTTTGTAATTATAGCTGTAATGTATATCTAATTTTAAAAAAAGTTTTGGTTTTATCCGTTAGGTTCCCGATCTTTTCCTTGGTCTATATATCACCAAATACCGGCTGGCTAAATCATACTACAGCTGCATGATCCATTCTCAAATATTTCGTATCAATATCGAGAAGATGACCTCTTAAATGGAATTAGTTAAAAACAGGTGTCAAATATTTTGCCCTTCTTGCGATAAGCAAAGTTCAAGAGGTCAGGAGCGTATCAAGTCACACCATTCACTCCAAAGGTGTTACATTTTGAATGCGTAAAATCGAAAATCTTAAAATAATTACCTACTATAACTAAGTATAGATAAACTGTCTGAAATAACTTGTGCTGACAAAACCTCAGTTAAAAAGAAGCGTTCAGTCTAACGCTCAATTAGTTAGCGTTGTCGCCAAACGCTAAATACAAAATGTCATGACATTTCCTGCAAAGAAGTCAAGTGACGAGCACATGACAGTTTCTTACTCGTATTCACTTGGTCATTTGTATCCCGCTTACTCGCTAGCTGCCGGTTGGCTGTCTGTAGAAGTCTGTCATTTGCTGGAAGTGTGCCCGGGCCGCGAAGTAAAGAGTGTTCCAAATAATGCATTTAAAATATTACTGATGTTCCCCTTTATTGGACATAGTAGTTATGGCTGACACTACGGAGGAGCTCAGTACAATGCTTGATGACCTCAGTAGAGCGTCCGAAAGAGTGAGACTTAAAATGAACATGGACCAAACCAAAGTCATGTTAAACAGCCATGTAGCATCCACTCCTATCAAGATCGGGGACTCTAAACTCGAGGTTGTGGACTACGTTTACCTGGGACAGATAGTCCAGTTGGGTAGGTCTAACTTCTAGAAATACATCAATCGTCGAATTGATCCGACTCGGTTGGGCAGCATTCGTGAAGCTCGGTATCTTCTCCTCCAATATACCGCAGTGTCTCATGACAAAAGTCTAATAGAGACTTGTTGCCAGTGATGACATATTGCTCCGAAACGTGGTCGCTTACAATGGGCCTCATCAGAAGAATTAATGTCACCCAAAGGGCAATGGAAAGAGCTATGCTCGGAGTTTATTTGCGTGATCGAATCAGGAATGAGGATATCCGCAGAAGAACCAAGGTTACGGACATAGCACGTAGACTCGCCAAACTTAAGTGGCAATGGGCAAGGCACATTGCTCACAGATTGGATGGTCGTTGGGGCCGAGAGGTTCTGGAATGGCGACCACGTACCGGAATACGAAGCGTTGGAAAGCCTCCTACAAGGTGGACCGATGACCTGGTAAGGGTTACGGGAATCCGATAGATGCGAGACGCACAGGACCGTTCAATGTGGCGACACTTGGGGGAGGCCTATGTTCAACAGTGGACATCTTTCAGCTGAAATGATGATGATGATAACTCTGTCGGAACAGATTTACTGTTCCAACAGTTCATTTATTTATTTTATTTATTTATTATTAGGATCGTCAACATTACATGCACTGGGAATTTACAGGATTATTATAAAATTCTATTCAAGTGCTGCAACACTTAGAGACAATCAAAACATTAACATAAAACATTTGATTTTAAAACACATAAGATTAGTTAATTAGCATTGCATAAGATGTCAAGGAGAAAAATAATAATTAGAATAATTAATTAACAGTAATAATATCACAACAATATAGAACAAGAAATAAAAATGGGAATTGATGATTACATTACATTATAGAGATACATGAATGTCTAATTAAATTAAACTGAATTAAAATTAAATCATAAAAAAAATAATGCAATAAAATAAAATAAAACAAAAATTAAATCAAATGGATTTACATGCTTGAAATTGGTAAGTCAAGATAAATTTCTTAAACTATTTTTTTGTCATGCAGAATGTCGATAGAGCAGACTTTAGCAATAACATTGTACTCGGCCGTTATTCTGTTCAGAGGCGAGTATTTGGCCAGATTTTTTTTACTTTGTCGCGAGCGAAACAGGTTCAGCCCCCCTAGCCAAGTTACAATCGTTCCGTGCCGAATTCCGTTCTCCAATCGGTAACGCCTCGATGTCAGCAATTGTAGAAAACGATAAGTTGGTAGCCATGTTGATTCGACTGAGTCGGCCGCTCGTTCTACAATGTCGTACTACAATAACAAAGGATGTAGCGTTGAACATTGTAGAAACGATGGCAATTCATTCTATCATTTTGAACGATGTGAACTTGGCTACGAATTTTCTATTCGTTTGTTCTGACCACGTGACTTAACGTTGAGATGATGTCAATCCTATACATTTGATTAGTTTTCGACTAGCATTAACGATTGCAGATTATCAACTTGGCTAAGGGTACAGTTCAGTAAAGAGTTACCCATGCCTAGTGCTTATAATTTACAAGGATTTTAGACATCGATTTAGTCTGATAGACGACGCGCATCTTTCAGTGAATGACTTCAAGAAAATATTGTAGGTTCACAAAACGATACAATGACCAACGCACATATTTATTTACAGTTTATATAATCGACAATATTTAAATAACTTGATATAATCGTAACACTAAAAATCTGCGTGGACATCTGCTACCTAAAATAAAGTTAGTATTATTTTTATTATACCTACAGCATTTTGTTTATACATGCATAATCTTATTTACACGTAATAAAAACACAATTATTAATATTCTTATGTGATTGATTGATGATAACCAAAATGGCGAACAAGGACAAGACGATATATTAATATTTAAAAAGCAATTTATTGGAAAAATTATAATAATTGATTTGCTCGTTACTATTCTAGTAAGTTATCTGCTGATTGTAGTTGAAGGTAGACCTTTATTCATTACTTTTTAACAAAGCATCATCGACTACGTGTCGGCAAATTAAGAACGTCATCGTCCAACATGCTCCAAAGACGAAGGCATAGATATATGTGGCATAACTAACTCTTTGTAATTAATTTCAATTTTTTTTTACATTAAGGGCAAATGTATTTTCCTCCCACAAGGAGGACCGATGACCTGGTCCGGGTCCCGGAATCCGATGGATGTGAGATGCACAGGACCGATCGTTATGGTGATATTTGGAGGAGGCCCATGTCATATTGTGGACGACTTTCGGCTGATGATGATGATGAAAAAATGCAAACACCAAGGTCGTTATTGAAGACTAGATACATATATAAAACCCATCAGCAAGGTAATAAATATTTATCAATATAAGCGTTTTTTTGCTAGAATTTAGAATAAATTTTGCTTTGCCTAAAAGCAACGTTTGTTTGTAAGACACTAGAACTATCTACTGCATATGAAACTGGTTAACAAAAATACTAGATTTTACTAAATTAAAGCATTTAAAGATCGTACACCAGAAAAGGTACCTTTTAAATAATCCAATTTAGACATTGTTTACAATCATTATCATCATCATCATTTCAACCGAAAGACGTACACTGTTGGATATAGACCTCCCCCAATTATCGCCATAACGACCGTCAACCGGTCTCGTGTGGATCTCGTACCCATCTAATTCTCGATTATCATCATTACTTCATTCGGATTCCGTCTACTGCAGGACAAAGGTCACTTCCAATCATAAACACTTCAACCAGTCCTACATTTTACGTAACCAGAAGACTTCGACACATATCTGCTAGGTTAACAATCTGTCTCGTGATAGGCCGTCCGTTAACCATCCGAATCGAGCTCCAGTCGTTGACGGCGAAAGAGATGTCAGCAAAACCTTAAGGGCCGGCAGCAAGGCCTGAAAAGAAAACTCAGGGTCCTGGAACTCAAGGAAAAGAAGGAACAAAGGAGTGGTTTAGTAAGTAAAAGTCTAACACGCTGTCCTGCTCCGCCCTAGAGCGCGAGAAGTAATTGGATGATTTCCCATCTAGAGAAAAAAAAACAATTAAACATTTTTTGGTATTCGATTTTTTCTGTAGCGGTAACTACAGAAAAGATTCTTCTAAGTACAACTTCATAGTCAAAATTAAAATGTATAGGCACTGTTGTTTAAAATATCGGTACTCTACTTACTTATATATTTTCTGAGAAAAACTTCAAACAATTTAATTTGAGAGAAGACATCAATGTTTTTTTATCGCCCTATAAAATGTTATAGAGCATAATTAGTCCAAAAATCTCGTGATCCACATACTTGTCAATGACAATACAAAAGGTCAAGGAAATTCCATTAAAAGTTCCTTAATCTATTTCCTATCGTAATGGATTCAACAAACATAATATCAAAACGATGCGCTCATAATAATCATGCTAATTATCATTCAAAAGTTTATAGCAGTGGACGGCCCTGAATTTAAAATAAACCACACATATGCATAGGTGTGAGAAAATGAGTACTTTTACATGGTACGGGACGAAAAACTGAATAGCAAAATATAAATAAAATAAACAAAAACCATTTATTACAAGCAACCAATAGAACCCATATAGTAACCACAAAATAGAACACTCGCATAAACGAAAACATTATACTATCGGTTATAGCCAGCTACATGTTATGTCATGATATAAGGGTAATGCAATCTCCCGGCAATCATCGCCAGCACTGTTTTGGCGGAGAATATTGGATCCCCCAATTCAATCAATGCCTCTCAGATGGATTTCTAAAAAAAATGATCGACACATATTTTATTTTCCTTTAGTAAACAAAAAATAAAGACATCATAATGCGTTAAAATTTCTACCACCTACGACGTACAACTTTTTACCTATAAATTACACAAGAAGTTGATATATGATCTAACTGATGTATTAAAAATTATATTTATTTTTTACCCAGAAATCTTCTCTGTTCTACCAATCATACCGTAAGATCAAATGTATAGTGACTATCTACATTTCTTTTAGGTGGGCAATTATCAAATAATTTCTCCTGCTCTGGTTGGAGCGAGAGGGCGTGTCAGACTTTTATTGACTAGAATCCACCTTTGTTCTTTCAGTAGTCTCGTCCCTAGTTCTTTCTAAAAATCCTGTAGCCCTAGATAATGACTATTGACGTGGATGGTAACTCTAACGACAACTGGTTATGATAAAACATTTTGTTGTAAATTGAGCTGAGCATTACCGAAGCAAATAAATCACAAGCCAAAGACTCATATTTATTACCACTATTTGTCACGCGAAGACCATTTGCTATCATTATTGGGTACCTATGAAAATGCCATTTTATTAAACTGGCCAATTTGAACAGTAATAGCTACAGTTTGATTTGGCATTCTTAATTCAAACAAACTTTATAAAGGCCTGTTACTCCTTTTTCAAAAATCATTGCTTCTTTTTTATGTAATACGAGTATGGCCAGATTTACAATCATGAACTTGAAGAATGTTCAATGTTGACTCGTACGAACATATAGTCATGTGTAACTTTTTTAAGAGTTCCAATGTGTAAAAAATGCCTCTTAAATGAAATGAAATATTAATTACACATACATACTTAGCACTAGTAAAGACCCAATAAAACCATAGTTTATTTTAAAAAAAGTTGGACAGTCGTATCGTATGCTTTAAAAGTCTCCAAAATCGTCAACCGTAAATAATATATTAATGAAACAAACGAAGATGCGAAGGCGTCGGTTTACAAATGTCAAACTACAAGATTAGTCTATTTCTAAACTTTTTATTAGTCTAGCTTTTTGATGTGAATCTGTCTATATTGGGACACTGATTTGTAAGCATCGGTTGAAAAGGACCAGAAAAGTCATGGTCATGGCACTAATAAGGCTATTTTTTACTGAATTCAAGATTGCCGAGTTAAAAGTTTAAAGTTAAGAATTTTTTAAACTCTACTCAGGCCTTAAAACCTGTCAAAATACACTCCTTTAAGTGAAAAGATTACCCCCACCGTGCTTTCTGCAAAGTTCACACAGTTCTATTTCTCATTTCCATTCAGGGTGTTTTCTTTCCCATGTTCCACTTTTTTGCAATCGTCGCAACCTCTTTTTTTCTTTCATATTTTCCTATTAGTCTTTATTCTAGAAGAAATAAAATAAATTATTAAAAATAATAATAATTTTTATACACAGACACGCGTCTACCACATGCTATCAAAATTTATGGTTCTCTAAACGACAAAACTTGATATTATAAATCCAAATTGGATTACTGACTTAATAACGGATTCATTCCTACGTTTTTATCTTTTTAAAATTTGAATTGAATAATATTTATGAGTGGTTCACAATGAAACAGATTTTGTCACCTATTTGTCTACCCACACACATTGTGTAAGATAATATAAGAAACCCGTTCATCTAGATATTAGAGATCAAAGTAGGTAAACATTGATTGGTATTTTCCGTTAAATAGGTTATCAACCAAAAAAAAAACCTGCTTGATTTAGATTTAGTGATAACTTGTACACAGACGCGACTTGGCGTGTAATAATAATTATAAAAACCTTTATTTCAGACCTTATATATATAGATCCATAGAAGCACGAAAAATATAAAATAGCAATACATTACATAAAAAAATGATTAAACATTAAATCATGAGTCAATAAGTTAAAGAACAAAACCAGGAGAACCAAGGTTATCGACATACCCCAAAAAATCGCCAAACTTTAGTGACAGTGGGCAGGGCACATTGCTCACAGAACTGTGTTCGTTGTTCGATAGAGTCGAAAGACGCTCGTTGGAAGGCCTCCTAAAAGGTTGGACCGATGACCTGGTGAGGGTTGTGGGAATCCGATGGATGCAAAACGTAGAAGTTCACTTGTTGTGGCGACTTTTAGAGGAGGCCTGTGTCCAATGCAGGACATTTTTCAAAAAGTAAAGGGGAAAACTTCAAAAAGTGCCTAACGGCCTGGTCACGTCTTTAGTCTAAGCGGCGAGCGGCGTGGCGAGCGGCAAGGCATCGTTAAGCGAGCGCGGGGCGCTATGAGAGGCGCCTCGTGGCGGCTTCAAACCTTTTCATACTTTTGAGCTTACTGCTTGCCGCCCCACGCTTAGCTACCGCTCACAGCGGCAAGGTCGTGAACGGGTCGCAAGGTGAAAAGACCAGCCCTCCTAGTGAAGTTACGACCGTTTCATTTCGATTCCCTTGCGTCGAACGCCTCGAGTAGGCCATGCCTCTGATTCCCTTGTTCAGACCACGTGACTGAGCGTTGAGATGACGTCACAAAACAAAACGGTCGTAACTTGGTTAGGGGGGGCAAGAAGTGTTGAATTTCTACCTTAGTAAAACCACTCCCGTGCAGATCACGGTCAGCGCATTGCATTTTTTTGCATTTTTAAGCGACCGTTGCTGACACGGATATGAACGTATACTTATTGGACCCGCATTGTTACAAAATCTGACCAAGTAGTAAAAGGAGATTTATTATTTGTTTTCTTATTCATTATTCTTTTTTCCTTTATCCACTCAACGAAGTCCTTGAAACCAAAATCGAAAGTGACATATCATATTAAAATTTGAATATTTCTTAGTACTACGTAGCTCATTAAAAAAACCTAGGGTAGCGTTAATTGGCTGATTTTTACGCTGGGTCAAGTCAGAACCGGTTGTATTAGTGGTACTAGGTGACGGACATTTGAACAAGTCAACCTAATACATTGATGAAATGTTTAGGTAAACACTTGTCGTAAATATTAGTAAGGGCCATGTTTAGCTGTGGTAAAACAGATGTGCGAAAATAATGTAAAAGTGACTTAGGTCTACTGCGTATATTTTAAGAAAGAAAAGAAAGAAAGAAAGAAAACATTTATTTGAGACTCGCACAGGATAAAACAACAATAAAATAAAAAGTAAGTACTTAATCTATAAATACTTAACTTAAAGTAAAAAATAAATAAATATAAAAGAAAACAATATTAAAAGATAAAAATAAAAGACCTATGCGAGGCTACAAAGCCAAGATCAAAGGACAAGTCAGATTAAAGGACCTCTACTCGAAGTGGAGTGGAAGACATAATTTGGAATAAAGGAGATAGTTTTGAATAAGTAAAATATAGCATGTGGTTACCGTTGCCTGTAGTAAAATAATAATAATAATTTTATTTTCAGGTAACGGAGACTCGTAGATAAAATACATAAAATAATCTTAAATAATAATAAACTAATAGTTTTTCACCAACCGGGAATTATACTTGGGTGCACTAGCATAGCGTGTACAGGGATAACAAATTACCACCACCTTCTTAATTAATAAAATTAAGGTGCTTCTGGAAGTTAGTTTCGGCTCTTCGTACGCTTTCTAAAGGTCCAAGAACCCAGGGTTCTGAGATATCGCGGTCAACCGCGAATCTGTCAACAATAAAAAAATATAATATAGTAACTAATACTTATTATCATCATCATCAAACTACACTAATAAACTTATTTCACTATAATTATACACGTAATGTAGTTGGCGTTTTAGGACTCACGTATCCACATATCGTCTTCGGAAACGTCAATATACGACACCCTTCGACCAGAAGTCCTCTTTTAAGAAGGTCTCTAGCTGGTGGCAGTGTAATAATAAGCTCTCATTTTAAATTTTATTAATGACGTTGCCATCACTGTTTTTTCATTTGTTTCATCTTGTGATTGCAAGCGCGCCGGTTTTTGGTTTTCTATTAGGTATATTTCAATGGCCACTTCGAGTTTCGACATTGATGGCGTCCTCCTCCCTGTTACTGTCCCTGGTTGTATGAGATTGCCATCCACCGGGCTATCAGTTAACATTAAAATTTGCCAGCAGACAAATAATTATTCCTGAAGCATTCTGGAATATATACCAAAGAAACAAGAGAAATGTGACGTACTTGGGTACGTCACATTTCTCTTAAGTCGAAATGTTCAGATAACACCTAATCTGTGAAATGCAATCTGTGCAAAAAAAAACTGTCCGTAATAAATGCATTGGCACTCCAAATATATTTATTTAAACTAATATAAATCTATTTAGTATCTGCAATTAGATTATTACTATATAGATTGAGATGAATTTGATACTGAACATAATAATAACCAAATTGTTCATTATAAAAATATTCAATGTAAAAATAGAATAGGACAATACACGACGGTAGTTCAAGGGGTAGGTGTAAATGGATATGGATAAAGACATAGTCACGTCATAGTCTATAGCCAAATATACATGATCTTCAGCGCTACTAGATACAAGAACTGAGAGTACATATCTCCTGCATACTTGGTCAATATCATGGGACGAAGCGAAGAAATCAGAAGACGAACACTTGTACTATTTACCCTTATTTTCTTAATAATCTTTTATATTTTTATCCACCGTCTATATTTTCTCTTCACCACCCTAGGTTGACTGCTAGAGAATACCTAAAGCATTAAGTCCACCTTTGTATTTTGTGTTGCATTAAGTTTTAATAAATAAACTTAGCGATGAAGAAAACGAAAAAGCAGAAAACACAACAAACGCATACAAAAATGTTGTGAATATAAAATTTAAAACCAGCCAATTTTATAAAATACGACCCAATTTGTCAACGTCAATTTTTAAGCGCCATGTTTGACCGATGTCAAAGTCTTCTCCGTAAACATTGGAGCAATATTAATAAATAGGTGTCAGTGGGCCATAATTAATTAACTTTAGCCAATAAATCAAGCGTAGGCTTTATGAAAGAGCAACGCCCATTGTTTTAAATGGTGACACGGTTTGGGCCGGAATATGTTTGACACAATTTATGTTTAGTTTATTGAATATTAGTTAATATTTTAAGTGGTATTGGTGTGTTCGACAAATTGAGAATCATCTTTCAATTTTATAATTTACTTTGTAAATAAAGTTTAGAAATAAATTTTATTATGATGACGATTTCCGGTTATCGTGCGGAAAACTTAAAACAAGAATAATTTATTTCAATTAAAACATTTACAGGTACTTTTACATACTATTGAATTTACTTGGTCCATTTGTCATAAAAAGGAAAAAAGAGAAGAAGCTATATTTACGTGTTCCAAAGCACAGGTCTCTACGGAGACGAGCGTGCTAAAAACTCCACGTATTGTAGGTAGAGTTTGTTGCTCACACAGATTTAACGATTTAATTTGAACAATCACATATCTACGGAGCACAAATCTAGACTTTGGGCTTCATGAGAAAGTTCAAAGGGATAAACCCAATAAAACTTTGATAGATCTGAAAATTGAGTCCTAAAGGACCTCGTACCTACTCAAAAGCAGCGCGTGACATTTTACTTTTTTTGAGGTAGAAAATCATTATATGATTTTTTCTACTCTGAAGTGGAGTCAAAAGGCGTGTCGGACTTTTACGGACTGAAACCCACGAGTGTCCTTCAGTTGAATTTTGCGTTCCAGGGTACCGGAAACTCTTTCAAAAATTCCCTCGGCCCCAGCGGGTATCGGTCTCACTGAGCCCCTTTTTTTCGGTTGGAAAAATCATCTAATGATATCCAGGGTTCTTGGATGGAACGAGAGGGCGTAAAAACCCACTCCTGCTCCCTCTTTGTCATTGTTCTAGGGCCCCGGGGATCTCTTACGCATCACCCATGGTCCCAGTAGGCTTCGACCCTGCTGGGCCCCTACCCTACCCTTGGAGCGCGCGTGGTACACTACGCGCCGTTGACGACTTGGGCTCGGTCCGGAAGGTACCGAATGATCGGATGGCAAGCTACCCATTGCTCGCTGTCCGCAACTTGTCCGCGCCTACGATGGCCGGAAATCGGGATCGGAATCCCGGCGGGTGGGGCACGAGGGCCATTGCCACGCGCGTGCACGTGCGGCCTATTCCTTTGTTAGCATTACTGCTTCGCAGAAGGAGACGACCACCTGCCACTTCTAGAGCTGCCACTCCGTCACTAGGCCCATGCGGTTTTGCTGACATCTCTTAGAGGCGCGTGTGGAACACTACTCGCTGTCCGCAAGCTTGCAACCTACATATGCATATGCTAGATCATTCTTCAAGTTCATAATTTTCTAAGCTGTCGTTAATTTTACATCTGTGTTATTTACCGTCTTGACTCAGTTTAAAGTAGAAGAATTTGTTTATTTAGTGTACTACAAGACGTACGCAAATACAAATAATTAATACGACCTCAATTAACCTTATGTGCTTAGCGTGAGCAAGATAAACTCATTAAATTCAATATTCTTAATACAAGAACCATCAGTGGTGATTAGAATTATGTCTTGATTTGTGCGCCACTAATTTGTGAGTCATGGTCTGAGATGATTGAATGATAAGTCTGACGAGAGAAGTGAGGAATAGAACTGCGGGCAGTAATAAATTGATTACTAAAGCTTGGCTTGAAAAATTTAAAAGAATCTTAAAATGTGTTGTAGTTCTCAACACGATAAAAAAAAAAATTACTGACTGAAAAGTTGCAAGGGAATCGTTTGTCTTGGTATGGTCATGTGAAGAGGAGGGATGAGACGCATGTTACTAAAAGAGTTATGATTTTACATGTGGATGGATGGAGAGGGAGAGGGAGACCAAAGAAAAGATGGATGGATTGTGTGAAGAGTGATATGAAAGAAAAGGAAGTTAGTGATAGTATGACGAGTGACAGGGCAGAGAGAAAGAAAAAAAACGTGTTGCGCCGACCCCCCCATAACACGGGACAAGGGCAGTAAGATGATGATGAGTTTTCAACACGATACTTCTAAATGCTATTTTATTTTATCCCTTTTATTGCAACTGCTGATTATTTCTAGGTTCAAATTTCAGGGCAGAAAATGTGTTTTTCAGTTTAACAATTTTCTTCTAAAAAACCAGAGTTAAAAAGGCGGCAGTGTGGTACCTTTGTACGTTTGAAAACCGTCAGCGGTTTTCAAGAGAAAGTATATAGAGTCAGCTCTATATACTATTAGTCAATCAATATTTAATAAGTGTGTGTGTAGTGTAGACACGTGAACTCTCATTCTCTATCTCACTCAATCTATCTCCCCGATAAAATTGTCAGTATTGAGCAGCAGTAGTACTGAGCCGGCAGATTAACATAATCATGTACATTTCATACTCATTACAATTACCCACTTTTTTGTTGTAGGTTTTTTTTTTTTTTTTTATTGGGTGGGAAAATCATCCTAATGACATCCCCGCTCTTGGGCGGAGCGGGAGATAGTGTCAGACTCTTACTGACTAAAAACCCACTCCTGTTCCTTCGTTGCCTTCGTCCCAGGGCCCCGGGTTCCGCTTTCACACTACCCGTGGCCCCAGTAGGCTTCGACCCTGCTGGGCCCCTACGATTTGCTGACATCTCCTTGAGGCGCGCATGGAACAAAACGCGCCGTCGACGACTTGGGCTTGGTCCGGACGGTTACCGGACGGTCAGACGGCGAGCCACCCATTGCTCGCCGTCTGCAAGCCCGCGCCTACGGTGGCCGGAAATCGGGATCGGAATCCCGGCGGCGGTTGGAGCGTAAGGACCGTTGCCTCACGCGATCGGCCGCCTCCTTAGCTAGCATTACTGCTTCGCAGAAAGAGGCGACCGCCTGCCACTCCTCCTCGCTCCGGAGCATGGCCTGTACCAAGGCCCGGCGCGAGAGATCACCGCCGCCGATTGCCCTCACGAGGTCACGGCGTTGCTCTGCCCAAGCGGGGCACACCTCCACCGTGTGCTCCACCGTGTCCTCCGGGTGGGCCACACAGTGGCGACACCCGGGCGTCGTTTCCGCACGAATCCGGTGCAGGAACCTCCCGAACTTACCGTGTCCGGTGAGGACCTGCGTCATGCGGAATGTGAGGACGCCGTGAGGTCTTTCCAACCACGCCTCAAAGAGGGGACTTACTGCCATAATTGTGGCGTGCCCAGCACGGGGTCGCGACAGTCGCTGTCGCCATTTCTCCATGAGAACTCGCCGGAACTCTGTCCGCCATGCCGCGACTTGTTGCGGCAGCGGAGTTTCGCCCCGGCGTTGCATCTCCATGCGCCGTTCGTGCATGAGTGCAAGGACTGTTGCCTCCAGATTCCATGGTCGCTGGCCAGCAAGGAGGCTCGCCGCTTCGCGGGAAATCGTCCGGTATCCTCGCACCATCCGTATGGCCATGACCCTCTGGCACGCGTTCAGCCGGGCCGCCGGCTGCTTCCGCAGCCCCGGCGCCCACACCGGCGCGCCATAAAGGGCCATGGACCGAACGATCCCCGCGTAGAGCCTCCGGCAGGAGGCGTCTGGACCCCCAAGGTTGGGCAGGAGCCGCCCGAGGGCAGCCCCAGTCCGATTTAGTTTGGGAGCCAGACGTCGGAAGTGCTCGTCGAAATCCCATCGGCTGTCGAGAACGAGTCCCAGGTACTTCATCGTTGACCCGACGCCGATGTGGACTCCTCCCACCGTTAGCTGGGAACCCGGTGGTGGCGCGTTCCGAGGGCCGTGAAAGCACATGGCCTCGGACTTGTGCAATGCCACCTCGAGTCCCAGCTCCTGGATCCTGCCAACGACTGTCGCAACCCCGCGTGTCGCTAGTTCGACCGCCGCCTGGTACGACTCTCCCTGCGCCAGGACCAGCGTGTCGTCTGCGTAGCAGACCACGCTGACCCCGCCAGGGAGGTCGCCGCGCAGCACGTAGTCGTATCCGATGTTCCACAAGGGCGGCCCTAGTACCGATCCCTGCGGAACACCGCACGACATCTCTCGACGTTCCCACTCCCCCTGGTGACCAGGGTAGGTTATGTACCTGTCAGACAGGTACGCCTCGACCACACGACAGAGGTAGTCGGGCATCCGGTGATACCGGAGTGCCCTCCCAATGCTACTCCAAGGCAGGGAGTTGAAGGCGTTGGCGATGTCCAAAGACACCGCCACGACACACCTGCCCTGGGCCACTGCATCCCCCGTCGTGAGAGCTCGCACGCACATGATGGCGTCCACCGTGGAGCCGTCCTGCGTCCTGCGAAAGCCGAACTGGCCGTCCGCCAGATCCGGCCCCACCCGTGTTAGGTGTGCGACGAGGCGGTCTGCAATTACTCTTTCAAAGAGCTTGCCCACCTCGTCGAGCAGCACAATGGGCCGGTACGCGGACGGAGAGTCCGCGGGGCGCCCCGGCTTCGCGATGAGGACCAGTTTCCCCGTCTTCCAGCGAAGTGGAAACTGGCCCCTCTCCAAGCATGCGCTGAAGAGCCCTCTTAGTCGAGGCCCGAGAGCCTCCATGGCCAGGACCCATGCCTTCCCAGGCAAGCCGTCGGGTCCTGGGGCGGTATTCTTGGCACTCAGCCTTCGTACCGCCACTCTCATCTCTACCTCGGTCACCTCTGGAGCGTTGTCGTCGTCGTCGCCATCGTGGTCCGCGTCGGACACCGCTGGTGGCGGAGCCATGGGCGGGGGAGAGTGTTCCCCTCGCGTGGGGAACAGAGTGCTCACCACACCCTCCACGAGCTGGGGCCGGAGACTCTGCGTCAGCGGGGGAGCCCAGGGGCGGAGTTTGTCCCGTACCAACTTGTACGGGCGTCCCCATGGGTCCCCATTCAGAGTCCCCAGCCACACGTTGCGGGCCTCAAGTTTGGCCCGCCTTATCTCCGCTCGGAGGGTGCGCTTTGCCGCTCTGTACCCCTCGTACAGCTCCGCCTCTCTGGCCTCCGCATCCGGTGGACGGATGCGGCGCCTGCGGTATCTGGCATACCGGCGTCGCGCGGCATTGCACGCGTTGCGCAGTGCCGCAATCTCCGGCGACCACCAGTATACCTGGCGCTGAGCACGTCCTGGAGGGACTCGGGGCATTGCCGCGTCGCAAATTTGCGACATGGCCTCCCGGAACCACTCTGCCTCGACGTCTATGTCGACAGGCCTGTCCGGTGCTTGCACCCAGGCCTGTACCGTCGCGGCTTCCAGGAGGAGCTCCCGGTCCATCTGCCTCAGCGCCCACCGCGGACCACAAGGGTTCTGTCGAACCGGCGCAATCGAGGTTTGGGCGGAGACGTCGAACCGGATGTACCGGTGGTCTGAAAACGTCTCCACCCCCTCCATAACGCGCCAGTCGACGACACGCGGCGACAGAGCGGGGCTGGCGAACGAGATGTCCACCACTGAGTCGCCCCGCATCCGCACACACGTGGGGACAGAACCCCGGTTTAGGACGACCAGGCCTGTCTCCAGAGCCCAGTCCTCCACCATCCGACCCCGCTGGTTCGTGAACTGGGAACCCCAAGCCAAGTTCTTGGCATTGAAGTCCCCGCAAACGACCACGGGGAGGGAACCAAACCCAGCGACGACGGCTTTCAGCTCCATTAGGGAGATGTGGAGATCGCCGAGAGATCTGCTCGGGGACAGGTAGACGCCTACCACTGCAATGTCCCCGAACCGTGCTGCCACGCAACCCCGTCCCCTCGTGACGGCCTCGAGGGTCGGGGTGCCGGCGGCGGCCGACGAAATTAGGCTCACCGAGCCGTCCAGGTCCCGCACCCAGTCTCCCCTGGGCAGGACATTGTACGGCTCGGAGACCACGGCGATATTGATCGACCACTGCGCCATGCTCTGGAGCAACAGATCCTGAGCGGGGGCGCAGTGGTTGATGTTCGCCTGGAGGAGACGTAATGGAGCCGTTATTGGCAGTCCATCACAGTCTCCTCTCGAGCCCCCCGTGAGGGCCCTGCCGCGATGGTTGCGGCGGCGACAGCAGCAGCTGCCAAAGAGGAGGCAGCGGTGGTGAGGACATCGGCGGGGTTGGGCCTCCTGACCTTGCCCTTAGCCTTGGTGGGGGGGTCGCAGGACCTGCTCCCAGCCCGGTGGTCGGCCGGCTTGCCTGCCGCCGCACATGCGTAGCAGTGCGGCGTTGCTCTGCATTCAACCGCCCTGTGACCAGGCTGACCGCACTGGAAGCAGCGGTCGCTGCGGTCCACCTCCGCGGCACACGGTCCACCTCCGTGGCCCCCACGTGGTGCCCCACGTGGCAGCGATAGCACCGCAGAGGTCTGGGCTCCAACAGTTTCACTTGGGCGGAGACCCAGCCCACCAAAAGCCGTCGGCCCTCCCCGGTGATGGTCTTGGCCGCCGACACGGGGCAGCTTACCGTCATGGCTCGCATGCCCGTGCTGTCAGCGCGGATAGTGCCCGCCCGAACCTGCTCGGTAGTGCACCCACCCGCCCTGACGATGGCGGCCACCACCTCGTCCACCTTGACGGAGTCGTCCAAGCCCATGATGCGCATATCGATGCACTTGGTGGGCCTGGACACTCGGGCCTCTTCCGCATCCAGGGACGCCCTGATCCTGGCGGCCAGGGCATCCGCGGCGGGGCCACTGGCCGCACCAGGGACCTCCAGTATTCGGGCCCCGGTTACGGTGCGCCTCATACGGAAGCCCCCAGAGGCTCCGAGCTCGTCAAGGTGGGGCAACACCGCCTTCTTTGCCTTCTCCATGACGGCGTCGTATGTCACGCCCTTCTTTACCGCATCTGGCTGTAGTGTTATGACTACAGCCTCGGAT
Source organism: Mythimna vitellina (assembly GCA_949316375.1). Lineage (NCBI taxonomy): Eukaryota > Metazoa > Arthropoda > Insecta > Lepidoptera > Noctuidae > Mythimna > Mythimna vitellina. Next base: position 1,396,330 of record OX438688.1, read on the forward strand.
TTCGGGGCGCGAAGTCTTGCCGCCATGGTTTTTGTTGTAGGTAGAAAAATCATCCACAGACATCCCCCGCTCTGGGTGGAGTGGAAGGGCGTGTCAGACTTTTAGTGACTAAAAACAGGACAGGAATGGGCTCCTGTTCCTTCGTTGCCTTTCATACCAGGGCCGAGTCTTCCTTTCAGAAGCAGACCTTTGGCCCCAGTAGGCTTCGACCCTGCTGGAACCCTACGGTTTGCTGACAACTCCTTGAGGCGCGCGTGGAACAGTACGCGCCGTCAATGACTTCAACTCGGTCCAGACAGTTACCGGGCGGTCCAACGGCGAGCTAATTACAATTAACCACTAGGCTGCAGTAAGAGCTACCAGTAAAAACCACGGATATGTTAAAGCAAAAACAGTTCAACGGAGGCTTTTATCCACCAGATCTTGAGTCCACAAAACCACAACCTACAGCAACCTCTAAACGATTACCACTTCTGCGAATTCATACATTAATGTCACATTAATGAAATAATTATAATGTCAAGTTCAACGATGATATTAAAAACAAATTTGGGTTTCTCGTTAGATCACTGTTGGCGAGGGAGCGTCACAATTACATCATGATGTGCCGGAGGATGGACAGTGAAATGTTTGATTTTCATTAAGTAATAATAGCTTTTAAAAAAACTAGTTTTGTAAGAAGAGGCCTTTGTTAAGTTGAATAAATAAGACTGCTCAAGTCCAAGTTATATTTGAGCTCTAAGAATTCATGTCAACATTTGCTGGTTGCAATCACATGACACAATTTGGGAGTATGATGTTGCTGATAGACACTTATAAGTCGGGTCTTTGAATATTGAATTACTCATGTTATTCATGATAGAGGGAGATCAAAGAAAAGAAGGATGGATTGTGTGAACAGTGATATGAAAGAAAAGGGAGTTAGTGATAGTGTGACGGGTGACAGGACAGAATGAATGAAAAAAACGTGTTGTGCTGACCCCAAGTAATAAGGGATAAGGGTAGGAAGAAGAAGAAGAAGACGTGGTCTGTTATAGCCATAATTAGACATTAGATTTGAATTTCATGCCCTGACAACTACTGTCCATCCCAGGATGCCTGGAAGAGATCACAGAATGCAATAAGGCAGCCTATTGTATAGTATATGTTAATTAAAATGAAAATTGTGTTTTTAAGTTTTCTTTTGTTATGTATTTTATTTTATATCTACAATAAAGTATGGGGCAGAAAGTTAACTGTGCAATTAAGAGATTATGCTTTTACTATAAAAACTAACTAAATATTATGTAAAATGTTTATAAAACATACATTTTTAATTGACGCGTTCTACCTAAAGTCTGCACTCTAATTATCATCATAATTTCAGCCAAAAGACGTCCACTGTTGGACATAGGCCTCCCCCAAGTGACGCCATAATGACCGGCTCTGTGCGTCTCAGCGCTCCAATATAAAATCAATATTGGTTGTACGCAAAGTTAAGTACTTACATTCTTATGTTGTAACTTGAAAAGACTGATGGCTAGAATAGGCTCAATTGAATCATCATTCAGACATATTGACATTGTCTTTATAAGAGTTCTTTCAATTAATGAACAAAGCCATATCAATCAACATGATTATATAGCGCAGCGGATTGACTGTCAATGAAATAGGTCTATTCATTCTTGACCTGTGTTAGGGTCTATGTGCACGACGATATACTATTATAAGAAAAGCGATATGTATGTATTTGTTGCAGTTGAAACTCGTTTTTTGTTAGAACTCATTCTCCCTAGTTAAAACTGTTTTTACTTAATGCCTTTGTTAAAACTAGAAATATCTAGTTGAAACTAGAATTAACCAATAATATATTTTTTTTTATATGTGACAACTAGTTTTTAGATAAAACTAGTTGTCACATCGAGATTTAGTTAAAACTAGCACTAGAGAAACTAGAATTGGTAGTTGGGATTGAAAACAAGATATAGTTTTAAAAATATTTATTACAATCGTACATTATCAATTTTTATGATTTATTTATTTAATGTGATTTCAACTATAAAATTGCAATGAATTAATGAATGTTATTAGTATGTATTCATGAATGTTGTTTGTGTTTTGTGTGTTTCTGTGTATTTGTGTTAACCTATGGGTATCTTACCCAAAATAAATATTTATTATTATTATTAAATAACAAAGTACGATGATCAGGTGACGTCTCGCACCTACGGTGGCTGGAAATCGGGATCGGGATCCCGGTGGCTGGGGCGTGACGGCCGTTTCCTCAAGCGTGCGGCCGCCTCCTTTGCTAGCATTACTGATTCGCAGAAGGATGCGACCGCCTGCCATTCCTCCTCGCTCCGGAGCATGGCCTGTACCAGGGTCCAGCGCGAGAGGTCGTTGCCGTCGATCGCCCCCACGAGAACGCGGTGATGCTCTACCCAAGTGGGGTGCACCTCTACCATATGCTCCACGGGTAGTGTGAAAACAAAGCCCGGGGCCCCGGGGATGAAGGCAAAGAAGGAACAGGAGTGGGTTTTTAGTCAGTAAAAGTCTGACACTATCTCCCGCCAAAGAGCAGGATTTGTCATTACATGATTTTCCCGCCTAAAAAAAGTAATAATAATAAAATAAAAAATCCATTGTGATGTTTGACAAAAAGGCAACGCTAAAAAAGAGAGATAAGCCTGAAAACTCTGTTAGCATTCGGTAATTCCGTGATTTACTCAAATATTTTACAAAATTTGTTCCAGGAAATACGTGTTTTTTTTAAAGCTTAAAACTGTTTTTTTTTAAAATATCTTCATTTAGAATCTTGAATAAATTTTCAAGGCTTCTCTTGTTATATTTTTTTTTTTTTTATTTTTGTGCAAATTATGAATTGCTAAAGTCCATACAAAAAAGCAGATTTTCAGAGGACTTTACTGGATTAATTTTACACAAATTTACACATTGATTACAATACAAGCCTATATAATATCCCCAAGATACTGTGTTTCCAAAATATCTAATGAAAAATGTGTAACAACGTCATAATCGCGTAAGAGCGCTTGTATGAAAAACAGTGAAAATATATGTCGAGTTGCATCCCCTTAAGAATTTTTTCAGCCATGTATTTTCATGACCCAGTAACAGTTAAGTATGTATAGTATATCTGTAGCGACATCTATGGCATCACATAAGAACTAATCCTGCATCGCGCAATCAAATTTCTCCGCGCGATTAGCACATATAGAACAGCCCGAAATCATCTATCGGGCAGTTGCCCACCATACAACACCCGTCTGGTCGGAGGATCCTCCCTTTTTTAACGGAGGTTTGCGGGACTTTACACTCTGTTCCGCCTACCTCCAAATATGTATATACCCTGTATGTGTAATTGTTTTTAATGGTGCCGTCATCCCCATCAGTCCTAGCGTTAAAGATCTCGGTTTGCATCTTGACTCGACGCTTGGCTGGCAAAGTCAAGTTTCAAGTGTCTGCCAAAGAGTCAACGGGACTTTGCGGTATTTGTATCGTCTGAGGAATTTTTTGCCTGCGAAGACGAAGACAATGCTTGTGCAGACTTTAATTTTCCCTATAATCGACTATGGTGACGTGTGCTACTTTGACCTGAATGCGGTGTTGCTAGACAAGCTCGACAGGCTCCTCAACAACTGTATCCGGTACATATTTAACTTAAGAAAATATGATCATATTTCTAGTTACAGATCAGAGCTTAAATGGATGCCCATTCGCCAGAGAAGGCGTTTGCGCGCACTGACTACACTTTTCTCTCTGCTCAATTCTCCCACCCCACCTTCTTATCTTATATCACACTTTCAATATCTATGTTCTTCCCATGCTAAGAATCTGCGTTCTTCTAACAATCTTCTACTGCTTTGTCCTTCTCATACTTCTGAATTTTTTCATTCTTCCTTTTATATACAGTCCATACTTCTGTGGAATGCGCTTCCTCTTGACATGAGGACGGCCACCAGTCAATATGCATTTAAGCGGAAGTTGCGGCTTTATTTTCTACACAAATAGCGAAGTAGTCTCAAAAATCCTTTCATTTTTCCTTATATAAATAATATATATTTATGTATTATATTAAATATTTATGTATGTTTATTTTTTTTTTAATATATATAATTACACTTTTGATCCCTTGTTTTCCTATTCATATTTTCTTTTTTTTTTTATGCACCTACCATGTTTTCTCTTCACTACCCTTGGTTGACTGGTAGAGAATGCCTAAGGCATTAAGTCCGCCTTTGTATCTTTGTGTTGCATGAAGTTTAAATAAATAAATAAATACCCTTATAGTGGTTACTATCTGTAGATAACATGTGCCTATTACATTTAAGACTTGTAACACATAATGCAAGACCTATCACAAATTGCGATGTCGCAAGGTTTTACGTTTAATAAGTTGTTGCTTCTGTATTTGTATTATACTATATTCGTAACTGACGCCAAATGTGATGAATTACAAACGGATTTGACCTCAGTTTAAAACTGAGTGAGGCATCTTGATCTTTGTACAGTTACTTATTTTACTTACTTGAGGCAGATGAAGTAATTTGCCAAAATGGACTTGTGAATTTAGTGTGCATTTATAGTGATATATAAATTTACAAATTACTTATGTATTTAAGTACAGAGAACCAAGTGAATAAAGTTGCAGTTAATTCCTTACAATTATCATTCTCGCACTGGTAGTGCACTAGCTTCTGACGTTATATAAGTGCCCATGTAGGCCTATGTGAAATAAAAAAAAAATACTTTGACTTTGACTCGCTTAGCAACAGATGATATAGTGGTCAAGCGGGAACCTATCACAAAAAAAAGCAATCAAAAAATTTTCAGATCAAAAAACTGCAATTTTTATCAAAACCAAGAGACGTAGTTACTGTCTTTAAACTGATATAGTTTTACCGGTCTTTTTAGAGGTTTGAGATATTATTGGTAAATGATATAGATAAACACTTATTTTCGTATTTTGAAAATAAAAATACAACCAAGACTACGAGAAATTGTTGTCGATAGCGTCATCAAATCACCCTTATAAACACCCTATTATACTGAAGGCGTAAGTTTGTGTTTTTTTTTAATGTAGAAAATCATCCAATGACTTCTCCCGTTCTAGAGTAGAACGAGAGGGCGTAACAGACTTTTACAGACTAAAACCGTACCTACCTATGATTTTTCAGTTGCCTTTTGCGTTCTAGGACCACGAGTATCTCTTTTGTTACCTTCCCCATCGGCCCTACTGGGCCCTACTGGGCCCCTACGGTTTGCTGACATCCCTTAGAGGCGCGCGTAGAACACTACGCGCCGTTAATAACTCGGGCTCAGTTCTCATAGGACGAGCAGACGGCGAGTTACCCATTGCTCGTCGCCCGCTAGCCCGAACCCCGAGACGTAGGTACTTTCTATAAACTATATCAACCGATATTTTTCGAGGTTTAAGATATTAATGATACACGATATAGATAAACACTTATTCTTATTATCAAAAAGTATACAACTGGAACTAGGAGTAGTTGTTATCGCTATTTATACCCGAAAGGTGCCACATATTTTCACAGAATGTGTATTTCTATTGCTGCTACAATAAAAAATAATAAAACTAAAATAACGTTAAAAATAAAGGGGTTCCCATACAAGAAGCGTTATTTTGTCGGCATTTTTTTTTTTGTTTGATTTATATATAGTAGTACGGAACCCTTCGTGTGTAAGTCTGACTCACACTTGACCAGTTTCTTCTCTAATACGAGTAAAACATAGTAATGACGCGTATCGCTTTATAGAGTTAGTCCCTCTTGGAGCACAGCTGCTGCGCCGTACCTTCTCACTCGAATACTTGAACTTATATAATACAAGTACAACCTATCACGAAACACTACATTAAAGGCAAAAACAAATAAATTCTTGAAAATATGCTAAGCATCGCATTGACATCAAATTCCATTGACATCTGACAGATCACAGAGGGTACCTACGTGAGATACATGCGCGCACTTTGTTGAAAGCTCGGGTCAAGAACAGCATTCGTAAGTATTTACTGTTTACGGTGTTTTAAAGAAATTGCTTTGTTTGAAGTATACTGTAAGTTAGTATGACGTTAACACCTAATTTGGCATAAAATAACCAATAATTGGTGGATAAATAAAGTCTGTAAGACGAGTCGAAATTCGTTGTATTTCTTTGATAGAAATTCCTATAAAATATCTAAAAGAAAAAAAAAATTTTTTTTTGAAATAAACCGTTTAAAGGCACGTTTTTGTACCTACATCTCTATGGAGAAGAATGTGCAAGAAACTCCATGGACACTCATAGGACATAGGTTTTTATTGACTTGATATTTACGTGGACGAAGCTAGCAGAAGCTAGTAATGCGATAATGAAAAAAATATTTACCTAAAATCGGGAACAATGCCTTGATATGAATAATAAACTACTTCTTGAATACTCACAAACCTTAAATAAATAAGGAGAGAAAATTTACAGGATTTCACTGTTGTATTTCGCGACGGGTTAAAAAGAGGTGTATAGTACACTCTGTCAGATTATATTACTACGAACTAATCCTGTATCGCGCAATTAAATTTTTCCACGCAATTAGAACATATATAGAATAGCCCAAAATCATCTATTGGGTAGTTGCCCACCAGACATAATACCCGTCTGGTTGAGGATTCTCCCTTTTCAACGGAGGTTTGCGGGACTTTACTCTCTGTTCTGCATATCTCCATACTAGCGTCAAACTTAAGGTTTTAACCGACAACTTAAACTATATTTATTTCTGTTTGTTTTTTGTGATTCCATAAATGGATTTTAGGGTCGTCATACATTTTATGTGGATTCGCCGCACACGGTTGAAGCTGGTGGCCGACACACGCTACAAATCACTACTGCTTGTTACTTGTGGCACGAATCGGCCACTAAACGCCGCCACACGCCTCTTGAGCATTTAAACCTTCTTCGTCAGAGTCTGTTATGAAACTGCGCGTGTTGGTTAAAAAACGTAGCAGCTGCCGCTCACAAGCGGTTGTCGCAAGCTTCAGCATCTTTTGTGGCCGCTTATAGCTTCTCGTGGCGGCGTTTGTGGCTGTGGCATGTGGCCCATGTGTGGCGACACTTATTCAATATTTGAAATAAACTGGAATTTTTGCTACACGGATAAATGAATTTATTTTAAGCCCAATCAATTCTTTTGAATATCTGTTTGTAGATAATGTTATTTAAATATTTTTTTGAAAAGTTTGTTAAGTTGGTTTAGTTTAATTAAATTCTTTTATAAATAAAGTTGAGTACAAAACAAAAAAAAAACCTAATATTAGAAAAACATTTAATAATAGCATACATGTTTTAAGTGGATCAAAATAATATTATCATAACTAATTTATGTGTAAGATTTAGTGATAACAGCTGCAAAGACCAGAACAAGACTAAACGACTAAAGTGAAAAAAAAAAACTGTTTATATATTTATGAATAGGTCAAGATCAACGTAATAACTCGATTATTCCGATGCCAACAATCTATTTAAACATGAACAATATCGACATTTGTTTAGCGTACCTTTCTTTATATTGAAGCGAGTTAAACTGTTCCAATTCTTCGCCAAACTTAAGTGGCAGTGGGCAGGGGACAGTGCTCGCAAAACACATGATCGATGGGGACGAAAGGTTCCGGCGTGACGACCACGTACTGGAAGACGCAGCGGTGAAAGGCCTTCCATGAGATGGGCAGATATCCTGGTGAGGGTCGCGGGAATCCGATGGATGCGAGACGCACAGGCCCGGTCGTTATGGCGATACTTAGGCGAGGTCTATGTCTATCAGTGGACGCCTTTCGATTGAAATGATGACAATGATGATGATGATGATGAACATGTCTTAGAGAAAGTAAGGACGTATCAAAACTTTTGACTGAACGATTGAATTGAATTATCCAGAATCTGGACAGGTGCGAGTCGCACACAGCATCGCAAGCAGGAACAAAAACGTTGACTAAACAACGTTTCTTGTATGGGAACCCCCTTTCAATTTTTATTTTCAATTAAATAACATTATTTACAAACAGATATTCAAAATAATTAATTGGGCTTCAAATAAATTAATTTATCTGTGTAGCAAAAATTCGAATAGCTGTTTCCAGTTTATTTCGAATATTGAATAAATGACGCCGCACATGGGCCACATGCCACATCCACAAACGCCGCCACGAGAAGCTAGAAGCGGCCACAAAAGATGCTGAAGCACGCGACAGCCACTTGTTTTTAACCAATACGCGCAATTGTTATTATATTGAACGCAGTGTGTCGATAAGTTAGATTTACAATGTTTTATTCCATCGATGCTTTATTGGTGCGATGTAACGTTAGTGTGAAAAACCCTACAGCGATTGCTCATTAGACTGGTAATTTATTAGTACGATAGTATGTCGGTTCGAAACGCATATTATTCCGTGACATTTAATTAATAACCTTATTTCATTACATTACTTTTTAATTACTGTAGTTTTTAACCGACTTCTAAAAAAAGGAGGAGGTTCTCAATTCGGATGTTTGAATTTTTTTTATGTTTGTATGCGCATAATTTCATTGCTTGCCAACAGATTTAAAAATTCTTTTTTTTTGGAAAGCGTATACTTCAAAAATGGTCCCAAAGTCACCAAGTCGGGATCTGGTAAAGGAATCTTGGCGAAATCGAGGGAATTCCTCAAATATTATAGGCAACCGTATAGTAATTTTGATATTTTCATCGAGAACTTAAGCATTTATAGTCAAAAAGTAACATTTGATGAAGTGGAACTGATGAAGAAGACCAGAAATGGTCAACGGGACTTCATACTCGCATAGATATCACAATGAAGATATAGTTAAGCGGCTATGATAATACAAATAAATTACTGGTTCTGAATAGTTACGTTGAAAATGGTAACATCAAAGTGATCTGTTGGTGATGATAGAGCCGGAAGGTAGACACTGGAACTCCGTAATTAATCAATGTAACCTAGCCGTGTTTGGACTTGTGAGTCGGTTATTTTTTTTTGTATTTTTTTTAAATTATTTTTATGTTGAAATTGCCCTTAACTTTCCAATTATTCCAATGTTTCATATATTTTGATTTTTTTTTATTATGAATGGGTTTACATCATGTTTGACATCGAAATACATTAAATTGACAAATTAAATTAGGATTATTGTTTAAAATAAAACATTTAATTAGCATTAAAAACATATTATATTATAATTTATCTTATTTTTTTCCCATAATGCAAAATAAGGTTATTATTTAAATGTCACGAAACAGTATGCGTTTTGAACTGACATTCTATCGTATTAATAAATTTCCGCAGTCGCTGTAGGGTTTTCGCTGCAGGATTTTTTACACTTACGTTACATCGCACTAAATATATATTTATAATAAGATTCCAAACCGATTTAAGGAACTTTCAATGGTCCGCTTCAAAAGGGCTTTACGCAAGTAGTTGATTAAGAATCCCTTTTATACTATAAAAGAATTCCTTCAGTTCAAACTTAATTAATAATAATTTGTTTATTTGTACTACAACTGAAATAATATTTAATTAATTACCTGTAACAAAATTTTGCATGTCAATATGTTATGATTAAATATGTTAAGCTACTATTATATATATAAGCATTATAAGAACTTTTATAACCATAGTTATCTGCAAATAAATCTTTGACTTTGACTTTAAATGGTGCGATGTAACTTGGTGGAATCGATGGAATAAAACATGATACAACTAAATTATCGACACACTGTGTTCAATATAATAAAAATCGAATCGTCAAGTTTCGAAATCAAGTAGGGATCCCACACATTAAAGCCATTAAAAAAAAAAAAAAAAATCTTACCAAATGTATGTCAGTGTAAATGATTCTCTCAGGAATTCACTAATGTTATAGTATGCTTTGTCTGTTAAGAATGTTTTTTTGGTTCTTTTATAAATATCTGACTGACCTCCAGCTTTTGTGGGCCCACTTCTGTTCCTTCTTTGCATTCATCCCGTGGACCCAGGCTTTGCCCAGTAGGATTCGAACCTACTGGGCCCCTCCAGTTGCTGACATCTCCCTGAGGCGCGCGTGGAACAGTACGCGCCGTCGACGACTTGGGCTCAGTCCGGATAGTTACCGGACGGTCGGACGGCGAGCCACCCATTACTCGCCGTCCGCAAGCCCGCGCCAATGGTGGCCGGAAATCAGAATCGGAATCCATCGGACCATTGCCTCACGCGATCGGCCTCCTCCTTTGCTAGCATTACTGCTTCGCAGAAGGAGGCGACCGCCTGCCACTCCTCCTCACTCCGGACCATGGCCTGAACAAATTACCCGGCGCGAGAGATCACTGCCGCCGATCGCCCCTACGAGGACACGGCGGTGCTCTGCCCAGGCAGGGCACACCTCCACCGTATGCTTCACCGTGTCCTCTGGACGGTCCACACAATGGCGGCACCCAGGCGTTTCTTCCGCACGAATCCGGTGCAGGAACCTCCCGAACTTACCATGTCTGGTGAGGACCTGCGTCATACGGAAGGTAAGGACGCCATTTGGTATTTCCAGCCACTCCTCAAAGAGGGGACTTACCGCCATAATTGTGGCGTGCCTAGCATTGGGTTGCGACAGTCGCTGTCGCCATTCCACCATGAGATACCGCCGGAGCTCTTCCCGCCATGCCGCGACTTGGCGCGGATCTGACTGACCTGTTGGTATAGTGGTTAGTGGCCCTAACTGCTATCCCGGAGGTCGTGGGTTCGATTCCCACCCAGGACAAATGTTTGTGTGATGAGCATGATCATTTGTGTTGTATCTGATAATTTATCTATATATGTATGTATTTAGAAATATATAAGTATGTTTATCAGTTGTCTAGTACTCATAAAACAAGCTCTGCTTAGCTTGGGACTGGACGGCGTTGTGCGATATAATTATTATTATTATCTAAACTCACATACACAAGACTCTGCTTTACTGTTCTTTAAAATACTTAACATTAAGTTGTGGCATTATAAGTTGTTAATTAATAATTTTGAAGCTAAGTATTTTGTAAGATTCTATCTTAGCTTGAAATTAAAATAGAAAATAATGTACCATACAATAATATAATAGTAAAATAAATTAAATTACCATACCCATACTTAATTTGTTTACATTTTACAGAAAATCATTAACATTTTGCATTTTCACAATCATTTCATTAATAAATCAATTAAGTTAATAATGTATTCGTTTTTAATCACTACTCCTAAGTTATAAACATAAATAAGCCTTCGCTAGATTGAAAGATGTCCTCTTAATTAAATACTGTTTGGCTGTCATAGTATGGAGCTGAAGGTCGTGGATACGTTTCATTAAAATTGTGTCAAAACGTTTTAAATTATATTATCCTTATTATTAAGGTATATAAAAAAATAGCCGCCTAAAGTATATAATATATACTTTAGGCGGCTATTTTTTTATAACCTATAGACCTATTGGTTGGATTATGTTAATTAAAATGTTAAGGCTTTTTAAGGATCCCAAATCATGCAATGACTTCCTGCTCTAGGGTAGAGTGAGAAGGCGTGTCAGAGTTTTACTGATTAAAAGTACACCTATTTTCTTTCTTTGCCTTGCATTCCAGAACCCCGGGGTTCCTTTTCGGACAATCTTTGGCCCCAATAGGTTTTGGCACTGCTAATATAATACGCACCGTCGACGACTCGAGCTCAGCCCGGATATTACCAGACGGCCGGATGGCGAGCTACCCATTGCTCGTTGTCCGCAAGCCTACGCCTATGGTGGCTGGAAAATCGAGGTCCCAATGGCTGGGGCGTGAGGAAGTCTGTTCCCACACGCGTGCGGCCGTCTCTTTCGCTACCATTACTGCTTCACACGCGGTGGCAACCGCCTGCCAGTCCTTCTCACTCCTTACCATGGCTTGCACCAGGGTCCGGTGCGAGAGGTCACTGCCACCGGAATGTTAAGGTTTATAGACACTTGAAATTTGCTTTTGAATAAAATGATAAAATTCCATTGGAAAGACATCAACGCGTTCAGTTGTGGTTTTGCTGGTATAAGCAAATGATTTTTCTCTAGCGTTCTCTCCAAAAGCTAAATACAAAATTTATGGCAATAACTACCTGCGCAGAAGTCACGTGACAACTGACATGCCAGGTAATGTCATTACGTTTCGTTCAGTATTGTGTGTTAGTGTTCTTTTAATATTATTCTTTTTGTACTACGAAAGTTTGCAAATGCATTCACGGGGAGAATCCAAATATAGTAGGTCAAATGACACACCAAAGTTCGAATCCCGAGTTGCCGACGGCGGGTAGTGTTCCACGCGCGCGTCAAAGAGATGTCAGCAAACCGTAAGGGGCCTAGATGGGACCATAGGTCAACTTCTGAAAGAAGAACCCATGGTCCTAGGAGGGAAAGGGCACTAAAAGAACATAGGTGTGGTTTAAGTCAATAATTTAGAGCAGGAGAAGCCATTAAATGATTTCTCACTTAAAAAAAAAAGCTCGAATGCACTTCCCTTGACAAGTTGTTTCGCAAGAAGATCTATTTTAAATATAATATCTTCCTCATTCTTCTTCTATAATATCACTAAATATCACGCACATTAAGTTCTCATTAATTCGGTTGCGGCGCTACAATCAGCGCATTATTTATGGGCGACGTAAAGGTTGACTTGAAATAAATATCTTGAAACATTGCACTGACTTGTATCTACGCAATGTAAATTTAGGTCAGAGTTTAGACTCACTGACTCATTTGTCAGTATCTGGTTTGAAAGGTATTTGTGTTATGTGTAAGCAAGAAGCATCAGTTTGATCTTAAGGTCAATAAATAACCGAAAACACACGGGATTTGATTTAATGTTTCGAATACCGTAATAAGAGAAACAATAGAAAGGCAATGAGAGAGCGAACGCTGGCGTTCGCTTAAGGTTTGATGAATTAAAAGAAAAAGAAATGTAATATTACTAGGGGTCGTAGGGCTCTTTGGACCGGGACCGCGGTCTCAACTTCCACCAGTAAAAATTAAATTTTGTTCAGTAGTATTTTGGAAACACAAATAAAATGAATACAGTTTTTTTGGTACTTTAATGCCGTTTTCCTTGTGGTCCCGAAATACTACAAAAAAAATAATAATTAAAGGTGGAAGTTGGGACCGCGATCCCGGTCTATAGAGCCACTCGAAACTACAACGTGTGTGTTATTAGTGTTTCTGATTTAGAAGAAGATCAAAATCGGGTTCCGATCCGATCAAATCGGAGATACATTAAAAGATTTTTAACCTTTTATTTATTTATATTGTCATAGTCGATTAACTATCTTCATTGTGATATCTATTTGAGTATGAAGTTCCGTTGGCCATTTCTAGTCTTCTCCATCAGTTCTACTTCATCAAATGCTCTTCTTTTACCAATCTGGAAGAGAAAAAAACATTTTGCAAATCGGTCCATAAACGACGGAGTCCTGGGGTAACAAACATAAAAAAATACAACCGAATTGATAACCTCCTCCTTGTTTTAGAAGTCGGTTTACAAGGGAGATAAATAAATTACAAAACTAATTACGGTAGCTTGGTGTTGAACTCGCGGCAAATGTCGTTCAATTCTGTCATTTTGGAATATTGCTCACCCCATATTACAAATAGTGTGATAATTCATAGTCTACAAGTTGACCTGGCCTATAAAAATTATGTATGCAATATGTGAACAGGACCGGTTCAGTAGTTTTTTGGCCAACAGTAACCATAGGTCTACATCTTTTCTGTTTTATTATGTGTATAGCAAAATTGTGTTACTTTTTGTATGTACAAGAAAGTTTATTCTATTCTATTTCCTGAAAATTAACCCACACGGTAAAAAAAAGGATACGAATGTTCTAAAGATGCATGGATGAATTTTAATAAATATTCATTGTATTAAATAGTCAATCAATCAGCCTAGCGTTCCAATTATGTTGGATCGACTTTAAGTCAAACCGGATGCAGCTAAATACGACTGTCAAATATCGACAAATGACAGCTGGGACCGACCGCTTACCGTGTTTTATGAGATACGGAAGAATTTAGATACCTATACATAGAAGCCGATAGATGGTCACCCATCCAAAACCGACCTTGATAAGGATTGCTCAAACTTGGAGATATATTTGTGCAGCTTAATTAACAAAGTCCTGTTATAAATCTGTTGTATTTTTTAGCTAACCTTAACTTATTCGGTACTAAAAAAAGCTATTAATAATTGCTTCAATACGTCGTCACATTTCACATTCTGTCCTTTTTAACTAACAAGAAATATGTGTAAGACAATTGGGTCAAAATTACTTATTTGATAATTAAGAACAGGTGAACACGGGGTCTAAAATCTACATTGCTTTCTAAATGTAGAAGCAATGTAGATTTTAGACAAATCATCACAAAAAGTGTCGTTGGTGTGGTTGGCTTAGTAATGACTAAGCCACCACACTAAGACGAAAAAAATTACCATGAAAGCTAAGTCGGGGGCTCCGCTCCACTATACTCCCGCCTTAGCCTTGTAACCTTCCTTGTCCATGTCGGAGTAATCTACAATTCAGAGCTCGCTTCGCTCGCTCTTGGCCTAAGAATATTTAGTTGGCGTTGTAAAAACGACAAATTAGTTTATTAGAGGCTATCTCAGTTTTTTGTTGTTTAGTTATAAAAAGAGAGGTTGGATCATGATCACAGGCCAATAAAAAAATGTGTAGCTTGACTTATAATTTCTCATTAAAAAACTATTTGTCACACAGTTATTTCTTGAACATCGAAAGTTAAGATACGCGTGGGTAGAAAATGTAGCCATTTTTGTATATTTTTCCTTGTGACTTTACATATACTAGATTCCAAACAGACTTACGCTGCGAATTCAGTAACAGTTACTTCTGATTTACAGCCAGTTAACTTATTCAATTCTCTTCAACCTTAAATAGTTTTCGGTCATATTTTCATGCATGGCTAAATTAACAAAACAACAATAGAGTTCGTGTTATGTCGTAAAATTTATAATACCCACTTATGTCGCTATCCTTGGCACGATAGTTTAAAGTTGAAATTGAAACCGATGACAAGCGCCAAGAATGCGACAGTTAAAAGTTAAGTTTATCTCATTACTCATTAATGGTACAACTTACTTAATTGGGCTTTTACTCGGTCCTACCGTTGGGACCAGAGTTTTGGAGGTAGGACAGTATTGCGTTACACTCATGAAACCATGGCCATCTTACATCTGTCCTGTGTGCTTTGACACCGTGTTTCAATGCATCTGGGAGTAATTGATGAGTGCTCATGAATGTAATGGGTATGGGACTGTATACTATGTTAATACGCGCCATCGACACTCCTTACGCAGAAGAGTTTACTGCAGAGGGTATGTCTTTCGCGCAAGTAAAAAGAAAATTTCAGTTGTTTTTTGCAGTTTGGTTTTTTTTTTAATTATTTTTTTTTTAATCTTTTGAGCTCTTTATTAATTGATACCTTATAACACGTTCACGAAAAAATAATATTTTAAAATATATATTTTGGCGATACAGTTTTTTTTTATAATTTTGATGTACCCAATGTCTCTCTCACAACCAAGATACCTCTCAAGCTTAAATGTAGCAAGCCCTTTTAAAGGCTCCTTTGAGTATTGGGAGTGCCAAAAAAATATACTTTCATACGAATACTCGAAAAACCTGCTTTAAGCGCAGTCGTGTAAAAAACATAACCCTGCTTCTGGCGCAGTCGTGTCATCTTCCTGGCAATGTCTCTTGCTACTTGAGGCTAGCGCAACCCGTATCTCTTTTACATTCTGTCCGATTAATCGTCACGCTATTACAAACATTTTTACCTTTTCCACTGTAAAATGTAATGTAAATTCGGTATCGGTACCTTAAATAATAAGGTAAAATTAAACTTTTTTTTGGCGGTCGACTGCAAGAAGGGCAGGACTTCTAGCAGTTCCTAATTGCCTCGTCTTAATGCTTAAGACATTAAGTCCGCCTTTGTACAGTGTTTCTTACTAGGGCATAAAGTTTTAATAAATAAAAAATAGTTACAGTTTTTTTGTTTAATCCAGATCATTAGGTTTCTTTTATTCTTTTTTTTTTTTCGATGAGAAAATCATCTTATGACATCCCCCGCTCTTGGGTGGACCGGGAGATAGTGTCAGACTTTTACTGACTAAAAACCCACTCTCGTTCCTTCGTTGTCTTTCATACCAGGGCCGAGTCTCCCTTTCAGACTCAGATCCTTGGCCCCAGTAGGCTTCGACTCTGCTGGGCCCCTACAGTTGCTGACATCTCCTTGAGGCGAGCGTGGAACAGTACGCGTCGTCGCCGACTTGGGCTCGGTCCAGACGGTTACCGGACGGTCGGACAGCAAGCTACCCATTGTTCGCTGTCCGCAAGCCCGCGCCTACAGTGGCCGGAAATTGGGATCGGCCGCCTCTTTTGCTAGCATTACTGCTTCGCAGAAGAAGGCGACCGCCTGCCACTCCTCCTCGCTCCGGACCATGGCCTGTACCAAGACCGCGACTTGTCGCGGCAGCGGAGTTTCACTCCGGCGTTGCATCTCCACGCGCAGATCGTGCATGCTAAGTTTTATTTTTGGAAACCAGTTTAACGAAGATTTATTTATTATATACTTGGAGATTGTGTTGCTTTCTGGCTTAGGCTAATAGGCTTCCGCTAAAGCTTGCCACAGAGTGCGGTCATATGTCGTTACCCTCCATGAAATACCCACAATACGTTTGATATCGTCCTCTCATTTACGAAGTTGCCTCCATTTTTTTCTTTAGATCAGATAATTTATAGTTCAGATTTAATTAAAATACTATATTTTTGACGATAATTTTAGTTATGAAAAGTATTTCCATTTTGGAACCAAGAATTGAATTATTGTTTTTAAATTATCCTGATATTAAGAAGTAAACTTACTGGTGTACAAGATTCCACATTATAATAAATCTTAATTTCAATGCAACATTTAAATAAATAACTAATAAATTAGACTTAAGTCTGAATTAGATACGCATATTTCTCATAAACAACCCAGTGACAAACATTCCTAAAACTAAATAATTAAAAACAAAAAACGACATCGATTTACGAAATGATTGACATAGTGTGTTGAAAATTTATATAAATTATGCATTTTTAATTTTAATTTTTAGCATATTTTAATTAATAAGCGTTTATGACTAATAATAATAATAAAAAATATAATACTAATAATAATTCATATCTATAATTTATATCTCACCTTCTTTACATGGATGATCAGAAACTTTTTGCCTCCAACAACTTCCAGATGCAGAAAGCAGTACTCCTGGACACAACGCGCATTGTTAGAAGGTTCCTCTCTCAGGAGCCCAGACCACCGGTAGCTTGGAACCTGTTCCCGATATCAGATTTTTTATATTTTTTTTTTTTACTATTCAGATATGTAAATAATATGCTTAAATAAAAAATAAATGGAAAAATAATAATTCACAAGTATCACACTGCGCCGTCTAGTCCCAAGCTAAGCAGAGCTTGTGATATGAGTACTAGACAAACATACTTATATATTTCTAAATACATACACATTATAGATAAATTACACCCAGACATAGAACAAATATTATGATCGTGCTCATCGCAGAAACATTTGTCCTGGGTGGGAATCGAACCCACGACCTCCAACATAGCAGTCAGAGTCACTAGCTACTAGACCAACAGGTCAATCAATATATGTTATTTACGTACCTTTTTTACAAAATGCCTAATAATGAGAGTCGTGATGTTTATACTTTTATGTCTTTGCTTGGTATGTACAATGTGGTCTAGTTATATTATGATTGAAATAATTGACTCAAGATAATTGTGAACTCCGCCAGATTGTTTAAAGAGTCATCGCAGTCCTGAAACGCAAACGCTGGGTTATAGTCAATAAAAATCTGACACTCTGTCTTGCTTGCCCCAGAACAGGAGAAGTTACAAAGAATTTTAGTAGTAAAAGAATATAGAAAAACCATTCATCAATTCGTGAAGCATTATCGTTACATCTCAAAAAATATTATACCTACGTTCTGTACCTGGTTCTTTACCGAAAAAGCTCGAAACTACTGAACGCCAAGGGCTACTAAAGGAACACATGTGGGCTTTAATCTGTAAAAGTCTGAGGAATCTTGCTTCACCCAGAATCAGAGAAATCTTTAGTTGACTTTCCATAAAAAAAAAACTGGGCAAGTGCGAGTCGGACTCGCACTTGGAGGGTTCCGTACAAACTTACCTATGAGAACCGTTTAATTCCCGAATTGAGTTACGAAGAATTTTCCGAATCGCAAAAAAAAAGAGTTTTATTGGTGACGTAACAAAAAATTTAGTGTTTTCAGATTTATCCCTATATCTGTGCTATAAGACCTTACTTTATGCAAAATTTCAGAATTCTGGGTCCTGGGAATGAATTTTGATTCCCTTGAAAGTGCCAAAATATATTTTTGCGACATAAACGGCCGTATCTTTTTTTGTATTTGTAGCTGAGTATATGGTTTTAATTTCAACTTGATACCCCCACGCGATCCAGAGGTAAAGGGTTTTGACAGACAGACGGACAACAAAGTGATCCTATAAGGGTTCCGTTTTTTCCTTTTGAGGTACGAAACTCTAAAAAAGGGCTGCGGTGACATAATTTAAACAATCCCAGAGCTCTATGTTGAGTATTTTATCTAGGGTGAAGTAAGACCAGTATTGCGTCTCATGTCAGCATCATTAGACATACCTCGCCAAGATTCGTGTGTTAACTCTAATTACAACACAGAAAACCGCAAGAAAATCAATATTACTAAATAGCAGCGACGGTCACTAAATCCATTAAAGAAACAGCTAAAACTTCGTTAAGTAAATTCCATTTATGAATATTAATGAGAATGAAATGTATCAATCGTTTAGAAATACGTTCGGATCTATTTATAGAGACTTTTATGGAAACAATATAGATCACAGTTTATATTTGAACTACCAGCTAGTGTGAGTGTGAGTGCCTGCGGCTTCACTCTCGTGAAAATAGAAAATTGTTCCAAGGACACATACCCAGGATGAAATATCCTATGCGCAATACCAGGACACGATCTCCTCTTGTATCATGTTTCATTCAAATTCGTTTAGCCGTTCGAGCGTGAAGATGGAACTAATATACACGCACAGACGCACAAACTTTATAATCATAATCATAATAATCATAATCATTTATTCTGCAAACATGGGTATAGCTAGTACATAGGTGTTTTTTTTTTTATAACAGAGGCCTCCATATTTCATCATCACGTTGGCACGCAATTTTTTTTAATTTTTTGAATTCCGTTGCAATCTAAAAATATGTTATGTTGCATGTTATATGTTAAAAAGGTCAGCTTAATAAGGAAATAAAAAGTTAGTTAACCAGGATCAAAATAATAATGTCAAATGGAAATAAAAAATAAGTCAAACAGGATCAAAATGTCAGAAAATCGTCAATCGTGTAATAAGTTTACATAATTAAAAATTCATTTTGTGCCCTTTTAACTTTATTATATATGCGTGGAGCAATACCAAAAAAACTATTTTGCATTAGTGCAGTTTTACATTTAACTTGACATAATTGATTAATGTATTGACTCCGCATTAGATTTTTCTTGACCTCTAAAATTTTCTGAAATAGATGAAGGTTACATTTCACAAACAAAGCGGTTTCCAATATATATAAACAAGGAAAAGTTAAAAAAATTAACGATTTAAAATAGGGAACACAGCTATCTGTTGTCTTAAGACCGCACATTGACCTGATGCATCGCTTTTGCATCCTAAATACCAGCTCTCTATCAGTAGACTGCCCCCAGAAAATAATTTCATAGCGCAAAATAGACGCAACCAGTCCATGGTATGCTGTTAAAAGAGCCTGACTGTTAACTTTCTTGGACAGTTGAAAAAGAGCTTATGCGGATTTGCTAAGTTTCTTACATAGTTCATCTACATGAGGCTTTCATGTAAGTTGGCTATCAATTATGATACCTAAGAACTTAGCCATAGTAGTTTGTTCAATATCACAGCCCTAGTAGGAAATGCAAATGTTTGGGTTTTCTCGTCGCTGATAAAAATGCATGACTTTTATTTTGCTCAGGTTTATAACCAAGTTATTATTATCTAACCAATTTTTTAATGTCACTTAAGCAGGTATTAATGTCAATATTATAATTATTTGAATTATTGGATTTTATTATAGCTGTACTATCATCTGCAAAAATAACCATTTTGTTAGTGGTTGCTTTCGGGGTCATTTATATATACTAAAAAAAATGGCGGACCCAATACACTACCTTGTGGGACGCCATATTTTAAATGTCTCAGTTTTGATACATATATGGTATCTAAGTTAGTTTTAGGACATATCCTAGAAATTTCCGTGCATTGAAGCCTAATAATATAATAGTGTGATAAGTGCCACATGTTGATTATAGATATTATATATTTTAATCCAATGCAATTCATGACCAAGTTTGTATGTAACTAAGACTACGGATAGACTCTTATTAGTAATATTAATTAATAGTTATGAATATTATAAGGACAGGTTTTAGTTCTTATGTATTTATTTATTATACCATATATTCCAAAGTAATTTCTTCTAGCAAATCTGTGTAAGGAGAGATTGAAATAATGTAAACAATCAAATATAAAATACGATATATATATATATATAGAGTGTCTGGTAATTAGTGACTGATACTTAAACACGTGATTTTACTCATGATTTCAAACAATTTTCCCAAAGAAACTTTTTTGTATACTCACTAGATTTATCATAATTACAAAACAGCTGTTTCAATCTAAGACTGTTTTTAATACGCACACGCCTGCGACTAACGACCACTCAGCTGTTAGCCGCTTGATGCCGTCGGTACCTACAATAGTGATAGAACACTCGCGCGGCTTGCAAATCCAGTGATATACGTAATCAGTGTATGTACCTACATACTAAGTTGTTAACTATTAAATTAAAAAGTAATAACTAAAGACAGCGTGTTTGACAGGTACTGTAGTCATAGTACTTTTAAGATGGAACATATGACCGCAATGCTAGAAAATATCTAAGAACGCACGCATACAAAGTAGTCACGATCTATCAGCTAATAGTCTGTCCTCGGGAAAGGGCAACGTGAGGCGCTCTACTACTAGTACCTACAGTACTAGTAGTAGAGCGCCTCACGTTCCCCTCTCCCCGCTCGCAAACCTCTTTGCCGTGCATCAGTGACTTAGGTAATAAAATAACACTCCTTTTTTGGGGCAGTCGTGTAATAACAGTCACCCATACAGAGTACCTTTTTATATAGTCACATATGTAGGCCATATGTATTGTTTTTTTTTTATGCCCGCGCGCACGATGCCTCACAATTACACAGCAGTGAGTATAATGACATGGTGATGTGTGTGTGTGAGCGCCTCGGAAGGGAGTAGTGGCGAAGCAGTAAGGTGATTGTACCAACTCTTGTACCCAAAAATAATGGGAAATAGTCTCCTCACTATGTCATAAATAGAGGAATTTTATGTAGGTATAACACTATGTACCTAAATGGCCACGCGGTGGCCGGGGTGTCACATCTGCAGCATAGGTCTATGTTCCGTGGTTCTATGTTCAGTTTAGGCATTTAAAGGCTCCCGGTTCCTAGTCAGATTAACTAACTGTCTTTGGATATCATTTAACCGAAACATGTAGATACATACACTGATTACGTACACCGATGGGTTTGCAAGCCAGGCGGGTCTCTATCAGTATTGTAGGTACGACGGCATCACGCGGCTAATAGCCGAGCGGTCGCCGGTCGCAGGCGCGCGCGAGCGTATTTAAAAAGCTGTTTTCATAACAAAAGTCAAAAGTTTTTTAAAAGTTATTTAGTATTATTACAATAATGTGATAATACTAAATAGAGTATAAAAAGCTTTCTTTGGGGAAGTTGTTTATAATCATGAGCACAATCATGTGGTTAAGTATCGGTCACTAATTACCAGTCACCTTATATATAGGGTGACTGGTAATTAGTGACCGATACTTAAACATGTGATTGTACTCATGATTACAAACAACATTCCCAAAGAAACTTTTTTATTTTTTGATCTAGTAGTTAACAACTGAAACGTAGGTACATACACTGATTACGTACACCGCTAGGTTTGCAAGCCGCGTAGCTGTTCTATCACTATTGTAGGTACGATGGCGTTACGCGGCTAACAGCTGAGCGGTCGCTGATCACAGGCGCGCGCGTATTACAAACAGCTTTAGAATAAAACAGCTGTTTTGTTATTGTGATAAAACTATTGAGTATATATAAAAAGTTTCTTTGAGAAAGTTGTTTGTGATCATGAGTACAATCACGTGTTTAAGTATCGGTCACTAATTACCAGTCACCCTATATATATATATTGTTATAAATTATCACAGTAGAGAGGAAAGATAGTGTCTTATTCTTTTATTATTACAAGCTTTTATTTAGTTTCAACTGTCCCGGAGTTTGTTTGTCTGTAATCAAATCTTGCAAATTAAATTTGATCCAGTTCCCGGTTACCGATTGAGCTGAAATTTTACATGCATGTGTAAATTAGATGACAATGCATAATTATTATGACATGGGGCTGATCTGATGATGAAAATGGAAGGTGGCCATAGGAACTCAGATAACCCTACCGTGTTTGAGCTTTTTGGAATGGTCTTGATAAGTATTAGTTATATAGGTATATACCGTGTTAAAGCTTTCAATGAAAAAAATATTTTCATTGAAATTTGTTTTTGGCTTGATTTTATCCTCACATGGCAAAATCCCTTCTTACTCAACCGTAAATCACATCAATAAAACTATTTACAGAAACTTCCATAATTCAGAAAGGTGGAGCTCCAAAGCCTTAATGTCTTTATACTGTCAGTTAAACTAGAAAGGAGTCGGGCATACAGAAAAGTGAAGCACGAAAACGCATTTGTTTTCTACTTCTACTTGTCTCTATTTAGGGTGAGACTGGTCTTTATCGAAGACGTTTGGCTCATCTTACTATCTTTGTAGAGGTCAGTCGGGTGACGGAGGCCTTGTCGAACCGTTAGCCTATTTTTTTTTTGTTGAAATTAGTTAATAAATTTTTCTATTCAGGGTGAAGTGAGAGGGTCAGAATTTTAGAAAGAAAGAAGAAAAAAAGAAAAAGCGTTTATTTGTGACTCACACATATTTTTACTTTTACTGACTAATTGTATTTTTGAACTGAATTATAATTTTACACTTTTACTGACTGTTCAGTTGCTCTGTGCGTTCAAAAATTCCCGCAACTGGAGTGTTTGGTTTGATCCTCATTGATTGCTGGGCTTTAATACTTACTTACTGCATATTCTTCTTCTTACTGCACGTTTGTGTTCATAATTTCTTACTTCGATCCAACAAAGCTGAACTGTTGGCCTATAGCCGTTTAAAGTAGTTTGGGATATATGTTCAACAAACAGGTAAAGTGCCGACATTTAGGTAGGCACGCATTTTTACTAAAATAATGAAATTGCTTCGACAATTCTGTTTCTTAATCTAGTAGGGACTATTTAAAGTTTTGTGGGCGGATAGCTAAATAAAACAAGGTTCGGCGATCATAAAATGAAGTCTTTATATATACTTACTTTGATATTTGTTTTAAATTTCATTGTCTTTGCAAGATGAGACCGCCTTTAAGGTGGCAAGCAGTTATTTTAATGAAATGACATAGTTTAACGATGCACCATTCATTTTACTTTACAACCAGGGTGTAGGTACAAATTGCCCAAGTTATTATAAAGCAGGAATGTGCTATTGAAAAAAACTTTTTTATTTTTATTTTGTGAAAATAATACTTATCAAATAACCTCATACACTCTGGATGGCACGAGAAGGAGTGTCAGACTTTTACTGATTAAAACTCACCTATGTTCCTCCGGACAGCGAGCTTAGGCAGCTCGCCGTCCGGCCGTCCAGTAATCGGACTGATCTCGAGTCTTCCACGGCGCGTAGTGTTACACGCTCGCCTCAAGAAAATGTCAGCAAAACTGTAGGGGCCCAGCAGGGTCGAAGCCTACTGGGGCCGGGGTTGTGCGAAAGAAAACCCATGGGTATAGACACAAAGGCAAAGAAGGAACATAGGAGTGGGTCAGTAAAAGTCTGACATGATAGAGCGGGAGAAGTCATCGGATGATTTCTTACCTAAAACAAAAACTTATGTTCCCCCAGATGCCTTTTGAGTTCAGTGGTCTCTGAGATATCACGATGTAGAGCTGTAGACAACAAGGTACGGCAGGTAAGTACAATATTTTTTGAGATATCACGACAATGCTCGTCGTTTTGATGAATGGTTAGGGATTTTTTACATTCTTTTGCAAACTATTTTTTTCTGTTTTGAGTCGAGCGAGATGAGTGTCGAATTTTGATGATCACACTTTGATTACGCAAAGTATAACTGAAGAAACATTGGTAGGTTTAAACCTATGTTTCTTCAGTTATTCTTTGCGTTCCAAGAACCCCCTAGCCCCAAATAATGTACAAATTCACCCTTCACTTAGGTAGCCTCTCAGGGACAGTTGTCCTATGGTTTCCTAACTCCTGCATTCCTCTGAAAATGAAACAGATTTCCTACATTTCTAAGCATAGCATAATCAGCCAGATACAGAAAAACTATTGGAAGTTTTAGTATGATCGTAGGTTTAGTTTGTAAGTTGTTATTCTGTAATTTCTTTATAAATGCACCCGTAGTGCTAGTCTTGTAAGTGATGACACGAATATAGGTTTTATAAACCTAGCTCGGACAAGTCGCTAATTATATATTATATAAGCCTTATAATGTTCTCACTGTTGGGACTCAGGCCTCCTCTCTAGGAAAAGGAATGGGCCGTACACTACCGTGTCAAAAGTAAATAGACACCTATAGATGTACTGAGTTTTTAAGAATATAAAAGCGGGTAGTTATGAAAAAAATATAAGAGTGCATGGGACCTAATCTCAGTTTATTAACACTATTTTAAAATGCCGCGGACAAGTGGGTCACTAGAATTAAGCGATTTTACTCGAGGACGCATTGTTGGCCAATTTGAAGGTGGTAAATCTCAGCGTGAAATCAGTACTGGATTAAATGTGCCTTTATCAACTGTTAATCGTGTAATCGTGCAGTTCAAAAGGAATGAGAAAACAAGTGTTTCTTCAAGACCAGGGAGGCCTGGACCTTCTGACAGACAAAAAAGGGCGCTAGTTCGTGAAGTCGTAAGAAACCCTGAAAAATCTGTGGATGATGTGGCTATTTCTTCAAATTTGTCACGAAAGACTGTTCAGAGGTACTTACACAGTCTTGGTTTTTTATAAAAGAGTAGCCAAAAAGAAACCTCTGTTAACGAAATTTCAAAAAAAGCGGAGATTTGATTGGTCACAAGAAATGATTTCCAAGGATCTTAACTTTTGGAGGCATGTGATTTTTTCGGACGAATCGAGATATTGTCAATTCAGCGATAGTGGACGAAAATGGGTGTGGCGTCGCTCTGTGATGCAGTTGGAAGACCGATACTTGCAACAAACTGTGAAATATGGCGGCGTGAGTGTTATGGTTTGGGGGGCTATTTGGCATGGTGGAAGAAGTCGTTTGGTGTTCTGTGAAGGTAAAATCAATGCTGAAAAATATATTGAAATTCTAAAAGAAGGACTTCTACCAATCTTTGAAGGAAGCAATTTGAACCGCCAAGATTACGTGTTCATGGAAGATGGTGCGCCGTGTCATAGAGCTCAAAAAACGGCTGCCTGGAAATCTCAAAAAAGGCTAAAAATTCTACCGTGGCCCGGTCAATCACCGGATATGAACCCTATCGAGAATGTCTGGCACATTTTACAAATGAATATTGCAAAAAGACCTGGAAAGCCCTCGAATAAACGAGAATTAGAGGCGATGTTAGTTGAGGAATGGAGTAATTTAAGACAAGATCAGATTGATGGTTTGATTGATACCATGCAAGCTAGAATAAAAACCCTGTTTGAAAACAAAGGAGGATCGACACACAATTAATTATCTTGTAATAGTTTTTTAATTAAGTAATTAGAATTTTTGTAATAAATATTTTTTTCTAAACTACCCTGTCTATTTACTTTTGACACAGTAGTGTAGTATACCACACGGGCCCAGTGCGTTCTAGAAAAACATCGTGAGGATACCGGCTTGGTATCCTAACGAAGTTTTCCTTCATCGTTTTGAGAGCAGTGGTGATGAAAATAAATTACACAAAGTAATGCGCCAGGCTGAGACTTTGACTCATAAGTCGGGGCCGTAACCACTCGGCCACCACTGCTTACATTTCACTAAACACACACTTCACAGCATCTAAATTAAAAAAGTTTAAGAGTTATCTTTACCCGGGCACAAATCCGGACATCGGGCTAAATCGGACAAAATTTTAAATCAATAACAGGTCCTTTACTTCTTAAATACAGAAACACCTCGAAGTTAATTTGGCTAATTGTCAGACGAACGAATTTTTAACAAAGTTGTGTTTAGTTTATTTCAAGAAAAAGTCAATGGCCTGACCAACAGTTTTTAGATCTGTAGTTATCTAGAAGAATCAACCAACGATTATCTGTATGAGATTCGAGATAACTTTATTCTCATAAGAATACATTTATTAACTTACGTAAAAAATATTAAAAATTAGACGTCAGTTAAATAAGCTATGAAATGAAGTTTTAAGGGTAGATTAGATAAAAATGGGATTTTGGTCCATATTTCTACACAAGTTTAACTGCCAAAGTAAGAAAATAATTTTCTGTATAATCAAAGGTAAGTGGTTACAAACGTACCAACATTTTATACATATTTACTGAACTGTTAACGATCCTTTGTTTAATAAAAGCTCCGGTTCCGAGCAAGTCCAGCCAATAATATTGATAAGCAATAGTATTGAGAAACAATGTAAATATTTCCGCATTTCTTATCAGTTGATCGCGGATGCGAGAGATGATTGCCACCTGTCCATATAGGATATGGAGTGAGGTGTAACCTTTAGAATTTCCAGTGTCAAATGTGAGCACCTGTAATTATTAACCGTTTGTAGTATAATGTCAGTATTTTACATGGAGCGATGGCCTATGACCTCCACAAATCAATTTAAACTAAAAAAAAATAATTAAAACATAGATGTAGCAGTTATGCGTTAACATGATGATGCAGTTACCAAGGAAGCATCGTGTGTAGAAATCATTACCAAACAAGCGTGTCTTCAACGTAGTCATTTTTCTGACTGGCTTATTTCTTGAAAATTAAAGGGTGCCTATAAATTGTTGAAATAAATGCTTTGAATCTTTAATTTTGTATTACGCTATTTTGATAAGAACACTATTGATGTAGGTTTTGAATTTTCCTATGTATATTCAGTTCTGTAACATAAACCAGTAACTGGGTAATACGATAACTTTTGTTAAGTCATTATTATCATCTCCCTAGAGTTTTCCCAATTACTTTGGGGTCGGCTTCCAGTCTAACTGGATGCGCCTGAATACCTTTGTTTTACATGAAGTGACTGCCTATGAGACCTCCACAACCCAGTTACTGGGTAATACAATACTTCTTGAATAGACTGAGTTGATGATTAGACTTTCTGGCGTCTGATAACTAATATCATACTTATCAAGATAAGTATGATATTAAATTTTCAAATTACAGCCGGCCCAAACAGTTTTTAACGTGTATTTTGAGACACGGAGGATTCCTGGTAAGTAATGAACGGCCATACTCATAGGCCGACTTTGTCTAGCGTTCATTAAACTGGAATACCGGGGGATGTCAGAGACGCAAAAATTAATCACGCAAACAAAATAGCAACTAACATCTGTGTTGTTTCGTATCTGACCTTTATTTTCTTTTGAAGTGACTACGCCACAAATTATTATAAATACATACAAAATTGAGCGTTTGAACTCCAAAAAGACCCCAAAGTAGATTGTTCCGTGTAAAAGACAATTATATCTAATAATAACAAGCTTTAATAGCTTTTAGAAAGAACTCAAATTAAATTTTCTCAAAAATACAGACATTTGCGGTCGAGAAAATTGAAATTGCAATTTTTTGCTCTCTCACGTGACGATGATACAGGAACTCAACGAAACAGGAAAGATCCGCATCAAAAACGAGTTTTTACAATTCAATTGACAGTCGATTCGATATAGATCGATTCCCCCCTCCCTTATGAATTTTAAGGGTTGACCTTATACTGACTATACTGACCATAGGTCATCACTGAAATTGAAAAGTTCTTCAACTTGTTCAGTACATCAATGTCAGTCAAATTTTCAGGTTTGTATATAAGTTGGTAGGTGGTATATATTATATGCGATCGTCGCGAGTTAAGCTCAAACGTATTCGCGCACGCTCAGAGTGAGACGCGTTTGGTGCAGTGTGATCTATAGATCAATAATATGCAGTGTATGTGTTAGCCAAGCGAAGGAAAAATGGTAAGTTCTGTGCTTTTTCTTTTGTTTTTTATTTAGAATTGGGATTTGTAAATGATGGTGTGAAGCCTTTCTACGCTTGTGAACAAAGTTTTTTTTTTGTAATATGTTCTTTGGTTATTTAGTGGACATTTGTGCCACTTTACACCTTTCTTCATTAAATACACGTAATTATTTTTGAGTGTTTACTAAAAAGGAAAACTGAAAACTGACTGAGTATTTTTTGTTACTAAAAATACTGGTATTTTTTGTTACTAAAAATACTCAGTTAGTCAGTTTTCAGTTTTCCTTTTCAGTAAACAAAAAGTTATTGACAAAAAAACTTAATTGCAAACTTGAGGTTACTAAATATCTTACAGTTTTCTAGCTTTTTGATTTTATTATAATTCTAGTGAATCTACTTTCTAGTGTCTATTATTGAAATATTTTCAATGCCACATTCCGCTAAGTTTTACGCAATTATGCCGATATTTTAAAATCGATGAGTGCGAAACTGTGACATTTTCGCAATTTTTTCCCTAAAAAATAAATTTGCGGTCGATTCATCTTCTGTTAAATGTCATAACCATAATACATTCCTAATTTATGTCATAATATTCGCAAATAATAGTGTTCGCGGAGTCGTAATAATTGATTTATGATTATGTAAAAGTTTTTGTATGTGTTTACTTGAGTACACATAATATTGTTAGCTACGTATTCAATTGGCTTATTGTTATTTGGAAAGTAGGTCCTTTAATCATGCGATATTATTTGGCCAAGAAAAGTCATGCTCGTAACACATACTCACAGATTTTTTGGTAATTTCTAAAGGAATCAACTGGTTCAGAAAATTGTGCTAATTATAAAAGCCTTAGGACTAATTGACATTGCACTTTATCTCAGTACTAATAATAGTTATTCTCTCGGCTGCAAGAAAACGTGATATCTAAAGCGACAGGTCCACTAAATCATGGATAATTGAATAACGGTAACTAGTAATTAGGGTGCGACGTTGTTACAAGTAAAATAGTGAAGCTACAAAGATGCGCTTGCGCCGGAGGACAAAGTTACGCAAGGCAGAAGGCCGCCGCGCAAAGGTCACATCCACCGAACGACAGATTCGACCGGCGTTAACTGGAATATAAGCATGTATAGCGCTTTTCAATTTATGATAATTTTTTTTATGATGTTCAAAAATAGAACATTATCTCATTGGTTTACCTGTTATGTGAACATTTCTAGATTTTTGAAGTTATCTGTGTATGGAACCAGAAATCTTAAGATTTTTTTTAAATTTATTTATATTCAAAATCGCAGTATAGATTACATTTTCTTTGCTAAAAACGACAAGCCTTTAATGGCTTATATATTTCTAGTGAGTTCAGAGTAAATAATAATAGAATTAATATAAATTAATAGATTAGATAGTAAATGTAAGTTTTAGATTAAAAATTGGTAGTAAAGTAGTTTGACGGAAATTATTTTCCAACAGTAATAACAATAATAAAACAGTAGTAAAAGTATCTCTTTTAAAAATTAAAAAAATCCCAAATAAATACAGAAATATTAGAACGCAATATTTCTGATATTTTAAGGTTCCTACTAAAAATATGCAATAAAATAATTTACATGCTGGTTATTTATAACTACCATCTTTTTGAGGATTTACTTCAAGTTCCGTCAGCCGTGACTTTGAAGCAGCGGCTTTTTATAACGTGCATATATTTTATTACTAACAAGTATGTAATGCCAAATATTTGTATAAACATCTTAATCATTATGGATATGACAGGACAAGAATTTGTTGTTTAACTTTCAAAGTCAAACTCATTTTTTAACCGACTTCAAAAAGAAGAGGAGGTTCTCGGTTTAGCTATTTTTTTTTTAATTACATCAATAAATCGAGTGGTAACGGCCCAGACTTACGATTTGTAGGTGGATTCAAACCCAGCCAGGCACTATGTGTAATTTATTTTATCACCACTGCTCTCAAAACTGTGAAGGAAAACATCGTGAAGAAACTGACATGTCCAAGAACCAAAATCATCGACTCGCACTGGGCCCGCGTGGTGGATTACGGCCCTATCGGGGTCTCTTAGAAATGAGGCCTGAGTCCCAGCAGTGGGAATATTATAAAGCTCATTATTCTATGCTATTAAATTAACCAAAAAACAAATTAAACTAAAAATGCACAGATATTGTTCTTTAAGCAATTCTTGTATCGATACGTTAGCGGCATGTCATGACTTATGCAGTGATCTTTAACCTGATACGAAACATGTAGTACATTAAAGTTTACTGAATGTAACTTCAAATGTTGCCGACATTTCGTATTGAGAGAGAGATGTGCTGAGATCTGCTTGTCCGATAAAGACACAGCTGTCAATGAGAACTTTTCTTGCAGGTACATCATTATTCGATTTGCGAAATGGCGTATGTCATGGGGAACGCCTTTGATATTAAGAGCGTCATTAATATTAATAAAAAAATTGTATGAGCTCTCGTGCTTAAAATTCTTAGGGGGTTTGCGAAAAACTTAGCATACTGAGGCCATGGGTTAGCTTCTGAAAGGGAAACCCGGGGTCCTGGAGCGCAAAGTAAAGAAGGAACATAGATGTGGTTTTAGTCCCTAAAACTCTGACACACCCTTGCGCTCCAGCCTCGAGCAAAAGAAGTCATTGGATAATCTCATATCTTTTTTGATGATCTTGAACTGCAAAATAAAATCCACAAACTGTTTGTCCCAGAAAATCACTGTCATATTAGAAAACACCGTTTACTGGCTGTGTCAACTGATGGTACTATTACACTCCAGGTCACCTATTCCTCGGACATTAGCCGCTAATTACGCTGTCCTGAATTCAAACATAGGTCTTGATAATAATATGTTTGCGGATGAATAGAATGCGTGACTGAGTTCAGGTATACGAATTAAAATATTATTAAATAGTATAATTGGCTTAAACCGTTCTGTTTAAAATAAAACCATGCTTTAATATTTATTATTATGTTTCTATCAGAAAAAAAAAATATCACGCACATATATATATGGTTTTCCAAACACATAGTATAGTATAGTCGGCCTTATAATGTTCCCACTGTTGGGACTCAGGCCTCCTCTCTAGGAGAGGGAATGGGCCGTAATCCACCACGCGGGCCCAGTGCGGGTTGGTGGATGTCACATGTCTTCGAATTTTTGGTTCTAGGACATGCCGGTTTCCTCACGATGTTTTCCTTCACCGTTTTGAGAGCAGTGGTGATGAAATAAATTTCACAAAGTAATGCGCCTGGCTGGGTTTGAACCCGCGACCTACAACTCGTAAGTCGGGGCCGTTACCACTCGGCCACCACTGCTCACATCCAAACACATAGTCCGTTCTTAATATGTTTATCAAGACATTGCCCTGCACTTGTCATCCGCAGATGACATATCATCATTATCATCGTCATTATTCCAGCCGAAAGACATCCATCCAATGTTGGACCTAGGCTTGAGTCAACACAAATTATTCGTATTTAATTAAGGTTAAGTTTTCCATTCTTCTCTTGGCCACTATTCAAAAACCACTGCATTACATTAATATGTAAAAATCACAAACTCAATCACCGAGTGACACACCTGTTCTATATTTTTTCATGGTCACAAACCATAATGTCTTTGTAATCTTTACTTAATGGCATCTCATTCTTTTGTTGGCAAAGCGGAATGAAACAACTTCTTGCTCTACGTTGTTTTATATTAATATCCCAAATAAAACCAGTTACAAAATATTATCAGGTCAAATAAACCCATTGTTTGGACAAAGGAATTCTTAAATCGATCGACGTTTAATATTTGTGTATTTAAATATAACCGCACGCCAAGGTTCTGCCTTACGTAGAAGAGTCGTCTTTATTGGTCACTCGTTATAAAAACGTACCATAGAATTGTTTTACATAAATATAGCGCAGCTGTGATCTAAAAAAATGCTGATTTTATAGACTTAATACCTAATGCGAGTCGAGTCTGTTCGTTTTGCATAATAATACTCAAACAAAATCAGTTACCATGTCATCCTTTTATAGGCAATGATATTATATATGTCATTGGTAAAGTTAGAAATTTAATAAAAAAATGCAATGTGCTATAAACACATCGTCAGTCGACGGTTAGTCCTAAGATTGCGTCTTTACCACTAAATAAAATGTTAATTTTTCTTTTTTACAAGATGTCAGTTGTTCACATTTTATTTTGGTAAATAAAATAAAATGTCTCCAGGAAATTGTACAAGTGTTACAATCGATTTAAAAAAAAGTTATTCATAGTCTTAACGAGTTATTAAATATATGTTGCACTAAAAAATTAGATCTTTGCCATATTTTATAAGAAGTTTTCCGAGTTCATAACGATTAAATATGTCTCCTTACCAACTAGGCTGCTTCTAAATACGTAGCGACGCCATATTCTACAATTTGAAGAAGCCTTTAATATTTGTATATTTGAATATCAAAGCAGATACCAAGGTTGTGTTACGTAAATTTGTCATTGGTCACTCAAGAATGTATTAATTAAAACATATTTAAGTAATGATGTAGCGATAAAACCGTTTATTATATTTCTTCTTATTATGACTGGCGATAAATAAGTTGTAATTATCGGATTAACAGCGGTTAGCAATTAAGTTGGCTTGGCTTATTAGCGCGCGTTCGGCACACTGTGATGACCAGAGGCTCATTATAAGACAATTGAAGCTTTGTTTTATTATTGTTACCTATTTGTAAAGGCCGAAATACACATGCCTGTAACTACCACTAAAGTATGCAAGTAGCTAGCATGCCATAGTGATATCCACTAATCAGAAATTGTTATAGCTCTCTCTCTGGCATGCGAGCTAGTTGTATATTTTTGAGCTTGCGTTATAGATGGCATATTTTTACTACGACCATTTTGTTGTCAAGACCCTGTATCTCAAGAACGCGTGGAGGTATCAAGTTGAAATTAAAACCATATACTTAAATCTGCGGATTCTTGATGCTGTAAAAAAATTAAACTTGTAAGTTAACGAGAAAAAAGATACTTCGGTTTATGTGGCAAAAAACGTACATTTCGACAAACTCGAGGAAATCAAAATTCATAGGATACTTCCCGTTGATCCAGAATCCTGAAATTTGGCACAAAGGAAGGTCTTGCATATCATCTAGCATAAGTATAGGAATAAATCTGAAAAGTGTATATTTGTTATTACGTAACAACTTTTTTTGCGATTCGGAAAAATCTTCCGAGACTCCATTTCGGAATTGAACTATTTACATAGGTAAGTTTATTATATATTTAGTGTTTAGGTATAAAGTGACTTTTTAGGAAACATAATTTACGACAATGCTATTCTTGAGGATACCAATATTAAATTCAGCCTGTAAAGTAATAGACTCAAAGTTTTGCAGACCTTACACACTAAAAAAACCACAAGGCAATCAAAATAGATCGACTCGCCACCCCGCAGTATATGTTTCAATAATCGTTAAACGCATATTTTCTACCCAAAGTTAATCTTTCAACTCGCACCTCAATACTATGTCACTGCGTTTGAACAACAACATACGAAATGGTAATGAATTTAAAACATGAAACATTACTAACAACAGAATCATAAAATAAGTAATGACTCCAGTCGCCACTTAAAAATTAATTTAAGAAGGACAAGTCTAGTTTGTAGTTTAAAATCAAGAGTGATGGCAGACTCTTGAACAAAAGTGATGAAAAATATACAAAGGAAGATAAAATTTCTAAACAATGTTATTAATAGAATTCTTGTATTAAAGATATTCTAGTTAAAAGTTGGTGAGATTACGTATATTATGTTGATAATACTTAAGTATTAACTTCGTTATCAATCGTATGAATTGAAAAATCAATAAACGCAGTTTTGAACGAATGACAAGGATATCATGTCATAAAGTCGTGTTTTTTTATGACAGTTGAAATGTCTTAATGCCAATTTTTTGTCGATGTTGCTATACTCGAATAGCACTACGACGTTATATGTGTCATTATAATTAGAATAAGTCAGTTTTCTTTATTTTATCATCTAATGCGAAAATGAAGAATAGTAATGCAATACCTAAAGCAAAGCGTATTATTAAACCATGATTATTTAATATCATAAAAATATCTAGTCAATTCGGTTTCCAATTATGTTTTTTCTTTTAAATTATCAAATCAAGCTAATAGCAAGCTTGATTTGATAAAGCTTAGTAAATTATTTCGCTGATATATATCATTGTGACATATTATGTAGACACTTAATCATTTTATCAACAATTTCCTCGCTGTTTTTCTTTCACTAAAAACATAACATTTTATTCTATTCTAAGTTTGGCATAAAGTTAAGGAGAAATTTAGCTGAATGAATCATCAAAAACATTTATTATGTAGATAGAAGCAAGTTTGCAAACAAACAATGGTATGGTAGGTAACATGCATAAGATGCTTTAAAGCTCTCACAGAAAATGGCTAAAGCAGCGATCAATTTTCATACAGATTGTTCCACGGAAACTTTGAGAAGAAAGTAAATTTAAAATCACGAAAAAATATCTGTTTTTGTTCTATTACATTTTCTGTTGCAACAAAATAAAGTCTGCAAGTGTATTGAATACAAAGTCTAATCTCTGACCTCAGCTTTCAAAACATTATTGTAAAGTGTCGGGCGTAAAATTCAATTTCAAAGTTATTGGTTAAAATGTATTCATACTCATACATTAGGTCAAGATGTGTCTAAGACGAATTAAGAATCAAAGCATTTATTTCAAATAAATCATTTACAGGCACTTTTAAATTGCTAAGAAGTAAATCCGTTAGAAAAATGATACTGATGGCACATTCCGTAGCGTAGATCTCTATGGAAAAAATAAGCAAGAAACTATCAAGACCCTTTTTTTTAAATAATGTTATGTATTACTAATTGTATACATAACAGGCCAGCGACTTTGTCCGTATGTAGAAAACATATAACTTGTGTCATTCAGTGGTAAAGTAGCATTGTACTGGTGAAATATTCTATTTATATTATTATTTCATCCTTACTTGATATTACTAATGTGAAAGTAACTCTGTCTGTTTGTTAGACTTTCACGGTTAACTCTTGAACCGATTTTGATAAAATTTGGTACGGAGGAAACTTCAACCGCAAGCAAAAACATCTCTTAGATTACTTTTTATCTGGCTTCGATTTCGCATCTGTAATAATCGACATTTATACGGACGAAGCTGCTGGAAGAAGCTAGATTTATATAATTTAATGTTTCTTATCCGTATAACAAAGGTGTAATCGAAACTCATTGCCCAATAAACAAAGGCTCGTAATCTAAATATGCTACAATCCTTCATTGTTGGTGAAACAAAACAAGTTTTTTTTTTCAGCAAATATTTTCATAAACAATAGAACTAGAGGAATGTTGCATACGTTAGTTTCTTCTCTATGGTACTGCTATTTGTGGTCCAAGTGATAATGTAATTGCGATTTCAGAGCACGAATAATGCGTGTTTTAAGTATCACTTAAAATAAAAAGACTCAATAAAAACACGCCGTAACAATCAAATATAAGGACGAATATAAATCAAAAGTAACTCGCATAGCTACTGTATTTTTAAATCTACTAGCTTATCTCTTGCTCAACACTGTCTAAAACTAATCATTTGTTTCTTTCATAAATTTGAATGATTGGCAGTCAATACAAATTAAAAATCATAATTAAATCATACTCTGCCTAATGTCAGAATAATATCCATGACCTCAGAGAAGCATACATGCATTAACACAAGACAAATGATGCGATTATCAATATAAATCATTTTAACACTACTAAAATCGCCTAGTAAAGGTCAAAGCATGTTTAAAATTAATAAATAAATAGTCGTACGTACGCCAATGCCGCATGTTTACAACATAATTTATCATAAATAAATAGTATTTAAAGAACTAATATGATTTAG
This sequence comes from Mythimna vitellina, assembly GCA_949316375.1. Taxonomy (NCBI): domain Eukaryota; kingdom Metazoa; phylum Arthropoda; class Insecta; order Lepidoptera; family Noctuidae; genus Mythimna; species Mythimna vitellina. Next base: position 1,432,764 of record OX438688.1, read on the forward strand.
TTATATATTTCTGGTTGAAGGTTTGTGTTGGTTACACAATTTTTTAGGCGCCACAATAAATAATGGTTTTAGTAAACATAACTTAAACATAAACTTAACCTATTTAAATTGATGATATGAGTATAATTATGAGAATTAAATATCATTTTAACTTATTCTCTTTTCTTTTTATGATTACTTGAATAAAAAAATATATATTATACATAATGTATCGACTTACGTCACTGTCAGCGGTATAAGTTCACTATTGTACTTAGCCAAAGAAATAGTAACAATATAAAACTCGTGTTAAAATTTTGGTGTACAAAAAAATGAATTCTATATATAATTATTTACGTGACGACCCTTTGAACCAATTATAACCCCGCTGGCGCTTATGACTTAGACCCAACCTAAGCAATGTACGCACAACGCGTCCTACTGTACAAGATGCAACAACAGATAGTTTTGTGTTGTTCGCTTTGTTTAGCCACTTGACAACCTACCGACAGCGTACAGTTGGGTTGACAAGTGATCAGAATTATATTTATTTTATACTAGCTGACCCGAACTTCGTACCGCCTAATAGAAAGAATAGCGCCATCTACTGGCATTACCAGAGCAGCATAATTCATTTTATAATGACATTTTAATTAGAGATAGCGTTATATATAGGTTTTTTTCTTGATTTTTCCCATTTTTTCTCAACGTTTTAAACCTGGACTATCACGAATATTAAAAGAATTAACCAAATTTGTCCAGTCATCCTCGAGTTTTAGCGAGACTAACGAACAGCTATTCATTTTTATACATATAGATAAGTGTAGGATGACTATTTAGGTATTTCGTTAAAATATAGATTAGTTCCTACTTATTGTATTGGATTGCGTTTCAGTTTGTTTTACAAATAGTCAAGTCCATCTGAAAAATAGTCTCTTGATAAGGATTTAGAAGATTTCTTTGGAATTGATTACATACTAAATAGGTATATACTTCTATATATTCTTATATTTAGTATGTATGTAGTAGTATTAGGTTTTCTGTTAATTTCAAATATAAATCGCACCAGGCAATCTCTGTTCATTCCAGGTTGCCCAATAGAAATCGACAAATGCGATAAGGCACCCATTTGTTTTGTAGTGTATTGCTTCCATTTTAAAATAAAGAATAAATTTTTTTATTTTTTTTTTGCGAAATGTAATTGTTTTGTCTTGAACGGCAAATTAAGTTAAGTGACTATACAAAAACATGATTTTCGTCATACTTGATGTTTCAAAATACTAAAGGCGAGGCTTATTATGGGACCTAGACCTTTTAATTTGAAGCGCTTAAAGATGATAAACTTCTTCCTAATAGGTTTATCGCGAAATACCATTGTTATTTTTTTTTTGCTGACATTCATATTTTTTTGTGCTTGTTAAAAAAAATTCACAACATAGCAACTGGATTTAATAATTATTACAGAGCCTCACAATATTAAAAATGTTGTTAAATCTTCCGCGAGTAACACAAGTACACACGTAATCTATCATGTTTTGATTTTCTAAATTAGTTCACACATTTTGTTAATGAATTTCATTTTTTGATTAAAACATCGGAATTTTTATTTTAGAAAACAGATTTCAGAAACATAATCGTTTGCGACTGTACCTAAAAGTGTCACAACTCAGTAGCGTCTTTGACATGTTATGAAACTCTGATTGGCAGTTATACGTAAAAAAGGAAAGTTCTACATTGTGTTTACATAATTCTTCCATTTTTCTCCATCGAGCGCTGATTGTACAAATTGAGTGACCTTGAAAAACGTTTAATTGTCGTTTTGTACACATGGGTGTTTTTTTTTTGGGTGAGTCAAATCAACGAAATTTATTCGGCTGAAAATTTTGGTCCTTCTCTCTCTATCTTCGCTTTTCCTAGATAAATCCGGAAAAAGATTTTTTTATTTGTTTTTTTTGTGATGTCACGTAATAATGCGCAATTACGTAATAATAATACCCTATACGCGCGAAGGGCTAACTCTTGTTTTGAACTAAGATATTGGAACTCTGATGTAAAAGAAAGAATAGATACTGTCCTGTTAAAGTTCATGATTTATTTTTTAAGTTTGTTTTTATTGAAAAACTAGCTGACCCGACAGACCTTGTCCTGTCTTAGCTATGAACTGTCAAACTCGCGAAGTTTTTGAGAAGAATTGTCGTCGTAATTTTCTGAAACATTTAAATTTTTGCGCAACTTTCTTTCATAAGAACCTTCTCTTGATAAACTGAAAATAACAATCATGACAAAAAGAATTAGCAAATTTGGTTCAATTTTTCAAGAGCGATGACGAGATTAGGGGAATATAGGTTGATTTTTGTATTGCAATACAAATTAAAATGCTTAAATTTTGAAAAAAAATATGTTATAATTAGGTTCTTTAATGTATTACTGATTACCACATGTTTTTGACGGTACGTAATTAAAGTTCTGTATAAATTATTCAATGATATGTTTAACATCTTAATTAAACTTTTAGGTATTTCCTACTTAAAATACTACGTGTATGTGCATAACACACTATAAATCATATTTTTAGACTCAAGTATTTTAGTACTGATTATATCTTTTACAACATTATTTATTACTATTGTATCAAAATAAATTTAAAGAAGGCTTTGCTTAAAATTTATCTTCATAGAATGTATTAACCAAAGTTTTTAGTTAGAAATTATACGATGTAATTGCTATATTAACAATACGTCACATAGCATAGCATAGTCGGGCTTATAATGTTCCCACTGCTGGGACTCAGGCCTCCTCTCTAGGAGAGGGAATGGGCCGTAATCCACCACGCGGGCCCAGTGCGGGTTAGTGGATGTCATCATACGTCATATAATTAAAATATATTAAAGTCAGTTTTTTTTCCTAAAACAAGCTCACGTATTTGTCAAAATTCATTTAAATTATATCACAAATCTAGTTTGAGAAAGGGAGGCCAAAGAAAAGATGGATGGATTGTGTGGGAAGTGATATGAAAGGAAGGATAGTTAGTGATAGCGTGACGAGTGACAAACAAGTAAAAAGAACATGTTGCGCCGACCCCAAATAAAACGGGACAAGGGCGAGAAGATGATGATGATATTACAAATCTAGTTTATTTCAAAGTACACAAAATATTGTTATATTTATGTTGTATCAAAATTGTGACACGGGAATACCTGAGCCATATCAAACGATTGGTTATCAGAACTATTAAATTTTCTTAATATCTATTTATTGTTATATTTTATGGCTTAAACTATCTTCAGAAAATTGGTTGCTTGATTGTGTTCGTACATTGGCTACCATCTACCATTTGTGATCCCACTTTAGCAATCCTATGAAGACCTGATAGGTCAGCTACGTATGTGGCAATACATAATTTTGCACATTTTGAATAGGTTGAATTGGGGAAATTATAGGGACATGAGAATTTACAACTTCGTCTTAAAAGTCGACAAAGCATCTTTCCTTTCATCTTCAGTCATCATCGTATAAGATAAGTTTTTTAGTTTTTCATAGGTTTATCTCTTTTCATGAAGCTAATTAATTATTAAAATCAAACTGAAAATTATTTTATTTCACATAGGCCTTATTAAACGTCCGGAAGCTAGCGCATGTCGCAATTTTGTCGTTTCTTATGGGGAAGAACCGCCAAAAAAGGAGTTTTTTTTTAAATATTTAGTATATATTTGCTCTTTTTTAACTATTTATTACTACTTAATTAAAAAGGGCTTATCTGCCACTAGACTGCTAGTGTTACGGCAGATATGACCTTTGGTGAAAACTGTAACCTTGATAAAATAAATGACAGACGTTTATTTATCCGATTATATCATGGCAGACCATAATCAGGTGATTCATCATTATGTAACCCTTATTATCGAATCATTGCGAAACAGATATGCAGTTGTAAGATATTTTGCACGCATAACTAAAAGCGACCGCTTACTCGAGTCTTTATATTTTTTTCCCGGTAATTTAAATTAATTCAAAAGCAAGTCTGAATCGCTCTCTCGCTCCACCCTTGGGCGTGAGAAGTCATTGCATGATTACCCACCAAAAAAACTAGTATTTTGAAAAAGTGAAAATAAGCTGTTTACAATTTCTGGATTATCTACAGGAAATCACCACACAGGTAAAAAAAATTAAGATGCAAAATCTAACGCGCTCTGAACTCCCAGAACGTAAAAGGTGACATAAGAGTTCTTTTAGTCGCTAAAAGTCTAACACGCCCTCTCGCTCCACCCTAGAGCGAAAGAAATCATCATTTAATTTACCACCTTAAAAAAATCTACACTTCTTTATTTTTTTTTTGGTTCATTACTCAGCCAGGTAATTTATGTTTTTAAAAGTTATCCGTAACCTTATAATACATTTCGCTCACAAAAGTTGTTATGAGAAAAACTATAACACAAAAGGTACGTGAACAAATTCACACGCATTGTTTTTGACTGTTAATTATACAGTGCACTAAGCTAAACTATGTATATCTTTTTATGTTATATTTATGTTGGTAGGTATGTATTCCATATTACTTTAGTACGACTATGGAATTCACTTCCAGCTAAGATACGTGAGGCTAAAAATATACCTGTCTTCAAAAAGCTAGTCAAAGAACGTTATCTCTCTACCATCTCGTAAAATTACATATTATAGATATATGTATTTTTATAATTTAATTCATGTATTGTATCTATTTATGTGTACATTTATTTACTGTTATTTATATATAAATTTAACAGGAGAAACTGACTGACTGACATTTCAACGCGCAGCCGAAACTACTGGGACTAGGTGCGTGAAATTTTGCACAAAGCTTCCTTCTATAATGTAGTTGAGTACTAAGAGAGGATTTCCCAAAATTCACCCCCCAAGGGTAGGAAACGGGGGTTCAAAGTTTGAATGGAGAAACTTGCTTTGACGCGGACGGAGCCGCTGGCAGAAGCTAGTTGATATATATGTTAGTATTATTTGATTTAATTTAGATAGTATAGTCTACTTATATAATATTTAAAAAATCAAAATTATTAATACACACTGCGTCTACATCTCTCATCCAACTCTCCTATCGCAGGTCTGCTGAAAGAAATTTAGTTAGAAATAAGCAAGACCTTTGTACTCTTCTGTATTTGTTCTTTTCGATTTTAAGTGTTTGTGTGTACATAAATATTTTTTACTCATGTATTGTGGGTGCATTCACAAACATTTAATTTCACATAAACAAGACACCTGTATTACCTATCTGTTGCCTATACAAATATTTGTTCCGTGCGGGAATTGAACTCGCAACACGTAGCGCAGCAGTTAATCGTTTAACCACTACGCCAACCGTGCTTTCGAAACATACGCCACGAACTACATGCGTATCTTTTCTCCACTGTCAAATCCATCTAAAGGTTGAATGTAAAAAATTGTTTTTAGTGATTAGACTGCCCATTGTTAAACCCATTTATTTTAAGCTTCTAATGTATTTTTTTATGGGACACAATAAAGAGCATATAAATTTATCTATCTAAACATAATAACAAGTCTTGGAAGGCCTCCCACAAGATCGACCGATGACTTGGTCTGGGTCGCTGGAATCTAATGGATGCGAGACGCACGGGACCGGTCGTTGTGGCGACGTTTGGGGGAGACCTATGTCCAGCAGTGGAGGTCTTTCGGCTGAAATGATGATGACAAATAAAAGACTAAGATTTTCTGTTATGATTTTTATTAACTCGAACAAAAATAAAATAGCTCAATATTTGTTAAGTATTTTTATGATTAATTGTATGTTAAGGCTCTTTTACAGCCAATAATTAATAATAATAAAAATAATAATATTCCACAAATATTACACAACGCCATCGAGTCTCAAACAAAGCAGAGCTTGTGCTAAGAGTACTAAACAATTGATAAACTCACACAAACATTTGTCCTGAGTGGAAATCGAACCCATGACCTCCGACTTAGCAGTCAGTGCCACAAACCACTAGATGTTGTCCAGTCAAATTGTAATTAATACCTTAAAAATAATTGCAGTTTTGTTGATGAACACTAATTTCGCCAATAGTCGTGTATCCTGTTTTGTAAAAAGCTTTGACTACAATTTAATTTATAAATTCCTTATAAGGACACGGATATAGATTTTTTGCAATTTTATTAATTAAAAAAATACGATTTTCCATGTACGTAGATAATCGGTTACACCAGGACATCCTTGATATTGTACTTTTATTGATAAAAACACATATAGCAACTTCACATACTGATTAACATAAACGCTTTTAGTGTATACGACATAAAGTCTATTATCCAAGCAAAAATAATTAACAAAAGCACAAATAAACTTGAATTTTCAATGTCAATTATTGAGCAAACATGTCAAAGGTGGTCTGAAGTGTCATCTTCAAGGAAGTACAAGCGAAAAAGAATTGTATGATCAGGTGCTTAGTGTTCGTGTTTACTTGTTTACAATCCGTCACTTACGTCATAGGCATTTGCGCAAAACTACACATGTAAGTTTGCGAGAAATTAATGAGTTGAATATTGATGTAGAGAATCCTTGAACTTTCATAGTTTTGCGTATTGATGCTAATTAGTGGAGGGTCGTAAATACCAGTGGCTTAAATTGTATCAGATGAGTCGTAAATATTAATGTCGGTGTTAAATTTTATAATCTACTTAGGGAAATCCTTATTTAGGGAGCTAAAGCGGAAAATTTTGGACTAAATATTTTTTTACTCGTGAACTCGTTAAGACGATGTTTGTAAAGTTATTTATATACGCAAACTCTTCCAGATTTATTTCTCAATGGGATCGAGTGTTGAAGATTATTGGCAGCATAGTTAGTATCCTACTAATAACAGTTTCTTAAACGGATAGTTATATTACGAATTCAAGGCACATCTCGATTGAAGTGGTAAATTAATAATGGTTTACTGAGCCATAATGTGACATATTGGGTAGGCTCGATACTTAACCCTCCCACGCTGGAGATAAGTGGATATAATGATGTAACTGCATACATACCATTATTATGTAAATAATATTTCTTTATCCTTTTTAAAAATGGCTGTTTTTTTATGTCTCGGCGCCACATACTTACGCATTTTTATGCAATAAAGCATTTATGTTCAAAGAGTACCTACTTTTTTGTGATTCAAGCATAATCTAATCTTACCTCTAGAGCTGCCGCATTTTTAGAAAGAGACATCGTAACAATGGAATTCAAAGTGCAACTGAAGGAGCACGGATAGGATTTAATCAGTAAAAATCTGATACTGCCCTCTCGCTTCACTCGGAGTGGGAAATGTTATTTGATAAAATCTCATCCTAATGAAACGACTAACGTAAACTTAATAACAGTCATATTCACAACAGAAACCTATTTCAAAATTTATAGTCAATGTGGTAACAAAGGTCATTGATTTAAAAGATTAAAAATAAAACATATCTTTATTCATTCATAATGCTGATCAAACAAAAGTAAATAAAAAGATATTAAAACTTAATAGTTTGCTACCATTTTATGGCAGCAAATAAGAAATAAACGAATGAGTGATGTTTATATCTTATTTACATAAACTTTGAAGAGCCAGAAGTAGCTACTAGTAGGTACATACAATGTTGTGAAAAATATAGATAGTTAAACTTTATTGAACACCAATAAATATTACAGTAAGACCTTAAAATATTAGTTACTTTTATTATGAAAATAAAAAAAATCATCTCACTAACTAATTGATGTCCAACCAACCAATCCAACCACCAATCCAACTCGACTGGGCAGCGTTCGGGAAGCTGCGCTGTATCTTCTCATCCAATATACCACAGGTGTCTCAAGACGAAAGTCTATGACCAGTGCGTGTTGCCAGTGATAACATATGGGTCCGAAACGTGGTCGCTCACAATAGGCCTCATCAGAAGGCTCAAAGTCACTCAAAGGGCAATGGAAAGGGCTATACTCGGAGTTTCCTTGCGTGATCAAATCAGAAATGAAGATATCCGCAGAAGAACCAAGGTTGCCGACATAGCACGAAGAATCGCCAAACTAAAGGGGCAATGGGCAGGGCACATTGCTCGCAGAACAGATGGCCGTTGGGGCTGAAAGGTTCTGGAATGGCGATCGCGTACCGGAAGACGCAGTGTTAGAAGGCCCCCTACGAGGTGGACCGATGACCTGGTGAAGGTTGCGGGAATCCGATGGATGCAAGACGCACAGGACCGTTCTTTGTGGCGAAATTTGGGGGAGGCCTATGTCCAACAGTGGACGTCTATCGGCTGAAATGATGATGATGATGTTGAACTCATTGATGAAATGGGACGGAAATTACAGATCTTGAGGCTATAGCACCGTGCTTAAACTGGAGCAATATGGATTTAGAGTCTTCAATTCTACGATCTGAGATAACAGCGGCAATTGCTAAGCTAAAAAGTAGAAAAACTCCCTGACCTGACCAGATATCAGCGGAAGTGCTCAGGACCCTGGATGATAGGAGCATTGACAGTTTACATCACATCTGCAACTGTATCTGGTGCACTGGCATATGACCAGGGGATTAGACTGAGTCCATCGTTTTGCGACCACACAGAAAAGGCTCCACAAGGAACTGTCACGCTGTAAAAAGCTTTTTACATATTTTAATATAATCGCTGTAATTATTAAAATCGCTTTTCAAGATTTTATGATGCCACTCCTTATAATTAGTTTTTATGTTTTCAAAAGGTTATTCTATGTTTGACTTTTTAGTTTTATATTTTCATTATTTATAAATAAATAAATTAGCCTTATTATAATTAATATGAAATTCATATTTTTAGAAATTTAACTAAACAAAATGTTTCTTAGTATATTAAGTATTTCATAAACAAGTTAGTTTTTCAAAACTAATATTATAAAGATAAAGTTTTTTTTTTTGTTTCTGTGATTCTTTGTATGTAGGAAGATTGTGAAAATTGTTTCATCGATAGAAAGCTGCTTTATTCTTGAGTGCCATATGCTATATTTTATGTATGCGGGCGAAACCGCGGGCAAAAGCTAGTTTAAAAAAGAAATACTTATTGGAAATTCATAAATATCAAAAAATGGCCCTGTTCAGTTTATTTTTAATTAAAAATTAGTCATATTATTTCTGTGATTATTGTTGTTTGAGTAAGTTTAAATAATTCAAGAACATCATTTATGGTTGTTCGATGTATTATTGGATTACGTGTAGAGTATACACGTAATCCTATTATATCGTTTTACGGTCATTTTGGGGTCACAGTGGTCAAGTTTGCGAATCGACGATACGGTAAGGTAAGGTAAAGTTATTGGCGTGGCTGCGCATAATGTTGTATTACGCAATTCTGGCTTTTTAACCGACTTCAAAAAAAGGAGGTTATTAATTCGGTTGTATTTTTTTATCATCATTTTTTTATTTATGTTTTTATGTTTGTTACCTCAGAACTCCATCGTATATGAATCGATTTTCAAAATTATTTTTTCCCTAAATGGAAATGCTTTCAGATTGATTCATCATTTCATCATTTTTAAAAAAAATTAGTTCTGATGATGGGATCTATGAGGAATCGAGGGAACTCCTCAAATATTATGGGCTATGTAGTGATTTTGGTATTTTCATCGAGAACTTAAGTATTTACAGTCAAAAAAGTAACATTTGATGAAGTGGAACTGTCGAAGAAGACTAAAAATGGTCAACGGAACTTCATACTCACATAGATATCACAATAAAGATAGTTAAGTGACTTTGACAATACAAATGAATGAATGGTTCCGAATTTGGAAACGTTGAAAATGGTATCATCGAAGTGATCTGATTCCAATATACGCAACGTTTTCTTTATAAAATGGTGAGCTAAAATAAAATAAATTAACAGAATAAATTTTTAGCAATTTAATTATTTTTTATTATATGATCTTATTTACTTAGATCGCAGATAAAATTAATTAGGCTAACCATTTAATTATGATCATTGTCAGATTAAAAGCGTTAGCTTTACATACTCTTTGGTCAGGTTACGAAAATAACTGACAACTGTAATCGGAACGTAAAGTTTTCTGAAATGAAGTTATTTTTTTCGGAAGTAGGGATAGTTAATCATTTCACGATATTTTTTAATGTACACATAAATAAAACATTATTTTTGGTATTAATATAGTTGTGACGCAATATGGTATGGGGTAAGGGAATTTTTCTTTTACTATATTTATCTTGAAGCCCCTTGACAACAGTCCACGTAGAGATTGAAAACAATTTGAATCTACACAAAATAATTAATTTCGAACATGTTCTTCATCTCTAATCATCATCTCATCATCATTAATTAATTCAAATTATAATAAACAATACCTAGACATTTGATACTATCTAACCAGTTTTAATTCTAAGCGAGTATTTCAATTTTGATATAGTTTTTTTTTCCATTAATTAATTAAGTCTAATTTGGTGACAAAAAACATAACTTGATTTTTAATGTTAAAACACTTTTTATTATATCCGGGATGATCTAATATGTTACTATTAATAATATATATTTATAATTTGACTCTAGAAGCCTTTTATTTCATACCGGATCCTCTCATACTGCGATGCTTAGGGTGTTAGTATGAGAGAATCATCTAACAATTAAATATGTTGGGCATACTGAAAGTTTCTGGATCTGGCCACTTACAATAAAAGAATGAAAAAACTACATTAGAATTCGAAAATAGAACTCTTTGCGAGCATTTTACTTTTTAATTTGTGAGACTGTCATTTGTTATTTCATTGTAGAGTTCTATCAAAGATTGTGTGTCGCTATCAAAATGTATTTAACTCATGAACATTTTCGTTCAATGATTTTTTATGATTTTCGTTTTGGCTTAAGTCAACAATAGAGTTGCCAGAGACTTCAGTTGGCATTTGGTGTTGAAGCACCATGTTGCAGCTCTGTGTATTCGTGCTTTGTTAGGCATTGGAATAAGCTGTGCATCTGAAGGTTCAGAAGCTTTGCACTCAATGGATACCACATGACTTAACGGAGGACCATCAACGACTGCGTGTCCAGTAGTGCCGTAAAATGATAAAAGTTTAATGGGGGACAGTCATTGGCTGCCCATAACACTGTGACAGGTGACGAAACCTGGGTGTATTGCTTTGAAACCGAAAGAAAAAGCCAGTTGGCAGAGTGGGTCTTTCCTTTTGAAGATTTGCCTACGAACCTTGCCTTTGTCCCCGGGTTTCACTTTCACACTACCCGTGGCCCCATAGTGAGGCCTACTGGCTTCGACCCTGCTGGGCCCTTACACTTTCTGACTTCTCCTTGAGACATGTGTGGAACAGATCGCGCCGTCGACGACTTGGGCTCGGTCCGAACGGTTACCAGATGGTCGGACAGCGAGCCACCCTTGCCCAGAGTCTTGGAAAAATTCGCGAAAAGCGTCTTCGAAGCAATGTACTCGTGTATGTATGTTATAGACCACGGCCCATTTGAAAGCTTTAAATGATGATCTAATGACGTATCTGCCTTTCGGCCTGGACCTCCAATCCTGCGACTTATATTGGTTTCCAAAAATCAAAGACAAACTTAGAGGCACCGTTTTACCAGCCCTGAATCGCCGGTAAATGCGTTCCATAAAGCTATTGAAGAGGTCCATAAAAAAGACTATGCATTTATTGCGAGGGAATATAATTTGAAAAACAATAAATATCTTATATCCTAGTCTCATTTATCAGAATCCAGAATCTTTCAGTATGCCCTAAGATGTATTGGAATATTCTTGTGTGCAGATAACCCAAGAGCCGCTGCAGTTAATCATATCAATATTTATTTAATCTCTCCATCCTGAGTTTTCGTAAAGCTATCTGGGTTCTGAATTCTTGAACAGTCATTCTTGAGGGCAGTTATTTGTTTTCTGATTTTATAATTAGTACCTAAATACTTTTTATTGTACATGTAACAACAGCACCTTCACACATTTATTAATATCTCGATATAAAATGTGCCATTTATCCACTGATCTCATCTCTCAGCACCACGAGAGAGATATTTTTTTTAATAAATAAAACCAGTTCCACTTTACCCATAAATGTTTAATAATTGGCAAGTTTTGTCACCTGTGGAACTAAATATGTGATAATTTAATAAAATTTATTTTCTTTTAAAGAGTTAATGGACCTCCGAATACATAATACTTATAATCCAATCCTCTTCAAAGAGGAATACTTTAAACAGCAAAAGTAAAAAATAAATAAAAAATGAACCGTCTAACTGACGATATTGATAAGCTTCTAATTTGAACCATCGTTTTGCTTAAAAACATCAAGCTTATACAAGAAACAGTAGAAACGCAAAAAGAAAAAATTAAAATTACATAATGATAAAAAATGTAGAATCAAAAGAAGCTAAAAAGAATTAACGAGATCAAAAATTACATGACACTTCAAAACATGAGTCGAATCATATGTCATTGCGTTGACATTGAAAGCCCGGATCTATGTCCTACGCATTGTAACTTAGTAGTCCTCATATGGGAACCAGATGATAGATAGGAACACCTCAGCTGTCCTCATATGGGTACCAGATGATTGGTGGGAGCATCTAATGTAGGTGTTCTGGGTCAAGAGCTTCCTTCGCGGTACAACAAAATTGAATAAAGGCAAATTGTAGAAAATGAGTCTTTATTCAATTTTGTTGTACTGGCTTTTTAAGTACAGTTTAAGTAAACTTGATTTGCCTTCTGTACCCACATAATGATTGGATACGGTCGTACTGTATCTTTGCTTGTCATTCTACTTAAAAGGTTTCCATTGATCAATTTAATTCATAGAAAATTCGAACGTAAAAGGTGCACTAATTATTGCCTGTAAGGAACTATTAGATCTTTGAACAAATACATGTTTTTGTTTAATTTATAAAATTTCTACAGTCAATTTTTTTACGAACATCGTCTTTACGTTTTCTTATCTCATCGTTTTAGCCAATGGCATTAAAGCCAAAAAAACCTTCTAGAATTAAATTATACTTCATATTCTTTCATTATGACACTTCTTTCATTATAATAGTCTATGCTGAAATCGCTTCTGCAATTTTCCATAACGATGGTATTTAAATTTAAACACCGTTTAATTTGCACTTGACACCAATGAAGAAAGTGGCATCCAACCGATAATTAATAACCAATTAAACTTCAAACTTTTTACCCAACTTCGCATGTTTACCGATTGAATAGCGAAAGACAATACGTTTTTCCTTCACATACACACACAATGATAATGATAAGAATTCAACTCCTTTGTCTACAATTCGACTTACATTTCGTAGTCAATGCCAAATGCAAATAAAAACGGAATTGGATTATTGTTCCATTAAATATGATCAATTGTGTTTGGTAACCTGAGATGGTATCTATTTTATGGTGGATCAATTAAACAGTATTCTTGTGGTAGGTCTATAATACTTGTGTAGAAGAATCTAAGATCAAAGTGATCACACTCATCTGAATTAAAAATTATTTGTCAGTCAAGCTATTTGTTCAATAAAAAATTTGATCCTATACCTTTGACAACATCGAACCTATCTTTCTGAAAATGAAAATTATTCTGAAACAAAATAACTATGATGATAAAATAATCAAAGACAAAATGATTTTTTTGCGTATAAATATAACTTTATTAGAAACCTGCCCAGCTATAACTGAAGGCGACACGGTTGTCACAGTACCTTAATGATTGGCTGCTGAGTTGCAAGTCGCGGGTTTGATTATTGATGCCAGTTTTTCTGAATTTGGGTATCTTGTGTATGTAAGTTTATATGTTTGTGAACGCATTTACGATACAGGAGTAAATACTGATATGTAGTAACGTTTTTAAAAAGAATAATAATAAGAAGAAGACTTAAATAAGAGTAGTAATGGAACAGGGCCAAGGATAAACATAAATATTGTTGCTAATTGAAAACCTGATAAAGTCGTTTTAAGGAACGAACCAGTATGGCTTGACGACCCAGAACATTTTGAGAGGCAAACATGCAGATAGTATCTATCATAAATTTAAAAATTGTATTATTCCTAATATTAAATAAATTGCAAACCAATTTAATAATAGTCAAAAGATGTTTTTCTAAAATAGGATTCTAGAAACTTGTTTAAGGTCAGGAAACTTGAACAGGATTCATCTTAATTATAAGATTTAAAACCGACTATTAATTACCAAAGTTATGTTTTATTATTATCAAATACTCTTGTTGTGTATATAATGTTTTTATTTTTATTGTGGTGTCATGATTGTGAGATAATATTATTTAAAAATGTTGAGATATAAATACATTAACATTTAAAACAAATTACTAGTCCCACCCAATGAAACTAATTCTCGCAGTAAAAATAAAGATTATATGAAAGTAAAGTGAACAGTTATTTGTGTTTTACAACAACATAGTCATAAATAGCCCATTGATAAATTTAAACAGTACAGAATCAAAGCCCTTTTCCTTATTACTTCAAAAATGTAAAAAGCATCCAAAACTGTATGCAAAAATAGGATAGACGGATGACCTCAAAACATTATCATTCATCAATCAGGTCAACTAACGTCAAATATGAACTTTGCCCAACATAAAGGCCAAACAATTGTGGTTTAGCTTGATAGAATAAATATTGATTTAATTTTTTTTATAGGTGTAACTACTTTACCTTCTGCGAAAATATCTTTAGGATTTGATTGTATCCGGGAGATAAAGGAAAACCCGAAACATAAGGTATTTGTTATTTGCGTAAGCTATGGACATCAATAGGAAAAGGGCATTGGACTCTCCAATATGCGCATAAATTTTGTGAAACCTTAGGATTGTTCGTTAAGGCGGTCGTAGTGAGAGAAACGCTCATAAATACCAATGCGTATTAAGAATGACCATATTAAGCAGTAATAGGTTAAAAACTGAAAAAAAAACAGCAGATATGGTAGTAGTCGAAATCAAAATGTCATATAATATTACTATAACGCTAGATAGAAAATAAAGAAAGGAAATTAAAACAATAAAATAAGATAAAGCTGCAAAAAAATCCTGCAATAAAATAGAAAATTTTTAACAAGAAACAATTTGTCAATATTGCACAAACATAGAAACAAACATCGTCTCACATATACACGATAAAAGTAAAGAACACAAGAAGAGATATGCAGAATGTTTTCCCAATACGAAATTGGAAACGAAGAAACCACGTTCAGTTTCATCATCTGACCCGGATCTTCGAAAAGCATCCGGACAAATACCGGAGCAAGGACAAATTCCCAAATAAGCATATGTCCGAAATGTCAAGGCCCCTAAATAAACCATCCAATTTGATTTATGACCGAAATTAGCAATATCCAGAAATCATATTTCACTGTAATTCGGAATCTATTCAATATGACGTATATGGTCCGGAGTCTATTAATAAAATTGATCGTAACTAGTTCTTTTGATTACTAAATGTATGATAGATTCGTTAGCAAAATGTTAGCGTTAGTTATTGTATATGTATTCTCTTGAAGCTTTGTGGTTACTAAATGTTATTACTTTACGCTTTGAGGAGTTTCATCATTATGTATTTTGTGGTTTATTATCAATATCAATACTCGTGAAACAAAGTTAAATATTAGTTACGTTGTTGCCAGAGCTTTAAATGTATAAGTTTCAGTGATTATTTAGTTATCTATATATTTGGTTAATATAAACTTAACCACACTTTTATATTTCCAAAACAAATTACTTAATTAGTAGTGATAAATTTATATACAATCGCTCTACGCTCATGTCTTCCATGTACTCGGCTCTATGTACCAATAGCCTGAAAGACTAAATTTTCCAGGCTATTGGTACATATTTTATATTTCTGTTAGTAACCAGTTATCATCTTCTGTCCAGCTTATTCTCAAGTACATTAGGATCGACTTCAGGTTTAAACGGATGAAGTTGAATATCAGTATTTCACTTACCTGTTACTGACTGTCTGATCTTCACAACCCAGTAATTGTGTTAACACAATATTCCTAGGATAAGACTGCTGTCAAATTTTCTAGCTTCTGACTCCGTTACAACTGTCAAAGGTCTTCAAATGCTAAGATAGTCACCCATCCACAGATCAACCTCGGCAATTTAATATCATATTATATTTCATAATATAAAACAAAGAGACCTTATGAAGACGTAAGGCTATCATTATAGTTATTTTGCTTTTACATCAAACGTTTGCATTGGTTTGATAGGTCTATTAACCTTTATCAATGGCATTCTTGACTATTAGCCCAGGTATTTTAATAAGTATTTTTATAAGCATTTTAGTGATTTACTGACTCTTCTTTCAGAGACCGCAGTTACAAGGACATTACCTTAAACGTAGGCTTTATAAGCTAAATGGTAATCTTAATTTAAGCCATTTTTGTCACTTACCTTAAAATTATCAGTTACCTACTCGAAAGAAATGTTGACATAATTTCCCTTTTTATTGTGATATTACTAATTTTTTTTAACACAATGCTAAAAGCTAAAGCTGAAAAAGCAATAACTGTTAGCATTTTTCGAGTTTCGGAACTTAGAAAAGTTCTTCGCTCACCAAATAACCGAAATTGATGTTGAGGTCTGCAAGTAAAAACTATTCACATACTTGTGTAAAGTATAGTTTAATTTTAAAGCCTGCAGTATGCACTGGCATTAAAATTAAGCTATACTTTACATTTGCAACTCACTTGACATAAATTACTGCCCTAAGTTAACCCGTAAACAACATAAAACATAAAGGATGTCTAGAACTCAAAACGTAATTTAAAATAACTGTCATCTTAAAAATAATTACTGTTCTCGAGGTCCTCATTACTATCCTACAAAAGCTTGCGTTACTTGAAATTACGCAAGCGAACCAACTGGACAAGCCATGTATGGGAAGATGACACCAAAAGACAATAAAAATGGTTTCGATTGAATTTTGTTGAGATGTAAGAATGATTTTAGTTTTTTGAAGGGACGGATGAGTTTCAGGTGTGTTGGTTTGTTTTAGTTTGATTAAATTTGTTTATGGATGGCTACATTTTAAATAGGTGCCGAGATGGAAATAATATTTTCAATAAGAGTGACAAAATCATGATTCTGTCACTTTTATTGTAACTTCTTATTAGTCGAACTATCAAACATTGGAGTTAAATAAAATAACAAAAAGAAATGTGTAGAACCTACACAGAGATATCTTAAATAATTTCCATCGTTCACTAATTAAACGTACAAAAAAGGAGAAATAGACTTCAGAGAATAGCCAAAAGGAAATAATTTATTTAAACATTTTGCTATTTATTTCGAAATATTCAATCTTGAAAGGCATAGCGCTAATGTGTTACTGTTCTCATCACCATGTTTTCAAATTAAACTCCTAAATAGCATTTGATGTACAAATACTACTCCTCGAATCATTAAAATCCTAGTTATCTTGAATGTACATGTCCTAACACTAAAGCAGTTAACTCAAAAACCTAATGGTAGTTTAACTAAAACCTTGGAAGTCCACATATTTTCACCAGTTTCTGGACAAACTGGTTGGAGCTGAGTTAGTTTTGTTATTGTTTCTAACCTTTGAAAACCAATAAATTGTGTGACCTTGAGGGAAAGGGAAAAACACACTTATGAAAGGGAAAGTTTGTATATATGTATGGACATATGCTCTACTCTCTATTACTCCTTCACAAATTAATTAAATACAATTCAAATAATAATTAGATATGAGTCTTCAGTTCAGTTCAAAAATTGAATGCAATTTTTATAATAATGCAATTAGTTACAAATAAATGATTCAACTTGGTTAAATAAAAACAATATTCTCCTCATTGAATTAAATATACTTCGAGTTTAATTCGTAATCACAACAATCATGATGAAACCTTTGCCTTTACTTGCATATATAATGATATTGCAAGATGAAATATAGTAAAATTGAAAGTAGGCTCTAGCAGCAAACACAACTAGAGTTTATGCATGACTGGGGCAAGATACCCAATCGGGTCGTACATATGAAATTCAAGTAACTGAGAGCGGTAAACAATTCTGGTTCTTGACAACTTTAATACGTATCAACAACGGCGTTAAAAGAAATCACAACGAAGTTAAGGCTTTAACGTGATTTTATCAATGTATATTTAAGTCAATTACCTTTTGAAATGAATACTAGTAATAAAAATGCAGATATATCTCAAGAAGTATTTATGTATCAAGTTACCTTTTGAAATAGCAGTAACTTTTGTGCGATTCCTTTAAAATTTGTTTCCAACAAAAACCTGAATTGATGAGTTTTATACAGATGCAAATTTTTCTCTATAGTACCTAATCTGTTCCAGAAATAAATAAATTTGTATATTTGGGAAACATGCAGAAAATTCAAACCAATGTTGTTGCACAATTTAATTTCACCAAGTCCGTTCCATCATCGGACCACAAGACGAACGGCGTTGCGCCACCGGTACATGGTGTACATCCCATCCATACGCACAAAGCGTTTTGGAAACACATTCATTATGCGTACAGCTAAGGAGTGGAATTCCCTGCCGGGATCTGTGTTTCCTGATAGCTATAATCTAGGAGGTCTTTAAGTCAATAGTGAATAGATTACTTCTAGGCAAACATGCTCCATCGTCGGCTACATCATTGTTTACCATCAGGAGAGATAGTGGTCAAACGTAAGCCTATTCATAGTTAAAAAAAAACATAGAACAAAAATGACTAAAACTATCATTTTCCTCTGAAAGTCATCCTTAAGCACTATTTTTGAGGGTGGGAAACTACCAAATAACTTTTCCCGTTTTAGGTGGATCATGAAGGCGCGTTAGACTTTTACTGATTAAAACCCACCCGTGTCCCTTCAATTACCTTTTGCGTTCTCGGGTTCAGTGACTCTTTTGAACGATCCCGCAGCCCTGACAGGCCTGAAACATAACAAGCCTCTTCAATCATGTTATATCTTAACTTAATAAGAATTAAGACAAAATCACCGGCACAATTATACATAGATGTAAAAACAGTTAGCAACAACACTCAAAAAGTTAAAACATTGCTAAAAATTACCAACCCTGCAGGCATGAATGGTAATAACGACAATTGCTGATAAAATGATTCCGGTAAAGTAAAGGTGAAGGTCGTTGATGAGCATCGAATTAATGTTTATGTAATTAGCGTGAAACCCTAAGGCGTTATGATGACAGATTGTTAGATATTAGCCAATTGAGATGTATTGCTTTATGCGGAAAACATATTCTAATACATTTTGAATGAACGTTGGAATGTCTTCAGCAGATTCTGCTAATTGATTTAAAATTATCATGGAAATGTATAGGTTTATCAAGATCAGACCAACTGATACTACTTGGCGTACTATAATATCTTTATACACAATAGCATCTTTAGGTTAGTCGCAACGTTAAAAAAATATTGTTATTATTACTGAGCATTATTTCATGACCATTTTACTAACAAATCTAACATTTAACTCATCCTCCCTTTCACAAATTACAAAATCAACTTTGCACAATATAACCATTACACGTACTTCCAAAATTCTATCATCTGAAATCAAATCTGCGTTAATACTCAAGTCATCGATCATGGCACCCTACAATTTATTATTGACAACGTCTAATTTATAAACATTAAGAAATCTGAAGCAAACAATAGATTCTTCATCATCTTTTGATCATTTTAACTGTGATATAAAGGCCACTTGACACCAATCTGTCTGCTTGTTATTTTAGTAATGTTAAGCACTTGTATCATAAATGGTTTACAATTCAAGAGCTTTATTGTTGTGGAGTCCAATTTGGATTTTGTATTGCGTTTTATGTTGTTTTGCATCCTACACAAGTTCTTCATCAACCAAGAGTATCAGTTGCTGTCAAATATTAGTATGTCTTCAAATTATTTTTGACATTTTTAAGTATCTTACTTCTGTTTGAATATCGTCTGTCCATCTTAATATTCATCTTTGAATAGACTAAAATCTGGTCCTATAACTGTTAATAGACCAAGGTTGTCGGCTACTTACCAATTTACCTTATTGAATTTCTTTTGGTTTTGAATATAAAGTAACCAAATCTGATGAAACAATATTTTTCTGCTACCATTTTTTGGTAAAAAAAATTGCTATTTTGTTTGGATTGATTTTGAGACTATAATTAGTAGTAGCTAGTAGATAATTAGATCATAATAGCTGTTTCATTACTAACAGTAATTAATACACATATATATTTAAAGGAATGTATCGTGGTCTTGAAAATTATTTACGGAATATTGTTAGTTATTTCAATAGTTACCCATTAAAAACGACAGCAAAAATATCGTTAAAATATCGAAAATCTTGAATAAAAAATTATGAAAAAATATGTGGTAACCGAATATATGTTTGAATTAAAATATCATGAAATAAAGTTGAAGGAGCGTATTTCCATATTCAGGTATTTACGTTTCATACTCGAATATTACTACATTCCAGTCAAAACAGAAAATACCTGAATAAGGACTAAATATCAACAAGATTTTGTAGTTCTCATAATCTGGAAGCGTACTTCCAGTAAAACTGCATTATCAGGCCCGATAGTATTGCACTGATAAAAACAGATATCTCTTAAAACTCCTTAAGATTTCATATGATGATCTTTACTAGTCATACTTCATCAAATATTATAAATGTGACTTCTAAATGACAGTAATCAAGCTTTTTAACCAGGCTTCAAATGAAAACCAAATTTATGTTGATTGAGTTTGATAATGATGAAGAAATTGATATATCTTTGAAATTAAGAAACGCCATTAGCTTGCACAAGACAAGTTTGCAACATGTCATTACGCTATAGTTTACTTTAAACTTGCCTTGGTATTGAATATTGGTTCTGTTGACTTTGAATTAATTATCTCATAAGCTTAACGTTTAGTGTGATAAGTGGTGTAACCTATTTATAGTGGTATTATTACTAATGTTTGTTTTTGACGTGTGAGATGTAATGCAATTGATTAATTTTGGGTAATCAGGTTTGGGGCTTTCCTTGTCATCATAAGGCATCTCTCATCTTATATTGTTTTTTCCACATCTGTCAGTACAATGGGAGATTTTTGTGTTCAGGCATCTTTAAAGAACATTTATTTAGACTCAATAATTCTTGACAAACTTGAACAACAATAAGGTCATTCTGACCATGATCACATCATCATGGAGTCTAATGTCTAAATTTGCGATACATAGGTTGTGATAAAGTTGTAAAGATGCTCATTTTTTTAAACCACTTGACCAATGTATTGCAAACCATTTCTAATCGATTTGCTACGTTTAGAACGTGTTCTTTTATCCTAATAGGGCGAGTCAATCCCCAAACAAACGCTGAAAGTGGCACAGTTACTGTTGTAACCTGTTGTGGTTCAATTTGTGTAACAACTCAACAGTTATCCTAACTGCCTATATATTAATATTGCATCATACACATAAAGGATTACACTTTTTGTCAGTTTACAGATTAAGTATATCTCACAGTGAGTACTTTAGTTAAAGCAAAGGGCCGACTGTTATGGTTATGGCGCATTCTAGTCTACGAGTATGTCCAACAATTCATGGCAATAAACTGAGGAAAAAGAAAAAAAGAGCAACTCACACCAAAAAATGCGGTTGATTAGTATTTTGATTAAAACCTAGATATCTCGTCACTTTTAGCATTTTACTCATCACCAGTAGCTCACGTCTTATGTTTGCCAGCTGTCGCAACTTGGGGTCAGCGCTGGCTATTATATATCTTAAGTAAATAATTACTTGGACGATGTCGTGCGACCTTCGGGGCCATTTGTTAATTTTTGTGTGTCATCTGCTAATGTAAATGGCCTAGGAATCGCTGGTTTTTCGGTATTTATATCGGTTGTATTGCCTTCGATTTGTTTAACGATTTCGTTTACATTTATATCTGAATAGTTATGTTTTATGTTTGTCATATCTATTTTTTTGATGTTTAGGTTGTTATTTTTTTAGGGAAAGCTTTTGCCTTCGTAATATACTAGCTATTTGCCTATATGGTTTCAGAATCTCATTTATTTTAAAAGAGTTATATTACAAAGATCACTCTAAGAATCGTTGCTGACAGCAAGAGGCGTTTCGTAGATCCATTACCCTGATAAACGTCAAGAGATAAGCAAAACCAAATCCAAGAAAAAACCAGTGCTGGACGGCACTAGTTGTAAATTTGTAACCTACTTAAAACTCATTTACAAATTCTTGTATGTAGACACCACGTGTGTACTTACAACTCAGAATTTCCGTCAATGAACAAAGAAAATGTGTTATGTAGAACACGTTTGCATGAAATTATGTCTGTCAATGTCTGTCTAGAATTTGTCTTTGTTAGGTTTAAGTTGCAATTTGTTTAAGTTATTAGCAGTATTGTGTTCAGTAATTATAGGCTTTTTGGAATATTTCTTTTATCTTTTAACGTTCAGGAAGTGATAATTAACTAATAAGTCTATTTAAATTGAGGAAAGCATGGTCAGTAAGACAGCAGAGTTTGTGTTCTACTTTCGTTTAAATCTATTTGCCACTAAGATTTTTGATTAGGCAATTTTCAATTATAGTAAATGATTATGTCATACATTAAATATGTGATGATGGTTTTTATGTTATTATTACTCCTTCATTCGGCTGAAGGGATTTCGATGAAACTTTGAACAACTGTAGATCATGTCCTGGATTAGGAAAAAGGATAATTTTTATCTAGGCATATCTTTTTTCCTTCCACACGGGCAAATCCAAGTGGCAGAAGCTACTAGACCTATGAGTGGATAATTATTTTATTTCTAATCGAGGCACATGGCTAATCAAAATTCCAAATCCATACAAATCAATGTGTTAGTTATCTCTATCATCGAATACTTAGATTACCATACAATTAAACTTGCACATTCAAGCTTTATGCCAAAACTATTGTTTGTGCCGTAACAAGTAATTAAATGCCTACTAACGCCGACGCGTGCCAATTATTTATTGAAGCAATTAATATGCACCTATGCACAACCAAAATAATAATTTTATTCGGAAGTGAATAAAATTATTATTTTGGTGATGTTGCCAACACAGTGTTTCTTTTGAGGTGGGAATATATCAAATAATTCCTTGCGTTTCGGGTGGAGTAAGAGGGAATGTCAAACTATTACTAACTATTATAAAATCCATCAATGTTTCTTCAGTTGACCTTTGCGTACCACGGTTTCTTTTTCTAAAAATACCGCAACCTGGCATATTTCATGTGCACAGGCAACACGCTCTGGTCTAAGATTATCACCTTGAAACACTACAGCCCCCTTAAAATTTCTAAGTCATGACCTAGTTTTAATTTCATTCAAAGTAAACAGTTTGTGTCTTATATATTGATAAAAAAATATATATGCATCGTTTTTAGAAATAAGACCGCCCTCTTCATTTTAAATTCCTATCGAAATTTTATTTATGGTGTACAAAAAAAGTAAAGTATAAAAATATTATCAATCTATCAATATGAGAAAATGTAGGATCCTTCTTTTGGTAACTTGGATCTCAAAAAGCGAATCGGCAGGTACTACATTCGGGCACCTTTCCTGCCGCTTGACCGTTGATATATATTCCAGGCTCTGCCTATCTTCACCCAGATTTCTTCAGATTATTACGTAGGTACTGCCTTCACTGTCGACAATTTCAATAAAGAATTGAGGGCTAAAATAATTTATAATTCGCTAGCTTCATTTTGTATAACATGCAATAAAATTGACTAATATGACTTTTCAGATGTCATTTGCCACAACTTGATACTTCTCTAGGTCCAAAACGCCAATTCTTTTTTTTTCTTGTTTCAGACAAAAAATAACATATTTTTTATCGCCCAAAAATAACATATTTTTATTTGATAGACATAGTATATTGCAGTTAAACTTTTACTAGAAATAAGAGAGCTGTTATCATCCACTATGTAGCGAACATACCTTTTATGCTTGGGAGTTGTGGGTTTGAAATCAAGGTACCAACTAGTTTTTTAATTCATATGTACTTTTGTACGTTTGTCTAGAGCATATGCTATCATCCACTAAGTAGCGTAATTGCTTTTTTTATATGCTTTAATTGTGCTTGGGGCAAACTATATTTTAACATGACATCGACACCTTGATAAATAAAAAAAAATCTTTAAATGAAAAATAAGTATAAATAAATAATTAAGTTTTACACATAAGGAAGATTTTACGAGGAGATGGAGGACCGACCAATACACCAATGATGCATACCTTTATTACTTAAATTGTTTTACATAAATTCGCAATACTGCAATTACCATTACAAGTAATGATTAAAATTGAATAAAATGAAGGACAAGTAGTCATTACTCATAATAAGCAATCAGCCAACAAAAACAGTTGAAGACGACTTTGTTGACATAATTAAATCATTGTTAGTGACAAAATACTTCATCAATGTCATCGTGTGGTCCAATTTACAAGGTTGAAGCGACTAAATATTTTGAATTGAGACGATTAATAGACTTTTGAATATGCTAAAAAAAACTCAAATAATTTATTGAGGAAAATAATTAAGATTACTGAGTGTCGAAATGTTTTATTGAATTGAATAAATTATACTTTTTGTGTGTACCTAATGATTTAAAATTAACTATTCTGAATCCGTCTTGTATCGTGATGGTGCAATGGTTAAGAAATCTTACGCATGAAGTTAGGAGTTGAAAACCAAACAAGTACCAATGTGAATTTATCAACATATATGTACTTCAATAACACTCCGTGCCTCTAAGAGCACGTAAAACGGTTTTTAAACATTTTTAATTTATTTTTCTTATTAGTCCGATTGCATATTATATAATTATCCCAGTTAGAAAGGGAAACCTGTTATTAGCCGTAGTTTACTGTAAAGCACTTACTCTGTAACATACTTGGTGTATCACTGTTGCTTACCTAAATAAAATAAAATAAAATAGCCCGAAACCATCAATCGAGCAGTTGCCCAAAACCAGATTTATTACATCCGTCAGGTCGGAGAGCCCTTCCTTTTCAACGGAGGTTTGTGAGACAATACACTCAATTCCGCGTACCTTCAAAGTGTTAACAAGTTATTTGTTCGGTTTTTTTTTTTTATCCAACTGCGCTAGAAAGAATGTTTTTCGAATGTATGTATGTATATTTCTTTGGCATACCCTAGAGTCGAAACCGTCAATTGTATTGTTTTAGTTATGAAAGTGATACTGGGTAAATTCAAAAATGCCTAATTATGTATTTTTTTAGTTAGTAGTATCAAAATAAAAGACTCAAGGAGATGATTAAAAAAGTTTTACACCCTAAAATGTAGGAAATTAAAAAAGTTCACCGATTTAAAAAATCAAAGTCAAAACAAATCATTTTAAGCAGTTTGTTGCAGTTGATAGCGTCAAATCTATGATTAAAATAAAATAAATTCCATTAACTCAATTCAATTGCTTAAAGTAACTTATTTCGAACTTTTAAGTCAAGTTTTGCTATCGAGTTTTTTGACACTGATTTTTTTTTATTTGAATAATGTAACCAATATTTTTCAATAACCATGAGATTTTTTTTTAATTCAGTTTCGATGCTGTTTAGGAGCAATAACCAATTTATGCGAGAATAAATTATAAATAATTTCCAAAAATCAAAATCACCAATGTTTTAATGATTCCGCGATATTTTTATAAAATCATTCATCAAGAGTTCATACTACAACGATAGTTATTTAATTTGTTGTAAGCTTCATATGGAACGATCACTTATTATGTACTTATATACCATTTAATATGTATTATTGATAATTATAGATAATTAAAATGTTAACACAATATTAATAAGTCAATTATCCTTGAAAAGAGTGGCCCTTACCTTTTAATACATATACAGCAACATAAAGACTACCTAATTTCCCAACACTGAATAAACCCATAATAAACCGATTAATTTAATACAAAACGAGGCAATAAATTCATCCATAAAATTTTACGGCAGTTGACGAAAGCTCTTACCTTGGACCAAACGACTTACAAGTAGAATTCTACCAGTGCTAACCGGAACGCCTTGAGCTTCTTCAACCGAATGTGTTTCACTGACGCATATTATATACGGACAGTCGTAACTGTTTGTAAATACCATTGGTATAGTAATTATTTAACACATTTTTTAATTAAAAAAAAGCTTTTTTATTTTGATGTATAGTATTTGTAAATTAATATGCCAGACCTTTTTGTTGTTGAAAACGCCTGTGGAATTAGTTTTAGTAATGCTGTACAAGTAAGATTGATGTGGGTCGTTTTAACGTCAGGCATCTCAGAAGAATTTTTCACCATTAGTATGAACCACTGAGGATGTGTTTACACACTTAAATTTTGCTTTCTCAGTGCAATTTTCTGAATTGGGAATTTGGAGTCAAGATTGTGTCAAATGAAATTTTAAGCCCAAGTCTTACAGGTTATCAGGCTAAAGTAGTTTGTTAAATACTTAACTCCATCTGCAAATCGTAGGGGCCCAGCAGGGTCGAAGCCTACTGGGGCCACGGGTAGTGTGAAAGCGAAACCCGGGGCCCTGGGACGAAGGCAACGAAGGAACAGGAGTGGGTTTTTAGTCAGTAAAAGTCTGACACTATCTCCCGTTCCGCCCAAGGGCGAGGGATGTCATAAAATGATTTTCACACCCAATAAAAAAAACTCATTTTTTTTTAAACTTGAGTCTAAGTAGAGCCTTTAAGATAATTCGATATGAATTATTAAGATACATCAGTTTATTCATTTTAGTAAAGTTTAATCTTGAACTATGAAAAACATTTGTTGATTAACAAAACATATAGGAACTGGAGTGTAGCGACATCTATGTCGTCACATAAGAACTAATCCTGCATCGCGCAATCAAAGTTCTCCGCGCGATTAGAACATATAGAACAACCCGAAATCATCTATCGGGCAGTTGCAGCCCACCAGACATAACACCCGTCTGGTCGGAGGATCCTCCCTTTTCAACGGAAGTTTGCGGGACTTTACTCTCTGTTCCACATACCTCCAAAGGAGTATTTCATTGCTTTGAAAAACAGAAATACCAATAATTAATAGAATTTTTATATCAGGCGCCAGTATGTTTAATTTTCACTTTATGAGTATTTAAATTCCTGTTTTTTACAAATCATATTTGTTAATCACGGGATCGGAATCGTGAAAAAAATCATAAACATTGTGAAGATACTCTATTTCGAAGTTAGTTAAAAATATTGTATTTTTTTTATTACTTAAAATTATAACGAATTGAAATACATGTTTGAAATAACCACTTGACCCAGTTTTAGATTAAACCTAACGACATGAAACTCAGGTTTAAAATTTTAACCTAGCGTCTGTTTTGAAAAAAGAATCCGACATCCGATTTAGTCGCTATGACAACCAAAGTTCTTATGTGACGATAGATGTCGCTACAAAACCACCTTTCAATAATGTCAATAAATAACAGACTAGCTAGATAGGTTATATTAGCATATATACGTATTTTATTATTATAAGCCACTTAATTTAACGATACTACATTCTATTTCAATAATATCTGTTATTTATTTATTGTGCACACCTACCACAGTGTTGACTTTTTAACCCAATGGTTGACTGGTAGAGAATGCTTTGTGGCATTAAGTCCGCCTATGTATCACCACTGTACATGAAGTTTAAATAAATAAATAGGTGTAAAGATAACTATCAATTCTCGTTCCTCAAGTTAAGTATAAGAATTAACTAAAGATATTACACAAATTTATAAATTTATTAATAGATTTAAAAGTTCTGAGCGTAATTAATTGGTATTTAAATATTAATGACATCGTCCGTTGCATAAGATATTATGATTAATATGTTCGCACGATGTCAAACTGTGACCACAAGGGGTCATATGTTTCCAAAGCCAACGTTACAAAATGTTGGCCCTGACACGGAGATTTAAATGAAGTACGATTAGGGGAGAACATTATCCAATATTTAATAAAAATCCTACTTTTGATCAAAATATGTTTTTTTATACTAACGCGAAGAATTAACTGGCTTTTGTTCCTTTTAGAGGTTAACTAAGAAACCAGTGTATGTAAAATATTAGTACTTTGTATCTAGTGAGACGAAAAGCTGAAGCCAAAGGCTAGGTGAATAGAAAAAATGCATGAAATTAAGTCCAGAAGCAAAAGTAAACTCTATTACAAGCTATGGTAGTTAACTTTAGATCTTCGGGACACTTGTGTCAGTTGAAGTTACCTTAATATTGCTACTTTTATCCGAAACGCTGTCTCAATGAATTGAATTTCGCGAACTGTATTTAAAAGTATATTATTTTGTCCTATTACGATTGCAAATTATAAAGCTACTAAACAGCAGGCACAATTATCATCGTCTGTGTTTATGGCCATTTTTTAGTCTCTTTTTTAGTTTCGTATCTGAAAAGGAAAAAAACGGATCCCTCATAGGATTACTTTGTTGTCCGTCTGTCTGTCTGTCAGTCAAGACCCTTTATCTCGGGAACGCGTGGAGGTATCGAGTTGAAATTAAAACCAGATACTCAAGTCTACGGTTCCTTGAAGCTGAGAAAAAAATCAAACTTCTCAGTTTACGGAAAAAAGATATGCCGGTTATGTCGCAAAAAATGCATATTTCGACACTCAAGAGAATCAAAGTTCATAGGGTACTTCCCGTTGACCTAGATTCCTGAAATTTGGAAAAAATCTCATAACTTTAAATTTGTAGTTAAATCACATAACTTTTTTTGCGATCTGGAACACAATCTTTATAACTCAATTCGGGAATTGAACTGTTTTCATAAGTAAGTTTACGGAACCCTCAGCGTGCGAGTCCGACTCGCACTTGCCCATTTTTTTTTTACTTTATGCAATTTTGAAGCCCAATTTCTCTGTTATTCCAGAGGCTGTCACTGCACCTGGCAGTGGTGCTGCTTGCAGTGTACCACACCTGCACGGCAGAGCGAGAGACACGGGCCATCCAGTTTGGCTCACCACAAAATTATGCGGTGCTCGGTTCTCCGATCTCAGCAACTCTAGATGAAGATGGGTACTTCTACCCGAAGCCGAAGATTCCCTTCCCGCCACCGCCTCCACCACCACCGCCGACGAGGCCCCCGCCCCCTCCACCGCCACCACCAACAAGACCCCCGCCCCCACCGCCACCACCGCCGACAAGGCCCCCACCCCCTCCGCCTCCACCACCAACAAGGCCTCCGGTAACTAAAGTTACAGGGTACGTGTATGAACCTCCACGCATACCATTCCCGCCGCCGACCAGGCCTCCGCCGCCGCCACCACCGCCGCCCACCAGACCGCCGCCGCCGCCACCGCCACCACCAACCAGACCTCCTCCACCACCAACGCCACCGAGAACCCCTCCACCACCACCACCAACTAGGCCCCCACCACCACCACCACCTCCACCAACCAGACCACCACCAACTAGACCTCCACCTCCCCCTCCACCACCACCGACAAGACCTCCACAGACTACAGGATATGTATACGAGACTCCTCGTATACCCTTCCCGCCACCAACCAGGCCACCACCACCTCCACCACCACCACCAACTAGACCCCCTCCTCCACCTCCACCACCACCGACTAGGCCTCCTCCTCCACCTCCACCACCACCAACAAGACCTCCTCCACCCCCAGTAACCAGACCACCACCAACGTATAGACCACCAACCACAGGTTATACGTATCCAACACCACGTATTACATTTCCACCCCCAACCAGGCCACCACCCCCGCCACCACCAACAACGAGGAGACCTCCACCGCCTCCTCCTCCACCTCCAACAACAAGAAGACCGCCACCTCCACCAACGACTCAGCGTCCAACCACCATCTACGAGTATTTTAGAACCACAGGCTACTCCTACCCGACTCCTCCAGTACCGTTCACTTATCCAACCAAAAAGCCTTATGTACCTCCTGTAACGCCTCCTCCTACTAGACCGACCTTTAGAACACCCGCTACATACCTGCCACCGCCACCGCCAACTAGACCACCAACACCACCTCCAACCAGGCCTCCACCACCTCCGACAAGGCCACCAACGAGGCCTCCACCACCCCCAACGAGACCATCCACATACTTACCACCACCACCTCCAACCAGACCACCAACTAGACCTCCACCACCTCCACCTCCTACGCCCCCTCCTACTAGACCAACTTTTAGAACACCCGCTACATACCTGCCACCACCACCGCCAACTAGGCCACCCACACCACCTCCAACTAGACCCCCACCACCTCCAACCAGGCCACCAACACCGCCTCCGACTAGGCCTCCGCCACCACCACCACCACCAACCAGACCTTCCACATACTTACCACCCCCACCCCCAACGCCTCCTCCTACCAGACCAACCTTTAGAACACCCGCTACTTATTTACCACCACCACCACCAACTCGACCTCCTACACCACCCCCAACTAGACCCCCACCACCCCCAACTAGACCACCAACCCCACCCCCAACTAGACCCCCACCACCTCCAACCAGGCCACCAACACCACCACCAACCAGACCTAACACATACTTACCACCCCCAACGCCTCCTCCTACCAGACCAACCTTTAGAACACCCGCTACTTATTTACCACCACCACCACCAACTCGACCTCCTACACCACCCCCAACTAGACCCCCACCACCCCCAACTAGACCCCCACCACCTCCAACCAAGCCACCAACACCACCACCAACCAGACCTAACACATACTTACCACCCCCAACGCCTCCTCCTACCAGACCAACCTTTAGAACACCCGCTACTTATTTACCACCACCACCACCAACTCGACCACCAACTCGACCTCCTACACCACCCCCAACTAGACCCCCACCACCTCCAACTAGACCACCAACCCCACCCCCAACTAGACCCCCACCACCCCCTACCAGACCACCAACTCCACCCCCGACTAGACCCCCACCACCCCCGACTAGACCACCAACTCCACCCCCAACTAGGCCACCACCTCCGGTAACACCACCGCCTTTCAAAACGACAGGCTACGATTACCCCACACCTAGAGTACCCTTCACTTTCCCAACCACGACTAAACCTAAAACGACTCCCCCAGTATACATCCCACCTAGAACTACGAGGCCACCAGTCTACACAGCCCCTCCAACGAGACCGCCGGTGTACATTCCTCCTTCAACAACGAGGCCGCCAGTCTACACAGCCCCTCCAACGAGACCGCCGGTGTACATTCCTCCTTCAACAACGAGGCCGCCAGTCTACACAGCCCCTCCAACGAGACCGCCGGTGTACATTCCTCCTTCAACAACGAGGCCGCCAGTCTACACAGCCCCTCCAACGAGACCGCCGGTGTACATTCCTCCTTCAACAACGAGGCCGCCAGTCTACACAGCCCCTCCAACGAGACCGCCGGTGTACATTCCTCCTTCAACAACGAGGCCGCCAGTATACATTCCTCCTTCAACAACGAGGCCGCCAGTATACATTCCTCCTTCGACAACTAGAATACCTTACACGACTCGACCGCCTTTCATCGAAGATAAGGGCTATTTCTACGACAAACCTTTGGTACCTTTCGTGTTCTAATATAGTTTAGTTTAACTAGAAACTTGATGCACTAAAATTTAAATAGTTATATGAAAAATAGATAAGAAGAACAACGATGTTTAGTGTTGTGGGGGTGATTCCAATGGTATAGTGTAATTCGATTTTTCTTATAGAAAATTTTTAATTTCATGGTCTGAAATTGGAATCGCTCTCGTAAACCTATGATTAAAAATTATTTTAAAAATCACACCTCAATGCAACTCACTTTTTGTTATTTTCATGGATTGATGGAAACTATTTTGAATGTCCAATTTGGTGAAAACACAATTATACATTGACACTAAATTCATAGCCCGGTCATCATAGATTTGACATTAAAATATATCTAAATTTAGACAATTAATGATTTACTCAAATGTAGCTCAATGCAATTCTCTAAAATAAAATAAGACCTTTTTTATAATTTTAGTGCATTAAAATGTAAAATAAGTTGCCATAAAATTGTGATACCAAACAAGTACAACGTACTTACAGTCGCAATAATATTATAATAATACCTTGTTTTTAATGTTTGTTTATATGTATATTAGTAACTAGTTATATATATATTATGTAACGGTAATACTCAAAAACGAAACGCGAAATCACTGCCTTTAACTAATTCTACGTTTAAGATTGTAAAATATTTTTTTGAAATAAAAGAAAAGTTAAATATTTGTTCGGTTTCTTTCATTACTTCCTCGCTAACATAATTATGTTGAATTAACAAGTATATCCTGAAAACTGAACCTGACAAATGAATCTTGAAGTACACTTTCGTGAATAAGAAAATGATAATGAATTTTATGAATGAATGAGAAAGTCATAAAACTACAAACTAAATGAAGAACTACTAGACTGGACCAACATCCCAAAACTCCCAGAAAAAAAACCTTCTCTAATTTTTAAAATATGATCCACAAAAAACATGTTTCTATAATAGTTTTGTCTCTTCGTTATTTAACACCGACTTCCGAAATTAAAGTTATTTTGCACTTTTCAGTGTCTTTTACATTGAAGTCGGTTGTAGTTTTTTCATCAGTCCACAATTTACCGAGAAATCGACGACCTTACATAAAAAAAATAAACGTGTGTTGAATACTGCAGTCACATATGGGCTGGTGCTGCAAAATGCGATCTAGCAATCTAGTCGAAAGGCGTGCGAAAAGGCTAGTTGGGGATCCAGATTTGATTAAGTCCTATCTACAAAGCCTAGAGCACAGGCGCAGGGTAGCCAGTCTATCGATATTTTACAGGTTACATTTTGGAGAGTGTGCGCGGGATTGCATGACTTGATTCCGCCATCTCTTTTCTACCATCGGACAACTCGACGAACGGCGAGTATCCACCCTTACGTTGTTGAAACTTCAACGGTCCGGCCTAAGCGTTTCGCTTCGTCGTTTAAACCACGTACATCGAAGGACTGGAACAATTTGCCTGCTGCGGTCTTCCCGTCCAACTATAATTTAGGTATCTTCAAGGCTAGAGTGAATAGGCTCTTAATAAACTAGTGCGCCTGACCATCAATGATTGCATCTCCCCTTACCATCAGGCGGAATCGCAGTCAAGCACTGGTTTATATCAAACAAAAAAAAAAAAAACGAAAAAAAACATTCAAGTGAACATAGTACCTCCTCCTTTTTGAATTCGGTAAAAAAATTGGCCATCAACCCAAGCTAACCAGGTAAACGCAGAACGGCAGTTTTAGGCCTACTGCATAAACCTACTGCTTAATCCTACACATTTTTTTTTAATGAAAAAATAAGTTACGTCTGGCAGATCTGAGATCTTTGACTACAGTACAGGTACTTACTGCTACATTAGTATATTTTCTTATGTAGGTCACTTGATTAATAGATCGATGTGAAAGTACAAGATCATAAAATTAAACTGTTTGCAGTTAAATTTATTCAACTAAATATTAAGTTTCATTTTTACTTTTTTGTCTAATAAATCAACACAGTTTATTGAAGCGCGAAGTTTGCTGATGCACTATTAATTTATCATTGTATTAATGAATGCGCTTCGACTTAAGAATTTCAGTGTTCCTAAGTGAAACTACTGAAAGAAATGATGACAGCTTGATGTATGAGAACTATTATGAAACTATCGATCAGAGAATAATAAGTGCATCGATCATAATGAAAAATTATTATGCAAGGTTACTGTCAAAATTGTTGGTTAGGTGATGCATCTTATTTATACACGCGCAATTTTCCAACACAACTCTATTCTATCTTTGACTAGACTTATAAATCAGGCATGGCCATAGTCTGTATGAACACAGTTCTATCGTGTATGGAATATAATATAATATAATATAATAAATTATCTTTGGGACGGGTCTGCCAAATACCAGCTTGATACGAATTGGTTCACATCGCACTTTGTATGGTCACCTCAACTGATGCTTTGTTGCACAAAATCGCATTGCAACAATTCACAGCAAGTTTCTACGATGTAGCGTCGTGTCGCATCGCAGTTTGCATTGTGTGGGAGCCGGGCTAACTGTAGAAAAAAATACTTCCTTTTGTTTGTTTTTACAAACACAACACGTAACACCAGT
This sequence comes from Mythimna vitellina, assembly GCA_949316375.1. NCBI lineage: Eukaryota > Metazoa > Arthropoda > Insecta > Lepidoptera > Noctuidae > Mythimna > Mythimna vitellina. Next base: position 1,466,944 of record OX438688.1, read on the forward strand.
TTCCTCAGAGAGAGCATAAGAAACAATACATCACGGTCCGTCATAATAAATCGAATTCACCCGATAATTACTGCTCATCATTTTAAAGTTATCAACGCCTATATGGATTGGAAAGTTCATTAAAATTCTAACACCGTCAATGAATCTATGATGCAGTCATGATGTAATGAATATTGTACAATACCCGGCTGGGTTCCATAAAGCCTGTACTACAAATGGAGATATGAATTTGATTCCATATCAGTGGATCTATGTATAGATAGAGCTATTGATCATAATATAAGATGGCGAGATGTAACTTTCAAGAAGCGATAATGATTTTAAGTGTTTAAAAGTATTGGGTTAACATATATGCACTTCCATTTGCCACATTATCAATCCTATTAATCTATGGTATTTTTTGGAAGAGTTACTGTAACCCTGGAATCTAAGGACAACTGAATTTAAAAAAGTAGGTTTTAGTCAGTAAAAGTCTGACACTCTCTCTCAATCCACCCAGAGCGGGAGATAATAATAATAATAATTTATTAGTTCAGTGTTACAGAATATATCTTAATCTTAGATTAAATCATTTATATATGATCTCAATACTAAAGTTATGTTATCTATGGGTATTCACAGTAACTAGTAAAATTAAGATTAAATTGAACTGTGCTCCCCAAACTAGACAGTGTCTGTATCTTGGGGGACGGAGTTACGTTTAGTTACATTTAATCCAAGACATGCTAATGTACATTCAGTCAAAAAAGTATCGGGAATGGATGATTTGTTTATGGTTCCAAATTCAAATTTTTGTTTTTTTGTAGTTGTTAGATTGGCACAACTGTTTTCCATTTTGGCGCGGAGTTTGAGTTGCATCTGTTATTTATATTAAATACAGTGCTGGTTTTAGTAATATCATATATAGTGTGTATTGCGAATTTCATAATGGACAAAAATATCGAACAAAGAGTTTGTCTTAAATTTTGCATCGCCAATGGAATTTCGTGTTCGGAGTCACTGAAAATGTTACAGAAGGCTTACGGTGAATCGACTTTATCAAAAACTCGTGCTTATGAGTGGTTCAAAGCGTTCAAAAGCAGTCGAGATGTGATGGAAGATTTGCCTCGCTCTGGTAGGCCGTCAACGTCTGCAACTGAAGTTAACATCGCAAAAGTGAAGAAAATAGTGACTGAAAATCCCCATTCAACTCTGAGAGAGATAGCCGCCGAACTTTCTGTATCTCACGAGTCGATCCGTACCATTTTAACTAATCATTTGGGTATGAAACATGTTGCTGCTTGGCTAGTCCCAAAAGATCTGAATTTTCTCCAAAAACTCAATCGCATGAAAGTCGCTGAGGACATGCTAGAACGAGTCAGTTCGGACCCAACATTCATGAAACGCATTGTTACTGGTGACGAGACGTGGGTTTACGAGTTCGACATGCAAACTAGTCAACAAGCTTCGGAGTGGCGCCTTCCAACTGAACCGAAACCGAAAAAACCACGCCAAAGTCGATCAAAAGTCAAAGTCATGTTGACTGTTTTCTTTGACTATCGCGGTGTTGTGCACTCTGAATTCGTACCGGAAGGTCTAACGGTAAATAAAGAATATTATTTGAGCGTTATGCGGCGTTTAAGAGAGCGAATTCGACGAAAAAGGCCAGATTTGTGGAAAGAAAATTCTTGGATTTTGCACCACGACAATGCGCCTTCGCACAAGGCTATCATTGTGAACGAATTTTTGACCAAACACTCAACAAATACCATCCAGCAACCACCATATTCACCAGATATGGCTCCTGCTGACTTTTTTCTTTTCCTAAACTCAAATTATCACTTCGTGGCACCCGTTTTCAATCGATAGAAGACATAAAGGAGAATTCGCGGCGAGAACTGAACTCAATTCCGGAAGCAGCGTTTAAAAAATGTTTTGATGAATGGATTATTCGTTGGCGCAAGTGTATCGTTTCTAAAGGAGCATACTTTGAAGGTGATAAAATAAATTTGGATGAATAACAGACATTTTGTGTATTATTGATCTTTTCCCGGTACTTTCTTGACAGAGTAGTATATATGATTATAAGATCCACCTATCCAATAGGCGCGCCTCAGGGAGATGTCAGCAACTGTAGGGGCCAGCAGGGTCGAAGCCTACTGAAGCCAAGGGTCTGATTCTGAAAGGAAGACTCGGCCCTGGTACTAAAGGCAACGAAGAAAGAGGAGTGGGTTTTTAGTCAGTAAAAGTCTGACACTATCTCCCGCTCCGCCCAAGAGCGAGATTTGTCATAAGACGATTTTCCCACCGAAAAAAAAAACCTATCCAATAGATAATTACTTATGTATATATTTTACTATTTTTGTACCTAGACAAAGGAAAATAATAATGGATAAAAATACATTTTAAATACGAGTAGAAAGGAACTACTTATTTCTATTAAAAAATCTTCCAGTATTTTTATTATTTATTCTTTTTTCAGTTCTCAAAATAATCAATTAAAAGAAACGTAAGCTACAGTATTAAAAGAGGAGAATGTTAAGTGTTAAACTAAAATATCAAATAAACCCCCATACTCACATATTTGATAAGCTTTATCGCTGATCTATGTATGTAATAAGTGAAACCTTATCTGGAGCCTGACATAGCCCTACAGAGTCAAAACAGTTCAAAGACTGAATAGTTATTTTTTATCTTGTCGTTAATAGTATTTTCTGTAGATTTTAGACCACTTTGTAGCTCGCCGTCCGATCGTCCGGTAACCGTCCGTACCGAGCCCAAGTCGTCGACGGCGTGTAGTGTTCCACGCGCGCCTCAAGATGTCAGCAACCGTAGGGGCCAAGCAGGGTCGAAGCTTACAGGGGCCATGGGTGATGCGAAAGAGATCTCCGGGGCCCTGAAACAATGGCAAAAAAGGAACAGGAGGGGGGTTTCAGTCAGTAAAAGGCTGACATGCCATCCCGCGTCACCCAAGAGCGGGGGATGTCATTAGATAATTTTCCCATCCGAAAAAAAAGACCACTTTGTGGTGTGATCGTCTTATTGCAACAAAATTGTCTCATTGTAATCATTGCACTATTATTGTTTGCATAGAGCGCTAGCCAGTCTAAATGCTCATCTAAACTGCTAAACAATTGATGTAATAAAATATGTGTTCAAAAAATAGCAACACCTGTGACGGCCGCTAAGTGCTAAATAAGTGCATGTGGCAATTTAAGACTTCAAAACTGGCCAGGGCTGCGGAATAGTTTGAAAGAATCAACGTGGCCCTGGATGGCAAGTGGCAACTGAAGTAACATATTTTTTGTTCGGAGGTAAGAAATCATCTACAACCTTCTCCTGCTCGAAAGTGGCGCCAGAGGGCGAGTAAGACTTCAACTTACTACTTAGCAAGTTTTTCAGTTGCCCTTTGCGTTTTAGGATATCTGCCCGACTGGGCCCCTATAATCCGCACAATGGTGACACCCGGGCGTTTCTTCCGCCTAAATTCGAAACATAAATCTTCCAAACTTATCACGTACTTTTTTTAGGTGGGAAATCATTCAATGACTTCTCTCGCTCTAGGGCAGGGTGTAAAGGTGTCTATGTAATACAGTCGGTGAGAACACCGCGGCGCCTCTGGAATCACTCCTCGAAGAAGTTATCGCCATGATTGAAGCGTAAGCCAGAAGGAACAAATATAGCTTTTAGTCAGCAAACTGGCACTATAGGGATGGGGTCATGGGTGGTCAGATTGGGGAATCTATTCACCCGCCAAGTTACCCCAAGAAGGACGGTGGCACAGTGATACTCAGGTAGACCCCTATATAGTCTTCTCAGGGATGTGCTCTATCAGGCATTGTACAGAGGGGGTTCGGGGTAATTTTAAGAAGTTACGATATGCTGATGATGATCACCAAGGTGGCTTTAGTGAAGTTAAAATTCCATATTCCATTTTCCCTGGTCTTTTTTCCGAAAACCCAGTGAATGTTTCCTCCCGACAACAAAAGAAAAGAGTGAGAGCCTTGGGCAGCTAAAAGTGAGATATAAGAGAAAAATAACGGACGAAGTTTTAACACAACATAACTGTGCTAATATCTAAATTACTCTAGATTACTTAAACCACAGCCTGACATCTGGAAGAATTTTTTATCTGAATTTCAATTTAGGGGGAAAAAATTCCATCGAAGGGTATAAACTCCCATCACGATTCTTCTTCTGTTAGTGAACAGTTGGATAGGACATAGCTGGAGGTGACGGCGTTGCCCAATTTTTGTACAGATAATGGAAACATACAGGGTAGATTATTTTCTTTTAAGCTTTTTAGTCGATGTTCTACACCAGCCTACCATGACGTCTCAATATCAAAACGATTCTGCTATGAAAAAGGGATAGTGCTATATAATATGTACTGCATAATTTAATTCATTTCTCACACCGAAATTATGAAGATTTTAAGAAGTCATAGATAACTTAAGACTCCATCTTTCTTTCATATATTCTTGAACAAACTAAGTGTAATAATATTATGTGGTGTTGTTATTGTGTACATTAGTGTTCAGGTTAAATCTAGAGTTTTCTAATATAGAACAAATATATAGTGTTAATTTAAATTCATAGTTTTCAGTAACTCTGCTTACTCTAGTTTTTACGTCCCTTCATGCATATTAGCATCACTTTTTTCTATTTCCTGCTGGATAACAAGTAAAAATTATGTTTTTCTTACTCCTTTGCTGATCTTTTCAGATTCATTTACGGTATCCAAGATAATTGAATCGTTTCTAAAAGACTCGTCGAGCTTCATTTACTCGGCGTATTTCTGGTGGTTCACACTGTAGATACTAGCTTCCAGAATTGCAGTGGTTGGAAATATTGTGGCCGGTTTGTCGCAGAAGACTGAAAAAAATATCAAAAAAGCTTACTAATTGAGACTTGTATCGCATACCAATCACTATAGCACTATATAATCTGCTAATCCCCCACAGCTAAAGAGCGTAAAGCTAAATGAAACTCGATAATAATATATTGCAATTGTTAATTAAAACTGATAGCCATTGTAGCGTTTCACTCAAGCGCGGTAAGTTGGACTCATTCGGTATCAGCGAGCTGAATAAAGATTTTTATCTAGCACGCGCTGTTGTACCAGTATCAAAGAAAGAAAGAAAGAAAGAAAGAAAGAAAGAAAGAAAGAAAGAAAGAAAGAAAGAAAGAAAGAAAGAAAGAAAAATATTTTATCACATAAGGAGCTGGTAATGTCAAAGTCAAAGTCAAAGTTTTTTATTTCACATAGGCCTACACAGGCACTTATAAAACGTCAGAAGCTAGTGCACGGTTCCAAATTGGTCGTTTCCTATGGAGAAGAACCGGCAAGAAACTCCAAGGTTACACTTTAAAAAAAAAATGTTGTTACAATAGTTCCAAATTACAGCATATGTAGATATTATGTAAGGACAGTGTACACTGGTCAATATTGTACTAAAAGTACAATGAAAATAATCATAATAAAAAGGAACCTAAGAATTCGCGGAGTCTACAGTGTTCTCACATTCACATTATAAAAAAAGAGGCTATATAAATAAAAGCAAGTAAAATAAATAATAATAAATAAAAAAATATTGCAAAAGCAATGTGTTTGAAAGAAAAAAAGTATATATTACACCAATGACAGCCCCATTTCTTAATAATACTCCCTCTTGCTCTACCCAGGTTGAGAGAAGTTATTTGATGAATCTCTACACTCAAAAAACTGGGCAAGTGCGAGTCGGACTCGTGGCCCTGTGGGTTCTGTACAAACTTATGTCTATGTAAACAGTTCAATTTTCGAAAGGAGTCTTGAAGATTTTTCCGAATCACAATTTTTTTTTATTGTGTCAACAATTTTTTTTAAAGAAATTGCTATAAAATCTTGCTTTATGCTAGATTAGTATTGTGGGTCAACGCGAAGTATCCTATGAATTTTGATTTTCTCGAGCGTCGATATAAACGTTATTTGAGACATAAACGGCCGTATCTTTTTTTTCGTTAACTTAAAGATTTTCAAGAAAACTTCAAGAGACCGCTACTACTTGAGTAAATAGTTTTAATTTCAACACGATACATTCACGCGTTCCTGAGGTAAAGGATCTTGACAGACAGATAGACAGATGGACGGACAACAAAGTGATCCTATAAGGGTTCCGTTTTTCCTTTTAAGGTACGGAACCCTAAAAAGGATTGTCGTTTCGAAACTTAATTTTTCATCTAATAATGGCTTCCTGAGGAGGCCTAATTGTAATGGCCCCAACTTACGAGTTGTGATCGTGGGTTCAAGCTCAGCCAATTTCATATTACTTGAAATGATGAAATTTATATTACTCAAAACGATGAAAGAAAACATCCTAGAATCAATATATCAATCGTCGTCGAATATTGGCACCTTGTTCGACGATACTACTTTCCGCTTAGCTGTTGCCCTACGCCTTGGCGCTCCTTGCTGTTCTCCTCATCGCTGCCACTGTGGCGAAGTTGTCAACAGCCTCGGTCACCACGGCCTGTCATGCAGTCGAAGCGCGGGACGCATAGCGCGGCACGCGAACCTTAATGACATTATCCGACGTGCTCTTGTCACCGTCGGCGTTCCGGCTGTTTTGGAACCTTATGGCCTGGCACGCGACGATGGTAAGAGACCGGACGGTATGTCTTTATTTCCGTGGAAGATGGGTAGACCTTTAGTGTGGGACGCTACCTGTGTCGACACTCTTGCGCCATCCCATCTTCCTAGCTCATCGTGCTGTGCTGGTGCTGCCGCTGCGGCTGCGGAGAACCTCAAGCGTCGAAAATATAACAACCTCGTCGGTAGTTATATTTTTGAGCCGTTTGGGGTTGAAACTCTTGGGCCGTGGGGTCCGAGTGCTCATACCCTTTTTAAAGAAATATCCAAACGCTTAGTTGACACTTCGCGTGACCCAAGGGCTGGCTTTTACCTTGGTCAGAGATTAAGCATTGCCATACAACGTGGCAATGCTGCCAGCCTTTTGGGCTCACTTCCGGTCGACAGCGATGCGGAGGAGTTTTATGACGCCATATTTTAGTTAGGAGTAGCCGTTAATGTATATATATAGTTTTAATTAGTTAAGTGTTTTTGTATATTATATTGTATATATATATGTACTGAATGAAATAAAGATGATATTAGGTCCTAGAATCAAAAATTCGAAGATATGTGACATCCACCACTTTGCACGGGCCCGTAGTGGTGGATTAAGGTCCATTCCCTCCTAGACAATAGTCCTGGAGTTCCAGCAGTGTGAACATTAAAAGGCTGATTATGCTATGCATAAGGTAATGACCTGCTATAAAGAGATTCCTGGGTGAATGTCAAATCCTCTAGTAGGCACCCCTTAGAAGTGGGTCTTCAGTAATCCCTTCAATTTACTGCAATAGCTCTTACACTCAGAACAGCTTCTTGCCCAAAGACGGCTACATCCAAAAGCAGCTACTAAGATTACTTACAAAGATCAGACCGTTACCATGTTGTATTTTCATCATATTACTAATACTCTGAAACAAAACCTAGGTTAAAAAGTAAGACATGTCAAGATACAATCTATATATGTCAGATAGGATCTTTCAATAAAGTATAGTGCTATAAATTTCTTCAGACACATTTTAATTTATGACTACATTTAAGTTGTGCACAAATACCCGTGTGTGATTTAGGAATGCTTGAATAGTTTCACACTCAAATTACGTTACGATCAATGTAGGTATGTAATAAATGTCATCCTCACTGTATTGATATTTGATTTAGGGTGTTTTTAATATCGTGTGGTTTTGATCACGCAGCAGCCCGCAGAAAACCAGATCGTAGGCAAGCGTGTCTCACGCTGCGTGAAACTTTCTGCATGCGGGGAAATCCCGCATGCGTGTGATGAAATCCTTACGATATTAAAAACATCCTTAAGGATGTCGTGGTTTCCAGGAACCCTGTAATAAACACTAGCTTCAAGGGTATGCGAAACAGAGTGTAAAGTTCCACATACCTCCATTGAAAAGGGAGGATTTACCAACCAGTCGGGTGTTGTGTCTTTTTTGGTCCGATAGTTGCTTTCGAGCTGTTGTATATGTTCTAATCGTGCGGAGAATTCTAATACCACGATTAAGGATTTTGAAATTTTAGGTCCGATGTGACGTCACAAGCACCAGTGTCGCATACCATATCGCAACAAGCTTCTGAGAAGATTATTGGCAAATGCAGGGTAGAATGCCCTTGGGCACGCCATAATCATGGCGGTACGTCCCCTCTTTGAGGAGTGGCTGGAAAAGCAACACGGTGTCCTTACCTTCCGCATGACGCAGGTCCTTACCGGACATGGTAAGTTCGGGAGGTTCCTGCACCGGATCCGTGCGGAAGAAACGCCGTGTCATCATTGCGTAGACCGCCCGGAGGACACGGTGGAGCACACAGTGGAGGTGTGCACCGCTTGGGCAGAGCAACGCCGTGTCCTCTTGGGGGCAATCGGCGGCGGCGAACTCTCGCGCCGGGCCTTGGTACAGGCCATGGTCCGGAGCGAGGAGGAGTGGCAGGCGGTCGCCTCCTTCTGCGAAGCAGTAATGCTAGCAAAGGAGGCGGCCGATCGCGTGAGGCAACGGTCCTCACGCCCCAACCGTCGCCGGGACTCCGATCCCGACTTCCGGCCACCGTAGGCGCGGGCTTGCAGACGGCGAGCAATGGGTGGCTCGCCGTCCGACCGTCCGGTAACCGTCCGGACCGAGCCCAAGTTGTCTACGGCGCGTACTATTCCACGCGCACCTCAAGGAGATGTCAGGAAACGTAGAGGCCCAGCAGGGTCGAAGCCTACTGGGGCCAAGGGTCTGATTCTGAAAGGAAGACTCGGCCCCGGTACGAAAGGCAACGAAGGAACAGGAGTGGGTTTTTAGTCAGTAAAAGTCTGACACTATCTCCCGCTCCGCCCAAGAGCAGGGGATGTCATAAGATGATTTTCCCACCGGAAAAAAAAAGGGTAGAATGCCCTCATAGCGAAGCGACAAGAAAAAGGAGTGAAAAAACACTGCCTCTCGTTCCATTCATAGTAGACAAAACGGCCAATAGAGGGTGACGGGGTCCACATGACTTCACGCGGGCCAATACCGGCTCGGTGGAGCATGACAAACGAACTGGTGAATTCCTCCAGTACCTACCCCGGCGAAAGGTAGTGAAAGAACACTTTGTGGCCGGGATCGCCTGCTGGCTCATGGGGCTACTCCTGTGGCGGTTACTGGCATGAGGATGTCCGTTCCCTCACGGTCGCTGCTATCTCATTCACTAGCATTACTGCTTTGCAGAAGAAGCCAACAGCATTCCATTCCCTCTCGTTCCGGACCATGGCCTTAACCAGGGCCCAGCACGAGAAGTCACCGTTGCCGATCGCCTCCTCGAAGAGGTTTCTGTATGTGCCAAATAAATACGATTTCTTTCTTTCTATCTTCTTTCTTTCAAAAAACTGAGGATATAATTGTTTTGTTCAATGACAACAAAAACTCTTAAACAACAGATGTATATTTAAATTGCATGCTTAGTTTTATTTTACACTTACATTCACATTCAAACAGCAATTTGCTGATATAATTGTCATAAAAATGCTAGCAATTTGTTCTTTAAAACGGTGGAAGTACGGTCAAATGACGCAACAAGCAAACATCAGAGCAATTGACGGTATACGACACTCTCTACTCTATTAGAGAAAAGAGCTGGGCAATTTATGAGATTAGTACACATAAAATAAACAAAAATTGCTGGTTTAATAACCTTACAATGTAACATAGTAGTGATGTGAATATGTTACACATAATTGTGATTTTCACTGGTGTTACGAATATATTTGGTCGTGTGGGAGCGCTGCCCGGCACGCTCCGGTGACTTGCGTCCGCGCATCGTGTTGACTAGTTATGGGAGAAGTTGATATCGATGATTTAGTAACATCTCTTTAAAAAACTATAATAGAACTGAATAACGTTTATTTGAATAGATTAATACCATAGAATAGAATAGAATTTAATAATTAATAATTTTGAAGATACACTTTGGTACAAACTCTTATATGAAATGCGTATTTCTTTTAAATGCATGTTTTTCAAGAGAATAGAATATTTTAGAATTAAAATGATTGATCTGGTCCTCAATGTTTCTGAGTTGAGTTTTTTTTTTGTTTTAATAATATGTCAAAATATGAACAAAAAATTGACAGGTTTTCAGCCTAAAGTTGAGTTTGAGAGATACTCAACACCAAAAGTTTAAAGCAGAAACCAGAGAATATTACAGTAAAACTGTACCTAAGTAATAGGTACGATTTAATTTTTATACACATATTTCATTGTTTCGATTTAACACCACAAAATATAAATACACCGCAAACTATCGACATCACCGTACCACAACACAACTCTACAATCTCAAAGGAAAACATTATCGTTGCACGAAGAATCCGTCACATTTTCTAGTGCGAACGCGATCGACGCGCGCGCAGCAAACAAGCCATTCCTGCAGTAGTGATGTGTCGGTATCATGTCCAGTGAAGGTTCTGTGACGTCCAGCGGATCCCGGATCCAACAGTTCGGGCTGTACAGGACCATCGATGCGAGGACTGAGGAATTTCTAAGGTCATCGAGGAAGAGGCAGATCAGGCAAGGATGCGCTTGTGCTGCTATATCTACGGCGATCACAGTTACCGTTGTTGTTGTGAGTGTGTTTTTGTTATTATTTTTCGGGAATTTACAGAAGGGATGTTATGTGTTGTTGGTTTGTGCTAATTTTGTGTATGTGCGTTTTTGTGGTTTGTGCAGAAAAAAAAATTGCTAGGCACATTTTTGGTAATGTGTTTTTACAACATTATTTTTTGGGCATTGTTAAGTGTTTTATTAGTTTTCTAAATATGGCTTTAAAAGCTAGCAAAAAGTTTATGATATCTCATACTAAAATATTTAATTTGAGTCCTTACATCTTACTCATTAGTATCTAAAACTTTGTGTTGTTTTATATTAATACCCACATATTTTTACTTAAGCACCTCTGTATTGTGATTTCCTGTAGTTAAAATTCAATTAATATCAAGTTAGGGAAACATATACCAGACTAAGTGCATATTTGTGTTAAACACAACGAAAAAAGTAACAAATTTTAGCAATTTATGTCTTTAATAAATTAATCGAAGGAAACAGGCATAACGACAGTTATATATTGATTTACGGAAGCATTATTGACCACAGTGACAATAATACCAATGATTATGAACAATATGTGTTTATAAACAAAGACATTGTCAGAGTTATAAAAACATTAATCACCGTACAATCTATTGTCATCTGTTAGATGATGATTGTCTTCCAGCATAGTAACATGACCGATCATTGACAAAAGATGACAGAAGTTAGATTACGTTTAGTTTGAATGTCATCATCGTTTTTCTGCTGATCTTCTAATACAACAGGAACCAGTTCAGCATTTTCTCTTTTATATTCATCTGCTTGGTGACTATCTTCACGCAGGTTCTTGGATGAATATATTGTAAAAGTCAAGTCATCAGTCATCAGTCGATAGATTGATTAAAAAGTCGGATTCCTAAATTTTGTTGGGTGTATCGTTTTTTGGTTTAAGCCTTTAGTCAACGTTTTGACATGCTTATTCTCTTATACTTAGTTACATTTTTGTGACAGTCTTAGATACACCACATTAACGTACATTTTCTTGTGACGTCATCTCTCACTAATATTCCAAACACGTTGTCGATTGTATACATAGTTGCATTTGTTTCTTTTTTCTAGACTTTTTATTTTGTAAACACTTATTATACACTAATTAGTTATTTGCTTCCTTTTATTAGCACGCGATAGTTTTTTGTGATGCTCATACTAATTGAAATATACTGATAACGAACTTTTATTCAACACTTTCAGTGAACTCATACAGTTAATGCAAGTATTTTTTATTGACCTAGCATTTTAAATGGTTTGGAACAACCTTTTTTTCTGTAATATGTTTTTTACATATAATAGATTCATATACTGGATTAAAACTCAATTTAATACCAGCGAATGAATGTGTTAAAGGATTTTAGTGAATGTATCGACCCTCTTTGTAATTCATTTTTTCACATATATATATTTCATTCATTTTTATCTGATGCAATCTACTAAAATTTGCTTAGATCGATTCTCATGGTAATTTTTTAGCCCAACAGTCTTTTGCTGATCATGACAGTATTCAGTATCATAAATCATTATATTTATAGTTTATTAGAACATACTTACATTATTAACAGTTTCGCATTTAGTTGCTCTTTATAAGCTAATACACGCTCATACGTATTACGTTGCCTGCTATTACTGTCTATAATTAACGTTACGTTGTCATCAATGTTCATTCGATTTCGTCACAAGTCAAATGCTTGGATTTATGAATTATCGTTTCAACTTTTTCTTTTCTCATCTACCTTTCACTGTTGCTATATTTCCTAGTCATATATCATAAGGACTTTTTTCAAAGTTTCTCTTAAAAATCGAGAATAAGAAAGAAACGATGTATTCTTTCATGGGTAGAACTCTAGTTTGTTTTGTATCCTTCTCATCACGATATAGCATTGTTATTAATATGTTCATTGACAATTTGTTTATAGTCAATTAGGTTTGATACTAAAATCTGTAGTTCTGTACTAGATATACTAGTTGTATTTGTCCAGCTTAACAGCATTGCTTAGATCTGGTTTAAAGGGCAATGTAGCTGGTGTAATTATAGGCATGAGCGACATTACAACTTTGTTTCACCAACTACTGGTATCTGCTTTCTATCAGGTGGCCAGTACGCATATTTTTATATTTTAAAAAGTGTTTTTAGTAAAACATATTCAGTTCATTCCAAGCTTGAGTTCTTTTTCTATCTAGCATTGTTCATTATTTTCATTCCCAGTGTTATTGGATTTACTGATTTGAACTATTTCAACGGTAGTAAAGACACTGACAAAGGGCAATAGGTCATTATCTCATTCACAAACTGCTACAGCTGTCTCCCTTGTTCCTCTTTGAATACACTTCTATATATGTCTATAGGTATTAATTTATATTTCAGCATCACTGGATGACAGTCATAATTATTTTATTAGTTTTTAGGGTTCCATACCTCAAAAGGAAAAAAAACAGAAGCCTTATAGGATCATTTTGTTGTCCGTCCTTCTGTCTATTTGTCAAGACCCTTTATTTTGGGAATGCGTAGAGGTATCGAGTTAAAATTTGAACTATATACTCAGGTTTGCGGTTCCTCGAAGCTGTGAAAAAATCAAACTTATGAGCTATAGCAAAAAAAAAAAGGTACGGCACTTTAAATCGCAAAAAACGTGTATTTCGACACTCTCAAGGGTATTAAAATTCATAAAGTCTACTTCCCGTTGACCTAGAATCCTGAAATTTGGTATGTAGCAAGGTCTATTAGCACAATTGTAACGGTAAATGTGTAGTTACGTCACAAAAAAAAACATTTTTTGCGATTCAGAAAAATCTTCCTAATGCAATTCGGGAATTGAACTATTTTCATAGGTAAGTTTGTAAGGGGTTGGTGCGCGAGTCCGACTCGCAATTGCCCTGTTTTATTCTCTAGTTTTACCCCCTTTTTGAGGTAGTAAGGCACTAACTTTTCTTCCCGTGCGATGCTAATCAATGTACAGAAATCACACTACTTAGAAACTCACTCTTCCTTGCGTGGTGAACAGAGATATACCATCCACAGTATATGGAAATAACATAAAATGCAAATATATAATGTACGAGCTGAACAATGCTGTGTAGTTAACATATTGAGCGTAATGTGCATACTTTCTGCTTTCTTGATCGTCGCAGGGGCGCGTGGCGTGACGTCAGATGAGTCAGATAGTCTAGAGTTTTAGTGAAAGGTTCTTTAAGATAAGTATTTAATGATCCATTAAAAGGCAATATTAATCTATGAATTCTGAATTAAGTTTTTGAAGTTGAATATTTCTTAAACTTTAGCCAAAAAAACTTGTCTTTTGGCTTCAAAGTGGGGTTTTGATGCGTTTTTGACTCAAAATATTCCATCTGAAAACGCACACTAAGAAGATTGTTTGTAAAAAGTGCAAGTAAAAATTATTTTAGTTAATAGATTTTGATTTGAAAAATTCTTTTTAATCTCAATATTGAACTAGTCATTTTTAAGATGGCGTGTGAATCTCTTGCGTTTGGACTGAGGTAGCCTGCGTTCGGTGGCTGGGACCATCACCGGACAATGCTCCTGAACAAACAATTCTTCGCAATGAATAGTCCTCTTTGCAGAGAATGCATGGAGTCAGAGGAATCTGTCGCGCACGTGCTCCTCAAGTGCACAGCCGTCAATGAAATAAGAACACGAACTTTGGGAGCACCGAATACAATCATAGATGCCTTGAGCAAACTGGAAAGACTCATCTGTTTCTGGAGTGGGGTGGGCTGGTTGGAGTGAAAGCCACCATGGCTCACGCACAATGGTCCGCCAAGGACTAAGTACGGAAACCAGACCACAATAGATAGATAGAAGATAGCGTGTATTTTCTACATCGAGATTTGGAGACTATAGCCTATATACATATATTGCTTATACATAATCTGTTTTTTTTGGAGGCTTCTTTCAATTTATTATGATTAGATTATTAGAAGCACTCCTTGTTTCATTATTAATGCTATTCTTACTAAAAAAATTATCATTAAAAGTATAACTTGCCAGTTTGCAAGTTAGTAGTATTATGGTGGCCTCCATGGTCGCCATAATACTTACTTTCTGCCTTGCTAAATGATTTCTAGATAGCAATAATCGAATAGATACAATTGGTTCTTTGCGTGGCGGATGCATGCAGAGTGCATGACATACACACTTATGCGTTAGTAAAGCCAATCTAAATAACATAAATGTCACTCACAGAACATATAAAATTAATATTGAATGTTTTCGCATCAATTAATATCCAATTGGCAAAACTGTTAATCTCACAAATGAAAGCAGGTTCCCCTTACTTAAATATATGATTAACGTAAATGTAACCATAACTTATAAACATTTAACCTAAGGCTGTAGACAAGGTGTCATTCTGTTAGTAACAGCGACAACATGAGAGATAGATATAGGTGACATTTCGATTATGTCAGTTCTTCTCAGTTCTATACATTTTATACACGTATATGTACTAGCGTTCCCTGCAGACATTGTCCTATCCGAAGGCTTTTCATCAGAAAAAATAAAAAATGAGATTGCAACACCACCTTCTGGTTCCAGTTGTAGCATTGCAAGCTCAAGGCCCAAGTAGAAAGCTTGCAGCAACGATTCACGTTCAAGCAATTCAGCCTGTTTGCAATACAGCGCTGATTTATGACAGTCACTATCACTGGAACAATGTTACTAGTGAGTGTAAGTTTGAACAAGGGTATACAAAATGAGCACAAGGTGAATGAGCAGTGATGGCTCCGTCCCGGGGAAGCGGCCCCGACTTACAAGTTGTACAACATGTTTAAACCCAGACAGGCGCTTTATAATAATAAATTCATTTTATTTTCTTACCTTATTTTTACATTTTAAAAGTAGTTATTAGTACTAGTAGGTTAAACACTTAAACTATTTTTTGTTAATAGAGTCATTTATATATATTATGTTCACTGGTATGAATTTCATTTTAGTAAAGGCCTCCTTCAGCTGTTTCCGTATATTTTTATCTTTAATGTAAATATTTTTTTATAAATTTTTTTACTCATCCAGTCTTTTTCTGCATTCTTTATGTCAAAGTCAAAGTTTTTTATTTCACATAGGCCTACATGGGCACTTATAAAACGATATGATGTCATTAGTCCCCCCATTTAATTGGTCTTCCGACTTTTCTCTTTCAAGAAATTGGAAGGCGCTTTACTCTTTATGTATGTTTTTGTTCTCATTACTACTATTTTCAAAACGGTGAAAGAAACCGTCGTATGGGAACCGGCATGTCCAAAAATCAAAAGTTCGAAGACTTGTGACATTCACCAAAACGCACTAGGCCCGTTTGGTGGATTACGACCGATTCTCACTCCTAGAGAGAGGGCCTGTGTCAAAGCATTATAAGGGTGATTATATTTATTATATTGTATACAAAAAATAAATAGAATATTTTAGGAATTGCCCTCTCAGAAACTATTCCTTATTTTGATCAAGGTCATTCTATCATCACAGCAAAGATGTAACCATTCCATGTTGCCATTGATGACATATGGTACTAGAACATAGTCGCTTACAATCAGCTTCATCAAAAGGCTTAAAGATACCCAAAGAAGAGCAAAGCTTAGAGTCATCCAATGGTTATCCACAAAAAAAAAGACATATGCTCGGTGTTTTGTTGTGCGATCGAATCGACAACTAAAGTTACTAACATAGCTTGAAGAATTGCTAAAATTAACTAGCAGCGGGCAGGGCACCTACCTCGCAGAACAAATGACTAAAGTGGCTGAAATTTTCTGGAATGGCTACAGCGCACCGCAGCATTGGAAGGCCCCACAAGGTAGACTAATAACCTGCTGAGACTCGTGAGAATCGGATGGATGCAAAACACACAGGACTGGTCGCTGTGGAGATGCTTCAGGGAGGTCTATATTCAGCAGTGGGCGTTTTTTGGTTGAAATCATGATGAAAATATAAGTTTTCAGAAAAAATAAGATGTAATAATGATACAATACGATATATAGAGCGTAAAATAAATACCTACTTCTTTTACGCAATATCAAATAACATAACACAGTATTGCAGTTCTCACAATATGATATTATGCTGATTCTAAATCACACCCATTGTCGTAAAGATATGGATTAATTAACTAATAAACAACATTATGACGGTTTTATCATCAGAAAAATCTATTTTTAACGACTGTGAAGTAAATTTTTTGCAACATTTAGTGCCAATAAATGTCTTAATTTGTACAATTACTTATGCAGTTATTATTAACTAATACCTATTGCATTGTTAGTATTAACATAAAACAAACCAATTGATGATAACATTTTATGGGTCTGCTTTGGTTCCTAGTTCTTTGGTTCGTATTTTAATTGGAGTAAAATTATGTACTATGTATTTTTATTACTACTAAGCACTGGTGCACTCACTATGTTACTAATAAAGATGTACTTTTGTGACTGCAAAAACAATGGTAAGTTATCTACGTATTGTTGTTAATCAATAGATACTTAATAAAACTTCTTTTGCTCAAACGCACAAAAAAAAAACTAACTCAAATCATCATCTAACTGCTATTTTTTTCTTTTTCAGAGTGTTATCCTGGTCTATGAATACAGCATCAATTCAGACAGCAATAATGTTAATAAAAAAAACACGTTAAAACCCAACTGGATTGGACTTATGAATGATAGTGATATTACATCAATCAGTTCAAAGTTTAATAAGAAAATAAACTTCGACAGAACAACATTAAAACTTTTGCCAATATTATTAAAGGCACTAAACAAGAACCGATACTTAGAGAAAATCTTAGAAGAGTATTCTAGTTCCAGTCCACCTTATGACGAAAAAGACTCTACTGAAGCTACTTTTACGAAAAATGTTTTCTCGGATTCAAAATATTGGTTAAAGTTACCGACTACTAGGCATTACTCGACTGATCATAAAACATCTTTGATAAACTGGAAAACTCCAACACAACGCTTGGAATATCTCACTAAAATAAGGAAGATAAGAGATTACCAAAGAATGTTGAATTATTTCGACAAAATGATCAATGATAAAGTTGGATTAAAAAAAGAATTTGACTATACTGAAACTCCTTTAACAGCTGACACTATGCCCATGACAAAAATAGAGAAAATGAGAAAGATTCAGCAGTCACCTTATCCTCATCAAAAAGATATGAATAGAAAAGAAATAAAAACGGAAGGTCGAGAAAGTGTAGTTATTTGTAATTGTCCAAAAAAATTGGGACTACTGTTAAGTAAATTGATATCAGCTCTACAAGACTTGGTTCCACAAGTCATCGGTGATAAACTTGGTATGAATATATGTAAAAATAAAACAAAACATGTTAACATTCTGAACCGATTAACTACTGCACGACCAGTGCGACCAACGAAACACCGCGTTAATGATCTATCCACGGTTGCAATGAGATACACTCGAAAGACTATGAAAAAAAGTCTAATAGATATAAGAACAACTCCAAAATGTTGTACCACTTTGAGTACGACTACCAGCTCATCTACTAGTACCGTAACTACCCCACTAACGACTCCCAGTACTACAACCACAGTTACTGAATCAACAACAGAAGTACCTGCACCTAATAAATTTGAAATAAAATCCATTGAAGATAATTTAATACAAGTGCCAACTAAAATATACAGTAAAATGCAAGACTTTCAAACAGAAAAATCGAGCACAGACTACAGTTCACTTTCTACATCTACTGAGTCACCAAATACTAAAACTACTAAAAGCCCAGGGGTAAAATATGGAACTACAGAAACGATTGTCCCAATCAGACATATTTCGAAATCATTGCAGCTTAGCACTGATAAATGGTTGCAAGCATACGCTTTAGATTCGCGTTTGAACGTACCATTATACAAAGAAGAAGAGTATGATGATTATTTTAACAACAAACCTAGAAAAACGACTGTATTGGAAAACATAGATATTCAGAGCATGGAATCATTAAAAACTAAAACGATGGGCTCTCCTGAGGACATGGGGTTAGGTGCAGGAGATAACCTAAAACCTATACATAATAATCCAACCACTAAGCAACAGGACTTAGACTTAACATCGATGCGGAAATTGGCCGATATGATATACCTTCCTCAAGAAAAAATCGCCAAAGTGTGGAAATATACCATAGAACCTGAACTTTCATCGCCATCACATAAAAAATACAAACACTCAGGATTGCAAGTTGACCCTAAAGTTCCAAATTCCATTGAAAGTTCTATTGATTCAACAACAAAAAATGTATTTCCCAGTACTTTTAAAAATATTCAAACAACAAACAATTACGAAACCACGATTAAATATCATCCAAATTCATTTAATACAGACCAAATGACCAGTGACACTGTAAGTGACACTGATGAATTTCAAGATGAATTATCACGACCAACAGAGAGTACCGTAGCGACTTACAAATATAAAAATTCTACGAAATCACTTGACACTAGCATAGAAATCTTGAAACAAACAAATCCATGGACTTTATTAAAAAAAGAGGAGAAAGCTATAACTAAATCTGCATCGATGTTGCCAGCTCTGCGGCCGATTTATTTAGAAATTCAACGAAATAATGAATGGAGACAAGATGAACAGGGCGATTACGATCTTTATAATTTCAACAGCAATATCTTTGATTTACCATCTATTGACGAGTAGAATACTGCATTTAGAATTATTATACAATAAGCAATAGTCACTTTACGCTTTTTTTTTTCGTTGTATGTATTGCTTTTTATTACTAGGTACTATTTTTTTTTAAATCTTGCATGTATAATGTAATTGCGAGTGAAAACTCGTCATTTGTGAAAACCTGCGTCAAAGTGGATTGCAAAAAAAACATGCAACCCTTTATTGGACCGGAAAATTCAAGTAACACATACATATCGATACAATGAGTATAATCAGAAAGAGTCTCAAGAGACAGAGTTTCACGAGTCACTCCAGCTTTATATTTAGCTTGATCAACAGGATATTACATAATTTCGGTACGTGGGGATGGATTCATACTAGCATTTGTTTGTTGTTTTTGTCTTTTATTTTGTCACTACATGATTATAATGACTATTTTGTTTTAAAACATTTGTAGAAAATTATTTAATTTATTTGCAGATATTATAACATTTTTAATGTTAACAAATTAATAATAGACTTTTCATTTGTAATTTAATGGAAGATTAAATAATGTATTAATTGCTTACTTGGGGCTAATAGAAGCAACTAATTATTGTCATTGTTTTAGAATTGAGTATTTTTATATTTTTACAGATACTTTTGTGTCCTCATGTTAAAAATAAACGTGTTTTCTATAACAATAATATTAAATAATAAGTATGCTAGAAGTATTTATGATTTTATTTAATCATTATTCAATGTGTGCACAAAAGTGTGTGCCTTGTACCTAAGGCTCATCTGAAGTAAATTGTATATTGTAGAATAACTATTTTATTGTTTAACACTTTTCTAAACCATCCTGCGTCTTCCTGTCTAGCTCATTTGAGTAACCGATAATAATATTATATTATAACAAATCAAATAGTACTTAACGTTTCCCACATTCCTGTGATTAATATAGTTTGTCTGTCAGTTTAAAGATATCATCCTAACAATTGTATGTTTGTATTTACAGGTAATTCTACTGATCTACGAATACGCAATTGCTGTAGAATGGAGTTTAGTACAAAACAAGAAGGGTGTGAACCGAACCGATGGCGATCAACCATTTGCCGATAGACTCGACCGAAGCTACTTTGGGCTCGACCAAGATTATTATGAACGTATGCCCCTACTCATAAATGCTTTGCAAGAAAGTAGTTATTTTGATCCAACATTAGAAACGTCTGGACCCTTCGCCAAAAGAAGATATAACATGACAATAATAAAACCGACAACAACAAGACCAATTTTTAAACCTAATGCTGTCAGGAGGACCAGTCCGCGACCATTTTTCTTTGAATATAGAAGCCCTACTCCATTACCTTTCAGCAAAACATACGGGTCACGAAGTTGGATAGAAAAATATCGAAACGAAGAAAGATTAAAAAACATACGACAAATCATCAAATATTTAGAAAAAACAATTAATGCAAAATCAGGTGATATGAAAACTAAACCACCAAGCACACATATAGCTTTTACAGGTCTTTATATAGAGCCTATGTTGGAAAACAAAGGATCAGTGTCTGACACTGACTTAAAGTCAGATTTACAACAAGAAAGTTCAGAAAATATTAAAACATTCAAAACTAATCATCTAGCAGATCCACTCTTCAATTTCAAACCAGAAAATCCCGGAGATGTGAATCTGTTAGCTGATGATTTTTTGAGATTTGCACCCGTTCCCACTCCCAGTCTTTTAGATACTTCCAAGAAATATCCAATGTTCCGACAGATTCCATTCCATAAAAGGAATTGTCTAGGTAACAAATGTGAGGAAAATGATAGCGGTAGTCATAAATTATTACCGAGTTCAAGCGAAATAAGGCAAACTGAAGCACCACCCGTTAGCACTACTAAATCATTCAGCGTTATGCTTAATTTATTTCCCATCAAAAAAGAACCAATGACAACTACAGCATTATTAGATAATATTTATCTTACGACGTCGCGGCCAGTTATACAATTTAAAAGAAAATCCAATGTTCCATTCCGGCGCATATATACTCCATATAAAAGGCCAAGATATTTAAGTACTTTAATAAATAAACAAAACAAAGTAGCGAAAGTTAAAGAAGACCAAAATAAAGAAAATACACTAACAGAAACAGGCACTCAAATGATCGTACACGTTAAAGTGTACAGTCCTGAAGAAAAAACTGATATAAGAAACGAAACAACGAAAAAAATACATCCGGTGATACCATCTACGCAAACCAATCCATACACCACGAAAGCTCCCATAGAACTTTCAACTTCACAAATCGAAGATCATCACATGGGCAGTTCGGGGTACATACCCGTAGAAGTTATATCAGAAACACCGTCTCTGCCTAAAGAAACAACTATGCAACCTTTCTTTGAAATGACGACTGAGTATCCATGGCCTGCTCCAACTGAAGTATTACAATTTAATGCCGCAGACGCGAAAGTGCCAAATCAGTATTTTGATGTAGAGAGAAGAACAAATTACTATCAAAATATTGAGATCAGCAGAAGAAATTCTAGAGATCAAGAAGAAATACAAGAGGAACCAAGTACGCTTATTGCTAAGCTTAAAAACGAATTTGTAAGAACGACTACCAAAGCCTCTGAAGTAGATAAAAGTACGGAGAAAGTTGAAGAAACCACAACAGTATGGACGTATGTACCTCAAATTAATGGTCATTATAGAAGCATTAATCAAAATTCAAAGAACGTTAATGTATGGTTAGATGCAAATCCAGAGAATAATAGAAAAAAACGCTTAGAACAGTCTGTATCAGGTTTTCATACTTATGTTCCAATGTATGTAGAAATTAAAAGAAATCATACTCAAACGTCTAGCCAAGACAATATTGTTGATCAAAATGTTGATAACAATCATGGTAAAGATTGATGATGTATTATTGTGATTTTAAAATAAAATCTTCAATGTGGAGAAGTAGATTTTACTCGATAGATTAGGTAGTTAGTCATTGTATATTATAATAATATTTATTTTCTGTGTCCCACCGACTTTACTTGCTACCCATTAATGCGTCTTGAGCTAATTTCAACTTTGTGGGAACGTTTGTAAATAAAATATAAATTATGGAAGTTTAGTTCGTTTTATTTGTGTGAACTACATCAGCAAAACATTATAGTATTGGCAGAAGTAACTTGACATTCTCAATATCTTAATTTAAATGACTACTAAGAAGTAACTGTACTTTGAGAATAATAAGTAGGTACCTAGGTAGGTATCGTATTAAAATCGACCTACCCTGTTTTTTGATTCAATGGAATGATTTCATAGGTCTTACTTTAACTTTTTAATAACTATAATACAGTTAAAATATTTTAATAGTAAAGTCTAGTCTAAAATAAGTTAAATTTGGAATTCACAATTTCACGTCAGATAACTAAAATGAGAAAAATAAAGAGTAGGTACATCACATCAACAATATACGTGAGTGTACAAATCCATAATGTTTACACTTTCTACGCTATTTCGAAAATTTTAAGCTTTATAGTTGTTTTTTTTTTTATTAATTATGTTTGTAACACTTTGTATGTTTTTTAGTTTTCATGTTTTAGTTTAGTTGTAATTTATAATTTTTAATACGCAAGAATTAAATGATTCTTCATCCTGGTGTAAACTGTGTATTGGGCAGAAATACCAGCTCTTATATTATAATTATTACTACATATCTCTCTGAAACCATTATATATGTTGGTGTATCTAAAAATGAATAAATAAATAAACAAACTCCATTGGCGCCAAGGTCTGTAGTGAGCAAAGGAGGAACTAACTACACACTTAAAACTGTGGTCGTCTGTTGTATGCTCAGGCGCAATAGCTTTTTAATCTCTACGGTCGTTTTAATGTAGTCGGATAGATGGCAGCACTATTAATCGGGTAAGTATAACTTTATACTAAGCCAGACAGAGGTAAACAGAGGTGTAACATATCCACAGTTATGCTTAGGATATATATAAAGGCTAAGAACCCTATTAAAAATGCCCGATTACTATGTACATGAATAAAATACTATGTTTAAATAAAATAGGATATTTTTAAAAATGGAGCTCATCATAAATTAATTATTTTATAAGTTTAAAGGAATTAAAAAATCTCACAATTTAGGATAAAGACACAAATCGGAAATTGGCTCTTCAAGCTTTCACATAAGAAAAATGTATGTGAAATGTTAGCCAGTAGTCACCAAACCGTATCATCATCGTTAGAGGTAAATATTGATTTGTAAAAAACGTAGAAAGTGAGAGAGAATGAACTGTCATCTATACTAATATTTTAAAGCGGTAAATTTTGTTTTTAGGGTTTCGTATCTCAAAAGGAAAAACAGACCCCTTATAGGATCACTCAGTTGTCCGTCTGTCTGTCGGTTTATCTGTCAAGATCTTTTATCTTGAGAACGAGTGGAGGTATCAAGTTGAAATTAAAACCATATACTCAAATCCGCGGATCCTTGAAGCTGTGAAAAAATCCGAGTTCTGAGTTAACGAAAAAAAAAAAGATACGGCTGTTTATGTCGCAAATCTCAAGGAAATCAAAATTTATGTACTTTCCTTTGACCTAGAATCCTGAAATTAGGAATAAAGCCAGGTTTCATAGCACAAGTATAGGAAACAATCATATTATAATGTCGTCTACCTAATGAAGATTTTCAAGAAATATGACAGGAGTATAATCATGACCTGTACCATGACGTTTAAAGTAAGATTGTTTCATTCTTATTTCCAGTGTGGGTAAGAGGTGGCGCTAGACAACCTGTATAGCTCTGTCTCTTACTCACACCTGAGTAAGAATGAAACAATCTTACTTTGAACGTCATGGTAACCCCGTAAGACTGCTATTTACAACAGCAACTAACTTTAATCATCAATTTTCAAGAAACTTAATATCTCTTCTATGATTTTACGAAACTAAAGTAGGTGAATTTATTTTGATCAGTTTCTTCCCGGGGAAGTTATAATCGATAATACATTATATATATTTATTATAAAAGGAGAAACTTACTGACATATTAACGCATAGACTAGGAACATTAAATTTTACAGAAGGGTTCCTTTTATGATTTAGGTAAGCACTAAGAAGTTTTGAGCAATTCACCTTTAGGGGTGAAAAGAGTGAATTTCGTTTATATGCAAAATCTCATTCCGTATGCCAACATAATTGAAAGTTAGCGCAAATACTAACTCAAGTAAATAATAAAGGTTGTCATTATTTGTTTTCAGAACTCTTGGGCGTACCATATAGAACAATTTAGTGGGTTGTAAAAAATGAGTATTGGGTTCTGATTTCTTGGGTTAGTAAACTTGAAGCTTGGCAAATTTTAATTAAAATAATAATAAAGACTAACATTAGTTAAAAAAAACAAACAAGATAAGAACAAAAAATGAAGAAAAGAATAAAAAAAAAGGAAGGGGGGAAGGGAAATAAAAATATAATGATAATGATTAAATGATTACTCTCAAAATAAGGTTTAAGGGGTCTAATGAAAACATTCTCGCAGATGAAGTCGCTAGCGATGTGCTTGTACGAAATAATATGAATGAAGTCCTAGACGGAATATTTTTGACTCTTCCTCATTTTATATATTCTCATCATTCTTATTTTATGCATTCCCATCTCAAATTCTAGTCGTTGGCAAGGAAATTATAAAGGTGCCAAGTTAAACGCACTCGGTGTAGGTCAGTAACCAATCACAATTTATACGGCTATCTACTGCCGGATCATTGTCTTCTTGGCACAGATTTCTTTAACATCTTAATTGATCAGGCAAACCATGAAATATCAAAGCGGATGTGTTCAAGGCCAGGGTTGCGGTAAGTGTCAAATTTTTAAGAGGGCCATTCTTCAAATTAAGTTAAGAAAAAATGGAAGGACGATTTCATGTACATATTAGAAGAGCGCTTGTCTTGTAATACCCTGCTGGAGTCAATTTCCTGGAGGTTATTATCTGGGATCTTTAACTTAAGAATGTAAAGGGTACTTTAAGGCCCCAAACAACAAGGGACAATGGCAGGAAGATGATGATAGGCTACTTCAAGGCAAGCTTGCTCTAGCGTCACATATAACTCTTAAAAAATCAGTAGTCAAATAGAAACCTTGTAAAATATACAAGCACATTGTCAGTATTGCTATAATCCGTTTGTGGATTTGACGGACTGCGTTGCTATTTAAAGACAGCAATGCGCAAGCAGGTGTCTAAAGGTGGCGATGACTACCTTACATCAGGAGCTTCGTATATCGCAGGTTTGTTAACCCAAACTGCTGGTTGTTTCTACAATAATCTTACTTAAATACTTGGATGAGGTAAGTTTGTACTACTAAAAATTGTTGCAAGTAGTTGCGGCCCAGAACTTCAGCGTGGTATAAAAGTGTTCAAATGTAATGCTTTTGGCAAAATTCTTTTAAGCGATATTTTCTATACCTAAAGTTAACTGTTTAAATAATATGTGCATGGGGTTCAAACAACATTTTACAAAAAAAACGACTTCACAATTTTTTTGTAAAAAGTTTTTTATTTCACACTTTTTAGTGCGACATTTATAGCCAGAGTACCTATTTCTCATGACAATTTCAATTAACCCAAAAACTGCTAGGATACATTGTTTTATTATGAAGTTCCCGTGTCCACCTTTCACATTCCGGCTTCATCGTTAGATCAGTTCGATAGTACCTTATAGCTCAAGTGCATCTCATGACAATTGTAATAAGACCAAACACGGCTAGGATACATTAATTAATTACGGAGTTCCAGTGCTTATCTTCCGGCTCCATCATCATCATCATTATCAAATCACTTCGATGATACCATTTTTAACAAAACTACTTTGAACCATTCATTTATTTCTATTGTCATGGTCAACTATCTTCATTGTGATATCTATATGAGTATGAAGTTCCGTTGGCCATTTCTGGTCTTCTTCATTAGTTCCACTTGATCAAATGTTGCATTTTGACTGTAAGTACTTAAGTTCTCGATGAAAATACCAAAATCACTATATAGTTGCCTATAACATTTGAGGAGTTCCTTCGATTCCTCATGGATCTCATAATCAAAACTTAATTCTGAAAAAAAGGGGATCAGTTTGGAAGCATATTTTTTATGCAGATCGGTTTGCAAAACGACGGAGTTCTAGTTAACAAACATAAAAAAATAAATTAAAAAAATACAACCGAATTGATAACCTCCTCCTTTTTTTGGAATTTGGTTAAAAATTACGTTTAAATGTCATGTCATAATTTTAGGTCGGTAGCTGTAATTTTATGATTTAAAAAAATATTTTGGGCCGGAATATCAATTTTTTTTGTAATTAAATTAGGTTAGTAGTATTTTACGAGGTTATTGGAGCTTCGTTTAGCCAAAAACTTATTTAAAATTAGTTGGTTCAATTAATGAATTAGTTATAAAACTAAATTAATAAGGAAAGATTGACTGGTACAAACGGATCAGAATGTAGTAACAACGACATATTAAAGTAACCATCATAATCCTATTACTCATATCCCAGGTTACTTGAAGAAACAGTAACATTGTACAAATGCTTACAAACAACGAATATGAGCGATAAAATATTGTAACAGTTTTAACGGAGGTTAAAATATAACAGGCATTGTAAAAGTCGGTAACAGGAAACCGTTTACGTTCACAATCTTGGAAGACAATGGTCTAACCGTCACTCGTTTCTACAGACTACGGGCTCTTGCAAAAGTTAAGCGTTACGTTAGTTATGTTATACGCAGTTTTAAATGTCGACATTCATGTTTACAGTTGTTCTGTCCATGGGTTGGAGTTGGAGTTACAACTGCTTGTTTGTATACAATTTATGTTGGATGGCCATTGGTGCAGTGGTTGAAAGATTGACTGCTGCGCTGCATGTCGCATTTAGATTCCCGCATGAAACAAATATTTTTATGGCCTACAGATTGTTCCGGGTCCGGGTATCTTGTATATATGTGAGATTACATGTCTATGAATGCATCAAAGATAGTGGAGTCATTCCTATTTTAATATCGTGCGGATTTCATAACGCATGCGGAGTTGCTCCGCATGCGGGGCTGCTGTCAGATATCACGCCTCGTATCCCACGTGCGTATTTCACGCATTACAATAAATCATCATCATTTCAGCCGAAAGACGTCCACTGTTGGACATAGGCCTCCCTCAAGCGTCGCCACAACGAACAATCCTGGGAACGACGTGCGAGTCGACTGGAGCGACGAATACTCTCATCGGGTCTTCGGTCCACCTTGTGTGGGAGGACTTCCAACGTTGCGTTTTCCAGTACGTGGTTTACAATACACACTTGTATGGTGAACATTGGCAGGGGCTACGCGTGCGGAGCAATCCTGCATGCGTGATGAAATCCACACGATAATCCTTAATCAAGAGTGAATAGGTTACTTTTCGGCAAGTGTGCTACATAGTCGACCACACTGTCGCTTTTAGTCAGGTGAGATAGTGGTCAAGCCTTAGTCATGCCTATCAACAATAAAAAAGAATATCGAATGTAACTATTCCAAAGCGTACATCTCCAGCCTGCCTAAGACAAGTTACGACAGTTTCATGTCGAATCTCTTTCTACAATCGATAAAGCCTCAGCGTAAGTGCCATTTATACCATAAAACTAAAGGATGTGGCGATGAACATTGTAGAAACGATTACATATTTTCATTCAGTCATTTTTAACGATGTGAACCTGGCTACGAATTTTGTTGAAATGATGTCATTCCCATACATTTAATTATTTTTCTGCTAGCTTTAACGATTATAGATCATCAACTGGCTCAGCCTGCTGTATGGAGAAGAAATGTATACTAGAACTCCAATGTCACAGTTTAATAATAATAATGATTTTATTTCAAGTCACAAACACCCATATCATAAATACCTTAAGTATAGACTAACCTATATAAACATTATTAAATTATTTTGTTAGTAATCATGATTTTAAATTATGTTAGTGACAGTTCACTTCGCACTACATATATCGCCTTGGAGCTATCCTGTGGTATTTGTATGTGGAAGCCACGAAACATCACAAAAAGTGGCCAAAAGTCTTCTTTCATAACAAGGTGCAGCCCCCTAGTCAAATTAAAACCGTTTCGTTTCGATTCTCTGTTCGTCGATCGCCTCGAGTAGGCCACGCCTTCGATTCCTTTATTCTGACGTCATCTCAACGCTCAGTCACGTGACCAGAACAAAGGAATAGGTGGCGTGGCCGACTCGAGGCGATCAATGAAAAGAGAATCGAAACGAAACGGTTGTAACTTGGCAAGGGGACAGGAAACAGTTCGGTACTCGCACCAAAAACGCCTTAAAATATATCGCAAACAAACATTGAATACCAAGTGGAAAGAAGGATTCCACCTTAATTTAAGCCACACAGGTTTTCTATTCAGTTATGAGAAACAGGTTCACAGAAGATACATGGGAAGGTACTATATAAATAGACCTTGGCACTATATTGTAACTTTGATGTTGTTCAAATGGTCGCAAGTTCTACATTTTATTAGATACATCGTTGTTTCAGATTTCGGCCGAGATATATTACATTGTCTTGTTTTAAGAAACGTGTGAAGTGTAGCATCAAAAAATAAAGCTGGACTGTTTAATGGTTGCAAGCGCTATTATTGAGCGCGAGGTTTTGGGTTTGACTTCAGAGTTGGGAAAAGTATTATGAGTTCCATCAAAGCATTGATCAGCAATATATCGGGTTTGTACCCGGTTGATGCCAAAAGATATGAACTCATTGTATTATGGTACAAATTTTAAAATAATTGGGGGAGGCCACTAGCTAAAGGCTTCTGCGCAGCCATGGGAAAGTAATAGGAATCGGTAGAAGTGTGTTCAATAATTTATGAGATATTACCATCATTGTTGACATATCTTCCATAAAGCTTTTTAAACTATTTTATATATCAAATGGTTTGAAGATTTATCTACACAAGTTCAAATGTTTTTTCCCATGCAACCGTCAAACACTCATGCATTTCTATTAGCATAGATCTATTGACCGGCGTTGACCATACAAAAGCCAAAACGGCACTCCTCCACGTTCTGAACAGCTACTCCGGAATGACCCAAAAAAGGCAAAATAATATTTACTGAACGACAACACTGGTCCCCGATACTAAGTTCCCTTAGTACCAAAACATTTCTGTGAATACAACGGACCCCTTTTAGAACGTGACCTAGTACACCTTTCCTCTCTTTCTAACAACATTGACCTAATATCTCCTATCTCACATCACGCATCTTAAGAAAAACCCCGTTACTTTTACCTGTGCAAAAAGGCTCTATCTGCGGAGGTGAACAGACGATGCTGGCGAGCTGTCGCCGTTTCACTCACGCGTGGAACTTAAATTTATATGTTAGAAAGAGAAAGATAGAATGCTAATCCGGTACCGTAGACCGGTGGTGCAAGTTTTTGACAGTACGTATCAAAGTTAGCGGAGTAGTTGAGTTGGTGTATAGTGTATTTAGTTTCGTTAGTGTTATTTATTATTTATAAATAAAAATATGTAATATTGTGTGATTTGTGAAGTGCCTTGTGTTTATTGGAATTACTTTTATTGAGGTACGTGATGGAATTTGTAAAATGTTGCAATAAGGCATATTTACACTAAACTTTCTTTGCATAACATGTCAGTTAGTCATCAAGGTCAAAATATATCTATAGTGTAGTCTGACCTTTAGGAAATTTATAAATCAATTAAGTTAATAAAAATCAAAGATAGATATTGTTTAGCTTGTCATTTAGAAAAATGATGATATCATGTCATTTAAGCATATAACAATTTATTTTAATCGTCTCAGCAGTTTCCATGTTTATACAAAAATAATTACAAACGACTTAATATTTTATTACCATCGCTTCCGTGTATATTGTTCTTGTAAATGAAACCTTCGAAATGTATGTAATGTGTGTATGCAAGTTCTCAAGT
The DNA here is from genome assembly GCA_949316375.1 of Mythimna vitellina. NCBI lineage: Eukaryota > Metazoa > Arthropoda > Insecta > Lepidoptera > Noctuidae > Mythimna > Mythimna vitellina. Next base: position 1,497,240 of record OX438688.1, read on the forward strand.
ACGGTTTAAAGGGCTAGTTAATTATTTAATTCATAAATGTATATTTTCACATCTTATGGAAAGAGAGGGAGAGGGTGACCAAAGAAAATATGGATGGATTGTGTGAAGAGTGATATGAAAAAAAAGGAAGTTAGTATATATATAGCATATATAGAATATAGCATAGCATGACGAGTTACAGGGCAGAGTGGAAGAAAAAAACGTGTTGCGCCGACCCCAAATAACAAGGGACAAGGGCAGGAAGATGATGATGATGATGGAAAATATGAAGTAGCCAGTAATTTAAACTGTTATGCTTGCAAATGATTTGACAAATCAAAAAGTTGTTTATTCACAAAAAGATTTTGCTTACCATATTGAAAAACTACTCTTCTATCAAGAAAGACAGAAATCGATTTATTACATTATCAGTTTCTTCATTTTAAATGAGACAGCGAGGCAGCTCTTTGGTTGATCAAAGTAATCGAATTCTGACTAAACGAATTTTGGAACAAGTTCCAAACGGTACAATTTGTATGTCAGTGGCGCGGAGATATTCGGAATACTGACATTACTGATTCTTGTGGCATGTCGATATGTCACGAGAACCTTTACGCTATGTATGTTTATTATGAATGATATGGTGTTCATTGGGACCTTTGAAGTGTTTAGATAACCACCTTCTAAACAGTTAATAAATTAAACATAACATTATTGTTTAAACATAATATCATAACATATAAACAATCATCACTGCAGCCCCAAAACATAGATCATTGACGTGGCTCAAAAAGCTGCCCAGTTTAAGTGGGACTGAGCTGGACATGAAGGCCGTATGGCGGTTGAGCGGTGGACCGATAAAACACAAAGTTGGCGCACCGAAATCGCGGCAGACCAAGAAAGAGATGGCGGGACCACTTTAATGTCTTCCTTAGGAATTGGAAAGAAGTGGCTCAGAGCTGGGAACAATGGAAGAGGTGAAGGGAGGCCTTTGTGCAGCAGCGGGACAGTATAGGCTAGATATAATAATAACATCATAACATTACTTCTGTTTTCTCAGAAGGAATTGTTTTTTTTTTCTGAGGTGTGAAATCATCAGATGATTTCTCACCATTCTCCTTCCCTGGATGGAGCAAGAGGGAATGTCACATTTTTACTGACTAAAATTATACCTGTGTGCTTCAGTTACCCTTTGCGTACTAAGACTACGGGCTTTCTTTTTTAGAAAATCGATCATTGTTTAAAAGAACCATCGCAGCCATCGCAATGGCCTTTTTTGTGGATGAAGTTGTTTGATGATTTGAGAGGCAAGTTAGGAGGATTATTGGCAATGATGCACTGGTCTAGTCGAGGCTTCAAAGTCTTGAGCATCGACTCCGAGTTGCTAGCCTGTCGGTTTTCTAACGGTTGCATTTCGGGGAATGTGCGTTAGAATTGCATAGTCTAATTCCACCATTATCGGACCACCAGGCGTACGGCGATGCTCCACCAGTACATGGTGGACATCCCACCTGTATACACAAAACATTTTGGGAACACATTCATTTTGCGTACAGCTAAGGAGTAGAATTCCCTGCTGGAGTCTGTGTTTCCTGATGGCTAGAACCCAGGAACCTTTAAGTCAAGAGTGAATAGTTAACATTTAGGTAAGCGCGCTCCATCATCAACCACATCGTCGCTTTCCATCAGGTGAGATAGCGGTTCAGCGCAAACTTATAAACAATAAAAAAAGTGAGTCATTAAGTCAAAAGTGAATGAGTTACTTCTAGACAAACGTGGTCTATCGTTGGTCTCTCCTACTATGCTTACGACCACAAGACTGACGAAGTGGTATGTCAATAAATATATGAGATTCATAATCTCTAAGGCATAGCTCAAATGTGAAATTTTGGAACTCTAATAAATTTTTCGTCTAGTGTACAGGAAACATTAGTTTTCTATTTATATATACATATGTTTTAATAGGATATATTTAATAGGGTTCCGTACCTCAAAAACAAAACGGACCCTTATAGAATCACTTTGTTCTCCGTCCGTCTTTATGTCTGTTTGTCTGTCAAGACTTTTTATCTCGGGAACGCGTGAAAGTATTGAGTTGAAATTAAAGCCATATACTTAAGTTTGCGCTCTCTTGAAGCTGGGAAAAAATCTAATTTTTAACTTAACAAAAAAAAAAGATACGGCCGTTAATGTCTCAAAAAACGTATTTTTCGACACTCTTGAGGAAATCAAAATTCAAAGGGTACTTTCCGTTAACCCAGAATCCTGAGTCTTGTAGCACAGATATAGGAATAAATCTGAAAACTGAAAATTCGTTGATACGTCACAACAAAAAAACAATTGCGATTCGGAAAAATCTTTGAGACTCCATTCGGGAATTGAACTGTTTACATAGGTAAGTTTGTAGGGAAACCCCAGGGCGCGAGTCCGACTCGCACTTGCTCAGTTTTTTTATTACTTTTAATTCTTCACCATTTATTTATAACCCACAGTATAAATTGATACATATTATTAAAGATCACGTCTTCCTTTCTACTTTAAATGGACCTTGATAATATAATATAATATGCAAAGAACAATGACATTTTAGGTTCTCATTTTGAATGCTTTGCTCTGTGTACGTAATATTTCGTAGATTGCAGTTGCATCATCTTTAATGAGCTGTGATAAATGAAGTTAGTGCTTAGTAATAACAAGACCGAATTAGGAGTTGAATTAAACATTTTATCATTCAAACTGTACTTTAGTCTCTAAAGTACAGTTTGAATTCCTGTCAATCTTTGACACTAAAACGGAGTTTGGCACGTTCTTAAGAGGGTGCTTTTCCACTCGCCTGTCGTCAACATTGAGCATTGTTAAAAGCTTGTTGCTTCATCTAACGCAATCCAACACGATATTTAATGAAGAGAAATGCAAAAAAAGAAAGATAACGCCTACAAGCTCTTTTGGCCTTCGATAATTCTATGATTTATTCAAATATTTCAAAAACTACTAGCTAAAATATGGCGTCAAAAAACTCCTCCGCATCGCTGTCGACTGGAAGTGTACCCAAAAGGCTTTCGTTTTTGATTTAAGTGTATATATAGTTTTAATTAGTTAAGTGTTTTATGTATTCATTTTTTAAGACTGCATTGGATTATAATTATATTAAATTCATTAATAAAAAAAAATAAAAAAAAACTTATTCCAGGAAATATGTGTTTTTTAAACCCTTATAAGTTTTTAAAAAAAAATCTCGTCATTCAGAATCTCAATTAAATGTACAAGGCTTCTGTTGATGTATTTTTTTATATTTTTAATATATGAGTACATTATGAAGAGCCAAAGTTCACGTAAAATAGCAGATTTTCAGAAGTTTTTACTAGATTAGTTTTAGACAAATATATGTTTTGATTTCTACAGAAGCCTAGATAATATCCACAAGATAGCTGTGTATCCAAAATATCTCGGTTAAGATGTATAATAACATCATAATCACGTAAGAGCGGTTGTATGAAAATTAACCTCGAAAAGGATACTCTTAACTATTAATACTCAATGCAGGAACCGGCCACAGGGAGGCCTTTAGTATGACAAGAGCAGTGTATATATCGAAACAGTTTTCACTCATCTAAAAACATACATCATCTCTCTAACCTTTTCCCATCTAGATTGGTCGGCTTTCAGTCTAACCAGATGCGGGTCAATAAATGTTTTGCATGGAGCTACTACACATCAGACTACCACAACCCAGGTACTGGGTAACATGATACTCATTGGATAACTGATAGTCTAGACTTTCAGGCATTTGACTACCTGTAACGACTGTCGAAGATCTATGAAGGACGAACGGCTTCACGTGTTTTCCGAGGCACGGGGTGTCAGTAATGTCCTAAATAAACTTACAAAAGTACTTAGCCAGTTTCGAAACCGCAATTTCATGCATGAGAGGTGGGTGCCTCCACCACTGGGCCGTCATGACACCCATCTAAATACACACACTCGTTTAAATATCTATAAGTAGATCTATAAAAGGAAAAATATATTTTGTAGAGGTGGGAAACCATCAAATATCTTCTCCTGAGGTAATGTCAATATTTTACTGACTAAAGCCCACTAGTGTTCCTTTAGTTGCGTTTCAGGGCACTGGTAACTCTTTTAAACAATCTTGGGGCCCATGTTTGAATAACCTGCTTCCTAATTATATTTTAAATTTGTAGTCAGTCACTAAAACAAATACATAGCCTATCAAAATTATAACCCTCCTTTGGTTTTGCCGTAGTCGGGTAAAAACACAATGAACGCTTAGTATAAGGTACATACGTTCCTTAATCTTTATTACTTTAGTGCCGCTGTGGCTGCAAAGAACCTCAAGCGGCGAAAATATAACAACCTCGTCGGCAGTTATATTTTTGAGCCGTTTGGGATTGAGACTCTTAGGCCGTGGGGTCCGAGTGCTCATGCGCTTTTTAAAGAATTATCCAAACGGCTAGTTGACACTTCACGTGACCTAACTGAAAGCTGCACCTAACTGAAACTGCAGGACTGGCTTTTACCTCGGTCAGAGATTAAGCATTACCATACAACGTGGCAATGCCGCCAGCCTTTTGGGCACACTTTCAATCGAGAGCGATTCAGAGGAATTTTTTGACGCCATATTTTAGGTAGGAATTATTGTGTATATATAATGTAATTTCATTAGTTTAATTAATTAAGGGTTTTTATTTTTCATAACTTTTTGTAATTATTTCTTTTTTACTAATTCATAAAGGTATTTCTTTAGTTTAAATATCAAGTTTGACTATATGGAGTAGAATACACCCACCTTAAAAGTGTTCTGGTTCTGGTCTAATTAGGAAATGAAAGCGTGAAGATATAGGTAAATACGAAATTGTATGGTCAAACCGGTCATTGGGACCTATAATTTGTTAGTGTATATTTTTTTAAGTGGTCATTATTTGTACCTATCTGAAACCTACAACTGAATAGACTGACTGTAAGAAGCTGCCATTGAAGATGGTAAGGAAAATCTACCCTTTAATGGATGTGATTCCAGCTTACATGGTATTATATTAACTATAACTAAATCCAACCAAATTCTCTCCAAATTCGATCTAGTATTACTGCAAATCACTTCATAAGCTCAAGATTCATACAAAACTACACTCAAATGAAGATATAATGTGGTGTATATTGGGTGTCATTATTTGATTACCTATTTCCTAATATTGTATCCTAATTAGCACCACTGTCAAATGGTGTAATAATAATACTAAGTTTGACTTCTATTTTGTTCCCAAAATCTACAGTTTTATTTATTTAGTTAGGTTCACCCACAGCACATATACACACACATAAAAACAAATCATAGGTACAGTTCTAATATACATGCTAATTACGGGTAAACACAACATTACAGTCCACACCAGTTTACCGCTTTGTTGCTCACTTAAGTTTTTAGGATTCCTTAGCAAAATGGCAAAAAACGGAACCCTTCTGGATTCGACATGTTTATCTGTCCGTCTGTATGTCACAGCCACATTTTTCTGAAACTATAAGAACTATACTGTTAAAACTTGGTAGGTAAGTAGATGTATTTTGTGAACCGCATTAAGATTTTCACATAAAATAGAAAAAAAAATTGGGGTTTCCCCATACTTAGAACTGAAACTCAAATTTTTTTTTTTCATCAAACCAATACGTGAGGGGTATCTATAGATAGGGTCTTCAAAAATGATATTGAGGTTTGTAATATCATTTTTTTTCTAAACTGAATAGTTTGCGCGAGACACTTCCAAAGTGGTAAAACGTGTGCCCTGTAACTTTTAAAATAAGAAAATAACAAAAGTAAAAAAAATATATGATGTACATTACTATGCAAACTTCCACCGAAAATTGGTTTGAACGAGATTTAGTAAGTAGTTTTTTTTTAATACGTCATAAATCGTAAACCGCGATTTACCTTTCAAGTTTGTACGGAACCCTCAGTGCGCGACTCACACTTGACCAGTTTTTTTAAACAATTGTGACAATTAAGGAAACAGGTTAAAAGAAAAAAAAACAGACAAAAACAAAACAAAACAAAGTTCGGTTCCTGACAAGGAATAATCATCATCCCCCTAGACTTGTCCCAACTAGCTTGAGGTCGGCTTCTAGCCTAACTAAATGTGGCTGAATATATTGATTTACAAAAAGTCTAATGACTCAAGACTCCTTTGAATATTTTTCGCAACTCCTCATAGTTTCAGATTTGACCATTCACACGCACTTGAACAATTCACTTTGTATACACATACTAACTTTTAGAACTGACTTGTGACATAGCACGAAGAATCGCCAAACTTAAATGGGCAGGGCTCATTTCTCGCAACACAGATGGCCGTTGGGGCCGAAAAGTTCTAGAGTGGCGACCGCGTACCGGAAGACGCAGTGTTGGAAGGCCCCCTACAAGGTGGACCGATGACCTGGTGAAGGTTGCGGGAATCCGATGGATGCAAGACGCACAGGACCGTTCTTTGTCATTTGGGGGAGGCCTATGTCCAGCAGTGGACGTCTATCGGCTGAAATGATGATGTGAAATAACGGTTAAACGTACTACCACACATCGACCCATTCCCGGAATAACAGAGATAAAACATTTGACGTTTTTAATGAAGACATACAAACTAAGATAATATCTAAATATGTGGGAAAACACAGACTTGATTATGTATAAAGTTTTCCGTGTAAACGATAGTTAGTAGGAAACGAGTTACTTAATACGATGAGCTAACAAGTTGAAGTTGCTCATGCTATACTAAGACATGCGGGAGGTTGCTTAAACATGTTCCCAGGCATTTGTCAAGTTATAGTTGACCTGTCATGAAAACTTTATGAAATAATGATCTACACTAGTCGGGGAATAGTTTGGCAATGGTCAAATCAGCTTTATCATTCAACCAAGTATTAAGTCGGAACTTTAATGATAACTACAGTAAACTCAATACACGACTCATAGATTAAGTTAGTTTAAAAGTTTTTGTTGCTATTTTAGTTTACAATAATGTTTTATTCTATTATATTTTATTCCCTCTTCTAGAGAGAAGGCCTGAGTCCCAACATAACATTATAAGGCCGACTATGGCTTTATTCTATTATATTCTCGTTAAAAAATAAAAAGATCCGTTTTGACATTTGAGAAAAACCCTAGAATGTAACTTGGAACGAAACTGAAAGAAACAATAAAATAATAATTACGGGTCCGGTGTAGTAGTAGCTACACTACACCGTACAAGTCACTAGGTATTTAAAATACAAATGTCAAAAAGGGCCTTTTATTTTGGGACAACTTTAAGTTCTAGTTTTTGGAATATTTTTATTCGAAATTGGGTGGTGCTAGCAGCTTTGACCGCGTGAAAGTGGTCCCAAGGTAATATAAAAAATTAAAAGTATCCTATGCTATTCTATAACATGGTCTACCCGTTAAAATCTTTTAGAACCTGAAATCCGTCCAGCCTTCCGTGCGAGCAGAAGTAGTAAACACACACACAAACAAACATTTGCCTTTATAATACTAGTGTGATTTAGAAATAGTGACAACATATCGACCAGTACAAACAGCTTCATTATGCTAAATTTCATGCTCCTAGTCTCAGAAGTTTCGGCTGCTATGCATTGATATTATCAGTCAATTTCTCTTTTTATATAGATTACTTCATAGAATTTTCCTCGGATGGTGTATTTATTGAATTTTATGTTTTTTTTTCTAAAATTCAACAGAAAAATTATTGATGCGATATTAAAAACATGATAACATAAATATCTTAAATGATAATGTAGCCCACAGCGCTGTTCACAGATTACCATTATAGGCTAGGATAGAAGCTGCATGTATGACAGTTATATCACTTTAGTACACAAGTATTACCTCTTCAGGCAACCTCCTCCCGTCCCGTCCGTTCCATCTTCCTACCAATGATAATGTTCTCACTTCGTTAGTCATGACCTATATAATTATATCTACAAAACTGACTTCATTCAGCTACTGAGTAGTTTCTAATAAATGACACCAACAACTCTAACCGACTCGTAAACCGGCTCAAAGGCCCTACTACAAGCTCTTAACGCGATCCATTTTACGACCTAAACTGAACTGTTAAAGGGAGAGTTATATAGGATGTATATCTCAAACCCTCTTTCTCGCTCGCATGCCTAACATTTAAACCCGTCATGATAAGCCACAGAAATATTAATAATAAAACAACAGAAATGCTATCTACTACTGTTTTTTAATACTGGGACGCGTGTCGCCGGTTGGCAAAGCTACTAACACATAGACAAACAATAAATACACACTATCGCCTACATATGCATTTTGCATTTTAGCAACAAAAATTTAACTTTTAGCGATGATATTACGCAATATTTTCTAAAACGCATGGTCTCAGGAGTCCCTGTAACCAATAATAAACGTATGCGAAAAGAAGAAAATGATAACGCGCGCTCACTCACACTTGTGTTCTATGAGACACATGCGTGGCAACAAGGTCACGCGTCTTTGTGACTTCTGTTGCCTTATTATTAAGATTTCTATGTGGTAAGGCCCTCTGCACTAGAACAAACTAGCAACGTAATAATAATAATTCCTTTATTTTCTTGTAACATAGTGGTACTTAGATCTTATAATACAACAGGTACAAGGTTCTTCTTGCTCCGCCTTATATTCAGCATGGAAATTTTAATTCAACTATTTTGTTTCTTTTTTAAAAAACATTAATTTAACTTATACAAACAATCCTATTTATAATATGTCAATTAGAGAAATGCCAATAAATTAAATTAAATAACAATAACATTATCATTCTCATCATCTTCCTGCCCTTGTCCCATCTTATTTGGGGTCGGCGCGACACGTTTTTTTCTTCCATTCTATCCGGTCAACCGTCATACTATCACTAACTTCCTTTTCTTTCATATCACTGTTCACACAATCCATCCATCTTTTCTTTGGCCTCCCTCTCCACCCATCCACATGTATACTCATAACTCTTTTGTTGTTTTAACATGTGTTTCATCTCTCCTCTTTACATAAATAAAATAACAAAACGATTAAATTAAAATAAAATGTCAGTAAATTAAATTACGAATGTCAAATTAAAAAAATGACCACGAAATATATTACAAATTTCAAACAAAAAAAAATTAAATAACATGTCAATAAGTTAAATTACAAATGCAAAAAAAATAATAATGTAAAAATTGAATAATTCATTCGATAATTAAGTAGCCACGCACTCTAATCATCCATTAGAAGAAAGTCCACTAGAACATCGCAACCTATTCCAGGGTTCGAAAGCTTCTTATAAATCGCTCGATATATTCTAGGTTGAGGCAGTAACGCAACGCTATTGTATTCCGACCTCGTGTCACTGAACCAAGCACAATGCTCGTGAGAAATCACCATAATTGTTAGGTTGTGGGCATGAAACCAGCGAGAAGCAATGGGCAAGCGGGGCAGTGGTGACGGTATAGTAGGGTACACTTCAGTAGCTGTTGGTAATAAAATTCACTGCTGCTTATAATGATATATTTATAAGTCCACGCAACCTTTAGTCACAGATTAAATGTAGATCTGTGACATCTGTTCCAAAAGCCTGAAGTCTGAAATCCTGATAATCTGCTTAGTGTTATCAAAGGTTACCCGATTTGGAGGTCTCCTATGTAAAATACTGCTTTTCAGTTGTACGGGATGAAGTTAAGCTGATTGTATTTTTTTTTCTTAACGTTATAAATTTGTGCTTGACTGCAATCTCACCTGATGGTAAGCAGCGATGCAATCGGTGACGGTGAAGCGCATTAGTTTATTAAGAGCTTATTCACTCTAGCCTTGAAGACACCTAAACTATAATCAGATGGGAAAACCACAGTAGGCAAATTGTTCCAGTCCTTCAATGTACGCGGTATAAACGACGAGGCGAAGTGCTTAGGCCGGACCGTAAGAGTCCAAAGTGGGTGAGTCCAATATTATTATGCCAGTGAAGACTACGCTCGGTTGCGTCCTGCCAGTTTGCAAGCACTTCTCGCTGATATCGTGGCCACAACCTTAGAGCTCCTTCAAACTACTAGTTTTTGTGTCAGAGGAACTTCGCTGCTAATTCCTTTGTCTAAATGTTTTGTTGTTTGGCATTTTATGGCGTTTGATATAATAAGGGTTGCAAAAAAGTGTGCTGCTAGCAATTTTGGTTTGTGATTTTTTTTTCGATTCTTGGTGATTTCAGCAGACATAATAATAGCAATTTTAGAAGAAAATATATTTCATAAATACGCAAAAATATTTAAACTGCTACGACTTCTACGACTACGCTTCTTGCTGTCTTGCTAAATCACTCTACAAGCTATAACATATATTTCGACTCATAAACATGAAAATGTACATCGAAGGACTGGTACAATTTGCCTGCTGCGGTCTTCCTATACGATTACAATTTAGGTGTCTTCAAGTCTAGATTGAATAGGCTCTTAATAAACTAGTGCGCTTCAGTATTAATGATTGCATTACTGCTTACTATTAGGTAAGATCGCAGTCAAGCACTAGTTTATATCAATTACAAAAAAATAAAAAACGTAAGTAACCAGTGACAGTAAATATTCAATAAAAAAATAGAATTATCTCTTTCCCAAGAATAAATTCTAAGATGATTATTATCACACATACATCATATAAATCACGCACGTTGATAACATTTACTTAGATAACATTAATTTAAAAAAATTGGAGTGAATGACACGATTTGAAATGTGACGACAATCACAAGTGCAAACGCAGCACTTGGAACGATAAAATTCTTCTCAGTAATTTATTTATATATTAATAAACATGTGGACTGTGTTTAAAAATAAATGTACCAGGAATATTCCATTTAGATAATAACTTTTCTAGGATTTCTTAACTTTTTGCCTGGAGAAAAGTTAACCCAACCACATTTGACTCTCGTGCTTGAGGATTTCTCAATTCATATTTTATGTACTTTTCTTAGATTATCTAAGAAAATTATACTGACACTCTATGTTTTGGAAAGCACGTAAAGCCGTTGGTCCCAAATGTCATTCGTAGATCTTTGATAGTCGTTACAAGTAGTCAGACGCCAGAAAGTCTGACCATCAGTCTATCTATGGAGTATCGTTTCGCCCAGTAACTGGATTGTGGCAGTCGTACCATGTAAAACATGGGTATTTCTTCTTCTACCCAGTAGGTACACTCCTGCCAGAGTGGTCGTGGTCATCACTGTGAATCACGATGAGTGATCATCTTGGAACACGGCGCCATTCATCGCGGACTGCAGCTTTCCGGGTACATTAATACATGGGTATTTATTCGCATCTGATTAGGCTGATAGCTGATAGCCGATTTTCCCAATGGGGAAAAAACTAAGAGATGATAATGAATTTATAGTGTTGTAGCGATATCCTTTGTTGCTCAGTTAGATGTTGTAGATGTGTAATTGGAAGTCGCTCCAAGTAAAAAAATGATATTCAACCTCATCTGGTTAGACTGGTAGCCGAACCGAACACAGTTGAGAAAAGTCTAGGGAGATGGGATGATGAAGAGTTTTACAGGAAATACACTAGACAGACTTACCATTGGGTGTGCCCAAATCTGTAGGATCTTGGAAATATTAACCATATTATTGAACTCACCATCGACAGACCTGTCGTAAAAAAGAAGACTTTTGGCCAAAAGGTGTCGTGTATCGATGTTTCCGAGGACGGTTACGCGACACCATGCAGCGGAACACGACGCCGATGTTACGTTTATAATTATAGTTTATAGTTTGTGATATTTTTTTTATGTATTAGTTTATTTGGTTTATAAAATTGTAAAATTATAATGTATTTTATCTATGGGCCTTAATTGCCTGACAATAAAGAAACAATAATAATAATAATTACCAGGGTGGCTTCGGTTGTGGTCCTGGAATAGGAAAGAAACACGGGTGAGTTTAAGTCAGTAAATTCTAAAACACTTATCTGAAACCCTACCAATAACGCGATCCAATAAACGACCTAAACTGAACTATCAAAGGAATAGGCCTACATAGGGCGAATAACTTCATCTTTCTTTCTCGCTTGCACGACTGACATTTTAATACTTTTTGTTGGTCTGAGATTTTAACATGGTAAAGGACGTTCTACTCGGTCGGTCAATTATAAATATATCTAAAGCTAAACCAAAACCTACATAGCTCAATTAAATATATAACTATAATGGCTATATATATCATCCTGAAAAATCTACTTACCGTATTGTAAAAAGTGTAGCGTGAACATAGTCCAGTGAACCACTTACCCAATGCCAACAGTTTTGCGGTCAGACATTCTTGTATAAACACTTACGTCATCGCATTGTTTTGCAACGCTGATCTTTGGGTGACGATGAGTGGCCAGTGCTAACATTTGACTGGGTATACAGTGGCTCTCAGAGTGAGTTGCACCAGTTAACTTTAACGATAACCAGTACTTCGTCATTTGTAATTCATATGGTTAATATGGGTTGCACTTTAGCAACAGTCAAAATGGCGTCACAAATGACGATAACATTAACCGCTCAAATTAGGGCGGTCAATGGCTACCTACAGTTACGGTTAAAGCTGATGACATATAATTACTTTTTCTTGACAAAACTTTAACTTTTACATGACAGTATAACAGCAGATATGAACAGCAGACATCAGTTTGAACACAGACTATATTCGTAAGCCCTTGTCCCATGTTACTTAAGGTTAGCGCAACACATTTTTTTTTTATTCCATTGTATCCTGTCAGTAGTCACGCAATTAATGACTCTCTATTCTCTGATACAACTCCTCCCATAATCCATCCATTTTTTCTTTTATCTCTATCTCTGAATGGATTACGTGAGAAGTAAAAAGAAAGAAAGGGGAGTTAGTTATAACGTCACTGGTGATAAAATAGAATGGACCCCAAATACTACGGGATAAGGGCAGAAAGATATTTTTTTTTATCACATATTAAGTAAACGCCAGAATTCTATTGGTTAATACAAGTAACAATGAAAAATATTTTCAATACTTGCAATTGCCGTCGTGTAATGAAGAAATCGGTGCTAAATGGCAACCAAGTCGATTTCGGATCGGATGTTGCACAATGGTTATTCAAATAAATAGTACTTCCTGCAATTCGACTGAACAATATTTCTTACTTTTTTGGATTTGAAGAAGAGCAAAACCGTCGAAAGTAAAGTTTGTTCAAATGTTTTTATGTTTATTAAATTACATTACGTTTAAACGGCTGAACCATTATGGAGGCAATTTAGTGTACGGTTAGACCGTATCCTGGAACAGAGCATAGAATATGAACAGGAATCATGTTCCCTTAGGATAAGTTGTACTTTCAAGCAGGTGAAATCGCTGGCAGAAGCTAGTTTTTCTATAACATAGTCGTCACTTATTTTCTCGGCTATGCATGCTAGCAAGAAAGAGGGATGGAGCTGTATACTTTATACAACATTATTTTTAGTATATGCGAAACCTAAATATAGTTTGTTCAGAATCAGTAACTGAATCGATTCCAGTAATTTTTACACCATGTTATATTTTTCCCTTTAACAGTTTAGGTCGTTAAACGAATGGTGTAAATAAATACACTTCTGCTTAACCCATTGCGGAATGCAGGCGTGACGTTGTGTTATATTGGAACCTTATCTTCTTATCTTACCTTTGTGGTCTGTTTTTCACACTTAGTCCTTATCGGACCATTGTGCGTGGGCCATGGCGGCCTCTACTGCAACCAGCCCACCTCATTCCAGAAACAGATGAGTCTCTTCAGTTTTCTTAGGGATCTATCAGTGAATTCGCTGCTCCCAAGGTTTGTGTTGTTATCTCGCTGATGGCTGTGCACTTAAAGAGCACATGAGTGACAGTTTCTCCTGACTCCATGTATCCGCTGCACAGAGGGCAATCTGTGATATTCATTGTGAAGAAGTGTTTGTTCACGAAGCAGTGCCCAGTGATAGATCCTGCAACCAGACGCAGGCTGCCTCTGTCCAGTCTCAAAAAGTTGCTGTTTAGGGTTCTATTTAAGCTTGGCATGGCTTCTTTAGCCTGCCTGGAGCCCTGTGGCAGGGACCACCTTCCGGCTTGTGCATTTGTGTGCTCTCGTAGCCAACCCACGCAGCCAACTAAAGGGCATGATGGTTTTCGGTCCGAAGACCACCGTGCCAGAGGTGCGTCGTTGCCCAGTGAACCGCTGTGTCCTTTTATCCAGTGCAGTGTCACAGTGTTAATATTTAACACTGTGGTGCGTTCTAGTGCAGAGTGGCATTCTTGTATGAGTTTCGAGGTTGTTCTGGGTTTTTCTAGCGATTGCAGTGCTGAGGCACTGTCGGAGATTATGCGGTTATGAGTATCCGTAACTTTTCTGGCTTCTATGGCGTTGGCCGCTAGAATGATGCCAACACATTCTGCCTGGTAGACTGAGTTGACTTCTCCTAGCGGTTTTGATATCTTTATATTAAAGTCATTGGAGAAGACTCCGACTCATTGTCCGGTGTTCGTCTTTGATCCGTCGGTGTAAATTCTCAGTTCTTTGGGGCCTGAGCAATTATACGGTTCTTCCGCTAGTTGGATGCTGTAGTGTTTTTGGAATTACAGTGCTTTGGGGGCTTTGTCGTTGGGGGCTGTCATCATGGGCTGTCGCTTAATGGCATCTTCTATAATGCGTGTATGTGCAATTCGAGAGTCCGTTTTCAGTGTGCCTGGTAGTTCAAGTCTGAATACTGACAGGGCTGCTTCCTCCTACACTATTTGGAACCTTTTAACCGAGTTTATACAAACCTAGATACAAGTATTTATATATGTAGGTACGTACATTACAAGTACAACGACTTAGAATGTCACAAGCTCGCGGCGGTGGCCAGCCGATTGAGAAATGAAACCAAAGCGACAGGTTGATTGTTCAATAACTGGTCTTATTTGAATATGCTCGTTATTATTAGGATTTAAAGCACAATAATGTATTATGATATCTTAAGTCCTAGTCTTACAGTTAATAATACACTACTGGGGCCATGGGCTGTCTGAAAGGGAACCCCGGGGACCTGGAACGCAAGGCAAAGAAGGAACATACTGGAGGTTATAGTCAATAAAAGTCTGACACGTCCTCTCGCTCCACCCTACAGCGTGAGAGTCATTGGATGATTTCCCATCTAAATTTAAAAAAAAATGTTTAGAGCTTGACGGATCTGGAGGAGATAGGTACGGTTACAGATATGAAATTATTTCGGATTTTCCGCTAGTTTCGGGTACAGATATTCGAATTTTAACATTATAAAAGTAAAATATAAATAGCAAGATTTAACTTTTATGTCTAGTCTAAATGATATTTTATCAGATCCTTTTGCAACCTGTCATTTAGACTACACACATTTTCCGATGTGCGTTTTGAAGTACGTACAAATAATTACTAAGTTATTACTTAAGCATAATGACCATGGTTGCATTTTATTTAAGACGTAATAATCTATCTATAATTTTATCATTTAGACAATACTATCACAAAACTTATACATGCGCTTGCGGACCTTAAAATTGCTAGCCGATATATCCTTTTTTTGCGCTGAAAATTCATATAACTCTTCCCGCTCTCGGTTAAGTGAGAAGGAGTGTTAAAACTTTACGGACTAAAACTTTTTTGTATTCCTTCAGTTGCTCTTTGCGTTCCAGGGCCGGGGTAACTATTTTAAATAATCTCGCAGCCCTAACAATCTCTGAGGCATGCCATAATCATGGCAGTTAGACCCTTGAGGGCTAGAGATGGATTCTCACCTGAAGGTGAGAATCCCTCACCTTCAGGTGATGAGGCACATCCATGTCGATAAGGACATGCATGTGCCACATTGACATGCATGATGTCATGATGTGCATGTGTGTGTGTGTGAGGACACAGGTCCTCATCAACATGCAACATCGGATTCAGGCGGAAGAAACGCCCGGGTGTCACCAATATGTAAATCACCCAGAGGACACGGTGGAGCACATGGTTGATGTGTGCCCCGCTTGGATAGAGCACCGCCGTGTTCACGTGGAGGCGATCGGCGGCAACGACGTCTCACGCTGGGCCCTGGGAGTAGTAATGGCAAAGGTGGTTGCTTCCTTCTGCGAAGCAGTAATGCTCTATGAATTCACACCTTAAAAAACCCTAACAAGCCGATATACTCTTATAACAGTATCGGCATTATTATAATGATAATGTTGTGTAATGCACTAGCTCAGTAATACTGAGTAACCAAATGTTATGAATGTTAAGTATTTTTTTTAATTACGTATAACTATTATGAGTGGTTATGGCTGTGAGTCTTCACGCTTGAGGAAAGAAGACCTCGAAAATATATTCGGCTTGTTTATATTCTGTGAATTGTTAGTTCTGGGGCATGCTCTCGAATGAAGTCATCATGTATCCCGTTATAGATGGATTTAATGAACTGCCTACTAGAAAACTGTACCACTGTGAAAGAGCTGACAATATTTTTGGTTTCTGTTTAACGATTTATTTATTGGCTTATCTACAATTGTAACAGTTTACTATCAAAAGATACGAGCTAATATAGGTACCAAATGTAGAATATCACAGCATGCTTAAGAAGATTTTATAATTTGTGAAAAAACAGATTCGCACATCAAAACCACTGAACTCGAAGGAATGAAGCATCTTAGCAAGCGAGCTGCGACCACATCATCGCTTACCTTCAGGTTTGATAGTGGGCAACGTGAGCAATAATAATAAAGGTGGTATGAGCGGTTTGAAAGAAAAAAGGGGTTAACAGAGGAAAATGGAATAATATTTACGAGTTGCTCCAAAACCAAGTAACATGGGACAATAGCAGTAAGATGGTGATGATGACTAGAGCTCTATGTATCGACGACGTAAATCCTATTATTATACGAACACTGCTTTACGAATAGGTACTGACAAATGCTTGCACTGACTGGACAGGTCTGTTCAAATCTGAGTGGTTCTTTCCTTATAAGACCATCTCTGACACTAATCTGCATGGTTTATGATTTAACCATTACAGGTTTGCTGTGTGGACTTTAAAAAAGGACCGATCCCTGAGTTTGTTTCGGTGTTTCTGCTCAGGGTAGTCAGCAAACAAAACACCGGCCTCATATAGTTTAAATTGACAAAAAAATGGTCGAGTAAAAGTGTGTTTTATTATTTACCATACTTAACTTTTGGTATTTGGTGTAACGATCCTCACGCCCTATAATCTTCAGTCCTGGGGTAAGTGGAGAGGTCTTTTAGATGTTTACCAATTTAAGCCAAAGTTTAACCACTATCTCATGTCAACATGCACAGTGATGGTAAGCGATGATGTGGCCGACTATGGAGCACGCTTGCCTAGAAGTAACCTATTCACTCTTGACTTAAAGACCCCTAGGCTATAGATATCAGGAAATAGACTCCGGCAGGGAATTCTACTCCTTAGCTGCACGCATAATGAATGTGTTCCCAAAATCCTTTGTACGTATGGGTGGGATATCTACAATGTACCGGTGGTGCAACGCCGTACGTCTTATGGTTCGATGAGGGAACGGACGTGGCGGAATGAATATAGCTAGATTTCGCATCTCTCGATCAGCATGATCTGTGCACTGGTATTGGAAAAACCACTCTTGGTGGTGGGCATTAAAGAAAACACTAATTGGGCAGAAGGGTAGCGCTGCTGAGCCGCATCCGCCACCTCACTCACATGCTGTGTGAAACCGATCGTCTTCTGATTTCCACTGTGCGAACGGTAGACACAAGAGTAGATTATTTTATCTAGGCCTGGTTCACCACAATCCAAAGCGTTGAGAACCTGGAGTCTTCAGTGATGCCGAGAAGCCGATAGCTGATGTCGTCCCGGGAGTACTTACACACACCCGCGTATGGTTTGAAGTTGTGCTCCAAGGTAAACCCTGGGAAAGAAAGATACAACACATCACACGGACCTCTGATCTGCGTCTCCGAAAGGAATTGGAGAGCTGGTTTTTCAGTCTCCAGGTGGTGGTAGACGAGATTAGAGTGTAGACCTCGTATGTTAGTGAGGTGCACTTGTGAGAGAGGGAGTGCGGCCGCGCGTACTGAAAGAACGACATCATTAAGGGATTAGTCTGGAGACTGTAGAGACGCCCGAGCCCCCCTTGCACATGTCCATCGGGTCCTCTCGTCTGGTCGTAAACCAGCATGATCGAATACCAACACCCTCCACGACTAGTCTCTCGTCCATATCAGCACGAGCGAGATTGATCTGCTTGCGTTGGAACAGCTTTTTCGACCTAACTTCACTAGACTGGCTACACTGAGTATCATACCGGAACTTGGCCGGGCCGCTTGGCAGCACGTCTTTGCTCAGTAGGTAATCGCAACCTACCACCTGTTTGTGTCACCTGATTAGCACCACCAAGGTACCATGTGTAGGGACTTGCTTCGAGTATTCTCTTACGGACGCGGGTGACTCAACCCACAAAAACTTTGGGTGCTAGGCTACATGTTTTGCATTTTATTCTCGATTATTCTTAATCTTACAATTTATCACGTTCTTCTAGTAAGCCATTTCCTTTTGCAGATCTTCTGAATCCCAATTCTTATAAACTAAAATCAGCAAGTCAAATTAAATAAAAATACGGTAATCTTATTTTTAGAATGGCAGAAATAATATTCCAGCGACGAAAGATCCCGACAGTCATATCAGACCCAAACCCGCTGATAATCCTGTTAATCATTTCGCTGCTACAAACATGCTGGAGCCAGGTCATCAACAGAGCACCTCACTTTGTGCCGCAGATCGGGGACATGTCACAGTTCAGTCTGTCTGAAGACACGCCTGTTGGAACTCCGGTTTATCATTTAAAAGGTAGTGTATGAGTTCTTCTTTAGTCTATTCTCATTTTATAAAGAAGATAGATCTGTATATTTGTTTGTGATGAATAAACTCAAAAAGTGAAAGAATTTTAAAATTGATCCGGTATGGATCAATTTTAAAATTCTTTCACGAGTTGTTACTTTATCACTGGGTGCTGGTTACATATTTTTAACTTCGACGCTAGTGAAGCTACTATATAAAAGTAACAAAATTGACATAACACTTTTTTTTTCTTTACTTTGATCATCATTTCCAATTTTGTTTGCATACAAAATTAATATAATATATTTAAAAATATGACATTTCAGTAATTATAGGCCTCTGACAAAACTTTAAATACATCTAAAAAAAATTGTTAAAAGAACTGTTTATTTTTAATTGCCAATATAACCGTTTAAATAATTCTTTTTCCAGGTGTCGATCCAGAAAATGGCCCTCTTCGCTATTCCATATCTGGACAATACTTCTCAGTCGACTCACTGACGGGTGTTGTCACTCTTGCCAAGACTCTAGACAGGGAAGAGCAGAACGCCTTAGAAGTTATCATTAGTATAACAGGTAAGGTCATATCTACAACATATGGTGAAGTGTCCGGTTATGTACTGTACATAAAGTGTTCTTTCAAGTGTAAAAATTATTCGTTTTCGTAAAAAGTAAAAGTATTTACAGTCAATAACCGGGACATACTGTATAAATACTCGATTGCTTCCAAATACATATTTACAGTAAACGTAAGCATTGCTTAAAACGATGCATACTATACCAATATTGTGTAACGTTTAAGCATTTAACTCATTTACTTATTTTTGCAGATTTCTGGCTCACTGGTCAGTTGGAAGATTTGAAAGTTCATTTCTCAATTTTAACATTTCCTATTGTGTAATCAGTTCTCTCGTTACCGATACCTTGCTAACGTTGTTAATTATTTCCGTTCGTGCTTAGTACCGTAAAGGCACTATATTTCGTAGTTTTCTAAAATATCAACTTCAGATTGATTTCGTTTTAGATGATTACAGAAACACCAAAACAAAAAAGTCGTGTAATAAAATATTGTCTTCATCGTTAGAAATTAATCCTGTTACAGATGAAGGAATAGCAAACACGGAGCCGAACACAGTGTCTTTGAGACGTGTCATACCTGTAAAAGATGTCAATGATAACCCGCCTGTTTTCCATAACAGGCCTTACATTGTAAACATTAGTGAAGCTACTGCTGTTGGAACTGAGATTGAGGTGTGCATACAATTGAATCATAAGGAATAATGAATAATGAGATCGGCAGAACCCACATTCAAAACTAACATAAAAACCAAACAATACTAAACTTGATATTTACAGTTTTTGCATAGAGTTCATTTACTTGTGAATAAAATGCAAAAAAATAATTGAATTTACCTAAACATACCCAACAAACAGCTGTCTATTCTGCCGCAGATGCATCATTGTTTAGATTATTTCTGTGTGAACCGTTGTAAATAAAATTATATTGTGCAATTTATGTGGTATTACGTTAACGTTAAAGTTACCACATTCTGCCTAATAACTTACCTTATTGATGATATTCAGGTGAACCCAAAGATAACAGTAACAGACCGCGATGAAGGCGATAATGCAAGAATACGAGTGATATGTTCTACCAAAGAAAAAGGAAGTGATTCTGTAGCATGTGCTACATTCAGAGTTGAAACTGATATGGTAAGCAAAGGACACAATACAAATGCTCTGTTATCCTGTTCTAGTAAGATACAAACAGATTTTTAAGTAAATTTATCATAAGAATATGAATACAATGCATAAGTAATAAATTAAAAAGTGTCAAAAATATGTCTTATAATAAAAATATCTCTTACAAAATGATCGAAAGTATAATATACTAGCTGCTCTCCCGGTTTCACCATAGTTTTTGGTTTCTCCGTAGCCGTCTTCAATGTGTATTTGGTTATCCAATAATGCAATTTTTTTTTATTTGCTTCAATAGCTCTTTAGCTTTATAATACTAGTAACCTACAAATACGTACTTATGGATTACAGATAACACCAAATGAATACCAAGTGCGACTATTCCTGAACGAGCCTTTGGACTTTGAGAGTAGATCAGCTTACGTTATCAGTTTAGAGGCTACAGATTCATCTGACAGGCCTCTGAGAGCCCTGGCTAGTGTAGCTGCAGCAGTGTGGGATGTTCAAGATCAACCACCACTATTTATCAACGCTCCGTTTTCAGCTACAGTGCCAGAAAATACAGCACCGGTATGTAACATAATAGTTTACAATTATTTAGGCACCGAACATGACAATCTCAAATAGTGTGTTAATTAAATACAAAATTTAAGACAAAAAATAAGTTGTCAAAGAATACAACAAGTAAAGTTCACCTCATGTAACAAAAATAACTAGAAGTTAATAAATGGAATAAAAATTACCCTATTAAATGAGAATTACTTATCATAAATTAATGTATTACTAAATACATTTCATCATTTCAACTTCATCCTTGACTCCACGTAATTTGTTGTTCAGGTAGTTTATTATATTAATTTCAATTCTACGAATAATAAAATTTTCATTTTCAGAACACGAGCATAATGGAGATCATAGCCAAAGATGGAGACACCGCGAATCCTCGACCAGTTCTACTGACTCTTGAAGGCGACACGGAGCAGTACTTCAAGCTACTTCCCGACAGACCTTTAGGAAGAGCTACACTGGTTGCTTCTGACATTCCCATCGACAGGGAAAGTGATGTCGTGATGCAGAACGGAGGTGTTTACAGTTTTTTTGTCAAGGTATTCACGATTTATAACATGATTATTTTCATTTTGTCATGATTTTAGAAGCAGTAACGTTGTTAACTATTATAAATGATAATGGACTGAAATTATTTTTTGTCATCTTCGTAATTTGTTAAGTTTGGTCTACCTACTGCTGAGTATATAATAAAGAATGGAATATGTACATATATAAAAGGTTGCCCCTCTTATTTATGTACATACACCATGCTTTCTTATTCTTTGAATTTTTATTCTTTTTCAGGCCACAGAATTAATAAACAATGAAGTACCATCAGATTTCACGGTGACGACTATAACAATAATCGTTACTGACGTTGATGACCATGTACCAAAATTCAACAAAAATGAGTTTGATATATCGATACCTGAAAATATAGAAAATGGCAGCCCAATCCCTGGTTTATCAATATACGTCGAAGATCATGATATAGGACAGAATAGTAAATACGATTTAACGCTAAGAGATGTCTGGAACTCTGAAAGTGTGTTTGCTATTAGTACGGATCACGGTGAAGGAAGAACTCCAATCAGCATAAAAGTTAGAGATTCTTCGAGGTTAGATTATGAAGTCGACGAGGATGAAAAACGCCTATTTAGTTTTGATATTGTTACATCTGCTAATGGAAGAGAATTATCATCAGCTAGAATCAACATAAAACTTCTTGATATGAACGATAACACACCAATATTCGAAGAATCTACTTATAAATTCAACATACCAGAAAATGCAACTATTGGAACTAAAATTGGTGATGTGTATGCTACTGACAGAGACTATGGAATATTTGGTGAAATTGAATACACCTTAACTGGTTTTGGATCTAATATGTTTAAGACTGATAAGAACACAGGAGGGGTTTATGTGCGACAAATTCTAGACTATGAGAAACAGAAAAGCTACAGTTTAACACTATTTGCTAAAGATGGAGGTGGTAAGGGATCGACAGCAAGTATTTTTATTGAAGTTTTGGATGTTAACGATAACGCTCCTTTATTTGAAGTGGCTGAGTATAGTAGAACTATAAGAGACGGAGCTACAAGTTTTGAACCACAATTCGTTGTTCGAGTGAGTATGACCATTTTGAAAATATATTCAATTTGTCATTTTTGCATGGGAGGTTTAAAAATTGGTACCAATAATAATAGTATTGTTTTTTTAAATTCTTTTCATTACATTTGTAGGCTACGGATGCAGACGGGCCCATACAAGGCGATGGTCAAATAAAATATTCATTGGAATCTGATAACAGTATCAGTCGTAAGGGTAACGTTTTCACAATTGATGAAGATACAGGAGAAATAAGTATTATTGAGAAAGTTGATAGCATGGATACTCCTCGTGGTCAATATGAGCTTGTAGTGCGAGCTACTGATTATGGTAAGTGAAAATGTTATAAAATGTTTGCAAAGGAAAATAACAAACTTACATTGTGCTAACTTACATTAACTTTCCTGCACAAGTTAAAATTACTTATCGTCTCTTAATCTCCTTTCAGGTATTCCACCTCTCCACAACGAAACTCGAGTTTACATTCGAGTTGGTGTTCCGGGAAATCAGAGACCAACATTCAAAGGCAACTACCATCACTACAAATATACCGTTTCTCAACACAGTCCTGAAACTACTGAAGACTTTACTTTTGACCTAAATCCTATGAACTACAAAGCAAACATTAGAGAAGATGCTAAGCCTGGTCAGAATGTTACTATGGTGGTGGCTAATGATCCTGATGGTTTAGACAATTTGCTTACTTATCATATTGTATCAGGCTCTAGAGATAATTTTATTATCAACGAAAAGTAAGTTTTTTCTTTAACTCTTCCGTAAAGTTGTAAGAATTCAATTTGACTGTTAGTCAAATTTTGTTAATTTGAGAAGAAGCTGAAATTACTAAAATAAGTTTTACTATTGCTTTGTACTAATAATGTTTACTTTAACCTTTTTTTTAATTCAGATCCGGTCTTATAACAGTATCTAATGACGCCAACTTAGATCGTGATATAAATCCTGACCGGTATGAGATCATAGTTTCCGCTGTTGACAGTGGAATGCCCATACCAGAAACCGCTACCACTACTGTTTTTGTAACCATTCAAGATGTAAACGATAAGCCACCAAAATTCAATGTAACTGAATCAACAACACACATATCTGAAAAAGCAAAGGTGGATGATTTAGTGACGAGAATAATAGCTTATGATACTGACGTCAATGCAAAATTACAGTATAGCATTGTGAATCTTAAGGCTCTTTCCAAAGCTGGTGTTCAACTAAAGCCTAATTCACCGTATGATTACAAGCACATATTCCGCATCAATGAAGAAACTGGAGAAATCTTTGTCAACGGAACTTTGGATTATAGTATGGCATCTATAGTCATACTGACAATCAAAGTGGTTGACGTTAACGCTGAAATAAATAAAGAAAAACAATTTGCTATGATTGAACATACGATTTACATTCAACCATACGCTGATAAAAATCCTCAATTTACCAATGCAGGCTGGACTAGTTCAAACCCAGTGATATATCATAAAATAAAAGAAGAACAGCCCATTGGAAGTACTGTTGTCGTGCTAACAGCAGAAGATCCGGTATCTGGACATTTAGTGTCAAGTTATAAGGTCATTAATGCAGAAACAGGTTTGCTTCAAGTAGATCCTTTGAGTGGCCAAGTTGTGCTAACCAAACATTTAGATTATGAAGACCTTACAACCCCCAATTTAACCATAACTGTAAAGGCGGCAAGCAATGATGGCAGTAAGCATAGTGTAGCTAAAATTATAATAGAAGTTATGAATATCAATGATAATCCACCTATTTTTGAAAAGGAGGTAATTTATTTCTGTTCTTTATGTAATTACAAAATTAATAACATTTTGAATATTATTAATTTTTATGTTTACTTTTTCAGTTTTACAAAGTAAGTGTCCTGGAATCAGTGAAATATCCGGAACAGATTGTTATCGTCAAGGCACACGATGCAGATGCTGTTTTGACTGAAGAAGATAAAATAAAAGGATACTCTGACATCAGATACACATTGAGAGGCGAAAATTCTGATTTATTTAAAATTGATAATGTTACTGGTGCTGTACAGGTAAAACTTCTCCATCGCAATCTTTTTTAGAAAAATCATAAAGACGTATGAATGTCAGTCTAGACATAATTTTTCCATATACTAATTTATACAGCAGCATACAGTATTATAATACATTGTAAATTTTCTAGGTAGCCGAAAATAAAACGCTAGATAGAGAACGTCAATCCGTTCTCAGGTTGGAAGTTGAAGCAACCGATACTCCAAGAGGTGGAGCTGAGAAGTTGAAGACTGCAGCTACTATTCTTGTGGATGTTCTGGATGTTGATGACAACTCACCTGAATTTGAGAAAACTGTTTATACTGGTAAGGTTCTTGCTCAAATTATGTATAAATAAGCACATTTATCACTTTATAATGATAAAGAAGTGATTAATTATCATGTAAACAACTCCTAGCAGAAACTAATTAAGTATTTTGACTGGCCTGTGGGTCTAATGGTCGTCCTAACTGCAATGCAGGAGGTCGTGAGTTCGATTCCCACCCAGGACAAATGTTTGTGTAATGAGCACGACAATTTGTTCTGTGTCTGGGTGTAATTTATCAATAATATGTATTTATTTAGAATTATATAAGTATGTTTATCAATTGTCTAGTACTTATAACACAAGCTCTGCTTAGCTTAGGACTAGACGGTATTTTGTGATAGTTGTGGAATATTATTATTATTATTTGATTTTTTTTACAGCTGTGGTACCTGAAAATGTACCAATCGGCATAAGCGTCATCAATGTAACCGCAACAGACCCCGATGAAGGATTAGGTGGAGAAATTAAATATGACTTCTTAGATGAGGGAGAAGCTAATGGTAAGAAATAATTACTGACTAGCTGAAAAGAAAAAATAACCCTTCACTGTGCTTATTATTTAAATAAAGCGATGACTATTCGAATCCATTTATTTCTTAGTGTTAATTCCTTTGTGTATTCCATCAAAAACTCTGGAGTGCTCATAAAATCAGAAACGATAAAGAAAAAAATATAAACCATGATTTAATGTCATCTCTTCTTTCAGGACTCTTCACAATAGAAGCTACAACAGGAGAAATCAAAACCCGTAAAGACCTCACCGGCCGTGGTCGTACCGATCCGTACAGGCTGCTAGTCGGCGCGACAGACGGTGGTGGTCATTCTGGAGACACTTCATTATCTTTGTATATCGGTGATGTCAGTGCTAATGATGGTGTGCCAAGGTTCATTAGACCAGCAGCTGGGGAAATTCTTAGTATTAGTGAGGTGAGAAATTTACTTTAACTCAAAATGAATTAATTATGTAGAACTCTGGATAGTATAGACCTGATAGCTGAAGAAGAATTATAAACAAAAAACTACATAATAAAAAAAAATAATTAATAAGCCATAGGTATATTAATTTTATTTTTGAGTAAACAAAGTGACTTCATTTCGAATTATAGAAAACAATTAGATATCTCTATGTCTATTTTATTCTGGTATTTTACAGAACGCAACAATTGGATCTGCTGTATACCAAGTGGTAGCTAGTGATCCAGATGATCCGACTCAACCTTCTGGACAACTTTTCTATTCTATACAACCAAGCAATGCTGATGCCAAAACGTTTGCAATAGGTAATTGAAATTTCTTTAATCCGCATAATAAAAGTGGTTTATTTTATTCTCTCTTAACTAATTTAACTGTCATACACTAATTCAGTCAAAACAGTGTTTACAATATTAGGCTCTCATAATGTATTTGAACATAAATAACATAAGAAAAAACCCTTGTTATAAAGTATTTATAACCATCATTTTGACCTTTCAAGACTGTTTTTATTTTAATCTTAATTATGTTGTACATATAAACACAGTTCTTTTCTCTTTAAGATCCTCATTCTGGCCAGATCACAACCCGACAATCATTGGACAGAGAACGCAAAGCATCATACACGTTAGTGTTACTAGTGACTGATAGAGGACAACCACCTCAACAGAGCACAAGGATCGTTACCGTTATGGTGACTGATGTTGATGACCATAAACCTCACTTTGGAAGAAACTCGGTAAGTTTTCTTATGAACCACATTGTCAGATGTGCGGGCGTGTTGTCGGAGCCGTACAGGCTTGAATATGGAGTGAGGCAGGGTGGGTAAACCTCACCCATCCTGTTTAGCCTGTACATGGATGCATTCATCGTCTCTCTTAGTGGTCACCATGTTGGCTGCTACGTTGATGGATTCTGTGTAAACAACGCGAGTTATGCGGACAACGTGGTGCTACTGAGTGCGTCGGTTTGTGGCATACGAAGGTTGTTAAAAGTGTGTGAGGAGTACGCGTGTAGACACGGCCTCTTGTACAATATCGCTAAGATTCAATACATGGTCTTTCAGGCTGGCTCCAAATGCCCTCAACATGTTCCACCCATTTGCTTGAATGGAGCACCTTTGGAACGGGTGGACCAATTTAAATATTTGTGGCATTGGGTAACAGCTGGCCTGAGGGACCATGTCGACATCGAAAGAAGGCGAAAGGCACTATCTAAAAGAGAAAATATGGTAGCCCGTAGGATTGCACGGTGTTCAAATGAAGTCAAGATCATACTTTTTAAAGCTTTTTACACTTCATTGTACACGTGCAGCCTATGGGTTTCCTACACACAAGCGGTTTACAGTGCCCTCCGTATCCAATACAATAACGCGTTCAACGGTAGTGTTGGGGCTGCCCCGCTTCTGTAGTGCCTCGAGCTTGTTTGCGGAAGCGCGCACCAACCGTTTTCACCACCATGCGTAAGCGGTGCGTGCCCTTGGTGCGGAGGGTGCGGAGCAGCTCCAATACAGTTCTGGCGATGATTGCCCTTATATCGGACATTGCTGTAGCAGACATGTTGCTGGCTATGTCCGATGGTGTAATATGAATTTCCTTTAAATGTTTTTCATTATTATTATTTTTAGCCGGAAGGTGACGTAATTAAGCATTATATTTTTTTAAATTGTGATCGATTCTACTACCATAGCATTAATTATACTTTTGGTAGTGGTTTTGGTTTGGTTTTGGTTGGCTAAAAAATAGTAATAATGAAAAACATTTATATCAGAAAACTAATAGCACCCATACAAAATCACAAAACAAAAAACACACACATAAGGAAATTCATATTACACTGTCGAATCAACTAACATAGCATAATTTAAAAAAAATTAATGCTTAATTACGCCACCTTCCAGAGACACCTGGCAAACAGTACATGCACTGCGCGCCGGTGCCTCATTATGTGGCCTTTAGCCTTGCTAGCAACAATGCTTAGAAGAATGTGGTCGCTATCCCGCATCTGACGCAGTTATAACGCGGATCTTTTCAGTATGGTCGCAATGATGTCGCGATGAGTACGCGATGTTGTGACATCAGAACCCTAAAAGCATTGTTTCACACAGTGTATTAAACGTCTTCTGCGTGTTTTGGTCATAAATATTCCATGAATCAATAAGATTATCTACCGAGTCTATAGGCATGTAAGCAGAAAAACTATGAATTCACGCTCGGCCACAACAATCTTATCCGAGACTAGACGTAAACGCTTACTCTTAAAGACAAACACTGGTGTAAACAAACTCCGTCTGTAGATTACCGCCACGCCACCATACTACCGCCCTTGTAGTATAATCGAATGGAAACTGGCAAAAACAGCGGAATATGATTGGTCAAATTCTAAATTGTCTGACGTCATAAAACAAAGATTTAATTTTAGAGAAATTACCATACGTAATCTTAATTGTTAGCAGTATTGTAAATTGTTTCTAACTTAAAAATGTTTTATCGTAGGACGATCCTCCAGTCTTGATGACTGTCAAGGAAGAAGTACCTATAGGTACAATTATTGGTCAGCTAGAGGCTATTGATGAAGATATTGATGAGAACGCGGCAGTAGACTATGCTATAACAGGTAAATAGATTTTTCCTTAGGCAACTTTGTTATAGAACATAAAATTACAATAAACAAATTTAAAAGATATACTGCTCTACCTTTCCTTTCCAGTTGGGAACGACTATGGTTTATTGAAATTGGAGAGAACAAACGACAGCAAGGCATTGATCGTCGCAGCAGCGAGACTGGACAGAGAAACTGTATCAAAACAGCTAATTACAATAAAGTGTTTCAAATACGGCACTAAACCAAGACTGACAAAATCGTATAATAGATTGGTAAGCAAAATTCATCAAAAACTGTTATTGATGTTGTTGTTGTTGTTGAAACCAACAGTGTTTTATAATTAATTTTAGATTACCGTTTTGATATTACTTCCACCGCAAGTAATGACTATCAATATAAAATAAATGCCAAAAGACGATTCTGACTGAATTTTCAACGATATGATGGTTCTGCTTTTTAATTAATATGGATATGAAATTAATGCCTAAATATGATATAAAATTATGAGTTTTAATGTATGACAAATGAGGGTATGCGAAACAATTTTCTGCGAAATTAAATTTATGCTATCCGTTGTTATGCAAAATAATATTTTTGACATAAAAAGCTCTGCTATAAAAGGTAGACCCGTCCAACTACACCCACGTTCTAAAATCAAATTTTTTTTTTTTTTTCAGGATCCCTCAGAAATCCAAGTGCTGATCAAGATTCTAGACGTAGACGACCATCTTCCTGAATTCGAGAGTGCCAATATGACAGTAGGAGTCAGACTGAACGTACCTATAGATACACTGATAGCATCCATCAAAGCTACTGACAAGGACCCCGATGCGAGACCTATAAACTACAGTATTGTGAATATGAGTTTCGAGTCGCCAATTAAAGGGAAATCTTTGAACAATATCACTGATGTTATTGTGTTGAATAATGTGACAGGAGACTTGAAAATTATGAAAAATTTGATACATTATGCTGATGGGATATTTAGGTTAGTTATATTGTTGCTTTATTTTTCTAATTAGAAGTTTCTACGATGCGAAGCAGACTTTTTGCTTTAACCTTTTGAGTAGCGTAATTAGAGACACAATGGAAAGACAATGACCGAGCGAACGCGGCGTTCGCTCGGGGTTTAATGAGCTAATTTAATTATGAAACAGATTACTATGAAACCTCAAATTTTTTTTAAACAGCGCTTTATGTATATCTTTTTTGTTTCAGATTGGTAGTCCGAGCGAATAACACGAACGACACTGAAAGATTTAGCGATATCTTAGTAGAGGTAATTTTGTTAAACACGTTAAATCTAGCGTAAATCATGCTGACAAAATCAACATTATCGTTATCCAGCCCATATCCAAAACTATTTTGGGCTAACGCAGCATGTAATTTTTCATACATTGTCCATTTACTTCAGTACAATAGTCACATCCTTTCTTATGATAAGATCAATTTTTAAATTCATTCTACATTTCATACCGAGCACCTTCCTTTAACCCGTTTGAGGTAAGGTAGGTAGGTAGGTTTGAGATTTTTTATAAATTGTTATCGACAACGTACACATATAAAAAATACTTTTGAATAATTTCGATATTGAGAATAGATTCATGATAACACAAGTTTAAACCTTATTGGTTTTTGGTTGCTATTTAACTTAGAAAATACTGTATTCTTTTGTATTAATGATAATAAATTTAAAAAAAGGGATAGGCGTCATTTCATGTTATAATATTTCTCCAGGTGGTAGTAGTAAGAGAAAGAGATCTTCTCCGCCTCGTGATGCCAGGTGGAACTAGACAGAAATATGCAAACCTTCGGGATAGGATGTCTGCTGCTTTAGCTCAGAAGGGACTACGGATGCAGCTCCATGATGCTAACACCGCCTTCTACGCTAACCCTGGGTAAGATAATAATACTGGCTGTAAATCAGTCACAGGTCTAATCCTAATTTGAATTAAAATATAAATGACACTACTTAAAAACCGAGAAATTAAGAAAAAAGAAAACAAAAAACTTGAATCTGATAAATAACATTATGCGAAAAATTATACGCTCGTGTGTGTAAGCGATGATGTGATTAACGATGGGGCACACTTGGCTAGAAAAATATTCACACTTGACTTAGAAACTCGTAGGTTATAGCTAGCAGGAAACACAGGCTCCGGCAGGAAATTCCATTTCTTAGCTGTACACATAATTAATGAAATTTAGATAAAATTTACTATCCAGTAAAAAATATATATAAACAGAAATAATAGACACCATTTCGAGAGTAAAATTCACAGGGACTCTAATAAAGATTTTCTTTTTTAATTTGATAACATTAATTGTAATAACTCTATCGCGAGATCAAAACATGAAACAAAAAATGTATTATGCTGCAGAAACAGACGTCAGAATAGTCAATAAAAAATCCTTCATTAGCATTATAACGCAATAAGAAACAAATTGTTGAGATCGCACAAAATATTGATTTACATGTTTTATGCAAAATATAATTGGCAACTTGAATGTTTCTGTTTTTATAATCACACACTCAGGGTCAGGTCAGGATTAGCGTTGTTAAATAATTAACAGAGAATTTTTTAGAAAATTGTCTTTATATTTATCTTCCAAGTACCTATCTATATAATTGGTCCTAGTTCCAGTCAGTTGTTTTGAATTCATACGTTTCACTAATTCAAATCCATGTTCACAGGCCATGTTTCCAATTCCGGAAAGTGGAATCCGGTGAAGCTTTAACACCAAAAGCCATGAAGGCAACTATTCGTGCTTTAGGCACGGAGTTTCAGGAGATTCTCGAAAACTACAGTGTTCACAATATCACCAGCTGTGGTGTGTCCCGGACGAAACATTCGCCCGCACAGCAAGCATTGCTGGCTTTAGCTGGAGTACTGCCATTTGCAGCTTTTATAGCCACCCTTGTATTGTGCTGTATGCATTCTAGTGGTACGTATTCGTATACTCTTGCTTCTATAGCGTTATCCCTAGTTTCCAAAATCACTTTCATCGGACATTTATTTATATATTTTATGAAGCTGCACATTTAAATGGTGACTTTGTTATCTGTTTCTTTGTGATTTGGTTTTTCTGTAATATAGTTGTAATTTATTACCAAAATCAAGAATTCAAACGTGAAAACAATACAATTACCTAACTTCAAGTTAAATTGAAGATATTACACTTCAAAGTGTGTAGTTTCATAAAACAACAATTTCATATGTAAAGAACCATTACAAAACACTAATAAATAACTGACAACTTTTTTTTTTTTAAGTAATTATATTCCTTAAATACAAAGTTTATTGTAAACTCTGGGTCAATTCAAAGTTATGTTCAATGTGACTTGTTTCATAAAACGACAACTTCATAGGTAAAGACCGAATTAATTTAAGTATTTAGAAGAAAGAATTTAATAAAAAATACTTAATGTCTGTTTTTTAACCGACTTCTACAAAAGGAGGAGGTTCTCAATTCGGATGTTTGTTTTTTATGTTTGTTCGCGCATAAATTCGTCGATTGCCAACCGATTT
The DNA here is from genome assembly GCA_949316375.1 of Mythimna vitellina. Lineage (NCBI taxonomy): Eukaryota > Metazoa > Arthropoda > Insecta > Lepidoptera > Noctuidae > Mythimna > Mythimna vitellina. The sequence goes on from OX438688.1 coordinate 1,529,406, forward strand.
GAAAAATTATTTTTTTGTTAGAAAGGGTATACTTCCCAAATGGTCCCATAGTCACCAAGTTGGGATCTGACGATGGAATCTTGGCGAAATCTAGGAAAATCCTTAAATATTATAGGCAACCGTATGGTGATTTTGGTATTTTCATCGATAACTTAAGCATTTACAGTCAAAAAGTAACATTTAATGAAGTGGAACTGATGAAGAAGACCAGAAATGGTCAACGGAACTTCATACTCAAATAGATATCACAATGAAGATAGTTAAGCGACTATGATAATACAAATAAATGAATGGTTCTGAATAGTTACGTTGAAAATGTTAACATCGAAGTGATCTGATGATGATGATGGAGCCGGAATGTAGACACAACAACTTCATAATAAAACAATGTAACCTAGCAGTATTTGGGTTAAATAGAATTGTTATGAGAAATAGGTACTCTGTTTGTAAGTGTATCGCAACTAAAAAGTGTGAAATAAAAAACTTTTTACAAAAAAAATATAACCGACTTCACTAAAAAACAATCAAAATAACTTTAATTTCGAAAGCCGGTGTTAAACAAGAAACAAACAATACCTACCGAGAAACACCGACTTCCGAAATTAAAGTTTTTTTGATCGTTTTAGTGTTTTTTAGTGAAGTCGGTTATATTTTTTTTTGTAAAAAGTTTTTTATAGACAATCTTTGTAGTGGCATTTAAAAAAAAAAATTTAAACGATACGTTTTACCAAAAGTCAACGCAAATCTGAAAAGTAACCTCACTAAAGACAACCCAGGACCATGACAAGCATAAATCACTGTTTAAATACATTATTTCCTTCGTAACTTATTGTTGAACTGTTTCAAATTTCAAAGTCACGTCATCTATTACTAGAAATCATAAATCTATCGTAAACCTGGTTGAAGTGGGGTTAAGAGCTACTTCATACACTTATAGCGAAAATATTTGGTCAAACGAGCGTTCGACTTCAGTTTGATTAAGCATGTTACGGAAAAACCATATCGTAATTGAAATGTCAATAATACGGTGAGGACCATCCTGCTAGAAGGCATACGACTCCCAGATCTTTGGTTCAGTCATTGCTATTGAGTCCACTAGCAACAGCCAGTGTAGAGTGCACTAGCAATAACTACCCTAGCTTCTGAGTCTTGGGTTGGGCAAACTATTACGGTGATTTTTCCAATAGCAGAACACCGTCTAGATTCGCGTTCATTCAAATTTAATTAGACTTGCCGTGCGTTACATGTGAGTAACGTAGTAGCTTTAAAATTTGGATATAGTCAACAATTCTGTCTATATTTACGGTGAATATGTATTAATAGCTTAGGACCCTCGTTTTAAATTTTATCAACCTGTGCATAACCTGTTATATCTTCTCTTACAGCCAAGAAAAGAGCTCGTGAGGCACTGCTAATCACTAGAGAGCCTCCACCGGTAGCCGCCAGCAATATATCAGTGCCAACCAGACTATATGCAGAACCTTTATATACCACGTGACGTAGAAACTAGGATAAATAGGTATACAAGTAGATCTAGACCAAGCGTATTTCTCTCAGTGATTATGATTGTAAAAAAGGCCAAAATTTATGGGATATACGAGTTATGAAATTGTCACGTGGTTAATATTAAACTTATTGGAATTATAATAATCGTTATCTCTGACAGGAACGTCACGCTATCCTGGTCTTAAGGCGTTATTGAAGTTAACTTTAATATTCTGAAAAAGGGGTGATTATAATCGTTATGAACTATGATGGGGCAAAACCCTAACAAATTATATAGAAAATAAAAAACACTTTTCATGAACTATAATATTGTGAATCACACAATTTATGGTACATAAGATTGTTGTTGTAATTTCTGGGAGTTCCAGTTTTTTTATAGTGATAAATTTAATTATGTACCCTTTTTTGGAGCTATTTTATTTTATGTAAATAGCTTGTCAAATATAATTATTATGCATTGATATCAGCATATTTTGTATTTTATTTTTATACAATACAAAATATGCTTTGTTCCGACTGCATACCAAGAGCTAAGACCAAGTTAATTAACGTTGACCCTCTCGCTTTACCTAGAAGTAGTTTCATGATTTTCCACCTCAAAAAAAATGCTTAAGTTAGTTATATGAAATATTCATAAGGCATACTTTTTCAATGTTGGAAAATATTTTAATAAGTAAAACCTACCTGTGTTCCTTCAGTTGCCCTTTGGTTATAGGGCTGCGATGACTCTTTCGAACAATCCCGTAGCCCTGGCCTGCATCGGCTTTAGCGGGCCCCATCAATCATGCTGATATCTCTAGCACAAGGTATAGCTTAGCTCTTGGTCAGCAATTGTTCTTAGGATACATACCAACAACATACACAGTGTATCATAGTTGATTGTTTTTATGTTTGTTTTACGAGTGAATGTGTCAATTATGTTTGTGTAAGAAAGTGAGTGTGTAGATATTTTAAATGTTTTTTTTTTATCAATAGATATCTACCTAAGATTATAAAAACAAATAACCCAGACAAGTAAATAAGTTGTTTCGTGTTATAATCAATAACAATAAATAGTTTGTAGAATATGAGAAACAAATATTACAGGATTTGTATAGATATTTAAGTACCTAAGTATTTTTTTTTCATTGAATTTGTAAATAGACTTGCAAAAAGTTATAGTATAAGAAGATAATTTAAATAATATATGCATAATTTATAAATATTACAAGTTCTTAAATTTTGTACATTTTGCAGTTTTTACCAACTATAATATTTTGTAAACATTTTAATAAATGTTGAATCCTCTTATTAATATTATATTGCTAATTATATCTTATATGGGCATATTATTAAGAATTGAATGTGCTCCTGTTATAAATTTTAAAAAAATGCTACCGCTTAAATTGCCAGATGAGAAAATATTTTAAGTACAAAATAATTATATATTTTATGGAAGATTTTAACGGCCATTTTGAAATTAAATAAGAATTATTTATAATAGATAAAAGTGTCATGACCATAATAATAGTGTGATAATATTTTATAGATTTATACGTAATCTAAGTCACAATTTATAAACAAAAAAGCTATATATACTATTTAAAGATTAGAAGAAAAGTAATTAAATATAAATAAAAAACATAACATTGTGTGTCTTATAAATATATTACTTGGTTTTTATTTTCAGTTGTATTTATTTTCATTACTATGTATTATCAATGTATTCTGCAAAAAATCTCGAACGATTGACACGTGGCGTCGGGTGTTTTCTGGAAACACATTGCGTACGCCGCGTTGGGTGGCGTGTTTCCCTCACTACCACCAACACGTCGATTTGGATAGATTGGACCCGGGTGGCGTGCGCGCGCATCGCGTCCCGTCGGATGTTCCTAATTCTAATCATAGAAAATAGTAATTTGATTTCAGAGTTGAGTCGGGTCGCGTTGCGTTTCAATAATCTGTTTCCGTCTTAATGGGTAGTCATATTTGAAATACTCCTTCTGCACATAGAAATTAACCAATATGATGATATGATGGGAGAACCAACATGTTTTCTTTTTTTTAAATTTAACCCGAGGTCAGATCAACGAGGTAGTCCAGTTCGATTCCATGATTCCGCTTTATTGATTTCATAAGTAATTTCTATTCGAAATGCCAAAATTTGGTGTAGCTCTAATACTCTCAATTGAGTAGGTATGTCGAGTCTCCCAGTGGCGAATGGAGCCTTTGCTTCTTTACTGAATGTTGTCCAAAGTGAACTCATGTACTTGCAGAAAACGGTGGAACATACGGTAGAGGTGTGCCCCGCTTGGGCAGGACACCGCCGTGACATCACGCGCCGGACCTTGGTACAGGCCATGGCGAGGAGGAGTGGCGGGCGGTTGCATCCTTCTGCGTAGCAAAATTCTAGCAAAAGAAGCGACCACATGCGCGAAGGAACGGCGGTCACGCCCCAGCCGCCAGGATCCCGATCTCGTTTTCTGGTCACCATAGGCGCGGGTTTGCGGACGGCAAACAATGGGTAGCTCACCGTCCGACTGTCCAGTAACCGTCCGGACCGAGCCCAAGTCGTCGACGGCGCGTAATGTTCCACGCACGTCTCAAGAAGATATCAGCAAACCGTAGGGGCCCAGCAAGGGTCGAAACCTACTGGGGCCAAGGGTTCGTATCTGAAAGGAAAACCCGGGCCTGGAATGCAAGGCAATGAAGAAACTAGCAGTGGGTCTTAGTCAGTAAAAGTCTACCCAAGAGCGGAAGATGCTATTGGATAATTTACCACCTAAAAAAATCTACCTACTTATCAGAAGTAACCTAAGTGAAGTCAGACAATGCCTGGATTAAATATCGCTGAACGAGCAGCTGGACAGTTGCCCCTGCCTGCCGATTTCCTGTTTGAGATTGTAACTCATCAAGTTAGTTTATTTTCAAAAGTTAATTGATGTAATTACAAGATATTGAATTTGATTATTTAATGAATTAATTGAAGCAATTGTTTACACAACTCAACACAACAAGTACTTCATTTAATTAAAAGATATTGTGACTTATAAATTTATTTTTACCAATAAATATGTATATTTGTTTACAAGATTGCCCACCCTTTTTTCATATTGTTAATCAATAATATTATAATACTCACTGTTGCTTTGAAAGAAGAGAAAATAAGACAACTGGATAGAGTAGGGTAGAGAAGGGTAGAGTAATGTAGAGCAGGGTAGAGTAGGGTAGAGTAGGTTAGAGTGGGGTAGAGTTGGGTAGAGTAGAATATAGTAGTCAGTTGAGGGAGCAAAGCCGCGGGCAAAAACTAGTATTTTATAAGATAAATTAACATGGATCCCACAGCATAATTGGATTTTGATAAAAATGCTTTCCAATCAAAGAAGAATATTTCAAATCGATTCATAAATAACGGAAGGCTGAAGTACCAAGGGCAAAAATAATAAAACAAACGTATTGAGAACCTTCATTTTTGTCTGTTAAAAATTAATTACTTAAATTCAAATTAAATAACAATTATCAGAATATTTTTTTCTTCGATGACTAAACTATAATTACAGATATTGGGAAGTGCGATATGGCCTCCACATATATAAATTTTCTTCACATATATGATTTTAATGCCTTCTGACTACAAAAAATTGATCAAACAAAGCTAATACGTCGACAAAAATCAACAGTGAACCAGTCCGGCAACCTCGATTGATCGGTGTCCGTCTTCACGGGTTTTAAAATCTAAATAAGTTTTGGTCACTTTATATCTGAGCCGCTAAACTTATTATTGACAGTTTGATTTCAATCGGCATTGACACAGGAACTATGTACGGCATCATACTCATCGCAACAGTGATCATAATCATTTTACTTGTTATTGGGATTTACCAGAAGAATACAAACGCAATATGCCTTTCAAGAAGAAGACTAGAAAGAAAAACAATACTTGTAACGGGAGGGACCGCAGGAATTGGCCTCGAAATAGCCACCGATCTTGCCCACCGAGGAGCTAGGGTCATCATAGCCTGCCCTTTTGAAGATGAAGGAATTAGTGCAAGAAAACAAATAGTACAGGAAACGAAAAATGAAAACGTTGTGTTCAAACTCCTTGACCTCGGATCTTTGAAGTCAGTTAGGCAATTTGCAGCAGATATCCTAAAAACTGAAGATCGATTAGACGTACTGATTAACAATGCTGGTATTGGGGTTCCCGGGGACTTTTTAACTCCCGATGGAATGAACTTCATAATGCAAGTGAACTACTTCGGAGGATTTTTACTGACACTCTTACTGCTTCCTCTTCTGAAGAAAACGGGAAAACCGGGGGAGAAGAGCAGGATATTATTGACAACGTCACTCTTGCATAAAATTGGACGAGTGGATATCGACAATCTGAACAAGACGGACTATTGGTATAGGTTGCAGATCTACGGTAACAGTAAATTGTGTCTCATAATGTTTGGAAATGAACTGTCAAAAAGATTGGAAGGTTCCAACGTTGTGGTGAATAATGTGGATCCTGGAGCAGTTGGTACGAGGATTCATTATTCGGGGAACAAAGTGCATGGATTTATCTTAAAATATATGTGTAATTTTTTGTTTAAGACAACGTGGCAAGGAGCACAGACGGCTCTGCATGTGGCTTTAGACAAGAAGGCTGGTGAAGTGAGTGGCAAGTACTTTCAGAACTGTGAAGTTAGTAGGGCAGTGGAAAGGGCGTATTGTGATAAAACTGCTAAGATTCTTTGGGAGGAATCCGTGAGATTAGTGCAATTAACTGACGATGAGCTGGAACAGTGCTTTAAATCATTATAAAATTGATAAGAATATAAGGACTTAAGTAGTAATGTACATAAAATCTTGGTTTGATACCAATAATAATAATAGTACTAAGTTATAGCGGTTCTTTTATTATTTACCTTAATACTGTGTGCGTTGTCAGTCAAATATTGATCCATACGTATTTGTTTACTGTTAGTACTTACACACAGTATTCTAAATATAAATATTCCATAAAGAAAATATCTTTGTGTTGGACTTAAGCTGTCCCATTTATTGATAAATGAGTGGTCAGATTAGGACCAAAGTCATCTGAAAATTCGGGATTATTGATGGGAATTTATTCCTTTTTCTATGGTTTTTCAAATAGTTTACCAATCGTCTAATGTAACACGAAAGGCAAAAATTAAACTAGCAGCAGGGAGATAAGTTATTGAACAAAATTAGAAACTGCTAATCACAAGTTCAATTTTGGCTTGATGGTCAAAGGTATAACTTTATGCTAACATACAATTTACCACATTTATGTATAGGTTAACACTAGAAGTACAAGCGACGTCTCTTTGACTTATTCCTATGTTTTTGTGTTCTATACTTTAGTTTTATTGTGCATAGAATCGCAAATTACACCAAAATATGTGTAATACATAATAAAAATATTGTATTATCAGTTACCAGTTTGATTTGTATACCATTCTTCCATATTACTGTAGCAAAATAAAATAGCCAAAATTGACATGGATATTCCACGCTTCTGTAAAATTGTAAACCTAGAAAAAAGAAACAGGATTTTATTAAATTATTATTTTGTCTTCCATTCAACATTCACAGCTTGCCTCCACTAGGCACTAAGCTATTGAGATATTATCAATTTAAAGTTTGACGGATAACGCAAATCTACATTTGTAATTTATTTTTTTATTATAGTTTTTTAGTGAAAAAGTGGCGTTTTAATTAACTCTAATCTAATCTTATAAAATTGCTTTTTTTACCTATTTTATCTAGTTTTTTAACGTCACCTTGAATATTATAACCGCTTAAGATCTTCTTGGTGGTCACTGTTTTGTCTTCACAAAATTAAGACGTCATAATATTCACATGTTCATCAATGGCCAGGTTGGCGTGCTTGCGCTGCGATATCTCGAGCTCCAACCTAAACATGACAGTCAAGCAATCAAGCAGCGAATCACCTCTTCTTAACCATTGAAATTGAAGATCCCCATATTATTTATCAGAAATGAAGATTCCGCAGGAGAACCAAGGGTACCGACATAGCACGAACAATCGCCAAACTTATATGGCAATGGGTAGGGCACATTGCTCGCAGAACAGATGGCCGTTGAGCTGAAAAATTCAGGAGGCGAACGCGTACCGGAAGACGCAGCGTTAGCAATGACCTGGTAAGGGTTGCGATAATCTGATGGATGAAAGACGTACAGGACCGTTCATTGTGGCGACACTTGGGAGAGACTTATGTCCAACAGTGGACGTCTTTCGGGGTAAAATGATAATGATGATAATAAAATTTATGATGTCTTTCTATGGTATTGGACCGTATTGGTGATGTTTTTTTTTTACTGTGCTTTAATAGTGCTTGATCAGTATATCGTTGACGTCAGGGATGGCGTGACCACAGAGCATACGTGGGACTACCAAGTGCTGGGACGATATCCTCTTGCATCTTTTTCTTAGCGTATTGATGTCAAAACTAGTTAAATTCCTTGCCTGGCCCAGTATTCGGCCACGGCAATGCCATCCGTAGATGCTGTCATTAGGTCCCTACGTGAACAAGTAACAGGGCACGTGATGCAGGATGGAAGGTGCGACATGGTCTGCAGAGAGACGCCGCACAAACTCTGAGGTTCGGAACCGTCCGAGAACCATCTGTGGAGATTGTATTTGCTGCGCCCAACTTGGTTGCGGAGTCTGTTTAGAGTTTTCCAGGTGGGCCATGGCAATTCGTGTCCAGGAGAGAGGTTTCTGACGAAAATAATCAGGAGGTTTAAATTTCTCCTGCCAGAGGTCGCATCTATAGGCAATCGGTGGCGGCATCTCGAGCCGGGCCCTTGTTCAGGCCATGGTCTGGAGTGAGAGGGAGCGGGATGCGGGTGCCTTTTATTGTGAATCCGTAATGCTAGCGAAATAGACGGCCGCATCCGAGAGGGCACGAACAGCCTCATGACCCAGCCGCTGCGATACGATACGCCCCAGGCGCCGGGAGTCGGAGGGCGCCTTCGCATGGGCTTACGGACGACGAGCAATGACTCTGATATGAGATACCTACTCTGTGATGCAGGATTTTGATTGTTTTTAGGTCGTATTAAAACTAGCAAAACATTTTATCATTAAATTGAAACTGTAAATTATGTTATATATTTTATTTATTTGATATGGGAAAACAAACAGTGACACATTACAATTTATAGAAAAATAAAATACAAAACAATATGGTTAAACGTGTAACCAACAACGTTTTCCACGAAATACACAATACCAAAAATTTGCAAAACATGTGATTTAAAACTAAAACCTACACTACCACAACAATTAATAAATCAAGATAATTAAACATAATTTTAAGCTGCTTTTACGGATAAGTATGTATAAAAAAGGAAAAAAAAATGAAATGTGAAAATTCTAAAAAATAATAATATTATAGGTATATAATAATTGATGTTGAAGTAACTAAAATGACTACTTACTGACTTAGAGTTTTTAATAGACTATATTTGAATTTATGGGAAGACAGAGCAAACATATCAATATGAAGGATATTCTTATTAAAGTTTGTGGTAAGTCGACGTAGAGGTGCCCGCTCACCCGCTTTAGTGCGACAAGAGGACACTGCAAACAGGGGACGTGCACGCATCTCGCGATGAACTGTTGTCTTAGGAACTACGTAACATATTTTATTGTGGATATCAATGCAGTCATAAACATTGCTACACAAATCAAACCAGAATACCGTCTCCAGGAGTACGTCTTGATTTCAAACAAAGTAATTTATACTTTTTAAGTAATTCATCATATGTTAAATATGTACGGAAGCACCGGTAATGCATGGCTTTAAGGAACTTTCTTTGAACCTTTTCAATTTGTTTCGAATATTTATTGTAGAAGGGATTCCACACTGGCACTGCGTACTCGAGCTGAGATCTGATTAGCGATTTATAAAGATATCAATAGGTGGAGGGACGCACAAACTCCTTCGCAGATCTCATCACAAAACCGTACATACGATAGGCATTTTTCACAACTTTGTCTATGTGGGCATCAAGGTGAAGCTTATCGTCAAGAAGGATTCCAAGATCACGAATAAGGGACACTCTTGAGAGAGCAGTATTGCCCAAAGAATAAGAGTACTTAAAAACATGCCTCTTCTTCGTAAAACTGATATAGCATTTAGGCAGACTTAGTTGCAATTTATGAAGCCTACAATATTCACTAAAACGATCCAGATCTTCCTGACATAAACTGCTATCTTGCATGTTTTTGATGGGTCTATAAATTTTTAGATGATCAGCATAGAGTAAATTTTTTGAATTACAACAACAGCTGTTAATGTCGCTAATAAATAAAATAAATAATAGTGGTCCCAGAATTGAGCCCTGCGGTACACCGGCAGTCACACTTATAGTTGTGGCAAATCATTAATTACAACTCTCTGGGTTCTATTCGTAATATATGAAGAGAACCATCTGAGTAAATCACCACGTATGCCGTTAAAGGAATTTTAGCAATATAGGGTTACGTGTAGAGACACATCTGGTTAAAAAATAATTTGTAATTAACAAAACTCTACAACACAATACAAGCAGAGTACGAAAAAAAAAAGTTCAATAAGTACATCAACATATTTAACATTCCATAAACGGCGATACATTAAAAACATCAAGGAAATAAACATAATATTTTGAAATCATAATTACGCAGCAGCAGATTATACTTAGGTATTTCAATATAAACGTTAACGAAAACATTTTTGTTAAAGTTAACCTTCTAAAATTATGCCGATCAATTTCTAAACTTATTTTAATAATTGATAACAAGTAACTAGCATAATAATTTAATTCCATTAAGTGTAACAAGATTTGGCTACATACAAAAACACACCCTTCCAACAATGGCCCACAACACCAAGTGAAGAGTACATGAGCGAAAAAGTATAATAACATGAAATTTTTTGTATAGAAGCAACAATAAAGTAGCAGATAATACTTTAGCAAGTTCCCAGATATAAACCAAAAAAATAAACCAAACCCTAAGTAATTTGGAAAAGTGATTGAATACGAGTAATTTGAACATCTGTTAGTTGAATACAATAATATTACAAGCTATATTGCTCCACAATCGAAAATATAAAAATAAAGATAGAGCCTGACTTTCACACGGATACCTTCACTTCGCAATCCCGGGTATGGAGACAGACTGACTGGGCTTAACCTTAGCAATATCATCTGGTGATCTGATTGCAAATGGCTTAGCTCCCTCTTTCTCTCGAACAAGGATAGTCCCGTGCTTAACCTATAAAAACCGGTAATTATTTGCTTTAGCCGCATCGCGGCACTCACGAAATAAAATTTTGTTTTTCAAAGTGAGATGTTCATGCATATACATAGAAAGTGACTTTCTTGATAAGCCCAGTTTTCCGGTATTGAGTCCCTTGTTTAATCAGTAAACGCTTAAAACATTATCGCGTAATATACGTGAGTTTAATTTTACAATAATATTCTTAGGCCTATTATTATCCCGGTAGGCGTGTGGTACTCGGTGTATTGAAATAATGTCGCTCAGCTTCAAATTATAATTAATGTATGATCCAATGTTGGTTATAAACTAAGTGCAACCAGGTCTATATTACGCCTTTCAGGAATATTACAGATTTCGATGTTGCAGCTTCGAGCACTCTGTCCAGGGAGTTGATTTTAGTAATAAGTTCGGATATAGTCTGTTTAGATTCAGTGTACTCATGGTTTTGTTTACTAAGCTAACCGACTTTTTACATAATATCAGACTGCTCATCACCGGCAAAACGAAAAGAGTCCTTCAGACGGTAGATTTCTTGCATAGCATCATTATATTTAGTCTCTAGTTCAGAGACACTTTGCTTAAGTAAAATTTGCTCAGAACGCAAAAATTTAATGTCATTTTTAATTTCCGTTGTAACCTTCGTAATAGTTGACCGTTCGACTTTTATAGATGTTACGTCGCCGCGTCGTCACATATCTTATTGATACTACTCTCCAAATCACACCGCCATTCGTTAAGAGTATTATTGAGGAATTTGACCATTCCGGTTTTGGTTGTTTGCGTTTACACCTCGACACACCGCCTTCGTTAATATAATATATGAGTATAGATGTATAGAATAAAAAAAAACGTTAACTTAAAATATTACAGTTATATCTACTTCCTACAATTTTAGTGTGGAGCTAGAATTTAAATTAATATTATATTAGCGAGACTAGTTTTAAATCATAAAACGAGGTACCACTCTACTCCGCTTTTTAGTTTGTTTACAGCCAGCGCCGGTGTCGCAACCATGTTTGGAATACTACTGATTATAGCGATTATAGTAATTATCGCACTTTCAGTTGCGTTATACCAAAAAAGCACGAACGCGATATGTACCTCGAGAAGAAGATTAGAAGGCAAAACAGTCATAGTGACTGGAGGAACTGCAGGAATGGGCCTCCACATAGCAACAGATCTAGCTCACAGAGGAGCCAGGGTCATCATCACCTGTCCCTTCGAAGATGAAGGTGCAAATGCGAAGAAACAAATAATACAAGAAACTCAAAATAAAAACGTGGTTTTCAAAGTCCTCGAATTAGCATCTTTGAAGTCTGTGAGACAATTTGCAGCAGACGTTTTGAAAACTGAAGACAGACTCGACATTTTATTGAACAATGCTGGAGTCAGCTTAACAGGAGATTTCCTGACTGCCGATGGAATGAACTTTATAATGCAAGTGAACTATTACGGAACATTCCTTCTAACTCTTCTGCTTCTCCCACTTTTAAAGAAGACAGGGAAGCCGGGAGAGTCGACCAGGATAATAACAACAGCATCGGTCCTCCATATGATTGGAAAGGTGGAGATCGATAACTTGAACAGAACGAATTATTGGAGCCTAATACGGATTTATGGGAACAGCAAGATTTGTCTAGTGTTATTCGCAAATGAGCTGACCAAGAAGTTAAAGGGCTCTCACGTTGTGATTAATAATGTGGATCCTGGAGCAGTTGGTACCAGGATGTTTGATTCCATGAATAAGGTGTATGGAACGATTATAAGACTGGTGTTCCTTTTCTTCTTCAAGACGCCGTGGCAAGGCGCGCAGACGGCTCTTCATGCTGCTTTGGATAAGAAGGCGGGAGAAGTGAGTGGAGCATACTTCAAGAACTGTGAAATAGTAGGTGCAGTGAAGCGTGCATATTGTGAAAAGACTGCTAAAGCACTCTGGAAAGAGTCTGTGAGATTAGTGAAGTTAACAGAAGACGAAGTTGACCAGTGCTTTAAATCGTCGTAATAAATAAAGTGAACTAAAAATACAAGAATGATGTAAGTTAAATATAAGAAGAAGTATTAATTAAATCCCGCTACCAAATCCGATACATTTGTGTGTTTATATATAGAACGATATTTCAATATAATATAATAAAATATAATATACTCCACAACTATCACACAACGCTGTCCAGTCCCAATTTAAGCAGAGCTTGTGTTATGAGTACTAGACAACTGATCAACATACTTATATATTTCTAAATACATACATATATAGATAAATTACAACCAGACACAGAACAAATGATCGTGCTCATCACACAAACATTTGTGATCGCTTTGTGGGTGGGAATCGATACCACGACCTCCGGCATAGCAGTCAGGGCCACTAACCACTAGACCAACAGGCCGGTCAAATTAATAATATAACAAACAAGTTTAAGAAATAAATATTTCGTTTAATATAACTGGACTTGTTTAATTTGGGATCTATATCAAGTTTAATGAACTGTTAAGTGGTGATGGACACTTATATACATTGCGTCTTCCGTCACTCCAGTACCGTTCAGCCTCATAAACTATGTGTCCTGCCCCCTACCGTATTCGCCATAAAATCTGTCCAATTTAATTCTTCAGCTGTTACCTGTTCTACTAGGCGTAAGCTCGATTTAATGTATTCCTTTAATACTTAAAAAAAATGCTTTGGTTCGTATTTCTTTCAAACATACCTTAAATTTTTTACACAAGACTCTTTAATCGACCAAAACTAACCGTTGTGTATAAAAATAAATTATGTCTATTATCAAATGCTTATTTACCTAATAACAGAATATTACATGTCTTAAATAAATTTTAATATTTCTTTATTCTTCCAAAAAGTACACAAACTACAATGTCAAGATAACATCACATTACACTGGTGAGTTCAAAAAGTGAGTCAACGACTCCCAAACTGAGCGCTGCCCGTATCTTGGCTAGTCGGCGGTCTACCGTGTTATTAGTGCAGAACACAAAAACATACACACACGTACCTTTATGTAAAACACGTTTACGTGAAACATGAAGGATTATTTTGTATGGAAAATGACCACAAAAACTTCCTTTTCTTACATATCACTGTTCACACAATCCATCCATCTTTTCTTTGGCCTCCGTCTCCCTCTCCACCTATACATATGTATGCTCATAACTCTTTTAGTAACATGCGTTTCATCTCTCCTCTTTACATGACCATACCAAGACAACCGATACCCCTTCAACTTTTCAATCACTGGCGCCACTTTCAAACTTCCTCTGATATACTCATTTCTCATTTTATCCATTCTCGTCATACCACACATCCATCTCAACATTCTCATCTCCATTCATTTCCTTGAGTTATGGGATAAAAAAAAACACGTTGTAAAAATAATCTCTATACGACATGCTATTATACGATCACATAGCTTAAAGGAAAAATGAATCGCTTGCTAAATGATATATTAAGTGATAAAGATTATAGAGTACACCTATATGACATAGAGTACAATACTCTATTTTAGAGTACGGTTGGCAACCCTAGCTGTACGCAAAGGCCTCCCCCCATTCCAGCATTTTGCCACTTCTTGCCAATTCCTAAGGAAGACATCTAAGATGTGCCGCTATCTCATTCGTTGTCTGCCGTGTACATTTGTTGCCAAATAGTGCCAAAACATTAGAATATTATGTTGCAGCCCTATTCTAATGTACATGATGGCGTCAGAGGACGCCGTAGTGCCCTTTTTAGCCTTTCCTTAAAGAGGAGATTTGATGCCACGATTCTAGCGTGCCCAAGTTATCGTGGCCATGGAATGCAAAGGGCAACTAAAGGAATACAAGTGGGTTTTAGTCAGTAGAAGCCTGACGCTTTACCCAGAGCAGGAGGCTACATGTCTTTTTCTGCTTATTGACGTTCGTAAGTTAATTTGATGTATCTCATTTAAGTGTATTCTATTGTTGGTGAGCGAAATAAATAAAATAAAATATATAAACCTGGACATAAGAAATATATTTATTGGAGGTAATTTTCGTTTGCTGGAATGAACTGGAAGTGATCACCACATAGTGAGAGGCACACTGAATATTAATATTAAACTTGAAAGGTCACGACTGATGAAGTCTACGCTCCGTCCAGCACGGATCCAAGTCCAAAACCAGTTTCGAGTGCCTAGGAAGCTCCGTGGACGAACTAATATCACTAAACCCGCGGCAAATCTAGCAAACGACCCAGGAGCTAAATTGAGTCGACACTATACCGAAGATATCATTACTTCACACCGGGACAGCTTCTAATGTACAAGCACAGGTCCGATCGTGTGTGGAGTACTGCAGTCACTTATGGGCTGGTGCTGCAAAATGCCATCTAGCAGCTTTGGACTCAGGGTAAAGGCGTGCGAAGAGGCTAATTGGGGATCCAGATTTGGTTAAGTCTAATCTACAAAGCCTCAAGCACAGGCGCAGAGTAGCCAGCCTATCGGTATTTTACAGGTTACATTTTGGAGAGTGTGCGCGGGAATTGCATGACTTGATTCCGCCATCTCCTTTCTTCCATCGTTCAACCCGACGAACAGCAAGTATCCATCCTTACGTTGTTGAAACTTCAACGGTCCGGACTAAGCGTTTCGCTTCGTCGTTTATACCGCGTACATCGAAGGACTGGAACAATTTGCCTGCTGCTGTCTTTCCGTCCAACTATAATTTAGGTGTCTTCAAGGCTACTGTGAATAGGCTCTTAATAAACTGGTGCGCCTGACCATCAATGATTGCATCTCCGCTTACCATCAGGTGGGATTGCAGTCAAGCACTGGTTTATAACAATTAAAAAAAATATATATCCCGGATGTCAGCCTGTACGAGATTAGGATGGCTCTGAAGCAGTTAAAAAACAACAAGGCGTCGGGTGAGGACGGAATTACGGCTGAACTCCTGAAGGCGGGTGGAAAACCGGTCCTTAAGGCCCTTCAGAAGCTATTTGATTCCGTCATACTCGAAGGAAAAACGCCACAGGCGTGCAGCAGAGACGTGGTGGTACTCTTCTTTAAGAAGGGCGATAATGCCCTGCTTAGGAATTACAGGCCCATCTCGCTTTTGACTCATGTCTACAAGCTGGTTTCCAGAATCATCACGAATAGTCTTGCACGCAGGTTCGACGACTTCCAGCCTCCCGAACAAGCCGGATTTCGAAAAGGCTTCAGCACCGTGGATCAAATACATACGCTGCGGCAGGTTATACAGAAGACTGAGGAGTATAATCAGCCTCTCTGCTTAGCGTTTGTGGACTACGAGAAAGCCTTTGATTCGATTGAGACTTGGGCTGTACTGCAGTCTCTCCAACGGTGCCAAATTGACTATCGGTACATCGAAGTGCTGAAGTGTTTGTACAAAAACACCACTATGTCAGTGCGACTACAAGACCAAACTTCGAAACCTATCCTCTTGCAGCGGGGCGTGAGGCAGGAAGACGTATCTTCAAGGTTCTGGAGTGGAGAGGGCTAGGCATTAATGTCAATGGCGAGTACATCACTCACCTTCGGTTTGCTGACGACATAGTAGTCATGGCTGAGACTACGGAGGAGCTCAGTACAATGCTTGGTGACCTCAGTAGAGCTTCCGAAAGAGTGGGACTTAGAATGAACATGGACAAAACCAAAGTCATGGTAAACAGCCATGTAGCACCCACTCCTATCAAGATCGGGGACTCTACACTCGAAGTTGTGGACAACTACGTTTACCTGGGACAGACGGTCCAGTTGGGAAGGTCTAACTTCGAGAAAGAGATCAATCGTCCAATCCGACTTGGCTGGGCAGCGTTCGGGAAGCTGCGCGGTATCTTCTCGTCTAATATACCACAGTGTCTCAAGACGAAAGTCTATGACCAGTGCGTGTTGCCAGTAATGACATATGGCTCTGAAACGTGGTCGCTTACAATGGGCCTCATCAGAAGACTCAAAGTCACCCAAAGAACAATGGAAAGGGCTATGCTCGGAGTTTCCTTGCGTGATCGAATCAGGAATGAGGATATCCGCAGGAGAACCAAGGTCACCGACATAGCACGAAGAATCGCCAAACTTAAGTGGCAATGGGCAGGGCACATTGCTCGCAGAACGGATGGCCGTTGGGGCCGAAAGGTTCTGGAATGGCTACCACGTACCGGAAGACGTAGCGTTGGAAGGCCTCCTACAAGGTGGACCGATGACCTGGTAACGGTTGCGGGAGTACGATGGATGCGAGACGCACAGGACCGGTCATTGTGGCGGCACTTGGGGGAGGCCTATGTCCAGCAGTGGACGTCTTTCGGCTGAAATGATGATGATGATGAATTTTCGTTTTGGCTTTTAAGGGTTTTATGTGAAAGTAAAATAAATGAATTAAATGCTTTTGGCATGAATCACAGGCGCATAATTATTAGTTGCGTTTGCGCATTTTTACGAACTTGACGCGAACGAAGTCGCGGGCAACAGCTAGTTAATAAATAAATCGCTGCCATCTTTCGCTGGCCAAAGTCTAAGAGCAAATACTAAAAACAAAGTAAAATAAATATTTAAGTTGGCTCCCATACAAGAAACGTGAATTTTTGTATTAATAACGGCAACAGGTAGGTAAACGCTTGAAATATTCACAGAATATTTAGTTTTATATATTCCCTTAAAAACAAATAATTATAATAAAATAAACATACCATACAACAAACGTGATTTTTTGGCCTATAAATAGTGTCTTGTATATGCTGTATAGATGGAATGAGTTGAGATATGTTTCTATGACTACTACCACTGTAGAGTGGAAGGGCATGTCAGACTTTTAGTGACAAAAACCACACCTGAGTCCTTCAGTAGCACTTTGCATTCTAAGGCCACGTGTTTCCTTTTCATAAATTACCTGTGGCTCTAGCGGGCATCGGCCCTACTGGGCCTTAAAGTTTTTCTCGCATATTTTTTTTCAGATGGCTGTACGATTGCTCGTCGACCTAAAGCCCATGCCTACAGTGGCCGAGAATTGCCCTGCAACGACCGATAATGCCCTGCTGTCTCCTATTGCGGCTGCTGGGGCATAAAAATGTCCGTTCTCACATGTGTGCCACCACTTAGTTATTGCTTCGCAGAAGGAGACCACCGAATCACAGTACCTCTCACTCAGGACCTCGGCCTTAATAGACCCAGGTGCAAGAAATCACCAGCACTAATCGCCTCCGCAAGGTCACGAAAGTGCTTCACCCAAGCGGGGCGAAACTCAACCGCATACTGCACCATTTCCTCGGTTTACTCATGACTTAAACTTATTATTTAGATAATAATATCTCAACTTAATACATTCAAGCATAGAAATCCCCTTTTAATTTATTATTACGAATTGTTTAGCAATGCATAATACAAACTGATTACAATAATTGAAATATGTCATGTGCAAGTATATCCAAAGTGTACAGAAAAAAAAAAAAAACGATGTAACAAAATGTTATAGGTACATACACTTATTTTATAGTTGTATTGTCACAGTTAAGTTAAAGGAACAGTTCGGAAACTGCCTACAAACGGTCGAAACGGCACACTCACACAAACATACGCATCTACGAGACCCCGAAGTCTCACTCGCAGTGCTGTCAGTAGCGCGTGTCGCGTCAAGACGACTGGTCACGTCTATTAAAGTTTGCGCGATCTTTATAAAAATGCCCCGAAAGTATTGCGTAGTATACGGCTGCTTGAACTCAGCTTCTTCAAAAACGGAGCTATCGTTTTTCAAACTTTCTGCTGACTGTGAAAGGTAAGAATGATTTATTATTACAATATTGTATCGAATAAAATTACGAGTCCGTGTGATCGATCACAATAAATTCGTAAACTTAAATCTGCTTTTTTTTACTACTAAGGGGCCTATTACACCTCTCGATATTAAGAAAGTCTAAGTCGATGTCGCGTAGTGTAATAAGGGTCAGACTGTCTTACTCGGAACAAAAAATAAGACACTCTCAGTATCGTGTGCTGATAACGCATAGTGTAATAAGTCCTTTACATTTGTTTACTTTTTTTTACTTTAACTCTTTCATCATCGGTATCGTTTTCATGGTTTTCGAGAGATTTAAATCCGATAGTGATGTCAAAATGGAAATCCAAGATGGCGGCTGGAAAAAATTAACAATTTTTTGTCGTGGGTGTCGTTTTCGCGGTTTTCGAGAGTGTTGAAGCTGATAGTGGTGTCAAAATGTAAATCCAAGATGGCGGCTGCAACAAATTATCAACTTTTTCATTATGGGTGTCGTTTTTATGGTTTTCGAGGGTTTTAAATCAGATAGTGGTGTCAAAATGGAAACCCAAATGGCGGCTGCAAAAAATTATCAACTTTTTCGTCATGGGTGTCGTTTTCGCGGTTTTCGAGAGTGTTGAAACCGATAGTGCTGTCAAATGTATATCCAAGATGGCGGATGCAACAAATTATCAACTTCTTCATCATGGGTGTCGTTTTCATGGTTTTCGAGGGTGTTAAATCCGATAGTGGTGTCAAAATGGAAATCCAAGATGGCGGCTGCATAAAATTATCAACTTTTTCGTTATGGGTGTCGTTTTCGCGGCTTTCGAGAGAGTTAAAAAGGAGCTAACAATATAACAGTATAATTGGTTACTTGAAAAAAACTGAAATACTTCTGAATTTGCTTTTATGGCGGACTGTGATATGGTCGTCTTTTGCTCAGGTTAACTGATGTGATGTCATAAGATTACGTATTTAAATTTTATTTGTAAACTAGTTATTTCTGTTCGATTGAATGATCACTACAAAACACATTTTTTTTTTTCATAAAAATAAACAATATCAAAAACATTACGTAACAGTGACAACCCTATTGCTTTAATGGAGCGTAGGTATTTATTTTATCAACTATGCTTAGTTTCTATACTGTTCCATATTTATACTGTGGTATTGTGGTATTGTTATTCAACTAATTAATACGTATTATTATTCGCAAGACCAGTTTGAAACTTACAATACGAAGTATCGCTCCATTCCACTCTACAGTGTATTTATACCCGGCACCGGTGTCGCAATCATGTTCGGGCTGTTACTGATTATAGCTATCATTGTCATTATCGCGCTTATAGTGGCCCTACATCAAAAGAGCACGAATGCGATATGTACCTCGCGAAGAAGATTAGAAGGTAAAACAGTCATAGTGACTGGAGGAACTGCAGGAATGGGCCTCCACATAGCAACAGATCTAGCTCACAGAGGAGCCAGGGTCATCATCACCTGTCCCTTCGAAGATGAAGGTGCAAATGCGAAGAAACAAATAATACAAGAAACTCAAAATAAAAACGTGGTTTTCAAACTCCTCGAATTAGCATCTTTGAAGTCTGTGAGAGAATTTGCAGCAGACGTTTTGAAAACTGAAGACAGACTCGACATTTTATTGAACAATGCTGGAGTCAGCTTAACGGGAGATTTCCTGACTGCCGATGGAATGAACTTTATGATGCAAGTGAACTATTACGGAACATTCCTTCTAACTCTTCTGCTTCTCCCACTTTTAAAGAAGACAGGGAAGCCGGGAGAGTCGACCAGGATAATAACAACAGCATCGGTCCTCCATATGATTGGAAAGGTGGAGATCGATAACTTGAACAGAACGAATTATTGGAGCCTAATACGGATTTATGGGAACAGCAAGATTTGTCTAGTGTTATTCGCAAATGAGCTGACCAAGAGGTTAAAAGGCTCTCACGTTGTGATTAATAATGTGGATCCTGGAGCAGTTGGTACTAGGATGTTTGACTCCATCAATAAGGTGTATGGGACGATTATAAGACTGGTGTTCCTTTTCTTCTTTAAGACGCCATGGCAAGGCGCGCAGACGGCTCTTTATGCTGCTTTGGATAAGAAGGCGGGAGAAGTGAGTGGAGCATACTTCAAGAACTGTGAAATAGTAGTTGCAGTGAAACGAGCATATTGTGAAAAGACTGCTAAAGCACTCTGGAAAGAGTCTATGCGATTAGTGAAGTTAACAGAAGATGAAGTTGACCAGTGCTTTAAATCGTCGTAGTAAATAAAGTGTACTAGAATGAATTAAAACCGAATCCGATACATTTGTGTGTTTATATATGTAACGATATTTGAATAAATATAACAAACAAGTTTAAGAAATAAATATTTCGTTTAATATAACTGGACTTGTTTAATTTGGGATCTATATCAAGTTTAATGAACTGTTAAGTGGTGATGGACACTTATATACATTGTGTCTTCCGGAGCGTAGTCGTCACTCCAGTACCGTTCAGCCTCTTAAACTATGTGTCCTGCCCCCTACCGTAATCGCCACAAAATCTGTCCATTTTAATTCTTCAGTCGTTACTCTACTAGGCGTCAGCTCGATTTAATGTGTTCCTTTAATACTTAAAAAAAATGCTTTAGTTCGTATTTCTTTCAAACATACCTTACATTTTTACACTAGACTCTTTAACCGACCAAAAATAAACGTTGTGTATAACAATAAATTACGTCTATTATCAAATGCTTATTTACCTAATAACAGAATATTTCATGTCTTAAATAAATTTTAATAATTCTTTATCCTTCCAAAAAGTACACAAACTACAATGTCAAGATAACATTACATTACACTGATGAGTTCAAAAAGTGAGTCAACGGCTCCCAAACTGAGCGCTGCCCGTATCTTGGGTAATCGGCAGTCTACCGTTTTATTAGTGCAGAACACAAAAACATACACACACGTATCTTTATTTAAAACACGTGTACGCGAAACATGAAGGATTATTTTGTATGGAAAATGAGCACAAAAACTTCCTTTTCTTACATATCACTGTTCACACAATCCATCCATCTTTTCTTTGGCCTCCGTCTCCCTCTTCACCTATACACATGTATGCTCATAACTCTTTTAGTAACATGCGTTTCATCTCTCCTCTTTACATGACCATACCAAGACAAACGATTCCCCTTCAACTTTTCAATCACTGGCGCCACTTTCAAACTTCCTCTAATATACTCATTTCTCATTTTATCCATTCTCGTCATACCACACATCCATCTCAACATTCTCATCTCCATTCATATCCTTGAGTTATGGGATATAAAAAAACACGTTGTAAAAATAATCTATATACGACATGCTATAATACGATCACATAGCTTAAAGGACTTAGTAACCAAACCAAAATCATTACAAAAAAAAATCGGGATATTTGTCAAGATTTGATACAACAAACTTTATATTGTCATACCTGTCAAAATTCAAAATTTATTGGAAACCGTACTTTTCTAATAAAAATTGGTGTCTTAAAAACTCAACTTAAAATATAGGAATCTAAAGTTGATTCTTGACTGGCAATGAATTAAAATGATCTCAAAACATTAATTCAAGTAAAATTATGTTAAATTGTAACTAGGTACCTATGTATCATCATATGTCATATGACAGCAGCACTTATTTATAAATAGAAGAGTAATTAGATATTATTAGACACTACTGTCTTGTTAAATAAAAACTACTGAGACAGGCTGATTGACAGACAACATATATCTGGAATTTACAAATTTACTAGACAGAAAAAAAAACTTTGACACATACATAAGTACTTGTATATTATACGTTAAGTATTTGTAATGTATTCATGTAGATATCAATTTTATTAAGAATGCCCTTCCCGACCCATTTATAGACAACGTGAGCATGGTTTAAAAGCTTGTTCTGTCAATCAATCTTTATTCTGATGTATCGTGGACATAACAATGGAATAGGAGGCGTGGCCGACTCGAGGCGATCAACGAAAAGAGAATCGAAATGAAACGGTTGTAATTTGACTAGGGGGCAGGTAGGGTTTGCGTTAAGCTACAATTGCTCAACAATCCTAATACTCGCGGTGGTTCATACAATTTAGCCAAAAAACGTTTACTAAATTTGGAAATTTGGAGTCCGTATGGTGTCCGGACGTAAAGAATTGCACCATCCCATCTCTTCCCGTGGGTGTCGTAAGAGGCGACTAAGGGACATACCAGAGAATGGGCAGCAGCATTCTCTGTGCATTATAACAACTACACTGCGATCGCCAACCCGTCTGCCAAGCGTGGCGATTACGGCAACCCCCCCCCACCCCCAAATATTTGGGGGAGGCCTATGTCCAACAGTGGACGTCTTTCGGCTGAAATGATGATGATGATGAAATTTGGAAAAACGATTTCTTAAAAATCCAGAACTCAAAGTACAGTACACAGAATTGATTAATGAATATGCCAAGTTAGGCTATTTATCCGAATCGCATATTGCAAAACCTATCCCAAATTATTTCTTGTATTCAAGGACGTGTATTCACGCAGTGTTCAAGGAATCCACCAGGAATCCACCAAAATTCGAGTGGTTTTCGACGGCTCGGCCCCTACATCTTCTGGCCGCTCTCTTAATGATATTCTCATGGTAGGCCCTAATAAGTAAGATTCTCTTTTCTCCATTTTCATCAGGACTAGAGAGTACAAATTTCTTCTTATTGCTGACGTTGAGAAAATGTACCGCCAGGTGGCGTAACACAGTGACGATCAAAATCTACAACTGATCTTATAGAGGAAAAATGAGTCGCAGCTAATTAAATTACACAAGTTAAATATCGTCACTTACGGTACAGCAAGTGCGAGTTATTGCGTACTTACGCAACAGGTATTGCGTTGGTGGCAGGTCGAAGAAGAATGTGGGGACGAATTTATCAAATTAATTTAAATTATAAATTATTTAAATTATACTAAAACGATTTTTAAGTGGATGATCTCATCACTAGGTCATAAAGATGAACTGCGCCACATAAAGGAAAAAGTATTAAAAGTTTTAAATTCAGCATGTCTTCCATTACGGAAGTATAAAAGCAATTTAAAAACCATTGTCCATGACAACACTGATTACACTCAAGAGCAAATACGCAGGACAAAAAATACAGACTAGTCGCTGAAACAAAACCAAATCCGCCTACCAATGAAATAATAGCAAACTGCAGAAATACCAAATTGACAGCTGAAGACAAACTTGTAATATGCTTAGGAGAAAACGATCGCAACCCAAACGAAGTGACTTCTCATTTGCAAAATATGTTAAATACTTTTTCAAATACCACTATAATTGTGTTAAATGTCGTCAATAACGTAAACTTAACGTAAAAAATATATGTAATAAGCATAAACAATGCCACTTTGTATATCAAACATCTACGAAACTGTCTAATGTTTGTAAGTCGATGAATATCTAAATCCTAGTGAAATTCGTAAAAGAATAATGAGTAACAAATCAAGTTTCGAATTAAGCATTTCTATAAATAAACCCAAAAAGGGGACATTTCCGTATTACTTTAGTCGTATTAAGAGCACAGCATCCCACGAGCAAAGGGTCAAAGACCTATACCCTATTACTTTCCAGTCTTAAACAAGCGTGACTCATTTTTCGTATATAACTAACGCCAGTTTATTATCTAAACAAGAGCTTTTAGAAATGACTTAGCAGGGGTTAAAAGAAGCAAAGAATGAAACTGATGTAATATGCCTGTAATATTTTAGAACATACACAGCTTGATGATGTCGATACGTACCTTCTTCAGAAAACCCAGCTGATTATATATCGAGGGTGTCAACCCAAAGTCAACTACCGAAGTTAAACCTGTGGTGGTACGGGCCACATTTTTTACAAAAAATGAACCAGATTGGCCTTTATAAAATTCTAATGTTATAAATAAAGAAAAGTTACCTGAGGTTAAGACCAATTTTCACAATGATGTTGTTGAACCGTTAATCGACTTTGCAAATTACTCTTCACTTACCAAACTCCAACGAGTGATAGCGTTTGTCAAAAGATTTATTTATAACTCTAAAAATAGTCATGTTAAACATACTGGCTTTTTAACCTCCTATGAAATAAATCACTCATTCTATAGCCTCTGTTTCATGGCTCAACCACAAATTTTTTTGAGTACAAACTTTAAAACAAAACAAGCCGTTACAAACTAAATCGATGATTTTACCATTTTAATTTAACATTGAAAATGCTACCCAGTAACTGTCTATATATTTGTGAACAAAATTCCGTAAAATTTTGTTTCGGTGTGGTGAAAATATGGCAATTATATCATTTGGCAAATGAAAAAATGATGAAATATAGTTCGGTAAAAATACCTATGACACATGATACTTCGATGATCTAAAAATACGTCAAATAATGCATAATTTATGTCAAACAAAAGTCATCGGTCAATAGTTTTCGGTAAAATAATATTCGAAAAAAAACTTTCGGAAAAGTGATCGGTTCCCAAAATAAAACACTGGGTTCCGGGTAGCCTACTAAAAATATACAAAACGTTTTATATTCCAAACGTTGTTTTATGAGATAAAATGAATCGCTTGCTAAATGATATACGAGTATTTTAGTGATAAAGATTATAGAGTACACCTATATGACATAGAGTACAATACTCTATTTTAGAGTACGTGTGGCAACCCTAGCTGTACGCAAAGGCCTCCCCCCATTTCTGCATTGAGCCACTTCTTGCCAATTCCTAAGGAAGACATCTAAGATGTGCCGCTATCTCATTCGTTGTCTGCCGTGTACATTTGTTGCCAAATAGTGCCACAACATTTGAATATTATGTTGCAGCCGTATTCTAATGTACTTGATGACAACTGGGCACGCTATAATCATGGCGGTAAGTCCCCTCTTTGAGGAGTGGCTGGAAAGAACACATGGCGTCCTTACCTTCCGTATGACGCAGGTCCTCACCGGACATGGTAAGTTCGGGAGATTCCTGCACCGGATTCGTGCGGAAGAAACTCCTGGTTGCCGCCACCGTGTGGACCGTCCGGAGGACACGGTGAAGCATACGGTGGAGGTGTGCCCCGCCTGGGCAGAGCACCGCTGTGTCCTCGGGCGATCGGCGGCAGTGATCTCTCGCGCCGGGCATTGGTACAGGCCATGGTCCGGAGTGAGGAGGAGTAGCAGGCGGTCGCCTCCTTCTGCGAAGCAGTAATGCTAGCAAAGGAGGCGGCCGATCGCGTGAGACAACGGTCCTCACGCCCTAACCGCCGCCGGGATTCCGATCCCGATTTCCGGCCACCGTAGGCGCGGGCTTGCGGACGGCGAGCAATGGGTGGCTCGCCGTCCGACCGTCCGGTGACCGTCCAGACCGATCCCAAGTCGTCGACGGCGCGCGTTCCACGCGCGCCTCATGGAGATGTCAGCAACTGTAGGGGCCCAGCAAGGCCGAAGCCTACTGGGGCCACGGGTAGTGTGAAAGCGAAGCCCGGGGCCCCGGGATGAAGGCAAAGAAGCAACAGGAGTGGGTTTTTAGTCAGTAAAAGTCTGACACTATCTCCCGCTTCGCCCAAGGGCGGGATTTGTCATTAGATGATTATCCCACATAAAAAAAAAAACATGATGACAAAGTGGTACGGTCCAAGACCTTAGCCTGCCCAAATGGGGTGAAGTTAAAAAAAATCAGATGAGCGCACATAAAAAGACAGATTAAATTTTTAACGCCTAATTACAAAAAAAAAAAACACAATAACTAGTTTGCTGTTGAATAAATAGTTAATTAAATTATTTTTCTTTGCAAGTTTATTGTACTACTTTTTTTTTGTGTTTTTTTTGTGGTAATCACCAACATTACACAAATGTAACATAATTTACTAATATGGAAAATCCTTCATTTTTGATGTTAGAAACATTGTTGACTTAATTGTAAGTTACATACTGAAGTTATAAAATTTTTATAGAAGTAATAGGTGACTTGGCCAACATTGTTTTGAATTTATTTATGGTGCCAGCGCATGAGTCATGTTCGTGAACGGGCGCAACTCGTGATCTCTCAGCTGCCACGGTTTATTTATACATTATTTGTGCTTTGAATTGTTTTTTTTCTTTTTAGAAATATATAAGGATATTTATCAGTTTTCTAGTACTCATACATACACAAGCTCTGCTTAGCTTGGGACTAGACGGCGTTGTGTGAAAGTTGTGGAATATTATTATAATATATATAATAGGGTATCCTTTGCTCCTGTACCGGATCGGTACCTTTTCTTCAAAACACACTTCATGACACCGCTATCTTGGTCGTTTAAATACTCTTTATATCCCATCTTGTCCAAATAAACAAAATCTAGACCCAGAAAACCACATTGGAGTACTGGACTAATCTTCACGTGTCCACCGGACGTGTAAGTACTTGGCGCACTAGAGAACGTCGTTGGACCGTAGATAGAAATATATTTCCACCACTATTCCAACAGTAACAAAACTTACTTTATTAACACTAACTTCTTTTTTACTTAGTAATAATTCTACAAGTCTTAGTGACGTGATGTTGCGCTACATACCGTGATCGATCGAAGAAATTGTTTATAAAGATGGTATAAGAGCTTCCTTCTCGAGTTCCATTTTCATGCAACCGCTCTTACGTGATTATGACGTTATCATACATCTTTCTCTACAATACATAGTTTAGATCACAGATATCTTGAGGATATAATCTAGGTTTCTATTGAAATATAAATTTGTGTAAAACTAATCCAGTAAAGACCTCTGAAAATCTGCTATTTTGGAATGAATCTTGGTCCTTCATAATGAAGAAGAAAAAATGTATATCTAAATATTGAAAGACGACTTTTTTATCCATAAACTTTTGAGGTTTTTAAAAAAAAAAACACATATTTTCTCGAACAAGTTTCGTGAAATATTTGAGTAAATGATGGAATTTACGAATGCCAACAGAGTTAGGCGTTATGTCTCTTTTTTCGCATTACCTCTTTATCAAACATGGCGTTGGATGAAATAACAAATTTTCAAACCATGCTCGCATTGACGATACGAGTGGGGAAGGGTCCTTTTTTTCTTATAATGAATTTACACAAAGGAAGGAGATTTTCTAAATGATGCAGTTTTTCTAAATGATTCGTTTTCTTTTTGTCACCCGTGTATTTTCAAACATGCAACTCAATTGTTATTTCTTTTTCAGTCATATTACTTATTTTGTTAAAAGTTCTTTTTTATATCTTCCTCTACTCTTATAAGTAAACCTTCACATTCAAACTTAAAATGACCTCACGGTAGGAATAATGAGGACCATGTATCCTCATTCCTCCATGTTACTTGAGTATGGCAACTAAAAATAAATCAGTGAGATTTTTAGGGTCGTAGGGTATATTTGAAAGAGAACAACTCTGATTGACTGCCAATAATATCTATAATGCATTTGATTAATAAGAAACAAGTAAAAGAATTAAAACGCTAATCAAGCATTAACTTGATACCTAATCTTAAGGAGCATGCATACACAATAATGTAAAGAATACATTTTATCAGGACAGTTAAACCGAAATAGAGGACTCGTACATAAATGAAAAGATTAGTAGATACAAGAAATTGAATTATTTCTTGTCCAACTGTCTGTCTGTCTGTCCATCTGGCCTCTGTCCGATTTGAGTTAAAAATTAAAACTTTACAACACTAAGAGAAGTGTAAATAAAATAACATTAAAGATCGGCCCGATAAACATCGGCGATTTTGTTTGGCCCGTAGGCCAAAAAAAAATTTGTAATCAGCAAAAAATGGTTTCAACTATTCGTGCCAGCAATAAAACAATTTCACAACAATAATTAAACAACACAGCAAAACAATATCAAAAACAACACAGCAGCAGCATTTTTTTGCCTTAAAACGGAAAGGGCAACTCAGGGAACACTTCAAGGCAATAATAGTCTGTTAACTCTTCCCAGAGTAGGAGAAGTCATTTGTGTGTTTCCCACAAAAAAGAAGGCAGAATAAAAGTTTTCTCAGAACTAGCGTAGCGTAGCGTGGCGTAGTAAATTTGATTTAACAGATATTCACAATATTAACACATGAGGACGGAATGCCTGGGCCCCAATGGGATTTCCTGTCGACATATAAATAAGTCATTTTCACTGACTGGGTGTCAGTATCTGCAGAATATCATAGCAACAGACCACCAGTCTTATTTTTTTTTATCACGGATAAAATGGGTACTAATTTACATTTTTAGAACTCCTTTTAAACAAGATAATGTTGTACATTTATTTTGAATAAAATGGCTCGATGAGCTATTTATGAAAAATGTAAAGATTTTAGAAGCCATGAGTAGGTATTTTTTAGAGTTCCAAACTCGTTTACCATAAAAATAACTCCTCTCTCTTACTTTTAGTATTCTCTAACATGTTTAATAGAAACCTCGTTCAAAATACGACTGCAAATTTTATTTAGTTTTATTTGAATGGTTATGCAATACAGAAATATAAACATGAAACGTTTGCAGTAATAAAAAGAGGTTGTATTTACATTGGTGTGTTGATCAAAACACAATGTAAAAAAATGTTAGAGTAACTTCCACTTACTTTACAATTTTATAATTTAACCGTTTATTGTTATATTTTTATTTTTTATTCTCGATAGGTTCGCGCTTAATTAGCAAGAGCAGTTTTAAACTATAATATAATACGAGATATCACTCCATTCGCTTTACAGTGTGTTTACAGCCGGCGCCGGCGTCGCAATCATGTTAGGCCTGCTACTGATTGTAGCCATCATTGTCATTATCGCGCTTATAGTGGCTCTGAATCAAAAGAGCACGAATGCGATATGTACCTCAAGAAGAAGATTAGAAGGCAAAACAGTCATAGTGACTGGAGGAACTGCAGGCATGGGCCTCCACATAGCAACAGATCTAGCTCACAGAGGAGCTAGGGTCATCATCGCCTGTCCCTTTGAAGTTGAAGGCACAAACGCAAGGAAACAAATAATACAAGAAACTCAAAATGAAAACGTGGTTTTCAAACTCCTTGACTTAGCATCTTTGAAGTCTGTGAGACAATTTGCAGCAGACATCTTGAAAACTGAAGACAGACTCGACATTTTATTGAACAATGCTGGAGTCGGGATACCGGGGGATTTTCTGACGGCCGACGGAATGAACTTTATAATGCAAGTGAACTATTACGGAACATTTCTTCTGACCTTACTGCTTCTCCCACTTTTGAAGAAGACAGGAAAGTCAGGTGATTCGAGCAGGATAATAACAACAGCATCGGTCCTCCATATGGTTGGAAAAGTGGACATCGATAACTTGAACAGAACGAATTATTGGAACATAATACGGATTTATGGTAACAGCAAAATTTGTCTGGTGTTATTCGCAAATGAGCTGACCAAGAGGTTGAAGGACTCTCACGTTGTTATTAATAATGTGGATCCTGGAGCAGTTGGTACTAGGATCTATGACTCCATCAATAAGGTGTATGGAACGATTCTAACATTGGTGTGCCTTTTGTTTTTCAAGACGCCGTGGCAAGGCGCGCAGACGGCTCTTCACGCTGCTTTAGATAAGAAGGCGGGAGAAGTGAGTGGAGCATACTTCAGGAACTGTGAAGCAGTGGGTGCAGTAAAACGTGCATATTGTGAAAAGACTGCTAAAGCACTCTGGGAGGAGTCTGTGAGATTAGTGAAGTTATCAGAAGACGAAGTTGACCAGTGCTTTAAATCATTGTAATAAAGTGAACTAAAATGTAAACGTATGTATGTATCTAAATATGTATTTTAGTGTTAAATATTTATTTATTTATTTTATTTTTATGTACCTACACACAAAAACAGAAAAAGACAATACAAATTAGACAAGAGTAAAAAGTTACTGCTTACTTTAACTGCGTCCCCCTACCATATTCGCCCTTATCTTTCCATTTTGATTCCTAAGTCATTCCACTACTGGACGTAAACTCTACAAAAATTGTTCCTTGAAGGAGATACTATTTCAAAGATTCTTTTGTTCATATTCCCTTCAAACATGCCTACCATATACGTAAGACTTCTCAAACAACGAATAAATTATGTTATTAGGTAAATAAGTACTTGGTATTACCATGTACTTATTTACCTAATAACATAATATTTCATGTCATTAAATTAATAATAGTGAACATCTTCCGCTAAAATCGCCGGAATTATATGTTAGATTGAGTGCAATGAACGGAAATCGTGTATTAGGCGCTTTGTTGTGCGCAAGGTTAACTGTATAAAAAAATAAATAAAGTTAACCTATGTTTTTTTCAAAGTCAAAAGATTTTTATTTCACATAGGCCTACGGTGCACAGTTCCAAATTGGTCGTTTCCTATGGAGAAGAACCGGTAAGAAACTCCGTGGTTACTCTTTTAAAAAAAAATGATGTTACAATATATTTCTATATTACAGAATAAGTAGATATTGTGTAAGGACAGTGTAGACTGGTCAATATTGTACTAAAAAGTACAGTAAAAATAATCATAATAAAAAGTAACCTAAGAATTCGCGGAGTCTACAGTGTTCTCATATTCACATTATAAAAAAGAAGAGCTATATAAATAAAAGCAAGTAAAATAAATAATTACAATCATGAATAAATTATACTTTAACAAAATAAATAATAATAAAAATAAAAATAAAATATTGCAAAAGCAATGTTTTAGAAAGAAAAGAAGTATATATTACAACTTCTTTTCATTTCGTTTGATGGTGTAGTCAAGCGTACCCCGGTTTTTGTTTCTTTTACGGAAAGTGAGAGCGAGGTGGATTATCAGACTGTTACTACCCACAGTGTTCCCTCGGTTGCTCTTTGCGAGGGTCACGGTAACTCCTTCGACAAATCAGTAGCCCTTTTACTTGTACTATTATGTTGTTGTCACGATTGGCGCAATGCGATTGGCAGCTGTGCGGTATGTTTCGGGTTCGATTCCCAAATAAAAATATTTTTATTATCTACAGATAGGCGTTCTGAGTCTGGACGTCTTGTGTAGGTATGTAAGTTTATTCATACGAAATGAAATGAAAACTTATTTGCTAGAATTTAAGTACTTACATAATAACTAGTTGGTATTTTTTTTTTTGGACTTGTATTTACACCGCTGGTTTTTAATGAGTACAAAAAATGGGGCTCTATCCGTACTTGTTACTGATCATATTTGTGTAGTCAAAAGTAAAAAAAAATGAAATGCCAAAATTGTCCAGGAAAATTGGTCATAATTGGTAAATGCATAATTGAATCAATCATTCATGACAATACTACTAGAAAATACAACGCGCAGTGTTTTTTTTTTTATTTTGATCATCATTGATAAATTCCGGCAAACTCGCGTCGAAGCTCAAGCTACGCCCCTTTTTGCATCGGTAATCCAGTGATCCCTTTTCGAGCGAGCAAGAAACAAATCAAACTGAAAGTGTCAATTTACTAGTGTGATTTTTTTAATCTAAATTATTGGTTTACGTTTTTACGGTCGCGATGGCTT
The DNA here is from genome assembly GCA_949316375.1 of Mythimna vitellina. Lineage (NCBI taxonomy): Eukaryota > Metazoa > Arthropoda > Insecta > Lepidoptera > Noctuidae > Mythimna > Mythimna vitellina. Next base: position 1,561,489 of record OX438688.1, read on the forward strand.
ACCAGTTTTCATCTAGGGAGTATACGGTTATGATACGTGCGTACTTTTTGTCTGGTGAGATCGCGAGTGCCGCTGTACAGGCATCGGCACGGATCTTGAGCGCTGACTTTTACTTACGCAGAAGTAAAATATCAGGTCTCTTTGGTGGGACGCGGGGGCGGGGAGTGTCAGTGATTGGCTCGCCGCGCATCGCATCATAGACGTCACTCGTGATTGGTTCCCCTCGCTTGCTGCACGTACCTAATGACGAATGATAAATTGACTCGTGATTTTTAATCCATCGATTTTATTTTTATTAGTGGTTATTATGTCACCATAAAGTTTAAATATATATATATATATATATATATATATATATTTAATTGTCATTGTCATTAAATAGGTAGTTAAATAAAATAGGTACTGAAATAAGGGCCAACGATGTTGTCGTTCAGGATTCCTGCCCTGGATATTTTTTATCTTGAAAATATTTTACCTTCGGATAATTTTCAACTATCACGCAAGTGTAGCTGCTTGCAGTAAAAAATAAAACAACAAAAAATTGCTTACAATCTTAGTTTTTTGTGACTTAGGTATATTTCCAGACCTATAATTATTCCATTTAATAAGGCGCAATTTACCACAGAACACCAATCTATGCCATGTGCCAAAGAAACCACTGTTCGATCAATTTAAATCAGCCTAATCTACTAGCTTCAGCTTCTGAGTTGGTCCACGTGGACATCAATATTTTGCCATAGAAAGTGTTTTTTAGCTGGAAAATCATCAAATAACTTCTCCCACTCTAGAATAGTAGTGAAGCGAAAGGGTGTGTGAAAATTTTACTGACTAAAACCTATCTGTGTCTTTCAGTTGCCCTCTGCGTTCCAGGGCGACGTTAACTCTTACAAAAAATCTTTAAGCCTTGCTCGTCGACCGCAAGCACGCGGCTACGATGGCGACTCCCGATGCCTAGGGCGTCTCTTGCAGTTGGTGACTGAGGGGTGGGGATGTCCGTTCTCACACTTTTGAGGCCATGTTCTTTGCTGCATTATTGCTTCAAAGAAGAAGGTGACCGCATCCCATTTCCATTCTCACTCCAGACCATGACCTGAACTAGGGCCAGGCGTGAGAGGTCACCTTTACCGATCGCCTTTATGAGGACACGGTGATGCTCCACTCAAGTGGGGCATAATTTCACCGAATGTTTCACCGTATCCTGCATGCGGTTCACACAATAGTGACACCTGGGCGTTACCTCCGACTGGAACGTCCCAAACTGGCCATGTCCCATATGGAACAGTATCAGGTTGAAGGTAAAGATACCGTGGCACCTCTCCAACTACTCTTCAAAGAGTGGATTTACAGCTGCGATTGTGGCTTGCCCGGTACTGGGTTGCGATAGTCGCTGTCTCCATACTAATACGCCGGGTTAAATAAGACTAAACGAAATTAGTTAATTTATCAATAATACAGATTATTTCAAAAACACGTTTAGGTGAGATTTTTTTAGATTTATGAAAGAAAAACTCATATTATGGCTTTAAGATGGCCCTTCATAACCTGTCTAACGTTAAACTGACCATGGTTTAAAGCCTCGGTAACGGCTGGGTCAACAGGTTTGAAAAAAAATTTTTTTTTATAGATTCATGTACAATATTATACAGATTTTTTTTTTCCTAAAACTTTTGTCAAAAATATTTTTTTTTAACAATAGGATTTTTTTTCGCTTGTTTTCCCTTTTCCTTTCAAACGGCTTTTATCTTTAGAAATAATTGTTTTAACAAAAAAATTGCTTGTTAAGTGTTCTTTAGAAGGTACACAGCATATGTCATGTATGTGTAATCAATGAATATTTCGCAAAGAAAATTAATTTAAAGGTCAGCGGGGCTCTATCCGGGCTCAGCTGATCGGAATATACACCTAGGCGGGCAGTACAATTATGTGTCCATTTAATTCCACCCAAATGTGCAAGGGACTATACGCCTTAAACGTTTGTTGTTACATTCAACGCAATGTTTAATAAAGAAGGCGAAAAAAAGAGATAACGCCTTAACGCTCTGTTAGGATTTGGTAATTCCATCATTCACTCGAATATTTCACACAACTTTTTCCAGAAAATACGTGGTTTTTTATAAATCTCATTGGAAATCATTTCCGTCATTTAAAATCTGGATAAAATGCGCAAGGTTTCTTTAGTTATATTTCCTTTACTTTTTTAACCAAAACCTCTGGAAAAAATATAATATGGTAAAAGTTATAAGGAGAAATATTTGTAATAACGTCATAATCACGTAAAAGCAGTTGTATGGAAATATTTCTCGGTTTGGCTTATGTATATTTGAGTTTGGTACAACAAACTTTATGTCATACTATTCAAAGTTCAAAATCCATTGGAAACCGTAGTTTTTGTATGAAAAAATGATCTATAATAGTCAACTTAAAATACACGTTACTAAAGTTGATACTTGACTGGTGATGAATTAAAATTATGCCAAATCATTCAAGTGTAGGTACCTATGTACCAGCATGTATCATATGACAGCAACACTTATTTATAAATAGAAGTATAATTAGACTACTATAATGTTGCCACTTTTTTTTATATTATTGTACGCTAAAAGGCGGGTCATAATAGATGTACCTACCTACTTTTTTATATAAACTGTAACACCAATTTTTTACCATGTACACTAGAAGTTATTATGAATTAGCTATTATTAGACGCTAATGTGTTATTTATAAAAGTTTTCCGAGACAGGCTGATTGACAGACAACACATATCCGGAATTTACTAGATAGAAGTATTATTTACCTTGAGGTACACTTAGCTATGTACTTGTGTATTATACATAAAGTATTTGTAATATATTCATGAACATATTTATTTAAAATATGCATTATGTCAACGAAATATCAATTTACCTATTTATTTATTATATACTAATGCTCCGTTCTCTTAGAAGTGCCGTCTGCCAGGACTAACCTGCTTTTTTTTTCAGTTGGAATATCATCCAATGACATCCCTTGCTCTTGGGCGGAGCGTGAGATAGTGTCAGACTTTTACTGACCAAAATCCCACTCCTGTTCTTTCTTTGCCTTCGTTTCAGGGCCGGAGTTCTTTTTCGCATCAACCACGGCCCCAGTAGGCTTCGACCCTGCTGGGCCCCTACGGTTTTGCTGACATCTCCTTGAGGCGCGCATGGAACACTACACGCCGTCGAAAACTTGTGCTTGGTCTGGACGGTTACCGGACAGTCGGACGACAACCTACTTATTGCTCGCCGTCTGCAAGCCAGTGCCTACGGTAGCTGGAAATCGGGATCGGAATTCCGGCGGCTGGGGCGTAAGGGCCATTCTCTTGCTCGTGCGGCCGCCTCCTTTGCTAGCATTACTGCTTCGCAGAAGGAGGTAACCGCCTGCCAATCCTCCTTGCTCCGACCATAGCCTGTACCAAGGGCCGGCGCGAGACGGGCACCCCCACGAGGACATGGCGGTGCTCTGCCCAGGCCGGGCACACCTCTACTATATGCTCCACCGTGTCCTCCGGGCGGTCCGCAAAATGGTGGCACTCAGGCGTTTCTTCCACACGAATCCGGTGCAGGAACCACCCGAACTTACCATGTCAGGACTAACCTCCTAAAGTTTGCTCCTTTGTCACGAGCCATACGTATTGCGTATTGTTAATGAAATATCGCTATTATAGGATATATTTAGCCAAAAAAAACCCAAATTTTTAAAAGCGTCTCAATTACTTATTGAGAAAGGTCTGAACTAGTAATAATATAATTTATAATCATAATTAATTTAATATTATTATAATATGTATTTTAAGTGTTCGTTATAACATCGCCTCGGACGCGTCTGTAAAGGTGTTACAATATAAATTAGTAAATAAATAAATCTATATATATAAAAGAAAGTCGTGTTAGTTACACTTTTTATAACTCAAAAATGGCTGAACCGATTTGGCTGAAAATTGGTGGGGAGGTAGCTTAGAACCAGGAGACGGATATAGGACTTTTTATCCCGTAGAGGATGGGTAGAGTTGGGTAGGGTACGGTAGCGTGGGATAGAGTGAGGTAGAGTAGGGTAGAGTGAGGTAGAGTAGGGTAGAGTAGGGTAGAGTAGGGTAGAGTAGGGTAGAGTAAGGTAGAGTAGGGTAGAGTAGGGTAGAGTAGGGTAGAGTAGAGTAGAATATAGTAGTCAGTTGACGGGAGCGAAGCCGCGGGCAAAAGCTAGTAATTCAATAAAAGCGAGTGACTCATCAAGGCCCAGTCTAAGTCCTTAGACCTAGAACGCTAGTCAGAGGTCGCCTTTCATTGACATCTCAATCTCATCAAGTTTGTGTTTTTGTAAGTTTATAATTTTATTTTTAGGAGGTAATCTCTGAAATTCCAGCAGGTCAAGCTTCTTTATTTCTGAGTGTTAAGTAAGTTAAGTTTATATCATGAACCAGGTTGGCCCGCTCCACAAACTATCTGGCGAAATGAGGCTTCCTCGACTCATCCCAAACACAGTGCCAGTGTGGAGCCGCTTCATAGGACATGCATCGCCTGATATGCCCCCTGCACAACCACTTGCATCTTCCAGGATTAAAACGAGGTCAATGGCATAGCTGTACAGGTTGTCAAATACCGGTCACAGATTTAATCCGAGTCATCATGACATTAAGCCTAAGAAGAAATAACAACTTTTTTCTTTTTAATTGATATAAACTAGTTGACTGCGATCCCACCCGATGTTAAGCAGCGATTTTTTAAATTAATTTGTGGTTTGTGGTTTCATTATTCCACCTAACCTCTGCAACTCTTGAAAATCGGAATCATCAATCATCAAGCAAGTAATAATAATAAATAATAATATTTCACAACGCCGTCTAGTCTCAAGCTAAGCAGAGCTTGTGTTATGAGTACTAGACAACTGATAAACATACTTATATATTTAAAATACATACCTGTTATAGATAAATTACACCCAGACACAGAACAAATGGTCGTGCTCATAACACAAACATTTGTCCTGGGTGGGAATCGAACCCACGACCTTCGGCATAGCAGTCAGGACCACTAACCACTAGATCAACAGGCCATTCAAAACCAGCCAGATAAAAGCAGAGATCCAGAGCCAGTAAAAAAAAGTGTGAGTATCATAGGCCTGTGTTCAATCCAAAATGATGATGATGATGATGATGAAGTGTGAGTATAAAAACTTTATTCAAAAAAATCAATTTTAGTTACGGCATCTGAAAAGTACCCTTCAGACAAACTTAAAGTCTGCAAGTTCTATAGTAAGATACCTATTGAAATGAAACATTAAAATATTGCATGACAATTCCAATAAAACAAGCCACGGTTAGGATACATTGTTTTATTACGGAGTTTCCGTGCCTACCTTCCATCATCAGATTAGCTCGATGGTACCGTAGGCTGAGGCTACACTGGCCAACGATTTGCGATGCGAGTGGAAGAGCGAATTTATATTATACATAGTTAATTTTGAAAAAGAGATTGTGTTGGATTCATGAAAAAAATAAAGACCTGCGTCAATTTCCAGAAATATAATGAATAATACAAGAACGCCCTTGTACTTCGGACAACGTCTATTAGACAAAAACGTTCTTTTGACGAGCGATCAAAACAAACTGAGTTGAACGCATCGCCACGACGTGAGCGATCGCCATCTTTAGTGCGATGATGTAGCCACTAAACAGCGAATCCTCTAAAAATTTTATTTTGAACTTTACGCAAAAAAAAATCGCTCCTTGATTTAAATTCGCTCAAGTAGTGCAACCACATAATAATACTTACAAGCGTATCCATCAGCGATCAATGTCGCCGTTGATGATACGCGTAATGTAGCCACAGATATATTCAGTAGCACTGTTGAACTTGTAGCGTAAGTGAGAGATTATCTAATAAATTCGTTTAAATTTCGCTTTTGCAAATCAAATATCGCTAGTAATATTTGGCGTACAGTATAGTCATAAACGTGAATTTCAATTGTTTGTTTTAATCGCTCATGTAACGGTTAGGTTAGGTACATTGATTTATTACAGAGTTCCGGTGCCTACCTTCCGGCTTCATCATCAGATCAGTTCGATATATCTCCTCCCTCTCTTTCTTTAGTCAGTCATTTCAGTCACTACTACAACATTACTTGTTACGACAGTTCTGCTGTAATTCCATGAGGAGTTCCGTTCCATATCTTCGAAGTTCATCGTCACATCATAACAATATTTTTATGGGACCAATTTATAAAATTAATCGTGAAATCGGTGAACATACATAAAAAAATACCTCCCCGCATATTAGAACTCAATGAAATAAAATTTAAATCTTGTGTTAAACGCACACATGCAGACAAGGATATATTAAGTTGGAGGATTATACTGAAGACAAAAATGCTTGGCTCAATGCTGGTCCAGCACCACTAGCACTGGGGCGTACAAATTGATTCGTTTGAAAATTACTAACAAAGTTTGTCAATATGAGTACCTTGGAACAATTTATGGTTTTAGATTACTGTTTAACTTGTTTGAAATAAATGAGCATAGCAGTTGAGAGTTTGTCATGCTCACTCAAATATCTCACTGACGGCGGCGCGTGTATTGGATCATTCGGTTTGCTTCAATATGATTGAGTTGGCGATAACTGGCGTTTTCTAACTGTTATGTGCAAGTTAAGAGCATAAAATAAATTTTGACAATATATTCAATATCACGCTTATGTACACTCCTATATTTAAGTAGTACAAAAAAATGAAGCTCCATCCGTACCCGTTACTGAACATATTTTTCAAAAGTAAAAAAACGACATCCCAAAATTGACCTCGAAATTTAGGCACAATTAGTAAAATCATAATAGAATCAATCATTCATAACTATTGCTACTAGAAAAATACTATGCGCAGTGTTTTTCCATTGTGATCGTCATTTATTCATTCATAATCAATAACCTGTACAATATTTCCATAAATTGGTGACATATTGGGATATAAATAAACTATAATAACTTTGTTGAATAATATTTATTGAGACTTTACTTAATTAATAACAAGACCTTTTCTAATAAACCCTTTGAGTATTTGTACTAATTAAAAATTAGTGGTGTTTATTAAATATAAAATCATCAAAGTCGGATTTAAAAAGAAAAACCTTTAAACTCTTAGTGAAATAGAAAAAACGTGAAAAACAGGCCAAACAAAAAAAAATAATACCTAATCAGCAAAAAACAGCAATTTGCGCCAGTAGTAAATTAATTTTACAAAAATAATTATTTATCTTTTCTTAATGTTAAAAATTTAAATTTAAAGCTTAAGGAATACTTTAAATAGCGTGTCAATACAACGTCAAATTAATAAAACCTCTCTCCTGTCATCATCATCATCATCATTTCAGCCGAAAGACGTTCAATGCTGGAAATAGGCCTCCCCAAGTGCCGCCACAATGAACGGACCTGTGCGTCTCGCATCCATCGTACTCCCGCAACCGTTACCAGGTCATCGGTCCACCTTGTAGGAGGCCTTCCAACGCTACGTCTTCCGGTACGTGGTCGCCATTCCAGAACCTTTCGGCCCCAACTATATCTATCTTTTCTCAATGTTAAAAATTTAAATTTAAAACGTAAGGAATGCTTTAAATAGCATGTCAATACAAAGTCAAATTAATAAAACCTCTTTCCTGTATTATATTTATATTTATTAAATTTGAGAAAGAGTTAAAGTGCCAATTTTTTGGACAAGTTATGTTAATGCATAAGTCGTCGCTTTAATTATACTAAAACAACTATGAATTTACACATAATTAACATTCCATTGTAATATTATAATTACAAAAGTTAACTCTGTCTGTCTGCTTATTTGTTAAATTTTCACGTTTAAATAAGTGAACTAGTTATACTTTTTTTTCGGGTGGGAAAATCATCTAATGACATCCCCCGCTCTTGAGAGAGATAGTGTCAGACTTTTACTGAGTAAAAACTCACTCCTGTTCCTTCTTTGCCATTGTTCCAGGGCCCCGGGATCTCTTTCGCATCACCCATGGCCCCAGTAGGCTTCGACCCTGCTGGGCCCCTACGGTTGCTGACATCTCCTCGAGGCGCACGTGGAACACTACGCGCCGTTGACGACTTTGGCTCGGTCCGGACGGTTACCGGGCGATCGGACGGCGAGCTATCCATTGCTTGCCGACCGCAAGCCCGCGCCTGCGGTGGCCGGAAATCGGGGTTGGAATCCCTGAAGGAGTCCGAGGCTGGGGCGCGAGGGTCATTGCCTCGCGCATGCGCGTGCGGCCTCGTCCTTTGCTAGCATTACTGCTTCGCAGAAGGAGGTGACCGCCTGCCACTCCTCCTCGCTCCAGACTATGGCCTGTACCAAGGCCTGGCGCGAGAGATCGCTGCCACTGATCGCCTCACGAGGACACAGCGGTGCTCTGCCCAGGCGGAGCACACCTCCACCGTGTACTACACCGTGTCCTCCGGGCGGTCCACACATTCTGGCACCCAGACGCTTTTTCCGCACGAATCCGATGCAGGAACCTCCTGAGCTTACCATGTCCAGCGTCGTGCAGAAGATAAGAACGCCGCCATAATTATGGCGTGCCCAAGTTATACTTGAACTTATTCATTGAACTTGGCACAAGTTTTATACGAATTCGAGGGGACTTTTCTTCTTCGGTGTAACGTCATCAAACTTGACTCCTTGCACTTTGGGTAGAGTGAAAGAGAGAAGATAGAAAAAGAACTTTACGACGCTTAATTTCCGAAGTTATAATATTCTTTTCTAAATATTTAAAAATGTATAAAACATCTACAGAAAATAAATAAAGGAAATAATAATAAATTTATTGATGAATTTAAGACTAACGTACCTAATAATAATAAAATTATTCATAACTTACCTTTAGGTAAGTTATGAATAATTTTAGAGTTCCACACTCGTTTACCATGAATAGAACTCCTTTCTCTTACTTTTGGTATTCTTAACCTATGGATATGTATAGGTATATAGGGAATAACGGAAAGTTTATTTTCGATATTTACTACTATATAGACTACTTTATGAATAACTTCTTATTTATGTACTTGGATAAATACCCAATAATCCATTTTATAAATGTTTAAAAAGCTCAATATTGTATAATCTATGCAGACGCTATCGTTTATCCAAAATGGCTGTTTTGGATAAACGATAAAATTGGGGTTTAAGTGGTACACATTCAATAGAAACCTAGCTCAAAATGCAACTGTAAATATTAAATGAATGGTTTTGCAATGCAGTATGCATAAAACTAGTAAAATATTTTTTTATTTAACTGTTTGCAGTAATAGAAGTATGTTGTATGTACATAGGTGTTTGTATACTTGTAGATCAAAAAACAACGTAAAAAATATATTTTTAGTTACTTCTACTTAACAATTTTTTTTCTGGTTCTATAATTTAACTGATCAATATTATATTAGCAAGACCAGTTTTAAACTATAATATAATACGAGGTATCGCTCCATTCCGCTTTACAGTGTGTTTACATCCGGCGCCGGTGTCGCAATCATGTTAGGACTGCTACTGACTGTAGCCATCATTGTCATTATCGCGCTTACAGTGGCCCTGTACCAAAAGAGCACGAATGCGATATGTACCTCAAGAAGAAGATTAGAAGGCAAAACAGTTATAGTGACTGGAGGAACTGCAGGAATGGGCCTCCACATAGCAACAGATCTTGCTCATAGAGGAGCCAGGGTCATCATCGCCTGTCCCTTTGAAGTTGAAGGCACAAACGCAAGGAAACAAATAATACAAGAAACTCAAAATGAAAACGTGGTTTTTAAACTCCTTGACTTAGCGTCTTTGAAGTCTGTGAGACAATTTGCAGCAGACATCTTGGAAACTGAAGACAGACTCGACATTTTATTGAACAATGCTGGAGTCGGGATACCGGGGGATTTCCTGACAGCCGACGGAATGAACTTTATAATGCAAGTGAACTATTACGGAACATTTCTTCTGACACTTTTGCTTCTTCCACTTTTAAGGAAGACAGGAAAGCCGGGAGAGTCAACGAGGATAATAACAACAGCGTCGGTCCTTCATATGGTTGGAAAGGTGGACATGGATAACTTGAACAGAACGAATTATTGGAACATAATACGGATCTATGGTAACAGCAAGATTTGTCTTGTGTTATTTGCAAATGAGCTGACTAAGAGGTTGAAGGGTTCTCACGTTGTGATTAATAATGTGGATCCTGGAGCAGTTGGTACTAGAATCTTTGACTCCATCAATAAGGTGTATGGAACGATTCTAACATTGGGGTGCCTTTTATTATTCAAGACGCCCTGGCAAGGCGCGCAGACGGCTCTTCATGCTGCTTTGGATAAGAAGGCGGGAGAAGTGAGTGGAGCTTACTTCAAGAACTGTGAAGCAGTAAGTGCAGTGAAACGAGCATATTGTGCTAAGACTGCTAAAGCTCTCTGGGAAGAGTCTGTGCGATTAGTGAAGTTAACAGAAGATGAAGTTGACCAGTGTTTTAAATCGTTGTAATAAAAGTACTCTAAAAATACAATAATTATATATGTTAAATATTAGGTCTTTAACTACGAAATTGCCGTTTTTTAAAACGGGTTGTTTTAAAGTGTTATATCTTTGGATTGCCTTGAAATTATAAATTCAAGTAAACTTAATATTATATTTATGTTAAATTTAAGTTCAACCATTAGTTAAATCCCGCCATCGACTCCGATAAATTTGTGATATTCAACGACATTTGAATAAATAAAACGAATATGTTTTTGAAGAATAAACGATTAAATTAAATTACGTCATTATTTCGTATAATATAACCGGACTTGTTTATTTTAGGATTAATATTCGATATGAGCTTTAATTGCGTCTTCCGGAGCGAGATCACTAGCCTGGTACCATAGTTGTCTCAAAATCTGTCCATTTTAATTACTTAGTCGTTATAATGCTGAACGTAAGCTAGATGAAATGTGTTTCTTTACTTCCTGATTAATTTTTTGACAATCTATTTCATGTTTCTTTACTTTAATTTAGTACGCTAATACTTGGCATAACATAGCGCACTGTACTCTTATATCACTCTCTGTAATACCTATGTTTTACAAACAAAATAAACGATTACCGATTATTGATTGAACATTATTTCAATCAGCATAATCTACTGGCTTCAGCTTAATACTTTAATTCTTTATGTACACCTTAACAACTTTTATAAATGGATTTCAGAGTTTAGCTTCTATGTTGGACGTCGATATTTTGCCAAAGTAAGTAATTCTACAATAGTGTTTTTTTTCTTAAATTGGGAAATCTACCAATGATTTCACCCGTTCTAGGGTAGAGATAGAGGACGTGTCAGAATTTTAATGACTAATACAAACCTGTGTCTATCAGTTGTCCATTGTGTTCTAAGACAACGCTTACTCTTTCAAGAAATCTCATGGTCCTGCTTGACGTCTTCAAGCACGCGCCTAGGATGGTAACTCCCGCCGCTTAGATTGACTGAGCTGTGAGTATATCAGTTCTTCCTCGGTTGTCGCCATCCTTCGCTGTATTACGGCTTCGCAGAAGTAGATGATTGAATGAGTACCTACCTATATATTTGTGACCTTGTAATAAGTCTACATGTTCATAGTTTTATGATTTACGAAGTCCTTGAAAAGCGATCTCCGCCGCTTTATTTATTTATTGTCATTAAATTAATAATTATAAATAAAAAATAAAAGCTAAAAACAAAAAAAAAAAAAACAAAATAAATAATAAAAGCTAAAAGCCAAAAACAAGCCATTGTTCGTTTTATTAAAAATTTGAATGTAAATTTTCCTTCAAGCGTAAAATTCGGAACTACTACTTGAACTCCTCTCACCCCCATGTCTAACAGTACTACATAATGTCGTTGACGTGAAGTTTTTCGTGCAGTAATTGTCATGATGTAATAACTTTTTTTATTTTGAATTCAATAAACGTAATAACATTTTTTATTTTCAAAATCTTATCTTTGTTATCATCTTAGTCCTCTTTGTTGCAATAAATAACCCATCTTGCAAATGATACTATATAAAAAAACAGCGTCAGAAAATCTCCGCGGCGTTGGCGTTGGTTGACCTATCTTTGAGGAGCGCGTGGAAGATTACGCGCTGGCGACGGTCCGCACGATTACCATGCGGCTGGACGGCGAGCAATGTGTAGTGCTCGTTGTCCACAAGCCCGCGGTGGCTGGGCCGTATCTTTTACCAGCATAACTGCTGTGCAGAAGGAGGCGACCGCCTGTCATTCGATCTCGCTCCGGACCATGACCTGAAAAAAGGCCCGGCGCGAGAGGTAATCGCCCCCAATTACCTCCATGAGTACATGGCGGGTTTAAGCGAGGCACACCTCCACTGTATGCTCCACTGTGTCTACCTGGCGATCCGCACAGTGGTGATACCCGAGTGTTTCTTCCACCTGGATTCGATGCTGGAACCTCCCTAAGTTACCATGGCCGGTGAGGAACCAATCTTCTCATGGATAGTGGAAGATATATTCGCAAATTTAGGAGATATCTCAGTTTTTCGAAATGATCCGTTATTTATGTAACCCCATGTAGGTATTTTCCAACCATTGAACTCAGTATTGATCTCTTTTCCCACCATATTAATTTGTTCAACGTGCCTTTTTTCTTCCTCTACTTTTATAAGTGACTTTCAAATCAATCAAAACCACCTCGCGATATGGTCCTCATTCCTCCATATTACAACTGATTTTCACCCAACTTTAGGCCTCTCAGGGTAATAAAAATAAATCAGGGTAATTTGCATAATTTAACCGAACTAGAAGGGACTCATACATCAACGATAACATTAGTAGGTAACAGAACTTGAATCAAACCTTTAAATAGATAGTAATAATAATATTGTTTTTTTAGTAGCTTGACTACGGAAAAAGCCGTATACACACTACTAAAAAACCAATGTTATTATTACTATCTATTTAAAGATTGTAAGGCGCTCTTTGATCTTATTTATAGTTTAGGAGTTATAATTTTTTGTATCTATTACCTTTTTTGATAGTTAAAATTATTAACCTTACGTAGTTCAAGGCCTCCAGGTTATAAATACAGCAATACATTATATGATTTTCGATCCAGATAATGGTATTTGATGTAAAAAATTCAGATTTCGAAAAAAATAATGATTGTTGTTGTCGCAGTGGTTGAGCGACTGGTTGCTGCGCTTCGTTTCTATGACCTACAGTCAGGCCGGCCTAAGCAGGCTCGGTCCGGACGGTTACTGGACGGTCGGACGGCGAGCTACCCATCGGTCGCAAGCCCGTGTCTACTATGGCCGGAAATCGGGATTAGAATCCCGGCGCGGCGCCGGCGCGGGCGGCCGGGGCGTGAGCACCGTTGCCTTACATATTCGGCCTCCTCCTTTACTAGCATTACTGCTTCGCAGGAGGCGACCGCCTGCCACTCCTCGCTTCGGACCATTGCCTGTGCCAAGGCCCGGCGCGAGAGATCGCTACTGCCGATCGCCCAACCGACACCATAAAGTGTTATAAAGTAATTTTATTGCAGAAGAGTTTTGTTTCCATCTTAATGTAATATTACTTAACTTTGTACCATGAGCTTAATCATTGTCATTTCCCTGCTAAAACATCCCCCCTCAGCCATGTTACAACTGTTTCGTTTCGACTCTCTTGTTTTCCAGTGCTTAAATTTAGAGTAATCTGTCTTCAAGTGGTTGGTGTTCAAAGCGGATAATTGAACCTACGAAGTAAAATGCTTATGTTATGCTTGAAACTTATTTACGTGGACATCATGTAATCAATGTAAAGTTAAACAGTGTATTCCAGTGAACTAACTTGTTGATCGTGTTGTTGTTCGTGCATTATTGGATTCAGTGTTATATGCTTTGAGAAACTCAAAAATTTCTTATATGTTCGCCACCTAGAATACAATAATAAATTAATAACCCACTTATGTACTAAAATCATCAGATTAAACAATTAACTGAACACGTTTAGGCATCGAAATAAGTTTTTGTTACTTTATATGTCACGGAAAACGATAGTAAATGGATAGAATGGAAGAAAAAAACGTGTTGCGCCGACCCCAAATAAGATTCCCGACAAGGGCAGGAAGTTGATCATATGTCACGGAAAACATTTTTAAATAGTATTTATTTGGATAACAATAATAAATCCGCTGCGTCCGAGCAACTTTTTTAAGCCTGCTAATTTGGCGTAAAAATAATACTGGAAGCAATTAAAAATCCCGTTAAAGTAAAAAAAGAATGAACTTTTTAACAGTGATGTCACAAAAACGCTAAGAAAACATTCTTGTTTTAATATGGTATTATGATTGTTTTGAAGGCGTCATGGTACGAAAAGCATAAGATTAAAACAGTACTGCTATAAGAGCTTGTGGTCGCCCCTCTGGTGTGTTGCTGTGGAGAGGACTTGGAGACTAGGTTTGATTATGAGACCAAACCATGGCCAAAACTATAGCTCCCAACTTTGATTGACTAGCATAGCATAGCATAGTCGGCCTTATAATGTTCCCACTGTTGGGACTCAGGCCTCCTCTCTAGGAGAGGGAATGGGCCGTAATCCACCACGCGGGCCCAGTGCGGGTTGGTGGATGTCACATGTCTTCGAATTTTAGGTTAGGTTTGATTGACTGCTTCACTCTAAAGAGGATCAGCGGGTGTTCCTGCAACACAGCCTTGGTTTTTTTGACACCTTAAGGTTTTCCAAGGACTCCGAAATTATGGGATTTTCCAGAAGGCGACTGCAGATAACATTACGGTGAACAACACAGGCGTGGGACACAGAACGGCAAATATTTCGCGGGCTGGTGTTAAGCGAAGAGTGACTGAGTGCCACTTGGTAAAGTTGTGATACCCCAGCAAGAGAGTGTGTTGAACAGTCACGGAGCTTTGCCCCCTGTGCACGATTGCAACTTTAACCCGTAAAATGGGCCGGTCTTTCGATTGTTTTAGTTAGATTATGCGATTATGTGCCTGCTTGAATGTTCATAGCAAAGACGCACCCACGTGTGATCATGAATGTGTTGCTTATTTGTGTACTGTAAAAGCGTGGTGGCTCTAGAAGCTAGTTTATTTTTTTATTTTTTTTTTTATTATTTAATCTTTAATTAGTTGATGTCGGAATTATCACTTTTCTTGTGATGAAATATAATGTTGGGATAGCAAAAATATGTTGGATAGCTAAATGTATCGTTAAACAGTCTCATAAGAAAGAAAACGAGTGAGTTACCGTGGACTTTAGCTAATATGTTGAGGAGGATTGCAGGTGTTAGAAATGATGACATTGGTCACTAATTCGTCAATAATGAATATAAATATGCACTTATAATATTTATTGAAAATAAGGCACTTTTCACACATGTTAATTAATAACTCGTAAATTTTAAGTTGATGACAGCACTTACTCACATTAGGAAATGGTGATGAGGCAATTTGCACTTTTTGTAAGTACTGGCGTAAGGTAATCGGGTAAATCTACTCTTATCAATGTCTGAGACCAGATTATTACAATGACTCTGATGAGGGTTAGCTAGGAGAAAGAATTTTCGGGATTTTTTCAAAACGAATTCTTTAATAGGCGGAAACTTGATATTATCATGTAGTTGTGCATGATTTGTATAGAGAGGTGTATTGTAAGCTATTTTTAGTGATTTGTTCTGGATGACCTGGAGTTTTTTGTACTTGAGGCAAGATACTCCAGGAAAGAATGGAAGCAAGAGAGGCAGAGCAAGCTGTGATATCCACAGCTGAGTTAGAGTTTTGAGAAGGGCGAACTCTCCTAGTGGGAGAACCGTTGTTAATAACACATAGATCAACTTCATCAAAAATTTCAAAATGGGCCCGACCAAAGTAATTACCATGGCTCGAGCCCATGAGCGATGATGAGCATTTAAATCACCCATAAAAATTATTGGAGAGGGTATTGAGGAAAATATATATAAAAAGTCTGGACTTAACCTAGAATAAGGATGAGGGATGTATGCAGAGAGGAAAGTAATATTAAAAGCCCTAACAGCAACTATATTAATGTCAGGAGGAGTAGGGGGAAGAGTAATAAAAGAGAAAGGAAGGGAGCGCCTAACAAGAAGGGCACTACCTGCATACCTATCAGCCCTATCATCTCGAAGACTGGAGTAACCTGAGACCCGAAAGTGAGAACCAGGCTCCAACCAAGTCTTTGAAACGGCAATAACTGAGGGGTGAAATTTATTTATTAAAAATTAAAGTTCAGACTTCTTCGGCCGAATGCTTTGAATGTTCCACTGAAGTGTGGAGACTAGATTCATCATTATTATTAAAGAAAAGCAAATAAAGTTTCTGGGCAACGTGGGGCGGTAAAGAGAAATTATCACGGGAAACTAAACTAATAATTAGAGACAAAAGTATTTCTAAGAGGCTATCCTCTTGAGGTGACTTTGGGGATGAAGGATTTTGAGAGAGAAGAGAGAAACCATTGGAAAAGGATGAAGGATCTTCAGCAACAATGGATCTATGGGCAGTTTTATCATAAGACTTGCCTAGAGGAGCTCTAAGCTCAGGGGAAGAAAACACAGTTTTTTTTATAAGAGATAGGGGGAGTAAGGCAAGTAGATTGGGAAGAGGAAAAAGAAGATTGGGTTGGTAAATTTTGGGAGACTTTGGAATATAATTTTTTAATACTAGGAATGGATCAAGAAGCCTCTTCATATAAAAGATTTTCCTGAGACATTAATAATTTAATTGTTTTTTGTCTGCCTTGCTCGGGGCAGTTACCGTAGAAGGCAAAGTGACGGCCCAAGCAATGGAGGCAAGTGGCCTTGGCCTCTACTACGTCACAACTGTGACCAGTGTGAGGTTGTGAGCACCTAAAGCACCTAGCCTTGGACCGACACTGTGCCTTAACGTGCCCAAAGCGGCAGCAATTTTGACATTGGATAGAGGGTTACTGATATACCACCACTGGCAGAGATGTGTGATATAAAAATACCCTCTGAGGAAGAATCTGTCCCTTGAATGTAACAACAATTGTCTGTGTAGGGATCCAGGAGATCATACCCTTCATTCCATCCATTATTACGAATTGTTTAGCAATGCATAATACAAACTAATTACAGTAATTGAAATATGTTATGGGGACGTATATGTAAGTGTACACAAAAAAAAACGATGTAATAAAATGTTATAGGTACATCCACTTACTTTAAGGTTGTGGTATTATAATTCAACTAATTAATACATATTATTACTAGCAAGACCAGTTTTAAACTTTAATATAATACGAAATATCGCTCCATTCCGCTTTACAGTGTGTTTACAGCCGGCGCCGGCGTCGCAATCATGTTAGGCCTGCTACTGATTGTAGCCATTATTGTCATTATCGCGCTTACAGTAGCCCTGTACCAAAAGAGCACGAATGCGATATGTACCTCGCGAAGAAGATTAGAAGGCAAAACAGTTATAGTGACTGGAGGAACTGCAGGCATGGGCCTCCACATAGCAACAGACCTAGCTCACAGAGGAGCTAGGGTCATCATCGCCTGTCCCTTTGAAGTTGAAGGCACCAACGCAAGGAAACAAATAATACAAGAAACTCAAAATGAAAACGTGGTTTTCAAACTCCTTGACTTAGCATCTTTGAAGTCTGTGAGACAATTTGCAGCAGACATCTTGGAAACTGAAGACAGACTCGACATTTTATTGAACAATGCTGGAGTTGGGGTACCAGGAGATTTTCTGACGGCCGATGGAATGAACTTTATAATGCAAGTGAACTATTACGGAACATTTCTTCTGACCTTACTGCTTCTCCCACTTTTGAAGAAGACAGGGAAGCCGGGAGAGTCAACCAGGATAATAACAACAGCGTCGGTCGCTCATATGATTGGAAAGGCGGACATCGATAACTTGAACAGAACGAATTATTGGAACATAATACGGATCTATGGTAACAGCAAGATTTGTCTTGTGTTATTTGCAAATGAGCTGACTAAGAGGTTGAAAGGTTCTCACGTTGTGATTAATAATGTGGATCCTGGAGCAGTTGGTACTAGATTCTTTGACTCCATAAATAAGATGTGTGGAACGATTCTAACATTGGGGTGCCTTTTATTCTTCAAGACGCCCTGGCAAGGCGCGCAGACGGCTCTTCATGCTGCTTTAGATAAGAAGGCGGGAAAAGTGAGTGGAGCATACTTCAAGAACTGTGAAGTAGCAAGTGCAGTGAATCGAGCATATTGTGAAAAGACTGCTAAAGCTCTCTGGGAAGAGTCTGTGCGATTAGTGAAGTTAACAGAAGATGAAGTTGACCAGTGTTTTAAATCGTTGTAATAAAAGTACTCTAAAAATACAATAATTATATATGTTAAATATTAGGTCTTTAACTACGAAATTGCCGTTTTTTAAAACGGGTTGCTTTGAAGTGTTATAGCTTTGGATTGCCTTGGAATTACAAATTCAAGTAAACTTTATATTAAAGTTACATTATTCTTTTCTCGGAATAAGGTATTTATTGGTTTCTTTGTGGTTTGTATTTTCTATAATATCACTGTATTAATAACGAATTAATTTCGAAAAAAGAATAACGTATAATTATAAGAATAACGTATAAATATAATAAGTATAATTTCAAGTCAATCCAAAGATATAATAATACTTCAAAGCAACGCGTTCTAAAAAACGGTAATTTCATATTTAACCCCTATTTTAAGTACAACCATTAATTAAATCCCGCTATCGATTCCGATAAATTTGTAATATTTAAGGACATTTAAAAAAAATAAAACAAATATGCTTTTGAAGATTAAATTAAATTACGTAATTATTTCGTATAATATAACCGGACTTATTTATATCAGGATTCATGAGCTGTTAATTGCGTCTTCCGGAGCGAGATCACTAGTCCAGTACCATAGTTGTCTCAAAATCTGTCCATTTTAATTACTTAGTCTTTATAATAGTGGACGTAAGCACACACATTTCATCGAGAAATGTGTTTCTTTACTTCTTGATTAATTTTTTGACAAACTATTTGATGTTTCTTACTGTAAGTTGGTACGCCGATACTTGGCATAACATAGCGTACTGTACTCTTATATCACTCTCTGTAATACCTATGTTTTAGAATTGAGCAGGTTGCGATGGAGTATTATTGGATTATCTGAAGTCCGAAGTCAGGGGGAGGACACGATAATTCTTAAATCCGGTAACCTGCTCTATTTCCGGGAGGGTGACCTGCAGTCCCAGGGCGGTGTCAGGTTTTTCGTTCACAAGTCCCTTGTGAATAATGTGGTGAAGATCGAGAGTGTGTCGACCAGGGTGGCGTACCTCATACTCAGAATATCGCCAAGATATTCGCTGAAGGTCATACAGGTTTACGCCCCGACCTCGACGCACCCCGACGACGAAGTAGAGACCATGTAAGAGGATGTATCCAGTGCCATGCATGGTTTTAAAACTCACTTCACCGTGGTCATGGGGGACTTCAACGCGAAACTGGGCAAACGAGATGGTGACGAGCTGAGAGGGGGGCAATTTGGATTTGGACGTCGGAATCACTGGGGACACCTAATGGCTAGTTTTATGGAGAAGGAGGGCTTCTACATGATGAATTCCTTCTTCAGAAAACGTGAGCATAGGAGGTAGACCTGGCAAAGTCCCGACGGTGCGACTAGAAATGAGATTGACTTCATTCACATAATACAAAAATACGTATATTATTTAATTGAGCTTTCCTTAGAGTCTCCTATAAACAATAGTAAAAATCTAAAAAAAAAACTAAAATGTCTGAATGGAGAAAAATACCTGTCATTGAAGATATTTTTTCTATGTATTGTGTTTCAGAAGTTGATATTTCAATTTCTTCAAGAGTTTTCAATGCTTTTGTCGTTCTGGTAATTTGAAGTTTCACCAGCTCATTGTTGATATTTCCTAAAAACTATAATACACAGTGGTAATTTTGCAATTTGTTATAAATAATCGAAAAGTACCAAGCTGTTTTACTAGATATTCAAAAACTAACCTATAAATTAACTTATAGTATCTAGCCTTCTTATTTTCTCTGCAGATTTCTGATCTCACTTTTTTGGCCTTTAAATTAGTCAATCATCTTGAAGAGAACTACAAATATTGTTTTTCGCATTATTATTATAAAATAAATGAAAATAAGATTTACGTAAACACAAGATGAATGAAGTATGAAACGTCAATGACACAATTTTGACAGTCCTTAAATGCTGCCTTAATAAATAAATCGCTGCTATCTTTCGCTGGCCAAAGTCTAAGAGCAAATACTAAAAACAAAGTAAAATAAATATTTCAGTGGGCTCCCATACAAGAAACGTGAATTTTTGTATTAATAACGGCATCAGTAGGTAAACTCTTGAAATATTCACAGAATGTTTAATTGTATATATTCCCTTGAAAACAAATAATTATAATAAAATAAATATACCATACAACAAACGTGATTTTTTTGGGCTATAAATAATGTCTACTTGTAGTATAAGCTGTATAGATGGAATGAGTTGAGATATCGTCCTATGACTACTACCACTGTAGAGTGGGAGGGCATGTCAGACTTTTAGTGACAAAAACCACACCTGAGTCTTTCAGTTGCACTTTGCATTCTAAGGCCACGTGTTTCCTTTTCATAAATTACCTGTGGCTTTAGCAGGCATCGGCCCTACTGGGCCTTAAGCTTTTTCTCACAATTTTTTTCCAGATGGCTGTACGATTGCTCGTCGTCCTAAAGCCCATGCCTACGGTGGCCGGGAATTGCCCTGCAACGACCGACAATGCCCTGCCGTCTTCTATTGCGGCTGCTGGGGCATAAAAATGTCCGTTCTCACATGCGTGCCACCACTTACTTATTGCTTCGCAGAAGGAGACAACCGAATCACAGTACCTCTCACTCAGGACCTCGGCCTTAATAGACCCAGGTGCAAGAGATCACCAGCACTAATCGCCTCCACAAGGTCACGGAAGTGCTTCACCCAAGCAGGGCGAGACTCAACCGTATACTGCACCATTTCCTCGGTTTACTCATGACTTAAACTTATTATTTAGATAATAATATCTCAACTTAATACATTCAAGCATAGAAATCCCCTTTTAATTTATTATTATGAATTGTTCAGCAATGCATAATACAAACTGATTACAATAATTGAAATATGTCATGTGCACGCATATGCAAGTGTACAGAAAAAAAAAACGATGTAACAAAATGTTATAGGTACATCCAGTTATTTTATAGTTGTATTGTGGTATTGTAATTCAACTAATTAATACATATTATTATTTGCAAAGACCAGTTTTAAACTTTAATACAATACGAAGTATCGCTCCATTCCACTCTACAGTGTATTTATAGACGGCGCCGGTGTCGCAATCATGTTCGGGCTGTTACTGATTATAGTCATCATTGTCATTATCGCGCTTATAGTGGCCCTGTATCAAAAGAGCACGAATGCGATATGTACCTCGCGAAGAAGATTAGAAGGCAAAACAGTTATAGTGACTGGAGGAACTGCAGGAATGGGCCTCCACATAGCAACAGATCTTGCTCATAGAGGAGCCAGGGTCATCATCGCCTGTCCCTATGAAAATGAAGGCATAAAAGCAAGGAAACGAATAATACAAGACACTGAAAATATAAACGTGGTTTTTAAACTCCTTGACTTAGCATCTTTGAAGTCTGTAAGACAATTTGCAACAGACATCTTGGAAACTGAAGACAGACTCGACATTTTATTAAACAATGCTGGAGTCGGGATACCGGGGGATTTCCTGACGTCTGATGGAATGAACTTTATAATGCAAGTGAACTATTACGGAACATTTCTTCTGACCTTACTGCTTCTCCCACTTCTAAAGAAGACAGGGAAGCCGGGAGAGTCGACCAGGATAATAACAACAGCGTCGGTCGCTCATAGATTTGGAAAAATGGACATCGATAACTTTAACAGAACGAATTATTGGCACATAATGCGAATTTATAGTAACAGCAAGTTTTGTCTAGTGTTATTCGCAAATGAGCTGACCAAGAGGTTGAAGGGTTCTCACGTTGTGATTAATAATGTGGATCCTGGAGCAGTTGGTACTAGAATCTTTGACTCTATAAATAAGGTTTATGGAACGATTCTAACATTGGGGTGCCTTTTATTCTTCAAGACGCCCTGGCAAGGCGCGCAGACGGCTCTTCATGCTGCTTTGGATAAGAAGGCGGGAGAAGTGAGTGGAGCTTACTTCAAAAACTGTGAGATAGTAGGTGCAGTGAAGCGTGCGTATTGTGAAAAGACTGCTAAAGCCCTCTGGGAAGAATCTGTACGATCAGTGAAGTTATCAGAAGATGAAGTTAACCAGTGCTTTAAATCATTATCATAAAATATAAGTAATAAAAGTAAAAAAATAATATGTTCAATTAAGAACTAGATAATTATTTCATTAAATGACGCTATTGGCTATATTGTGTATATTTAGAAAGATATTTGAAAAAATAAAAGGCGTAAGTTGATGAAAAAATCCCTTAAATTAATAGGCGTGATCAAGTGATCTAAATATTAAAGGTCAGCATAATGCTTTAAAGGTCAGCATAATGCTTTAGCTTCTGAGTTCCTTTACGTTGATATCAATGTATTTGGGCATATCATGCTATTCTTTAATAGTGTTAACTATGCATAATACGTGTACATGACATATTTTAATTACTGTAATCAGTTTGTATTATGCATTGCTAAACAATTTATAATAATAAATTTTAGAAGGAGATTTCTATGCTTGAATGTATTAAGTTGAGATATTATTATCTAAATAATAAGTTTAGGTCATGAGTAAACCGAGGACATGGTGCAGTATGCGGTTGAGTTTCGCCCCGCTTGGGCGAAGCACTCACTTACTCACTGTGTATTACAGTTTTTATGAAATATTGACAATAAGCTGATGAAACTTCAAATTACCAGAACGGTAAAGGCACTGAAAACTTGAAGAAATTGAAATATTAACTTCTGAAACACAATACATAGAAAAAAATATCTTCAATGACAGGTATTTTTCTCCATTCAGACATTTTAGATTTAACAGTCATTTACTATGGTTTATAAGAGAATCTAAGGATGGCTAAATTAAATAATATACATATTTTTGTATTTTATACTAATTGTGTGTTATTTTTAGTGGTATTATTAAACTGTTGCGAAATAATTGTAATTTTTGTTTTTAGACGTCAGTGTGAGGACACTGAAAAGAATAAAAAAAGAAGGGTCTTTCAATCAAAGAGTGAAAGTGAAGTGAAGTAATTCCGGAAAAAGCGCCCTCATTGTGCAATAGTTTCCAATTTTGATGTGTTGTCTGAAATGTTATAATATATCGTTTGTCTTGGTATGGTCATGTGAAGAGGAGGGATGAAACGCATGTTACTAAAAGAGTTATGAGTTTACATGTGGATGGATGGAGAGGAAGAGGGAGACCAAAGAAAAGATGGATGGATTGTGTAAAGAGTGATATGAAAGAAAAGGAAGTTAGTGATAGCATGACGAGTAACAGGGCGGAGTGGAAGAAAAAAACGTGTTGCGCCGACCCCAAATAATACGGGATAAGGGCAGGAAGATGATGATGATGATGATGTCTGAAATGTTATAATAAATAAATTATATGAACGAAATTTAAATCTTGTGTTAAACGCACACTAAGCAGGCAAGCATGTTATAAATTGAAGGATTCTAATGAAGGTAAAAATGCTCGACTCAATGCTGGTCTAGCTCCACTACCACTAGGGCGCACAAATTGATTAGTTTGAAATTTGAAATCACTGGTGGTGGCACGTGTGTTGGATTTGAACCGGTTCCCTTCAAAATGGTAGAGTTGTGTGGTGCTAATATATGCTTCATGTCCGTAAACGGGCGTTGTAAGTCGACGATTACCAACTATAGGCCTGAATTAGATGATATGGACATCAGCCTAATTTATGCACCAGTCTCATGGAAAATTCGACATTTCGGATGCGCTCTGTCCAGCAAAGCCGGTGGACCTTTGAACGATTTTATAAATACCCATAAATGAAATTATTGTACTCAGCCGTTGCATTTTCTCAGCAGATTTCTGATTAATCTCACTTTTTTGGTCTTTGATTAATTTGAATGATTGATTTTTAGAGGTCTTTTTACATACATTAAAATAAGGTATAACAAAAAGTAAACAAATTTACAGCTTATTCTAAAATGTAAACTAACACAAAATAGAAATGTTAAGTAGGTTACATCGCCTATTTTAATATACACATTAAAGAATTATATATCGTTTATTGACTATTAATTTATTGAACAGGAAACTGATTGTGTAGTGTAAGGTTTGCAGACCCACATTTTTAAATTTATGTTCCCCAGCCTCCAGTTTTATTTAGCAAGTTGTATAATTAAAGAGAGACAGATATTTATTTAATAATTAAATTTTTTAATATAATCTGTATAATGCGTATAAATATGCACTTCATCATCATCATCATTTCAGCCGATAGACGTCCACTGCTGGACATAGGCCTCCCCCAAATGTCGCCACAAAGAACGGTCCTGTGCGTCTTGCATCCATCGGATCCCCGCAAACTTCACCAGGTCATCGGTCCACCTTGTAGGGGGCCTTCCAACACTGCGTCTTCCGGTACGCGGTCGCCACTCCAGAACCTTTCGGCCTCAACGGCCATCTGTTCTGCGAGCAATGTGCCCTGCCCATTGCCACTTAATTTTGGCGATTCTTCGTGCTATGTCGGTAACCTTGGTCCTCCTGCGGATATCTTCATTTCTGATTCGATCACGCTAGGAAACTCCGAGCATAGCCCTTTCCATTGCCCTTTGAATGACTTTGAGCCTTCTGATGAGGCGTATTTTGAGCGACCACGTTTCGGAACCATATGTCATTACTGGCAACACGCACTGGTCATAAGACTTTCGTCTTGAGACACTGTGGTATATTGGATGAGAAGATACCGCGCAGCTTCCCGAACGCTGCCCAGCCGAGTTGGATTCGACGGTTGACCTCTTTCTCTTTCTCGAAATATTAAATATAAATATTAAAAAAAGAATACGGCATTTTTCACACATGATTCTTAGTAACTCGTATATTTTGAGTTTGTGACAGTAGTTACGCTGGTAAGGTGGTAAGTGAACTGACATTAATACACTAGGAAATGGTGATGAGGCAATTTGTACTTGTTGTAACTACCGGCGTAAGGTAATCGGGTAAATCTACTCTTACCAATGTGTGAGACCAGAGGATGACTTGGATTAGTAAGGAGAAAGAATTTTCGGGATTTTTTCAAAACAATTTCTTTAATAGGCGTAAACTTGATATGACCATGTAGTTGTGCAAGATTTGTGTAGAGAGGTGTGTTGTAAGCTATTTTTTTTTCATTGGAGTACCTTTTGGTGGCTACTAATTTAGCCCTATTTGTCCTTACTGGTTCTGATTAGGTGACCAATCTATTTCTATGATAAGTTTTTTGATGTTATATGCCACGTCCGCTATTTTTGTTTTCCCTTGGACGTATTTAAGGCTTAATTTGGCCTTTCTCTTAACATTAAGCATATTTCTTTCCATGTTGTGGTGTCATGTTTGCACTTTTTATTATTTTGTTTAATTAAAGCCCATGTTTGACAACCGTAGGTCGTGGTAGGAAGTATACACGAGTTAAATACGATACGACGACAAAAAAAATACGATAGCATCAGTGGAATTGATTGGTTTTTTGTAATTTCCTTTGGACTATGCTACATTTACCTTGTTGTATACTTCTCTAGATGTATCGTTTGTAAAAGATATAATTATACACAATATTCTACAACTATCACACAATGCCGTCTAGTCCCAAGCTAAGCAGAGCTTGTGTTATAAGTACTAGACAACTGATAAACGTACTAATATATTTCTAAACAGAACAAATGATCGTGCTCATCACACAAACATTTAAATCCACGACCTTCGGCATAGCAGACAGGGCCACTTACCACTAGACCAACAGGCCAGACATAGATATAATCTATCCAAGATAAGTATATTCGTCTACAAACTCTATGAGGTTGTTATTGACCCGTATGGGTTGTTTCGAACGATTCGACATCAATTTAGTTTTTGCTAGATTCATCTGCATGCATCTGATTCAGGTTATCGGAGACTAATATAAGATCATCCGCAAATCGAAAGTGGTTCAGCATTACTCCATATACTCTTATTCCGTAAGTTAACTATTCTAGGTTGCGAAACACAAGTTCTAATGTTGCTAAGAATAATTCAGGTGATAGGAAATCACCCTGCCTGATGTCTTTTTTAATGGGGAATAATTCTTCCAGTTTTCCGTTTTAATTTTCGCGGTCATGTTTTTTTAGATGTTTCTATTAATCCAAATATATTTTCTAGGTACTCCATGACTGGCGAGGGCTTCTCAAATCTTTTTGCGTTTTAAAATGTCCAAACGCCAGACAGTAAGGTAATCTATACTCTTTGTACTTCTCAGTCATTTGTTTAATTGTGAAAATATGATCTATAATCGAGAAACTGCTGCGGAATCCTGCCTGTTTTTTTGGTTTGTTGTCATCTAAACTGTTTGTAATCCGATCGAGTATAATTTTTGAAAACACTTTCTAGAGGTTGGAAATGAGACTTATTGGTCTATAGTTGTTAATATCAGCTATTCTTCCCTTTCTTTAGAGCAATGTAATTATTGACGTAGTACATTGTTTTGGCGGTTTTTCTTGTCTGTGAATATCATTAAATATGTCTTGCAAAGTCATAAGTAAAACATCCGAGGAACCCACTGACATTTTCCCACTTTTTTTGTGATAGGACAGCTTTCAATATTTCATTTTCAAATATTTCTAAGATCTCGTCTTTTTTGTCTTCCATGTGGTTTAGACATATTAGTGATGATGTCATTTCGTCGTCGTCGTTGTAAATCTGTCACTGCTTCTAATATTTCGGATCTTTTCGTTTCATTGTTTTGATCTTTATGTTCATTCATTTCTGGTATCCAAACTGTATATTCTTCAAACTCCTTCCAAGCTTTCTTGAGTCCTCCAGTAGATTTTATGTGAAACATGATTCGGTCTTGTCTTGTTTGCTTTCTATGTTTTCTTATACAAGTAAAAAAATCAACGAATTCATAATCGTTGATTTTTTACTTGTCTAAGTTATTTCTTTCTTATCAATTAGTTTTTGCCGTCTCAAAAACTGTCTCGTTTCCATTAAATTTCTTGCTTCTTTTCCGATTTTATCTTTTGAAGTTTTGACTATCTGTAGTCATCGATATGTTTTAGTTCCTTTTCTAAAATATCGTATTTTTAAAGTAGAATATGAGTTTTTTGGACTTTGTCTTGTATAGAGATTCTAAGGTTCTAAGATCGTTTTCGGTATGGGTAGTTTGAATGTTTGCTTATTATTTCGCAAGTGTTTGCGTGAGTGAAAGAAAGAAAGAAAAAAGAAAAGAAAAAAATATTATATTTGGCGTACATACACAGATACAATGTAGAAAAACATGTTGAAACTTAAAAAACAGAAAAACTAACAACATGTATCTCACGCTAGCGCCAAAAAGGTACAGTTCAGCGAAAATGTCAGACAACTACTAGGTAGTTGTCTCTGTCATGAACACGGTGATAATATTATCAAGTAATGTGTCCCTAGTAGGAAACTACACGTCGTTCAATACGCAGGAACGTAGATGTTGCAAATGAGCAGATGGTGAGCAACGGTGCCCGAGGAATCTTCATCACCCACATGTTGCAGTTATGTATAAGGTCTTTTTATATTTTCGTCCAACATATTCCACACACATCTCACTAATGAAACTTTGAAGTTAGTCGTCAATTTAAATGAATGAGATGTTAAGAGTGACCATATCCAGTTTCCTTTGCTATCAGGTACTGCCGTAAACATGTTCTAAACGTTTCGGACGTTTTGGACCGGTTATCCTACACAACGTGTTTTTCGCTTTCCGGGTACTGCCACTAAGGAGATATAGTACCTGTCTTCTTAATATCAACACACTGCCTATGGTACCAAGATCGGCAGTTGTCGCATTTAGCTGTATCTGTTGAGGTAAGAAATTTGCCGCAGCCACTACACTTGACCATGGTGAATAATGTTCTTGTTTAATTCATTAAACCCCATGGCGCTGTGCTCAATAAAGCGTTTACGGCAGGTATCACGGTATTATGGTACGTTGCGACACCATAAGCTTAGACATGGCTTCTAAGCAAAGTTGCGCATACACTGGATCTCCGTCACAAAGTTTTTACCGAAACTATGTAATAACGACTGTTATTATTTACACGTGTCGGTAGAAATATACTAGTAACAGATTGCACTCACAGTATTTACTGTTTTAAGTATTGTACACAGAACAATATCAGTTGATAGCAGCGTCACTTATTGTTTGCACTTTTTTATGTCTTTTCGTAATAACGTTTCAATGAAAATATGAACTCGTTTATTTTTAAAACGTAAAAATAGCTCTGGACGCTATTACTCAAACAGAGTAAATACCGTTACTCTCAGTGTTTCATATGGGACACGGTCATTGTTCCACGAATGATGGTCGGTGTCAAAGTTTAGTTGGTTTATAACATGAATATCCATGAACAATTTGGGTTTGCTCGTAATTATAAAATCTAATTCATTTTTGACGTATCCGTTTGGTTTTTTTTTTGTGTGTGGCCTCTCGCAGGTCAACCTAGGAGGTTGTCGGCTGCTTAACCGGTCTTGCCTGTGGCGGCCTCGATTAGAAAATCAAAGCCTCCAGCCAGGGCTTACTTAAACTACTTAAAACTAAGCGACTACACGCTAAGGGCACCCCCTGTGGGGTACGGACCTCGGCTTAGGGCGTCGCTGGGGGGGGGGGCAGCAAGGGACGAGCTGGATCGAACAGAGTATCCGTTTGGTGACAACCAAGTCCATTTTATACTAAGTTTTTTATTGAAGTAGTGTGCTTCTTACTCAATACCCAATTTAATAAACCAGATACCTGTAGACATCAGATGCTCATTTAATAACAGAAACATAAAGCGTAAGTTAAAGGAGTACTATTTTCAGTTAATTGGACCTTTACAGTTTATAGCGCGTTGAGCAATTGTCAGGCGAGACCGACCCTAGAGGGTCTAATTGTGTGCCTTTTCTAAATTTAAAGAAAGCACTTGTTATTATAAATAAATAATAATAACTGTTTATAACATAAGCTGTGGTTGCCTATAATTGAGTGTGCATTACAGGACTAGGTTACGTGTACCAATTTTATTTCTAAGTTTTATTATTTTGTAACACTCGTTGGTAATCCTCAAATAAATAAATAAATAGATAGATAACGCTAAGATTGTGTTTTTAAGCAAAATCTCATTGTAAATGAGGTTTTCAAAATGTTTGACTTATTCATTTATTTATATAAGGTGTTAAAAAATTAACTTTAAGAATTTCGAGGGGGCATTGTACTCCTCATTATGAACAACTTTTACTATGGGACCAAAACTGAACTCGCGAAAAAAAAATCAGCTGCTCCATACATTTTGACGAGTTATGCGAACATAAACATAGGGAACAGCTGGTTTTTTTTTCGCGATTTCAGGTTTGGTCCCAAAGTAAAAGTTGTTCATAATAAGGAATACAATGTGACCCTCAAAATTCTTAAAGTTAATTTTTTAACACCTTATATATACTTTATTGTACACCAAGATACACTTAGATAGACTTATTTGATATTTTTCACGCAAGTGACAAAAGTAAAGCTGAAACTGCACTCATTTTAAACCTTTGACCAACATGTAAATATAATTATTCACACAGGCCAGTGGTAAACATGTATAAGACCCCTCCCGCATCACCCTAGAGCAGGAGAAATCATTTTATGATTACCCACCTTAAAAAAAAACTTGATATTTTTTTTGGAATTAAATAACATTATATGGAAAAAGACACTTAAATACATAAGTTTCAGTTTACATAATATATTGTAACAATCATGAGACAGCAAAACAATTTAATTTACATTGGGTTATTTTGCTATCTCATGATATGATTGTAATTGTTTAATGAGCATTATTCGCTGTATTAATTAAACTGTAAAGATTTTCGAGTAAGAAACTACGTTAAAATAAAAAAAAGAGCAACAAAAAAAGAATGTACTGAACGCTGCGTTTGTAGCCGTACCCAACGCTGGGTTGCAATAGTCACTGTCACTAATACCGCCATAAAATCCAGCCGGATTGACTAAATCTGACTAACCGGATTTGACTGGCCTGTTGGTCTAGTGGTTAGTGGCCCTGACTGCTATGCCGGAGCGTTCGATTCGGTTCCCATCCAGGACAAATGTTTGTGTGATAAGCACGATTATTTGTTCTGTGTCTGGATGTAATGTATGTATTTAGACATATATAAGTATGTTTATCAGTTTTTTATTACTCATAACGCTCTAGTTTTGCTTAACTAGGGACTAGACGACGTTGTGTGATAGTTGTGGAATATTATATATGGTTTTTTGAAAAGTGTTTTCTACTCGGGTTCTCTCACGGTGGTTTTTCCTTGCTCCCGCCCTGAGACCTTCAGGGAAAAGGAGGTTCGGATCCCCTGCTAATGAGTTACAAATACTGTGTCCCCCAGTACTTTACTTAAAATGTTAACTGTATGGATTGCTGCTTGCTTTTGTATTACATGAATGTTTATACCTGAATCTTATTTATCACAATATCTATGTATGCTCTTTCTATATTACTTCTGTCGTCTTCTGTCTTCTATCGGTATTACTTCTGTAGGTGTGTTCCACAACCGCATTATTTCAGTTTTAAGCAGATGGTATTATTATATATTATATTATATTGGCTCCCAAGGTGCGATTTGTTGCGGCAGCGGATGTTTTGACCCGGATCAATGACCTCAATACTCCGATTCGGTGAAATGATATTCCATAAAAACATAAAAACATTCCTCTTCCAAAATGTGAGGTCGATTATCGACTTATTGACATCGGAAACGTCGATCTAATATATTTAGAATACGAATTGTTTTGCAATGCAAAAATGCTTACGTAAAACTAATGAAATATTTAATTGTTTAACTGATCTACATACTCGTATTATAAAGAGAAACAATTTGTATTTTTAGATTTTTGTTTATAATGAATAAACACAAAAACTACTGCACCGATTTTAAAAATTCTTTCATGAAAAGAATGTTACTTTATCATTGAGTAACATAGGCTATATTTTATATCAAAAAACAGTAGGGTTTTCTTCGATTACCAACAAAGTTCCTTACATCGCGTGCGCTGCAAAAACTATTGATGATAAAACAAAACAATGTACTACAACTTTATAGAACACGTTATTATATACAAAAAAAAACTGCAACAGTCGGGACCCATATTATATGGAATGATTTTAGTCTAGATTATTTTAATCGGTCCCGACTGTTGTAGTTTTGTTTTAATTAAATTGGGTTCTACACTACTGGACCGAACGTTTTTTCTTCATTTGGGCAGGTAAGGGACAACTTGTTTGTGATATCTTCCATAAACAAGTTGTCCCTTACCTGCCCAAATTACAAAAACGCGTGGAAACATGCCCTGTCCCACGCACTAGAACAGCATTTGTCAAAAGACACTACACTTTTCTAGCCCCAAAGATATAAAAAATTGACTAAAATTCAGAAAAATAACATAGTAAGCAAATTAAATAACAATAGATTTAAGATTAGAGCAGTGGTAGCCGAGTGGTACCGGCACCGACTTACGAGTTGTAGGTCGCAGGTTCAAACCCAGCCAGGCGCATTACTTTGTGTAATGTATTTCATCATCACTGCTCTCAAAACGGTGAAGGAAAACATCGTGAGGAAACCGGCATGTCCTAGAACAAAAAATTCGAAGATATGTGACATCCACCAACCCGCACTGGGCCCACGTGATGGATTACGGCCCATTCCCTCTCCTAGAGAGAAGGCCTGAGTCCCAGCAGTGGGAACATTATAAGGCTGACTATGACTATGAGATTTAAGATTACGATATTCAATTAGTTAAAGTCAGTCGACTACACTGATGTAGAAAATCTAACAAAAAAAAATCATTTTGAACAGCACTGGTATACACACATCCTCACTCACAACAGACACCATAAGCCTACGCACACACTTACAAATACACGCCCACGCATATATAAACACAATCACTTAAATAAACACACTATAACACAAATTCACTCACAGAAAAACACACTCACAGACACACCATTACACACACTTTCACACCATCATGCACAAAACTCATACACACACTCATGTTTTTCTAATTTAAATTTTAAAAAAATGTTTTTCTTTTGTTATATTTATTTCTCAACACACAAATTTACATTTAACACGCAAGACTGGGCCTCCACATGACAATAGATCTAACCAGCACAGAGGAGCCAGGGTCATTATCGCCTGTCCCTTTGAAAATAAAAGACCCCAGACTGCGATGAAAATTTCCTCTAGGTTCAGACACCGTTATAAATATAAACTGCTTTATTCTGAAACACCACATAGACTATTCACTTTAAAAAAAAACAATCTAATAAAAGAGATTGCCCAAATTTGTATATGCATCCGTACCAACTTGCATCTTAAAAGCGTGTAAAAATCAGTACATTGTACACATAAATTAAACATTGTTTTTAGTATTAATATACTTGTGAAGCAATGTGGTACGGAGTATGGGCATTCTCTTATTTAATTGAAAAATTGGTTATTGTATGTAACATAACTATAATAGTTTTTTTTTTTTTATTGGGTGGGAAAATCATCCTTATGACATCCCCGCTCTTGGGCGGAACGGGAGATAGTGTCAGACTCTTACTGACTAAAAACCCACTCCTGTTCCTTCGTTGCCTTCGTCCCAGGGCCCCGGTTTCCGCTTTCACACTACCCGTGGCCCCAGTAGGCTTCGACCCTGCTAGGCCCCTACGATTTGCTGACATCTCCTTGAGGCGCGCGTGGAATAGTACGCGCCGACGACGACTTGGGCTCGGTCCGGACGGTTACCGGACGGTCGGACGGCGAGCCACCCATTGCTCGCCGTCCGCAAGCCCGCGCAACATAACTATAATAGTTAGACATGTGGTTTCGCAAACTGTTTTTTAGATATTGATATGTTCTGCAGAGCCATATTTACATTATTTTGTTCTATCATCAATAGTTTTCGAAGCGTACGCAAAATAATGACTTTTATAGGCAAAATTGTGAATACCTTGGGTCATATTGTTCCAATTTAGGTTTTTTTTTTCGGTGGGAACATCATTAAATGACATTCTCCGCTATAGTGTCAGACTTTTACTGATTGAAAACCCACTCCTGTTCCTTCGTTGCCTTTCGTACCGGGGCCAAGTCTTCCTTTCGGAATCAGACCCTTGGCCCCATTAGTCTTCGACCCTGCTGGGCCCCTACGGTTGCTGACATCTCCTTGAGGCGCGCGTGAAACACTACGCGCCATCGACGACTTGGGCTCGATCCGGATGATTACCGGACGGTCGAATGGCGAGCTACCCATTGCTCGTCGTCCGCAAGCCAATTTAGGAATGAATCTCAATTTTTTTGAAAATTTATTATAATATATACTACCGTAAAACAGGGTGAATAGAAACGCAGGGGTGAATAGAAACAAAACTTTGGTTTGGTCTTTCACTTTGATACCATATTATCAGCTTCCATTACAGCGTCGACTTTTTAGAATAACAATTAATTAATAAATTTATATAGTTAAATGCTACAAAAAATATTCAAATATCGTGAAAATACCCTTTGAAGTTTTGTTTCTATTTACCCTGAGTTTCTATTCACCCCATTTGACTGTATTCAGCATAAATATGTAGCTTTCTGGAGGTGAAAGAATTTTTAAAATCGGGCATGTAATTCTTGAGTTAAAACGTAACATCCAAACCAACAAATAAAAAATCAAATCATTATAATATTATTTTACATAGTTATTTTTTTAAAACCCATCAAAAATACGAAAATCAGGTTGTTTAAATTAACCTTCATAACGTCTTCAGGTCAAAATTCTAAATATTTTTTTTTTTTGTTTTACGAGCGCGATATTTTATGGTTTTTTTTATTGAATCGCATTTTTTTGCGGTTTATTTAATTAAGCTTATTACATTTTTTTTTTCAAGATACGAATTTTTTTCTCTCTGACGGTCTTCGGGTCAGAATGGACCTCAAGTAATAAAAAGCACACAGAGTCCCAGTTTTCGTCCTAATTGTTTATGTATCGTGTAGATTTTTAAATGAAACAAAAAAGTTGCACGATATCTAAAGGGGATTCTTGTAGAAAATCACCAACAGAAGTAGTAGCAACTAGGGAATCCAATCCCGCATCAAAATTACAACCCCACATGCCTGCGGGATTGCAGTCAGCAATCCCGCAGATCCCACGGGATTTGCGGGATTGGGATTTTAAATTTCGTCTTTGTATTGAATAGTAATAATACATGAAAACCGATAAAGTGCGAATCGGACTTGCACACCGAGGGTTTCCTATAAATTTACCTACCTCTGTAAATAGTTGGATTTCTGAATCGAGTTTCGAAGATTTTCCGAATAACAAAAAAAAAAATATTGCTTTGTAATGAAACTACTTTACGATTTTGATATAGAATCAGCTGCTTTTACAGAACAATATAATAAAACGGACCTTCATCTTTTGGGAAAGTAAATTCACGTGCCTAGAGACAAAGACCTATTTATATACTACTACCTACTTATATATTTAACTTTGAACATCTGTCATTCAGTTAATATAAAGTTTATTTGAACTTATAATTTCAAGTCAATCCAAAGACATAAAGCTTCAAAGCAACTCGTTTTAAAAAATGGCAAGTTCATAGTTAAAGACCTAATATATGTATAACATATTTACGGGAGGTAATTTTTATTTTGGCCTTTAATCAATTTATGTAAAAGTAAAATAAATGAATAAGATACTTTCGGCTAGCGCATTTTTACGAACTTGATGCGGACGAAGTCGCAGGCAACAGTTAGTTATACTGGTCAAATCTGACCCGAAGTACGGTAACGTCAGTAATATTAATAAAGACCTTACGAAGGTTAAGCGTGGGAGTAATTAAACCAGTTTTAACCGAAACTCGTTTTATCTTTATGCTAAAAACCAAACAAGTTATCGTTCGTCTGGTCCGCTCCGATTTACAGTGTATTTATAGCCAGCGTCGGTAACGCAATAATGTACGGAGTCCTATTTATTATAGCCATCATTGTCATTATCGCGTTATCAGCGGCCGTGTACCAAAAAACCTCAAACGCAATATGCACCTCGCGAAGAAGATTACAAGGCAAAACAGTCATAGTGACAGGAGGAACAGCAGGAATAGGTCTCCAAATAGCAATAGATTTAGCCCGCAGAGGAGCCAAGGTCATCATTGCCTGTCCGTTTGAAGATGAAGGCACAAACGCAAGGAAACAAATAATACGAGACTCTGAAAATGAAAATGTGGTTTTTAAATTCCTCGACTTAGCATCATTGAAGTCTGTGAGACAATTTGCAGCAGATATTCTAAAAACTGAAGACAGACTCGACATTTTATTGAACAATGCTGGAGTTGGGATCCCGGGAGATTTCCTGACGACTGACGGAATGAATTTTATAATGCAAGTGAACTATTACGGAACATTCCTTCTGACTCTACTGCTTCTGCCACTTTTAAAGAAGACAGGGAAGCCGGGTGAGTCGAGTAGGATAATAACAACAGCGTCGTTTCTTCATATGTTTGGAAAGGTAGACATCAACAATTTGAATAGAACGAATTACTGGAATATAATCCGTATTTACGGTAACAGCAAGATTTGTCTTGTGTTATTCGCAAATGAGCTGACAAAGAGGTTGAAGGACTCTCACGTTGTGATTAATAATGTGGATCCTGGATTAGTGGGTACTAGGATCTATCAATCCTGGCATAAGGTGTATGGTATAATTTTAATATTGGTGTGCCTTTTATTCTTCAAGACGCCATGGCAAGGCGCACAGACGGCTCTTCACGCTGCTTTAGACAAGAAGGCAGGAGAAGTGAGTGGCGCATACTTTAAGAACTGTGAAATTGTGGGAGCTGCAAAACATGCTTACTGTGATAAGAGTGCTAAAGCACTCTGGAAAGATTCTGTACGATTAGTGAAGTTAACAGAAGATGAAATTGACCAGTGCTTTAAATCGTTGTAATAAAAGTACACTAAAAATACAATAATTATATATGTTAAATATAAGTACAATCATTAATTAAATCCCGCTATCGACTCCAATAAATTTGTGATATTGAACGACATTTGAATAAATAAAAAAAATACAGGGTGTTTGGTGCATCGTGTGCCAAATTGAAATGGTCGACGGGAAGGGTCATCTGCTATGCTTTCAGACCCCTAAAAATTTCACATGCCCTGTGGATTTTTTTTTATCGACTTTTTATTGTTTTGTGAAAATAAGACCCAAAGTTTTATATAAGGCTAAAGTACAAAACTAGTAATAAATACAAGATAATTCATTGATCAAATAACGACGTTTGATAAAATAAAACATACAAGTTAAAGGAAATACTGAGATTTTTATTCCATAAGTTTTGAACAACATAACCAAAAATAAATTATGATAAATAATACAAAGTGCTTATTTACGTAATAACCGCAACTGCTGCTGGTATTTTTTAAATTAATAATAAGAACAAAACCACGCAAATTATAGGCACGTTAGATTAAGTTCAATGAACACGCCACTGTCGCAGCGATAAGTTTTTTTTTGTGTAGTGGTTAAATGCGATCTGGAGGTGGAGATCTGCCCCTCTTGGATAGAGCATCGTCGTGTTCTCGAAGAGGTAATTGGCGACGGTGACCTCTCGCGCCTAGCCTTGATCTAGGAGTCAGAAAGCATGGATAGGAGTTTTCCTTATACAGAGCAATAATGCGAAATAAACATGGAGGAAAGCGTGAAGGAGATGCAATTATTACGCTCTGGCCGCCGCAGGAGTATCCTGGGTATCGGATATCATAGGGAAACGGGCACTGCAGGCGTAGGCTTGTGGACGCTAAGCAAAGAGGACAAGCCACGGCGGACGGTGCGTTGTATGCCACGCGCACCTCAAAGAAATGTCAGCTTAATAGACGGAGTCTGTTAGTACTGATATCTGCCAGAACCGCGGTATAGTTCTAAAGAAACACTGCGGCCCTGGAATGCACAAAATAAGAACTGTTTTTCTCTGCATCACCCAACAGTTGACTGGTAGAAAATGCCAAAGGCATTAAGTTCGGCTTTGTACTTTAGTGTGTGTTGTATCTGTATAATTTTTTATGTAACAAATAATAATAATAAACATTTATTTCCGGAAAGATACCCATAGGTTAACACAAACACAAATACACAGAAACATACAAAACACAAACAAAAACATACTAATAACATTAATTAATTCATTGCAGCTATATATTTGACATCACATTAAATAAATAAATCATAAAACTTGAAAATACCCGATTTTAATTAAATTAAAAACGAAACCAATTTGAATGAATACTTTAAATTAGATTAAATTAAATATCAAATAAATTAAACTATAAAATACTGTATTAATAATCAATCAATACAACAATATTGTAAAAAAAGCGTTTAGATAAAAAAATTGTTCAGACATATAAGTACTTACAAAAAAAAAAAATTTTTTTACTGTATGATTCCATTACTTTGAAATAAATTTAACAAAAAAGAAAAATAATGTCAAAATTAAACATATGATATCTGTGTCCGTAAAATTATAAACAAATAAATCAATGTTAAAAATATAGTTTTAATTAGTTAGGTGTCTTTATTGAATTAGAGATGGTCCTAAAAGTAAAAAAAATAAGTCTTAAAACAACGTTTAGAAACCTGTTACCTTCGTAGGTAGGTTCTTAGTCCAAAAAACGAACTCGGAACTGGTACGACTTTTGAATAAATGATAGAGTGACGATTGGTTGCGGAGAATCTAAGAATTTAATATATGTTAAAAGTTAAACGTTTCAAAAAAAAAATTAAGCAAAAAATTATAAATGTCAAAGTACAAATGTTAAAGTAATTATTAAAATCATAATTGAATGCAAAGGTTCTGTCAAACATTCATTTATGCCATATTAATATGGTCACTATAAGATGTTGCAGAATGCCCCTTAATTAAGGACTGAAAAAAACTTTTAACAAAAAAATTATAACTGGTGTTTCTCAGTATTGTTTGTTTTTTATTTAACACCGAATTCCGAAATTAAAGTAATTTTGATCCTTTTTAGTGTTTCTTTATTAATGAAGTCGGTTATATTTTTTTTTTTTGTAAAAAGTTTTTATTTTACATTTTTTAGTTGCGATACACTTATAAACAGAGTGCCTATTTCTCATGACGACTCCAATCAACCCAAACACCCTAAATGTGCGGAACCCTAAATGTTGGATTGTTTTATTGTACAGTTCCTGTGTCTACCTTCTACCTTCCGGCTCCATCATCAGATCAGTTCGATAGTACCTTATAGTCAAAGTGCATCTCATAACAATTCTAATAAGCCCAAACACGGCTAGAATACATTGATTAATTACGGAGTACCTGTGCCTACCTTCCGGCTCCATCATCAGGTAGAAACCCACTAGAGTTATACTATCCAAAAGAATTTTATCAGAACTACTCGTATGTTATTAAGCATCGTTCCAATGCAGAGGCAGTTCAAGTGTGCATCGCTGCACATATGTCCAAAAATAAGGAGCAGGTGATTGTTAAACAGAACCAAGAAGCAAAAGAAATGAAATTTAAGGTAGTTGAAACTGTTTACAAACAGGTGACAAAGTCAGCACGCAGTAATAAGACGAAGCCAGTCTTCAAAGGACTTACAAGAGCATGCACCTCAACCCAAATAACGTGGCAGAGATAATAGGAAATCATCCAAATTCTAAGTCCGTTATGGTTCACTTCTTCATCACAGGAATCGTCGTGCTCAACACAATAGCAACCGTAACCATTACCCAAGTAGGTAACGACAATGGTATCCTCCTCCTTTAACAAGTTTAACTACTTAAACAAGACGTCTACTTTAGCCTTGCTTGAGTTAAAACTTTAGCTATCTGCACTTTGCATCTATCCAATTGATGTCTCTATATACAAGCAAAAAAAACGCTGAGCATAC
Source organism: Mythimna vitellina (assembly GCA_949316375.1). Classification (NCBI taxonomy): domain Eukaryota; kingdom Metazoa; phylum Arthropoda; class Insecta; order Lepidoptera; family Noctuidae; genus Mythimna; species Mythimna vitellina. Next base: position 1,600,683 of record OX438688.1, read on the forward strand.
AGCATCTGGAAAGTTACATAAAACGTATTGGAATCAAATATAATATCACCTTAATTTTATAGGTAAGAAGATTAAGTTTTTAATGCTGCAAGTTAGAAAGCGACGCGGTCTTATAGATGGATTAGGTAGTGTCGTTAAGTCTATCACAGGTAATCTTGACCACGATGATGCGGTTAAGTTTGAAGAAGAAATCTCGAACATTAAAAACAGAGTTAAAAACATTCAAGATTCAAAAAAGAAATCCTTTGTATTAGCAAATAATACAATCGATGAGTTCAGTAAACAGTTAACAAAATAAAAAAAAAAAACAACCAGAAACATTTGGCGAGTTTATTACAAAAAATTACTAATAGTTCCAACGACCTGTCTAACCATCTATATTTCTTAGATATTTACGTACAGATAGGTTTTAGTTTAAGTCATCATCAGATAATCTTAGATAGGTTAATTTTATTAGAATATGCTATGACCTCAGAAACTAATAGAAGAGTTAAAAAACTTAGAGAATATGTTTATGTTTAAACCAGTAACTAGTATTAGCATTAGTAACATATACAGAATAGAAAAGTCAATTAAAGTCATAGCTTATAGTACAGAACACTTTGTTAATTTTATTCTCGAAATTCCTTCAATTACATCAAAATCTATGACCATATCCATCTTTATTATATCCTAAATAAAAATAATCTTACTATAATCCTTAAATTCAAATACTTAGCTCTAACGTAACGATGAGTACGCTAACCTGGAAGAAGATTGTCAGTCACTGACCGACAGCACCCAGCTCTGCAAGCTGCTCGACACCAGAAGAATCGAAGACACAGATGACTGCATAGATCACGCTTAGATGAATTTAAGAAAATAAATTAATTTATTATTTAAGAAAAGGGAAAAATTCAGAAGATCGGGGACAATCACTGGCTACTTGTACTTACAAGACGAAGTCACCAAACACACATGACTACGGCCGTATCTTTTTTTCGTCAACTTAGACATTCGATTTTTACACAGCTTCAAGGGATCGCAGATCTGAGCATAAGGATCTTGTTTGTCAAAAGACAGACAGATCAGACAGACGGACAACAAAGTGATCCTTTAAGAATTTTGTTTTTCCCTTTTTTTTCGGGTGGGAATATCATCTAATGACATCCCCCGCTCTTGGGCGTAGCGAGGGATGGTGTCAGACTTTTACTGACTAAAATTCACTCCTGTTCCTTCTTTGCCATGTTTCCAGGGCCCCGGGGATCTCTTTCGCGTCACCCATGGCCCCAGTAGGCTTCGACCCTGCTGGGCCACTATGGTTGCTGACATCTCCTTGAGGCGCGCTTGGACTTGGGCTCGGTCCGGACGGTTACCGGACGATCCGACGGCGAGCAACCTATTGCTCACCGTCCACAAGCCCACGCCTACGGCGGCTGGAAATCGGGATCGGAATCCCAGCGGCGATTGGAGCGTGAGGACCTTTGCCTCACGCGATCGGCCACCTCCTTTGCTAGCATTACTGCTTCGCAAAAGGAGGCAACCGCCTGCCACTCCTCCTCGCTCCGGACCATGGCCTGTACCAAGGCCCGGCGCGAGAGACCTCTGGCACTCGCCCCGGCTGTTTTTCCCTTTTGAGGCACGGAACCCTAAAAATTATAACAACACAAAGTTAAATCTATATGAAATATCACCATCTAAAATTATGTACAAATAACGTCATCAAGTCTTTAATTCTTAAAATGGCAAAGGTAAGTGTAAAATGATTCCATATTCTATTTTAAACTTGCAAATGTATCTTAGAATAGAATATGATAATAAGTCCACTTGAGAACCGAGATGATTGTGACAGCAATAACATTTTATTTATAGGTACTTTTCCGTCAGGCATTTCAACAAAAAATACTTTGTCAAGGCTAAATCACATCTCAAAAACATCTCACGGATATAATTTGGTAATCTCACTGATCAACAATCGATTAATAGAAAAATAATAATGTATAATTCTGTATAATGCGTGATAAAGACGATTTCATCGACTCTTCAACGGGTTTGAGGTATTATTCAATTTAACGCTTATTTAATGTAATTGATTTCTTTAATCTATGTTTTTAAAAGCCATTTGAATTCTTTGTTCTTTGATCGGAACGTATTTACAAAATAAAAAATAATAAAAGTAATAAAAGAATCACAACATCCTCCTTTTTTAGAAGTCGGGTAAAAAGATGTAGCTCAGGTAATTGCTAAGAAAGGTGAAACCGAATTAATGGCATATCGTAGGGGTAATTTATACAGTGTAAACAAGTTTAAGTAAATAGTAATTTAAGTGATTCAAATGCTGATATCCGTTGTTGGCACGAAAGATAAGAACATTTGAATGGCAGAGATGTTGCTAAGTTTTTAGGTAACCGACTACTTTTCGACCCTACTGGGCCCCTACGGTTGCTGACATTTCCTTCAGGCGCTCGTGACACACCACGCGCCGTCGACGACTTAGACTCGGTCCGGACGGTTACCGGACGATCGGAAGGCGAGCTACCCATTGTTCGCCGTCCACAAGCCCGCTCCAACGGTGGCCGGAAATCGGGATCGGAATCCCGGCGGCGGTTGGAGCGTGAGGAACTTGGCCTTACGCGATCGGCCGCATCTTTTGCTAGCATTACTGTTTCGCAGAAAATCAGCATCGTAGATTGCTGGATTTCCCCAGCGTCACGGTATGAGCTGAGCAACAACCAATTTTTGCCTGGATGCGACGCACAACTTGGATTTATATATTGTATTTGTTTTTCTTATATTATTGTTTATATGTACACGATAGGTTAGTCTCTGTCGGCCCCGGCCACGTGCAATAGACAATAGACATAGACAACCACAGACTAAACTATAGACATCGGACAAATGTGTTTTGTCTAGTGTCTATGGTGCAGCACAGTTATGCCTGGTTTATACATGGTCCGACAGATTGATGTATTTTATTGTGTGTCTATTTGGGCAAAATAAACATGTTTTCTTTCTTTCTTTTCTTTCAGAAGGAGGCAACCGCCAGCCATTCCTCCTCGCTTCGGACCATGGCCAGTACCAAGGCCCGGCGCGAGAGATCGCTTCCACCGATCGCCCCCACGATGACACAGCGTTGCTCTGCCCAGGTGGGGCATACTTCTACAGTATGCTCCACCGTATCCTCCGGGCGCGGTCCACACAATGGTGTTACCCGGGTGTTTCTTCCACACGAATCCGGTGCAGGAGCCTCCCGAACTCATCATGTCCGGTGAGAAACTGTGTCATGCGGAAGTTAAGGACGCCGTGAGGTCATTCCAGCCAATCCTCAAAGAGAGGACTTACTGCCATAATTATGGCGTGTACAGCACTGGGTAGCGATAGTCACGATCACCATTCTACCATGAGATCCTGCCGCAACTCTCTCCGCCATATCGCGACTTGGCGCGGTAGCGGAGTTTCGCCTCGGCGTTGCATCTCCGTGCGTAGACCGTGCATGCGTGCAAGGACTGTTGCCTCCAAATCCCACGGTGGTAGGTGAGCAAGGAGGCTCGCTGCGTCGCGGGTAACCGTGCGGTATCTCTGCACCATCCGAATGGCTATGACCTCTGGCTTGCGTTCAGCTTGGCCGCCGGTCGCTTTCGTAGCGACGGCGCCCATACCGGCGCCCTATAAATGGCCATGGACCGAACGATTCCTGCATAGAGCCTCCGGCAGGAGGCGTCTAGATCCCCTAGGTTGGGCAGGAACCGCTTGAGGGTAGCCCCAGTCCGATCCAGAGTGGTCTGGGAGCCAGACGTCGAAAATGCTCCTCAAAATTCCATAGGCTGTCGAGGACGAGTCCCAGGTACTTCATAGTCGACTCGACGCCGATGTGAACTCCTCTTACCGTTATTTGGGAACCCGGGGGTGGCGCGTTCCGAAGGGCGTGAAAACACATGGCCTTAGACTTGTGCAGTGGCACCTCGAGTCGCAACTGCTGGTAGGCAGAGGCGGTGCATACAGCATGTAATGTTAGGAATAGTTGTCCTATAAGCAGTCTATATGAAGATAATTCTTATGAGAGGTGTTGTTACAAGCCGGTAAAGATTGAATACTTTTGAAGATTTGGGTCCAAGATACATATTTTGGATAAAGATCCGAAAAAGGATAAGTTTGCTGCAGGAGGGATCACAGGTACTTTTGAAGGATTCCCAGGTAATGCAAAAGGATACAAAATATATGGTTTCCAGAGCAAAGAAAATTCATTATTGCGAGAGATGTGAAATTCCACGAAAGTGAAATCTCGAAGACAAGGATAAGGATTTTATAGAAATTGAATTCCAAGGAAAGATGTTCCAGAAACTGACGAAGATAGTAGCGAGAGCTTGAGATTTTAGCCTGAAATTGAGTAGAACCAAAAACGGAATACAAGTTCTGCGATTTCGGCGGTCTCTCCAATCCAGTGCCTTTAGCTCTCGCTGGAACGCCCATACCGATCTGCTCTGACTTTCGGTACCTCGGGTCACTCATCCAAGAAGATGGTGAGGTAGAACGGGACGTAATACATCGGATCAACGCAGGATGGATGAAATGGCGACAGGTCACGGGAACAACTTGTAACCCACGGATGCCCCTCAAGTTGAAGGGTAAAATCTACAAGTCCGTGATAAGGCCTGTCATACTGTATGGATCAGAATGTTGGGCTGTGAAAAAAATGTATGAAAAAAGATTGCACGTAGCGGAGATGAGAATGTTAAAATGGATGTGTGGTGTGACAAGAATGGATAAAATGAGAAATGAGTATATAAGGGGAAGTTTGAAAGTGGCGCCAGTGACTGAAAAGTTGAAAGGGAATCGTTTGTCTTGGTATGGTCATGTGAAGAGAAGGGACGAAACGCATGTTACTAAAAGAGTTATGAGTTTACATGTGGATGGATGGAGAGGGAGAGGTAGACCAAATAAAAATGGAAGGATTGAGTGAAGAGTGATATGACAGAAAAGGAAGTTACTGATAGCATGACGAGTGACAGGGCAGAGTGGAAGAAAAAAACGTGTTGCGCCGACCCCAAATAACACGGGACAAGGGCAGGAAGATTATGATGTATTGAGGGTACTTTATACTAAATGAAATGATTACCTTATGCACTATATAATAATATAATATTCCCTCAACGCCGTCTAGCCCCAAGCCAAGCAGAGTTTGTGTTATGAGTACTAGACAACTGATAAACATACTTAAATATTTCTAGATAAAATACACCCATACACAGAACAAATGATTGTGCTCATCACACAAACAATTATCCTTTTCCCATTTGTAAATAAAACTTAGGACTAAGTTAGTAAGACTTCACATTGCACTATGTTCACTTCGTACTATTCTGTGGCACCTCTCCGCGTAAGCAAACAACACGCTCTGCGGCTAAAAGTCTTCCTTCAGCATAACCGGCAGGAAAGTGTTCGGGACCCACACAACGAACGTCTTGAAATTGACTTTTCGGTGCGACTCCAACAGCTGTGCCCTCAGTGCGAACTGCGTCTTTTGACGCACGTACTCCACGATGTCTTCCACCCTTGTGGCGTAATGCAAGCGGCTAAAATATGTACATTGGAGTGTTCGGCTGGTCGGCATGCAGGCTCACGTTAGAAGTTGCAAGTACTATGCCCCAGCGATTCTTGTTAGATAGTTACGATAGTTTGCGCTCGTCGCTTCCTCCTTTGCACCGTAAGGAAACCATTCTGATACAGTGATTGAAGAAGTAAAAGATACAAATTTCTTAGGAGTTACAATAGATCAACACTTAAACTGGAAGACACATATTGAACATCTTAATAAAAAAATATCTAGTACTTGCTACGCCTTGTCAGTTCTTGCAGAAACTACGAATGTAAGTGTCACTAGAAATGCTTATTTTGGAAATGATTACCCAATATTAACTTATGGTGTAATATATTGGGGGAACTCGACAAACGTACAATCTACATTCATTCTCCAGAAAAAATGTCTTAAAACAATATATAACATGTATAGTACCGAATAATTAAGTGAGGTCTTCAAAAAGGAGGGTTTTCTGACACTGACTGGTATTTATATACTGGAATTATGTTTATTTGTTAAAAACAATTTGAAATACTTTAATTTCAAATCAAATTCCAAAAGAAACATTCGGAAACAATATAAATATGACATTAGTTTACCAGCTATCAACAATATGATGTATTATAAAAGTACCTATGTTACTGCTATTCGTGTGTACAACCAATTACTAACAGCTATTAAGCAATTAAAAAATAAATTGAAAACATTTTTATTGATAATATATTTTATAATCTGCATGAGTTTTTTGATTAAAAATAATATTTGTGTGTATCTACTTAATTTTTTTAAATTTAAACTTAAAAAGAAAACAATACTATTGCATATCCGACTTGGGTAGACTGTTGAAACTAAAAATGTAATGTTTATAAATAAGATCTTAATGTACACAGTTACGCAATAAATATATTTTTATCTTTATCGTCATTTTCAAACTTGTTCTTTGCCTTGTCAAGCACAGGTTTCGGATTTGGAGCACCAGGGGCGCTCGCAGTGATACTAGCGAAATCCTTACGTATTAGATTCGCTGGAGCTGCAAGAATAGGTAGCGGGACGGGGCGCAGGGCTCGTGCGGTGCTGCATGGAGGAACCGCGGTGAACGGTATGGAGTTGCGGGGCGCACGGGTGGGGCACTCTGCAACCTCAGTAACTGACGTATGACTTATAAAATATGACTCTAAATGAATTAATCCCATTAAATTAAATACTTGAGTGAACTAGTAGAACAAATCTACATTAAAGATATATTTAAAAAAATAATGATCGATTTTTTTATATCTTAATTTTATAAGAAATTAATTTCAGCCTACTGTGCACCATCGCTGCGGAAGCGTAACCTGAACGCGTGCCAGATGTTCATGGTCATTCGGATGATGCGGGGATAGCGCACGTTCTCCCGCAAAGCAGCGCGCTTCCATGCCAGCCTGCCTCCGTGAGATTTGCCTGCAACAGTCCTCAAACACATACACGTCTTGCGTATCATGGTACAATACCAGGGTGAAACTCCGCTACCGTGACATATCGCAGCTTGGCGGACCGAGTTACGGGATCTTATGGTGATATGGCGACAGTGACTGTCGCAACCCAGCGCTGAGCACGCCTCAATAGCGGCGGTAAATCCTCTCTTTAAGGGGTATACCACGGCATCCTCACCTTTCACTTCTTCACCGGATATGGCAAGTTCGGAAGGTTTATGTTTCGGATTCAGACGGAAAAAATGCCCGGGTATCACCATTGTGCGGACCGCCCGGAGAACACAGTGAAACATACGATGGTGTGCCCTAATTAGATGGAGCACTGCCCTAATTGGATGGTGTCTTCATGGAAGTGATCGGCGGCGGCGACCTCTCACACCCAACCTCAGACCTGTTCCAGAATAGCATATTATTTATTTATTTATATATACTTTATTGCATACCAATTTACAAATTGAAATTGTAATACAACTAAAAAAACATACAATTGGCGGCCTTATCGCACTCGGTGATTTCTTCCAGGCAACCCAGAATGGATAGAGACTGCCTGGACACAAAATGGGGCTGCACTTGGTGCAAATATAAAAGTAAACAAAGCTTAATACTTAAATAGATACACATATACATACATACAAAATATAAATATATAAGCAAGAGAATAAGTGATGAAACGAAGACATGATCACAGTGACAAGTAATGATTCTTTACAAGTCTTTTAAATACAGGCAGTGTTTGCGCGCGTTTTATTGCCACAGGCAATGCATTCCATAGACGAGCGGCCTGGACAGTAAAAGACTTATCCAGGAAAGTAGTCGTATGCAATGGCATTTTAAGTTTTAAGTTATCCGATGACCTAAGAACTTTCATGTGGGAGTCGCAAAGAAATTGGAACCGTTCTTTGAGGTAACGAGGGGTAGATGGGGAAAAGAGCACATTATACAAGAGGGAAAGAATATGAGCTAATGCTCGCGAAGGCGAATTAACAACCACTTGCATTGCACTTGCACTTGCAAGCATAATGCTAGCGAAGGAGATAGCCGCAATCGTAAGAGAATGGACACCACACATTACCACTGCTCTAGCGGGAAACTACTCCCGGGACAAAAAGTATCTTGTGCTATTGGCATTATTATAATTAGGACCCGTGCACCAAATTTTACTAAATTCGTTCCGCCGTTTGAATGTAAAGGAGTAACAAAAACACTTACAAATACATACCACGTTCGCCTTTATACTATTATAATTAGTGTGATTTCATTATTTTTGAACACAGATGGTGAACTTAAAAATTTTCTACCTGTCAACCTCCTGAGTCCTTTTAATTAATATAATGCCCCTTTGTCTTTTTTTTTTTTTTTTTTTATTCGTGATAGGTTCGCGCTTGACCGCCATCTCACCTGATGGAAAGCGATGAGGCAGTCGACGATGGAACGCGCTTACCTAGAAGTAACCTATTCACTCTTGACTTAAAGATTTCCGGGTTGTAGCTATCAGGAAACACACATTCCGGCAAGGAATTCCACTCCTTAGCTGTACGCAAAATGAATGTGTTCCCAAAACGTTTTGTGCGTATAGGTGGAATGTCCACCATGTACCGGTAGCGCGTTGCCGTACGCCTGGTGGTCCGATGATGGAACGGGCTAGGCGTCTAGGCCTTAATGTCCTATATTACAAGTAGTTATGTACACGGAATCGGCGCAACACGTTTTCTTAATCCGTTCTCCCCCGTCAACCGTCAATCTATCATTAATTCGATATAAAATTGCCGTATCGAAAATATTTTAACGAGTAATCGATTCTACGTCAAATAGAAAACATCCACAATATGAAGTATCTATTATAATACAAACATGTTGTTAGAGTTACTATTATCGATTGCTATTGTTCTTTTAATATACCAACGTTGGGTTAAAAGAGATGTGTATACATTAGGGAAACAACTGAATTCTGGAGTATGGAAGTTACCTTTTATCGGGCACAGTTATTTGTTCTTCGGTGATAATCACAGTAAGTACCAATCAAGACTGTTTACATTAACACTTTTCCCTATTTTCCATTTTAAGTATCTGCTGTAGCTTTGAATACCGGGCCTAGAATCGATCCCTGCGGAACTCTTTTTTGTTCCTAGAGATTTCTGTTCAGTAATATTGAAATGATTACCTAGTGGGGATTCCGATAATAATCAACACATGGGATGTGAAAAGAATTAGACCTGTTAGGAAGGCAGTTCTAATGGTAGAACGTTTGAAGAAAACCCTTGTCTAGCTACAGACAGAATAAACAAGCTCATCTCCATTTATCCTTTACCTAAACACGATGTTAAAATTAAACTTGCCAAATGGCTGCAGAAGTTAACTTACGACGAAACTGAAAATCTTATTACAGTAGTCTCTTAAAGACTGATGTTAATTTTTTATTCAATCGTTTAATTAATTTTTCTAGATTGTGTACATAAAATGCTTTATTAATTTAATTTAATCTAATTTAATAATTTACTTACTTGAACTAATTCTAATAATGATTTTTATAATCAATTTAAATGATTTATTATATTGTATTATGATTTTATTTTATAATTAACACCTACTTGCAATGTCTGTTATAATGTAATTATTGCTGGAGGAACATTGGCTCCTAAAACACAGGCTTTTGGCCTAGTTTAGGAGGCAGCAGTTCGCATTTTAAAATTGCTATCATGTACAAGTAATAAGTAACTGTGTACTGATTTATTTAAATTGTAGTACAAATAAACAATTATTATTATTATTATTACATCTTTTAGCTAAAATTATGAATGTTGAACAACTAAATACTTGCGACCTTTTGCTTCTCCTTCAAAAATTCATATTTTCGACATCTATGCCATTATTTCCACACTGGTAAACTGAAGAAAATGAACTCCTTCAATCCGATTTATTATCACTAGCGTCAAAGGTTTCTATAGTCTTGTGTGCTTATATTAATGCCATTTGGTAATGTTATATAATATTTGCAGCACGAATGAAAGCCCTCCAAATTCTCGGCCGCGACGCCATAAGTAAAGAGAATGGTTTAACGTCATTATGGCATGGAAATTATTTATACACAAGTAAGTCATTAATATTTTATCATAGCTTGACATGAGTCTCTGGATCATTGTGCGGACCGCCCGCAGGACACGATAAAACATACGGTGGAGGTATGCCTTGCTCAGGCGGATCACGACCGTGTCCTTGTGAAGGTGATTGGTGGCGGGGACCTTTCGCGCTCGGCCCTGGTTCAGGCCATATTCCGGAGAGAGGAGATACCCTGGGCGTCAGGATTAACAGAGAAATTTTCTGTAGTAGTAGTAGGCACCTGTGCCTACTGTTGCCGAAAATTTCTCGAAAAGTCGACAGGGCGTACTGTTTAAAGCGCGCCTCAAAGAGATGTCAGCAAAACCGTAGGGGTTACCAATATTTATCTACTTAAATGAATTTTCAAAAGAAAAGCCAACCTCTTCAGGTGGCATGCTAAAACATACGAGCCGGTTTTTTAGATTTTTTTCTTGTTCTAACTAATGTTCTAAAGTGTTCTAACTAATTAATACATTTATTGACTTATGTAAAAAAAAGGACAGTTTACTCGTTTTTCTCTATAAATGTCCAAAAATATCAAATCTATCCTTATTAGGTTATAATATTTACGACCTTCCTCGAGTTTCTAATCTATTACCTAAGTACCGACTCTTATGAAAATTTAACTGTACGTGGGACACTGAAAGTTTTGAGAAACTAAAAACCTAACTTCTATGGATAAAATATTTTTATTAAATATTTTCAAAGAACTCTCCGCCAGCCTCTATACAAATTTTCATGCGTCTGAACCAATTTTCGAAACATTTTTTTACCTCTTTCACGGCCTTTTTAAACGCTGTTAGCGCTTTTTCCGGCGATTAAAACTGTATATCTTTTAGCTGGTTTTTATTTTTATTTTAGAGAATATAAAGTAGTCATACAGTCCCCGATCAGGACTGTAAGGAGGGTGCCCGAAGACACTGACCGGTGTGGAGTCCAGGCAGTCCCTAGTTTTGAGTGCTCAGTGCGTGGGCGCGTTGTCATAGTGAAGCAGTACCCCGCGGAGCCCGATGTTCGGTCGCTTGTTGCTCATTGCAGACAAAACTTTTGGCAGAAATTTTGTGGATATACCATTCGGCGTTGATGCTGCTTTGGTCTCATAATGGAATTGAAATCAGATAACGGGGTATCTGATTTCAATTCGCAAAGTGAAGAAACTTGCGATCAAAAGTTTCCCTGCGCTTCTCGATCGCTTCACTGTCGTAAGCATTGGTTCGTTTTGAAACAGCTAAACTGTCGACTGACGCTTTGCTTCAGGATCATATTGATAAATCCAGAATTCGTCACATGTCACAATGTCGTAAACGCGCCGAGACAAGCCTGCTTCAAATTTTTGAATCATATCACGACATAAATCCACACGGGCCTGCTTCTGAGCTTCGGTGAGGTTGTGCGGCACCCAGCGGCAAACTATCCTCCTCACGCGAAGGTACTCGTGTAAAATCTTCAGTACATTCTGAATCTCTTCGTATGTAATTCGCCTGTTTTCTTGAATTTTTTTTTTTACTGCCATCATACTTTCTTCCGTGACAGCCGTCGTAGGACGACCACTCCTTTGTTCATCCCCCAAAGTAAAGTGACCGCGCTTGAACTCGCTATACTAGCGGTAGATTGTTGCTTTTGAGGATCTTTCATCCATAAAAGCAATTTGAAGTCGATCAAAATACTCATCAGGTTTTAGGCCACATATAAAATCGTAGAATGTTCTCGATTCAGATCCATTTTTAAATGAGACATGATAATTTAATTTGTCTCTCGAAAAAATGAGAAGGGAAATTCAAAATTCAAACATGATATTTTTACTTATAAATAACCAAAGTTTTCAAGTGGCCAGTGCCTTATCCGTATAAACTTTTTTTGCGAAACTTTCTGAGTGGCCTGGTACAGTAAGTTTTTATCACAAACGAATTGTTTTAAAAATAAATCCAACATCAGATTTATTTTCTTTTTTCATTTAATCCGAATAAGTCTGATAATATTTACGATGGAGATAAAAATTTTGGCAATATAATATTTAGAATAAATGTCCTATTCTATTAGGATTAAGATGATTTAATAAAAATAAAATGCAGCACTAGACTCACCAGGCCACGACACGATGACGTCCGTCTGAGATTAACATTTTCATTAGTTTATTTTTTGGGATTTCGTTTTTTTTATTTTTGTGTACGAATACAAATCTAATAACATTCATTAAGCCCTTTATTTTCTGTCAAACAACGTACAGTTTGAACTACATTGTATCTAAGCCTGGCCGCACACAGAGGCCACACGGCCACATGCAACAGTCACAATTGCCGCTACTTGAAGCTGGAAACGGCTGCATCATCATCATCATTTCAGCTGAAAGACGTTCACTGTTGTACATAGGCCTCCCCCAAGTGTTGCTATAACGACCAGTCATGTGCGTCTCGTATTCATCGGCTTCCGCGACTCTCACCAGGCCATCGGTCCGGTACTCCCTTTCTTCTCCTAAAATTGTTTGTCCGAAAATCATTATCCATAACACGTTTGTCTATAAACTTCAGTAACCATAATGTTCAAAATCCCGAAATTTTGTTTAACATAATTATATTTAGTTCTAAAAGTAGAATACTGTCATAATATCGAGTACTAACATAATTGAATCTCCTAATTTTACAAGACCTAAAGTCATATGTCCTAAGTTTTGTGTTAAATAATGTGTATTATTCCGAATGCTTATTTATAATAAATTTTTTAGTCCTAAAACATTTGCTAAAAGTTAGGTTTTAGTGACAGAAACGTATTGTTGTAAATCCGACTCCACGTAGTCTTGTCTGCTCTACCCCTAGAGTAGGGGCCCAGCAGGGTCGAAGCCTACTGGGGCCCTGGGTAGTGTGAAAGCGGAACCCGGGGCCCTGGGACGAAGGCAACGAAGGAACAGGAGTGGGTTTTTAGTCAGTAAGAGTCTGACACTATCTCCCGTTCCGCCCAAGAGCGGGGATGTCATTAGGATGATTTTCCCACCCAAAAAAAAAAAAAAAAAACCCATAGAGTGTAATTTAAAATCGCATAGGCGCGGAGGGGCGAGGCGGCCCGCGGGCTGAGGAGCAGGTGGTTGTAACACTCGCCGCTGCGGTGGTAAGCGTTAAACCCATCAGCGACGATAAACTCGCGTGGGATCGCCGAAGCCCGGCAGCGCCGGAGCCGTGACAGAAATCATGCCTGCTGCATGTTGCATGATTGCTTGCATGCTGTGTGCTTGCTTGCTTTTTTGTATTGGCATATACTGGTCGATGCCGGCTACAAACAGCAAGCAGCGACGATTTGTAGCGTGTGGCGAATACTGGCGTTATCGTGTGCGGCGATTCTTAGAGCAAAGTAAAAAAATTAAAGGAAATACATTAATGGCGCGTTTTGTGATAGTCCATATGCAACCAGACTTTGATGAGCATTAAGGAAGGATTTCTGAAAGCACTTCCTTAATTGGTAACAATCGAGGTTAAAATATTGTATTGGATATACTGTTTACTTTAATATGAATTCTATTTACAGTAGTTGCAGATCCTGATGCTGCTGAGTTACTTTTGAAGAGTTGCCTTGAGAAAGATGACATTATGAAGATGGCTACCCTATTTGTTGGCAATGGATCCATATTTGCACCAGGTAGAATAAACGAATCGTGTTATAAATGTCAAGCAAAAAAACAATAATTAATTCATTATCAATTTATAATTTTAGTTCCAATCTGGCGACCGCGTCGAAAAGTTTTGGTTCCTGGGTTCAGCGTGAAATACTTGAAATACTTCATGTCAATATTCGCAAAAGAAAGTAATGTTATGGTGGATAATATGAAGGATATAGCAAGAACTGGTCCGCTATCCGCATTCAAATACTTTACTTCTTATACGATGGACGCTATTGCAGGTATACATACACTTGCTATAATTAAATACATTTTGTCTTTAAAAAATGTTGTTATCTACGAGTCATCAAAAGACAAGGCGTTTATAATTTTGACTGGCCTGTTGGTCTAGTGGTCAGTGGCCCTGACTACTATGCCGGAGGTCGTGGGTTCGATTCACACCCAGGACAAATGTTTGTGTGATGAGCACGATCATTTGTTCTGTGTCTATGTGTAATTTATCTATATATTTATGTATTTAGAAATATATAAGTATGTTTATCAGTTGTCTAGTACCCATAACACAAGCTCTGCTTAGCTTGGGACTAGACGGCGTTGTGTGATAGTTGTGGAATATTATATTATATTATATTATAATGGTTCGTTGAACGACGTTAACGTTGTTCTGTCGCCTTACGCTAGTGGGCCATAAGAATTTGCCACGGTAATATAATGAATGACCAATGTTGAGCTAATCCAGAGAATCAAATCGGAGAATAATCCAGCCCATGCTGGTTTATTTTATTTTTATTTTATTTTTTATTTTATTTTATTAGGGAAAACAAACAATTGTACATTTTTTCTTACGTCTAAGTTAACAATTTAGTAGGTAAACGTACAATCAACAACGTTTCCACTTATTACTAGTATAGTTTTACATTCATAGGTACAGTATGGATGAAAGGTGGGGCTAAATCTTAACATAATACAAAATTATTAATTGGATCCGAGTGCAATAACCAATTCTTTTTTAAAAACATTGTGAGACGACGCAAATAAGTCTATGTTTACAAAATACTGGTTGTAAATTTTGACTAATCTGTGGAGAGGCGCCCGCTCACCCGCCTTTGTACGACTAGTAGTCGTAGCAAAGAGCGGGTAAGCGCGCGTCCCTCGTCTTATTACAGTTCTGGGCACGATATAAAATATATTATTGACAAGTTCAGGGCAATCAAATTTGTTGTGTATCAGTCCACGGAGCATCATGGCTTGGAGTAACAAACGCCTTGATCGTAGTGTCAGTAATTTAAATTTCTGCAACAACTGCTCGTATGGCAGACGCTCCAAGTGACATTTAAACTGCAATGATTTCAAAAACTTACGCTGAATTCTTTCTAGTGCTTGATCATATTTTGCATAGTAAGGGTCCCATATCATACACGCATACTCTACTTGTGGTCGTATTAAAAAGTTAAAAAGATGTAGATATGTGGCTGGGCGTTTGAAATCGCATGACGATCTCATAACAAAATTGTACATTTGGAAAGCTTTGGCAATTATTTTTTCAATGTGTAAATTAAGATGAAGTTTGCAATCCAAAAGTACTCCCAGATCACAGATTTGGATTTCTTTAAGGAGAGTTTCATCGCAGAGACAATAGTTGTAGTTAATAATTTTTTTGTTTTTGGTAAAGTTAACATATTTACATTTATTGATACTTAATTTTAGTTTATTTTTAATACAGTAATTAGTTAACCTATTCAAATCTTCTTGAAGAAGGTGAGAATCGCTAATCGATGAAATTTTCTTATAAATTTTAAGATCATCTGCGTATAACAAACAATTACTATTTTGAAAGCAATTACCGATATCATTTATATAAATAATAAACAACAAAGGACCCAGAATTGATCCCTGGGGAACTCCAGATGTTGCTAAAAATGTGTCAGAATGGTACCCGTTACTTACTATAGTTTGACTACGATTACTAATATAAGACTGAAACCAGCGCAATAGATTGCCCCTGATGCCATTAAATGAAATTTTTCTCAATAATATTTTATGATCAACTCTGTCAAAGGCTTTTTTAAAGTCAGTGTAAATTGTGTCAGTTTGGGCTCTGATGTCCATATTATTAAACAAGAAGGTAGTAAAAATCATTAAGTTGGTGACAGTGCTTTTTTGTTTCACAAAGCCATGTTGCTCCGGGATTATACTATGTTGAATATAAGAATACACCTCATGGTGAACAAGCTTTTCAAATAGTTTAGCTAGTGTACTAAGAAGAGAAATAGGCTGATAATTTTCAATGTCTTGTCTGGGACCACCTTTATAAACAGGGACTATATTAGCCTTTTTCCAGACGGCAGGGAACGAACCATTGCTAATACATTGATTGAAGATCTTAAATAATGGTTTGCATAATGTATTCGCTGAGCTTTTCAAAAAGCAAGGAGGTATCCCATCCGGTCCCGGCCCCTTATTTACGTCTAGCATTTTTAATTGTTTGCAAATTAGTGGAAGACTAAAATGTAAGCTACACAGAGATGTATCATTGGCATCTGATTGATCAGACGCTGGGCTCCAGTCAGGTGTTAGACTAGATGGTTCGTAAACGGACTGAAAAAAAGATGAAAACAAATTACAGATTTTAATAGGGTCACTAGACGTGTCGTCTTTATAATACATTCTGGAAGGTATTCCGGATTTGCCTTTGCGATTAGCAATGTATGTCCAAAAGTGTTTGACATTTTTGGGGATACTATCCTCAACACTATTAATATATATACGATAGCATTTGATACACTCTGTTTTAAAACGATCTCTATATAAAGAGAAAGTTTCATAGTCGGATAAGTTTTTATATTTCTTCCACTTTGTCCAGGATTTTTTTTTGTAATTAAAAATGTGTATAAGCGCTTTTGAAAACCATACGGGAAACTTTGAGTTTTTTGGTTTGGAAAGAGGGACCCGAGTTTTTTTTGTTGTTGTTTACCACCAACGTAAAAGAGAACTTCATGTCAATATTATACAATAAAAAGAAAAACCGGCCAAGTGTGAGTCGGACTCGCGCATGAAGGGTTCCGTAATCTGTACATTATAATACCGATTATAACTATTATGTTATTAATATCGAGCAAAAAAATCACGTTTATTGTATCAGAGAATTTTATTTTATTTTTTATTTTTAGTTATTTGTTGTTGTAGCGGTAATAAAATACATTATTTGTAAAAATTTCAACTGCCCAGCTATCACGGTTTATGAAATACAGCCTGGTGACAGACAGACTGATATTGAAGTCTAGTACTAGGGTCCCGTTTTTACCCTTTAGGTACGGAACCCTAAAAAACTGGATTGTTCATGTCAAACTTCATAAAAAAATTGAATTACAGAATCAACCCTAGGCTACAAAATGGGTGCCCAAAAAGGTACGAACCAGACGTTCTTAAAAGCATTTGATGAGGGGTTAGCAATGTGCGCAAAACGTCTTTGCCAGCCCTGGCTACACAGTGACCTTATTTATACCAATCTACCCGTATACGCACGCATGCTGAAGAACAAACAGTATCTGTGGGATTTCTTAAAGGAGGTAATCAAACTGTTTCTTATTATTTGAAATGTAATTTTAAATTCATTAGTGAGCAATTTATCACTGAATCAAAGGTAAACTGTTTGAGGAGTCGGACTAACGTGGAAAGGGTTCCTTACGATGAATATTTTAAAAGTGCACTATGTGAGCTCAACAAATGGATGTGCGTTAATCGCACATCCATTAAAAGGCGGCGGGAGCGAAGCAGAGCGGAGCTCCCGCCTTAACCTTCTAACCTATACTGTACATGTCAAGGTGCGCTAAAATATGCTCTTCAATTCAAACCACACTAGAGTAATGACAAGATTCAGAGTGTCGGACAAACGTGCATTCGAAATAAGGTGATTCGCAGTATAGTTTTGTCGCAATAGCGTTAATCGCACATGTATTTGTAGAGCACACGTAGTAAACTCATATTTTAACGACCAAATCTTTTAGCCTGCAGTTTAGATGGTGTTTAAAATATTTTGTCATTATTCTGGGATATATAGTATCTCATGTCGTAATTTAGAACATATCCTCTCCGTGTGCCAAGTTATAAACAATTCCGATTGCCAGTTGACCCTTTTTCAACTCTTGGAGGGGTCAGAGGAGGCTATCATATCCAAACTCGCTGTTTGGGAATATTTATTATTCAAATTAACCTGAATAAATAGTGGACACTATCATTTGAATGATAATCCGAACTCCAACTTGTTCGGTCTATCAAATTTAGAGCAAATTTCTGTGATACATGTGATCCTATAATTATAAGTTCTGTTTTTTTTTTTTATTTGGACCAAAAAGTATAGGATAATTATTTAAATGTAGGTAAACTTTTTAATTCCAGGTGATAAAAACTAAAAGAACAGAAATGATAGAAAAAAAGGATACTGAAGAAGACAATAAAAGTACGTTCCTATAAATCATACATAATGAATTACAATAAGTAGCGTTTTTTATTTTATGCCTTGTAGTCTTATCAAATAAAACAACATTGTCGCTACATAATAGTATGAGACAGCAGAAGTTACCGTGTTCATTACACCCACAATTGAATTAATAGCAATTAAAATTATGAATTTGCTCTTGCCAGATTCGCCAAATGGTAACTTACAGACATTTCTGGAGAGTTTAATAAGGCTGTCAGGCGGTGATGCAGGGTATACAGAGACAGAAATTATAGAAGAGCTTATGGTAATCATGATAGCTGGCAACGACACTTCAGCAGTTGCAGCATCTTTCATATCCGTTCTGCTTTCAAGACATCCTGAAGTACAGGAGAAAATTTATAATGAGTAAGATTCTGAAAATTATAGTAACACATATAAACTTGTTATTCTAAATCAATACAGAGACTAAAATACTAATGACAATAATAAATCTGTTAGCGTAATTGTGACACCTCGCTCTATGCTTTTATTATTTTATGTATAACCTAAGTAAATACAACGAGTACGGAGTCGGATAGCATATCAGGCGCAACCCAATCTCATCTCATTCACCTCATTAGTTTTAATAGTTTTTCCATTTGCATTTGCTTAATTGGTATTGCCGAAATATAGCTACCTTTATAATCTTTAATCTTGGTTTATCTTAATCTCATCCGATACAAAAATGAAGCCGCTTTTTATGCCCTTTATTTGTATAATGCTCTGTTCTTCTAAACTGTATAATTAAAATTGATGTAGCGTTCACACAATTAGTGCAATATTTATAGTTGGCTAAAGAAGCAGGGTCGAGTTTCTAGTTAGTAACATAAATTAAAAAAATGTCTGTTTCAGGTTACAAGAAGTTTTCGTTGACTCCGACAGGCTCGTTACTTTCGAGGACTTGCCCCATCTCAAATACCTGGATGCAGTGATCCGGGAGACGCTGCGACTGTATCCTCCTGTACCCGTCATTACGAGGAAAGTTGAGAAGGATGTTGTTTTACGTAAGTCTGCTAATATACTAAAGAGAAAGATAAAAAATACATGTTCGTTACTAAAACTGCCTTATAGCAGATAGTGGTTATCTTTTAAAATGCTGAAGAAGAAGAAAAAACCAATACAGGTTTTAAAACACCAAACTGAGCATAATAGAAAAAAGATTTTGTCTTCATTGAGTTCAAAAGAGCGCCTACAGCAGAGAATATGCAAAATGGTCAAACGCAATTAGGAAAACCGTTGGACGCGGTATAATATGAGTGATCCTCAATAGTGAGAGAACAACTGGACCCATTGTAGGCGCTTGCAAACATTTTTCAAGCTGCTACAGAATAAGCTTTTAAATCGTTGTTGGCAAAAAGACTAAGTAGTCTAGCTAAGATAAATAATTGATGATTCTCTCTCACGCTAAGTATTTATCTGGTTTGTGTTACTAGAACTAAGAGGTTACGATGGGGTTGGCGTATCCAAGTGGATAAAAACCCCGAATTCAATAAATGAAAAAAAAAAAGCTTTTAAAAATTTATTTTTCATTGTTGTGTTAACAGCCTGTGGCATCAAACTGGTACCTGGTACCGGAGTCATAGTAAACATCTGGGCGTTACACCGCAACCCTCGGTACTGGGGAGACGATGCAGAGCTGTTTCGACCTGAACGGTTCCTCGATACACCACTTACGCATCCAGCTGCCTTTATGCCCTTCAGCCATGGACCAAGGAACTGTGTTGGTAAGAGGATAGCATCGTTATATTCTTGTCGCACTAAGTTATATCGTAAAACCTCCTGCAAAAGCATAATATTAAACAGCCTCCATGAGTCATGACACTAAATAACGTCAGGCGCACTACACGTTAGTTTGGGATGATACCAAACATTTTGGGTCATTGACCCTCATTATTTCTACTTTCGGTTTGCAAATATTGTTTCAATTACTTTAATAACAATTTTTTATAGAATTGGAGTTTGTTCTAGAGCAAAAAATAAGCCAGTATTATTGACTTCTCTACCCCTCCCAAAAAATTTGATAAATTAAACTCTAATTTTTTAGTTCGAGATTGGATTTGTTACTATTAACAGACAAGAAGATGATGATGATAATATTGGTCTAATTCAATTTGTGAAGCTATTTCTAGACACAATAAGTAATTACGTTTATTTTATTCTTTGTCTTAGGTTACCAGTATGCTATGATGTCATTAAAGACGGTGCTATCTACAGTATTGAGACGGTACAGGATTCTTCCAGCTACTTCACCAAACAACAAGTCTGAGTACCCACCATTGCGTCTCAAATTTGATTTGATGATGAAAGATGAAGACGACTTCCAAATACAAATAGAATCTAGGCGTTAAGTACTAATAAATAGTATTCATATGTACATAGTTTTATTGAAGTACTTATGACCACCACCAAAGAACACTAATGTACAGAAGTCAATCTACATACATAGCACGCTTGAGCAACGCACACATAGACACCGCTCACGGACACGATATCTCGGAGCGCTTGAGATATGCATTTGTAAACATTTTTGTGCAATTTTGAGGAAAAAGAAAAGTTAGTTTATCTATTCATTGGACAGTTGTTTAAATTCAACATTAAATTGTGAATTAATGTTTTAAGCTACTAGTTGTTTCAGAGAGGTGGTATATATATATAGGTATATATATATAATAAGGTATTTGCTTGTATTTCGATGGTTCGTTTTAATGTAACACAGAACAATTAGGTACGTAGATAAGGGCCCGTAGGTAAACAGTTACGATAGGAACTGTTCTGTTGCCTGTTGTTGTTGCCTGCGCAGCCGTGCCTCGCCACCGCCGCCACCGCCGCTCCTGGGCGCACGCGACTCTCGCGATAGGACGGATACCCTAGCGCGGCCATCGTCCGTAGGTATGAAAAGTGAAGTACATACATAAGATACTTCTGTACCTATCTACTTTATGCTACTACTATAAGTGTTTATTGAACAAAACCGAACACGATTAACTGAAATATTAGCCTGTATATCATATTAATGAAACATTTAAGTTGGTCAGCTCTAGTTTCCGCTGCTCATCAAACAAAAACTGCCGTAAACGTTTTCTAAAAGTACCTATCGTTTTTATTTCTCTAAAAGGCGGTGGTAGGTTATTCCAAAAATTGGATGCCGCATAACGGAAACTGCCTCTAAATGTTGCTGTACTATGGGGCTGCGATGAGAGTTGCTGTGAACATTGCCTTCTTCCGCATTCTTGTATGCTAGTGATCCAACTCAGTTTATTGTAGAGGTAGTCTGGTTTCTGAAATTTAATCACCCCAAATAGAAGGCAGGCTAAGTGAAACTTTCGTCTTGATTTCATTTTAGGGGTAAAATGCTTATTAAAGAATGGTGTTACGTGACTTCTAGGAGGAATTTTATAACAAAAACGAGCGCAAGCGTTTTGCACTCTTTGAATGAGCCGGTCTGTACGAGCTAGTAGACGCGGACCGTACACCGTGTCTGCATAATTCAGCCTAGATAAAACCAGACTTTCAACGAGCTGCTCCCTAAGTGGTTCCGATTCCTATGGTCTCATTTTATAAAGTACTTTTAGTCGATAAAAGCAGTTTCTAACAGAGTCGGCGATATGCTTTTCGTAACAAAGGTCTTTGTCCATAACTAGACCAAGGTTTCTCGCTTCATAGACTCTATCTATCGACTTGCCCATAAGTTCGAGTGCAAGCGTTGAGGGTAGCTTAGCTAGCTGTTGTTTAGAGCCAAGTACCATGAATTTGGTTTTGTTTGGATTTAGAGACAGACAATTATTCTCGGACCAGGCGGCCATTCTGCGAAGATCGTTTAGGTCCCTTATGGCGGTATCATACTCGTCGGGGTAAAATGATATATAAAGTTGGACGTCATCGGCATATATATGGTATTTGCATTTATGAAAGCATTAAATTATATCTGCGCAATATAGGATAAATATAATTGGACCTAATATAGAGCCTTGCGGGACTCCTCTCTGTATAGAGCTTAAAGCTAATTTTAAAGTGGTGCCATCCCCCATGCGCAAATCTACAAATTGCTTCCTATCACTGAGGTAACTACGGAACCATTGCACAGCGTCCGGGTCGAAACCGTAATAAATCAACTTCGATATTAACAAAGGTATATTTATTGCGTCAAATGCCCGGGAAAAATCAAGTAAGACCAGACATGTACACATTTCCATATCTTGGGCAGACAACATATTATCAGTGACATCCAGTAAAGACTGCTTTCTGAAACCTGATTGTAAGTCTGGTAATATTATATTGTTCTGTTCCAAAAAAACTGTAGAGTTATACATACTATAAGATATGAAACATTTATAATGTAAACAGAAGCCCATACAACCCTTACTAGAAAATCCTTGATAGACATATCAAGGAAAACCAGGATAAAATGTTATTATTTTAAGTACCGCTCTGTACCGCAACGGTAATATAAAAAGCTGCCAGAGACAGTGTGAAAACTGCATAATCTGTAAAAAAGCTGTTTGTGGAAAATGTATGAAAGATTTAAAAAACTACTATTTTTTTTACACTATAAAATTTAATAATAAAGAATTCCGAACGTGTCGTAGCAGACGAAAGTATTTTTCAGTAAATAGTTTGTAATTTATGAGGAATAAAGGTATTTTTTTAATGTAATGTAATAAAAAAAACACCGCTCATGAGCCTAGGTCTGCCCGCGCGCCACCTGCTTCGAGTACCGCGCACCCACTCCGTAGAGTGCGCACGAAACGTCTTCGTCCAACCGCGGCTCGCCTACGTTCCCGCCAAAACTAGTCAAAGGTTACGCCGTAATAACAAGTTACAGATCTACAAGTAGTTGTGTGTCAATATTAAACAGTTTCCTGTATTTTAAACCATTGTCTTTTGCTGAGGTTAATCACCGCGATGCCATATGATTACCTATTTAAATTTTATTCGTAAACTAGTTATTTCAATTCGATTGATTGATCACTACAGAACCCAATTTTTTTTTTTACATAAAACAATCAATATCAAAAACATTAAAAGTGACGACCCTATTGCATTAATGGAGCGTAGGTAATTATTTCATCAACTAGGCTTAGTTTCTATATCTGTTATATATAAATATGATCTGTTTTACTGAAAACGGTGTAACTGGTTCTCTTTACGTCTACCAGTCTAAAAATACCACATTTAATCCTTCTCCTAATTCGAATAATTAAACCTACCTACCTAACCTAAACCTCATGGATTGATCTTCCTGGAGCAGCGTACACAAACTGGACTGGTAACCACGTGTGAACGCAATTCTCGCAATATTCCTGGATCACAGAGGGTTCACACGAAAAATCACATAGCGAAAAGGAATAAAATATAAAGCAACACATTCTAGGCGTGGTTGACAAGCAAAGTTCTCAGGCAAAGTGAAGGTGTCTTCTTCATCTAAAATTGTTCCAATCGGTGATGATAGAGAAAACACTAGTCTAGTGTGCACGTTTGAACGGGACAGAACATAGATAGAATGATTTAGTATTTTGCAAGACACACACATATCTACCCTATATTTGAAATTATAAAAGGTATAAAACCTAATACTTCCTAAATGCAATATTCTTCTTCTATATTCTTCTTTTCCTCATCTTTTTTTTGTTGTAATTGTTAACGTATTTGAAGTGCGTTTTTAAATAATTGTTCTCTTTCATATATAAATGCCTGTAGCCTAAATATCAGCCGAATCTGAACATTCCTTTGGGATAAGAAATCGCATCAGTGAAATAATGTTCGTTATTTCTTCTGTGCTTCTAGCGATTAGGTACTCTTTATACAAATGTACACAAACTATTTTACCTCTTAATATGTGAAGTAAGTTTGATGTGAATTTAAAAAAAAAATTAAGTATTTAGAAATATCATTTCATAACCGCAAATCTACATATTTGAATGACGCAAATGTGTAATAATAATACTTGATTAATTAAGTATTCATGCTTTTATGCCACGGCTTAAATACAAAAAATTAAAATTTCAAATTACACTACAATACACTTACTACAATTACTTACAATATCACCTTTAAATTACGAAAGGTGACACTGACACTTCTATAATACCTAATTGTAACCACATTGGCAATAAATCATTTCCAAACTATGAATAGTTACGCTTTAGGCTATAGTTCCACTAGCAATGTGCGAGAAGCTGTAAGTTGTAAAATTGAGCTATGAGTTTCGTTTTACTAAGCTAACCTGCACATTGCTCGCAGAACAGATGGCCGTTGGGGCGAAAGGTTCTGGAATTGCGACCGCATACCGGAATATGCAGTGTTGGAAGGCCCCCTACAAGGTGGACCGATGAGTTGGTGAAGGTTGCGGGAACCCGATGGATGCGAGACACACAGGACCGTTTATTGTGGCGACAGTCGGGGAAGGCCTATGTCCAACAGAGGACGTCTATTGGCTGAAATGATGATGATAATGATGAATAATTTATAAATATGCATAACATAGCATAGTCGGCCTTGTAATGTTCTCACTTTTGGGACTCAGGCCTCCTCACGGGCCCAGTGCGGGTTGGTGGATATCACATGTCTTCGGTTTTTTGGTTCTAGGACATGCCGGTTTCCTCTCGATGTTTTCCTTCACCGTTTTGAGAGCAGTGGTGATGAAATAAATTAAACAAAGTAATGCGCCTGGCTGGGTTTGATCTCGCACCTACAACTCGTAAGTCGGGGCCGTTACCACTCAGCCTACTCTTATAAATATGTAAGCCCCCTAACACCTCAATTAGAATACTGATTTAGTTTAACATCTTATTAGTAATATTGTGATTTATTTGTCACTGTGTTACTTAGTGATTCATACTAATATTGCAAATGAGAAAATAAACCTGTCTGTCTGTTTGTGTGTTACTGTTTCACGCATTCCTTTTTTTCGATATTCACAAACAAAAGCTAGTTTTGTATATAATAAGGAGTTTTTTTAAATGGTGATAGTTTACTTAGGGACTGTCGAAATGTTTTAAGCCAAGAACTTTGTTTTTGCCACAGGTGATGAATGTCGATTAGGCCTCTTCATCGAGCTTGTCGATGAGCCATTAGCTTGATTGGACTAGTATACAGTGGTGGCCATATAATCAAAAACGACTATTTAAAAACAAACTTTAGGATAGAATGGAATAGAATAGAATAAACTTTATTGTACACCTAAAATAGTAACAAAAGTTTTACACAAACTTAAATTTATGTGTACAAAGGCGTTCTGATCGCTGACAGCGATATCTACCAGACAACTTTAGGGTGGAATGTAAAAATTTGAAATAGAAAAAGGGGGTAGTCTGCGGTGTACTGCAAATTAATAAAGGAAATATTAGATTAAAATTATAAACTTAGACTATACATAGACGTAATATAGCTATTATATATAAAAGATAACATATAAATATTATATATATATATTAGCGAGCGAGCGAGTGTTATTATAAGCTTTTTTCAAACTTACGAGAATTACACTTTTTGTATCTCTCTCGGTATTGCAAGATTGGTCCACATTGTCGCAGCACAGTTATAACAAATGATTAATTCAATAATATATAGATAAACGTTTTACATTAAACCTTAACATATTATTGGAAACTTACTAGCTTGCCACATAATTAAGAACGCTGGATAGTTTATTTTTTTATTCAAATTTAATTATAGAAAACTCTGTAACTAAGCCATTATTTGCATAATTTTGGGGCCATTTAGTGCTGTACAATTCAAGAAGTTATTTATTTCATATAAAAACAACGGGGAAAAATAAAAATTGCGATAAATCTACAAGGGAAGTAATAAAAAACTTTGCGATAAGAATTGGTTATATAAAAAGATAGCAGATCATCTGCAATGCTCAAAACAATGATATTCCACACTGCGAAGTATTTTAACACGTATCAAACAACTTCAATTATTCCACATGTACCTAAACAGAGAAATTCATCTCGGCGAGATGATAGAAATATCGAGCGTTTGGCAAAACAATTCCCTTTCAAGAGGTCTAACGAGTTGAGAAAAGAATAGTTTTGTAAAAAAACTCTTCAGCAGGCAGAAGCTAAGTTGAACGGAAAGATAGCAAGAATGGTACCCATGTAGCGACATCTGTCGCGTCACATAAGAAAATCCTGAATCGCGCAATCATAGTTCTCCGCGCGATTAGAACATATAGAACAGCCCGAAATCATCTATCGGGCAGTTGTAGCCCACCAGACATAACACCCGTCTGGCCGGAGGATCCTCCCTTTTCAACGGAGGTTTGCGGGACTTTACTCTCTGTTCCGCCTACCCCCAAACTGGTGACCCTCGACAAAGAACGTCAGCGCAGCCTTCGTGCAGCTACTACCTCGTGACGTCATCATCACTTCCTCAAGCTTTCGAGCAGCGAGCCATACAGCCAGCACCCACGGCTATAAAGGGTATCCTGACCACCAGCATGCCTACATGGTCATACCTGGTCATCACCCTCAGCCTCATCAGCGACCTTGGCGAAGCACACTGCACCTTCGGCCAGTCACATGAAGAGAAACTCTCCTGGTCGACGCAAGCAGTCAAGCCACTACGTCGCACAGCACCGCTCCGACTCACTGGAGCCAGCAGCACTACTCCGACTCACTAGATCCTGCAGCAACATCCCGACTCACTGGGACAGCACCACCCCGACTCACTGGGGCATCACCGCAGACAGTTCCGACTCACCGAGAACTATGCGGCATTCGGTTCCGACCCACTGACACCAACTTACCACAGGCTTGGCACGGATCAAGAAGCATCAATAACCATCGATCTCCGATCTCCGGAGGGGAGTGATGTAGCGACATCTATCGCGTCACATAAGAAAATCCTGAATCGCGCAATAAAAGTTCTCCGCGCGATTAGAACATATAGAACAGCCCGAAATCATCTATCGGGCAGTTGTAGCCCACCAGACATAACACCCGTCTGGCCGGAGGATCCTCCCTTTTCAACGGAGGTTTGCGGGACTTTACTCTCTGTTCCACCCCCAAACCCATGTTAAAACGGTGTCATAGGCAAGCCCGGCTTACATTTGCTAGGGGGTATGAAAGCTGGACAGTAACAGTGGAAAAATGCTCATTTCTCTGACGAGACAAAAATTAACAGAGTATGTTCTGATGGGAAACGATATGTTCGACGCCCTTCCAGTACAACATTTGACCCCAAGTATGAGTGACATTAAAGCATGGTGGTGGAAATGTGAAAATTTGGGGTGCTCTCTGGTCATGGTGTTGGACCTGTTAGATTGATAAAAGGAAACATGGATCAATTCCAATACAAAAATATACTGGAAGAAACAATGTTAACATATGCTGAAGACGTGCTTCCGATTATTTGAAACTTTCGACACGACAATAATCCCAAACGCACTGCACGCAGGGTTAAAGAATTTCTCACATCTTCATCAGTTTCTGTCTTACAATGGCCACCAAACAATCCTTATTTAAATCCCATGAGCATCTTTGATGCGAAGTTAAGAAAAAGGTTTCAAATCGACGGTGTGGTAACCTAAATGGGTTATACAACGTTATTTTTGAAGAATATCGCTCTATTTCTCTTTAAAAATGACAAAAAATTATAAAATCAATGCTTCGCCGGTGTAAGTAACTATTAATTTAGAATAAAGTATATTAAATTGCAATTTTTAACATTATCACCGTCTTATTTATTGAAATTTTTAAAATGTAATTAGGTATCTACTGAAACAACTCTCGAGCAGTTTAAGAATCGTTCTTAATTATTTGTCCAGATTTATTACTATTTGAAATTATAACTGTTGATAATAAATTAAATTTGTAAAGTAAATAGTAAATGATTTTTATTTTTACTCTTAATCCCGTTTACTCTATCCGTGTAGCTATTTTATAATATAATTAATTAATTTTGAGAATGAACATAAAAGTACATACGACATTGTTTTTTTTTTTAAATGTCTGGTAATATAAATCGTTCTTAATTATATGACCACCACTGTATAGCATGCTGTCATATGTAGACACTTAATAATTTCATTAGTAATTTCTTTGCTGTTTTTCTTTTAATAAAATACGTTTTTTATCTGAAGAATTTATGTGTATGTAACTAGTGAATGCCACACCACATACATTAACTAGTCAAGAAAAATTAAATCTTAACCTTAAGGTTAACATATGTTTTTTGAAATACGACAGCATTAACTAGCAAAATTTTCAGTGAGCAGTGTGAACTTTATAAGAAACATCAATCTCTTTTGAATAATAAAGGTTTTTCGTGAAATAAAAACAATGCTGTGGCTCATAGTGGGTGTACTCCTGATCTGGATAGCGATATCCAGGTGGAAGAATAGAAAACTTCACGCTTTGGGAAAGATTTTGTCTATAAAGGGTATATGTTTACCGATCGTGGGTCATGCTTATAAGTTCTTAGGCAATGATGAGGGTAAATATTTTTTACAGTTTCTTGTTTCTGTCAGCCCGTATTATCCAACTGCTGGGCAAAGGGCACCATGTCTTCCTTCCTTTTCAATCCTGGGTTAATCTGAACCGTTATCACCATCATAATCTGCATTACATTACATCATCCTTCTTTAAAATATTGTTTCACTTCCAAGACCTGGTTCTCTTTAATAAGTTAAACACACTCTAATATATGGTCTGTCATGTTAAAAGTGTAAAAAAACTGACGATACAGAAAAAAATCATAACTGATTGAATTCTTAACTTTTTCCTTTATAATTTACAATAAGACATTTTATTAAATAATAACATTGACATTATTGATATGTATTTGAAACAATAAATAAAATAAGTTATGATAGACACGTGTCGCATCTTACCAATATTCGTTACGGTCATTCAATTTAACCCATAAAAACTTTTTACACAAAAAAATTCAACGTTTGTAATTTTTTTTAAAAAGTTTTTTATTTTACTGTTTTTAGTTTCCATACCACAAATAAAAAGTACCCTTCAGTCAAACTTAAACCGTCTTATTACAAAAAAAATGTTTTAGTACTGCAGTACTAAAGCATCTCTAAGGTTTTGTATTTTTTTTTTTTTTTTTAATAAAAGGTCTAGGCTTGTTACAGTAAAGGCTCATTTAGACGGATTTTTAATTAATAATT
The DNA here is from genome assembly GCA_949316375.1 of Mythimna vitellina. Classification (NCBI taxonomy): domain Eukaryota; kingdom Metazoa; phylum Arthropoda; class Insecta; order Lepidoptera; family Noctuidae; genus Mythimna; species Mythimna vitellina. The sequence goes on from OX438688.1 coordinate 1,630,020, forward strand.
TATTCTTTACTCTTATTACTGTGACTTTTATGTGTTACATGTTAGTTTGTCTATACGTAAGTCGTGTCCGTTGTGTTGTTGTGTGAGCTACAGTAAAAAGTGGAACAACAAATAAAAGATGTTATTGACTACGATAGTGATAGTGATGAAATTCCTGCATAAAACATTTAATTAAAATTGATTGAATTTTGTATGAAATTTTGTAACAGAACCGTTGTTTTTAAGGTTAAAATTCCTCAAAAGGAAAAAAACGGTACCCTTATAGGATCACTTTGTTGTCCGTCCGTCTGTCTGTCTGTTTGTCAACACCCTTTGTATCGGGAACGCGTTCAGGTATCGAGTTGAAATTAAAACCATATACTCAGATCTGCAGACTCTTGAAGCTGTAAAATATTCAAACTTTTAAGTTAGCGAGAAAAAAAGATTCTTCGGTTTATGTGGCAAAAAAACTTACATTTCGTCACTCTCGAGGAAATCAAAATTCATAGGGTACTTCCCGTAGACCAAGAATTCTGAAATTTGGCAGAAGGTAAGGTCTTATAGCACAAGTATAGAAATAAATCTGAAAACTGTAAATTTGTTGTTACGTCACATTTTTTTTTGCAATACGGAAAAATCTTTCGGGATTCCAGAATTGAACTATTTACAAAAGTAAGTTTGTACGGAACCCTCAAGGCGCGAGTCCGACTCGCACTTGCCAAGTTTTTTTCTTAAAAACTTTTCTTGAACCTTTACTTATATGCAAGATCTTAGTTACTCAATTCAGACGAATTCCCATGATAACAATATCTGTAAGATCACTGAGATGTTTCCAAAATATTCAAATCTTCCAGATCGATGAAGTCAATGATATTAATATCCATTTTTAACGGTTTTTATATGGAATAACACACAATAATAATCAAAGCTAAACTTAAATAAATATACATATTAGTATCGAAGTTAGAACCATAGTTAAACTAGGGGTTTCGGTGGTCTAACTTGACTACCAGTACTAATAGTTCAGAAACTAGTAATAAGCATTCATTTTTAATAACGTTTTATTTAGTCATAGTCTTAAACCTAGTAATAAATAATCCCGGAACTACACTACATTTAGATCGCGTTTTGGAATGAGGCGGAAAATGTGCAAATTCTACAGCAAGAAATCTATATAAATTCATCATTAAAACTTTGCATGACAATTACATTATGCCAAGCCACGGCTAAGATATTATTGTTTTATTACAGAGTTTTTATGCCTACCTTCCATGATCAGATTAGCTCGATGGTAACTTATAACTAGAGTGCATATCATGACAATTTTAATAATCCCAAACGCGGGGAATAGGAATTAATTTACGTCGGGCCTCATTGCTCAATGCAACGAACTAAGAACAATTAACTAAACTATTGTTACGCCGTGAAACTTGAACATGCCATATATTCGATGAAATGAAGAGTAGGATCAAATAATTAAGACGCATTCCTGCTCGAACCTTCTAGAATGGAAGTACGTACCCAGGCTTGGCAAGTTCTAGAAAAGTCCGACATAAAGTACCTACCACTATTATTATTAAATAAAGTTTAGTAGGTAGGTACGTAGATAAGGGAATTCGTACCTTCCGTACTTAACAATAAAGTCGAAATTCACGTGAAAGGAGGGAGGTACATGTTTGTAATAAAAATAATTTATTACCCCGCGATTTGACGACCATTTTCTGGAAAAGTCTGTATCTAGAATGTTCCTGGCTTCACATACCAATGCGAGCTTCAGACCGGAATTAAGTCAGTTTGTTTTCGACTGCGAAACGAATGTTATACCTATGTGTGTGAAGTGATCTTACCACGTTCGTAACACTATGGTTACCCTTGTACTTGGGACAAGACTTTGTGCAGATTCAGTGCTTACATTAGAATTTTGTATAGTCGCCATGGATTTGATTTTGCTCGTAGAACTTGGCTTAGCGGTACCTGACATGTTGTGTCTTTATAATTCTAAAATTTCGATTAGATCAGCGCATGTGCGAATTAATTGAAGGAAAATATTGAACGTGATCTTGCTGTCCTTGTCAGTATGACCTTTAAACTTTTCCATTCACGGTGGGACTTCTGATCCAACTTACGCGTAACTAAATATATCAACAATGTGTCCCATTGCTTGACTGGTTCGCCTAAGGAATCTAACGCTCGCAAGTTTTTATTTAATAGGTATATTAACCCTTTCAAAGCGGTAGAAGACTCCTTCGTGATAAGTTCTATATTAAATAATGTTGACACAGGATTTTGCACTAATAAGCGTTTTTTATCAAATTGATCGCAAATTAAATTCCAAGACACCTCATAATTAGTCGCTGAAAACTCAATAGATTGGATTACCACAGCAACCAATCCCTCTAGAGTAGCACGTAAAAGTGAAACTTGTTAATTTCATCGATCTCATCGTTATGATGGATGAGGCTAGTGAAGGTTTCACGGAATTCTAACCAATTGTTATATGAACCATTTAATTTGGGCGGTTTTATAACAGGCAACTTAATGGGTTCATAAACACTGCCACGACTGTCTTTGCCACTAACTGAACCAGTTTCTTTATTACTTTAACGCACTAACTGTTGAGCCCTCGACAATGCCTTATAGTGTAATGTCTCGAACTATGAACGTTCGGACAACTGGGCCAATGTATCATCCAACCATACATTCTAACCGTAACTGAACTTCATCATATTTTTCGTACAACGACTCCAGCTTTCCCATGCGCAACTGTAATTCTATGATATCACAATAGCTCAATTTTACGTCATCCAGTACTTCCAAGTAATTAACAAATGTGAAACTTCCCCCCTCCTTTACTAATTCCCTTTCTTCGGACATGCTGGGAATCGAGTGTTATCGACAACATGTGATATGTTTTAAATTGAAATGATCATAAACCTTTTTGAAAAGTTTAAAACTCTCGCATACATTTTAGAATTATGTCATTTTTTACTCATTTAAGTATAGAAATAGTATGTCAATCAATCTTAATCCCTGTAAATATTATGTTTCAGAATGCATGATAAAATTGGACAAAACTGGAAAAGAAGCATATGAAAAAGGTGGCATTTTATCTATGTGGGAAGGGGACCTCTTTTGTATAGGTAAACATAAAAAAAATATGATGTAAATTAGTAATATTTTGATTAAGGATGAATCTTAAAAATAATATAAATCATATACTTATAATTTTTTTTCTAAATATCAACTAGTGTTTGACTTCGATACCACTTGATGGTAAGCAGTGATGCAATTGTTGATGGTGAGGCGCATTAATTTATGAGGAGCCTATTCACTCTATCCTTGAAGATACCCAAATTATTAACGGACGGGAAGACCACAACAGGCATATTGTTTCAGTCCTTCAATGTACGCGGTATAAAGACGAGGCGAAACGCGGACCGTACATGCGTGAGAAAAAAGATGGCGGAATCAAGTCATGCAATTCCCGCGCACACTCTCCAAAATGCCACTGATAGGCTGGCTACCCTACGTCTGTTCTCCAGGTTTTGCAGATTGAACTTTACGAAATCTGGATCACCAATTAGCATCTTTGCACGTTTTTTTTTCAATATGGCGTATTTTGCATCTGGATTGTTGGCGAAGTTAGTTTTCTTTTTTTTTGAAAACCAACAAAAAAAAACTAAGTTGTTAGCAAAGAAAATTCGTAAACAAGTAATCATATTCATAAATAATAAATCATATATATTCGAATTTGTAATTTTAGAACATGTTAGAGCACTGTCTATTCATAAGTAATATTTATTGCACACCAAAGATAACATAGTATTGAATGATTTGAAAGTTCATGTATAAAAGCGAGGGTAACTCATTATTTCATGATAGAAACACTACTTTACTTGTTGGAAGTTCATCTTATAGGTGATTGAACAACATCACAACTGAAGATACTCATTTCAACATTATGTGTAATTTCTTATTAAGTCGGCATGCAAATTAAAAATTTTGAAAACGTCTAATCTAGCTTTGGCTATCTTTACATAGAATTTTTACATTGTTCTTTCGTGTTAATAATTATTATTTTACCTACAAATTCACTTAAGTAGGCTAAATTAATTATGTACCACCTGACTAAGGAAAAACTTAAAACGTTTGTTATATTTTATAGTGGTAGCAGATCCGGAGATTGCTGACTTTCTTCTCAAGACATGTGTGGAGAAAGCAGACCTTATGAGACTCTTTAGAGCCCTTCTAGGAAATGGCAATATATTTGCTCCAGGTCAGTACTAACAACTGCAAAGGTTCATAGGATCTGGAAAGTGCGGAGTTAACTGCGAGTGTACGGTCTCCTGCAAGGTGGCAAATCTACTTGTCGGAATAAAATTATAGGATCTGGAGGCAATAGTTATTGTACAATCGCACAAGTTACGGACGGAGACGGTACACCAGAGAGAAAATACACTGCCGTAACAAATTGCGGCACGGCGGATTGCGGTTCGGATCTTATGGCGGCATGGAAACAGTGACTTTCGCAACACCAATCGCATTTTATGTCTCTCCTTTGAAGAATGGTTAGAGAGGTACCATGGTTTATTAATTTCCACCTGATGCAGGTCCTTACTGGACAAGGTTGAGTGGAGATTTGTTGAGATTCCTGTTCCGAATCCGGCAGGAAGAAACACCTGGGTGTTGCCAATGTGCGGATCACCCGGATGATAAGGTGGTGCATACAGTGAAGGTATACCCCGTTTGGACGAAACACTACTGAATTCTCATGGAGGCGATCTGTGGTGGTGACCACTCGCGTTCGTCCTTTGTCCAGGCCATGGTTTGGAACGACAGTTCATGGTAAGCATTCCATGCCCTCTCGTTCCGTACAATGGAAGAGGAGTTGACTGCTGCGAAGGAGGCGGTAAAAAGTGATAGAGGAAACGCCCCGAGCATTGACCGTTGCGGGGCAAACCCGGCCATAGTAAGCATGGGCTGGCAGATGGTAAGCAATGTTTAGCTCACCATCCAATAAAGACCAGACACAGACCGATCGACGGTGCGTTGTGTTCCATGGGTGCCACAAAGAACTGTCCACATAATTGACTGGGCTTGCTGGGACCTGCTGGGATTGATCCAAAGATTCATCGCAGCGCTTTAACGCTAAAGACAAATGAAGGAATATGGGTACCTACCCATCTAACCACCTAACACCTGTTAGTCAGAATAAACTGGAACTGGCCTTCCACTCCATTCAGAACAAGAGAAGTATTTTGAAGATTTCCATATAATAACAACTGAATATTTAGTTTGTAAAATAACATCGTAAAGAGGTGATAAGGTTTTTTTTTTCAGTTTTTATGTTCATATAAAATATTTTCATAAAGTGCCTAAAGCGTTGAAATCAAAGCTGTCACATAGACATTGTTGATTGTGTTGAGTGTTGTAAAAAATAAAAGGCAACTATTACAAGTAATTCGGCGGCGCCATCTCTTGCACTGGCCTCTGGTTCAGGCATAGTCTGGAGCGACAGGGAAAGGGATGCAGTCGTCTTCTTCTACGAAGCAGTAATGCTAGCGAAAGAGATGACCGTAGCCGTGAGGGAACGGACAACCCGCTGCCCGTCTGTCCAGTAAGGACCAGACCCGAGTCGTTGGCGGCGCGTAGTATTCCGCGCGCTCCAGAAAGAAATATCAATAAAACCGTAGGGGCCCAGCAGTGTCGATGCCCGCTACTAGCCGCTAGGTTAGGTTAGTAGTAGGATCCAAAGTGAGAAAAAAAGGCATAAAGTTTAAAATCAGACCTACCGGTTTTCATGAAGAAGAGAAGCTGAGGCGTCATTATGTCCGTTCCCTCACGCTTGTAGCCGTTTCTTTCGCTAGCATCACTGTTTCGCAGAAGGAGGCGACCGCCTGCCATTCCCAATCGCTCCGGGCCGAACCATGGCCAGAACCAGGGCCCATGCGAGAGATCGCCACTGACGATCACCCCCACGAAGACACGGTGGTGCTCCGCCCAACCAGGGCACACCTCCACCGAATACTTCATCGTGTCCTCCCGGAGGTTCACCGAATGATTACACCTGGGCGTTTCTTCTGCTTGAATCGGGTGCAGGAACATCACGAACTTACCATGTCCAGTGAGCATCAACGTCATGCGGGAGGTGAGGACGCCGGAACATTTCTCTAGCCACTTCTGGAAGAGGGGACTTACTGCCATAATTATGACGTGCTAAACAATGCAGCATTAAACACTCTTTTGAAATGCTAAAAGTTTCAAAAAGTATAACAGGCATTATTTTTATTGCACAGCAAACTTTTATTATTTATATTTCTACTTTTAGTTTCGATATGGCGTCCCAGGCGTAAGGTGCTGGCTCCGACCTTCAGTCAGAAGAACCTCAACTCCTTTGTAAAGGTGTTCTCTCATCAGAGTAGCATTATGGCAGACCAGCTTAGTAAAGTCGCCGGAAAAGGAACCTTCTCCGTGTGGAAGAACCTCACTACCTACACCATGGATTCAGTATGCGGTATAGTGCTAAAAGTTTTATAGATTTTTGCGGCTGCAGTGCCTATGCATAGATTTCCTTAAAGATTGTATACTTTAAATAATTTTTCTAGATTACTGATGTACCTAAAAACTTAGGCCTACTACTACGTTTTCATTCAGTCTATAAATAAGAGGATCCTAAACCTAAAATGCTTTTCATTTCGTTGCAGAAACGACTTTAGGCACACAACTAAACACCCAGTTGGAACCTGAACTGCCGTTTCTTCAGAACTTCGAGAATTGCTGCCGTATAGATGCTAAACGTATTCGCCAGCCATGGTTTTACAACGATACAGTGAACAAAATCTTTAACAAGAAGGCTTACGAGTCGTATGAACGAAGTAAAGAATATATATGGAAGTACATGGATAAAGTAATAATACATGTGTATTCTTTGAAATTTTACCGTATAATGGCAGACGTAAAGAATAGGGTTCCCTGTCCATTTGCATAAAATTTTAAGACCTAATATAACTTAGCATAATTTTGTTTGGCATAATTATATTTTCGCATAATATAATTACGCCAAACAAAATTATGCTGTTATAGCTTACGCATTATTTTTTTAAGCATAATTTCACTAACCATAATAATGATTAAGCATAAAATTCTAAAGCATAAATTTATTAAGCATAAAGTTCTGAAGCATAACTTTTTTAAGCATAATATCCTAAAGCATAAATTTATTTATTTTTTTATTTCGCTGTAGGAAGCATTTAGCAAGCAAGCATACAGCATGCAAGCAAGCATACGGTATGCAAGCAAGCATGCAGCAAACAAGCAAGCATGTAGCATGCAGCATTCAAGCAAGCAAGCAGCAAACAAGCAAGCATGCAGCATGTAGCATTCAAGCGAGCATGCAACATGCAGCAGGCAGGGTTTCTGTCATGGCTCCGGCGCTGCGTGTCTCCGGCGGCCCCGCGCTTGCTAATCGTCGCAGACGGCTTTCGCTCACCACCGCAGCTTCGGCTTGTTGGCCGGCTTCGCCGGCCAGCCTCAAACGCGACGGCTTGCTCGCAGTCGCCTGCTCCTCAGCCCGCGTGCCGCCTCGCCCCTACGCGCCTACGCGATTTTAAATTACACTCTAGGGGTAGGACAAACAAGACTACGTGGAGTCGGTTTTGCAGCAATTCGGTTCTGTCACTAACTTTTGTTGCACAGTATATTAAATTTTTAACCAACAATATTATTTAATTGTTACAGAAACTATACGTTATGCTAATAGTCATTAAGCCTACTAACGTTATGCGAATCAAATTTATGCCAAAACAAATTAGTCTTTAAGATGATTATGCCAACATAAAATGTATGCCTAAAAAAATTATGCCGAAGTATTATTATGCCAAAACAAATTGTGCCAAAATCGTTATGCCGAAGTATATTAGGACAAAGAACATTATGCGAAAAGAAGGGATCCCAAAGAATAGCACCATCCCATTTCTTCCCGTGGGTGTCGTTAGAGGCGACTAAGGGACATTTTGAGACCGAGTGTACTGTTAAGCACCTCAGGTCACCGCGTGGTGGCGGGTAAACCACCAGAATCAGCATTCCCAAGGAGGGTTAGTGTCAGGCAGGCAAACAACTGTAAAACAGTAGCCATATCTTTTGCAATATGTTGGGTATAAATGAAATGCGCGAAAGGGTTAGGGCGAACTCCACAGGCGACGGGCAGGGGCAACACCCGGCTCCTGTGGGAAATAGACTAGAGTTGTTGCACCATCCCGGGCGGAGCAACGTAAAAAGCTAGCTCGGGAAATGAAATTGAGGTGTGCAAGTTGGAATATAGGAGATGGTGAGGTTGACCGAGACGTAACACATCGTATCAATTCAGGATGGATGAAATGGCGACAAGTCACTGAAAAATTTGTAACCCACGGATGCCCCCCCAAGTTGAAGAGTAAAAACCAAGAGTCCGTGATAAGACCTGTCATACTGTATGGATCAGAAAGTTGGGCTGTGAAAAAGACGGATGAAAAATGATTGCATGTAGTGGAGATGAGAACGTTGAGATGGATGTGTGGTGTGACGAGAATGGATAAAGTGAGAAATGAGTATACTAGAGGAAGTTTGAAAGTGGCGCCAGTGACTGAAAAGTTGAAGGGGAATCGTTTGTCTTGGTATGTTCATATAAAAAGGAGAGATGAAAGGCATGTTACTTAAAGAGTTATGAGTATACATGTGGATGGGTGGAGAGGGAGAGGGAGGCCAAAGAAAAGATGGATGGATTCTGTGAACAGTGATATGAAAGAAAAGGAAGTTAATGATATAATGACGGTTGACAGGATAGAATAGAAGAAAAGCCACACAGATACACAGAAACACAGACACGTCAAGCTTATAACACCCCTGTTTTCCGTCGGTGTTAAAAAAAAATCTGTTGCGCCGACCCCAAATAAGACGGGACAATTACAGGAAGATGATGTACTCTTTGTAATATCCTATTTATAAGTACTATCTTTTGTGCACGATGAGTAAAACGCCTTGTTATTTTTTTATTGCGACTTTTGTTTGTTGTCTTGTATTGACTAATTTGGTCAATAGTATTTTTTTCATAATCAGCAAAATATTATGCTGTTGTATATCGCCATGAATAGCTAAGTAATAGGATCACTATGGCCGAAATCGGCTAGATAGTAGCTATAAATAAAAATTGTATCCCATTTTTTGCATGTTATCAATATTCTTTCTTACACTACACGTTCCATAAGTTTCAAGCATCATCTCAATATGCTCTATACATTACTATTCAGGAATCACTACACCTTACCCTTTTTTAATTTCCATGAAACCATTAGTATTGGCCTCTAAATTGCTAAAAGTTCAGTGAGTGGCCCAACATATTGCACACTTTTTGTAAAAAAAAAAAAAAATAATTCCAATTTAAAAATTAAAAAGTTTACTGTAACTTTAGTGTACTTTTTAAACTGTGCTTTAGTTTCGGATTCAGTGATTCTAGTCTACTCATCGAAAAAAAAAACGAAAATCTATCAATTTTATTTTCAGATAATACAAACAAAATGGGAGGTTTTGAAAAAAGAAAAACAAGCATCGGAGTCAAATCAAGGTTAGTTCAAAAGTAGCACATAGCCTTTACGTTTTGCATACGCCTGTTAAAAACGAAATATATTTCAAAAAGTTTAAGTTTTGTTTTCTTCTCAGGAAACGAGAAAAGTTGGAAAACATTCCTCGAAATGCTCATAGAATCACCAGCAGGATATGGTGACGTAGAACTACGAGAGGAAACCCTGGTTATCGTGCTGGCTGGTACTGATACTTCAGCAGTTGGAACTGCTTTTACTCTAATAATGTTGTCCAAGTACCCTGATATACAAGAGAAAGTATATGAAGAGTAAGTACTATAGTCCTCAACTGTTGTGTTTTTATTCTTGATACTATCATAAATTATAATTAATTAACTAGCGACCTTCCCGAGCATCGAACGGGTGTTACGAATCTTTGATATTCTTGACTTTAGAGAACTTTAGAGGAAGGCCAAAGAAAAGATGGGTGGATTATGTCAGAAGTGATATGAAAGAAAGGGGAGTTAGTGATAGTGTGACGACTAACAGGGCAGTATGGAAGAAAAGAACGTGTTGCACCGACCCCAAATAAAAAGGGTCAAGGGAAGATGATGATCATAGTGTGCGTGTACAGGCCCCCGAACCATCAAAACTTTAGTCTTTTTGAATCAACAATGGAAGATATTCTAGCCAAATTTGCAGATAGTAACAAATCCATAATTATTTATGGAGATTTTAATATAAATCTTTTGGAAAATAACTCAAATAGCAGCAGATTTTTAAGCCTTTTTAAATAACTTAATTTGTCTAATGTTTTTACAGACTAACTCCAATCTCTGCAGCTTGTATTGATAATTTTTTCTGCAATTGTCACTATTTAAATGAAGCTATAGTAAATTATCTTCCGTCTGATCATAGTGGACAAACGGTAACTTGTAAGTCTCAAGCAGCCTTGAAAAAAAATCAAATTCAATTTAGGCCAATTAAAATGGGTAAATTAACAAAATTTAATAGTAACTTACAAAATAAGCATTGCCTCTCTACCATCACGTAAAGTTATATTTTTTGGATATATATTTTTATAATTTAATTTATGTATTGTAACTATTTATGTGTTTTATATACTATTATTGATATGTATATATATAATTATGTAATATATGATTTAATTTAGATAATATAGTTTATTTTTAATTTTCAAACTTATTTGTATCTGTGTCTACATTTTTCATCAAACTTTTCTGTCGCAGGTCTGCTAGAAGAAATTTCATTTGAAATAAGCAGTACCTTTGTGCTTTTCTATTTCCTTTTGTTCTTTTAATTTTTAAGTGTTTGTGTGTACATAAATAAATAAGTTAAATGTTCTGGGCCATGATATTGATGATGCTAATAAATTTTATGATAATTTCTTTTCAGTGGTACTCAATGAATCTAATACAGCTTGAAAAAAAGTGGAAAAATATTTTCCCTATGTTTGTATTTAGTGACTGGGTGACTAAAGGTATTAGGATAAGTAGGGAAAGACTATATGAGCTATATGGCCTTAAGCCATTCTTCACCATTGAAGCCTTTAATAAATATGTAAATAGATATTCTAAACTTTTCAGAAAGATTTGCAAAATAGCGAAGGCTCTGTACATTAGCAACTAGACCAAATCGGCAGACAATAAAATAAAGAATGTGTGGAAAGCTATAAATAGTAAAACTGGTAGGAATAAAGTACGCAACACTGATTTTTATTGCAGACATCACATGGTCCCATAAGCTCTAACATACAAGTAGACCAAGAGTTTGTGAAATATTTCACCGATAGATCTTTCAGGACAAACGGAAGCTCTAAATTCCTCCCTCCCTCCGATTGAATTTCAATTCAAACATATAAACCCTTTGACAGTCATAAAGGCTTTCCGGCAAATCAACGTCAAATTAACCGAAGACCTATGGGGAATGTCTGTTAAAGTATGCACATCCAAAATTGAGACCATAGCACCATATTTAGCTTTAATATTGAATTTGTGTGTGGACCAAGGAGTCTTTCTAGATATAATGAAATACAAAAAAGTTATACCACTTTTTAATTCCGGTGACCATAATGACACTAATAATTATAAACCTGTATCAGTATGGCCGGTTTTCAGTAAGGTGTTTGAAAAAGTTATACTTAATCAAATCCTTTACCATTTTAACAGCAATAAAAATTTTCACGATCAGTAGTATGGTTTCCCCAAAGGACATTGTACGACTCACGCTGGTGTCACTTTATTCAAACATATATTTGCAGCGTGGGAAGAAGCCCAAGATGCGATAGGATTTTTTTGTGATCTCTCAAAGGCTTTTGATTTTTTAATGGGGCGACGTCCTCGGGGTCTTTAGTAAAGATGGGCGTGACCTTCCTTACATGATGGCTACGGATATACCGATATAATTCTATTTGCTGATGACGCTTCCCTTATTTTTAAAGTAGATAGAAAAGATGCAAATGTCTTGCATGTCAAATAAAGTTTGGCTGTTCTTTCTAAATAGTTTGCTGCTAATAATTTCTTAATAAATGCGAATAAAATTAAATGTGTAAAGTTCTCACTACCGAATGTCCCTCAAGTTGGCGTCAGTCTAATTATTGACAGCAGCAAACTTGATGTTATTACGGAAATTGTGTTCTTAGGTACTATATACTATTGATTCTAATTTGCAATGGGGCGCGCATATTAGAACTCTTTCAAGTAGGTTAAGCTCAGCCGCATATGCAGTAAGAAAAATAAGGCAATTGACAAGCAATTTCCTGTGGAGATCTGCAGCTGATGTAGACTCAATTTTCATATTGCAAAAGAGAGCAATCCGGGCTATTTATAAAATGAGTCCTCGCGAGTCCCTCTGAAATAAATTCAAAGAAATCGATACACTGACTCTGCCTTCTCTTTATATCTTAGAAAGTATTTTGTATGTTCGTAAAAACCTAGGACACTTCAAAACGAGAAGCGATTTTCATAACATAAATACGCGTAGTGAACACGAAATTGTATTACCCAACTGGAGATAAGCTAAGACCTGCAAGTCATTTTTAGTAAACAACATACGCTTTTAAAACAAGCTGCCAAAGGCGGTGACTAGCGAGGAAAAGTTCAAAGCTCATATTATGTGTGTCCTAACTAAAAAAGCGAATTACAAAGTTAAAGACTATGTCGAAGACACGCTTGTTTGGCAATGACTGCTTCTGCACATGTCGCTTCCTGATAACTCATAATATTGTGAAAATGTATCTATTAACTGCTCTTTATTTGTTGTAATATAAACTTTTTCTTTTTTTTTCTAACACATTGCTTTTGCAATATTTTTGATATTATTAGACCCCAACTACCATAAATTCGTAAGTAAATTATTTTTATAACGTCTTATTTATTGATAATTGTAATTATTTATTTTTCTTGCTTTTTTTATAGCCTCTTATTTTTATAATGTGAATGTGAGAACTGTAGACTTGGTGAATTCTTAGGTTACTTCCTATTATGACTCACTTTATGTTATGATTATTAAGAAACCAATAAATAATTGATATCAAAAAAAGATTAACGTACCTTTATTATAAAGTTTATTTGAACTTATAATTCCAAGTCAATCAAAAGATATAACACTCCAAACAACTCGTTTTAAAAAACGACAATTTCATAGGTTTGTTTGTTTTATTTCATAATTTTCCTATTATTTGTATGAAACAACAAAGAAATGCGAATTCAGAAAGAAATTTAATTTTTCTTCAAATTGTTACCAGGATACAAGAAATATTCGGCGATTCTGACAGACCAGTGACTCATGAAGACCTGCCTCGGCTCAAGTATCTAGACGCAGTTATCAGAGAAAGTCTACGACTATACCCACCAGTACCATTTATTACTAGAAAATTGGAAAAAGATATTACGTTGCGTAAGTTATATAAGACATTTTTATCACTCCGGGTAGGTGGATTTAGGGTCACTAGGTGTTTTGAGTTATATGCGGAAAGTCTCATGACAACCCACCAGTTATCCCACCCCTAAGTACAAAGCATTTTGGGAATACATTCATTATGCGTACAGCTAAGGAGTGGAATAGCTGCATGATAGCTACAACCTAGGAGTTTCAAAGTCAAGATTGAATAGGTTACTACTAGGCAAGCTTGCTCCATCGTCGGCCACATCATCGCATACCATAAGGTGAGATAATGGTTAAACTTGAGCCTATCAATGTTAAAAAAAAGTTTAGTGGTTACCAGTCGATGTATTTAAATAAATCAATATAAGATCGCTTAGCGTTAATAGCATATAATTTTTATAAGCCTGAGATACAGGCCTTTTTTCACACAATCGCCAAACTAAAGTGGCAGTGGGCAGGGCACATTGCTCGTAGAACGGACGGTCGATGGGGCCGAAAGGTTCTGCTAGAATGGCGACCGCGCACCGGAAAACGCAGCGTTGAAAGGCCTCCCACAAGGTGGACCGACGACCTGGTGAGAGTCGCGGGAGTGCGGTGGATGCGAGACGCACAAGATCGGTCGTTGTGGCGTCGCTTGGCGGAGGCCTATGTCCAGCAGTGGACTTCTTTCGGCTGAAATGATGATGATGATGATCTTAAAAATTAGCATTAAAGACAAAAATTAGCATTAAAGACAAAAATTTGACAAAATAGCGATCAATCGTGAATTTTCTATTTCAAACTTCGAACCTTGACGGCTGCTCGGCCTTGTGATTGACTAAGGTGGGCTTGCGATTTAGTGATCAATACAATAATATTGCGCTCTATATTTTTTGTTTTGAACAATATTTTGATATCGCAATTCTTCAATATAAATCCTACTCGGTCAATAATAATTGCGCAATATTATTAATCTTTGAGGAATCCAATCTTACGGAAACGCCAAATAGTCAGATTTTTAAAATAATAATTGAATATTTTTGCATAGTTCGCTATTACACAAATTATTGTAACTTTTGGCCAAAACTAAATAATTGTATGAAGTTATATTTAATTATCATGCTAATTATCATATTGCACTAAAAATTAAAAAAAAAAATGATCATCTCAACCTTTAGGTACAATATCAATTTAAGATTAGGGGCCATTCAAGTATTACGTAAGCGCTACAGGGGTGTGGGGGGTCTTTGCTTTGCTTATTTTTGATGATATGGAGGATTGGGAGTTTTGGGTTGTAGGCCAAATTACATATTAGTAAGATGGAACTGGGCAAAACTGGACACAAATGAAAGACTATATAAATATCTATTACATATATTATGTATCTATAAATTTTTGTTCTTACAGCTTCAGGTGTGACCTTAATGGATGGTTGCACCATCCTCATTAGCATCTGGTCCATCCAGCGGAACCCCAAATACTGGGGAAGCGACGCAGAGCTGTTCCGCCCTGAACGATTCCTCGACACGCCGCTCACGCACCCTGCTGCATTCATGCCGTTCAGTTCTGGACCAAGAAGTTGTTTAGGTAATACGAGATCAGGGCCCGATCTAGCTATTTAGCTGCTCCGGGCAAAGATCATTTTCGCCGCCCTTTACATACATAAAACCACAAAAGTCATGAGATAGTTATATTGGGGCATGTTAAGAATACAAGTACCTACATAAAATACGTGATATTGTTGGGATCATACCTACCTATTATATTCACGTCAGTCTATTAGGCCTTCTGAAGAAGCACCTATACGATAGTTGATGAGTATTTTTATGTTAATAAGCATACAATGTATGTCTTTTAAAGAATTTCACAGAAAATACTGAATGCATTGATCTTTGATATAATTTTATCGACATAATTATGTACCTTTCAACTTTATCATCATGTCAGGCTTATTCATGTTTGTATTGTATGTCTGAAATAGTATGATGTTTGTTTTAGTCATATTTATTTTCAAGTTATTTATTTCGAGCCAGTGGATTACATTAGCTAAAGCCTGGACGATTTCCTTGTCTAAATCTCTGTCAGTGTCATTCTTAAGCATTATTGTCGTGTCATCAGCAAATAGTATGCAATCTTTGTCTATCGCCTCTAGAATGTCGTTGACGTAAACTAGAAAGAGTGGTGGGGATAATATACTTCCCTGTGGGGTGCCATAATTGTTTTGTTTATATTCAAACCTATAGGTTCTTTTTTCATTTTGACAGATTTTTGTTACTTCCACGCAATGATTTCGAAAGGAAGGATGCGCCCATCTGAACATTTCTTAGAAACCTTTATACTACAAGCAAAAATAGCGACGTCTGTGAAAACTCATACGAACTACGTGACTGCCGCACTGCATAAGTGTTCGACGTAACCTTGTTCGCGCGTATGCCTTTTTTTTCGCATATCAGGAGTCAGTATAATTAAATGAATTGCTGGCCGTTTTATGTAGGTACATAACGATTTCCTGTTTGCGATTATAATTTACAGGTCACTATGAAAATATAAATAAAGCAAATTTAATGAGTCTCAATCAGCTTTATTTGAAATTTGCTTTGGTAAAGGATTTGGGCTTGTCGTATGCTATTTACAAGTATTCTTGATTGGTGTACGCGTAATAAGGCATTGTTGTCGATTGTGATAACTACCTAGGTACGTAATAACAGTCACACACTTACATTCGACGTTCGCGAAACACGTTACCGTCTCGGTTGCACGACGAAAATTGAAATTGCGTCATCATTGTCATTTACGGTAGGCGCGCAACGCGGGCGCCTGCGAAGGGCTATGTTAGAGTGAGAAGGCATGAATTGAACAATGAACGCGGCGGCCGGTGACGTAGGTATTTTGTAGTAATACGAGATGTGTTTATGCATCGGGTAACCAAAATTTTTAGTAAATTTTCGTTAGCTGTTTTTTTTTCTTTGTAAGTAAGTATGTACAGAGTTTATTTTTTTTTACCATTGTCTTTATTTTGGTGGTCTGAATGATTTCTAAAAGTTTGTCCATCTATTTTAATGGGACCTTATAGGTAAGCTATTTTTAATCCACTTGCAACCGCGATAACCGAAATTCACGCGGAAGTAGTCGCGGGCGTAAGCTAGTAATTTAACGGTCATCTCAGTTAGCGTGAAGAAAATAAAACGACATTTCAAAATAATTTAAGAATAAATTTTCAGTTTCAATTAGGTAGGTACCGTTTCTAAGCTCTTTTTTCAATATTTTTTATTTACCATTAGATACCTAAATTCAAAATTACAAGCACTAAGTTCAACAATGAAATAAATAAAAATTACGTCCGTACAAGTTTACTTCATGCACTTCGCGTCCACACAATGGCCGCCATTGTGGAATTCGTTAGTAAATTATTTATCGTAATAAAATGTGTTTATTTAATAAAACAAAATAATGTAAGGTTAGTTACCGATGATACGATATCCCATGTTCCTTTTTAACCTTTGTATCATCATTTTTGCAGCCTTTTACCACACAAATAGGCATTTTTATGACAAGCAAATATTCGTTCACTCCCGCACACGGACTACTGTCAACTGAGCCGCGTTGGCCCTAAACTGTAATTTTAGGGCCAGCGCTAGTGCCATTTAGTCGCGCGTTTGGCCTGGTCCTTACGCTAGTAATATATATGACAATGCTTCCACGCCATTAACGTTATTGGGCGATAGTTGCTCATGTCAGTTTTTATTTCTTTTTTATAAAGAGGTTTGACAATTGACCTTTTCAGGCGTGTTGGGAATACTCTTATGTATGTTAAGGGAGACACTAGACTCCTTGCACATATTTTTAGTTCGTGACTTGATTCAGCAATTAAACTGTTTTCATAGGTCCGTTTTTTGTCCGGAAATCTTAGTGCACGAGTCCGACTCGTACTTGCCCGGTTTTTTTTTATTTTTATTCAATCGGACTACTAGTAAACGCAAATGCCTTGCCAAAGATTCCATATGACAAGCCTTTATCGACAGTGAAATTGTAATACCTTCTATCTGATATTTTTCAAGAAAATTTCTTTTAGAACGATTCATCGAATATTTAATAATCGAATATTTAATAATCGATGTAATGCGTTCGGGATCCGGTGACATGTGGAACTAGAAAGGTGGGAAAACATTGGGGACACTGAATTTGACCTTGACCTCAAGGTCAAATTCAGTTGTAACTGCATCAAATCAAATTATGGAAACACCTCTTAACATTTTTGGAACAGGAAATTTTTGACTTCGACAGTTTGAAGTTATTGACACTTCGCCGTCAATATGTTATTTGTTTTTGGCCTATCGTAGTTAAGTTCACGATCAATAATATACAAACCATAGAATTATATACTCTGAGCAGTGGTTAACAAAAAGATGATAATTGAAATGTATCTGATTATCATTGACATGTATTACAATTGTAGTCGTTAGGTTCATATTTACTTAGCACTCGAAAGTTTGGTAAGATGAAAACATATGAGAGTATTAGATACTTGATATTTTGAAATATTTGTTCAATCGGGAGAGGTGTGTAGTGTGTACTTGCATATATAAATACTCTGCTTTTTGTAGGTTTTGAATGTTACAATAGCTCTGGATATTAAATGATTATTTTCGGAGCTCAATGGTTGCCTATTTGTCAGAGAAGAAGTATGCGAGCTTTGCCAACCCTTTTCTCTTTGCACAACTGTCCTACCCCTCCTTCTTATTTTATATCTCACTTTCATTATATCTGTTCTTCACACGGTAGGAATCTGCGCTCTTCTAATAATCTCCTTCTGTTTTGCCTTTCTCATAATTCTGATTTTGTTCATTCCTCCTTTTATATAAGGTGTTAAAAATTAACTTTAAGAATTTCGAGGGGACATTGTACTCCTCATTATGAACAACTTTTACTATGGGACCAAACCTGAAAATGCGAAAAAAAAAATCAGCTGTTCCCTACGTTTATGTTCGCATAACTCGTCAAAATGTATGGAGCAGCTGATTTTTTTGGGACCAAACCTGAAATAGCGAAAAAAAAATCAGCTGTTCCCTACGTTTATGTTCGCATAACTCGTCAAAATGTATGGAGCAGCTGATTTTTTTTTCGCGATTTCAGATTTGGTCCCGTAGTAAAAGTTGTTCATAATGAGGAGTACAATGTTCCCTCGAAATTCTTAAAGTTAATTTTTTAACACCTTATATATGTATATTCTATCCTTCTGTGGTATTCACTAGCTCTTGATATAAGGATGGCCGCGAGTAATTGCATGCCTTTAAGTGGAAGTTGCGGAATTACTGTCTACACAAATAGCAGAATCATCTCAAAAACTCCTTTACTGTGTATATATATATATATTTGTGTATTTATAGGTATATATTACATTAAATATGTTTGTATGTTTAGTCATAGCTTTTTAGGTAATTTTCTAAATAATATTTTCTTTTTTATTCACCTACCATATTGCCTCTCCACCACCCTAGGTTAACTAGTAGAGAATGCGTAAGAAATTAAGTCCGCCTTCGTACTTTTTGTTTCATTAAGATTAAATAAATAAATTTTAAATAACCATTTTTCAGGATATCAATACGCCATGATGTCGACGAAGACTGCCATATCAACAATACTGCGTCGGTACCGCGTTTTACCATCAGAATCAATGAACGAAATGTCTAAAGCAGAGAATGGCTTAAATGATACCATTAACAATACAAATAAATCCAAGCTAAGAGTACAGTTTGATATTATGATGAAACATGTGAATAATTTTGAAATTCAACTTGAAACCAGAACTTAAGTGATAAATATATTGATCTTTGGATGTTATATTTTTAGCTCTAAATATTTTGATAAAAATCGATATATAAAGGCTGTATACGTACTTGCAGCAGTATAAATCTATATTGATAATAAAATAGTAAAACAACGTGGAGCGATGTTTTCAATTGCCACAAAAACTACTAAACCGATCCAAATCATATCTGTATTAGAAGACATTCTACCTCGAGTTCGATCCACAGCTACAGGTACGGACGCTTTTACATTTTTCACTCGCTCAATTTTAGGTAAACTAGTCGCAACATATCATCGTCATCCGCCATCTTAAATAAAAAGGATGACATAGTAGTAACCACAACTCCCAAAATAACTATCATATCAAATTACTCAATTTGGACTCAGTGGAAAGGCGTGCGAAGAGGCTAATCGGGGATCTAGATTTGGTTAAGTCCAATCTACAAAGCCTCGAGCACAGGCGCAGGGTAGCCAGCCTATCGGTATTTTACAGGTTACATTTTGGAGTGTGCGCGGGAATTGCATGACTTGATTCCGCCATCTCCTTTCTACCATCGGTCAACCCGACGAACGGCGAGTATCCACCCTTACGTTGTTGAAACTTCAACGGTCCGGACTAAGCGTTTCGCTTCGTCGTTTATACCGCGTACATCGAAGAACTGGAACAATTTGCCTGCTGCGGTCTTTCCGTCCAACTATAATTTAGGTGTCTTCAAGGCTAGAGTGAATAGGCTCTTAATAAACTAGTGCGCCTGACCATCAATGATTGCATCTCCGCTTACCATCAGGTGGGATCGCAGTCAAGCACTGGTTTAACACATAAAAAAAAAAAATATTAATGTTGTTAAAAATATTATTTTTAGTTTCATTCTGTATCAGTAAATCAATATCTATCCAATTCTAAAAATAAGTATGGTACTCGTAACTAGGTAATTAATTTTATTTCGAAAAAGTATGCAGTCGCAGAATACGATTCGGCGCCGACCAGTGAGAGCAGTGGTGGCCAAGTGGTAACGGCCCCGACTTACGAGTTGTAGCCCGCGGGTCCAAACCCAGTCAGGCGCATTACTTGTGTGTAATTTATTTCATCACCACTGCTCTCAAAAACGGTGAAGGAAAACATCGTGAGGAAACCGGCATGTCCTAAAATCAAAAAATTCGAAGACATGTGATATTCACCAACCCGCACTGGGCCCGCGTGGTGGATTACGGCCCATTCCTTTTCCTAGAGAGGAGGCCTGAGTCCCAGCAGTGGGAACATTAAAAGGCTGATAATGCTAAATAATGCCGACCAGTGACGCAATTATTTTTTCGAAGAAAGTGATATACCCGTCCTTCCAAGAGCGCATCCGAGCGCGTAATGACTTAAAGTCGTCCGTTCAATGAAAAATGTATGAAAAAATACTGAAAATGGTTTTATTTTGTTCATAAATCATAAAGTTATTTATGTAGGTTCAAAATAATTAGTTATGTATATGTTCAAAACAATTAGTTATGCCAAGGACAGGTCGATAAAGAAGGCTTCGTCCGTGTAGTAAAGAATAAAAAGAAGCCTGCCTGTCGTAATCAGTGCGGTACAGCATTGACAGGTCCGAACATGTTGCTGCGTCCCGCTATTCCATCGACGCAGCTGTACGTGTCACATTTGCATCACTCCACGAGCTTAGAGGATGTCGTGGAGTATATAAAAATTAAGACCAGGTTCATCCTAAGAGTTGAAAGGTTGTAGTCACGTCACAAAATCAACTCCAAATCTTTTGTTGTACGGAACAACATTTGGAGAATTTCATGAAGGAACAATTTTGGCTGACGGGAGACGTGTATCGGCGCTTTCTTGGAAGGCTACATAATATGGTTCCACGACTCAGCGCAATACGTCACCGACCCAACGTAGTTTTAGTAATAAATAAATAGAATATTATGTATTATTTTATTATTTTTAAGATTATATTATCAGCACCTGTAGGGGCCCAGCAGGGTCGAAACCTACTGGGGCTAAGGGTCTGATTCTGAAAGGAAGAGTCGGCCCCGGTATGACAGGCAACGAAGGGAGATAGTGACAGACTTTTACTGACGAAGAACCCACTCCTGTTGGGTTTTTAGTCAGTAAAAGTCTGTCACTATCTCCCGCTCCGCCCAAGAACAGGGGATGACATAAGATGACAGAAAACATTCCCACCGAAAAAAAAAAATATCTTTTAGAGAATTTCTACCGAAAGGTATGCATATTGTAGCAAAGACGAAAATTTCAAAGAAGAGAAAAAAATCCTAAAATTTTACCTACTTTTGAAAGGAACTTTCTCTGTGTGCCTGTTATGCGTTCTCGGCTAAACCATTTTTGGTGACATAATAACCACTATTAAAGCAACCAATAATAAAAATAAAATCGATGGATTAAAAATCACGAGTCAATTTATTGGCACGGAAGTGTACTCGTCGTCGTTAGGTACATGCAGCAAGCGCAGGGAACCAATCACGAGTGACGTCTATGATGCGATGCGCGGCGAGCCAATCACTGATACTCCCCGCCCCCGCGTCTCACTTCATACCACCAAAGAGACCTGATATTTTACTTCTGCGCAAGTAACAGTCGGCGCTCAAGATCCATGCCGATACCTGTACCTTTAACTGTAATATAAGATGTTTCCTAAGGCATTAAGTCCGCCTCTGTACCTTTATGTGCATGAAGTGTTAAATGAATAAATAAATAAGAACCGTATTTATAACAGCCCGTAATAGGTCATAAAACGTTTTTTTAAACGGGTTACCTTAAACTGTGGTATCTTTAGATTGACTTGGAATTATTAATTCAAATTAATTATTCTGTTTGCTATGATTTCTTTAAAAAACAGAATATTATATTCTGTCATATCGCTGAATTCATAACCCCGAAATCTAATAAAAAAGTTTTTATTCATAATAGGAGTTCTAATGTAGACTATGCAATTCAAAGGGCAAGCAATATCAATGACAATAAGCCTACGACTTTCTTCTAACAAAGTAACCCGTTTTAAAAATTCATAAGCAAATTCATGTCAGGAACGATCGCATCGCGCAGTGAATTCGCACGTGCACGTGCAAATGATACGATGGTAGTACAAATCTCATACGGTTTTACAGGGAAATTGCTTTTTTTTAAATTTGATTTTATTGTAAACACAAAATTCTTACGTACTACCTATTGTATTTTACTACTGTTTTATAGACACAATAAAAAAAGTGCCAAGTACCAGTCTGGTTTCTGCATGAGCATTTTTGTTTTTTTTTTTTTGTGAGTGGCCTCTCGCAGGTTAACCAAGGAGGTTGTCGGCTGCTTAACTGGACTTGCCTGTGGCGGCCTCGATTAAAGAATCAAAGCCTCCAGCCAGGGCTTACTTAAACTAACTTAAAAACTAAGCGGCTACACGCTAAGGGCACCCCCTGTGGGGTACAGACCTCGGCTTAGGGCGTCGCTGGGGTGGGGGGGGGGGGGCAGCAAGGGACGAGCTGGATCGAACAGTGTCTGCATGAGCATGTCGCCTCTAACCTTTTCATGCAGAAACTAGACTGGCACTAACCTGCTTCCAGTAAGAAATCAGAAATCAAGAGCGTTTATTTCAATTTTTTTTAAAAGAATAACCATGAAGATTCTTGTCGGTTCTTCTCCATAGGATACGACCAATTTGGAACCGTGCACTTGCTTCTGACGTTTTATAAGTGCCCATGTAGGCCTATGTGAAATAAAAAACTTTTGACTTTGACTGTGAAATAATCCAATTACAGGCTCTTTTGAGTTGTCAATATGATAATATTTATAATATGTCAAAACAAAGTAAAGCAAAATTGCACGTTCTAAAGCGCAGACCTCTACTGAGAAGAACTTGTTGATAAAGACTGACTGAAAAATAAAGACTGTGGAAAGTCTTTATCAACAAAATCAAATCGGCAGACAATAAAATAAAGACTGTGGAATAGTGACACTGGTAGGAATAAAGTACGCAACACGGATTTTTTATTGGAGACTTCACATGGTCATGGCAAATTTGCCAGGCTGTCTGGTTGAATTTAAATTCAAACATAACCCTTTGACAGTTATAAAGGCGTTCCGGAAAACCAAAGTCAAATTAACCGAACACCTACGGGGAATGTCTATGTCTATAATGTTTATAAAGAATTTAAAAAAAATAGTCTGTATAGTATACACATCCATAATTGAGACCATATCACTATACTTAGCTTTAATATTTAATTTGTGTGTGAACCAAGGAGTCTTTCCAGATATAATGAAATATAGTAAAGTTATACCACTTTTTAAATCTGGTGACCATAATGACACTAATATTTACAGTCCTGTTTCAGTATTACCGGTTTTCAGTAAGGTTTTTGAACAAGTTATGCTTAATCAAATGCTCCCATTTTAATAGCAATAAAATATTTCACGATCAGCAGTATGGTTTCACCAAAGGACGTTGTACGACGGACGCTGGTGTGACTTTATTATAACATATATTTTCAGTGTGGGAAGAAGCCCAAGATGCGATAGGATTTTTTTGTGACCTCTCAAAGGCTTTTGATTGTGTTAATCACCAAACCTTGCTTTTAAAGTTAGAACTTTATGGGCTAGCTAAACTTGCACTCAGCTTGGTGAAATCTTATTTAACAGCAACAGCAAGTTGAAATAAACGGTGTCAATTCTCCAGGTTTGAAAGTCAAAATGGGTGTACCAAAAGGCTCAATATTGGGTCCTTTCGTCTTTTTAGTATTATACAAATGATGTAACCAAGTATAGATTACGTTGTTTATGGCGTATGTGTACGGAGAATCTGTGGGTCAGTTATACCAAAAGAATGCTGGACGCCTTGCGCATCCAGTATAATAACATCTTCAGGATGATGTTGGGGCTGCCTCGCTTCTATAGTGCATCGGAGATGTTTGTACTAAGTAATTTTGCAAACATAGTTGATAAATAGCACAAAAAAGGAGTTATGTCACAAAAAGCTGTGCGAAGAAGCAGGCAGTAATAACATTCAGTCATGAGTGCGAGCGAGATAAGCATAGATTGAAATGTTTAAATGAATTGAACAGCGCGATAAGAGAAACAAAAGGCCCATTTGCGAATACAAAAGCAAGATGACAAAACATGGAGCACATCAGCGATGCCAAACCTTTTACGGTAATTCAAATAAGTAATAATTACGGTTATGTCCAAAATTGAAAATAATTCTACATCTAGACTTTTTCTTCTTTTTTTACTCCTGCCCTTATCCCATGTTACTTGGGGTCGGTGCAACACGTTTTTTTCTTCTATTCTGCCCTCTTACCCGTCACACTATCTACATCTAGACATATGTTTTAAATAATTTTGATAAAGTAATGATAACAGAAGGATGCGTCACTCTAATTTAGTTTGTTTAAATCTTTCTCTTTAGATTTTATAAAGACAGCCGATCTTTCCTGCCTGCGGACATGAATCTTCATGTATTTGACTCATACGTGCATGGCGCGATGACGTCACGCACGAACGCCGGCGTTCGCTTGGGAATCAGGAGGTTAAAGTCGTTTGCTATTGTTCGGGTTTTATTCAAACAACCCGAACTTTTTGGAGTCGGTGTTGAGTTGATCATTCACGTAGACTCGGTTCGTTTGGCCTACGAATCCAAGGTCCTGGGCGGATAAGGTCTTGAAAGAGCGGGCAGCAAGAACAAAATCCTCCTTGACATATCTATTCAGGAAGCTAACCACAATTGACTTCTATTTTGTGTTGAACAATGGAATCCTACATATGAAGTTTGGGCTTATCTTATCCAAAATAGCGAACAGGTTTTCGTCCTTTTTTAGGGGAATACCCTTAATTTCTAAATTGTTCAGCCTTGATCTCTGTTCGCTAGCAAACAACTCCGACTTAACCAGATCAATGTCAGATAGAAGGCTACAAACGGATTCTTGCAGATGTTCAAGACCAGCTACCCTAGTCTCAATGCCCGTAAGCTTGACAGAGAAATCATCCAGCCGTTGACCATCAAACTCACAACTGGCCTTGAGTTCTTTGAGTTCCTCTTTTATGCATTTGACGTTATCAAACAGCGTTGACAGGCCAGCTCGAGCTCGCAAATCTGATTCAGAATAGTTTCTAGAGACGCAGGTTCAGGAGTTGGTTGCAGAGGTAGGGTAAGGGTCGGTGACGGTGAGGAAATTCGGCACTTTCATCGACATTTCCATGCCGGTCTTCGTTCAGCTCCTAATTTTCTACACAAAGTCTCCGTGATGCTAGCGCAGCCAAAATCGGGGTACCCTTTGCTTGAGGTACACTGAAGACCATCATTAAAATGAGAATTCACACACTTCATCATAGTTTTCAATGACGTTACAAGATAGGTAAAATGTTCGCAACTACTGATCAAACGCCAGTATGTTTATGCGAGGTGCGAGAGTAGTTGCATAGCAATTGCGCGAAATAATGATTTATGTACAAGTATTGTTATAGTTTGTGAGTAAAATAAAATAAATTGAATTAAATGTTACAAAACTACATAAAATCCAACACACTTCATAAAACTGCAAGAACACTACAGTAAAATTCAGACGACTTGAGAACCTCCTCCTGTTAGTTGAAAATTCTCAAGAACGCGGTCTCAACAAGTCATATACACGGACTCAAAATCTCCTACTTATTTCCAAGTCGGCTAAATATGAGAAGCACACTACTAACGATATTAGGATTTATCATTTACACCATTAAACTAAAATCAATCAATACAATGGAAATTCCAGATTTTTTACAAATCAACAATAAAGACGAAATCCAAAAGAATTTTGAAGAAATAGTTCAATTGTCAGAAACACTTAAACAAATAGATGAACAGGTCTACGATGACATTTCAGACGACAACGAAACTTATATATTTTACAACCCGTTAGAAAATTCTACGATTACACGAGTCAGTCTGCAAGAGATGCCGACTGCAGCTGATGTTAATCTAGCTACACTAATATTATAAACAGGTAAAGTTTGTTTTTTTTTGTTTGTAGGAGGTAATCCCTGAAAGTACTGATCCAATTGCTAAAATTTTTCACCGATAGAAAGCGGCTTTATTTCTAAGTGACATTGTAATATGTTGTGTTGGGAGACGAGTGAAACGTGTACTTGCTGGTAATACACTGCTTTTATTAAAAAAGATACTTCATTAAGAGAGTCCTTTTCCACTGGCCTATCGTCAACATCGAGCATGGTTTAAAAGCTTGTTGTTTCATCTAACGTAATCCAACGCGATGTTTGATTAGCCACGCCATAATTATAGCGATAAGTCCCCTCTTTGAGGAGTGGCTGGAAAAACAATACGGCGTTCTTAACTTTCGTATGACGCAGGTCCTCACCGGACATGGTAAGTTCGGGAGGTTCCTGAACTTCGTGCGGAAGAAACGCCCAGGTGCCACAAATGTGTGGACCACCCGGAGGACACTGTGGAGCATACGGTAGAGGTTTGCCCCGCCTGCGCAGAGCACCACCGTGTCCTCGTAGAGGCGATCGACGGCAGTGATCTCTCGCGCCGGGCCTTGGTACAGGCCATGGTTTGGAGCGAGGAGGAGTGAAAGGCGGTCGCCTCCTTCTGCAAAGCAGTAATACTAGCAAAGGAGGAGGAAACACGTGCACGCTCGAAATAATGACCCTCGCGCCCTAGCCGCCGGGATTCGGATTCCAATTTTCTGCCACCGTAAGCGCGGGCTTGCGAACGGCGAACAATGGGTAGCTCGCCGTCCGATCGTCCGGTAACCGTCCGGACCGAGCCCAAGACATCGACCGCGCGTAATGTTCCACGCGCGCCTCAAGGAGATGTCAGCAACCGCAGGGCCCCAGCAGGGTCGATGCCTACTGGGGTCATAAGTGATGCGAAAGAGATCCCCGGGGCCCTGGAAAAAAGGAAAAGAAGGAGCAGGAGTAGGTTTTTAGTCAGTAAAAGTCTGACACTATCTCTCGTTCCGCCCAAGAGCGAGGAATGTTATGAGATGATTTTCCCACCCGAAAAAAAAACGCGATGTTTGATGAAGAGGCAATACAAAAAAAGAGAGAAAACGCCTGAAAGCTCTGTTGGCTTTACTCGAATATTTCACAAAACTTGTTTCAGGAAATACGTGTTTTTTAAACCCTTTAAAGTTTTTCAGAAAAATGGTCGTTATTCAAAATCTCGATTAATTGTGCAAGGCTTCTATTCATGTACTTTTTTATATTTTTAATATATGAGTACATTATGGAGAGCCAAAGTTCACGTAAAATAGCAGATTTTCAGAGGTCTTTACTAGATTAGTTTTACACAAATTTATGTTTTGATTTCTATAGAAGCTTAGACAATATCCACAAGATAGCTGTATATCCAAAATATGTACAGAAAGGTGTGTAATAACACCATAATCACGTAAGAGCGGTTGTATGAAAATGTACCTCGAAAAGGACGCTCTTAAATATGTCACGATTATAATATAATCTTATAAATCTACCCTCCTTTTACAAGAAAAATAAATTTTACGGCTTAATAATAATAATAGCTAAGTTTTTTTTTTACTTGCACAGATGTAAAACATTATTTTTCATACATGTATTACATGGTCTTTATTAATGTTACAACTAAATATATGTTTACATGAATACATCCGCATACAAGACATAATTATAGATATTTTAAAGGTACACTATTTTTAAGATAGTAATTGATCTAAATAACCTTGTTATTAAAATTTTCTTATTTATTCAGCATTCTTGTATAATTTAGTACGTATGGTTTTTATGTACAATATCGTCCTTTCCATTTTACTTTAAAATACCCAATCAGCAGTTGGATAAAACTATGCTGTGTGAGAGCGGCGCGGAGGTGGCGACGTTCAGCGCGCACAGCATGCGCCGCGCTGGCCTGTCCATAGACGCCATTCGGAAGGTGGCTGGTTAGACAGCAGCTACTCAAACATTCGCGAAATATTATTGTCGGCCCATGCGCGAAAAAAATTAATTTGCAAGTTCTGTTTGTTTTTCGCCAAACACATTAAATAAGACTAATTAATCATATTGATAAATTAAGATTGTATGTATTAAACTCGATAGTTATCTACTTTACACTAAGCAATAGTTACAATTTTGTAAATTAAAATATTGTCAATTTATTTCTAGATCAGATTAATTACACTTCTTGTAAAGACTTCAGTTTAATAAACAAGAATTTATTAAATAAGGTATTATTATTGAACTCTAAAACCAGCTAAAACTTAATCTCTAAACCTACGTTGTGAATGTTGTATCTGAAGAATGAAATGAGTTGAGAAGTTGAGATCGATGTATATTATTGGCTTCATTCGAAGATATAAACACCCACCTGCCCTACTTGTCCTGTCCACCTGCAACTGTACCAGTTTGGCAGCGCAGGATATAGCGCCGTATCGGCGAGGCTAGAGCACTCATTAGCAAGCTTATCTGCTTCAGCGAGGGCAAAACTTGCCCTAGGGTGATGCTCTTTGTGAGGCGGGCATTCTCGGAGACTGATATACTACTCAAGATTATCGGCCCTACGTCACAGACGTAAATATTGGTAAAGTTACTGGTTCTGTTCTCAACTCTTTGGAATAATCATAAAGCTTTTGTAATTTGGCAAGTAAATATTCTTTTTTGCACATTAACGTTTTTCTTTTCATTTCTAGGACCTTCCGCCATTTTGACACGTGGGTCTCACCAAATATTTTACGTCTTTGAATCGTTGTTTTGTACAATGAGATCTATAATAATCCATAACCAATGAACCAGAAAGTGGAATAGGAACGTCTTACCTTCGCGCAGATCAGCAGCCTTCCCAGGAGTACTCTGGAGGTAGCAGCTCTGTTGGAGCTGGCCACTAATTACACAACACGGTTATGTATCACTTTGTCCTTGATTTATCAATTTATATACAGTAAACACGCGTTTCGACTGTGTCGGACGGCGAGCAGCAGCGAACAATAACTAATAAACATACTTATATATTTCTAAATACATACATATCATAGATAAATTATACCTAGACACAGAACAAATGAGCGTACTCATCACACAGACATTGTCCTGGGTGGGAATGTAACCCACGACCTCCGGCAAAGCAGTCAGGACCACTGACCACTAAACCAACAGGCCAATCACTAAAAGAAATAAGTAAGTAATTGTCTTGTGATACGTATTTATTTAAAAGTCTGATATTTTAATAAATATGTGATTGATCTATTTCCTAATAATTTGCTGCAATTAAATAGTAGCTATCAGTAAATATAAGCTTCTAAGGCTAACATATTATATTTTAATGATTCTATGATAGAACCAAACAATTGTTGTAGTATTTACGTTATTTCACCGTAGAATGTGATATTTTTGTTTATTTTTTTCTTTGTAGACCTTGTGGAAAACCTGGCAATGTGGAAAATATGATTTATAGACATTGTAAAGTTGATCGTTGTTGGTATGGCAATATATCACATGTGATACATTAAATAAATCATATATTAATATATATATATATATATTTATTTACATTTTAAGTTAAATATTTAAACATTAAAACAAAAAAATCTCTTGTCTTCTTGATCTTGCCAAGTATAGGGTTATAAATAAAAATCGATAGATTTTTATCAAAATATTCATCGCTTTTATCGCTTAGGTTCTTGTTTCAAGTTGTATTTCAAAATTGTCGACATGTTTCATCATAATGTCAAAAGTTACTCTCAGTTTGGGTTTTCTTGGATTATTATTGGCATCATTCGAGTCATTTTGTTTAGCTTTCATTGATTCCGTTGGTAAGACACGATACCGACGCAGAAGTGTTGATAAGACAGTCTTCATCGACATTAAGGCGTATTGATAACCTGAAAAATATTTTGTCAATATAATAAATTAATCATCATCTATATTTTTGAAGTTTCATCACGTGAGTAAGTTCAGCAAGTAGGACAATTTTTAGTAGAAGGCGGAGCCGCTGGCAGAAGCCTGTCTAATATATTTTCAAAATATCAAGATGTTGCAGTCGCACTATAATGATGCAACAGTGTAGCCAACATAACAAAAACGATTTTTATATATAGCAGCACCCTCTATGACTGATGTTTCTCGCACAGACTCCACAAGGTTTTTTAATCATAGATGAAACTAATGTGGATAGGTATTATTTTATGTTTCGCATACCAGAAATGGGGAATATGAGAATCTTTATTTTTATATTGTGTACCTACCATTTATCTACCTATACGTGGGACACTCAAAAAATTTTGAGAAACTAAGAAACTAACTTCTATGGATAAAATATTTTTATAAAATCTTTTCAAAGAACTCTCCACCAGCCTCTATACAAAGTTTCATGCATCTGAACCAATTTTCGAATCATTTTTTCCAGTCTGCCGCAGACACCTCTTCTACGGCCTTCTCGAACGCTGTTAGCGCGTCTTCCGGCGATAAAAACTGTATCCCTTTCAGCAGATTTTTTTATTTTAGGGAATAAAAAAAAATGGTATACATTTTTACTTTTAAATAACCAAAGTTTTCAAAATAATTATAAGTGGCCAGTGCGTTATACCTAAAAACTTTTTTTCGGAAAACTTTCTGAGTGGCCTGGTATTATGCGAATAAATTATTTGAATTTTGTATTTGAATCCTAAGGAGGTAAGATATTGCAGTGGAAAAAATAGGACTTTATAGTAATAAATTGTTTTCAATAAGTTTTTAAATATAATCCACAAAAAAGAAAAAATTGATTGATCTGATGACTGTGGTATATAGCCAGTGGGTCACTTTTGGGCTAATGCTACAGTTTCGTCCCAATATGCGTCTGCATTGCCACAGGGATATACTGACTTATTTAGTAGTGTAGTCCATATGTTTTGCCCAGTTCAACTGTTTGTTCAGGTAGACGCCCAGGTATTTACAGGGAAGGAAGGCCCAGGAAGCACGGTAGGTTCAGTACTGATAGTTTCCTTTTTTTAGGGTTCCTTACCTCAAAAGGGAAAAAACGGATCCCTCATAGGATCACTTTGTTATCCGTCTGTCTGTCTGTCTGTCAAGGCCCTTTATCTCGGAAACACGTCGAGGTATCGAATTGAAATTTTAATATTTTCGCACTAAGATCTGCGGTCCTTTGAAGCTGAGAATAAATCAAATTTCTAAGTTATTGAAAAAAAAAGAAACGGCCGTTTATGTCGCAAAAAAACGTGTATTTTGACACTCTCAAAGTAATCAAAATTCATAGGGTAATTCCTGTTGACTCAGAATCCTGGAATATGGCATAAAGCATGGTCATATAGTAGATATATAGGAATAAATCAGAAAATTTGTTGTTATGTCACAAAATAAAAATTGCGATTCGAAAAATATTCGGGAATTGAACTATTCACATATGTAAGTAAGTTTTTACGGAACCCTCAGTGCGCGAGTTCAACTCGCACTTGCCCAGTATTTTTGTACTTATTAGTGTGAGTTTCTCTTAATATAGACTAGCACTAATTGGCTAACATATTTTATACCAAAAACATTGGTAGGCTCCCGTAAGAACACCTACTCAAAAGCGTTTAACAAACGATTGAATTGCGTTATTGCCGTCGGTCTATACAAATACAAAATACAAAAACTTTATTTGTGTACACAGGTACAATTTAGTTCTTACAAAATGTGTTAGTGTCTCTGTGTTCTACCACAAAGTGGCATACAAATATTATTTAAATAAAATATTAGTTACTATCTAATATTTACAAAAGATACATATTTACTTTATTTATTACATGCCCACTCATTTTCCTTTTTACTTTATATAGGTACTATTCACATGATTATTTTATTTCTTAAAATATGGATACTTTATTTCATAACAAAACTAAAATTAACTTACTGGTGTAGCTTACCTATACCTATGAGATAAAGTGTAGTTGTCAGTCTCATAATCCGACAGGAATTCATTTACTGAGTAATATGTATTCTTGATCAAAAATAATTTTAGTTCCTTTTTAAATATTTTTGGATCTCTGATTTCTCTTACAGATTTTGGTATTTTGTTATATATTTTTGGTGCCATGCCAAGAATATTTTTATCATATAAAGATGTGGTATGACTTATTGACTTAATTTTGTTACAATGGCGTCGGCTGGTTAGTCTTTCAAATAATTCCGGATGGGACTTGACAAATACTGCTAATTCAAATATGTATAAAGATGGTAACGTCAGAATATTTAAAGTTTGGAAATGTGGTTTACAGGTATCAGGTAATCGTAAGTTACAAATAGCCCTTACGCATTTTTTTTGAGCTCTAAAGGCTTCCTCTCTATCTGTTGAATTTCCCCAGAATATGATGGCATATCTTAAGGTAGACAAGACATACGCATTATACGCTGCCAAAACTGCTTTCTGAGTAACAACCTTGGAAAGCATATATAATGCATACGAGAACTTACTAAGTTTCTTGGAGATAGTATCAATTTGTGTTCTCCATGTCATGTCTTGGTCAATCCATACACCCAGAAATTTTATGGTATGGACTTGTTCTATATTTACATTATTATACGTAACCTTTATATTGTCTAATGTTTTTGCTTTCTGTTTGTAATGTACAATTTTAGTTTTATCTAAGTTTATCTTCAGGTTATTTACATTGAGCCACTCTATAATTAATTTAATTGCATCGTTAACTTTCCTCTCATATGTTTGTATACTTTCATCTCTTTCAATAGAAAATATTAAGGTACAATCATCGGCAAATAGAACCACTGGATAATTAATGATTTTAGGGAGATCATTAATATATATAAGAAAAAGCAACGGGCCTAATACACTACCTTGAGGGACACCGAAGCGAACCTCTCTGGGATCTGAATTAAAAAATGTTTCAGTTTTAGTCTTAGGACATATTTTTGTAATTTGTGTAATCTGTTTTGTATTGCATATGTATGATTTGATTAGATCAAGAATATTATCCCGTATTCCGTATGCTTCAAGCTTTTTTATCAAAATACTATGGTCCACATGGTCGAAAGCATTACTCGTGTCCATGTATAGGGCTGATACTGGCGTTTTATTGTCCATATTATTCAATATATTTTTGATTAAATCATGCACAGCCAAATTTATAGTAATATTTTCACGAAACCCTTTCTGTTCAATTGTAAATAAGTTCTTTTTTTCAAAATATTTGTAAATAGCTTTGTAAATAAACTTCTCAATTATTTTAGAAAAAATTGATATTAGTGCCACTGGTCTGTAGCAGCCTAAATTATCTTTTTCACCTTTTTTGAAAAGAGGCCTCACAATAGATATTTTTAATAAGCTTGGATACATTCCATGTTCAATACAAAGGTTTATTATGTGGCTAAGTATAGGTGAAATTATGATGGAAACATTTTTGACTATATTGGTACTTATACCATCATGGCCTGTGCTTTGAGTGTTTTTTAGTGAATTAATAATTTCATATATATCTGGTGGTGTAGCAGGTGGCATAAATATTGAATTTGGATGACTAAAAGTTAGAGTTGTTTTATTAATTTTCTTATTTATGAATGGCTGAACTAAATCGATATTATAATCGTTAAAAGCTTGAGCTATTTCTCGAGGTTGAGTTATAATTTTTCTACCTAATTTTATTTTAGAAATACTTGGATTTGGTTGTTTTGGTTTGTTTCTTTTTATAATGTTCCAAGTTGCTTTTGACTTGTTTAGAGCTGTTTTAATATAATAGTCATTTTGAGATTTCTGCGTAAGTTTCAATATGCGTTTAAGACGTTGTGAATGTTTTTCGAATGAATCTTTATTTTTCCTGTTGGGATGTAATCGATATTGCCATAGTAGTTGTCTTTTACGTTTGCAACATCTTTTAATGCTATCGGTATATAGTCGTCCTTAATTCCTTAATTCTTTATTGTACACAAAAACATACATAGTACACGAAGATAATACAGTTTATGTACAAAAACGAGCTGAACTCAACAATGAGTTTGGAATATTTACTCCGTTCAGTTTATCAGTTCAAGGCTTTCTACGCCCGGGATATGTTCCCGCAAGAACGCCTACTCAAAAGCGTATAGCTAACGGTCGACTTGCAATATTGCAGCGATCTTTCATTTTTGTGTGTTTCTACATGGTTTTTTCACCTGTTGCTTTTATCAATATACATTTTTACATTCACTGAAGCAAGTCGTTTTTTTTATTACAATCTTTTCTCTAAAATATACCTTGATCGATCCGCGACAGTACCATTATTATACGAAAATTTTCAAACCTTGGTAGAAACATTCCGCATGTTCATCATTAACGCTTCCCAGGTTCTGAGTAAAAAAAACTCAGGCGCGAATGTATAAAAATGTTACAATTTAACTACGTATTTACCCTTCTTCTGGGGTAATTTCCTCAATTAATTGGAAAAAATGCCTTCATAATCCACTGAACAATGATTGTCCAAGAAATTCACTATGGCTTTTAAATAAAATTACGTCGGTCACGAAGCTTATTGCATTCTGAAGAGGTGCTTTGCCCTTCTTTCTCCAGAACTTTAAACAATAAAAATGAACCAGAACATATGAAGACTAAAATTGATGGGAGTATTTTTGATGATCTTCACGGATCTGAATCTTAAGATAGTGAATCATATTTGCTTTCATAGAGAATCTAAACGACTTTACGAGAGACTTGCAACATTCAAAAGTTAATCTTAATTTCTTGTTTCACGGCTTCGACAATTTTTTTTTTTCTTAGGAGTTAGGGACTTTTACTGACTAAAAACCCACTCCTGTTGCTTCTGTGCCTTCGTCCCAGAGCCCCGGGTTTCACTTTCACACTACCCAACCGTGAGATTTATTAGCCTCTGATACCCGATAGGCACACCATAATTATGGCGGTAAGTCCCCTCTTTGAAAAGTGGCTGTGGCTACAAATGATTACAATTTTCACATTTTTTTCTATACTTGTGCTATAAGACCTTGTTTCATACCAAATTTCAGGATTCTATGTCAATGGGAAGTACCCTATGAATTTTGATTCCCTTGAGAGTGTCGAAACACACGTTTTATGCGACATAAACTGCCGTAACTTTTTTTTCGTTATCTCCGAAGTTTGATTTTTTCACAGCTTCAAAAGACCACAGACCTGAGTATATGATTTTAATTCCAACTCGATACCTTCACGCGTTCCCGAGATAAAGGGTCTTGACAGACGGACGGACCACAAAGTAATCCTATAAGGGTTCCATTTTTTCCTTTTGTGGTACGGAACCCTAAAAACGCAACATTTAACAAAGATCATAAACTCATAAAGATAGACCACAGAATCGCTGCTTTAGCAGTATAGTCTTATATTTACCTATGCAACCCCTCGGTCCATAGCTGAACGGCAAGAATGCAGCAGGGTGAGTGAGCGGCGTGTCGATGAACCGTTCAGGTCGAAACAGCTCTGCGTCGTCTCCCCAATACTTGGGATTCCGATGGATGCACCAGATGTTAATGAGGAGGTTGCACCCATTTGTCAAAGTGATGCCTGAAGCTGTAAAGAAAAAAAGATAATGGTCATGTTTATTATATCATTTCTCTTCTGAAAATCCTGCCAATCTGACTACATTTTACACCCTGCTATAGCAATTTGTAAGTATCGATTGGTAAGTATCGATGCAATAATGTGCCGCTTCTCTCACAGAAAGGAGGCATATGTCCCTTTGTTGGGAACATTGTAAGGTATTTATATATATACGATTGCACTATCTTATTGACAGGCCTGTTGGTCTAGTGATCAGTGGCGCTGACTGCTATGCCGGAGGTCGTGGGTTCGATTCCCACCCAGGACAAATGTTTGTGTGATGAGCACGATCATTTGTTCTGTGTCTGGGTGTAATTTATCTATATATGTATGTATTTAGAAATATATAAGTATGTTTATCAGTTGTCTAGTACCCATAACACAAGCTCTGCTTAGCTTGGGAGTAGACGGCGTTGTGTGATAGTTGTGGAATATTATATTATATTATATTCAGCAACGTCATTTGGTAACCATAAAATTGACTTTTATCGTTTGTCATGAGCCTCTTCGGATATAACTGAAAACTTTGCCCTGAGACTAATTTCTTAAATCCACTAAACTGAAGTGAAAATAAATGTCTAATGTAACTTACGCAACGTTACGTCCTTCTCAACTTTTCTAGTAATAACAGGTGCTGGTGGGTAAAGTCGTAGACTTTCTTTGATCACTGCGTCTAGATATTTGAGCCGAGGCAGGTCTTCAGGAGTCACTGGTCTGTCAGAATCGCCGAATATTTCTTGTATCCTGGTAACAATTTGGAGAAAAATTAAATTTCTTTCTGAATTCGCATTTCTTTGTTGTTTCCTACAAATAATAGGTACCTATGAAATTGACGTTTTTTTAAAACGAGTTGTTTGAAGTGTTATATCTTTTTATTGACTTAGAATTATAAGTTCAAATAAACTTTATAATAAAGGTACGTTAATTTTTTTTGATATCAGGTATTTATTGGTTTCTGTCTGTCTGAGTTGTCGAATACTGTATCCTGGAGAAAAATCGGTGAAAAATTAAGATTTTTGCTGTTTCTGACTACGCATTTCTTTATTATTCCCCACGAGTACTAACTACCTCTTACTGGGCTTTACCTAGCGGACTTTGCAAATAACAAAAAAAACAATGCTAGCCAAAAAGGATAATTGTATTATAGTTATTATGATTGGTGCTGGAATTTTTTTTTTTTTTTGGGTGGGAAAATCATCTTATGACATCCCCGCTCTTGGGCGGAACGGGAGATAGTGTCAGACTCTTACTGACTAAAAACCCACTCCTGTTCCTTCGAACTTCGTCCCAGGGCCCCGGGTTCCGCTTTCACACTACCCGTGGCCCCAGAAGGTGCTGGTATCGAGATTAATAACAAATCAATGGAAGGCAATAGCACTTACTCGTCATATACCTTCTCTTGAATGTCAGGGTACATAGCCAACATAATTATAGTAAAAGCAGTTCCAACTGCTGAAGTGTCTGTACCACCTACTACGAGGACCAGAGTTTCTTCTCGTAGTTCCACGCTACCATAGCCTACTGGTGATTCGATGAGCAGTTCAAGGAATGTCTTCCAACTTTTCTTGTTGCCTGAAAAGAAAACAGAACGTAACAACAATTAACTTAAGAACACTTTAGAAACGAATACAATTTCCTTTTTATGTATCATATCGGTACTAGATTTTAACTAACGTTGATTTGACTCTGATGATTCTTGTTTTTCTTTTTTCAAATTGTCCCATTTTGACTTTACTATCTGAAAATAAAATTTTAAGTACGTCATAATGTGCTAGAGAACTGTCTTGTTTTTTAAATGTAGCAATATGTAGAAGCAAAGCAAATATACTAAATATATAACATTACTAATAAGTGCAGTATGAGTACCTAATTTTGATCTTCATCTAATATGTATGTATTTAGAAGTATGTCTATCAGTTATCTAGTACTCATAGCACTAGCTCTGATCGGTCTATATGGCGTTGTGTGAAAGTTGTGGAATATTATTTTTATTTCTGTATTAATTTTTTGTTACAAATAAATTATATATTACAATATTTTAATAAAAAATAATAGAAAAACATTTGTAATTTTTTTTTTAATTGCCCACGTGTGAACTGGACTCGCAAGCGAAGGGTACTACTATATTATAATCGAGTAAAAAGTTACGTTTGTTGTGTGACAGCCGCACTTCAATATTTATTATATTCTATTTTTAGTATTTGTTGCTACAGTGGCAACAGAAATACATCATCTGTGAAAATTTCAACTGTCTAGCTATCACAGTTCACGAGATACAGCCTGGTGACAAACAGACGGGCTGTGGAGTCTTAGTAGAGTTAAAGAGGATAGAGGTTAAAGTCTCTTTTAAAGTATATACAGCACACATATAATGGTCAAATCATATGAGCACCGTGCTTATGGGTCCCAAGAACAAAATCGTATATGAAAAATTCACATAGTTTCCGTATTTACAATAATAAAAAAAGATTATACAAAAAACAACATTCGGTTAATTTTAAAATAAAAATGGCAATTTGTAAAATAAAAGATGTAATGTAATAAATCTATATAAAATGATAATCAACTTCAATGACAGTGTCAAAACAGTGGGAGTGAAGAGCAAAAAGTACGCCTGAAGGGACTTAAAGACTTATTTATGGAGAAGCAAAGTATGTACTTGGTTTTTTCTACGTTCAATATTAAAAGATCAGCAACTATCCATTTCATTTTTAACCGTTTTCAAGTAAACTATTCTATACAGCAATTTAGAGGTTGAAACTAGTGGTTCAAAGAAAATTATTACAAAAAATACCTAAATAGTAATATAATAGTAGTATCGGTATTAAACCGATACGTTTTACCTGTAGAATGTGGAGTGTAAAAATGAGATGTAACAACATGCAACAAATGGAATACAAAGATAATTAGCAACATATTATAACTAAATTAACAATTCGCT
Organism: Mythimna vitellina; assembly: GCA_949316375.1. Lineage (NCBI taxonomy): Eukaryota > Metazoa > Arthropoda > Insecta > Lepidoptera > Noctuidae > Mythimna > Mythimna vitellina. Next base: position 1,668,710 of record OX438688.1, read on the forward strand.
TTACATGCAAGAAACATAGTGCACAAATAATATTACTTTATTCATAAAATCCCATATATATTGTATACTTCGAGTATGCGACTCGACAGTCTTCCTATTAAAGATTTTGTGCACTGTATCGTTATAAAACCATGGCTGACAGACGCGTTTAGCATCTATACGGCAGCAATTCTCGAAGTTCTGGAGGAATGGCAGTTCTGGTTCCAACTGGGTATTCAATTGTATGCCTAAGGCCGTTTCTGAAATGAAATGAAAAACATTTCAGGTTTAAGATGCATTAATTTATAAACTCGATGATACCAAGAATAAAATAAGAATATTTTCATTTTTAAATTAACTAAGTTTTTAGACATGCCAGTAACTTTTCCAGAAAGATTCTTTAAGGATATGTGTATGTAGTGTACCCGCAAAATTATAATGACCAGATTAGAATGTAATGTACAAAAACTGTAGGCATTTTACCGCATACTGAATCCATGTTGTAGTTAGTGATGGTCCTCCACACGGAGAAGGTTCCTTTACCAGTTACTTTACTAAGCTGATCCACCATAACTCTGCTCTGGCGAGAGAACACTTCCACAAAAGAATTCAGATTCTTTTGACTGAATGTTGGAGCCAGGACCTTGCGTCGGGGACGCCATATTGAAACTAGAAGCACATAGAATAATATCAAAATTATAGTACTAAATCACATTCATGATGTAAAAATGCTCGTAATAGCCATCTCATACAAAACGACCACTGAAGAAAAGTCTTCATACAATGAGAGCCAAAAAATATACGATGCCGCCGGGACCAGCCCAGGAAAAGGCTACAGACAGTTGGTGAAACCATGGAAAAAAAGACCCAGCTGAGGGAAAGTATTAGCTTAAACCGAATGAATTTAAAACAAAAGTCTAATGTCAACGACAGATGCAGGAATGAAACTCATCAGTCATATTTTGGAATCCTAGAAGTCCCAGGATGCTATTAACATACTCTGTGACCTTTCAAAAGCATTTTTGTGTTGACTATAAAACTTTGATCGATTGGACGATTGGATTCTTGGACGAGCTGCTGATTTTGTTTTTTCCTATTTATTTTACAGGCAGCAAAAAGTATCCATTAATGGGAACACGTCCTCGGGGTCTTTAGCAAAGATGGGCGTGCCTCAGGGTTTAATTCTTGGCCCTTTCCTTTTTCTAGTTTATATTAATGACCTTCCTTACATGATGGCAAATTTATCGGGTATAATTCTATTTGCTGATGATACTTCTCTTATCTTCTCTTATTTTTAAAGTAGATGGACTAGATGGGGATTTTTTGCATGTCAACCAAAGTCTGGCTGTTCTTTCTAAATGTTCCACAGCTAATAATCTCTAATTAAATTATTTATTAAGTTTTCATTACCGAATGTCTCTCAAGTTGGCGCCTGTCTAATTCTTGACCTCAAAAAACTTGATGTAATTATGGAAACTGCGTTCCTAAGTATAACTATCGAGGTGCTCATATAAGAACTCTCTCGGAAAGATTAAGCTCAGCTGCTCATGCAGTATAAAAAATAAGGCAATTGACAGATGTAGCCACAGCTAGGTTAGTTTACTATCCTCACATGGCCAATTTGATGCTCCTGGCTTTTCCCATCACGATCTCATTTACTTTTCCTATGTCCTTAAACCTCCTAAACCTAAACCCACGCTCCAGTATAGGCGTGTTTTTGCACGTATGCAACTCCTGAAAGATGCCTTGATTGGACACCCCTGATTGTTGTGACAAAATTATATGACACACATACTCCTATCAGAAAAGTTAAATTGAAGCGTCCACCTGCACCATGGATGAACAATAAAATTCGGTTGGCAATGCGACGGAGGGACCATACGTTTCGAAAATTTAGAAGGGATCGCTCTGAGGATAACTGGGTCTGTTTCAAGACTGCTAGGAATCGGTGTAGCCAGATGATACGCAACGCTATATGCCGCCATATTCTTAGTAACATTACTTCTTCTTCTTATACCGATATCTGGGAATTCCTCGGAACTATAGGTATTGGCAAATCGCGGCATTCAGACCTTCCTAACACAATTGATTTGGACGAGATAAACTGTTATTTCTCTACCGTACCTATACTTGACAGTCTAACCAAATGTCAAACTATTGATTACCTTGCTGGTCTGACGCGTTTCAATATTACCCCCTTGGTTTTCACTCCGGTCGATACGGGAGAGATCAAAAAGATTATACTATCTATTAAATCCAAAGCCGTGGGCTGCGATAACATCAGTCGACATATGATCGAGTCTGCCCTGGATCAACTTCTTCCTGCTATATCCCACATCGTCAACTTTTCTCTATGCTCTGGAGTGTTTTCTTCCCTGTGGCGTGAAGCTTATGTTCGTCGTTTACCTAAGATTTCCAATCCCACTCTTACCAGTCACTTTCGTCAAATTGCCATCCTTCCCTTCCTTTCCAAAGTGCTCGAGGCCTGTGTTCATAAACAATTCACCAACTTCATTTACCATAATTCCCTCACCAGCCCATTTCAATACGGTTTCAGGTCCGGGCACAGTACCGTGACAACTCTTCTTAAAGTGACTGATGATAGGGATTAGGCGGGGAATGGAAGACACTAAAGTTAAACTACTGTGATGTTAATCGACTTCTCCAACGCTTTTAATACCATCAGTCACGATGTCTTCTTGTCTATCCTGTCTTATCTTAAGGTCTCACCGGAGGTGCTGGAGTGGTTTTCCTCTTATCTTCGGGATCGTCAGCAATCAAAGTGGTGTAACCTTTCAACTGGCGTCTCTCAAGGCGGTATTTTATCTCATTATCTTCTGTTTTTATTAACCTTATAATCACTGAGCTTCAGTGAGCGTATCATCTCTACGCCGACGATTTGTAGCTCTACTGTCAGTCAGGTGTTGACAACATATCAGATGAGATCGAGAAGCTAAACCAGGATTTAAGAACAATAAAAAGCTAGTCTGACCGTTTTGGGGTGGCAGTTAACCTTTTAAAATGTCATGCTATCGTTGTAGGGAGCCCCCATAGTTTGAGAAAGCTTGATGGCCTAACTGTTCCACCTGTATTATTTGATAACACAGTGATACCATTTAGCTCCGATGTTAAGGATCTGGGTCTGCAAGTTGACACCTGTCTCGACTGGCGGAAGCAGGTTGGCAGTGTCAGTCAGAAAGTAACCGGAACGTTACGGTCGCTCTATCGACTAAAAAATCTTCTTCCAGCTTACATTAAGGCACTGCTTGTGTGGTCCCTAAGTTTTTCTATGGTTGACTATGGTGATATGTGCTACTATGACCTGAATGCAGATCTCCTCAAAAAACTTGACCGCCTTCTGAATAACTGCATTCGATTTGTTTTCAACCTTCGTAAGTATCAGTTCCGTAAGTCGTTTTGTACACACGTTTATACGAAATTTTTCTAGCCGAAAATTTTGGTTTCTATATCTTTGTTTTTCAGTTCAGAAAAATCCAGTTTATTTTTTATGATTTACCCTGGGGCGTCCAAGGGAGCGCCTCTCAACTGGCCTGTTGGTCTATTGGTTAGTGGCCCTGACTGCTATGCCGGAGGTCCTGGGTTCGTTTCCCACCCAGGACAAATTTTTGTTTTTTTGATCACGGGGCTACCCCAGGGTAGGGTACTTGAGCCAGGGAAAATTTGTGAAGGAATTGCAAAACTTTAAATCATTCACATTTCAAATTGATCTATGTGTCTACTATCTATGAGAAAGTTATTCAAGATATAAAGTAAAAGTAGTCCGTGATAATCAGCGATAGTATTTTAAATTAAATTGTCTGTTATGAACATTTAAAAAAACCAATTAACCATTTCACTTCTTTGTAATGTTTGTCGTACAAATTAGATATTTTGTGGCTAATACTGACCTGGTGCGAAGACACTGCCGTTTCCCATCATAACTCTTAAGTAATTCATAACATCTGCTTTCTCCAAACATGTCTTGAGCAGAATATCAGCTAACACCGGGTCTGATATTGCTATAAAATTTACAAAAGTTTTAGTAATAATTCTTTATAAGTTAGGTTAGATAATAAGTAAGTTAGTCTTTCTTTTTTAATATTTGTGTACTGAAATCGATGTAGACCACAAAAGATATTTATTTATTTATTAAAAGGTCATGAAGCACAAAAGTATAAAAGTGGACTTAATGCCTCAGGCATTCTCTATCAGTCAACCTAGGGTGGTGAAGAGAAAATATGGCAGGTGTATAAAAATATAAAAGATTATTAAGAAAATAAGGGTTTAAAAGTATGTATATATACAAAATAAACAAACATATATAATTAAATATAATATATACATATATATGAAAAAAGAAACATCATCATCATTTCAGCCGACAGACGTCCACTGTTGGACATAGGCCTCCCCCAAGCGTCGCCACAACGACCGATTCTGTGCGTCTCGCATCCACCGCACTCCCGCGACTCTTACCAGGTCATCAGTCTACCTGATGGGAGGCCTTCTAACGCTGCCAAAAAAAGATAATTATATCTTAAATGTTATTCTTTGGAATTGACTAGAAGACTATATGACCCAGAGCCGAAAACGATGGAAAAAGGAATGATCTCACTGCTAAGCAAAAGTCTACCTTGACTCACTAGTTGGGCAGGACAGACTAGTTCGAGTAAAAGTAGTGACATATATTTTACTAATTTGGAATACATATCAACAATACTTGTGAATTTTATAGTTAGATAGTAGAGTAATATAACCGCAAAACAACAATCGAACAAAATTCCCAAAAATATATATACCTACAAATAAATTGTACAAATAAAGTATCTACAATTAAAACTTTGTTCAATCCCCTGTAATATGATTTCATTGCAAGCAAGGCAATGGAATACTGAGTTACGGTCACCTTTAATTATAAATGATATTTATTTTGCAAATAGGTTTTTAAGGTCGGTGTTTCCATACAAAAAAAAACCCAGGCTTGTCGCAAATGAAATGTATCCCAGAGTTTTAGTACAATAAAATATAATGTTTTTATTTTTCTTGTTTTAGTTCTTGATTACATTGAAGGTTTATTAAAATAAATAAATAAATTGTAGCATAAACATATGCATAAAAAAAAAAAAAAAAAAAAATAAATTTCCATATAAGTGACATCATCGCAATAGATGACTAAACGTAAGAAATTTGCATTGGTTTAATGGATCGATTAACATTCCGGTATTTCAGAATATATATTTAGAAATAATGTACATAGAAACAAATGGCTGAATGTGAAAAATTATTAATTATTAACAATTTTCGAAATATTATTTTCAGTTCGCCGCAGACTACTCTTCCACCGCCTTCTCGAACGCGTCTCCCGGCGATGAAAACTGTATCCCTTTCAACAGATTTTTTTATTTTAGGGAACAAAAAGAAGTCACACGATGCCAGATCAGGACTGTAAGGAGGATGCCCCAAGACTCTGACCAGTGTGGGATCCAGGAAGTTCCCCGTTTTGAGCTCTGAGTGCGGTGGCGCGTTGTCATGGTGAAGCAGTACCCCGCTGAGCCCGGTGTTCGGCGCTTGTTGCAAATTATTAGACAAAACTTCTGGCAGGCATTTTGTGGTATACCATTCGGCATTGATGCTGCTTTGGTCTCGTAATGGAATTGAAATCAGAAACCCTCAAAAAGATGGTAGCAAATGGACCATATAGTCGTGAGTTTTAAAACTAGGAACTCTATTCTATTCTAAATACGCTTCACACTGAATTTAATATATATTTAATGCATACATATCCATAGCTCGTCCCCTTGCCAATGTCCTAAAATACCGCCTTTTTCATATGCCTCTGTTCCTAACTTGGCCAGTGCTTTCATGCGATCTGAAACACAATATTCATAGGTGCTTAAACTTATTAACATGCTCTTTTACAAATCATTTTTAATTGAATAAAATTTCAAGGAATTAGAATGGGATAGTTTTAAAAACGGTTCATAATCATATGCTCATACAAAAATAAAGTCTTTGTTTATGGGGGGAAATTATCCAATGACTTCTCCCGCCCTTAGGCAGAGCGGGAGGCGTGTCAGATTTATACTGACTAAAACCCAATCCTACGGTGACTGGGAATCGGGGTCGTAAACCCAGCAATTGGGACATGAGCGCCGTCCTTCACGCGTGCGGCCACCTCCTTCGCTAGTATTACTGCTTCGCAGAATGAGGCGACCGCCTGCCATTCCTGCTCGCTCCGGACCATGGCCTGTACTAGAGCCCGGCGCGAAAAGTCGTTGCTGTCGATCGCCCAAAAAAAAGTCTACTTTTGCAAATAGGCCATTCAGGCTGTTTTTTTTTTGTGAAGCCGGTTATATTTTTTTGTAAAAAGTTTTTTATTTCACACTTTTTAGTTGCTATACACTTATATATAACCAGAGTGCCTATTTCACATGGCAATTCCAATTAACCCAAACATTGCTAGGTTATTTTGTTTTATAATGAAGTTCCTGTGTCTACCTTTCACCTTCCGGCTCCATCATTGATCAGTTCGATAGTACCTTATAGCCAAACTGCATTCTATGACATTAATTACAGAGTTCCGGTGCCTATCCTCCGGCTACATCATCATCATCAAGTCACTTCAATGATACCATTTTCAACATAACTATTCAAAACCATTTACTCTTTTATATTGTCATAGTCGCTTAACTTTCTTCATTGTGATATCAGTGTGAGTATGAAGTTCCGTTGGCCATTTCTGGTCTTGTACGTAAGTTCCACTTTATCAAATGTTACTTTTTGACTGTAAGTGCTTAAGTTGTCGATGAAAATACCAAAATCACTATATAGTTGCCTATAATACTTTAGAAGTTCCCTCGATTCTTTATGGATCCAATCATCAGAACTACGCTCGGTGGTAGCGATCTCTCGCGCCGGGCCTTGGTACCGGCTATGGTCCAGAGCGAGGAAGAGTGGCAGGTGGTCGCCTCCTTCTGCGAAGCAGTAATGCTAGCAAAGGAGGCGGCTGATCGCGTGAGGCAAAGGTCCTCACGCCCCAATCGCCGCCGGGATTCCGACCCCGATTTTAGTCAGTAAAAGTATGACACTATCTCCCGCACCGCCCAAAAGCGGGATTTGTCATAAGATGATTTTCACACACAATTAAAAAAAAAACATCAGAACTAGATTCTAAAAAAATTGTACCAATCGGAAAGTATATTCTCTAAAAGAAAAAAAAATTGCAAATCGGTCCATAAACGACGGAGTTCTGAAGTAACACACATTAAAAAAAACAACCGAATTGATAACCTCCTAAGAAAAATAAAATTAAACTCAGACGTCAAAGTATTTAGTCTTGTACATCCGGAAACGTGCTCAGAAAATGAGCAAATTCCAATAGGCGTAATCATCATTAAGTATCTCTATTTTATTTTGTTTTCAAATCATCAAAACGTGTATACCAATATTAATTATCTAGTACAAAAAAAAGACTATCCATACTCGTTACTGATCATATTTGTGTATTCAAAAGTTAAAAAAAAACCAAATCCCAAAATTGTCCATGAAATTTTTCATAATTCGTACTCGTAATTATTCATAATTGAATCAATCATTCATAACAATTGCAACTAGAAAATACCACGCGCATGTACCTGCAATATTTCTATAAATTGAGTGATATTTTAGAATATAAACAAACGCTGATAACTTTGCTGCTTAAGAATATTATATATGAGACTTTACTTCAATAATTAATAACAAGTCCTTCTCTAAGAAGCCCTTTAAATATTTGTACTAATTAGAAATTAGTGGTGTATAACCAAAAAATGGGAACCAATCAATTTTCCGAATTTTTTTTGTCCGAATTTCATTTTACCGAAAACTATTGACCGACGTCTTTTTTGCTATATGCATTATTTCACTTTTTTTTAGATAATCGAAGTATTATGTGTCATAGGTATTATTTTACCGAACTATGTTTCGCCGATTTACAAAATAACTTTTTGCAATTGGCCGAAGCTTCTTTTGAACTTTTTTCATTTGCCAAACGAATTATTTGCCATATTTTCACCACAACAACAATTTTCATTTTACAGAATTTTGGTCACAAATTCATTTAATTTAATTTAATTATGTTGTGCTACAAAATTTAGTAACAGAAACAAATCGCTGCAAAACTGCCCTACCCTTAGAGTGTCATTCAAACCCGCGTAAGCGCAGAGGGATAGGGCGGCTCGCGAGCTGAAGAACAGGTGGTTTGAAGGCCTGCCGTATAGTGAACGATAAAATCATCTGTGACGATAAGCTCGCGTGGGACTGCCCAAACCCCGCAGTGCCGGAACCGTGACAGAAACAATGCTTGCTGCATGTTGCATGCCTGCTTGCATGCTGCATACCTGCTGCATATTGCAAGCTACATACCTGCTACATGTTGCATGCCTGCTTCCATGCTGCATACCTGCTTGCATGCTGCATGCTTTCTTGCATACTGCATGCCTGCTTGCATGTTGCATGCCTGCTTGCAAATTGCATGCTTGCTCGCATGCTGCATACCTTCTTGCATGCTACATACCTTCTTGAATGCTGCATGTTTGCTTGCATGCTACAGGCCTGCTTACATGCTGCATGCTTAAAGCAAGCATCCTTGTTTGCATGCTTCTTACTGAGACCAGTTAAAATGAAATTTTTCATAATCAAGTATATCATTAAGTGCCATTAAATTTAAGTAATTAATTAAACAAGATATCAGGCTAAACTAATCTGAAATTAGCTTCTGTCGCCTTGATCACGCTAGTGTAATAATTACTTTTGGTTATTAAAACAGTGGTATAATGAATGTTCGGAAAAATGTTATTTCGGCTAAGTGTAACATCGGTGAAAAATATTTCGTCCAAATAAAACGTAGAGGTAACAAAAAAAAATCGAATTTATAATAGGTCAACTGATACAGTGGCAGACGTGACTTCGATGACATAAAAAAAAAACGAAACTAAAATAGTTGTAAGTTTTAGGTGAAATGAAAATCGGTCGAAAATTTTTGGGACTTATGATAGGTAACCCAAAAAATCGATCCGTCATAATTTCAGAGATGTTCGGCTATTGTTAAGATTATCACAAACATCATATAGTTACTCCCCGTTACAGATGGTGTTACAATTTTGAGAAATAAATTACCAGTGGTCAGGATTAAACCTAAATTGAAAAGGAAGCCAGCATTAGGATGATACAGGCTGACAGAAATCAGTAATACTATTCAAAAATATTTACCCTCATCTGAGCCTAAGAACTTGTAAGCATGTCCAATGATTGGTAGGCAAATACTTTTTGGAGATAAAATACTCCCCAAAGCGATTAGTTTTCTGTTCCTCCACCTGGATATCGCTGTCCAAATCACTAGAAGTACACCCACTAGGAGCCACAGCATAATTTTTATTTCATGAAAACCTTTATTACTCAAATAGGAAAATATTTCTTGTAAAGTATTCGCGACTGACTTTTATGCAAGTTATTGTCGAAATGCTGTCGAATTACGGAATATTCAAGTTTAAAATTCATATGGTTGTTGTTACTTAGTGGATGTGTGTGGGTTTGCTTTGTATTTTATTTTTTGAGATTAAAGTTCCATTGAGTTTTTTTTTAAATTAAAATTGACTGTGTTTGTATGTGAATTCTGTGACATTCAGACTTCTATATTCTTTTTGATTTTTTGGAAGATCGAGTAATCAATAATCTTAATGATAATTTATAATAATATATGGTTTCTTGGTAACTAGTTCACTTAGGCCTCCCAAAACCAAAGGTATCTTTGTTATTTATGTTTCGCAATCATTTCTGATCAACCGGAGGTTGTTCTTGGGTACATTTGAATAGTTGGTACCACGTTAATCTCAAATATAATAATAATAACATATAAAAACATTAAATGGCAATTATAGTGTAAAGGCTTTTGAGCCCTATTAGTAATGTTAATCGGATCAGTAACCTCGAAATATGATTTCTATTAAAGCGTGGTTTTTCGGGTGACGGGTATAGAAACACATTACAAATCAAATCACTTAATGATAACACTTCACTATAATCTTTCTTATAGTTCTCATTAATTAATCACTATAGATAAATCACCACACGATAATTATTATTACTACAAAATAGGCAACACAATTAAGACACTTGACTGAACGCGTAGCGTACATATGTGTCTTACATCCCATTAGCACTCAGTGTTGCTTCAGAGTGTCGTGGCCAGTCACGTGACACACGTCACTCTAAATCACTAGCGCCGCTCTAAACAACTAGCACCATCTCTGATATCTGTACAGCTACAGGCCATGGTCCGAAGCGAGAAGAGTGGCAGGTGGTTGCCTCCTTCTGCGAAGCAGCAATGCTAGCAAAGGAGGTGGCCGCACATGCATGCTCGAGGGAGCAGTCCTCACGCCCCAGCCAGCTACCGGATTTCTGGCGACCGTAGGCGCCGAGCCTAGGTCGTCGACGGTGCGTATTGTTCCATGCGCGCCTCAATGAGAGGTCAACAATCCTTAGAGGCCCAGCAGGGTCGAAGCCTACTGGGGCCACGGGTAGTGTGAAAGTGAAACCCGGAGCCTTGGGACGAAGGGAAAGAAGGGACAGGAGTGGGTTTTTAGTCAGTAATAGTCTGACACACCCGGCAATGTCACTGGATGATTATCCCACCTAAAAACAAAACAGGCAGGTGTGCACAACATTTATTTTTCGAGATAAATTCAAACAATTTCAACAAAAAATGGTTTCAATATAAAATTTTAACATTACCTACTTAGATAAATTTGATTATTAAAAGGTAAGTACTAAACACTTAGATAAGTAATTTTTTTTTTTAAATAAACAACTTTATTTCAAACAATTTTAGTTTCTTTTTTAAATGGCGTATCAACAAGTTTCCTCCTCCAAGGCAACAACATAATTATTTAACATTCATACAAATAGAAATAACTGATATTGTATAGCATAATGGAAAACGTTTCAGGTACTGACAACCCCTGCTTCTTTTAGGTTTTTAACACTGACACTAGTAGTATAAGTAAGAACTAAATAATTTATTTAATTAAAAGCCTCATAAATTCAGAAGATAGATAGGTAGTTCAAATGAATTAATAATAAGCATAACAGTTGGTATATAAGTTGATTATAATATATTCAGCATCAATCTTAACTGCAATAAAGCACACTACACATATATTGTACCTTATTACAAAGTGTACCCTAAAACAACCTTTTTTAACTTCTGTCTAATGTCATCGCGAATAAAGTATTTATGAAATAAAGATTACAAACAAAAATATAAATCTTTTCTCTTTATACTATTATGTGTGCATTAATATGCAACATTCTAACAATTAAATTTCAATGTATTCTAATAAGATATTTAAATATCAATATTCTAATTGCGGTGAGGTGTTACATTTTGTCAATAGTTGATCAAGTCAATGTTTAAAGGTTACAAGTATGTGCATGTTTAAGAATCACTGTTAACTTGATTTTAATTTATTACAAGACGCCAATCAGTTTATGATGGGTTCACACTGTTTATTAGCTTATATTGCAGCTGCGTCTGCCTTGGGTACGCCGTAATCACGGCGGTAAGACCCTCTTTGGAGAGGCTGGAACGGCAACACGGCGTCTTCACCTTCCGCATGACGCAGGTCCTCACCGGACATGGCAAGTTCGGGAGGTTACTGCATCGGATTCAGGCGGAAGAAATGCCCGCGTATCACCATTGTGTGGACCATCCGAAGGGCACGGTGGAGCATACGGTGGAGGTGTGCCCCTTTTGGGCGCACCACCGTGTCCTGCCTCTAGGCAATCGGCGGCAGCGACCTCTTGCGCCGGGCTCTGGTTCTGGCTATGATCTGGAGTGAGGAGGACCGGCAGGCGGTCGTCTCCTACTGCGAAGCAGTTATACTAGCGAAGGAGGAGGCCGCACGGGTGAGGGAACGAACGTCCTCACGCCCATTTGTTTTATTATGAAGTTCCTGTGTCTAAGTTCCACCTTCCTCTATCATCAGATCAGTTCGATAGTACCTTATAGCCAAAAGTTTAGTTTAGTTTAGTTTTAGTTTGGGAAAAAAGTGGCTGTAACATACGGACGGACAGACAGACAGACATGACGAATCCGTAAGGGTTCCGTTTTTTACCATTCGGCTACGGAACCCTAAAAACGTTGACTATATGTATAAAAGGAGAAACTGACTGACTGACATAACGTGACACGTGAAATTTTGCACAAGGTTTTCTTTCATGACGTAGGCGAGCACTAAGAGAGGGTTTTCCAAAAAGCATAACATATTCTAAGGGTATTTAATAATCGGGGGTTTGTTAGAAAAATCTACTTTCAAACAGGCCTTCGCCTGCTACAAAAACTAGTTACATAAATTGTAGAAAGTATGCCCAGAAGGGTGCAAACCGTGATTTTGACTACATGCATATTAACTTACAAAACAGAATTTTAAGTATACAGACTACGTCAAACAATTAAATTCTATTTAATTTATTGCAATGAACCACCTTACAAAACATTATGTTTCCAAAGACAGTAAGCTCATAGCAAATTTGTACGAGTATATACCTACGTCAATATTTATAGTAGGGGAGAGCGGAATGCTAAATTTGCAGTTACTGAAGCGTCATGGGGACCTATTGGATTGTGAAGATTAGGTTCTAAAACAATAAAAGATTATGTCAAGTTTCCATTTTAGTGGGGAAAAAGCGTATAAGAATTTTCAAAAATGCGATGTTTAGGATCTCAGGGAGATGAATAAAATAAGTCGACTGTATTATAAGGTATATTCGAGTAATGACAAATGAATAAGTAACTTTACAGTGAGGGGTCGATTGTGGGAAGTGTGTGCCTCGGAAGCTGTCGGATCGAGAAGTGTCGCGCCGCTCGCCGTCCGCTGCGGGCCGGTGCTTTGCCCCGCGCCCGCCGCCTCAGCCGTCGGTGACGTCAGTCCCTATGCTCACGCGTTTAATGCGTGAACATACTCCCGCCTGTTGACGTCTTCGAAGGGAAGAGGGCAAATATTGTTGAACCCTCTTGTGATTACTCAACTCTTCGTCTTCACGTCTGCTACGCGTATGATGCCGTCGACGCCCACATATGCTCGTACCACACGACCCAGCGCCCAAACAAGTGGTGAAAGCGCCTTGTCTCGGATGACCACAAGTGTTCCTTCTTTGAACTTCTCATCTGAAGCAAACAACCATTTAGTCTTCTGTTGAAGCAAGGAAATATATTCATTAATGAACCGCTGCCAGAAGTTTTGACGGATGTATTCAATCTTTTTGAAGCGATCTAAGCAGCTGATTTTCTTGTCAGGAACCTATGAAAACGGCACAGACGTGAATGTTCGTCCAATTAAAAAGTGGGAAGGAGTGAGGACAGATAAATTGGATGGATCGCAGGACAAGGGTGTTAGAAGACGGGAATTTAGAACGGCCTCTATTTGACATAAACAGGTAGCCAGTTCCTCATAAGTGAAATTGGTGAGACTTGGCAACTTTCTTAAATGGTTCTTGGTGGACTTTACGGCAGCTTCAGTCATACCATTGAAATGTGGGGAATGAGGAGGAGCAAAAACAAATTTAATGTCTTGCTGTGCCATTTTAGATGCAACATCAGAGTTAGTAATAATTATTTGCAATTCATTATTAGCCCCAACAAAGTTCGTTCCGTTATCGGATAATATACTTTGAGGTTTACCCCGACGAGACGTGAAACAATTCAGTGCATCAATAAAACCTTCTTTTGTAAGGACGGTGACGAGCTCCAAATGGATTGCCTTTGTTGCATGGCAAACGAAGATGCATAAATATGACTTTGTTAGCTTACAACCACGACCCTTCTGGTCAGCTATCAGCACTTGGTCAGCATAGGCATAGTGATAGCGAAGGCTAAGGAGATCGTGGAGTATGTAGGCGTTAAGACAAACTGGACTTTGAGAGTCGTGCAGTTGGAGCCGTGCCATAGCACTAATTTCAAGTCGTTTGTGGTTCGGGTGCCGACTCACCATTTGGAGACCTTCCTCAAAGGAGAGTTTTGGCCGAAGGGTGTCGTGTATCGACGATTTCGTGGAAGGATACCGACCTCGCAGCGGAACAAGACTCCGTTACTTCGTGTGCAATAGTACCTATAGTATAATAATTGGTATAGTTTTCTTTTATACTTATGTATTAGTTTATTATTTTGTAAGATCATTTGTGTATGTTATCTATGGGCCTTAGTTGCCTGATAATAAATGATTATTATTATTATAGTCAACACTACAGTTTAAAAATGGAAAATTGATAATTGTTCTAGAGCATGGAAGTTGACCCATGATTGGTCGTATGTTTTTGCACTTATATTTAAAGCATTTTACACATTGTTTGACGACAGCCTTAGCAAGATTCCTGCCGCCTAAAGGCCAATAATTGAGTCGCATGTTTGCCAACAACAATTGCGGACCCGCGTAAAGCAATTTTTTATGTTGCATATGATACAAAATCTTGGTCAGATGGTGTTTACTGCAAAGTAAAGCTGAATGTGTCGTATTGAAATCGTAAGGCAAATTGTCAAGTCTGCCGCCTACATGCATAATTCCTGTTTAGTCTAAAAATGGTGTCAGTGGTATTAAACGATTTTTACGAGGCAGAGATTTTCCTGACTTCAAAATATTTTACTCTTTTGGTAACATCTCTGCTTGTGCAATATACAGTAAACACGTTAAGGCTTTATTCAATTCATCACTAGAGAGCGGAACAACCGATTTGCAATAATTTTTCCTTAAATTAAATATAAACCTATTGATTTAGGCAACGATTCTTAGAAGATGATTGAAGTTGGAATGATTGTGAATTAAATTAGTTATTGAATTATTATGTGATTGATTAGAATTGATACTAGTGTTATTTTGATTAGTGAAATTATACACTACTTCTGGTAGATCGTGTTTCACGCTATTACAGGGCAAACTCGGCCAGCTACTTTCACAGCCTTGCAAAAAACTACGGCCCGACCACCATAACGAGCATTCACCGATAGAATCGGCCCTCGCCTCGCGAGAAACAAGCCCTCCTAGCCAAGTTACAATCGTATCGTTCGCGCCGAACGCCTCAAGTAGGCCACGCCTCCGATTCCTTTGTTCTGAAGTCATCTTAACGCTCAGGCACGAGGTCAGAACAAAGGAATTGGAGGCGTGGCCTGCTCGAGGCGTTCGGCGCTAACGAAACGATCGTAACTTGGCTAGGGGGATGGACCGCCGGATTACGCCGCGGCGCCGGGCCGCCGAACAGTGAAATAAAAACAGTCACATGGAAGTACTCGAGCGCGTCAGACATCCATAGTGTATACGCGCTTTGTCTTTCTGATAACCGATAGGTATTAATCTGACGATTAGCTCACTAGGGGGGTGGCCGAAAAAAGGGGTAAAAAATAACAAAAATAGTTATTCGAGCGTGTCAGATATTTAGAGTGAATGTTAAGTGAACCCAAATAGGGTCCTATTTAAATGTCTGACGATTTGGACGTGACCAAAAAACATGACTGATTTTTGAAAATGTAAAAAAAAAACGTGACCTTGAGATACTCGAGCGCGTCAGATTTTTATACATAGGGTTCTACTTGATGTCTTCCTAAATGATAATCTGACAATTAAATGTAGGGATATTGTTAATCTAACAGTTTGAATAATAAAAGAAAATAATCTATACCAATATTGTAAAGAGGTAAGATTAGGATTATTTTAGGATTTTAGCATTTTCGTTTGCAATGAATAAACACAAAAACTACTGAATCGATTTAAAAATAAAACAGTACTAGAAAGCTATTTTATCACTGAGTGATAAAAGCCATATTTTATACAAATACAAATACAAATACAAAAACTTTATTTGTGTACACAGGTACAATTTAGTTCTTACAAAATGTGTTAGTGTCTCTGTGTTCTACCACAAAGTGGCATACAAATATTATTTAAATAAAATATTTATATTAGATAACAGTAGGGTTCCCTACTAAAACTGCAATAAGGTAACCCAAAGTCGGAATAACGAGTCGAGTAACGCGCAAAATTCCCACTTGGGCGCCCCTACTATTATTATTGTATAAGTCTCACGCTTGTTTTTGGCATAAAATTATTAATTATATACGTGTAAAGTTGTCAATGCATATTCAATTTTGGTAATCTATATATTTGTACTTATACTAACTTAGGCAGGGCACAAACGTGGACACTTTTGTGTCTTGTGTCAGATACAAGCTACCGATGAATATTTGATTTCTATAGAACCAGTATGAAATCATCCACTACCTGCGCATATGTAAACATTTTTTGTGTCGAGTTGCTTTCACTTAACACATTCTCATGACGATCAAAAAGTGTTCGGTGTCGGTAACTGGAAACTAAAATTCGTCAGTTGAAGACACAAGCAACATTAACAAACTTCCTTACAATTGTACTGAGCTACGCCAACGGAGAAGTTGTATTCGGTGTTCGTCTCCTGTGTGCAACACACGTCACACATACTGAACGGGCGGCGCACGAGCGCGAGTGCCGCAGAGGCACGGGTGGGGAAAGCCACAGACAAGTGGCCTAAAGTAACAGTAAGTGACTGGTGAATGTGTCCGATTGTCGGTACTGAACACAATAAATACAACCAGTAGTGGCAACAAGCGACTGTGTCCGATCCCTGCTACATGATATAGAAACTACGGTTCCCTGTGATGGTTTGCCGTGTCGGCAACAAAAAGTGTCTACGTTTGCGCAGCGCCTAATACGCACATTATATTCATGTCGCCGTCTAATGTTGCGACTATTTGAATAATTAACCTTTTGAGTAGCGTAATTAGAGACAAAATAGAAAGACAATGACCGAGCGAACGCCAGCGTTCGCTTGCGGTTTAATGAATTAAATTCAATTCAAATTACCATTTAGACTATATTAGTATAATGTACTATAATATTAACTATTATATAAAAATTTCGTGCCATAGCGTTTGTTATCGAACTCTTTCGAAACGGATTGACGGATATTTATGTTTTTTTTGTGTATATTTGGAAGGTCTAAGAATATGTCCTAAAGTATTTTGTACCCTCCTCCATCCTATCCCCACCATTTTAAATATTGTGTAAAAGTTGTGTTGCCTATTTTGGTGTACATGAAAATTATTCTATTCTATATTCTGTAACTACGCATTTATGATAAACATAATTATGAATGTGTATAATGATTTTGATAGGATTTAATTTTTGCTAGATGTGATGTTTTCTAATCTTAACAGATGGCCTACTTCTATTTGGAAATTTTGGTTTTATAGTATAGTAGCTTCTACCAGCGGTTTCGCCCGAGTAAAAGTAGTTTTCTCTATACAAACTTTGAACCCCCGTTTAACCTTTGAGTAGCGTAATTAGAGACACAATAGAAAGACAATGACCGAGCGAACGCCGACGTTCGCTCGGGGTTTAATGAACTAATCCCTTTATGTGGTGAATTTCAGAAAATCGCCTCTTAGTGCTAGCTTACGTCATAAAAGGAAACCTTTTGCAAAATTTCACTCTCCTAGTCCCAGAAGTTTTGGCTGTGCGTTGATATATCAGTCAGTCAGTTTCTCCTTTTAAATACATACTAGCTTCTGCCAGCGGCTTCGCTCGCGTCAAAGTAAGTTTCTCCATACAAACTTTGAACCCCCGTTTCATCCCCTTGGGGGGTTAACTATAGGAAATCCTCTCTTAGTACTCACCTACATTAAGAAAGGGAGTTTTGTGCAAAATTTCACGCTCCTAGTCCCTGTAGTTTCG
Organism: Mythimna vitellina; assembly: GCA_949316375.1. Classification (NCBI taxonomy): domain Eukaryota; kingdom Metazoa; phylum Arthropoda; class Insecta; order Lepidoptera; family Noctuidae; genus Mythimna; species Mythimna vitellina. Next base: position 1,686,481 of record OX438688.1, read on the forward strand.
GCTGTGCGTTGATATGTGAGTCAGTCAGTTTCGCCTTTTATATATGTAAATAGATTTGTGAAAATGATATAATTGAAAATTCTTTTATAAAGATTGTATGGTGAACTAAAGAACAATATCTTTTTATACGTTAGACCAGGATATTTATCATGTAGCTATGCAACTTCATCAAACCTTCTGTGAGATTGATTCAGAAGCAATTACACAGATTTGACACTTGAAATTACAACTGATTATCATATATATCAGTAATATTATGTCAATATATGTCTTAGCGTTGTATATTTAAAACTGTTTTTCTTGTCGATTTCAATATATAAATTGTGTAATATTACCAGAAAGTTCTGTATTCTAGTATTATGTACAAAGTACTAATGCTTTGAATAGAATTTATGAATATTCTTAGATTGTGCGTGTACCTAATAATGTTCGTTCGGTTATTCAAATTTTCTTTTAGTTGCTGTGAAATTTTGGGGTTCAAGGGTCTTTTTGAATCAGATGACTAGCTCGATTAAATGCACCATAATGACTCTCGCGTATTGAAGTAAACTGCTTACTGCAACTCCTGTATGAGGACCTCTTCTTCCCCAAGCGGACGCCGGCGAACGCGCATGATGCCATCGCACCATTCCATTAAACCTCAAGCAAAATCGTCCGCATAGAGTATAAAATATTATGCACTTAATTTTTAGGAAAATCCAAAAACGTAAATAATTAAACTTCTTTATGAAATAGTCTGTAAATATCGAAAAAAAGATACACAATGAAGTGGGAGAGAGCGGACGGCGTTAGCTTGGGGATAAATTGATGCTTATATTCTAAAGGATCGTACTTACTACGTTGTGCACTGTTAGGGAGAGAGTTCATACACTTCACTGTTACTAAAAAAAACTCACATTAAACTATCCAATAAACCATATTGCTCAGAGTTCATGTAATCTTGTTGTTGTAGAATAGAATAGAATAGAATAGAATAGAATAGAATAGAATAGAATAGAATAGAATAGAATAGAATAGAATAGAATAGAATAGAATAGAATAGAATAGAATAGAATAGAATATTTTTATTTGCTAAGAATTAAAGTACAAAAAAATGTGTTTCTACCTCTAGTATTTTTCTACCCTTAAAAAAATTCACAAATGCTTTTGGGAGGTATGCGGAACAGAGAGTAAAGTCCCGCAAACCTCCGTTGAAAAGGGAGGATCCTCCGGCCAGACGGGATGTTATGTCTGGTGGGCTGCAACTGCCCGATAGATGATTTCGGGTTGTTCTATATGTTCTAATCGCGCGGAGAACTTTGATTGCGCGATGCAGGATTAGTTCTTATGTGACGCCATAGATGTCGCTACATCACTCCCCTCCGGAGATCGGAGATCGATGGTTCTTGATGCTTCTTGATGCGTGCCAGGCCATTGGTAGGTTGGTTTCAGTGAGTCGGAACCGAATGCCGCATAGTTCACGGTGAGTCGGAACTGTCTGCGGTGATGCCCCAGTGAGTCGGGGTGGTGCTGTCCCAGTGAGTCGGGATGATGCTGCAGGCTCCAGTGAGTCGGAGTAGTGCTGCTGGCTCCAGTGAGTCGGAGCGGTGCTGTGCGACGTAGTGGTTTGACTGCTTGCGTCGACCAGGAGAGGTTCTTCTTTGCTCTTCATGTGATGACCAGATATGACCATGTAGGCATGCTGGTGGTCAGGATACCCTTTATAGCCGTGGGTGCTGGCTGTATGGCTCGCTGCTCGAAAGCTTGAGGAAGTGATGATGACGTCACGAGGTAGTAGCTGCACGAAGGCTGCGCTGACGTTCTTTGTCGAGGGTCACCAGTTTGGAGGAAAGCGGAACAGAGAGTAAAGTCCCGCAAACCTCCGTTGAAAAGGGAGGATCCTCCGGCCAGACGGGATGTTAGGTCTGGTGGGCAGCTGCCCTATAGATGATTTCGGGTTGTTCTATATGTTCTAATCGCGCGGAGAACTTTGATTGCGCGATGCAGGATTAGTTCTTATGTGACGCCATAGATGTCGCTACATGCTTAAATATTAAAAAAATAACTAATGGTACTAGTGATAATAAATTTAAACATTAGTCCCATTATTTACAGATTCTTTTAAAATAGAACTAGTGATTTAAAAAAAACCTCAGTAGTTCCATCATGGAACTGTTAATGGTACTAGTGACAAAGAACCACCAAAAATGTGTTCCCAAATCGTTTTGTACGTATCGGTGGGATGTCCACCATCATATCAAGTTAAAAAAGAATGATAAAACGTCTTACAAAGGATAGTTTTGCTCGTTACAAAAAAAAAAAAAAAACAGAACTTTTTCTAACAACGATTATTACATTATTTCCCTTCTGATACTTTACTCTATTATTCTATAAACTAGACTTATTAGCGATACAAGGTTTGCCAGCGTCTGCATAGATTTTGTTCCAAAATTCCACTCTTTCTTTGTCCAAGTTACTTGAGAGCTTCATATCCTGATTGAGTAGTAAGTATTCTTTGGTTGCGGAGGTGTAGGGCCGCCATTCTATGCTCCCTTTAGTTGGTGTTGGATTACTGAAAACAACATGATTATAAAAAAAAAAAATCTTTATGATAATAATAATTTAAGAGGTCATAGGGGTAGGACCAGGCAAAATGTCAGTCATTGCGGCCAACTGTATGGATCAGAATGTTGGGCTGTGAAAAAGACGCATGAAAAAAGATTGCATGTAGCGGAGATGAGAATGTTGAGATGGATGTGTGGTGTGACGAGAATGGATAAAGTAAGATATGAATATATTAGAGGAAGTTTGAAAGTGGCGCCAGTGACTGAAAAGTTGAAGGGGAATCGTTTGTCTTGGTATGGTCATGTAAAGAGGAGAGATGAAACACATGTTACTAAAAGAGTTATGAGTATATATGTGGATGGGTGGAGAGGGAGAGGGAGGCCAAAGAAAAGATGGATGGATTGTGTGAACAGTGATATGAAAGAAAAGGAAGTTAGTGATAGTATGACTTTTGACAGGATAGAATGGAAAAAAAATGTGTTGCGCCGACCCCAAATAAGATGGGACAAGGGCAGGAAGATGATGATGGGTTTCCAAAAAAGTTTACAGAAGAATAGTGATAACGTCTCACCCAGTCTTAGCAAAATCGGCCCATAATAATGTAATTCGGTGAACTACTTTTTTCAATTCGTCATTACCTTCAATATATTTCTGACTTATTTCATTGTGGAATATATAGAATAGATCATCTGTATGACAAGCTCCTTTCACATTATCGAGACCAGTCATGTATTTCACAATATTTAAGTTCGTAACATAGTCAAACTTATATAAAAATACTGGAGCCAGGTTTTGGAAGAACTGCAAAAATCTATGTGTTTGGTACATAAAGTTTATATCTGTCTGCACATCTGTAATAGCTTGGGTGTCATCCTTCGTTGCGTCTTTTCCGCCAAAGTAAAACTGCTTTATACGTTGACCAAACTCTTCTAGCTTCTCTTTAGACACCGTTGTCGCTACATCTCTGGGAACCAGATACGATGGGTCTTTATTCAAGATTTCTAGCTTTTTGATATGATCATTGACCATCAATATACCATCAGCGGAATTGTAACCGATTAAAAGCGGAACTCTGCTGACTCTTCCTGCTAGAATCAAATTTATAGGTTCTTCAGTCAAGAACTGTTCTTGTCCTTCGAATTTCTTTTCTATCGTTGGCGTAAAATAGACAGGTACACCTCTTAATTTCTCTTCTTGACTTATTTTCATTTTGGCAGAAATCCTGGTTAAGTCGAGAGCTGGGAATGTTCTTAAATATTGCAATAATTCATTGACTTCTTTTAAATCCTTTCCTAGCGCATTTGCAAATCTAAATGCTTGTTCAACGGGTTTATGTGCTATCGCCCAATAGGACAAACACACTCCACTTTGTGCTATCGCTTTGTTGAATAATCCTTGTGACATAGTTGACAACATATGGTAGGTTACACACGCTGCACCAGAGCTTACTCCAAAAATAGTTATATTGTCTGGATCTCCTCCAAACTGACTAATATTCTCCTTAATCCATCGCATCGCAAGCACCTGGTCTTTCATGCCAGCATTTCCTGGGATTTCAGGGGTGTCTAGACAAAGAAAGCCTAGTGCTTCAAGTCTATAGTTTATAGTCACTACGATGACATCGTGTTGCAAGAAATATTCCGGGCCGTATGTTTCAGCGTTACCGGATCCTGACATAATTGCTCCTCCATGAATATAGACCATCACAGCAATATTGGAGCAAGGTTGTAAGGACTTTGTATAGACGTTCAAGCTAAGACAGTCCTCACTTCCTTCCACAAAGTCTCTAATATTCATGTCAAACTGTGGGCACACAGGCCCATGCTCGATGGCGTCACGTATGCCTTCCCATGGCGTTACTGGTAACGGCGCCTGGAAGAGAGATAAGTTAATCGTTAGTTTTATAGATCAAGTGTTATTTGGTGAGTAGGGTTCATTTTATTATGTTTAAATCGTTATTTTTACTTTATACAAAGAAAACCAAACCACAAAACCATGCGGGAGCGGGAGTCACACTACTACATGAAATCCGTAATTAGTACTAAAACGCAGTTTTGAATTTGCTCCGATAATTGGATAAAGCAAAGAGGTGCGTTTACGGTGATATAGTCACATGCAAAGACGCCCAGACGCTCATGTGGTAAAGCTTGCCCTTAAACTGCCTACAACGAATCGCAGGCGTGGCAGGCCACCCTGCTCTTGTCTGAAGATGGTCTATTGAGATTTTAAACAAGCTCATCTCAACACAGTTATGGCAGAAAATCGTGCTCAATGGCAAACAGGTCTAGCCAGGAAGAGACAAGCCATGTGCACGGTGCGGCGTTATTTCCCCTCCGATGTCTGATGTCAAACCCAAGGATTTAGGTTGTGTTTCTCATGTCAATAGATGTCTTAAAAAATATTGTTAAATAGGAAGACATTGCCAAAGACAGAGATATTTGTTACTCTATTGGTTACTCAATCGCTACTGCTGACCATATCACAATTTCTATTTACTTATTACACCTTTAGGTACTCTTATCAATAATAATCTTTATCTAAAATATATTAATGAAACCTGTAGGGAAAAATAGAGGACAAAAGTAAAACTAACACAAAATTGACAATATTTATAGTTAGTTTCTGCACACATTATTATCTACAGAGACTCTTTAGAATTGTCATGAGATACACTTTGGCTATGAGGTACTATCGAACTGATCTGATGATGAAACCGGAAGGTGTAAGGTAGATACAGAAACTTCATAATAAAACAATATAAACTAGCAGTGTTTGGGTTATTTCGAATTGTCATGAGAAATAGGCACTCTGGTTATAAGTGTATCTCAACTAAAAAGTGTGAAATAAAAAACTTTTGTTTAATTTATTTTTTTAGTGGAGTTGGTTATTTTCTTTTGTAAATAGTTTTCTTATTTACTTAACCTTACCTTACCTTGCATGGTGGGCATGGCAGCATAATATTTACTGCAAATCATAATCATCAGCATAACATAGCATAATCAGCCTTTTAATGTTCCCACTGCTGAGACTCAGGCCTCCTCTCTAGGAGAGGGAATGGGCTGTAATCCACCAAACGGGCCCAGTACGGGTTGGTGAATGTCACATGTCTTCGAATTTTTAGTTCTAGGACATGCCGGTTTCCTCACGATGTTTTCCTTCACCGTTTTGAGAGCGGTGGTAATGAAATAAATTACACAAAGTAATGGTTGGGTTTGAACCCGCGACCTACAACTCGTAAGTCGGGGCCGTTACCACTCAGCCACCACTGCTCTCGAATCTCAGTTATCACTGACTAGAACTTAGTAACTTTACCTACTGCTAGGGTTGACACAAAAGTCAAAACAATATTGCAAAATATTCTTAACTAGCTTTTTTCCGCGGCTTCACCCTCATACATAAAATATAGCTTATGTAATTCAGGAATAAAGCAGTTTTCTATCTGTGAAAAAAATTTCGCAATCGGACCAGTCCTCCTAGCCAAGTTACAACCGTTTCGTTTGGATTCTCTTTTCATCGATCGCCTCGAGTAGGCCACGCCTCCGATTCCTTTGTTCTAACGTCATCTCAACGCTCAGTCACGTGTTCAGAACAAAAGATTAGGAGACGTGGCCGACTCGAGGCGATCAACGAAAAGGGAATCGAAACGAAAAGGTTGTAACTTGGCTAGGGGGACTGGTCCTATTGCGAAATTTTTTTCACAGATAGAAAACTGCTTTATTCCTGAATTACATAAGCTATATTTTATGTATGAGGGCGAAGCCGCAGGCAAAAGCTAGTCAAGTATATTTTGCAATATTGTTTTGACTTTTGTGTCAACCCTAGCAGTAGGTAAAGTTACTAAGTTCCAGTCAGTGATAACTTTACCTAACCTCAAGCAACAATACCCAAGTAAATATTTCAATAAATCGACAAAATTTCATCTAATATCATAGTTTTATTAACCAGTGACGTTCAGTTAAACCTCTGCAACTAAAATTTTACATCCACTACAAACACACGTTATATTAGCAGTCGACTTACAACTATCATATTGAAAAAACTATCTGTGTTATCACTTAGAAAAAATATAAAAAGGGGGCCAAAAATATCATAAAATTACTAGCATTACAATAAAGCGTCTACCCACAGTTAGTGTGATAATATTTGAGTTGCTATCATTACTACGGCGGTATTAAAAGATGCCATATTTTACGGTATGTTACGGTTCAAAACCTTTCGATAGTTTACAGTCACACAAGATAGATTATAAGCTAACGGTATTTACAATTTTACGGCGACTCATATAAATCATCACTTCAACTTTAAAACTTTGTCATCACCACCATTAGATGATAAAATATATAAATTTAAACCTTACCTTAAATCTCAACTCTCCAACGGGCGGCTGTCCATAGCGAATACCTTTGAAGCTGTAGTAAGGACTTCCATCTAAACATTTTTTGACCGCTCCTTTCAATGTGCCTTGTTTCACTGTCACCAATGGATTTTTCTGCAACACAATAGAAAATTGTGGTTAGATTTCTCAACCTAAAAAAAAGGCATTTATTTATTTATTAATCTTCAAGCAACATAAAGTACAAAGGCGGACTTAATGCCTTAGGCATTCTCTACCAGTCAACCGAGGGTGATGAAAAGACAATATGGTAGGTCCATAAAAAGAAAATTTTGTATAAAAAATAAAAGCATTATTAATAGTTAAATGTCAACCTGTGGGTGATTCAGAGACAAATTGTGGTAGGTACAATATTGAATATTACACACTTCATTTAAATACTAGCTTCGTCCAGCGGCTTCGGCCGCGTAAAAATAGATTTCTCCATTAAAACTTTGGACCCCCGTTTAATCCCCATAGGGGATGAATTTTGCAAAATCCTCTCTTGGTGCTCACTTACATCACAAAAGGACACCTTGTGCAAAATTTCACAATCCTAGTCCCGGTAATTTAGGCTGTGCGTTGATATGTTAGTCAATTATTTTCTCCTTTAATATATAGTGATTAACTGACATCACTTTCAATTCTTTACTACCCAGGCCCAAGATTGTATGAAAATCTCCAAATCATTTATTGTTTGAGAATAATTGAAAAAAAGGTTTTAGGTATTTCAATTGATTATAATTTGAATTGGAACACACATATTGACAGTTTAAATCAAAAATAAGAAGTCATATGCCCTACAATGCTGGCAATAACAGTAAACACCTCTGCTGTAGTTGCAGCATACCATGGCTACGTGGGATCCTTGATTACCCAATACTCAATACTTTATTGCATCCCATATTATGTACATAGGTGGTATGAAATATAGTCAAGATCAATATGGACCCTGTCGGGCACAGCAAAGTTAGGAGAGAGGATGGCGGTAAAGTAACATTTTCTATTTTCATACTATGTTTTACTAAATATATTTAATAAATCTTTACAGAATCTTTTTGGAATAATAATATAGAAAAAAAAAAATATTTTCCGATCGACATATCATCTAAAAATTTTTTTACCAAGTAGTATGACTTAGATTCTAGAAATTCATTCAATTTATTAATAAATATATTTGTTTTTTTTACTTCTCAAATTTTATTAGGCAGTTTGTTGTAAATTTTTGCGGACATTACTTAAGGACTGGTTGAATGCATTTTTAATCGGGATCGAGGTATGTATACTTTGTTTTTATTGTGTCGAGAACTGTATCTTATTTGTGTTTCTTCACAATTTGTATAGAAATCTGGATGTTTTCTGACAAATTATGGTCTGCGAATCAGTACTGTTACTCCACAGCATAACCCCATAGCTAAGCCATGCTGGGGCATATACATAGTATGTGCAGTTCGCAGGTTGGTAGGTTTTTTTAATTTCGCGAAGAGCATATGAAAATTTTGATAGTTTTGTTCTTATATTCTGTTTATGGGATTTCCAGTTTACATACCCATGTATGTAAACTGGAAATCCCATGTACGTGTGTATGTATGTGTGTGTGTGTGTCTCCTCGGTTTGTCTATAGATACCCATCTATAGACAAACTGAGGAGAGTAAACTCGTTTACTTGTTCTAATTTTGTATTATTATATATAAAATTTAATTTTAATGGTGGTTTTTGATGGGGATGAAAAGTAATTTTTTTTGTTTATTTGTTTTCTAGACTATGGTTATTCATCCAGAACTTTTGTTTTATGTAGACCCGTTCTATCATTGTTCATCATACATTCGGCAATACTATTTACAGCCAGATTTTGCGGCACTGTTTAGGGATGACCAATACCTTCTCGATCTCAGAACTTTTTCGATTAACTGGATATAATTTCCTTTTCATTATCACAACATAAACTGAAAAATTCTCAGACCAAAATAAACTTCACATTTTGCAACATAATCCCGAAACTTAACAGAAATATCTGATTTATTCTTAAAATCGCAACATAGTTTTTGCTCTACAATAGACGAACAAAAAAAAACTGTTAAGACCGCAAACATATGTGTGCACTTGAGATTAAACAACGTCTCGTTTCAAACTTTTTGTTTCCAACGTATCAAATGACAGACAAGTTTATTTGTCACAATATACAAATCAAGCTTCACACAATTTACTATTAGGTACAAAATTATCAATTCTATAATCATCAAAAAAGAGTTTCATTCAGTAATAATAAGTAAGTAATAGTTTCAGTTCATTTTATTTCCACTTTTCTGATTTGCAATTATTTTATTCCACAATAATTCGAAAACACTATTTGTGACATTATCTAACTTTAAAACATTTTCAAGCACTAATCAGTTACCGCTGAATAGATTTTTCAAAGACTTACCCTTTATTACTGGCTTACCATCTTCATCACAAATACACATTCTGTAGTATACCTGGTGCGCCCGAATTACTGGTCTTTTGATAATTCTTCGCACCTAGTATAAATTCGCCAATACAGCAACCGAATCATTTCTTGGCCTCACACGCTCAGTGAAGTTTACTGTCAATTTGTCTTAATTTTCAAATGATTATTTTATTGTTGGCTCCATTGTTTTCAATAGCGCTTTTGGAAACAATTCTTCGAGTTTCTTGGGTTCCAAATTGTTCTTTATTGACTTTTATTCTTGTCGATGATCTCTTGAATTGTTTGAAGGTGTGAGTTGTGGTCTTGTAGCTTACAAGACCACAAGTCACACATTCTGAAGTACTTTTAGGCTAAGATCACATACATCTCTTGAAAGTTTGATTTCATGATCTCACAATCTCGTTTTCCAAAGTTAACGTTTTGTTGTGTGACAATGCTGCTCCGTACTCGTCTGGTAGAGTCATGAAAAGGGCGAATCACTTTGTCGGATTCAAATTTTGCACCTGCTGCCATAGGTTCAATGATGATGTCAGCAAATTCTTGAAAATATTTGGTTAGTGTGATGTTTCTAACCAGTTTCAAATTCAGCAACTTTTTACTAAAAGACAGCTGCGTCGCCACGCATTTCTCTTCAGTCACTTGGTACTTGTTTCTACCGGAACTTCAACGCCAACAGTTTGCAGTAAGTAATTCACTTAATAATTTTTGAATTCGAAATTTCCACACACTGTACTTATCACCATCGAATTGTTTAAGGTCCCTTTATTCAATTTGATGTACAAAATGCTTTTATTATTTAATGTTGGTTTATTAGCACTTTATATTATTCGCACTTTGGCTTAGCGCTCTGGGCCCATAAGGTTATGGGCCCAGAGCGCTAAGCCAAAGTTGGGGTTAATAGGTTGACACCAAAGCAAACACGGTTTTAAGGATTTGAAATAATAACTATTTATTAATCCTTTACTTTACATTGGAAGGTGTGTTTCAGTAATATTACGTGAGACGTGTGCTTCTAAATAAGGCTAAAGGAATACAGCAACTGTAACCATACTAGGGATTTCAGTCAAGTGCTGACAAGGGGCTCAGACCATTTAAATACAACATTTATTGACTAGAAAGAGAAAGTCCATAGTATTGAAGTAAGATAGATTTGTTTTGTTATATTCCAACAAAAGACTCCCGGGTTGTAGCCATCAGGAAAAATAGATTCTGGCAAGGAATTCCACTCTTTAGCTGTACGCACAATGAATGTGTTCCCAAAACGTTTTGTGCTTCATAATATATTCCGCCAATAGTTGATCGTCATCACAACTTCGTCTATTATTATTATTTAGGTTTCTTATGCATTTATTAATATATTTCAATATGATTTATTTTTAAAAATTAAGAAAAGTTATTTTCAAAAAATAAGAAAAATATTCATTATTATTAGAATGATGAATATAAAATAAAATCTTTATTATTCTTTTTGAAGTTATAATTTTGTGATATACCAAAAATATGTGATATACCTATATCACATATTTTTTTAAGACATTTTATTTTAAAAATGTTGATTATTGTTAAAATAAACCCCAGATCTGTCGGTAGAGTTTGTTTTACCAAAACGTTTCTAGGGTGAGGGGTCAGACTAAGAGAGATCCATTCGGCAGGGCAGTTTTTTTGTGAACTTTTAAGCAGTAGCGAGACCGCCTTCCTGAACTCCTCCCTAGGAGAATTCTTGTCCTTATTTCTGGCTTGCCTTTATTGGCCTGCCGTAGTGAAAACTGATAAGCCTTTATTGGGTGGCTTGATTCTTTCAAGTAATCTTCTGATTTGTAATAGCATACGAGCTCAGGAGAAAGATCCAGTAACCAACATTCTTTAAAATTAACTTTTTACAAACATTCTTAAATTATTGGGTATACTATTATGTTTTTAAAAAGAACTAAGACTCACCTGGTTCATAATTTTCAGTTCAGATTACAATAGACAACTAATTTTGCTTTGGTAATACAATATGGTCTAACACAGAAGTCAGATTATCCGTGATGCAGATTTTAGTCTGTGAAAACAGAACCGATTCCAACAATTATATATGCAGTAATAAATACAATGCGCAAAAATTCCTATAAGCAAAAAGCCAATTTTTTGCGCAAAATATCCTTGTAATTCTATATATATCGCACCCGATAGATTGCACCCGAGTTCACCGCACAAACTGTGTGCAAAAAAAATAGAACGTCGTATCTCGTGCTAACGCAGACTTTGCTCACTTTGTGATTATATTAAAAATTATTATTTTTATATTTGACATAAAGATGGTATGAAAAAAAGTCATATATAGAACTAGCATTTGCCCGCGACTTCGTCCGCGTAGTCCAAAAATTAAAATAATATTTATAATAATAAAATTAAAAAGTCGAAAATGTTTCCAATAGGATTTTTAATTGCTTTTTTATGTTATTAATTTTATAATCTTTTTCTTCTTATTTTTCTTCTTTCTTCTATTTATTATAGAATCGAAATAATACTTATACCTACCGTAGTATTTCTTTGTAAACAAAATTTTTTGTTTTTCCTTCGATGCTAGAATCACCAGGCTACTCAATGCGCTTACTAGCATGCCACATACAACTGGCGTGGGAGTAGCAGCTTTCTCCTCAAGTCCTCAAGTCTACTCCCGCTACCTTGAGAGTTTGACCTTGAGCTTTGTATAAAGTTATTGCGAAGCAGACTTTGATAGGAAACTGTGCTCTCTTGAATTAAAAGGGGTAATTTGATGGTGTTAGGGGAATCCTATTAATAAGTACAGACTCTCCTTGAGAACAATCATGCATTTTAAATAGCGACTTGCATAAGGCTTCTTCTTCTAGGGCAGAATCCCAGCCGTCCTCCAGCAAGCTAAGTTTCATGCAAGCTAATTGAAATGTTGGTTGGAGGACACCGCTGACAGTTTTCAAGTCATCGAAGGATGATGGACCCTGACCTCGTGTAGAAGTAAACGAAGATGCATCAGCGTTATTATCACTATCGGTGTCAGCGTGGGCATCAAAGTGACCATTAGAAAGATCTTGAGAAAAACGTAACCTTTTGATAGGTTGGTCTTCTGTACCATGCCATTTCGATACACTTCAAATACAAATGGGTACATTTAATCAGCTGCAGTTAATTTGAAGAAACCACCATTTATGTAGGGTGTTGTAACATATTTAATAATCTAATATATACTTTTCTCTTGTGATGATGATTGTTGCCATAACGGTCATGATACATTACAGCAAATTCATCCCAATTGTGCGTCACATGCCACACAATTTCTATACGAATATGCATTGAGCGTTCTTGTGTGCCGTACAACAAATAAGAAAGCGACATGCGCCATCCCTAACTATTGGTACAATACAAAGACATTAAATATATACTACGTATATTAGTAAGGTTTATTAATATCCCACTGATATTAACCAACTCTGCTCCCATTTTTAAAAACAGACACAGTAAGTTTGTTTTTTTGACGTTTAAAATATGAAAGTGGAAAAAAAACCTTTACATCTCATGCTAGTCTAGATACGAAACCACACTGCGCTATGGTCTTCGATAATATGAAAGTAATTCCGCCTATAGAAGGGTTTTAGTAAAAGCATTTGTTTGACATTTGAGTTTTCAAACATGTGTCAAAATAAAATGTGATTTAAATCAAAATCACTAAATAGTATTGATACCAACTTCGAAGCAGATCACCCCAAAATTACTTTCTACACCTTTTAAACCCCGTTAGAGGGAGAATTTCAATAAAATACGTAATTTGACTTCCATTAAATCCGTTAAAGAATGTTCATGCAAAATTTGAAGTAGATTGGACTAAGTAATCACGTTGTTCCATACAAACTTTGCCCCCCTTTTTCACCCCCTTAGGGGTAGAATTTCAAAAAATCCTTTCTTATCAGATGCCTACGTCATACAAAGAGTATATCCTCCAAGTTTCAGATTTTTACAATCAGCGGTTTAGGCTGTGCGTCGATCCGTCAGTCATTCAGGACAAAGCATTTTATATATATAGATTCTCGTGTCACAGTGATTGTTGTCTAACTCTCCGAAACGGCTGAACCAGATTAAGGAGGTCTGAGAATAGGACATAAACTATTTTTACCCTCTTACTCCTACTCCCCATTTTTTCTTTATTTTTTTTAATTTATATGGCAAATATAATCATAAAATGACAGCAACAGTCATTTGTCATTTGGCAGTTTTTTTTTTGTTTTTCTTTCCCTTTCCATCGACAGGAGAATATGGCTTAGCACCATTTGGCAGTTGCTATCATTGCATTATTCGGTCAATTATTCAATCATTTGATTAATCATTCAATCATTCTACGATTGAAAACATAGAATTGATTAGAAATCACGGATCAATCCAATGTATATATGCCTGTATATATTTTATAAATAAAGCAAAGTCGTTTAGTTACACTATAACTCAAGAACGGCTACTAAAATATCTAATGACTATTAAAATATTGGAAAGATTGACGTAAAAAAATCAAAATCTTCATTTGGAGGAGTTTATCCGTTTACGCGATACAATTAGCACTGAAGGAGATGAAGCACAAATATAACATATAAAACTCGGAGTCGGCGTAGTCCTACCAGCAACCGAGTGATGAGGTTCCGCGCGACCTCTCAGACACTCGCAAGAATGCGGCAAACAGGTCTCGCATGGCCGGTAGAGGCTTGCAGGGACAGGAGCAGTAGGAGAGATCCGTACGGCGTGGCGGGCAGTTCTCGCATAGCTGATCGAGGCTTGCAGAGGCTGGAACAGCAGAAGAGGCCCTCCTCACAGCCGTCAAAAACCGGAAAGGCTAGGAACACAATCCCCTCACATAACAATATTTTACTTCAACTGCAACTCAAAAACTGAAGAGATCTTTTCAAAAATTTCTACCAGACCACCAGATTGACACCGGATTAGTAATTTTATTTTTCAAAATATAGAGCTAATAGAAATGACCAGCCAGTCTAGTTAAGTTACAAAAGAAATAAAATAATTATTATTATAATTTAAGATTATAATTTAGGTATCTTCAAGGCAATATATCATGTTTTTAGAAAATTATACATTCGGCGTTCCCCAAGGCAGTATGGTTGGCCCCACCCTATTTCTAATTTACGTCAACCATCTATGTAACCTACGTCTGGAAAGTGGAAGAATCGTGGCGTTTGCTGATGACACTGTCTTTGCCTGGTGACACTTGAGATGACACCTTCGAGTCCGCATAAAAAGGACTAAATAGTGTTAGGTCAAAAGACACATTCTCACAATCAATACTGAAAAATCAAAATTATTATATACAGCTTACGAAATTCCACTCAACCTACAAATTTATATGCTTTAGTAGCGCAATCAAGTTTACTGTCTGGCACTGCGACATGTACATGTCCATAATTAGAACGTTGTCGACCCATTAAATATCTCGGTGTGACTCTTGATGATGGCCTGAGCTTTGCACCTCACTTAGAGTTACTGACAAAAAGAATCAGAAAGCTGATTTTTGTCTTTACATCACAGAACCTCAAATTATTAGGTGTACATATTTTGCTCTCTGTCAATCTCTCTTAACACGTACTGTATATGCGCTTGATGCGGGTGATGCACGCAAAAAGGTACTTTAGAAGTTAGAACGAGCTCAGAGAGTAGGCTTCTAAGTTAACGAAAAAAAGACACAAGCGTTTACATCGCAAAAAAACGTATATTTCAACACTCTAATAGTCAAGAAAATACAATGAATATCATTCTTCTATCGATATTTTGGGAACCGTTCGTTTACCGGTTAAGTTCAAAGGTACTTACTTTTACATATGAATTTTTCGTAGCAAGTTCTATATCTTCCTCAGTCATCCTAGGTATTGAATTCGAGAACGAATTTGGTTTGTGCTCTCTTTTCAGTCATGCTTTTGAAAAAAATATTGATGGATTTCCATCAATATTTTTTTTATATGATTATAATAAAAACGGTACATATTTACGTACCTGTCAGCAGCTAATTATGACCCCTCCAACATCATTGGGTAAATAAGGCTTACACACACACCCACGTAATGTGTTATTACCAGACCAGGAACTCAGCTTACGAGAGGTGATTAACGAGTTCCAGGAAATTTCATCCGTAAAATCTTTCAAAAAAATAAATCCTTTGGTCTTGATAACAGGACTTGGCTCTCCCATGAGAGACCCTCTCTCTACTGTTAAATTAAAGACAGAGCGGACGTGGGCTTGTCGTGTTGTTTGGGTCACAAAAAAAGATGGTTCGGTCTGATTTTGTGAAGATAACAGGAAGCTTAATAGCGTTACTGTCAGAGATTCCTATCACTTCCTCAGATACAAGATATCCTTGTCAACCTCCACGGTGCTAGATACATAAGCTCGCTCGATTTCAGCAGTGTTTTTGGCAGATATCCCTAGCTGACAATTAAAGCGGTCAGAAAACAGCTTTATTATAGTTCCCCAGCGTGGCTTAATTGTTTTTTTTATATTTATGGCTCATGATTATTAGACTAATAAATTTTAAAGGCATAATCTTTAAAATTTATGCAGCTCCAACATATTCCAAAACATATTTTCCTATAATATCATATCTTATGTTTAAGTGTAAACATGAGAGTGTGTAAGTATGTATGTAGGTGATTCTTTGAAAACGAGAGGGTGTCTCATTCGTCTGGCCTAGTTTTTTCTTTACAATTTGATATTTTTATTTCCATATTAGTTTTCACCGATCACTAAATGTATCAAAGGCACTCATTTGGGCCCAGTAGCTTAAGACACAAAGTAGATAGGTACGAAAGCTAGGCCAGATGAATGAGACGTTCTCTCGGTTTTAAAGAATCACCCATGTACATAAAATATTTAGATGCAGCAGAAATCTGTACAGAATAGGTTAAACTCTGTCCCTTAAACAGGTTATCCTGTGTCTTAAGGGACAGTATTTCGCAATGTCATCCTAATGGATATGGCTATGAGTGGACTGTGTCGAATTATATTTAGAAAAAAAAAATAGTTTTCTAAATTAAGTATATTATAATAAATATTACCAATCCGCACTGGGCAGACGTGGTGGATTATGGCCCATTCCCTCTTCTAGAGAGGAGGCCTGAGTGCCAACAGTGGGAACATTATAAGGCCGACTATGCTATGCTAAGCCACCATAGAATACCATACCTATTGAACAGTCTGCCAGCAGACATAAGGAGTGAAACAAACACAAATAGATTTAGACGCAAATTAAAATTATATTATTAAGAAATGTTTTAAGTACATTTAAGTATGTCTAGAGACTCACCGACCCTACACTCAAACCATTGCAACGGTTTTGTGGGGCTTATCTTATATATTACTTACCTTTTAGGAATAAAGATAAATAAATAAATACATAATAAAGCTATAATAAATATTTAACGTCCTATTTTTTTCACTTCAGTGTCTTACCTACTAAGGGTTCATTATCCTACCTATCCACATAAGTTTCATCTATGAGTATCAAAACCTTGAAAAGTAGTGTTATGTTTATAAAAACTTTAAATTGTAGTAGCTAGTCTCATATTTGCTTAGCACTCGAAATTTTGGTGAGGTCAAAACATGTGAGCGTATTAGATACTTGATGTGTTCAAATATTTGAACAATTGGTTATGAAGACATACAGATGCCTACTTGCAAACATTAAAAAAAAATTACTAAAATTATACATGACGATCCTGGTCAAGTCTGAAATCTTCTAAAGAATTATAAATAAAAATAACATTTTCGGGGGCTCTCGGGTAATAACCCGTATTTTTTGCTTTACAATTAGTTTTGGAAAGTATTTTATGTTAAATTTAGTCATCAGTAATTTTAATATCGCGATAAAAGTCGTTACAACACTACTCACCATGCTGCACAATAGCCATTTATTTTTATTGGGTGGGAAAATCACCTTATGACAAATCTCGCTCTTGGGCGGAGTGAGAAATAGTGTCAGACTTTTACTGACTAAAAACCCACTCCTGTTCCTTCTTTGCCTTCGTCCCAGGACCCCGGGTTTCACTTTCACACTACCTGTGGCCCCAGTAGGCTTCGACCCTGCTGGGCCCCTACGATTTGCTGACATCTTCTTGAGGCGCGCGTGGTACATTACGCGCCGTCAACGACTTGGGTTTGGTCCGGACGGTTACCGGACGGTCGGACGGCGAGCCACCCATCGCTCACCGTCCGCAAGCCCGCGCCTACGGACAATAGACATCATGGATAATCCTATGTATAGAGCAAGCATGGAGTTGGAGTTTGCTTCTTGACTGCGCGCATAAGCATAAAGCATATTAGGTAATCAGCCATATAATGCTCCCACTGCTGGGACTCAGGTCTTCTCTAGAACAGGGAATGGGATCTAATCCACTACGCAGGCCTAATGCGGATTGATGGATATCACATGTGTTTGAATTTTAGGTTCTACTAGGACATGCCGTATTCCTCACAATGTTTTCCTTCACCGTGTTGAAATAAATAACATAAAGTAATGGAATTGAATTTGCGATCTATAAGTCGTGGCCTTTTTAACTGGACCATCACTGTACTTCACTGTCGAGTGCACAGGCAACAACAAAACATGCGTATAAACAATGGGATCACCAAGTTCCCTCATAGATGTCCTGAATAAACTGGCCTAATCTGCTTCTTATTTTTGGGTGGGCTGGTTTTAATAAGGCTGTTATGGCCCTTGTACAGTGGTCTGTCATGGTCTGAGTGCGGAAACTAAACTAGAAAGATAAAAAGGTTATCATCATTTATACCATAGCACTCGTACAGACATTGCCAGAGATAGCATTACCAACACTTTTTGATGAAACTAAAGAACTCTGACAGGAAACTTGCGCGCAGCATGATTCTCGCGTACATGATTATTATGAAGGATCAGTAATAGATTCTCCGGTTAGCAAACAAAGTTCTTAAGTAGAATTTAACTGTAATAGTTTAAATCTAAAATAAAATAAATAATGTTTGCACGTATCTAATTGTAATTTATTTACATTTCACATTATACTAGCTATGAACGCTCAAATATATTATCAAATAAACTACGCAGAAATTTTTCAAGCTATTCATGTAGTATTTCAATGCGAGGCGAGGTTCCAAGATAGAATCTACGTGTATGCATGTTTAGACTTTTGAAATTTTATGTCTTCGCTATCGATGATCATTTAGGGAATATACATATGTTCATCCATCTCCTCCTGACCTGCAACAGTGACCAGAACATGGAAGGTTATACCGGAATGTTATTCTTAGGAAAAATATTATTTTTGTCCACTGTCGGACAAACTAGATAGATAGATATTCTTTATTGTACACCAAAAATACAATTTACATTAGGATATTAACATTAATAGGGTGTCACAATGGGCGGTCTTATCGCTAAAAGCGATCTCTTACAGACAACCTTTGGATGGATTTGACAGAGAAGGAGAAAAAAAGATACGCAGGTAGTTTGTGGTGTACTTTTTACAATACATAAACTAATAAATTGCATATAATACAAATAATAACAAAAAACAAACTAACGAACTCCTTGACTTACCCCTTAACTGGTCGATATGCCTATGTACTACGACGAAGTTTTAGAATAAGTTATTATGTTGTTTATAATAAGTTATTTACTAGATATTAAGTGTTTGTCAGAGTAATAAGTAGGTATTTTTGTTAATGTATCAATTAAGTAAGAATTAGGTGATGGTTATTTGTTTATGTTATTGTAAGAATATACCTTGAATTGCATATTAAGAGTTCATTTTTGTCTGTCTTGCCGTTGCATACTTTGCTGATCTCAATTTCATGTCTAATCGGATACAGTATTATACATATTATTATATGGAGTGACTGACTCTTTGAAGCTTTATAAGCCTAATCAATAGGGTTTCTGGATTATTTATTTAATACTTTATGCACAAATGTGCAGCGGCGGACTTAATGCCTTAGGCATTTATTTTTTTTCTAAGGGTTTCCTTAGGATTCAAATTCAAAATTGTTTATTGTAGTACACAGGTAAAGATATGATGTAATATTTTATATAGTGAAGTACATCTATGACCCGCCTTTTGGCATACAATGATTTATAAGACATTATAGCAGTGATCAATTATTTAATAAAGACGTTAGACGTTAGGTTTATTAGGATTCTGACTAAATAACTAGTATTTGTCTGTTTCTGACACTTTTTCACCGTAGTTACCTTTCAAATTCCCATTGAGGATGTTTATTTTGCTTTTCATGGTACGTGGAATTTTTTTATGTTGACATATACCATGAGCCAAATATATACTTGACTAGTACTATCTAGTAAACTTCATTGAAGAATTATTTACTTTAAATTGCGTCAGGCGATGTACTCGAGTATTATGTTCTTGAATTTGGCTTCGTTTGGTGAAGTGATGGCACAGCATACTATGGATCTCTACATTATGGGTATGATTTCTATGTTGTAACACAAAATATACTTGAAACTGGTGCGGGTTTTGTACAATAAAAAAACTTTTAGAAAATGATAAAATGTTATATAGGCTGCCCATTGTATGTACGTATGTGTTTTAGTTTTTAGTTTCCTTTTATTTTTGTATCGGTGTACAATAAAGGATACAATAAATAAATAATAAATAAATATATAACTGTAAAAAATAAATTGAATAAGTCTTAACTTTAAAGTTTGACATTGTGGCCGGCCCAGATGCGGACGGCGCGAGGAACTGAACATGGTTATGCAAACTAGACCCAACCTACAAAAGGTTAATTTCGAGATAATTAGATTTTTGTTTTAAGAGTGGATAGTAAAACTTCTACCTCAACTCCAGAAAATCCCTCTACTTTATCTTCAACCATCACATAACCAAACCAAATATCATGATTCATTTTATCAAAAAAAAACGGGCAAGTGCGAGTCGAACTCGCGCCCTGAGGATTCCGTACAAACTTACCCATGTAAACAGTTCAATTCCCGAATGGAAATTCGAAGATTTTTCCGATTCGCAAATTTTTATATTTTTTTTTTTGTTGTGGCGTAACAACAAATTCACAGTTTCAGATTTATTCCTATGCCTGTGTTATAAGACCTTGCTTTGTGAAAAATTTCAGGATTCTGGGTCAATGGGAGTACCTTATGAATTTTGATTTCCTCGAGAGTATCGAAACATACGTTTTTTGAGACATTTATGTCTCAAAAAACGTTGTATCTTTATAAACGGTTGTATCTTTTTTTTCTTTAACTTAAAAAAAAATTTTTTCGCAGCTTTAAGAGACCGCAAACTTGAGTATAAGGTTTTAATTTCAACTCAATACCTTCACGCGTTCCCGAGATAAAGGGTCTTAACAGACATACAGACGGACAGACGGGCGGACAACAAAGTGATCTAAATATAAGGATTCCGTTTTTTCCTATTCAACGTACGAAACCTTTCTAAAAAGAAGAAAATAATTTGTATTTTTGATTTTTAACAAGATCTTTGTAGTTTGTTACTACTTTGTGTAATGAAAATGTCGAAGACTTAAGGGTACTGCGAAATTGAAATCGCATGAGTTAGGTTAACGAACTGGCAAGAAAAATATACTTTTAAGGATTTTGTTGTTCTAGAATAGGTTTAAAATTTGAGTAGAACAAAAAAAAATCTATTTTTTTCAGTTCGGACATAACCATTGTAGCGCAATGTGCTTATTTTGAATTCTTGAAGTAAAGTATTATAGATGTATAAAGCTTTTAAAAGCATTTTATTATAGATAAAGTTCCGGTCCTTGAATAAACCCGTCGCAGAGTGCGACAGTACCATGTAACATGAGTCCATTGAGCTTTATTAAAAGAGACTCACTCTAGGTTTGGTACCCTAAACGGTTTTCATTTTATGTAGCATGGTGTATTTGCCAGAATGCTTTCTAAAAAGTTTTAATACATAGTTGGATGTCCATTTAAATGTCCAATTTTACTAAAAATGTGGTTTGGTTCTTCTTTACAAAACTAGGTATGTCCAGACTTTTACAATAAATGTTCTCAATTAGCCCTAAATAAAGTGGAAGAAAAAGTGGGAAGGCCTAGCATAGGAAGAGCGTTTGCCAGGACTATAATAATATAGCTTGAAAGTATAATTTTCCGGCATCTGATTTTTTGCCAACTATAAAAATGACAACTCAATATTTCAACGATAAAAAAGATCTAAGCTTGATTTGAATCTTTTCATGGTGTAAATCAAGGTAAAACTATCCATCTAAACCCAAATGAGTTAATCAAGTTTCTTATTACGTCATAATATCCTTATCCAAATGTGGTCTGCGACACAGTTTTACTCTCCCATATTTCAAACATAACGCAATTACGTATCAAGCAAGCGTTTTCTATCACGTACTTTTCATACTAGACCCTAAAATGATAAGTACTTGCTACAAAAAACTGTACATAAGTATCTTTAAATACATCATCGATACCACGCAAAACTATTTTGTCACATCTATTAGATGATGCGTGTTTAAAGGTTTCACACACAATAAATTTATAAAAAAATATTTATTTATTTTTTGTTATAAAAATTTATTCGTTATTATTTGAAAAAGGTGTTTATTTCTAGAGCCATTTTATTTACAACGATATCAGTTGGTGTTTTTTTCTTTATCGGACTGAATTTCCAGATCATTGTCAGTCTAGTTTTCTTTTTAATTGAATCTGTTTTGTTTTGTTATATTAATATGTTAGGACAAATTCTGATACTGTTCATTCTAGTGTGGATCTTAGTGTTACGATGGAAAAGGAGACATATGATAAATCTGTCTCACAAACTCAGTGCGACCAAGCATATGACCTTACCTCTTGTTGGACATGCTTACTTGTTCCTTGGAAGTGATGAAGGTAAGAGTTTTTTATTTATTATAATTTGTATAGGGATTTAAATATAAGTTAACTGCACGCCTATCACATTTGAAAAATGTTCGTATTCATTTTGTTATGTATATGAATTATTTTGTGTTATAATTGTTCCACATATGGAAAATAAGAGAATATTTTTTATTTCAATACAATGTAACATTTCAGTCACAGTAATTAGAGATGTCTACTTCTTAACTTTATATCTAGCGAATACCCGGCGTATGCCAGTACACAAAAAAAAATACATTTAGTTTATTTGTTAGTAAAAACTTTTTACAAAAAAAAAACACTAAAACAATCAAAATAACTGTTAATTCAGAAATTGATATTTCTCGTATTATTTGTTTGTTATTTAACACTGACTTCCAAAATTAAACTTAAATTTGATCGTTTTAGTAGCCAAAGTAGGTTTACGGTAAGGTACCTATGTTTCATGACAATTCCAATTATCCGAAACACTGCTAGGATACATTGTTTTATTATTATAATTAAAATTATATTATTATTATTACTAGTAGTGTTGTGTGTGTTTGTTAATTGTTATTTGTTTGTGTGATTTATTTATTTAATTGACAGAGATATATATGTACTAACACTAGTTTATAAGTTGTGTATGTCTTTACTAACAATAATGGATGGTATTATCTTGAAAATAAATTATTATTATTGTTCTCATGGTGATGAAGATCAGTTAAATCCAGTTCACTGAGACCAATGATTCTGTTGCCTTATACTGGACAGGATCATGATCTGATATTGTCTGGCGAGTCCATTAAACTTACATTAATGAGTTAGTTATAACAGTAGAATTTATGTTTTTTTTTCGGAGACCGCATATATTCACAGGATCTGAGTGAATATTCAAGTTTTAGACGTTTCGGACTGTAATTGCTGTCTTGTAGTTTAAACTGAACAGTTATTTAATTCATTAATTAGGTCAATGAGTACTAATGTAACATTATCACACGGAATCGTAAGTAATTAATAGAAAAATAGTCCATGTTCTAATCTAGGCATGATCTTTCTATGTTCGAAACATCCAAATCCGATTAGCCGGAGGTGTTTGGTGAACAAACATCAAAACCTACTTTCACATTTAGGAAGTATTATTATATTTATTTTATTTTGTTGGGGATAAAAAAAGTTGCTAGAGAAAATATAAAAATACTTTAAACTAGATGCACAAACAGTGGGTTACACCACTCTAATGTCCACATCTTGACACATGAATGATCGACAAAAGAAAAACTGTCGTGAGAGTTTACAAAATACATAGCCTTCATAGAAGGCTTTATGTCATAACAAAATAATTTCTATAGACATAATTACATAATGCAATATGTAATTTAATTAAATTTATCTAAATTCCAATTAATTTAAATCCATATTTTTATATAATTCAATTCAATACATTTTTTTTTAATTCCAGTTATTTTATTATAATGTAAGTCTACCCAACACACTTTATTTGTTATTCCATTTGATTCAGTCCAAAATAATTAAACTTTCTCTTTATTGTTTTTGGACAACATTTGTATAAGTAAAGCTTTTTTAATCAACTGGTTGTAGGGAATAAATATATCGAACTTCATAAAATGACCATTGTATGTTTCAACAAGGCGACAAAGTGGTGCGTGCACGTCAGCGTTAGTTTTTCACATGCCCGTGTGAAATAGTCGACGCACGCGCACTCCACGATGTTTTATCAGTTCTGGGCACTCTATAACAAAACCGATTAGTAAGTTCAGTCCCCGCTTTGAGGAGTTGCTTGAGAGGCGTCAAGGCGTCCTCACATTCCGCAGACGCCAATCTTCACCGAACATGGTAAGTTCAGGAAGTACTTGCACCGGATTCAGGCTCGCACTCCAACCTAGAGCGAGGAAAGTGATTGGATGATATGCCACCTTAAAAAAGAATACACGACAAGTTTCTAAGAAAAACTAACGCTGGTTTCGTTTGAACCTGAAATACTCTGAGGTATTGACAATGTCTTAATGTTTTAGATCGCATGACACAGTTCCAGAAACTGGGACGAGAAGCCATATCTAACGACGATGGTATGATTACCGTATGGCAAGGACCTCGACTTTATATAGGTAAGTCAGAACATAAATTTCCTTTTCTACTTCTCTTACACACGGTGTCTATATTTCTTCTTTTCCAACTCTACTTTCGCAGGTTTGCTGGAAGTGATTCCTTTTGAAAAACTCATCACTTCTGTAGATATTTTTCTGTTCCTTTCTTTTTATCCTTATTTTATGCGTGTGAGTGAGGGAGTGAAGGTTTTGCCGTATTCCTTGGTTCCACATGGTGGTTGTGAGCTCAGATATGATGCTCGGTTATGTACCTTCATGTGACTTACATATCCAACCTTGACCGGAAAAAAAAATTGTTGGTAGTGGTCTAGCTTTGAGGCCATCGCGTTTTCGGTTGTAAGAGTACATCAATTATTACGTAAAAACTCCGAGCGGAAATGTCAGAAAATCATTAAAGACATGATTAATTATATGTTGTTAGTAGCTTTGAGGTCGTCGTGTTTTTGGTTATGTGAGTTCATTAACTATTACGTAAATAAATAAATTATTGAACCTATCAAGCATTGACTAATGAACTGAATAAAGTCTCTAAATTGTGGTTCACTGTGAAGCCGCCATGTTCGAAGGCAGCACGTAAAACTTAAAGTAAAGGTTTCCGGAACGTCAAAGATGCAGTTACCAAAAAAAAACTGGAAATGAAACTCCAGTGGTGTTGTTGATGAGGACACGGTAGAGCACACGGTGGAGGTGTGCCCCGCTTGGGCAGAGCAACGCCGTGTCCTCGTGTGGGCGATCGGCGGCGGCGATCTCTCGCGCCGGGCCTTGGTTCAGGCCATGGTCCGGAGCGAGGAGGAGTGGCAGGCGGTCGCCTCCTTCTGCGAAGCAGTAATGCTAGCAAAGGAGGCGGCCGATCGCGTGAGGCAGCGGTCCTCACGCCCCAACCGCCGCCGGTAACCGTCCGGACCGAGCCCAAGTTACCGACAGCGCGTATTGTTCCACGCGCACCTCAAGGAGATGTCAGCAACTGTAGGGGCCCAGTAGGGTCGAAGCCTACTGGGGCCAAGGGTCTAATTCTGAAAGGAAGACTCGGCCCTGGTACGAAAGGCAACGAAGGAACAGGAGTGGGTTTTTAGTCAGTAAAAGTCTGACACTATCTCCCGCCCCGCACAAGAGCGGGGGATGTCATAAGATGATTTTCCCACCGGAAAAAAAAAAAAAAAAAAAGTGGTGTTGTTGATAATACACGGTTCGAAGTAAACGATTAAATATTGTTAATCGCAATTGACCGTTTCCCTGTCGATGAAGCCTCGTTATGCATTGGTCATCGTGAACTGCGTCTGTGGGGTATTTTTTTAATAATATTAAAACAAAAACCTGATGATGACCAAGAAAGTCCGCTAGACGCAAAACATACGTGACCGGCAGGCATGGCGACGCTTAATGGAGGCCCAAGCCCGAAAGTGGAACGTCTTTGGGGCTGTTCAAGTATAACGTAAGCAGATTTTTTGCAAATAAGAACTCCCCCCTCCCCCTCGTCAGCAAAAGTAAACAAAGCTCTCCCCTCCCGTGCTTACGTAAACATTGGTACAAGCATTTGTCAATGTGTTGATTTCGTTAATAATTTATGAGCAGTACCTACTTCACATAAAACTTTGATATATTAATTCAAATTAACAGTCCTCGGTCCATGGTACATGAATCTATGACTCTAAATCTTCAATGGCTTTGAATGTTTGCAGCTTAGTGTTGTGTGTCTGCTCTCTTTGTTGTCATTTTGGAACATCGACATCGTTCTTAATTCTTTATTGTACACAAAAACATAGATAACTCAGCAATGAGTTTTCTCCCAGCAAACCTTTGAGTTACAGAAAGAGAACATATTCGAGGGTAGGTTAGGTTAGGTTCCACGATATAAATCTTACATAACTAAATCCAGTTTATAATTGTTGTTTATAATTAATTCATAAGTCTAATATATAATTATAATATACATACTAATATAGACTAATATTATATCAATAATGAAAGGAAGTGCTCTTTAAGTTTCCTCTTGAAGACATCCAGAGAAGGGCTGTCGCGAAGAAAGTGTGGCAGAGAGTTCCATTGACGCACTGCAGTTACAGAAAAGGAACCATCATAGCGGCTGGAAGTGTGATCGTCGTTCTCTTAAGAAACTAAAAAAAAATTATATACTGCTGACTTAATCACCATCTAGACCCCCCATCCCCCATGTCATCAAAAATAGGGAAAGCAACGACCCCCACCCCCTGTAGTGCTTACATAATACCTACTTGAATGGCCCCTTTCGCCTGAATTAATAATGGTGTAAGAAGTATAGAGAAGATTTGTGGCACTTAGACCTGCTAAGTGCCACAAATCTGGTAATATTTGGCTAATCTAAGAATCCTATATATAATATCGGCATAAAGTAGGTGTTTTTTTAGATTATTTATTTGTTATGGATGTCTCTTATTCATCATCATCATCATCTTCCTGCCCTTATCCCGTGTTATTTGGGGTCGGCGCAACACGTTTGGATGGATGTCTCTTATTATGGTCTGAAAATAATGTTTTATTATTATTATAAAACTATTTCTGTTCACAGTCACCGCTGACGCCAAACTTGCCGAACTTCTTTTGAAAACCTGTCTGGAGAAAGATGATGCGCTGAAGTGCTTGCAACTGATGACTGGCAATGGCAGTATTTTTGCAGCAGGTATACAATACTCGATTATAAAATCTAACACAAGAGCTTCATCTCATTTTTATCTTACCGCCTAGTAATGCAACACAGAATGAGCTAAACAAATATTTACCTACAAAAGTCAAGAAAAAGTATTTATATTAGACGTATTTATGTAGGTTTAAGTTGTACGCTGGATCCTACCCTCGATTGTGATCTCTCTCTGTCACTCAAAGGTTTGCTGGGAGAGAACTCACTGTTGAGTTAAGCTCGCCTTTGTACATAAGTTATCAAATCCATGTATTGTAGTTAAGTTTTGATTTTTTTTTTGTGTGTACAATAAAGAATAAAGAATACATAAAATTTTCTCAAAAATATTTTAAGAGATATTTAACAGTAAACCAATTGTTTAACAGTCAACATATGGCGTCCTCGTCGCAAGAACTTGGCTCCGACCTTCAGCCCGAAGAACTTGGTCCAATTTGTGGATATTTTCTCCCGCCAGAGTGCCATCATGGTGGAACAGTTGCAGGCTGCAGTAGGAAGAGGACCTTTCTCCATATGGCAATACATTACCACCTATACTATGGATTCTGTTTGTGGTATGGATTTATTTAACTATGGATATAATAATAATAATCACACAACTATCACACAACGCCATCTAGTCCCAAGCTAAACAGAGCTTGTGTTATGAGTACTAGACAACTGATAAACATACTTACATAGTTCTAAATACATACATATTATAGATAAATTACACCCAGACACAGAACAAATGATTGTGCTCATCATACAACTATTTGTCCTGGGTGGAAATCAAACCCACGACCTCCGGCGTAGCAGTCAGGGCCACTAACTACTTGACCAACAGGCTAGTCATATATAAATATAATAAGCATAATCAGCCTTACAATGGTCCCAGTGCTAAGATTTGGGCTTTCTCTCTAGGAGAAGGATTGGGCCGTAATCCACCACAGCCCGGCCCTGTGTGGATTGGTGAATGTTAAATGTGTTGAAAGAGAATTTATAAATAATGTTAGGAGAAATTTAAATATCACCAAAGAATAATCTAAAGAACTTTGGGGTTATGCGAAACAGAGAGTATAGTCCCACAAAGCTCCGTTGCTAAGGGAGGATCCTCCGACCAGACGGGTGTTATGTCTGGTAAGCAACTGCCCATTATATGATTTCGTGCTGTCGTATATATTCAAAAAATCGCCTGGAGAACTTTGATTGCGTGATGCGAGATTAGGACCTGTACCATGACGTTTAAAGTAAGATTGTTTCATTCTTATTTCCAGTGTGGGTAAGAGATGGCACTAGATAACCTGTATAGCTCTGTCTCTTACCCACACTGAAATAAGGAACGTCATGGTAACCCCGTGGTTCTTATGTAATGCCATAGATGTCGCTACAAACTGTTATAATTTTGTTGTGCTGGACCACTGATTTTGATCACTGTTAAAAAGTAAATTTAGGCAGCTGACGCTGTAACTTTTGTATTATGGTCGTAAGATTGTTTATTTTGAATCTTATACCTATACTTATATAAATAGTTATTGTAAAATTGTCACAATTACACATACTCGTATATCATACAAACAGTTACGTGCATGATGGACACAACACCACCAATAGAATTCAGTAGTTGTGTTTGGCTCTCCTATTGCCTTACCTCCTTCATGAAGTATACTTATAGCTCATCTAAGAATACAAAAAAGGTAACTGAGGTCTACGTTTTCTATTTCAGAGTCAACCCTGGGCGTTTCAGTAAACTCTCAGAAGAAATCAGAGCAACCGTTTTTGAAGGCATTTGACAGATGTACTCAACTGGACTCTGCTCGACTTTGCAAGCCATGGTTGTATAATATGTCTGTGTATAAGATGACTCCGGCTTACAAGGAACATGCTCAGTGCAAGGACTATATTTGGGAGTTTGTTAATGAGGTAATTAACTATGTAAACCATTTACACGATTTCTATATCATTATTAACAGCCTTCACAAAAAAGAAAATTCGAAACCCTTATAAGATCACGTTGTGGTTCGTCTATCTGTCTGTCTGTCTATCTTAAGAAATCGTGAAGATATCGAATTGAAACTAAAACCATATACTCAAGTCTCCAGTCCCTTGAAGCTGTGAAAAATCAAACTTTTAAGTTAACGAAAAATTAAGACACCGCCGTTTTTATCGCAAAAAACGTATATTTTGACATTCTCAAGGGAATGAAAATTCATAAAGTCCTTCCCGTTGATTTGTTCATAGAATCCTCAAATTTTTCGTAAATCAAGGTTTTATAGCACAAGTATAGGAATAAATCTGAAAACAAGAAATTTGTTGTTAAATAAAAAAAAACATTTTTTTTGTGATTCAGGAAAATCTCCAAGATTCTATTCGGGAATCGAAGTATTGACATAGGTATAAGTTTGTACGGAATCCTCAGTGCGCGAGTCCGACTTACAATTGCCCAGTTTTTTCATATGATCTGTACAATGGTATGCCATTCAGATTTTGGTTGCATTTCTTTATAGATCGATTAACACACCTCTTACTGTATGTTGGTTACTATTCAGACAGAGATTTCATTCAACAATGTTTCTATAGTTTAGCTATACTTTATTATTGAATAATATCTATAACTTTTGTTACATTTCAGATCATAAAATCTAAGAAACAATCTTTGAAAGACGAAAAGGTTTCTATGGCTGAGTCTCATCAAAGTTAGTACCAGTCAATTTGCTTTAGACTTATATCGCAAGCTCCTATAAACAACGGATCTTAAAAAAAAAATGACAATAACTAAAAAAATAAAATAACTGTATATAAATATATAAGTCTCCTTATTTATTTATTTATTTATAATTCTTATGTATTTTCATTTCCTTTTTCTATTATGCGTGAGGCGGCAGCTTTATGCTGAGCGTTCGGCCGTTTTGCGCGGATGTGACGCATATCTTCCCTATCTATTGATTATGTTTGTTAGCTTGTTTTAAGTTTGCGTCACTTCGCGTAAATCATCATCTTCCTGCCCTTATCCCGTGTTATTTGGGGTCGGCGCAACACGTTTTTTTCTTCCACTCTGCCCTGTTACTCGTCATACTATCACTAACTTCCTTTTCTTTCATATCACTCTTCACACAATCCATCCATCTTTTCTTTGGTCTCCCTCTCCCTCTCCATCCATCCACATGTAAACTCATAACTCTTTTAGTAACATGCATTTCATCCCTCCTCTTCACATGACCATACCAAGATAAACGATTCCCTTTCAACTTTTCAGTCACTGGCGCCACTTTCAAACTTCCCCTAATATATTCATTTCTCACTTTATCCATTCTCGTCACACCACACATCCATCTTAACACTTCGCGTAAATAAACAGTTTTTATTCTTTCTTTCTTTCTAATAAATGATTTAATTTTTTCGCTAGCCTAATTCCACTACGCTTTCACTTTCTGGTTCTGGCAAAATTTCTAGCTCGAAATAATAGCTTATTTTTTTTTTTTACTTTTATTTCAGATATGAAACACGATGGTCTCAAGACCTTCCTGGAACTCCTCATAGACAGCTCTGGTGGGCACCGCGCCTACACCGACGTAGAACTGCGAGAAGAAACCCTGGTGCTCGTACTGGCCGGTACTGACACCTCTGCAGTCGGTACTGCTTTCACAACCATGCTGCTGGGCAGATATCCTGATGTACAGGAAAAGGTTTATCAAGAGTAAGTTGGTTAAGTTAAAACAACAACATACTTAAGTGGCAATGGGCAGGGCATATTGCACGCAGAACAGATGGCCATTGGGGCCGAAAGGTCTTGGAGTGGCGACCGCGTACCGGAAGACGCAACGTAGGAAGGCCTTCCACAAGGTGAACCGATGACCTAGTCAGGATCGCTGGAATCCGATGGATGCGAGTCGCGCAGGACCGAGAAAGGAAGACGAAGGAGGTTTTTTTTTTGGTGTGACTGGAAACTGACCCCAATAAAATTGGTAATAACAATAATAAATCATTTATTTTCAGGCATCTTGGCCCATAGATATGTACCTAACAGACTAACATACATAAAGTAAATTAAATATAATTTATTGTTGATAAATAAGACTTATGACTTATGATGAGCGCCATTGTACATACGTCTTACAACTTGAGTTACCTTGAAAAACGCTTAATTGTCGTTTTTTACACTCGGGTGTACGAAATTTATTCAGCCGAAAATTTTAGTCTCTATATCTTCGTTATTCCTAGGAAAATCCAAGAAAAAGTTTTTTTATTTCTTTTTATTTTATTTTTTGGTGATTTTACGTAAAAACGCACAATTACGTAATAATAATACCCCTGTATGCACGAGGGGTTAAAGACTAGTGCTCACAGTTATTCTATAATTTACTTTTTCAGGTTGCAGGAAGTATTCGGGGATTCTAAAAGACCTATTGCTGCGGAAGATCTTCTTCGATTAAAATATCTGGATGCCGTGATAAGAGAAACTTTGCGTTTGTACCCACCGGTGCCAATAATTGCCAGGAAAGTTGATAAAGAAGTTACTTTACGTAAGTGTTGCGAAACAGATTCTAATCGTCATTCCTGCTCTTAGCCCAATTTATTATCTGTGATCTCAGATTCACCCTCTTTTTAGACATTTCATCTTTCATACAGTCCGGTTCAGTATCGGTTCTTACGTCTTTTTTACCCGACTGCCAGAAGGACTGTTTGTATGTATGTGTATTTCATTAGGACGTCCTAGAGCCTAAACGGAGGCAAAGTGACTTGATTGGAACATTCAACATTCTTCATTAATTTTTTTACAGACGAGTTTTTTGACACTCAACTTTTTTACCCTTTCACATTCATATCAGATCAATATTTTCCTAGAGGGCTTAAATTAATTGTTATACGAAGCTCGAATTTAAATAATAATAATAATAATAATTTATTCATTCAGACATCATTCGATCCAATTTTTAGTAGAAAACTTATCATCTAGGTGTTAGTAAATTAAAAGATTAAAAATTTCACATTATAATTAGTTTAACCCTACTCCATCAGAACCCTAATAAAAAAAATATATAATGAAGGGAGTATTGACTTCTAATACAATTAGTATAATGAGGAAACACAAGTTACTAAGTTTTCTTACCCGTTTCAGCATCCGGAGTAACCCTAGTAGAGGATTGTGGCCTAGTGATCAACATCTGGGCTATACACCGCAACCCTCGGTATTGGGGAGACGACGCGGAGCTGTTCCGACCTGAACGGTTCCTCGACACGCCGCTCTCACATCCCGCTGCCTTCATGCCGTTCAGCCATGGACCCAGAGCTTGCATTGGTAAAAAAATATCCATTCCTTTCATGCAATATTTCTTTTTCAAACCTTTTTATGTTGTTACGTCTGAAAACTACATCATAATTTCATAATTGACAGGCCTTTTTGTCTAGTTGTCTGTGGCCCTGACTGTTATGTCAGAGGCCGCCAGGACAAATGTTTGTGTGATGAGCACGATCATTTTTTCTGTGTCTGGGTGTAATTTATCTATAGTATGTAGGTACTTAGAAATATATAAGTATATATATCAGTTGTCACAAACTTTGCTTAGTTTGAGGAAAACCAATTAAAAAAATTAAAATTAAAAAATCCTTCTCAGATCCAAAAAAAAAATTACAGTTTATATTTTTTCAACAACGCTACGGTCATTATTCGAACTCGGTGTCGAAATGATGTCATACGACTTTTAACCCAGTGCGCAGAAATATTTAATTATTATCCTGACTTTTCCTATATTTGATACTATTAAAGTATTTAATATAACTATTTGTTATGTGTGTCATTGTTAGCGAGATGGGTAACAAAACATTTTACAAAAACATATAACCGACTTCAATACAAAATACCCTATTTTTTACACTTTTTATTTTTGGTATTCCTACCTCTCACCTAAACCTAAATAAAGTGCAAGTTCTATAGTAAGTTACCCTTACAATATATCCATTACAAGTGTGGCTATAAAATTTGAAGATTTCCTTCGATTTCTCTAGAATCCAATAATTAGGTCCTGACCTGATGACCATGCAATGGGATCACCAAGAAAGTATACACTTTCAGACAAAAACGAAGTAATTGGGGAACAATTTACAAATAGTAAAACTAAAAAGATTCCGACGAATTGAGAACTTCCTTCTCTTTCGAAATCGGTTAAAAAGAACAGAATAAAAGAAGAAATCTTATTGGACTGACCCTAAGTAACATAGTAAAAGGCTCAGATGATGATGAACTTGTCTCGCATTCTTCCAGGTTATCAATACGCGATGATGTCCATGAAGACAGCATTGTCGGCCCTTCTCCAGCAGTACAAGATCCTGCCAGCCACAACAACTGAAGACTTGAAGCCTTTTAGGGTCAAATTCGACGTTATGATGAGAGATGTTGACAATTTCACCATACAGCTTGTAAAAAGACAATAATTATATATAATATAGAATATGTAGTATAAAGAATAGATATATGTATAGATAAAAAAAATTGATTTCTTACCCAATGATTTCTCTATTAGAAAGTTATATCCTTGAAAGTGTGTGTGAATGCTATTTTTTCAGTGCATTAAATAATATATTTAGAAATATTCAACTTTTATTATTTATTAAAACTTTATGCACTAGTAAGAAACACTGTACAAAGGCGGATTTAATGCCTTAGGCATTTTCTACCAGTCGACCTTAGGGTGGTGCAGAAATATAACATGGTAAGTGCAACATAATGATAAACTAGGTTAGAAATACAATAATAAATATATACTTAGATACATACATACAAATTAACAATGTTATTATGAAAAACGAATCCAACAAATGAACCCAACTTCGTGCGAACGTATTCACGTGCCTTTTCATTAAACCCCAAGCAAACGCCGACGTTCGCTCTCTCATTGTCTTTATATTGTGTCTCTAATTACGGTATTCGAAAGGTTAAAAGTGAACCGACTGGAAACCGTCCTGATGTTCAGAGGGAGCGCGTTCTAAAGAGAGATCGCCTGGACAAAGAAAGAGGACTGGATAAACCCAGAGCGATGTGTGGGACATCGTAATAGGCGATTATTGGTAGATCGGAGATTTTTAATATGACCAGAGCAAAGAAGTTGAATTTGAGAAACCAAACAGGAAAGAGAAGAAGGTTTATCCAGAAAATAAAACAGCGCTATCAAGGCTCTTAGCGCTCTACACTGACGGATGGGTAACCATTTTAAAAGTGATCGTTGCTCAAATACATACTACTTTTGATTTCCCTCTTTCCGTGCTGATCAAGCGGAACTGACTTTCCAGGACTTTTGAAGTTTTATCTATCTAAGAGGGAGTGAATCGTAATCTAAATACGTGGACCTATTGCGGAGTGGTGGTGGAACATTGCACTTGTACAGGAAAGGGTTTTGAGTTTGATCTTTACAAGATGAAGAGCTTTTTTCATATTATCAGATACCATGGCCTGTCCTGCTGCAGGAGCGCAGACCACATAGCACGGCACACTATAGCATCAACGACATTATTCGTCGAGCTCTTGTCACCGCCGGCGTACCCGCCTTATTAGAACTTAACGGCTTGGTATTTGACTATGGGAAGAGACCAGAAGGAAAGACGATATGGAAAGTGGGTAGGCCTCTGATGTGAGACATAACTTGTGACGACACCCTTGCGCGATCCCATCCTAGTCCGGCGAGCTGCGCAGGCGCTGCCGCTGCAGCTGCTGAGACCCTCAAACAGCGCAAATACTGTAAGCTTATAATTATAGTTTTGAGCAGTTTGCACTCAACCTTTTTTTGAATTTTTGATTAAATAAATATGAAAATAAAGATTTTAATCATGAAACTTAATTTATTAAGTATTCAAGTTATACAGCATTAGTTGACAAGATGAATGAAAATTTAAATAAGCTAGTCAACCTTTCTATTTTATTTGAATCACTTTCTTCTTAGGAGCTTAATCAATTCCAATACCCAATGAGGGAGCGTGACGAAGTGTGCAAGCACTCCAAAGATACGTAGTTTCAAAACCTCTTGAAGTTTTATTTAGTAATAGTCTGACAAACTTCTCCGCATCACTAAGGGCAGAGATCATCTACAAGGACTTCCACACACACACACACACAAAAGTAAAAGAAAGTCATAATATAGTCAATACCCTTTATTAATTGTGCTTTTACTTTTCGTATCAAATTATCATCAGCTAAACAAAACAAATATGGGAAGTCCAACTTTTTATGGAATGGGCTATGACTTCTTCACTTTTATGAGCTGAAGCCGTGAAATATGATCACCTGTATACCAAAATATTTTACAAAAAAAAAGCATATCATTTAAATTCTCAAATCAAGTTGTACTTCAAAATCATCTACATCTTTCATCATGATGTCAAACTTCACTCTCAGTTCACTTGAGCGATTCTTTGCTTCACTTGATTCGTTCTTAGCTTCTCGTAAATCGGTCTTAGCTGCACTCACTTTGTTCTTTACTTCAGGTGGTAAGACGCGGTACCGACGCAGTAGTGTCGATACAGCCGTCTTCATTGACATCATGGCGTATTGATATCCTGAAAAAATATAATGAGAATTTTCATAAAAAGTTTACGTGATAAATCAATAATTTCTGGTTTGTATGCGTGTATAAGTAGGTTATTTAGTTCGATCTCGTCTATATTTATTTATTACGTATTTTATTGTACACCTCAATCCTCATAATGTGGACAGGATAAACATTTACAAAAACTAAGTGTACAATCAAATGGGCGGTCGCACAAGGCAATCTCTTACGGACTGAACAAAATGAGTTAGATTTGGACCTGTACCATGACGTTCAACGTAAGATTGTTTCATTCTTATTTCAGTGTGGGTAAGAGAGAGAGTTATGTCTTACCCACACTGGCTCTCTTACCCACACTGAAATAAGAATGAAACAATCTTACGTTGAACGTCATGGTAACCCTGTTGGGTTCCGCCCCAAAGTATACAAATAACTTAAATAACATTAATTACATATAATAATAAAAATACATTTATAAATCCTGTCGTAAAATGAGACTAGAGTATTATTGGAGCATTCCTTAAAAATAAGTCTTGCTGTTGGTTCAGTTACCCTCTAAATAACAAAAAAAAAATAGTTTAATACAATAGCAAGTACGGTAAAGAATTCTGCCCACTACACCAAATAGTGCCTATCATAACCTTGCTAGGAACGTATCAAGCGCGGAAAAAAACACGATATAGAATACTATACCTACTAGAACAACCCCCCTAGCCAAGTTACGATCGTTTCGTTTACGTCGAACGCCTCGAGTGTTCTGACCACGTGACAGCGTTGAGATGACGTCAGAACAAAGGAATCGGAGGCGTGGCCTACTCGAGGCGTTCGACGCAAACAATACGATTGTAACTTGGCTAGGGGGCATATATTACCTATCATCTGCGTATCATCTCTACATCCTCGTACCATCCGCATTTCTTGTTCATTCCCGTTCTCTCATTTGTACCTAGTAATTCATTCATGAGCGAGTGAATATACTCGATAATATAAAGAAAATTATTTCCTACATTATTAAGTACTTTTCTTTTTTTTTCTCGGGTCGGTCGCCCAAGGGACTGGTAAGGTAGACCGGGATGTAACACATTGGATCAACGCAGGATGGATGAAATGGCGACAGTTCACGGGAACAACGTGTGACCCACGGATGCCCCTCAAGTTGAAGGGTGAATGTTGGGCTGTGAAAAAGACGGATGAAAAAAATTGCACGTAGCGGATATGAGAATGTTGAGATGGATGTGTGGTGTGACGAGAATGGATAAAGTGAGAAATGAGTAAATTAGGGGAAGTTTGAAAGTTGTGCCAGTGACTGAAAAGTTTAAAGGGCATCGTTTGTCTTGGTATGGTCATGTGAAGAGGAGGGATGAAGCGCATGTTACTAAAAGAATTATGAGTTTACATATGGATGGATGGAGAGAGAGAGAGGGAGGTCAAATAAAAAGATGGAAAGATTGTGTGAGAAGTGATATGAAAAAAAAAGGGAGTTAGTGATAGCGTGATGAGTGACAGGACAGAATGGAAGAAAAAAAACGTGTTGCGACGACCGCAAATAACACGAGACAAGGGCAGGAAGATGATGAGATGATGATTATTATCTACATTTCTACCACGTCATTTAACTGATTTAAATTTGTCATCATTCATAATTACGCTTGCCAATTTAGCCACGTCGCAAGTCATGTAAACTTATCGGCACAGTCAAAATATAATGCTGTTGATCGTCAAATTTAAATAGTTTAGTTTTTACCTGATACTTTCCTAACACGGTGTTCTCGGCATGATTTTGCTAAGGTAAGGTATAGTGGGCAGATTCCTTTACTTTAGAATATTTTAGAAAATATTAAAGTTCCATTACACACTCTACCTAAGCAATTCCTGGGCCCATAGCTGAACGGCATGAAGGCAGCGGGATGCGAGAGGGGCGTGTCGAGGAACCGTTCAGGTCGGAACAGCTCCGCGTCGTCTCCCCAGTAACGAGGGTTGCGGTGGATGGACCAGATGCTGATAATTAAGCCACAGCCTTCTACCAAGGTTATTCCTGAAGCTGTTGAAATTTATTCATTAATTTTTGGTTTCGATTATTGAAGAGAGAAATTATAAAAGTAAAGAAAAAAATAAAACCCCTACACTAATTACAACTAATTAAAAACAAACTAAAACATGGCGTCAAAAAACTCTTCCACATCGCTGTCGACTGGTAATGTGCCCAAAAGACTGACGGTATTATCAAGCTCTATGACAATGCGTATCCTCTGTCCGAGGTAAAAGCCAGCCCTTGGGTCACGTGAAGTGTCAACTAGATATTTCAACAGGTCTTTTCACAACTTGTGAGCACTCGGACCCCACGACCCGAGAGTTTCCACCCCAAACGGTTCGAAAATATAACATCCAACAAGGCTATTATTTTTCCGCTGCTTTAGGTTCTCCTTGGTGTACATTTTAACTAATAAATATCATCATCATCATCATCATTTCAGCCGAAAGACGTCCACTGCTGGACATAGGCCTCCCCCAAGTGCCGCCACAATGAACGGTCCTGTGCGTCTCGCATCCATCGTACTCCCGCAACCGTTACCAGGTCATCGGTCCACCTTGTAGGAGGCCTTCCAACGCTACGTCTTCCAGTACGTGGTCGCCATTCCAGAACCTTTCGGCCCCAACGGCCATCCGTTCTGCGAGCAATGTGCCCTGCCCATTGCCACTTAAGTTTGGCGATTCTTCGTTTTACTAATAAATATAATATATACAAACTGAAAACAATAATATATAAAAACGGGTAGATAAAGAACTCATTGGGCATTTTTTGATGATCAATGGGAAAAATGCCGCAATACCGTTGGATAGCAAAGCTGATTGGTTGACCGTTGAAAAGCCCAGCCCTCTGATCACGCGAAGAATATTAGAGTTAGCTATATTTTATCTTTTTTGCTAACTTTTGTAGCTATCAATCCTAGCTTTTGACAGAGCTACGTTTGTAGGTTCAGGTAGATTGCAAAATTATTAGTACAAACTAAAAGTGTATACCTAATACTTATAAACTATGAAGCACTTTGTTTTATAAACTAATTTGACCTAATTATTTTACTAATTTCATTTTAATGTATTCCATGACAATTTGATGTAATTATTGTATTTTAACTGTACACCAAATTAATAACAAGAATTTTGTATGCCACATTGGCGGGACACAACAGAACCTGCAACTAAAACAACATCTTATGAACCAATAATTCACAATAAACGATTTGGATTTGAAAATAATTAATACTCGGATTTAAAAAATAGTAAAATACTTACGCAATGTAACATCTTTCTGGACTTGTCTGACAATAAAAGGTACAGGTGGATACAGCCGCAGCGTTTCCTTAATCACTGCTTCAAGGTATTTGAGGCGAGGGAGATCTTCAGGGGTCACAGGCCTTTCCGAATGGCCAAACACTTCCTGTAACCTGGGAGACATTCGGTCATTTATAGCGCAGTGGTTTAATAGTTATGTTTTTAGGAACCATTGTGGTTCATGGCACAGAACCATTATGTTAGAGAAAAAAAAAACTGCGGAATACTTCTAAAGAGTCACCGGGACCCTGAGGCTCAAAGGACAACTCTTTAGTAACGTTTTACTTTTATTGTAGAGCAGTGGTGGCCGAGTGGATTATGAGTGGTAGGTCGCGAGTTTAAACACAGCCAGGCGCATTACTTTTTGTAATTTATGCTTTCAAAACGGTGAAGGTAAACATCGTGAGGAAACCGGCATGTCCTTGAACCAAAATTTCAAAGACGGGACATTACCAACCCACATTGTGCCTTCGTGGTGGATTACGGTCTTTTTTAACCGACTTCTAAAAAAGGAGGAGGTTCTTTAACCGACTTCTAAAAAAGGAGGAGGTTCTCAATTCGGATGTTTGTATTTTTTTTTTATGTTTGTTCGCGCATAACTTCGTCACTTGCCAACCGATTTGTAAAATTATTTTTTTGTTAGATAGGGTATACT
The DNA here is from genome assembly GCA_949316375.1 of Mythimna vitellina. NCBI lineage: Eukaryota > Metazoa > Arthropoda > Insecta > Lepidoptera > Noctuidae > Mythimna > Mythimna vitellina. Next base: position 1,726,022 of record OX438688.1, read on the forward strand.
TCCCAAATGGTCCCATAATCACCAAGTCAGGATCTGATGATGGAATCTTGGCGAAATCGAGGGAACTCTTCAAATATTATAGGCAACTGCATAGTGATTTTGGTATTTTCATCGAGAACTTCGAGAATTTACAGTCAAAAAGTAACATTTGATGAAGTGGAACTGATAAAGAAGATCAGAAATGGTCAACGGAACTTCATACTCGCATAGATATCACAATGAAGATAGTTAAACGACTATGATAATACAAATAAATTGTTGGTTCTGAATAGTTCCGTTGAAAATGGTATCATCAAATTGATCTGATGATGATGATGGAGCCACAAGGTAGGCACTGGAACTCCGTCATTAATCAATGTAACCTAGCCGTGTTTGGGCTTATTAGAATTGTCATGAAATGCACTTTGGCTATTAGGTACTATCGAACTGATCTGAATATGGAGCCGGAAGGTGGAAGGTAGACACAGGAACTTCATAATAAAACAATGTAACCTAGTAGTGTTTGGATTCATTGGAATTGTCATGAGAAATAGGCACTCTGTTTATATGTATCTCAACTAAAAAGTGTGAAATAAAAAACTTTTTACAAAAAAAAGATAACCGACTTCACTAAAAAAACACTATAAAGATTAAAATAACTTTAATTTCGGAAGTCGGTGTTAAATAAGATACAAATAATACCGAGAAACACCGACTTCCGAAATTAAAGTTAAGACAACAAAAATCAAACAATGGTCAACGGCTGCCACCGCCCCATGTCGACGGCTGTAGTTACCTCTGCCGTTGGCAATATGGTGTGTATGAGCTCTTAGACATAACTCTCAAATCCGCTCCACCGAGAGCAGAAGCAAACGGTTGATTTCTCATCCAAAAAAAAAGACAATGCAAAAACTCCACTATTTGCTTAGCTTGATGACATTATTTGGGGCCGATTTCCTTTACGTCGTATCGTAAAAATCTGCAAACTCCCACGACGCATAGGAAGAACTTACGAATTGATTCGCATCGCACATTGTATGGTTACCTGAACGGATACTTTGCCGCACGAAATTGCATCGCAATTCGCATCGCAGGTTTCTGCGATAAGGCGTCGTATCGCATTGCAGTTTTGAGTGAGAGCCAGTTACTGAGCTGCTTCGTCAAGCATGACATTAAAGTTTTCTATCTTTTGGTTGTAGTTTGCGATCACGATGCACGTCCTGCTATGTTACCACAAGCTCCGACGAGTGTGTGGGCATGTGATTTTCAAGTCTTATCATCACATGCCTGGACTATCATAAGCACAAAAGACTTTTTTGACTGGCCTGTTGGTCTAGTGGTCAGTGGCCCTGACTGCTATGCCGGATGTCGTGGATTCGATTCTCACCCAAGACGAATGTTTGTGTGATGAACACGATTATTTGTTCTGTATCTGGGTGTAATTTATCTATAATGTGTAAGTATTTAGAAATATAGAAGTATATTTATCATTTGTCTAGTACTCATAGCGCAAGCTCTACTTAGTTTGGGACTAGATGGCGTTGTGTGATAGTTGTGAAATATAATTATTATTAGGTACTTACTCTTTGTATACTTTCTCCTGTACGTCTGGGTATTTGGCCAGCATGACTGTGGTAAAAGCAGTTCCAACTGCTGAGGTGTCAGTACCAGCCAACACAATGACCAAGGTTTCTTCCCGTAGTTCTACGCTGCCATAGCCTCCTGGAGATTCTATGAGCAACTCCAGAAAAGATTTCCAGTCCTGTTTGTTTTCTAAGGTAAAATAAATACTTATCTCATTTCTCTTATCAAAAATATTATTTTAATTGAAGGATTCATATTATTAGGTCATTGGTTAGAATAAAGCAAGCTTGACGTAACAGTGGCTGGCAAGATCTCAGCACCGACTATATTGTTTATGAAACTCCTATACTTTTAGACTTAGTTTTTTATTTTTATTTGATATAAACTAGTGCTTGACTGCAGCGATCCCACCTGATGGTAAGCAGTGATGCAATCTAGGGTAGTTAGGTACAGTAACTCACTTTGGCTTGAATTCGATTCCAGTTTTTCTTTTTTCAGTGATTCACATTTTGATGCAATAATCTGTAAATAAAGGTAATACATGTAAATATTTTAAATAATTGTTAGTATCATAAAAACTCATTACTTTAAGATTTCCAAAATATTCGCAGCACATGCTAGAAAAAATTCGTATTCACATTTTTTAGCAAGATGTTTGTTGAACATTGTAGATTTAAAGCAATTATAGGACACCTCTCTCGATGTATTAAAAGCGAATACAGAACCGAAGAATGAATGGGTAATCCACAAGCTAAAGATTATAATAAAATTGATTAGGTATAACAAATGTCGGCGCTTCACATATGCGTGGATAACCGCGGGGAAGGCGCGGGGGCTCGGGATACTGAAACCGATGCGCGCCCTGCCTCACACGGAGCTCACAGACATAAGCTACTCCGGGCATTTCTTTTGTACGGTCTTCTTAATTTTGTAAATGTTAGTGTGGTCCTACACCTATATCTATACAATCCAATCGTTTCATTATAATATATTCCACAACTATCACACAACGCCGTCTAGTCCCAAGCTAAGCAGAGCTTGTGTTATGGGTACTAGACAACTGATAAACATACTTATATATTTCTTACTACTTATATATTATAAATGGTAAGAAATTATATATTACATATTTCTACTTATATATTATAAAGTCCCAACCGAGTCTATTCAGCTGTATTGTAACCAGTTTTGTATGAAATCTAAAAAACCTCGTGTCATTTTGTAGTAATTAATTCTTCTCCAACGGTATGCAATATTAATGAATGGATTAATAAATTCGCTCACCTTGTTCATAAAATTCCAAATTAATTCTTTGCTGCGTGAATGCAACGCAAAGTTTGCAGTACATAGGAATTTGTAAATCTTATCATTGTATAACCAGGGCTGCAACATGCGCTTGGCATCCAAGCGACAGCAGTTTTCAAAGGCCTTGAGGAAAGGTTGCTCGGGTTTCTGTTGTACATTCAACTTTATACCTAATGTCGTTTCTGAAAAGATATGAAAAATATTCTTTAGGACTCAAGTAGCTGCAGTCTGTTTGCCGATGATATTATTGTGTTGGTTGCAAAGAGTAGCCTAGAGGTCTAGAGCAAATTAAAGGTGTGGTGGCACAGACTGGAGAGTATTGCCTAAAATTGAGCAAAACCAAAATGGAATACTTGTTCTGCGATTTGTGTACCTACAACATTTTTTTTTAGTATATGCGAAATTAAAATATGGGGTGGGCGGAGTGGTCTGTCATACTTTAACTGACTAAAATCACCCCGGTGTTCCTTTTTTCACTTGTTTCGGAGGCTGCGGGTGCAATGTGACATCCACATACTGACTGAATACTTTAGCTTCACACTTTCTTATACAAGAAAACTTACGTCAACCTTCCACTGCTACGTCGGATAAGCACGGAGAAGTTTGCAACGTTAGTGGCGTAGTTCATTTGTTTGCTAGCCACGCATCCATAAACCGTGTTAACATGTTTGTAATTTCAGATAAAATTATTGATAATGAATATATGACTATGACTATACTATCCATGCGTAGCAAAGCCGCTAGTGACAATGGATAATCCTGCGTACATTTTCATACAATATAATGCTTAAATTTGCTAAGCACATCTTCCGGACTTTAAAGAGATGAGCCTCAAAGAACCCATACGCTAAGGCTAAACCAGAAACCATGAAGTACTTCATCAAAAGCATATACCGCAAACAGAATCCATAGTGTAAGCTGTGATGTACTTCCACACGGAGAAGGTTCCTTTACCAGCGGCTGTTCGAAGTTGATCCGCCATGATGCTGCTCTGACGAGAGAACACCTCCACAAAAGAGTTCAGGTTCTTCTGGCTGAAAGTCGGAGCTAATAGCTTTCGGCGGGGACGCCATATTACTACTGAAATAGTAAAATTGGCAATATGTCTATCCTCCTCAATCTATATACAAGGTATCTCACAAACGGATACCATGGATCCTGTACATGATTCTGGATCCCCCAGTGGTGGATTACGTCAGTTTTAACCTTTTTAAAAAAAATACTTTTTTTTTCAATTTAAACTGTTTAAAACCGTTATTCTAACATTTTTAGTGTAAAAAAATGAATGAATTACTTTTAAATTTAAAAATATCATCGGGGTTGATTAGAATAACGATTTTATCAACCCCAATGACTATTTAATTAATTAATTTTTAATTAAAAAATAATACATTTTTCGTTTTATCATCGGAGTTGGATGCACGCCTCCGATTTCTTTATTCTGACGACATCTCAACACTCAGTCACGTGGTCAGAACAAAGAAATCGGAGGCGTGGCCTACTCGAGGCGTTCGACGCAAGAGAAAAACGAAACGGTCGTAACTTGGCTAGGGGGGCAAGTGAGATACTGCTGATACTGGTCAAGCGCAAGCTTACCCATAAAAAAATTTAGAATGACCGTAGTAAGTGTTTTTTGAATATCTAGAACTGACCTGGTGCAAATATGCTGCCGTTTCCTAATAGTACTCTGAAGAACTTGATGATATCATCCTTATCTAAGCACGACTTGATAAGAACTTCCGCCGCTTCAGAATCGGCCACCACTGTAAGTAAAGTTAAGTTAAGTTACTGTTGAAATATCTGCCACAAGATTTGAAACAAAAGCCTTACAACTCGTCGTACGGCGAGTATCCGTCCTTACATTTTTAACGTATTCTTTTCCCTTCCTCCACACCTTGCTTTTAAAGTTAGAACATTATGGGCTAGGTAAACTTGCACTCAGCTTGGTGAAATCGTATTTAAATGACAGGCAACAGCAAGTTCAAATGGTGTCAATTCTCAAGGTTTGAAAGTCAAAATAGGTGCACCACAAGGTTCAATATTGGGACCTTTCCTCTTTTTTGTATATATATATTAATGATCTACCGCATCTATTAAAAAAACAACCACATATTGTATTGTTTGCTGACGATACGTTGTTATTTTTTAAGATCTATAGACGTTCCACAAACCTTAATGACATAAATAACGCTCTACAGCAGGTCCAAAACTGGTTCACTGCTAATAATTTAGTATTATATGGAATAAAGTTAAGTGCATAAGATTTGCGTTACCGAATGTTAAAAGTAATAACTCCGACATAGTACAACAAGTAGTAGTAGTGAACAAGGAGAAACGACTCGAATTCGTCGAGAACACGGTTTTCCTGGGGATCACGCTTGACTCATGGCTACAATGAGGTCCTCATTTAACATCTTTGGCAGGTCGGCTTAGTTCAACAGCACAAATGCTGTCAGAAAAATCTGTCAATTTACTGATGTAGATATCGCGAGATTAGTCTATTTTAGTTACTTTCATAGTATCATGGCTTACGGTATTTTGCTATGGGTTCGGGCTGCAGACATTAAGTCTATTTTTATGCTGCAGAAAAGAGCTATCTGAGACATATATAATCTTTTCAGGTGCTATTCTCTTAGGGAACTATTTAAGAAAATAAACATCCTTTATGAAAACATTATGTATGTTTGGATAAATATTCATCTTTTTACTAAGACAAGTGATAAGCACAATTTTAATACTAGGAATAGGAACAAATTAGACCTACCTCGATTCAGATTGGCTAAAGTACATAGTCCTTTTATGAGTACCGTGTAAAATTTTATAACAAAATACCACTCAAAATTTTACAACTAAATGAGTTCTAAAACATTCATTAAACATTCGTTATGTAAAGAAGTATATTATAAACTGGAAGATTGTATCCTTAATAAAAATGCTTGGCTAAATGCCGGTCCTGCTCCACAGCCAAAGCCACTTTTACACCTCCCACAGGTCTGCAACCTCGTGAACCAAGTCTTTCTTCCACAGCTTTCATGAGGTTATCGTCATAAGGGATTGCTATATGACCAATTAATGTACGATGCTCAAATTGACCTAGCATCAGGCTTATTGGACCTATCTACCAGTGAAAGTCTTGCCAAAATCAGTTTTTAAAATAAGCCGGTACAAACGGACAGATTAAAAAAAATGTTTTTTTGTTATATGTATCAACACTTCAATTTTAATTAAGAATAAATGTGCCTATGTAGTATTATAATAGAGTATAGCTTACTTTATTTGGGAAGCTAAGCTAAGGAGTTCTAATAAATTACTCAAGAAAAAATAAGGTAAAATTTGTAGCATTAATATTGCAAGCCTAGGTTTCATACAAGATTTCCCTGGCCTACAGACATTGAGGTATTCTCGGATTAAAAATTTTAAAGTTTTCTTACGCACAAAGAGTCGATTCCCTTGCCAATGAGATATAAGGCCGCTCTTCTCCTGTGCTTCTCGGCCAATTTTTTTTAACGTTTCCATGCGATCTGGAATAAAACAGAGTTTTTTATAATAAACCACAGAATAGTGTTAGTAAAAAACTTAAAACTAATGTTAGTGTGTTTAAAAATATAATAAAATATAATTTAATACCTGCAATCGAACTTCACACTATCCACGCAGTATATAATACATACTCGTAGATGTATGAAGTCCGATCCAGTGTCGCAGCATTGGGCAATCCCACCTACCGCACAACACGCTCAGGATGCCGTGGGAGTGGTTCTCCTCTCTTTATGCCTGCTGGCACCGCGTAAGGAACTCCGAACATAGTCCTTTCCATTGCTCTTTGGGTGACTTTAAGTCTTCTCTAAGGCCCATTATGAGTGACCACATTTCAGAACCATAAGTCATCACGATACGCAATGGCACTCGATCTAAAATCAAAACACCCAAAAATACTTACCCTCATCATCCCCCAAGAACCGATAAGTATGTCCCACGAATGGCAACGCAATACTCCTTGGAGCTAGCTGATTCGCTAATGCGATGAGTCTTCTATTCTTCCACCTAGACACCAATGTCCAAACCGTCAGGAGAGCGGCCACTAAGATCCACAACATCATTTCAGATTCACGAGATAATTGAACTAAAGCCTTGATAACTTGGTAAGATCTTGGTTTCAAAAGTTTTACGATAACACTTTTAATTTGGCGACTACTGCACATGCAAGCTTCTCGCGGACTGTGGTAAGTTTTGTATATTTTAATTTAAAATCCGTCTTTACTCTATCAGTACTTGTGTGCAGTTTTCTGTTTGAGTTTTAAGTTCAATTGTTGTGTGTACACTATCATTATGTTTTTTTTTAGGTTTGAAATCATCCAACTTCTCCTGCGCTTGAGCGGAGCGAGAGGGTATGTTAGACATTTACTGACTAAAGCCCCTTTGCCTTCACTTGGTACTTTTTTGGGTTCAATTTTTTTTTCAACAGTTTTATGCTTTTAGTGTTTATAAACCTAAACACCGAAGAAAAAACCCTGATGATAAAGATTCGTATATTAAATATATTTTTTTTTTAATAATTCCACAGCTATCACACAACGTCGTCTAGTCCCAAGCTAAGCAGAGCTTGTGTTATGAGTACTAGGACAAGTGATAAACATACTTATATATTTCTAAATACATACATATTATAGATAAATTACACCCACAAATGATCGTGCTCATTGCACAAACATTTGTCCTGGGTGGGAATCGAACCCAAAACCTCCCAAGTCCTCCTCTCTCCCGCTCAGTATAGCAGTCAGGGCTACTAACCACTAGACCAAAAAACCAGTCAAAAGAAATTAAGACGAAAATTTAGAAATTGAAAAGAAAGGGACCTCTTAGGCTTCCATCACCCTTGGATTTTAAACTGATGTTTTCAAAATCTAAAAGTACTCAGTGTTTACTTATTGACTACCAATAGTTTGTCCCTACTTACTTACGACTAAACACGTAGATATATAATGTTGCCTGTTTAGGTAATTATAACTATGTAGTAATTTTTGAATTCGTCGGGTTCACGATGTAGCGCTATGAGTTCATCTTACCCACTGCTACCTGTAGTTACCTACCGACCTACAAGTGGACACGTACATAATTTATATCCTGTTACCTGTTTAGTGAATTATAACCATGTAGCAATTTGTGCATTCATCGGGTTCACGATGTAGCGCTATGAGTTCATCTTACCCACTGCTACCTGTAGTTACCTACCGACCTACAAGTGGACACGTACATAATTTATATCCTGTTACCTGTTTAGTGAATTATAACCATGTAGCAATTTGTGCATTCATCGGGTTCACGATGTAACGCTATGAGTTCATCTTACCCTCCTTTAGGTACCTATCTACCTACGAGTGGACACGTACATAATGTTTATCCTGTTACCTATTTAGGTAATTATAACCATGTAGCAATTTTTTGTATTGACCGGGTTCACGATGTAACGCTATGAGTTCATTTTACTCGCTGTATACGAATAATACGTAAAGACATCAAATCTATTATTCTTATTCGTTGACGTACTTAAACACGTAAGTACGTGTTACAAAGACTTCATAAACAAAAGTAATGTTTAATCATTAAGTATTCTGGCTAGAATGCTGCTATTTGACGTTTGGTAGATTTTAAGTTTCGGAGTCTTTCGGCTGAAATGATGGTGATGATGATGAAATGTCCCATTCTCATAAAAACGCTACTTTTAAGTAAAATGAATGAAAAACTTTGTAACGGCTGGCCCGATCTAGTAATCAAACCCATGACCTCACGCTCGACAGTTGTACTTGCGACCACGCAACGCTACTAATGCTACCTGCATTAATTTATGTATAATTAGGGACTTATTAATTTATTATTATTTACGTAACCTACCTTGTTATTTATTCACGTGTTACCTATTCATATGATATAACCCTAAATTTATTTGGTAGTGTAAATTTCAACAGAGACAGATAAATTAGATAACCGAGATCATTAGATACTCAATTGCTTATGGTACTTGATGCAGATTAGGTAAAGTATGTAATATTTTTAAGGTATCTCTAATTTTTAACTGCAATTATATCGGCATTCATTACAGATATAGAATCAAATCAAATAACTATATACATTCACTAAAAGTATCAACTTTAGGTCTTATTTTTATTACTTATTACTTAATATTTACTTATTAATTAATAACTTTATTACTTAAGTTATGTAGATATGTGTTTACTCCAAAAATTGATAGTTATTAGAGACACAGTTGGAGTTTAAAAGCAACATGTATTATCGCCATGTAACATATCCTGCTAATCTCCAAAATATTTGAATAGTTTTTGCAATGTGACGTTATTAGTTAAGTATAATTATTATTAAGAACCAACCAAATATCGTCTTCAGGGTCAATAGCTTCGCAAACTTCAATCTTGTCAACATTGTTCTCAAGTGGGTTCCAGATGCATGCACTAGACTCTAGCTTACTTTGAACAAGCACGCTAAAAATGGAATTGATAGCACTTGTGTACTTGAAATCTTTAGTAAATCTCAAAATGAAATCCAAACGTTTAAAAACATCCTTTGAAACTGTTAAAATATAGTCATGGAAGGGTAATGTGTATGATCAAATGTGAAACCTAGATTCTTTATTGCGACTGTCATGGCAATTGTGCTGTTATTGATTTAATAATTAAAGGATACTAGGTAACATGCTCTAGAAAAAGTCACAACGAAACATTTTGATGATTTGAACTCCATTTTATTATTTACCCTCCACTCGTATACATATAGCGTCAATGTCGCGTTGTAGTGCAATGGCAATCTGCCTCAGAGTAGATTTCAAAGAACAGCTTCAAGTCATCTACATATAGTAGACTTTTACCAAAGTAAACAACAGTTGGATAGTCATTTACCAGTATCAAAAATAGTAACGGCCCAATTATCGGTCCTTGACGGACGCCGAAACGCATATATAGGGCTTTTTTATTATTGGGTGGGAAATCTTATGACATATCCCGCTCTTAGGCGGTGCGGGAGATAGTGTCACACTTTTACTGACTAAAAACCCATTCCTGTTCCTTCTTTGCCTTCGTCCCAGGGCCACGGGTTTTACTTTCACACTACCCGTGGATGTTATAGGGCTGGGATTCATAAAGAGCCAATCTAAACAAACTGTTGACGATCGCGAAATTAATCAGCGTGAAGTTAGTCGGCAAGAAGCCGCAGCAGACTACCAGGTGGAAATCCCATCTTTATTTGGAACCCTAAAGTTTCACCAACAAAATTTCATTATTAATCCTATCAAACGCTGTCTGGAAGTCAAAGTACAAAACATCCAACAGGACACCTCTTCGATCCAAAAGTCTTGATATAAATTCTACTGAGTCTGAAAATTGGTATTACCTATCTTTTAGCCTTAATTAAAACCATTTTTCTCATTATAGATATCTATTTGGGAACAAATGTATTTATGAAATACATTTTCACAAACTTTACCTGAGGATGACATAATTGCAATGGGACGATACTCCTCAATTATTTTTTTATTGAACTGAGATTCTTGCGGAAATGGTCCAATGTGATCGGATATGGGATTTCTTAAATTAAGTAGAAGATTTCTAGGATCCTTTACGGACCTTAAAAATCTTCCACTTCATTTATAAGAAACATCATACCCTAATTTATTTTAATTCGGTAACAAGACTATTTAACGTAGTGAAATAATAAATAAATTAAACATTCACAGTCGACCTTATAATGTTCCCACTGCTGGGACTCAGGCCGTAATCCACACAAGCCCAGTGCGGGTTGGTGGATGTCACATATCTTCGAATTTTTGGTTCTAGGATATGCCTCACCTCATGTTTCCTCACGATGTTTTCCTTCGCCGTTTTGGGAGCTGTAGTGATGAAATAAATTACACAACGTAATGCGCCTGGCTGGGTTTGAACTCGCGACCTACAACTCGTCAGTCGGGGTCGTTACCACTCGGCCACCACTGCTGCTGCTGAATTAAACTTTAAAATAAATAATTATATGCCTTTGTTACAAGCTTTTTTTAAAATTATAATGTTTATGTTACTTCCGAAATCAAAGTTATTTTGATACTTTTAGTGTTTTTGTTTTTAGTGAAGTCGGTTTTTTTTTTGTAATGTTTGTGTGTACATACATTAAAAAAATACTTAAAATAAATATTCCATGTAGAGCAGGTATTTTGATTTCCTATAATGAGAAAGGAACTAGGTATGTTTTGTAATAACAATTAAAACCACAGTGACCGCTCTAGGACAGTATATATTGTATTCTCTAATTATTATATTAAACCAAGCAAAACTATAGTTTTCCTAATTCTTAAAGTTAAGTATAATAATTTTAATAAACTAGTAATAATTTATTTTACAACTTCTGCTAATGGTACTTTTAAGCTAAACTGACTTTTATTTGAGTTTATCAAGATAAAAACAAATCGGGTGCCTCCGGTATGGGGGCTCTCGGGGATCGGGGCCCAATAACCAATCTCGAATTCATATTTTAAGTTGACATGTGTTCCTCAATTTTTCCTACGATCCAGCTGCACAGTAAACTTATCAGCATCTTTCATCATGACATCAAAGGTCACTCTGATTGGCTTCTCTTCTGCTTTACATCCGTTACTTCTGCTCGTGGCAGAAGACACTCGGTATCTTCTGATAAGTGTCGCTAGTGCCGTCTTCATTGACATCATTGCGTATTGATAACCTGTGAAAAGAACAATATTTGAAAATTGTCCTTCTCTATGTAAGTAATACCTATACTTAAAACTAAGTCACATTCTGTATAATGATATAAACCAGTGCCTAACTGCATTCCCACCTGATGGTGAGCCGAGAGTTGAGAGATGGTGCGTTCTTCCCGTCCAATTATAATTTAGGTGTCATCAAGGTTAGAGTGAATAGGCTCTTAATAAACTAGTGCGCTTTACCATGATTAACGATTGCATCACTGTTTACCATCAGGTGGGATCGCAGTTAAGCATTAAAAATAAATATTTCGTACTGGTAACGGAGCACGTTTTCCCTAGATGTAACCTATTTACTCTTAACATAAAGACCCCCTCGGTTTGTTATTTATCAGTACATAGGCTCTAGTAGGGAACTTCACTCCTTAGCCTTACGTTGATTTCAGTTCCAAAACGTTTTGCATCTTAAAGTGGGATACCTTCCATGTGACGATAGCGCCTAGCCGTTGATACTCCTCATCCAATGATGTGACGGGTTTGGCAGGATGATTGAGTTACAGTATTTTACAAGTATCCACGCCCACTCTCTATCTGACTCATGTAATATGGCACGAGCCTATTGCACTAACCCGGGCATAAGTTTAAACTCCAGACTGCTACTGAAAAATTCCCGAAGGAAAACCCAACGATACATTGTCTGATCCGTGAATCCAACCCAAGACTACACGCTCAGCAGTAACACTTATGCCACTAGACCAACGAGGTAGGTTACAATTTCGAGTCAGGAAAATTTTAAAAATACTAACCTAAACAATTCCTGGGTCCATGGCTAAAAGCCATGAAGGCAGCAGGATGCGAGAGCGGCGTGTCGAGGAACCGTTCAGGTCGGAACAGCTCCGCGTCGTCTCCCCAGTAGCGAGGGTTGCGCTGAGTGCCCCAGATGTTTACGAGGACTCCACAGCCTTCTACTAATGTTATACCTGATGCTATAATAAAAACAAGAAAAAAAAAAAACAATTTGAGATACAAAATGGCTAGGTCTCTTCAGCAGGAAAAAAAGACAAACAATAGTCTCATTCTGATTTATTTATCACAAGATTTTCCAAAGACACATAATCTGTAATATATAAAATTCTCGTGTCGCGGTGTTTGTGGTTAAACTTCTCCGAAACGGCTTTCCCAATTCTCATGAAATTTTGTGTGCATATTGGGTAGGGCTGAGAATCGGACAACATCTATTTTTTATCCCCCTAAATGTTAAGGGTAATCCACCCCTAAATTTTTTTTTTCAATTTTAGATAAAAAAAAAATTATATACATAGCAAAACAACGTTTACCGGGTCAGCTAGTAATATTATTATTTTCTAAGTAAGATACACAGTAGACTAAGTAGGATCTAATTTTTTGTAATTTTTTTATACCTGATTTTAATAAAGAGTTTTAAAAATCATTATCAACGTTAATTACAGTTGTTCAAATATATTAACTTCGAATTTAATCCAAACTTCTAATGCTTGTAAGTTATGGGAGCTTATTCGCGGAAAAAACTAGCGTTAGACTTATCTTACAGGAAATATTTTTTTCTTTCAGTAAAATCAATATCAGATCAATAATTTCTAAGAAAACCTGTTTATTTGTATAGTTGAAAAGGTTATGTTGGGTCCAGTTGACGACAAACACTTCCTTACTTGACTCGTAGTCAACTAAGGAAGTGTTTGGTCAACTGGACCCTTTCGAAATGGGCCCGTGGGATCACTAATCCCATTTGAATAGGCCGACCGGACCTACCGAGTCGGACTCGAGCACAGAAGGTTTCATACAAACTTATAAATGTAAATAGTTTGATTCACGAATCAAACTGAGCATTTCTATAACAACTACTTAGATAAACTATACTCTGAGGAACAAGCAGCTTTAGCGCGCTAGCAGCTTTGGACTCAGTGGAAAGGCGTGCGAAGAGGCTAATTGGGGATCCAGATTTGGTTAAGTCCAATCTTCAAAGCCTCGAGCACAGGCGCAGAGTAGCCAGCCTTTCGGTATTTTATAGGTTACATTTTGGAGAGTGTGCGCGGGAATTGCATGACTTGATTCCGCCATCTCCTTTCTACCATCGGACAACCCGACGAACAGCGAGTATCCACCCTTACGTTGTTGAAACTTCAACGGTCCGGACTAAGCATTTCGCTTCGTCGTTTATACCGCGTACATCGAAGGACTGGAACAATTTGCCTGCTGCGGTCTTCCCATCCAGCTATAATTTAGGTGTCTTCAAGGCTAGAGTGAATAGGCTCTTAATAAACTGGTGCGCCTGACCATCAATGATTGCATCTCCGCTTACCATCAGGTGGGATCGCAGTCAAGCACTGGTTTATATCAATTAAAAAAAAAAAAAAAAAAAAAAACAAATTTAATTCTGACATCGGAAAATTGTTGTCGGCTTTACTCCGTGACCATATAAGTACAATAATGAAACTGGGCAGTAGGTCTATCCGACCTATTCAAAATGTAATGATGTTGATTGATCCCGTGGGTCCATTTCGAGTGGGTCTAGTTGAGAAAAATCTAGGTGAAGGCTATTTATAAATTAAGTCACACTTTAAGGAAAAGATTGTATTACTGCTAACCATCAGGTGGGATTGCATTCAAGCACTAGTTTATATTAAATAAAAAAAGAAACGTAAGTTTAGTGACGTCACTTTTCAAATAGGTATTACTTAAAAATATTTCCTTCTCGATCTGTATGATCCTATATTTTAAATTATTTTGTTGGCGAGTTCAACAATAATTTCAAAACATCTGTATTATTTAATAATTTATATGACGTCACGAGTGAGGGATTATCTCGCAAATACGATCACCTGTGACAGGATGCGACGGTAACAATATCATAAAATTCGTGGGGCGGAATTTAAGGATTACCCTTAAATAACACTCAGATCCCCAATAACTCAGCCATCCGCAATCACATCATAAAAATTTAAATGTTAATAAATACGTACGAAGTTTGACATCCTTCTCAATCTTCCTGACAATGACAGGCACAGGGGGGTACAGCCGCAGCGTCTCCCGGACCACTGCATCCAGGTACTTGAGATGAGGCAGGTCCTCAAAGCTCACTGCTCGGTCGGAGTCACCGAATACTTCTCTTAATCTGAGAACAATCAGAACAAATTATAAGTTGGAGGATTATATTCAAGATAAAAATGCTTGGCGCCTTAATGCCACTAAGGCGTACAAATTGATTAGTTTGGAAATTAGTTTTTTTTTTAAAGAACAATGGGTTATTTTGTATGGAACTAGGTCGCGGGACGTCTTGTGTCAATTAAAAATCCTTCAAAAAAGGTTTACCCATATAAAAAAAAATATCTTAAAATTCTCGAAATCCCTGGAAATCCCGGGAATTCCCGGGACTTTGATTGTAGTCTGACTCGTGTCCCGGGATTTGAAATGTCGGGAATACCCGAACCCTTTATGGAATCCGTACCCACTTTGTAGCATTTTAGATAAGGTGTCGTGACATACCTACTATGGCTACAGTCAGAGGATACCTCAGGTATGTTCCCAAACTGAATAGAATGACGTATCGTACGCATCAGTTTCTTCTGTCAATTGTAGAAATGATATTAATGTAACTGTTTTACTCAATGATAGTTTCGTTTTTTAAACCATCTTCAAACAAGTTGTGACGGCGAACGTTTTCTGCAAACTGCAACTACCTCGCTCAACGATAGTCGCTGTCATTTGAGACTTGTCATCTCTTAGTTGATACCTATATTTAGTTTTTTTTTTTTACTATACTTACGTTGTTTTCACAGTCATAATAATAGCGGCAAGAAATATGTAACCGAGATCTTTGTAATACATAACATGATTGAAAAGAGTGTCCATGGGGTTTCTTGCACATTCTTCTCCATAGAGATCTACGCTTTGGAATGTGCAATCAGCATCATTTTTCTGACTGACTAGCATTTCAAAAGTACCTGTTAATGGTTTATTTGAAAAAAAAAAACTTTTTACAAAAAAAAATAACCGGTTTCACTAAAAAAAATACTAAAAGGATCAAAATAGATTTAATTTCGGAAGTCGGTGTTTCTCGGTATTATTTGTATCTTATTTAACACAAGCCCTGCTTTATGAGAACCAGACAACTGATAAACATACTTATATATTTCTAAATACATACATATTATAGATAAATTACACCCAGACACAGAACAAATGATCGTGCTCATCACACAAACATTTGTCCTGGGTGGGAATCGAACCCACGACCTCCGGCATGGCAGTCGGGGTCATTTACTACTAGACCAACAGGCCAGTCAAAATTTAGCCAGTCACAAGTCAAAAATTGCCTATAATGTTTGAGGAGAACGGATTTGAATGAAATTTGGCTGAAGTTCAATCGTATCTATAATATAACCTTGATGACAAGACTCACTCTTTATACACTTTCTCCTGTACATCAGGATGCCGCGCCAGCATAGACACAGTGAAGGATATTCCCACAGCTGAGGTATCGGTGCCAGCCACCACGATGACTAGTGTCTCCTCTTGCAACTCCAGGTCGGAGTACCCTCGGTCTCCACCAGTCGCCTCTATTAACAGCTCCAGAAATGTCTTCATGTCTTTGTCAGAATCTGGAACGACGTTTATTTTTAATAATGAATTATCAAGCGTCTTTTTATGCAAAAGCATAAAGAGATCCAGCATCATTCAATTATACAATCTCATCATTATCATCTCTCTAGATTTTTCCCAACTAGCTTAGGGTGGACCTAAGTCTAACTAGATGTGGCTGAAGATCCGTATTTTACATGGAGCAACTACCTATCAGATCTCCACAAAACTGGCCAAAACTGGGCAACACGATACTTTTGGATAGACTGATGGTCAGGTTTCCTGGCGTCTGACTCACTACCTAGGTATAATAATATTTATTTATTTTAAGACAGCTTTTGGTCCACATTATATGTTAGTACTTATTTCTATGTTAGTTCATACATTACATCACACTGTTTTTGTATTCTTCCCATTATAAATTACATAATTATTAAATTCAATTACAATTGTCACTAAATTAATTAAATGTCTTAGAAAAAAATAAAAATGTCAATAAATAAAATATAATTGATATTTATCTATATCGACTGGCAAAAATGTTTCAATGACAACCGAGAGAAACGGCTTTATGTGCTTGCCGAAGCACAGGGTTTCAGTAATGTCCTAGATAAACTTAGAAAAGTACATATGAAATCAAATTAAATCTACAATCTATAGGTACTTAAATACACTATATTGTAAAAGCAAAAGTGCCTATATTTGTTTGTTAACTTTTCGTGAAATAAATCTTGGCTCAAGATTACGATATGGTCTATTTATGTGCAGCATACTTGGGATACTGCATATTCCAAGTCTGTTTCCTTGGGATCTTTTCAGACTCTTATACGGGTGAAGTCGATGGCAATCTTTGCAAATAATAAGTAAATCCTCTTAAAGAAAACGTATTTCATCAATTGTTACTATGATTGTTTCATTTTAGTTTTACCATCTCATAAAAACCAGTGATTTCATTTCGCATGGTCATAAACCGAACGTGTGCCTACTGACTTATGTATAAGAAGATATTATTGTAGTTTGCGAGCAAAATAAAATAAATTGAAGTAAAAGTAACGGAACTAGATAAAATTAAACATGCTTCATAAAAGTGGAAGAACACTATAGTTAAAATACAGACGACTTGAGAACCTCCTCCTTTTTGGAAGTTTGTTAAAAATCCTAAAGAACGCAGTCTTAATTAGTCCTATAAACGGAAATTACATATACGCGGACTCAGAATCTCCTCCTTATTTCCAAGCCGGCTAAAAATGAGAAGCACACTACGGACGTTATTAGGATTCATCGTTTACACCATTGAACTAAAATCAATCAATACAAAGGAAATGCCAGTTCCTGGATATATACAATACAACGAAATGGAAGGACTCCCTCAGAACTTCGAAGATGCACTTCAAATCGTAGATGTATTTAAACAAGAAGATGGTCCTTACAAGAAGGGAACAAATAAACGAACCTTTAACAAAATTACGTGGCCTAGGACTACTTTTCAGACAACTACGAAACTCCGTACTGGTAAAGTTTGGACCAAACTGGACACAGAAGGCAAAAAGTGGACTTACAACACGCAGGAAAATTCTCCATCTACACAAGTCAGTCAGCGTGAAAAGCCGGTTAATAATTCATATGTCGATAATACTTACCGATATCTAA
Organism: Mythimna vitellina; assembly: GCA_949316375.1. NCBI lineage: Eukaryota > Metazoa > Arthropoda > Insecta > Lepidoptera > Noctuidae > Mythimna > Mythimna vitellina. The sequence goes on from OX438688.1 coordinate 1,743,873, forward strand.
TGTCTAATTCGTTTGTATGCACTAAATGCGGTAATAAAATTTAAGCGAATGACACATTTCGCTATAAATTGGTATTCCATATGGTGACTATGAAATATTTTTTTTTTTTTATTGATATTAACCAATGCTTGACTGCGATCTCACCAGATGGTAAGCGGAGATGCAATCATTGATGGACAGGCGCACTAGTTTATTAAGAGCCTATTCACTCTAGCCTAGAATACACCTATATTATAGTTGGACGGGAAGACCGCAGCAGGCAAATTGTTCCAGTCCTTCGATGCAACAACATAAAATACAAATTTTAATCCAAGTTATAACATAAAATGCAGTAGGTGATTGCAACAACCTAATATTCCAAAATTCCGAGGTCCACCCACAAAATATACTTATTTTTTTACAGCTGCTGCTAGCGGCTTCGCCCGCGTGAACAAACTTTGGACCCCTGTTTCATCCCCTTAGGGCTGAATTTCAGAAAATCCTTAATCCTCTCTTAATGTTTCTCAATCTTGTCTTTGTTGTTCTTGAAGCAGTATTTTATTATTCTCATTTTCTGGATTTAATTTAATTATTCTCAACAATATTTTGTAATGATGGACGCGTACAAATATATCTTTATTTACTCAGTATTCTTCAGGGAAATCAAGTATTTTATATTTCATTATTATATTTTCGAATATTTCTACATTACGAGTTATGAGTATACATGTGAATGGGTGGAGAGGGAGAGGGAGGCCAAAGAAAAGATGGATGGATTGTGTGAACAGTGATATGAAAGAAAAGGAAGTTAGTGAGTGTATGACGGTTGACAGGATAGAATGGAAGAAAAAAACGTGTTGCGCCGACCCCAAATAAGATGGGACAAGGGCAGAAAGATGATGATGATGAGTATTATTAGTATCTATTTTGCAGTCTCTTTCTGAGAACACTCGCTCGTTTATCACAATGATACATAATAATGTATTAATTACTCATAAGTTATGTACTTTATGAAATGGTTCGCAAGGCTGTATAATTATCTCTATTAGCAAGTGGTTAACCTATGTTTACAACTGGTCAGTTCTCTTGGCCCGCTAATAACCCTAATTTAGCTAACCGAACAGTTTAAAGTACAGTTAAAATGATTTATTGTAATTGTTTGAAGGCTTTGTGAGACAGGAAATGCGCCGGAGACCATGAATTGCAGTAAATGATAGATATTTAGTGTAGCTACTCACTCTTCTCGAAGTCTGTGTCGTTTTGCTTCATGGTTTTCCGTTTTGATTTGATCACCTGAAATATGAAAATTATTGTTTTTCTTTTCAAAGTGATAGATCTGGCGTTATTGTTGAACTTGTCTTAATAATGAGTTATATAACCAACTAACTTCTGCTAACGGCTTCACCCGCTTCAAAGTAGGATTTTTCATACAGGTTTGGACTCCTGTTTCATCCTCTAAGAGAGTGATTTTTTGAAAATCCTCTCTTAGTGCTCGCATACGTACAGCAATTTTGGATGAACTTTGAAATGTTAGTCAGTTTCTCCTTTTATATACGAAAATATATAGATGAAATATGAAAATAAAATTATTGTATTTTCTGTAAAAGATAGCATGGTATACATGAACATGGTTGAAGCCATCTTAATAATAAGTTACATCACCAATATACCCACCAGGTTACCCAGTAACAAGAGACAAAAACTTCTCGCAATAAGGCTAGAGAATCCATAAAAAATACAGGTACTTTATTTAAAATTATTTTGTAAGTATTTCCTATCACCCCATGCAATGCCACTGAGCCCAAAACACGTAGCACCCTTAGGAAACCCTGTGACTGTAGAAGAAAGAAATTACGCATTTATTGCGTTGGATTTCCATCGGCTGAAATGATGATGATGATGATGACAAAATATTGTACAAAATTATCACAGGCACGAACCTAATTCCGAAAAGGCCTCAACCTAACATAAGGTTTTTCCGTTTAAACACAAGGGCCTGGCTGTAAATAGTTACCTTATCAATAAAACTGCAGATGGTATTCTTGCACCTTTCGAAGCTGGTGTGGTAGGGGAGCAGCTTATACACGGCATCTGCAGCCAACCACGGCGATACCATTCGAGCAGCCATCAGTTTGCAGCACTCGTCGAATGCCGTCAGAAATGGCTCGTCAACTGTCCTTTGGGCGTTTACATTGACTCCTAGGGCCGTTTCTGTAAAAAATCGATCGTTTCAATCATTTTAGGCCTTGTCGATCACAGGTTTAGAAGAATAAAAATCGACCTCTCCAACCACAAGTTGAAGGGAGTAAGTACGTTAGAGAAGTCTTAACTCACGAGCTCCATATCTCTACGTTAGCGTCGTGGTGGAGCTTGCGCGATCCAATAATCCCTAGGTCTGTACCAGTAGATCTTTGCTTTGCCGTAACATACCTAAAGTGAGGGGCCAGACTAAAAGAGATACAATCCGCAAAGCAGTTTTGTGGCAAACTATTGGGCATTAGCAACACCACGGACCCGATCTCTTGGAAGAGTTCTTGTTTCTCATCTCTGGCCGCCCATATATTATCCGGTTCTAGTGAACACTGACGAGGAATAGAGCTACAAGAGAGAGGCGGTTGCCATTATTAGCTTGCTTGAATGAAGACTTGCAAGAGCAAAAGTGCTCGGGAGAAGGAAATATAATCTAGTAAGGTGCGAGTAGGGATCTTCACCGTACTTCCGAGACTATCCTGGTAGCCTTGGTATACCTCTCCACTTTTCAAGCACCTCAGGATATTTTGCGCTCTTGTTGCTACGCTACTTCGTGCTAACGACCATTTTTGGAAGGCTCGATGGACCGATGCACTGGCGAGGGTCGTGAGAATCCGATGGGTGCGACAGGCACAGGACTGGTCGTTGTGGCGACACTTGGGGAAAGTCCATGCCCAACAGTGGACGTCTTTCAGCTGAACTGCTGATGTGATGAAGATGATTTAAACGTCATACGTAATGTGGAACCATCACTAGCGAATTTACCACAAACGGAATCCATAGTATAACTTGTCAGGTACTTCCACACGGAGACAGGTCCTGTCCCTGCGACTGACTGCAGCTGGTCTGTCATCACGATGCTCTGCCTGGAGAATATCTTCACGAAGTTGTTCAGATTCTTTGGAGTAAAGGTCGGGGCCAGGACTTTGCGGCGAGGGCGCCAGATGGACACTGAAAAGGTTTTGAAATGTCGTTTGGTTGAAAATATATGTTTAAATTCCGGAGTTCGCTCTTTCATTGTCTTTTTATTATGTCTCTAATTACGATATACGAAAGGTTAATATTTATTATAAATTAATATAAAAATAAGTAAGATTAGATGATTTAAAGATGTTTATAGGCCTGGAGGAGAACATAGGATACTTTTTAGCCCGGAAAACCAACCTGGTGATGATGATGGAGCCGGAAGGTGGAAGGTAGACATAGGATCTTCATAATAAAACAATGTAACCTAGCAGTGTTTGGGTTAATTGGAATTGTCATGAGAAATAGGCACTCTGGTAATATATAAGTATATCGCAACTACAAAATGTGAAATAAAAAACTTTTTACAAATCAAAAATAACCGATCCTTCACTAAAAAAAAAACACTAAAGGATCAAAATAACTTTAATTTTGGAAGTCGGTGTTAAATAAGAAACAAACAATATTGAGAAACACCGACTTCCTCGCCGGCCTCGCTAAAGTCGACGCCCGTTAAGGCTAGAAAGCTAGCGAAAGACTCACCGCGGTCCTGAAACGCAAAGGGCTGCTAAAGGAACGCGAATGATTTTACTCGATAAACCTCAGACACTCACTCTCGCTCCATACAGAGCGGGAAAGTTATTGAACATATTCCTAACAAAAACATGACGTCATTATAACTTAGATTTACCTGGTGCAAATATAGTTCCATTGCCGATTAGGTTTCGCGCGAAACGCATAACATCATCTTTTTCAAGCGAAGACTTCAGGATAACTTCTAAATCGACTGGGTCTACCACAACTGCAAAATGTAAGTTTGTTTCAATATTAACGTAATGAAAATGAAAATGAAATCTTTATTTGTAAACATAGGTTTTTAAATGGTGTTACAATTAAATATAAGAGTCCCGTCTATGTTTTGCGTTTAAGCGTACAAATTAGATTGATGATTATAATCAGATTTTGTCAAATTTCAAATTACAAAAATGTCATTAATATCAGGATGATTAGAAAATAACAATATTTTAGATTATTAATTACAGTCAAAAATTTTACATATTAAACAAATTAATTGTCACATAAACATAGAGGTAATAATTATAACAATTTTATTTAAATATTTTAATTCAGTGCAATGTCAAGTTTTTACTAATGTCATAAATCGGATATACTTAGTAGTTCTAGCAAGTTTAATTAAGATAGTCATTAATAGTGTAGTAACATTTTTCAATCAAAAAATCATTTAACCATTTTTTGAACAGATCTGTATTATTAGCTTCTATGATATGTTTGGGTAATTTATTGTAGATTTTGGGTGCCATGCCTAAAAGGTTTTTGCTGAATATAGCTTTTTTGTGTCTTGTCATGCATATTGTATTTTTATAGCGTATGCTCTTCGGGCGATTATATAAATGTAGATTTGATTTGACAAAAGTAGCTACTTCATATATATAAAGACACGGGAGTGTAAGTAACTTAAGCTTTTGAAAATATGGCTTACAGCTCTCTGTATTTTGTATGCCACATATTGCCCTTATGCATTTCTTCTGTGCCCTAAACGCCACTTCTCTGTCTGGCGAGTTTCCCCAAAACATAAGTCCGTAGCGTAATGTTGATGACACATAACCATGATATGCCATTAAAAGGGTGGCCTGACTTGATATTTTCCTTAGGTTATAAAGGGCATAGGAGCACTGGCTAAGTCTTTTACACACGCCCTCAACATGCATTTTCCAGTTCATGCCTTTATCTATCCACATGCCCAAGAATTTTGTGTGATCAGTATCCTGAATACTTGTATTACCATATCGAACGTCTGGTTTTTTATTATTTGTTTTTTGTTCAAATGAGATGTAGTTAGTCTTATTTAGATTAATTTTTAAGTTATTTTCTGTTAGCCAGGATATTATGTCATTAAGGTTGTCATTAATTTCTTTTTCAAGTGTGTCATCATTTTTGCTTTAAAATAATATAGTGCTATCGTCTGCGAACAAGATCATAGGATTGTTAATGAGTTTAGGCATGTCATTAATATATATGATGAAAAATAATGGAGCAAGTACACCGCCCTGTGGTACCCCGCATAAACATTCCCGATGTTTGGATTTATATGTAATTTCTGTTTTTGTACGGGGGTTGATTTTATTGATACATGTAAATTGTTGCCGATTGGTAAGGTATGATTCAACAAGTTTAAGGATGTTGCCTCTGAAACCATATTTTTCCAATTTGTTTAGGAGTATTTTATGGCTAACATGGTCAAATGCCTTTGACATATCCATAAACAATGCAACTACAGGAGTTCTATTGTCCATATTAGTCAAGACATGTTCTACAAGCGCATATATTGCGGAATTAATACTTTTATTTTTCCTGAAACCGTACTGTTCGCTGATTAAGATTTTGTTTGTTTCTAAGAAAGAATATATACTATTATGCATTACTTTTTCGAAAATTTTAGAGAAGACCGGAATAAGTGCAATAGGTCTGTAGTTACCTGGATCTTGCCTGTCACCTTTTTTAAACAAAGACTTGATTACTGAAATTTTCAGCCTTTCTGGGAATACGCCTTTCTCAATGCAGTTATTTATAATGTGACTGAGTATTGGTGCAATAATTTGAGACGTAGCTTTAATCACTTTAGTGGTAATATCGTCATATCCAGCACTATTAGTATTCTTCAATGATTGGATTATTTTAATAATGTCAAAGGGTATCGTAGGTGTCATGAAAATTGAATTAGGATTTGTGTCAAATGTCAGTGTGTTATTATAGTTAATGTCATTCTGAAATTGATTAAAATTTATAAAATATTCATTGAATGATTCCGTTATTTGTTCTGGAGAATTTTCAACTTTATTGTTAATCTTTATGCTGCAAATTCCTTCTTTTGGGTAATTTATTTTCTGTTTATTAATGATACTCCACGTAGCTTTGCTCTTGTTTTCGGATGTATCTATAAAATGACTGTTTTGCGCTTTTTGTGTTTGCTTGACTATGTGTTTTAATCTGTTAGTGTAGGTTTTTAGTTTGTTTTTATTTTCTAAAACTTAACAAATGAACATTAATTAATTATTAATGACAGAGTATCGAGCAGTGGTGGCCAAGTGCTAACGGCCCCGACTTATGAGTCGTAGGTCGCGGGCTCAAACCCAGCATTACTTTGTGTAATTTATTTTCATCCCCACTGCTCTGAAAACGGTGAAGGAAAACATCGTGAAGAAACATTCGAAAACATGTGATATCCACCAATCCGCACTGGGCCCGCGTGGTGGATTTCGGCCTATTCCTTCTCCTAGAGAGGAGGCCTGAATCCTAGCAGTGGGGACATTATAAGCTTGATTATGTTAACGAATTAAATCTGATAAATTTATGCCTGGATTATTATTTTCCTTTGATCTGATTAATGCTATTGAAAAAATCTCGAATAAACTTCATCCAGTTTGCCTATCAACAAACACACGATTAAAGTACCAAATGTACGTTTGGTTCTCTGATTGGATAAGGGGATGCAACTCGACATACATTTTCACTGGTTTTCATACAACCGCTCTTACGCGATTATGACGTTATTACAGATTTTTCATTAGATATTTTGGAAACACAGTATCTTGTGGATACTATCTAAGCTTCTATTGAAATCAATTTATAAATTTGAGTAAAACTAATACAATAAAGACCTCTGAAAATCTGCTATTTTGCATGAACTTTGACACTTCAAAAGCCCAAAAAGTATAACAATAGAAGCCTTTGCAAATTTAATCAATATTCTTATTGCATTGATTTGAGGAAGGTTTGAACAAATGGTGAATGGGTTTCAACCAATGATCAGAAAGTTTGAACTAACCTGTGTAATATTGTCCTCCTAGCCATAAGTTAGTGAGTCCACCATTTTTGATTGCTTCACGACCCATAACTTGGAATGTTCGCATACGATCTGCAACAAAATATAACATAATTTCTCACGAGTTTCTTGAATAATATCTAACATCGTTCGTCAAATCCTAAAAACTCCACAATAATTATGTAAACTTCAGTAAAAAAAAAACATGGAATGCGCACGCAGAATACTCAAGTATCAATAGTTACCGTGGCCCTGGAACGCAAAGCCACCTTCAGCCAGAATACCTTCAGTGGCCCATTTCAGTGGGTGTCTGTACGTAAAAATCCCTCTCGTTTCAACCCAAAGGGAGAAAGGTTATTTGATAATTTTCCACCACAAAAAAAAAGTGCAAACCATTTCTCACTCGGTTCATCATTCATTTTCAAGGCCTATTAAAATACATGTACCTATATATAGAAACATGCATAAAAACTTAAAAAACAACTTAAAATAACACCGCTAAGGTCGATACTTGAGTTGGTGGCATTGGATTTAAATTATCTCGAAATATAAATTCAAGTACATATTACCCGGAAGGAATGGTAAAAGGGAATGGAAATTAACACCATGCGATCCTGGTTTGGCATTATTTCACATTTATTGTAAATTGTTCAATACTTCGTAAAAAATGGAAGCACTGTGGTTCGGCGTGCCCACAGCAGTAGCTCGCCGTCGAGTAAGGACCAGGTGGGTTACCATGACGTTTAAAGTAAAATTGTTTTATTCTTATTCCATTGTGGGTAAGAGATGGCACTAGACAACCTGTATAGCTCTATCTCTTACCCACACTGAAATAAGAATGAAACAATCTTACTTTGAACGTCATGGTAACCCACCAGGCCCGTGTCGACGGCGCGTTGTGTTCCGGTCCTAATAGATATCAGCAACATGGACGGGGCCCAGTAGGACCAATGAATACCTGCTGGGAATGGGGGATTAATCTGGGCTTGAGTCGGTAAAAGACTGACACTCCCTCTCGCTCCACCCAGAGTAGCAGGAGTTAGTTGGAAAATTTCCCACCTCAAAAAAAAAAACTCATGACTAGCCAACGATCTGGCTTTTGAACTTTTTCTTGAACCTCCGGACCACCACAACACCACATATAACAACCATCACACAATCTACCTTAATTCATATAACGACGGGTGCAAAGTAAAAAGAATTATCTGCCATTTTGCGATTTTCTCATAGTTAGTAATAATAACTGACTAGCAGTTTGTTTGTTTTTTTATTTCAAAAACATTATTGAAAAAAGAACTATTATTTCTTGAAGTTTTGACTATGAATTTTTAGAAGTTACTGCAACTATCACAAATTCTCGAAAATGCAGATAACTTTTTTACTTTGCACCCGTCGATAAAAAATCCTACTTACTCTCACCACCCCCAATAAACAAATACGCATGACCCAAAAAGGGGTAAGCTTTTATATCACATTTAATTTTACTAGCCACTTGTAGTATCTTTCGGTTCTGAAACCGTCTGACGACAAGCCAGAGGGCCACAACTGACGCAACTACTAGCCACAACATGGCTCGGTCAGCCCCCATAGACAACTGTGACGTTTACTAACTAACACTTACCTTATATAAAGTTGGTAATCAAGGAACTCGTTTTGCTAAAAATAAGTACAAGTATGAACGCTGCATTTTTAGATTCATTTATTATTTCGAAGTGTTTTTTGAACTTGAGATTATCCAATTAAATGAATCCAAATTTAAAAGATTCTTTAAACGCACATTATGTAGACAAGCATATTATAAACTGAAATATATAACCTTGATAAAAATGCTTGGCTAAAGGCCGGTCCTGCTCTACAATCACAGCCACTTTTGCCTACTACTTAGTTTTTTTTGTTTTTTTTTTTATGTTTTTATAAATATTGGAAGAGTTGCTTTTGCCCTTTTTGTATTGTTGTTTTCGTAATGGATTTTTTGTTAGTTTATTTGTCAAATGAACCTTGTAATCATTTATTACTTTTTGTATTTGGAAACAATAGCATTGTATAATGTAGAAGCACTTTTTCAAATTTTGTGAATGTGAAGTACCATGGAGCATTTTTACTAAGTTGCAACTAGTTTGACATAAACGAGCATGGCAGTTGAGAGTTTGTCATGCTCACTCAAATGTCTCGCTGATGGTGGCACGTGTTATTGGACCATTTAGTTCCCTTCAAAATGGTTGAGCTGATTGGGGCTGATGCACACCTCTTAATCGTGAACGGGTGTCGTCAGTTGAGACGGGTCATTTCTTAGCTGCCAGTGACTTATTTAAGTTTTTTTTAATTTCTTTTTTTTTCGTTTACTATCTACATTTTGCTCACATAATAGAAGCAACAAGAAATATGTAACCAAGTTTATGTATAACTCAAAATAATTATGATTTAAAAGAGTGTCCATAGATTTTCTTGCACGTTCCTCTCCATAGAGATCTACGCTTTGGAACGTGCAATTTAGCTTCACTTTTTTTTTTGGACTGACCGACCTTTGACTATTCAAAAATGTCAGTAAATGTTCTATTAGAAATAAATGCTTTTGATTTAATTTGATCTGATCTAATCCTCTACAAGGCCTCTAAAAACCTTTTTTTAGACGTTTTAGATTCACGCAAGTTAGGATGTAGTCTATAATCAATGTTAGGCAACTTGATCTCAGCTATGTTGTGGAGTGGGGAGGGCTTACATTCTTATTATTTGTAATCAAATATTTACTAGAAATGTATAGGTTCAACATGTAACTAGAATATTGCCATTTAGCCAAGTAACCATTTAGCCCTTTGGCAATTAATACAAAACACTTTCCATGTCGTAACAATTTAATAATTCGGATGATTGTCATCTGCTGTTGTTTTTTTTTTTTCTAAAAACAATATTTTTGCATATCAATTTAATGAATCAGATGAATATCATCTGCTGGAATATTGCACATCCTTGTAGGTACTACACCCCAACTAGGAAATTATGTTACAATAATAATTCAAGCACTGAAATTTTACTCAAAAGCACTTAGCTAGTTATTTTCAAAGAAATTTGCTATCGTAATTAATGTTTTTTTTTTATTATTATTGTGTGGGAAAATCATCTTATGACAAAACCCGCTCTTGGGCGGAGCAGGAGATAGTGTCAGACTTTTACTGACTAAAAACCCACTCCTGTTCCTTCGTTGCCTTCGTCCCAGGGCCCCGGGTTTCGTTTAATTAATGATATGGAAAATAATATAGGAATCGACGTACTACGCTAAGTTGGTACCTAGTGCGTCGGTATTGCACGCGTGCGTATCCACTCGTAGGTGCACACACGCATAGACAAACACGCGGCGGTAGAAAACAAGTGACATAATCAAGACTTTTCAAGAATTTATCAAAATAGGTAAAAAAAAAATATCCAAAAAAAATCTTGGTACACTCTACCTATTTTAAAAATAGCTGAAATTGATTCAGTAGCCGATTCATACTACGTTCGGGATGTGCGTTTATTATGTTACATGTTGTATAGAGCGACTGCTTAGACTAGATATCAGACCCATTTCCAAAAACTGGGCAAGTGCGAATCGGATACTGAGAGTTCCGTAGAAACTAACTTATGTAAATATGTAGTCCAATTCCGAATCGAGTTTCGATTTTTCCGAATAGAAAAAAGTTATCTTTTTTGTGACGTAACTACAAATTTTCAGATTTATTCCTATACTAGTGCTATAAGACTTTGCTTCAAGCCAAATTGCAGGGTTCTAGGTCAACGGGAAGTACCCTGTGAATATTCGATTTCCATCGGAATGTCAAATTTACGATTTTTGTGACATAAACGGCCGTATCTTTTTTTTTACGGTTTTATTTTCAACATAATACGCGTTCTCGAGAGGCCGTTTATTTTTTCATTAATGTTTTTTTTTTTTATTGGTATAAACTAGTGCTTGACTGCGATCCCACCTTGGTCCACCATGGTAAGCAGTGAGGCAATCGTTTATAGTCAAGCGCACTAGTTTACTATGAGCCTATTCACTCTAGCCTTACGGTACACCGCGTAGCACAACGCCGTACTTACGTCTATTGGACCGATAATAGAACAGGCTTGGCGGAATAAACTTTATTGTCCAAAAAACTTAAATCTATGGGCACTGTATAGTACTGCGTTCGGGAGTATTTTACGGCTCACCAACCACCATCAACAGAGTGACAGACAATTCACACAACACAACTGGTCCAGTCATCTGGCATCCTATGTCGACACATGTTATTCATTTTGATTAGAGTTTGTGCAAGTTTGTGTTAAGTAGGAATCCTTTAAACAACTTTAAAACCTTCAATTTTTTTCGGTTAGTTCTGAAAACAAATAACGACAACCTTTATTATTTACCTAGGTTGCTATTTGTATTAACTTTTAAGTATATTGACACATGAAATTTGATTTTGCATACTAAGGAAATTCCCCCTTTTCGCGCCATACAAAAAGATAGAAAAGACCAGATCAGTATCAGTTAAGTTTTGGTCTTTACGGAGATGTTGCGATCCCTCCAGATTTTGTCAGACTGAGCCATGGCGCTCTTAGCCATCGTTACTGACATTCCAATTCAACAAGTCCATTGTTATTATAATATCAATTTAATTATTAGAGCTTTTCTGCTTATAATCAACACATAAGTATAGTAGCTGACAATGTTGCTCAGGGACTACTCATCGAACATCCTCACGGCGTCCTCACCTTCCGCATGACGCAGGTTCTTACCGAACATGGCCAGTTTAGAAAGTTCCTGCACCAGATTCGTGCGGAAATAACGCCCGGGTGCCACCACTGTATGGACTGCCCGAAGGACACGGTGGAGCACACGGTAGAGGTGTCCTCCGCCCGGGCAGAGCACCGCCGTGTCCTCGTGGAGGAAATCGACGGCAACGTTCTCTCGCGCCGAGCCTTGGTACTGGCCATGGTCGGAAACGAGGAGGAGTGGCAGGCGGTAGTCTCCTTCTGCGAAGAAGTAATGCTAGCAAAGGTGGAGAACGCACGTGCAAGCGCGAGGGAGTGGCCCTCAGGTCCCAGCCGCCGAGAACCCTATCCCGATTTCCGGCCACCGTAGCCGCGCGGGCTTGCGGACGGCAAGCAATGGGTAGCTCGCCGTCCGACCGTCCGGTAACCGTGTGGACCGAGCCCAAGTCGTCGACGGTGCGTACTGTTCCACGCGCGCCTCAAGAAAATGTCACCAAACCGTAGGGGTCCAGCAGGGTCGAACCCTACTGGGGACAAGGGTTTGTTTCTATAAGAAAAACTCGGCCCTCGGATGAAGGCAAAAAAGGAACAGGAGTGGGTTTTTAGTCAGTAAAAGTCTGACACGCCCTCCCGTTCCGCCCAAGTTCGGGGGATATCATTGGATAATTTTTCCACCTACAAAAAAAACCTATTGAACATTATTAATTACTATCAATTGACTGATCATCCTGCTGTTATGTGATAAATATATCAATTCAATGACCCATGTAATGCTAAATGACTAAACTGGTATTTAATACTAGTAGTTTCCATAAGTTAACACACCACACACTAAAGGCTTGTCAATTTAAGGTTCAATCTCTAACAGTACATATGTAGATGTAGTAGTTCAAACTATTAACCGAACTATTTAGTCTTATAATGTTCCGACTGTTGGGACTCAGGCCTCCTCTCTAGGAAAGGGCCATAATCCACCACACGGGTCCTGTGCGGGTTGGTAATTTGACTAATTGCAATATCTAATTAGGCATGAGTTGGCTTACAAAGTGTGTGTGTACAAGTGTATTACAAATTTTCCTCCGGCAATTATATTCATTTTTTGTTGATATAATGAAGCCGAATAAATTAGGTATACTTCAGCTACTGCTTTTATTTAACAATTAAATATGATTTATTTGTATAATTCAATAAAAACACTTCCTGCCACGTTGTATGGCAATGCCTCTGACCGAAATAAAAGTTAGCCCTTGGTTCACGCATTAGGTACCTATTGGTAAACATATTTTTTTTTTCATGTTTTATTGGCAGTTTTGGAAAGGCCTAAAAAGGAAACCCGTAGTCCTAGAATGCAAAGGGCAACTGAAGGACACAGGTGTGGTTTTAGTCAGTAAAAGTCTGACACAATCCCCTTCCATTCACTCCACTTATCTATTGGCACACAATACCGTTGCGGACGTCTATTAGTCGATACTTGGTCGATACCGTCACCGGCCCACGCTGAAAACCAGCCCTGTGGATTCGTCGCATTTTACATGTGGACACGGCATTATGCTAAGCGTACGGCCCGTTTTGCTCGGACGTGGCGCATACATATGTTAGTCTTAAATTTGCAGCTTTTCCAGAAAATAAAAATTTTTTCTTTCTTTCTTCACCCAGACCGGGAGAGGTCATTTGATGATTAACCACCTTAAAAAAAAACCATGTGCTAATAAACATAATCACGACCATCAGCAATCGTTGGCCATGTAGTACCTACTTAGGTAGTGATTTGGTGATTTCGACGTATGATACCTACGAACAAACAAAAAAAAAGTAGAAATTTTAACAAGAAACTCTTATAAGGGCGGTTAATTCAACATTTTTAACAACGTACCCAGGCTACCCTACCTCCAGAGAACCAGCCCCCCTAGCCAAGTTACGATCGTTTCGTTAGCGTCGAACACCTCGAGTAGGCCACGCCTCCGATTCCTTTGTTCTGACGTCATCTCAACGCTCAGTCACGTGGTCAGAACAAAGGAATCGGAGGCGTGGCCTACTCGAGGCGTTCCACGCAAACTAAACGATCGTAACTTGGCTAGGGTGGCAGGTGTCGTAGAGCAACTTGGTTCCTACATCCTACAGCAAACACCTCAATAATTATGCTATGAGTTAATTTGTTGCTTAATGAGCTCACTTTTAATTATTTTCCTGCAGCAACTTTTTCAACGACGCTGTTTTTACCCCACTAGGTCAAAAGATCAAGTAACAGCTCCTTCATGTAAGCATAGTGTGTATTTAATTACATAGAAATAACTCATATGTATTGTATAATTGCAGTCTTGATTGGGGTCGCCTAACGAAACTATTAATTACTATGATAATAATTTATTCTTAGTACTTAATGTCCTTTATTTATAACTTGGCTCATCTATTTCATACAATAAAACAGTAAAATTGTTGAACTATCGTTGCCCTAGAACTTAATTGGCGACCGACCAATTTTAGCAAAATTTACTTTTTTTTATTTCAAAGTTTAAAGAAACTAGTGTTTATTTTTTTAATAAAAATACTACATGTTTATATGTATGGAGAGATTTTAATGAACTTCTGATTATATTTATAAGTTTTTTTTTTTTTAATGACAGAATTGTCAGAATGAAAGTCACCCTGAGAGCAATGGAGGGCTATTCTCAGAGTTTCCTTGCATGATCAAATCAGGAGTGAAGATCAACTACCACTTAAGCTTATCTTCACTGGGTCCGAAAGGTTCTGGATTAGCGACCGCATACCTGAAGACGTAGACTTTGAAGGGCTTCATCAAGGGAACCGATAACTTGGTGAGGGTCGCTGGAATCCGATGGATGTGTGACACACAGGAACGGTCGTTGTGGCGACGATTGGGACAGATCAATTTTGTGGAAGTATTTGACTGTTACGAAAAATGAGAAAAATAACTTCTTTATAAAATATTTGATTGTATCTTAATAAAAAAGAAACTGAGCAAGTGCGAGTCGGGCTCGCGCACTGAGGGTTCTGTACAAACCTACCTATGTAAACAGTTCAATTCCTGAATTATTCGAAGATTATTCCGAATTGCAAAAATAAATTACAACAAATTTAACCGTAGATCGACTGGTAGAGAATGCCTAAGGCATTAAGTCCGCCTTTGTACTTTATGATGCATGAAGATTAATAAATAAACATGGTTCTTACGAAAAAAAAAAGACAGCAATTCTAACAGATAAACTGTAAATAGTTTATTAAAAAATATTTTCTCCTCATATACAATACAATTATAATTAAGTCCTTAAAAGTAGTCAATAAATGTTATTTAACAAAGTCTTTTGTCATCAAATATCAACACCGGTTTATAAGATTACATTTTGCCCTGCAATTCTACACTCAATAAGAGTACAGTACGTTTAAAATAAATGTTAGCCACTCTTAACCTTGGCGTTCCGAACTATCGTGCATACTCGAAAACACAAAATACGCGTTCGACATGAGTTGGTTGAGAGCAGTAGTGGCCGATTGGTAACGGCCCCGACATACGAGTTGTAGGTTGCAGGTTCAAACCCAGCCAGGCGCATTGTTTAGTGTAATTTATTTCATCACCACTGCTCTTAAAAAGGTGAAGTTAGACATCGTAAGGAAACCGGCATGTCCTAGAACCAAAAATTCGAAGACATGTGACATCCACCAACCCGCACTGGGCCCGCGTGGTGGATTACGGTCCATTCCCTCTCCTAGAGAGGAGGCCTGAGTCCCAGCAGTAGGAACATTATAAGGCCGACTATGCTATATAATCTAGTGTTTGACTGCGATCCCATCTGATGGTAAGCAGTGATGCAATCTTTGATGATGAGGTAAATAGTTTATTAAGAGCCTATTCACTCTAGCCTTGAAGACACCCAAATTATAATCGGACGGGAAAACCGCAGCAGGCAAATTGCCCCAGTTCTTCTGGAGTTTACAGGTTGATTCTTAATTAAAAACAATTACTGTACAGCCACTTTTCGTTAGAAGCGGTCAAAATATGTTGGCCGTACTATATTCTAATTGTAAAAAGGCATACCAATAAAATTAAAACAACAATAACAGTACAATAACCAGAATAATTTGCTACAACTTATAGGTACTTCCTTCACGACAAGAATAGACATTTAAACAAACTTTTTTCACTGTTCGTTCAACCGATTTTGATTTCTATTCCATAGGCATAAGGGTGGCTATCAAAGCAAAAAAAGTGGTTAGGTGCAATACAAACTTCTTAGTGCACCTGGCATTTGTCATGCTACCAAGGCAATAGAGTTCAAAATGGGTCGAACGGACAGCGAAAAAGGTTTCTCTGATAATAATAAGTTTAATTTCAAACTACATTTGCCCATGATTGTTAGTATTGTTTAAATGTATAATTTTATATCCAATTGAGTATAAGGCGACTGAAAAAAAAAAATAATAATTTGCAAATATTTTTACCCGCACTAGGCCCTCGTACAGGACTACGGAGAAGCAGGACTAAGCCTCAGCAACAAAATCATTAACCTTTCACCAGCCTACGTCGGAAATATACGACAAACACTCTCACGTTTATTCCGCAAGGGTCGCACATCCACGACCAAATACTCCATCTCGTCAGTCACCTACGG
Source organism: Mythimna vitellina (assembly GCA_949316375.1). Lineage (NCBI taxonomy): Eukaryota > Metazoa > Arthropoda > Insecta > Lepidoptera > Noctuidae > Mythimna > Mythimna vitellina. Next base: position 1,760,271 of record OX438688.1, read on the forward strand.
AGATTAGAGAGCTGAACGAAATGGAGTACCCAGTCGCAAACACACGACCTTAGGGGGCGTCCATAAATTACGTGTGATGTTTAAGGGGGGAGGGGATCGAGTCAAATTTCATCTAATCTTACGTTGGAGAGGGGGCGTCTCGGCAAATATCACGCACAGAAAATTAAAAAAACACTTCATGTAATTTATGGACACCCTTTCGCAAATAGGACATGAAAACACTCGTCAGACCAAGCCAAGAGTCGAAGCCTACTGGGCCAAGGGACTGATTCTGAAAGGAAGACTCGGCCCTGGTACGAAAGGAAACGAAGGAACAGTAGTGGGTTTTTCTGTCAGTAAAAGTCTGACACTATCTCGCGATCCGCCCAAGGCGTGTAAAGCGGGAAAAAAAAGACCAAGCAGTTAAAGGGTTGAAAGGCTGATTGTTTTATATTGTATCCCACCGCTGGGCAAAAGCTTTCCCTCTTCTCTTTCCAAACCTCTCTCTTGGGCGATCCCTGGGCAAGTTTGCCCCGCGAACATGATCGTCAGCCCACCTTCGCCCTCTACACATCACAGAAGGTTGATTATTTTACAAAATTATTCTTTCCTATCACAGGAATAAAATTCTCTCTTATAGTATTTAAAACTCCACTTACAACTACACTTACTTAATTTGTTTTACATACATTTTTATTATTTGTAAAAATGACTACTTATACATATTTTAAAAGATTTTAAAAAAGTTTTTCACTAATAATACAAGCAGATTGTGATGAAAAATAATATCATTTTAATTCAAGAACGTTATTTGAAATTCTTTCATACCTTACTTTCATATAGGCATTGAAAAATGCTATTTAGGTTAGTCTTAGCCATAATACAAAATACACGGTCAAAATGTAATACCCCTCTTAAATGTATTTCTGGTGAAGGTAGTTAATGTAAAGTGACTCTTGTCTTGTTATTTTTGGGTGATGTATACGCGCTTAGTTTTGGAGTTGCGGACACCAGCCCAAAATACAAATTAATGTAAAGTGACTCTTGTCTTGTTATTTTTGGGTGTGACCTGTGGCAGGTGACCTACGAGGTCGTTTAACGGAACTAACCTAACACTAATAACTTAATAAATAAATTGATTTGCATCCACACACTCTCAGTAAGTCTTTTAACTAAATTAAAAAACCAGCGTCAGTCGTCGGCAACTACTGCGTAGTTGTCCGACATTTTTGCTGAACTGGACCTGTTTGGCGCACTTTTTGCGTTTTAAAACTCTAACAATGTCAAGCCTTCTCAGGAAGAACATAATCGTAACCGACAGTTTGCACTTTCTACAGAAAGGTGTATTTTCTTTCGTAATTTATTTGTAATAATAATAATAATTTCATATAATCTGATATGTGTGTTTTAAAAATATGTAAAGATAAATATACATAACTGTTCAATTTTCAGGCAACAAAGGCCTATAGATATAGATAAAATAAACAAAATAATCATAACAATAATAAACTAATACACATCAAAAACCATAAATTATGATAACAATAAACATTTAAAAAAAATTTATTCATAACACTACTGATCTATTACAATAAGCACTATTTCCATAATATAATAAATACTTTTTAGTTAAGAAAGCAAAAGCCGCGAAACTTTGAATTTAGAATACCAAGCCTTTTCAGGAAAGACTTAGTATTCTAAATTCAAAGTTTTGAAAAAAGAATACGAATGAAATACACACAGAACATGTCAGTCAGAACATCTGCTTGTTACATAAATGTTACAATTATTTCTCACAACCAATAGTACATTATTTCCCTTGTAATAATTTACCCCACACTTCTATAAACTAGACTTAGCGGTAAAAGGTTTGCCAGCGTCTGTGTAGATTCTGTTCCAGAAATTGACTCTTTCCTTGTCCAAGTTACTTGAGAGCTTCATATCCTGATTGAGTAGTAAGTATTCTTTGGCTGCGGAGGTGTAGGGCCGCCATTCTATGCTGCCTTTAGTTGGTGTTGGATTACTGGAAACAAGTAGAAAAACAAAATTAAAAAAAATATATATGTTTTTTGATATTGGTAATGCGTGTTCGGGAAGCTGTGCGGTGTCTTCTCGTGCAATATACCACAGTGTCTCAAGGCAAAAGTCTATGACCAGTGTGTGTTGCCAGTGATGACATATGGCTCCGAAACGTGGTCGCTTACAATGGGCCTCATCAGAAGGCTTAAAGTTACTCAAAGGGCAATGGAAAGGGCTATGCTCGGATTTTCCTTGCGTGATCGCGTCAGAAATGAGGATATCCGCAGGAGAACCAAGGTTACGGACATAGCCCGAAGAATCGCCAAACTTAAGTGGCAGTGGGCAGGGCACATTGCTCGCAGAACAGATGGTCGATGGGGACGAAAGGTTCTGGAATGGCGACCACGTACCGGAAAACGCAGCGTTGGAAGGCCTCCCACAAGGTGGACCGATGACCTGGTGAGGGTCGCGGGAATTCGATGGATGCGAGACGCACAGGACCGGTCATTATGGCGGCATTTGGGGGAGGCCTATGTCCAACAGTGGACGTCTTTCGGCTGAAATGATGGAATGATGGTCCTCCTGCTATCACGCATTCATGTGATAGCAGGAGGACCAGACCGAATGTCGGTCATGGCGACCAATCTCAGAGGAAACTAGTTAACGACGCCCGAGTGCACAAGTGTCACCTCTTTTCTCTCTTATAGTCCCATAGAACAACAATCCGACAGCCAGGAGAGAGATCAGACTGACGACACCGCTCACTTCCAAAACTCTAGGTTACTTTTCAGTACAGTTTTGCACTTGAGTCCATTGAGAGACGAGCTAAAATAATCGGTAACACAATGTTACTCGTCGAGACAAAACTCCCAAAGGTCTTGAACATTGACGCTGAGCTGCCAGTCTGTCAGTTACCTATCATTTAGGTACATCTCGGGGAGTATGCATCGGAATGAGGATCAGTAACATAATAGAAAATCCTATATTTTTCCTGAGCATTTAATTTTTTAAATTATTAAAATCCATCAAGAAATGGTGGATTTCTTAAAAAAAAACTGAACGGCTATTTGGAAACGCGCGCTCTCGCTTGACTGTTTACGATGACGTCATCTGTCATTCGCCGGTGGAGACCGATCATGACAGAAGACGTCACAGCTAGTGGCTTCATTCTCGGGCACATTTCTGAAACGAATACACTAAAATTGCTGTATCTTCCGTCATTTTTTATCCGATTTAAATATTTTTTTCACAGTATTTTTTTTTTGAGACTTATAGTCTGCATACTCCACAAAAATTATGAATGATCCTTATTGCACAGTGTAATTTCGCCAAGCCAAGTGACCACCAAGCGTATGGCGATGCGCCTCCAGTACATGTAGGTGGACGCAGTGGCGTGCCAGATACCTTTATAGGGGATAGCCAAGGAACCCAGTACTACTCACTTAATATTCCGAATAAAAAAAACACACGCTATAATCCGTTACGTATCATCAGTGAAAAATTTATTGCTGTAATGCTGGTTTTAATTACAACATTTTTATTTGTTAATAACCAGATAGAATAATTTAAACATCATACCTGTATCATAAATGACGTAAACTATATAAGAACCATCTATTGATATGTTTTGGTAACTCTTGCTCTCTCAAAACATTGTATTATAGCTGTTTACTTCTGAATGCACTAGATGGCGCACAAAAGATTGTAGAAATCAATCATTTTTTTTAAATTAATGTAAGTATAAATTAAAGAAATTAATGTGTAGTTGTAGTATAATTAGCAAATACTCACAATTTCAACAGCCATAGTTTTTCGTTCTTCGCAATAACACAAGATTCTGACCAACTAAGAATTGAATGTACCTACTTAGAAATTTGGTCAAGAGAAATTTCTTTCCCGGTTTACCAAAACTACAGAATGAAATAACAGCATTCAAGTGCTTTTGAGAATTCTGATGTCTTTTCATAGCACCAGCGAAGGTATTTAAGTCATTATAACCTGATGTATTCCAAGCATTCTTATCGTTTGAGAAAAAAAAATGCCTATTACGTGATTTACTTTCCTGATATATATAACCCCTGATTAGAATATTTGTGAAGTTACGTGATCATATTTATTTCTATAAAGCTCGAAACTCTTTACCTGGCCAATTATCCACAAATACACCACACGCAACCACAAGTATCGTTTCCAAATTCATTTCAAAGTTTATAAACTTTAATCACCTGAAAACCAAGTAAGTTACAGGAATAACTAATCATAAAACTTGAAGTTTAAATGACAGAAATCAAAAATCTTTCCTAACAATTACGTAATTGTAAAGCTCTGCTTAGCTTGGGACTAGACGGCGTTGTGTGATAGTTGTGTGAATATTATATTATTATATATGTTTGCACTCACCCAGTCTTAGCAAAATCTGCCCAAAATTTAGTAATTTGATACACTATTTTTTTCAATTCATCATTATCTTCAAGGTAATTCCGACTCATTTCACTGTGGAACAAATAGAATAGATCATCTGCATGACAAGCTCCTTTCACGTTGTCGAGACCACTTACGTTTTTGACAATATTCAAATCTGTGGTATAGTCAAAGTTATATAAGAATACTGGAGCCATACTTTGGAAAAACTGCAAAAATCTATGTGTTTGGTACATGAAGTTTATATCCGTCTGCAAATCTGTAATAGCTTGGGTATCATCCTTCGTTGCGTCTTTTCCGCCAAAGTAAAACTGCTTTATACGTTGACCAAAATCTTCTAGCTTCTCTTTAGACACCGTTGTCGCTACATCTCTGGGAACCAGATACGATGGGTCCTTATTCAAGATTTCCAGCTTTTTGATATGATCATTGACAATTACTATACCCTCTGCGGAATTGTAACCGATTAAAAGCGGAACTTTGCTGACTTTTCCAGCTAGAATCAAATCTACAGGGTCTTCAGTCAAGAACTGTTCTTGTCCTTCGAATTTCTTTTCTATCGTTGGCGTATAATAGATGGGTAAACCTCGTAATCTCTCGTCTTGTGTTCTCGTTTTCATTCCGATTCTGGCTAAGTCAAGGGCTGGGACTGATCTCAGATAATGTAATAGTTCATTGACATCCTTTGTATCTTTTCCTAGCACTTTGCCAGATCTAAATGCTCGTTCAACGGGTTTATGTGCTATCGCCCAGTAGGACAAGCCCACTCCACTTTGTACTATCGCCTTGTTGAATAATCCTTGTGACATGGGTGATACCATATGGTAGGTCACACACGCTGCACCAGCGCTTTCTCCAATAATAGTAATATTGTCTGGATCTCCTCCAAACTGACTAATATTCTCCTTGACCCATCGCATCGCAAGGACCTGGTCTTTCATGCCAGCATTTCCTGGGACTTCGGGGGTGTCTAGACAAAGGAAGCCCAGTGCTTCAAGTCTGTAGTTTATAGTCACTATGATGACATCGTGTTGGAAGAAATACTCCGGGCCGTATGTTTCAGCATTACCGGATCCAGACATGAACGCTCCTCCATGAATATAGACCATCACAGGGATCTTGGAGCTAGGTTGCAGTGACTTTGTGTAGACGTTCAAGCTAAGGCAGTCCTCACTTCCCTCTACTAAATCTATGATACTCATGTCAAACTGTGGGCACACAGGCCCATGCTCGATGGCGTCGCGTATGCCTTCCCATGGCTTTACTGGTAACGGCGCCTGGAAGAGAGATAATTTTAAAATATTATTTGACGAGTATCATTAAAACCGAGACAAGCCGTGTGCACGATGGAATTTCTTATCTGTCTCATGTTGGACCCAGAGAATTAGGCTTTAAACAGGCCAAAATCGCAACAGTAAATCGCTTCTTTGAGCAGTGGCTTGAAAGGTGCTACGGCGTCCTCACCTTCCACTTGATACAGGTCCTTACCGGACATGGGCAGTTCGGGAGGTTCCTGTTTCGGATTCGGGCATAAGAAACACCCGGGTGAAACCGTTTTACGAATCACACGGAGGACACGGTGGAAGTCTGCTTCACTCACTCGTTACAACTCCGTGACCTCGTGGAGGCGATAGGCTGCCACCGTTGGCGCGGACTTGCAAACGACGAATAATGGGAAGGTCCCTATTCTCTCTCGGAATCGGCCTATTCAGCCGTACAGCAAGGGGCTGTACGGCTGAATAGGCCAAATCCGAGTCGACGGCACGTAGTTTTCTACGAGAACCTTCAGAGATGGCATCAAAACCATAGGAGCCCAGAGGGTCGATGCCTGCAAGGACTAACGGAAAAGTTTGAAAGAATTACCGAGTCTCTAAAAATCTGGATCATTGCCGGCCCTGTTTGTCAAATTGGCCTCAACCGTACGTCAGAGAGCTAGGTCGACGTCCGATAATACTCATGCAATTCCAGGGCAGGGCATTAAAGGCATTGGTGATGTCAAGGGAGACCGTCAAGACGACCCTAGCCCGGGACACCGCATCTCCCGTCGTGAGGGCTCGTACGTGTATAATAGTGTCCACTGTGGAGCCCCGCCTGGAAACTAAACTGACCCTCCGCCAGATCCGGCCTCAACCGGACCAGCCGCCCGACGAGGTGGTCTGCAATTACTTATAAAATTCGAATGTGGTACATTCGCTACACTATCTCAATAACTTCCCCAAGCAAGTGCCCCCCACTCAATCAATAAATAAATTAATTGATAGTGAACGAAAAAAATGGTCGGCGGGCCGCAGGAAAATGGTCAACGGGGCGCAGGAAAATGTTCAATGGGCCGCAGGAAAATGGTCAGAGGGCCGCATGTGACCCACACGGCTGGTGTAATGATATTATACTTGATTTAGATACATACAATTTTACCTTACCGTCCCAGGAAAACCGCCGTGATGTGAAAGTTTATCCCTTTTACTTTATGATAAGGTTTAAGGTTATCCCCATATTTCATCAAAATCTCTGAATCTAGAGCAGTGGTGGCTGAGTGGTAACGGCTCCAACTTACGAGCTGTAGGTCGCGGGTTCAAACTCAACCAGGCCAGGGATTTTGAAATATGGGGATAACCAGAGCGCTGCATTATTTTTTTAAATATCGCAGCAGTATATGCTGAGAGCCTTATTAGCCTCGCACAGATTATTTTTTTCTCTTTTTAATGTTGTTATTTACTAGATTAGTTTAGTGAGAGTCTCAAATAAATGTCTTTATTTTCTAGATAAGGAACAGAGGTATGTACTACACCCAGCGGATAGTGATTTCAAGCACCTATGAACAATGTTATCAGCATTTAATCTTCGTTTAGTTTATAGATATAAAAAAAACGAACCTCACCTTAAATCTCAACTGTCCTACGGGCGGCTGTCCATAGCGAATACCTTTGAAGCTGTAGTAAGGACTTCCGTCTAAACATTTTTTGACTGCTCCCTTCAATTTACCTTGTTTCACTGTCACCACTGGGTTTTCCTGGAAACAACAGAATATTATGGTTAGATTAGGTTAACTTAAAAGGGAACTATGCTACTTCAGCATACAACTGTAAAATACCTAAGAGAACTCAAAAAAATAAAATCTACATAGGCCTTCAAGGGCATTAATATAAAACGTCAGAAGCTAGTGCACGGTTCCAATGTGTTGTTTCCTATGTCGAAGAACCGGTAAGGAACTCCATGGTTACTCTTCTACAAATATTCTTGATTTTACAAAATTTTTTTATATTATAATTCTCATAGGTATGAGAGGATAGTGCAGACCAATCAATATTTTACCCAAGAATACAACAAAAATAATAAAAATACCGGGCAAGTGCGAGTCGGACTCGCTCAGGGTTCCGCACAAACTTATCTGTGAAAACAGTTCAATTCCTGAATTACGTTCTGTGAAAACAGTTCAATTCCCGTAGAGTTACGAAGATTTTTCCTAATAGCAAAAAATATTGTATTTTTGTTATGTAACTAGAAATTTACTGTTTTCAGATTTTTCTTATACTTGTGCTATGAGACCTTCAAGGGCGCCAACTCCGTTGGTGCTCGGGGGCTCGGGAGACCTTGCTCCAAGCCAAATTTCGAGATTCTAGGACAATGAGAAGTACCCTATGAATTTTGATTCACTTGAAAGTGTCGACATCTTTTTATTCGTTCGTATCTTCTTTTTTCGAAAACTAAGAAGTTTGATTTTTTCACAGCTTCAAGAGACCGCAGATCTGTGTATATGGTTTTAATTTCAACTCGATACCTCCATGCGTTCCCCAGGGTGAAGGGTCTTGGCAGACAGACGGACGGAAAATAAAATGATCCTATAAGGGTTCCGTTTTTTCTTTTTAATGTAAGGAACCCTAAAAAAGTGGATTGAAATAGAAAGTATTCCATGACTCGGCAGAGTCTAATGTTTTCACATTCACATTATATAGGGAATATCCTAGACAAGAAACTAACATGGAGAGAACACATTAAGGCCAAGAGAGATCAAACAAATGTAAAACTGTAAATGTGTGTGTATGAGTTGTATTGCCTTAAAGGTAGACACATCCACACTCAGCTTGGGAAATAGACTTCTGATGTAAATCTGAAAATAGGTACTTCCTAAATCTCTAAACTTAATAATGTCAAACCAACTTAGCCATGTGTGATTTCTATTGGTTTTAATTTGCTGATTTCAAATTTTACAAATTAACTATGTAAATAAAAAGATTGTTATTTTATTTTTTAAAAAACATATATATACATGAGTTTACTATTGTTTACTATTTTATAAAATTTAAATGTATAATATTATTATTTTATTACAGCCTGGTCTGTCTCACTACAAGGCCAAGTCTGAATTTCTTATTTTGCATTTGTGTTGTCTACTCAAACCTGTTGTTTGTCTTGCCATCTTAAAGCGCCTATTAAACCACTCAATATTCAGACAGTCTTAGTCTATGTTTATCTCATTGTTCTGTTTCATTCCTGACAACATTACAAGATATTGGCTTAAGTTGCTCTTTTTCTTCTGTGATGCTACATAGACTAAGACTCTGAATAACGAGTGATGTAATAAACGCTTTACCTGGGCATGCTTATCTGCTAATTGATTTTGCTTAAGTATTTGAGTGCCAACAAGCGCCTTTCCTAAGGTTTCATATATGCGTGGAAATTGCATGTAAAGTTCATATGATAGTGAAATCACACCTATATAGTCTGTATTCACTGTGTACAAATATCTCCACATAAGTTGGTTTTGCTCTTATTTTGATGATGTCTAGTGTTATTAACTTTGGCTTTAAATGTAATGTATAACCATAGACAGAGTATTGTTATCAAAGTCAGTGCCATTAATATCTTATCTATTGGAACTGTAGAAACTATTGGACTTTGAACATAACTACACATGACTTGCCAATTTCATTCTCAAAACAAGTCCATAGTACAAAGTTATTCTATTTTCAAAATAATGTCACAAAGGTACTATATATATAAGTACATTATACAATCAACAAATAACCTCTCCCGCTCTGGCCCTTTTATGTTCCAGTGCTGCGGAAACTTTTTTGAACCATGCCGCAGCCTAAGATGATATACCTAATACAATGATTAAGTAGACTGATGGTTTATACAGTAGGACTATTATCTATCATAAAAATCTGCAAAAAAAAGCAGTGGTGGCTCATTGGTAACAGCCCCACTTTTGTGTTATAGCTTCATAGGTTTGTGGATTAAAACCCATTGAAATACTACTTAAAGGTACAAAATACAGAACCACAAGTACAGATAAATTACTTTTGTGATTTAAAATATCTGTGTAACATGGCATGCTGTAAGCATTACAACAAGAAATATGTACCTAACCAAGATTTATGTAATTCATAATATGATTTAAAAGAGCGTCCATGGAGTTTCTTGCATGTTCTTCTCTATAGAGATCTACACTTTGGAACATGCAATTTAGCTTCACTTTTTTTTTATTTTTGACTGACATTTTGACAATTCAAAAGTGCATTTAATTAGTCTATTTGAAATAAATGTTTCTGATTTCTGATTTATTTGCTGACATGAGAAAATGAAATGAACCATTAGTTCATTAAGCCCCGAGCAGACACTCGGTCATTGCCTTTCCATTGTGTCTCTAATTACACTACTCAAAAGGTTAAAATCAATCTACACAGCCTTTTCCAATTGTGTGGTGATCCCGTTCCAGTCTAATCAGGTGCAGCTGAATACCATTGTTTTACATGGAACCTCTCTGCCCTCCAGAAATCAGTAACTAACATGGTGGGCACCCAAGGCCAGTCCGCCATAAATCTTACCTAGTTATGAAGTAGTTGGATACAAAAAAGTTTTTAGTAACTTTTATTAAATCAATAGATCAGTAGCTAATCAATTCTTTTACAATTTAAAAAAGAACTTAAACTTACCTGTTCCATGATTTTAATTGAAGATTAGTTTAAACAATTAGTTTTGCTTTGTTAACACAATAATAAGCAGCTCTACTGTCATTAAGTTCATCACAATGTTCACAGAATTTTTGTTTGTTTAGTTTTTATGCTCAGTCAGTGGTCAAAGTACAATTCCTCACTGTAATAACAGAATAATGTGGAACGGCTGTCATTTAAATATGTGTTACTAAGCTGAGTTACTAAGTCACTGTAAATATCTCATTGAAACTGATAAATCCAATAAACTGATTAATAAAACCATCAATAAGACGCAAATGAACTGTCAAAGTTTAGTAGGGAAAATACATAGTACAAAATTTTAATTATTTGAAATCGATCAAAATACGTGCAACACTGCTGATAATCTTATAAGTTTTTAAGAAAGCACATGCACTGACATACAGCCAATATTTATGTTATCATTATATTATGATAATAACACTTACCTTTGAACTGTCAAGGGACGAGAAACACCTCACTGTCTGTTTCGTGCGAAACACTATTTTTTCTACAGATTTTAAAATAAACATGGTTTCTTTAAAAGTTTTAAATACTCTGAAACATCCGGGCTATCTTCAACTCGGTATCATAAGAAATTCGCAATGTTTGTTTGTTGACTCCATTATATATAATGGAGGAGATATTGGGAGGTTATAAATATACAGTCCAAAGGTAAACGTCATTGCGAGAAAGAGATATAAATATGATCCGTACGTAATTTTGTATACGTGCGAAAAGGACGCAGATTTTATATTATCATCTCGTGACTATATATAGCATATGGTGGGTACAAAGGTTTATTCTCACTTGGCTGTGGTCTCGGTTGTATTTGAAATTAGGTACTGCTGTACTAGCTAACTGATAAGCCATTGTATCACTAATCAATGACGTAATTTAAGACGACCCACGGCCCACTGACCATTTAATGTCATTGATTACTACCTACCTTATGCCCCGTTTACATGTGGGCCCAGCCTCGGCCAATCACCATTGTTTAACCGAGGTTTTCCCGATTACTTAATGGCTAAGTATGTCGATTGGCCGTCGCAGCTTCGGCTTGCTGGCCGGCTTCGCCGGCCAGCCTCAGCCGCGGTGGCGGGCCTTCAAACCACCTGCTCCTCAGCTCGCGGGCCGCCCTACCCCTCCGCGCCTACGCGGGTTAAATTACACTCTAGGGGTAGGGCAGACAAGACTGCGTAAAGTCGGTTTCGCAGCGATTCGTTTCTGTCACAAAATTTTGCAGCACAACGTATTGACTTTTTATGACACAAATTTAATTTAATATTTAAAATGCTACCAATACATGCTATATTTAGAACATTCTATGACACTTTTGCAGACCATTCGATTTTAAATACATTGCACGTAGGTTATCTAACCATTCGACAGCATAAATTTACTTTATTTAAATTATCAGTTTTATTCCAAATATTATAAGTTTTTGATGTTTTGAACACTAATTTTTACAAGAAGATACATCTATTTTAATTTTTGATGTTCAAATATGCACCCATACCAAATAATCGTATCTCTAAATAAATGTTATGCTAAACAAAATTATGCATAATATTAATTATAGCAAAGGTAATTATGCGAAACAAAATTCTGCCAAGATAAAAGTATCCCATTGTAAATTCGGACACGTAAATATTCTGCCAAACAAAAGTTATGCTAAATAATTTTTATGCCTTAAAAATATTCGATTAAATAAGATTATGCCATGTGAGTTATGCCAAATAAAAATCGGAGTATCAAGATTCTGCCAAATAGAAGGAACCCCGCTAGATTGTTTTGTCTTAATAGATAAGTGATAGTGTGCGCCGTGACGTAGACAAAACAGTCTTATCGCATACAAGCCTGAGACGTCGTCGTAGACAAGTCTACGACGACGTAGACAATTCAGTCTATAGATACAACTAATGATTTTCGATGAAATAAACTTTATATCAATACGAAATAAATTTTAGAGTATATAAATTTTATGTGTAAAGGAAATATATCAACAGTTGGTATATCTCATGTTTATTATATATTGTGAATATTTTTGAAATGAAAATATACCAAATAACATTATATATAATTATATGATATGAGACACATCCGTAGTGGCAAATGAAAGAAAAAGGCGAAATGTTCCTAACAATGAAAATAAGAAAGAATTTTTTTTTAACTAATTATTACTTAAACAGTATAATTAGCTAACTTGGGTTAAATAATTACATTTTTACTTTACCTAGATTTAAGTAAGAATCAGTAAAACATAGTAAAATTAAAAAAAAAGAAAAAAGTAAAAAGTCATAATTGAGTTGAGGGCAAGGCAAAAATCGGGGGTATACTTCGTTTTAATTGCTCTTACATAATTTTTATGTTATTACCATTAGGGTTTTTTGGAATAATTATAAAAAACAAATTTTAAAATTTAAAATTTTATCAGATTTAAAAGCAGTTCTTAATCTTTTTAAATAATAGTACAGGCATGATTGTGATGAAAAATAATACCTAACATTTAAATTGAAGAACGTTATTTTGTTCTTTCAAAATGCCTAAAATGCATTGACAAATGCTATTTATGTTCTTCTTAAAATTTTATGCTATCCCAAAATTGCGTTATCGCGTACATATTAACATTTATGCCATAGTAACTATGTTCATTTAAGGTTTTATAATTAATGTCGTATTACTATTATATATGTCTACTTTCTAGAATGTTACGCTATTGAAAGGTGTAATACAGCATGTCTTTTTTTCATTATTTATTATTTGCATGGTTCTTTTTTATTATTTTCATGTCTTTTTTTTCTTGAGATTTAAATTTTCCAAAAATCCCATGATACAGATTAAGTTTTCATCAAAATCAATCTCAAGACCCTTTTGGATATTATTCGCTATTCTTCATAGTTTTGGATTCAAACATTCACACCCACTTGAAAAATTCATCCTGTTTATGATTAGAAAAAACTGCAAAGAGCAAGCACAATAATTATAGCTATTTTCCACCAATAGTTTTCAAACTCTGACAATGTCAAACTTTATCATGAAGAAGATAAGTATATAGCAACCATAGATATAATATTTCTATGGTAGTAACCGACAGTTTGGGCATTGTGCAGAAGGCGGTATTTTCTTTCTTAATTTAAAATTATTTATGATAATAATGTAATAATAATAATTTTATTTTCAGGCAACGGAGGCTCATAGATAGAATAAACAATCTTAAACAATTAGCGAATACATATCAAAAACCTTAATCTATATATACAGGGTGTTTGGTGCATCGTGTGCCAAATTGAAATGGTTGACAGGAGGGGTCATCTGCTATCCTTTCAGACCCCTAAACACTTCTCATGCCCTGAAGATTTTTTTTCATCGACTTTTTATTGTTTTATGAAAATAAGACCTAAATTTTTTAGTCAAATACAATTAAAAAAAAATATATAAGGCAGGTAAAGTAAAGTAAAGGCAAGGTAGACTCTGTATTTTAATTTTATTTAGATTTTTTTTGTATTAGAGTACTTTTAAATTTAAAATTGGTGATATAAGCTATCTATTTTTTTTTTTATTTAATCGCAAGTTTGGACTTAAATTAAAACTGTCAATTTTACAGCTATTTACACGGCTATAAAAAAATAACAAAAAGCGATCGGATTCTTCCAACTCCCTCAAAAATTCTCTATAATATCCTCTTGTTAGTGATGTGCCACATGCCATAAAATCTTTATATAAATTTGTGAATTCGCTAGAATTGTGAATCGAGTCACATAAGACTAATATTCAAAATTATGGTTTAAAAAATATTTTTGCCTTAACGATACCTGAAAAACCTATTAAAATGTTATCTCACTCTTATAAGGTAAAATCTGCCTCATATCTCTCTTTTCGTGGGTTTTACTAGAAATAATTTAAAAAAATTAAATAGCATTTTTAACATTTATTTCATATTTTTTATAAATCTTGCTCAAATTGCTGGCCTCTGTTGTGAATTCAGGCCCGACATCTGTTTCGTATTTCGTCAGTTGTTGTACGAAGTCGTATTTCCTCCTTAATTTTATTGAAAAGCGTTTCCATGCGTTGAACTAGTACCTCTCTAGTTTCCAACTATCATCTCTGCATAACAACTGCTACAAATTTGTAAATTCGCTAGAATTGTGAATGAGTCGCATAAGACTAAATTACAAACAACGCATTGAAACGGCTTAGGGAGGAACAACTTCGTACAACACCTGTCGAAATACGAAACAGATGACAGGCCTGCATTCACAACAGAAGTCAACAATTTGAGCAGGATTTGTAAAAATAAGACGCTCTGCCATATCGGTTTTCTCTTTCATAATAGCAGCTTTCAAGCTTGCATGCATATTCCTTATTTTATAAACTAGGCTTAGCGATACAAGGTTTGCCAGCGTCTGCATAGATTTTGTTCCAAAATTCCACTCTTTCCTTGTCCAAGTTATTTGAGAGCTTCATATCCTGATTGAGTAGTAGTTCTTTAGTTGCGGAGGTGTAGGGCCGCCATTCTATGCTGCCTTTAGTTGGTGTTGGATTACTGAAAACAAGCAAACAAGCGAAATTTAAAAAATTGCTTTGTGTTAATGGTAATGTAAAGCCAAAGCCGTTTTGTATAACACGCCGTATTACATATTGGCGCGTCGTTTTGAAAAAGGTCGGTTACCTCACATTCAGCCGGATTGTGCTGGCGATACGTTCTACAAAGCGGCGTCTAACGTTTAGCTGTATTGTCAGTGTAGCGTTATTACAAATTATAAAGAACCGATCAAAAAAAAAGCTAGGTTATCAATCAAAGCATTTATTTCAAATCAACCATTCACAGGCTTTTTTGAATTGTCAAGAAGTACGTCAGTCAGAAAAATTATGACAATTGCACATTTCAAAGCGTAGATCTCTATGAAGAAAAATGTGTAAGTTACGTCGACAATTAAGGACGACAGGAGCTTCTTACTTCTGTCTGCAGGGTTTAATGTAATCTAACACGAAGGGAATAACGGTGGTCTGTTCGCTCGCTTACTCTAGCCACCGTAATCCCCTTTACTAACCTAAACTGTCCGTGTCGGAATACCATAAAATTCTGAGTCCGCTTCCTTTGCACTTCTAAAGCGGTAGATCTCCTATTTTAGGTACAAATATATTATAGCTGTCCGTAACATACGTTTTTAAAGAACACACTAACTACAGGCCATCAAATCTAAAATGTACCGTTTGATGTTTCACACAATTTAATTTTACTTTTCCAAACCATGGAAAATAATCAATACATAAGTACAATAGACAGCTTTTTTCTAAACTTCGTTTCAATTCAAGGTTTTTTTTTTCGGTGGAAAAATCATCTAATGACATCCCCCCGCTCTTGGGCGAGCGGGTGTGTCAGACTTTTACTGACTAAAAACCCCTGTTCCTTCGTTGCCTTTCATACCAGAGCCGAGTCTTCCTTTCAGAAGCAGACCCTGTAGGCTTTGACCCTGTTAGGTCCCTACGGTTGCTGACATCTCCTTGAGGCGCGCGTGGAACAGAAAGCGCCTAAGGAGGTGACCGCCTGCCACTCCTTCTCGCTTCGGACCAGGGCCTCTACCAAGGCCCGGCGCGAAAGATTGTTGCCGCCGGTCTCCCTCACGAGTACACGGTGGTTGGGGCCGAAAGGTTCTGAAATTGTGACCACGTACCGGAAGATGTAGCGTTGGAAAGCCTACAAGATGGACCGATGACCTGGTAAGGTTGCGGGAATCCGATAGATGTGACACATTCATTGTGGCGACACTTGGCAGAGGCCTATGTCCAACAGTGGACGTCTTTCGGCTGAAATGATGATGATGACAGATAAGGAGGGGAATTCCTTGCCGGAGGCCGTGTATCCTGATATCTACAACCCAGGGGGTTTTTATGTCAAGAGTGAATAGGTTACTTCTAGCCAAGCGTGTTTCATCGCGTAACATTAGGTGAAACAGAGCTCAAACGTGAGCCAAAAACAAAAAAAAAACATTAGTAATAATGTTTACACTTACCCAGTCTTAGCAAAATCCACCCAAAATTTAGTAGTTTGGTACACTATTTTTTTCAATTTATCATTGTTTTCAAGATAATTCCAACTCATTTTGCTGTGGAACAAATAGAATAGATCATCTGCATGACAAGCTCCTTTCACGTTGTCGAGACCAATCATGTTTTTCGCAACATTCAAGTCTGTCTCATAGTCAAAGTTATATAAGAATACTGGAGCCATGCCTTGGAAGAAATTCAAAAATCTATGTGTTTGGTACATAAAGTTTATATCCGTCTGCACATCTGTAATAGCTTGAGTATCATTCTTCGTTGCGTCTTTTCCGCCAAAGTAAAACTGCTTTATACGTTGACCAAACTCATCTAGCTTCTCTTTAGACACCGTTGTCGCTACATCTCTGGGAACCAGATACGATGGGGCTTTATTCAAGATTTCCAGCTTTTTGATATGATCATTGACAAGCACTATACCCTCTGCGGAATTGTAACCGATTAAAAGCGGAACTTTGCTGACCTTTCCAGCTAGAATCAAATCTACAGGGTCTTCAGTCAAGAACTGTTCTTGTCCTTCGAATTTCTTTTCTATCGTTGGCGTACAATACATAGTTAAACCTCTTAATTTCTCGTCTTGAGTTCTCGTTTTGATTGCGAGCCTGGTTAATTCAAAAGCTGGGACTGACCTTAAATATTGTAATAGTTCATTGACATCCTTTGTATCCTTTCCTAACGCTTTAGCAGATCTAAATGCTCGTTCAACGGGTTTATGTGCTATCGCCCAGTAGGACAAGCACACTCCACTTTGTACTATCGCCTTGTTGAATAATCCTTGTGACATGGGTGATAACATATGGTAGGTCACACTCGCTGCACCACCGCTTTCTCCAAAAATAGTTATATTGTCTGGATCTCCTCCAAACTGATTAATATTCTCCTTGACCCATCGAAATGCAAGGACCTGGTCTTTCATGCCAGCATTTCCTGGGACTTCAGGGGTGTCTACACAAAGGAAGCCTAGTGCTTCAAGTCTGTAGTTTATAGTCACTATGATGACATCGTGTTGGAAGAAATACTCCGGGCCGTATGTTTCAGCGTTACCGGATCCTGATATAAATGCTCCTCAATGAATATAGACCATCACAGGGATCTTGGAGCTAGGTTGTAGCGACTTTGTGTAGACGTTCAAGCTAAGGCAGTCTTCACTTCCCTCTAAAAAGTTTATGAAATCCATGTCGTACTGTGGGCATATGGGTCCGTGCTCGGTGGCGTCGCGTATGCCTTTCCATGGCTTTACTGGTAACGGTGCCTGGATGACAGATAAGTTTAACGTTAGCTTTCATTCAGTCAGCACCGCGAGGGAAAGGACATCCTCATGTCTAGGCAGATGCCACAGAACACGCCCAGTAGGCGCGGGCTTGCAAATGACGAGCCTACTGGCATGGATTGAGCACGAGTTAACGGCGCGTAGTGATTTACGAATACCTCAAAGAGATGGGTCAATGGTACAGCGGACATTTGAAAGAATTACCGTGAGCGCGTGAAACGCTAAGGCTAGCCATCTCTATGTCCATCAGACACAGGTAGGTTTTATTTGCTAAAAGTCTGACATACCCTCTCGCTCCGCCCTAGAGCGTTAGAAGCCATTTGATGGTTTCTCATTTAAAAAAATGGGACTTGGGCTTTGTCTCGTGTCTACCCAAAAAATGACTTTAAGAATTTAATTAGATAAGAAAATATTGCTGAAGAGAGAGAGAGATTGACTTGTTACTTATGTATTGGTTGCAAGCACTGCTGCTGTCCATGAGGTCGGGCGTTCGATTACCGATTCGCCGCTTATGCTGAGTTAGGTGCCTTTTTGGCCTCGCACTGATTATACCTTTCTTTATTGTGTAATTTTAGTTTTATACGATTATGTGAGGCACGAATAAACATTATTTTCTTTCTTTCTTTCTTTCTTTCTTTCTTTCTTTCTTTCTTTCTTTCTTTCTTTCTTTCTTTCTTTCTTTCTTTCTTTCTTTCTTTCTTTCTTTCTTTCTTTCTTTCTTTCTTTCTTTCTTTCTTTCTTTCTTTCTTTCTTTCTTTCTTTCTTTCTTTCTTTCTTTCTTTCTTTCTTTCTTTCTTTCTTTCTTTCTTTCTTTCTTTCTTTCTTTCTTTCTTTCTTTCTTTCTTTCTTTCTTTCTTTCTTTCTTTCTTTCTTTCTTTCTTTCTTTCTTTCTTTCTTTCTTTCTTTCTTTCTTTATTTCTTTCTTTCTTTCTTTATTTCTTTCTTTCTCTTTCTCTCTCTCTCTCTCTCTCTCTTTCTTTCTTTCTTTCTTTCTCTCTCTCTCTCTCTCTCTCTTTCTTTCTTTCTTTCTTTCTTTCTTTCTTTCTTTCTACCAGCTCGGATAATGTTAATGTCGGAGTGCAGTGCGATCAATCGTTGAAATCGGACACACCTGCACTGTACGTGAAAATTATTATTTAATTTACGCCGAACGCGGCAAGTACTGCTGCCATCATGGGTTCGGAAGAACTTGTGGTGAACGAGGTTCTGGCATTCGTACAGTATCAGCTGGATGTCATGGACGAAGTCAGTGTAACCCAGACCTGCACGTCCAACTTCAATGAAGAGGAGATTCGCAGAGCGGAAACACTGCTGTACGAGTCGCTACACATGGCTGACCGAATGCCGTCCCGTAGGAGGGATGAAAAAGGAGAGAGGAGTTTCCAGGACATTATTAAAGTGCTCAAGGAGGCTGACCCAGATGATGTGCAGATCCGGGGCGAAGGATTTGAGCAAGCTGCCCCTCATCACATTCATCATCACACTAAGATATTTTGATGAAATATGGAGATAACCAGCGCTGCGTTACTTTTTTCAATTAAAGCCTAGCTTTTAAGAATAGCTCATTAAAAAAAATTGTCTTTTATTTCTTTTAATGTTGTTATTTGGTAGATTCATCAGAAGTTTTATAGATATAAAACGAACCTTACCTTAAACCTCAACTCTCCAACGGGCGGCTGTCCATAGCGAATACCTTTGAAGCTGTAGTAAGGACTTCCGTCTAAACATTTTTTGACCGCTCCCTTTAATTTACCTTGTTTGACTGTCACCACTGGGTTTTCCTAAAAACAAAAGAAACTGGAAAATTTAATGGAAATGTGCTACCTTAGCAAACAACTGTAAAATATTTAGGAATATACCTAGACAAGAAACTAACATGGAGACGAAATCAACATCAAGTAAATATAAAACTTCTCATCTACGAAAGCAGGACCTGTACCATGACGTTTGAAGTAAGATTGTTTCATTCTTATTTTCAGTATGGGTAAGAGATGGCGCTAGACAACCTGTATAGCTCTGTCTCTTACCCACACAAAAAAAAGAATAAAAAACTTTACTTTGAACATCATGGTAACCCCGCAGAATTAAACCAGTGTGGACATATGGCATTGAACTCTAGGCAAATCACTTTATTTTTTTTTTAATTGATATAAACCAGTGCTTGACTGCGATCCCACCTGATGTGATGATTTAATATTGAAATTCTCCAACAATTTCAAAATAAAGTCTTTAAGACTTCGATTGATGCTCCATGGTTGGTAAAGAATACGAAAGTCTATGAATATTTAGAAATGTTAATTTATTACAACAGTTAAATGACCCATTACAGTAAAAAAATAATTAAAATGATAAACAATAGTAATATGTACATCTATCCATCTCACACACAGTACTCATGACATGCCAATAGAATTGTCTTTATTATCCGCAAAAAGATTGTTTGTTGGATTGTTATTATGCCGTACATGCAATATTATAGCAATTGGCTGATAAAATTACCACCTCTAGTCTTCCGCACGATGCAGGTTCTCACCGAACACGGTAAGTTCGGGAAGTTCTTGCACCGGATTCGTGCGGAAGCGACGCCCGGGTGTCGCCACTGTGTGGAACGCCCGGAGGACACGGTGGAGCATACGGTGGAGGTGTGCCACGCTTG
The DNA here is from genome assembly GCA_949316375.1 of Mythimna vitellina. Classification (NCBI taxonomy): domain Eukaryota; kingdom Metazoa; phylum Arthropoda; class Insecta; order Lepidoptera; family Noctuidae; genus Mythimna; species Mythimna vitellina. The sequence goes on from OX438688.1 coordinate 1,780,633, forward strand.
GGCAAAGCAACGCCGTGTCCTCCTGGGGGCGATCGGCGGCGGCGATCTCTCGCGCCGGGCCTTGGCCATGGTCACCGTAGGCGCAGGCTTGCGGACGGCGAGCAATGGGTAGCCCGCCGTCCGACCGTCCGGTAACCGTCCGGAACGAGCCCAAGTCGTCGATGGCGCGTATTGATCCACGCGCGCCTCAGGTAGATGTCAGCAAATCGTAGGGGCCCAGTAGGGTCTTGGGGTGGGAACTTGTTTTGCTACGAGGTTTCAACATATATAATATCATATCAACCTTACGGCTTACTAACTTTTATTTAATTAATGGGTACTAATTAATTTTAAATACGGTAAGTAATAAAAATAAATTAGACTTACCTAATCCATGTTTTTTATTTAATATTATTATAAACAATTAGTTTTACTTTGTTAATACAATAATACGCAGCTCTGCTGTAATTTAGTTCATCATTATCAAAATAGTCACAAGACTTTTTATATGTTTAGTTTTTAAGCTCTGTTATTGGTCAAGGTACAAATTACTCACTGTATATACCTACATCGCCTGTTATTTTTACCCGACTACGGCAAAGCCAAAGGAGGGTTATGATTTTGACAGGCTATGTATGTATGTTTGTATGTATGTATGTGAGTATGTTCATCTGTTCCCTCATGGCTCCTAAACTACTTATCGGAACTCGACGTATGAGGTATCGTTAGAATCGTCTTAATTGTCCGCTGAATATAGGCTACGTGTCGTGTCACAAAACTCGATAAAGCGCCCTCTAACGGACCAAATGTAATGTGTTAAAACACAAAAATGGAGATAAATACGACGGTGTTTGGTATCATTTAAAAGGGTTTTACTTGTACATTTCCAAAATATTGACTATTGACTGAAATTTAAAGTGACGCCCTCTAACGGACAGAAAGTCATGTGTTAAATTTAACACAATTTTAAATTTAAAGTAAAAACTAAAACCCGACTACGACAAAAAAAAAACGAGCTGAAAAAGTATGAAACAAGATTTTCATATTCGAACAGAATAAAAAGAAAAATCGTAGTCACACGTTAATAAAGTGTTTTGGTTCGTACCTATAACGTGTGACTACGATTTTACTTTTTGTCGCTGTCGGGTTTTAGTTTTTACTTTATTTTTTTAAATGCGTGATTGTAGGCTAAGTAACTATAAACATCTAATCTTCACTGTAAATATCTAATTGAAATAATGGCTGATAATGGCATTGGATTAATTATTAAAATTATCAAACAATGAAACTCAAATACTTGTTAAACTTGATTATTTAAATTATAGAATATACGGTCAAAGTTTATGCAACACTACCTATGATCCTGTCAGATTTTATGAAAGCACATGCAGCATGCAGCCACTATTTATATTGCTATCACTTCTTGTACCTTTGAACTGTCAATTGACGAGAAACACCTCACAGTCTGTTTCACGCGAAACACAACTTTTTCCAAAGATTTTTTAATAAACATAATTTCTATTTAAAAAAAATTAAATGCTTTGAAACATCAGCGCTAACTACGACTCGGTATCTTTCAGATATCTACTATCTAGTTAGTGTCTTAAGAAACTGCAATGTTTTTGATTCCGATAAATATATTTGGAAGGTAGGCTCCACAAAATAATTACTGACGTTTATTTTGTTTGGACTGTCCAAACAAAATAAACGTCAGTGATAAGAAAGTGATGCAAATAAAATTCGTAAGTAGTTTTGAACACATGCTAGAAGGACGCAGATTTTATGTTTAGTTTAGAGTTTTTGGCGGTATTTCTTCAAGTGAAGTTCAGTGGCTGTTTTAAATATTCGCAAATTGATTCCTAGTGGATATTGTCATGAAAAATTGGTGTAGTTTTGTATCTCAAGTGTCTGCGCAACTGGACAACTCGGTAAAATGAAGCTAAGAATTTTATTGTAGTTTTGGCAACCTCTACGAAGTTTTCCGAGAAGGCTGACTTGACCGATGAGACCCGATATTTCACTTCTGCGTGCTTCTGCGCAAGTAGAACTGTAGAAGCCAGCGCTCAAGATCCGTGCCGGTAATTATACCTAGGTTCATTAACGAAACTTTGTTTGAATCAGGGTTGTTGCTGATGCAGGTTTTTACTGTATCAGCGGACACTGATGCATAATAAAATTGTTAATAAATATTATATAAGATGTAATATTTAGTAGCAGCTTCCTGGTTTTCAATTTTATAACTTAAAAAACAAGCATAGGTGGTTCTGGATGCTAAAACTTTAAGTAATTTTTTACTGAAGTACCTACCTATTTGTGCGTCCTTTGCGAGAAGTCTTTTTACAAATACATTGTGCGGTATCCTTGTTTATTTACGTGAAAATATTTTCATATTGCACTTTTCATTGGAGGAGGCATTGTGAATTTGAGTATGGATTATTACTTATTTGTTTTATAACTCACAAGCATTTAACCAATTTATGTTAACAAAACAAACGGCTGACGGGGACAAGTGACAGCCTTTTGTATAACTGACTATGATTGGTTAAAAGTCCACGTGGATCCGTGCTAAGTCCCGCCTTCCACGAACATGTCACAAAGAGAATGTCAGCATTAATAATAATATTAAGAATATAATAATATTCCACAACTATCACACAACGTCGTCTAGTCCCAAGGTAAGCAGAGTTTATGTTACGAGTACTAGACAACTGATAAATTTACTTATATTTCTAAATACATACATATTATAGACAAATTACACCCAGACATTGATCTTGCTCATCACACAAACATTTGACCTGGGTGGGAATAGAACCCACATCCTCCGGCATAGCAATCAGGGCCACTAACCACTAGACCAACAGGCCAGTCAAATCAACATTAAAAATCAGCATCGATTGTTTGCTGATGCTGATGCAGATGCTGATATAAAATAGAATGCTGATGCCGTTGCAAGTACCCTGGTTTGAATATCTTTCATTTTTCATTTGGCTTCGTTCCCACGTTTTGTGCTTAAGCTCGTGTCAAGTTCAGATAGAACCTATTTCGTTTTGAATATGGTAAACGTTAATTTTGTTTTCCACTAAAATCCAGATGTAACACAATCTAATGTTTTTTCAGTACCTATTTGGCAGCAATTTATCGAGTCAGCCTTCTCGGCAAGCTCCGCTGAGGTACTGATAGGGAATACTACAATATCATTATTGAATTTGCGAATAATTAAAACAGTCACTGAAATACCCTGGAAAAATCTGAAATAAATTTAATATACATTATTATGTGGCTACACTACTTGAGCGAATTTAAATCAAGGAGCGATTTTTTTAGTAAAGTTCTAAATAACGATTTTAGAGGGTTCGCTGTCTAGTGGCTACATTATCACGCTAAAGATGACATCCTTTGTTACTGTAGAACGACATTGTAGAACGAGCGGCCGACTCAGGCGCGTCAAGATGGCTATCAACTTATCGTTTTCTACAATTGGTGACACCGAGGTGTTCCCGATTGGAAAACGGAATTCGACACAAAACGGTTGTAACTTGGCTAGGGGGGCTGTTTGTTTTGATCGCTCGTCGATAATTTCGACAAGCATTTTTGTCTACAATAGACGTTGAATTGTTTGTGTCCGAAGTACAAGTTCTTGTATTATTCAAAGAATGTTTCTGGAAATTGATGCAGGTCTTTATTTATTTCATGAATCCAACACAATCTCTTTTTGAAAAATAGTTCGTGCTTAAATTAAGAATTTTCTAGCAAAAACACAAGGTTTGGTTTTGAGAAAGCTATTCAAATAATACAGGTCTTCACAAACCTGAAAACGACTAGGCGAAGGCCCAACCAAACGAGCTCCTCCCGCGGGCGTCGTGTATTTTGCCTTTAAACCGCTTCTATGTAGCCGCCTTGTCGCAATTAGTAATAATGCGAATTCGCAGCGAAATCGCTGTCTTTCTCCTTTTACAGTGTAGCCGCTGAATTGCTCATCTAATGCGTTGTAAAGCATATATGTGCAATTTAGCCACATCGTCGCCAAGTTTTCGCTTCTAGTGTAGCCACACCATATTATTTAACTCATTTCGCTCTTCCAGTCGCATCACAAATCGCTGGCCAGTGTAGCCTCAGCCTGAAGCTTTAACTCGACGAATGCATCATTCCGTTCAATTCATTCGGGGCCAAGATGCCTTAAAATAAAAGTTTTATTATTATTACCAATGATCCTCTTGACTCGTACCTACTAACCTTAAATTTCGACTACTTACGCTGATGTGCAGACAGCAGTGCAAGAGTAAATTTAGTTGAGAACAGACGTTGAGAAGACTTTTTTTTTTTATAAACTCACGAGTCACACTCATAACTTTTGTTATATTATTATGAGAGTATCATTAAATATCTACTGGTGACCTCAATGTTTTTGACTTTAAATCAAGTGACAAAAATAAAAATCGAACGCCACACGCATTCCGATTCAAACTGAAGTAACTTGGTCGGGTTCAAAGATAAATGTAAGCGAGTTGATGTCGATATGATTTTTAAATAAACCATTAAACTTATCGATTCTTGGTCTATGATCAATTATTAAGTTAAAGAAAGATTCATATACCTCAAATCAATTAGTGACTTAACAATAAAAAAGAACTCTGCAGAATATTAATTTCACCGCGAACTTGTCAAGTCCGAAAGAAAACAGTTGCTTGAACGCTAAATACTACCGCTATGCGGCGCTAGTAGTAGCAGAAAAGCGCGCGAGCGGGTCACGTATCTTCCGCGCGCCAAGTTTAAATTGAAAAGGGACATTAGCCAACAAATTGCGTTTCATATTATTGATTAATTTACACATTTTATTTGTATAAATTTTACTTTATTTACGATAAAATACCCCTTCACAAACACGACAAAAATTGACAGGGCGATTTTGATGTCGCGATATGGTCGCAAAAATTCACCAATAGAAACTGCTGATTTAGTCTACCTGCTAGCTTATCAGGGCACCCACTTCACCCACCTTCAGTGTAAATAAGGATTAGCACGATTATCAGTTTTATTGTGGCCAGGAATTATTTTAGAACGAGTTTTACGAGCGGTGCGCGTTGCATTGAACAATTGTGCAAATAAGTGCGATTTTTTGTCACTATTTGTATTGGAATTATTATTTTTAGCTTTGTATCATATTATTGAGTATTTGCCGCATGTTATGGCGTGAGCGATTGTGCGCAAACAGGCGGAACTAGATGATACCGCGCGAAAAGCGAAGAGCGAAGCTACGCTGAAAACTGTTGCACCTGATACTACAAGAATTTTGTAGAGCCCTATGAATTGTATAGAAATAATACAAAATACACTTCTAACAGTGTATACATTTGAATGAATTCAAAAATTTTAACACATTGTAGGCAGCAAGTTGCTCTGAATTAATTGTTTGCATTTATGAAAAAGCGTCGCAACAACTTCGCAATGCGGCTAACCCTATTTCAGCTGCGTATATTTTTCAGCCTTCGCTTCTTTGGAGCTAGTCCCAATGAATATGTATTTTTTAACCAGAATCACTTGTTAAAACCTAGCTCTGGAAGATGTGACCTAAAGAAATCAAATTACCTAAACCATTAATTAAAAAAAGTGGATAAATAAATAAATAAATCAGTAACAACTTCAAAAAAATCATCGTAGTCCGATTTTTAAAGAAATTGTTGACTTGAGTTGAACCCTTAAAAAGTAGTCCAAACAATCGATAATTTTTTTTTATTATGGATACACGCGCGTTTTTATGTTGAATTTAAGGTAAAACTTCGTAGGATACCATGTTAATTGTAAACATAATAAGTAGCAGAGCGATCGAATAAACAGTCAATCACGAAGAATGATTTGCAACAAAGTTGGTACACAAGTTAATGCCTACCAACTTGTGTACCAACCTACCAACCTACTCTTTAAAGCGAACGATTTGATATGAAACCTTGATTATATGAAACGTTTATATTGAAAACAATTCAAAATACCAATAACTGTTAAATTAATATTTGCAATACAATACAAAAGTAATCGCACCATGGTACAAATTACGAACGCAACTGGCTCAAAATCACGATTCCTATAAAAAAAATAATATTGCAAAAATTAATGAAAGCCGCTATCTGCTGACATGTGTTCTTGAGAATTATTTTCTCACGGCTTTGTCAATAACAAAGTGGAATATATTAATAATTACTCCTTGTGAACTGTGATTTGTTGGAACAAATATGAGTTCTGATTGCATTTTAACATGTTACTTGACTTAGTTTAGGTTAATTCTAATAAAAGTGACAAGTTTTGACGACTTGTCAATAATGTGTCGAGATAACGTCATGTGCGTTTCATTTGATATGCAGGGCAATGAATATTTTGTTAGTTTTGACCCTATTGATGTGTCCATTCGTCAGGTATGAGAGAAAGTATTTTTGGAGTTAGTATTTTGTTGCTTTAAAAATATTTTACACTGTGTCTCTGGCAAAAATAGATCAAAGAAGTGACATAAAAATAAGAATTTAATTTAGAAATTCAATTGGAAGTGTCACTTTATATTAAAAATCCCATATTTAAAATAAACCAACGCAAAATCTTCGAATCACAATTTATTCTGACTGGCAGAAAATCTGCTGTTTCTTTCAGAAAAAACTTTTGCACTAACTTAAACAATGTTTCTTTGTTAAAAACACGCACTCAACATCAAAAAGCAACCCTTTTAGCGACCGTTTAGTTTTCTATAAAGACTTGCACCGTCATTATTTACAACCCCTTCGGATAAGCCCTTGACAACAAACCTTTTTAACATTTTAAAACTCCGGCCAACAATGCATGATGTATAGTTTTTTTTTTTACCAACTGGGATTATGCAACTCTTCCGAACAAATGTTTTAATATTTAAAAGATTAGCGTCATGTTATTGCGATTTAGTTAAAGTAAATATTTTTGGATTTAAAATGTTTTCATTTGTAGAAAAGATTGTAATTTTATAGTAAATAAAATATTGGCTGTATAATTTTTGATGTAGGTACTAATAATAAAATAGATTGGTGACACTTAAACGAGTTGTTGACTCGTTTCGTTTTGTCCAAGATAAAATTAGTTTGGCACAATGTGGGGCACATTGTAGTGTACGAATTTTTAAAGTGACAAGAAAATACATTTGAATCTGTGTGAAATGTAATTACTTTTATCTCGATAGCTACTTGATGATTTTAACAACAATAACGTTTAGTTTTATGCTTTCTGTAGCCACATACACTAACTGAAGTTCTTTTAAGAAATTCAAAATCCCAAGCAGCAGGAATAATTTTTAGATTTAATAATCTCTGTGTTTATTCACCACTGGAAGTCTCGTCCATTTTAGCAACTGTTATTTCTTCAATAGCAACTTATAATTTATATTAGCTTCCCTTTTCTTAACAGCATAATAAGAACATAATTAGCCTTTCAGTGTTCCCACTACTGGGACTCAGGCCTCCTCTCTACGAGAGGGAATGGGCCGTAATCCACCACGGGAGCCTAGTGCGGGTTGGTGAATGCCAGGTTTCCTCACGACGTTTTCCTTCATCGTTTTAAGAGCAGTGGTGATGAAATAAATTACACAAAATAATGCGCCTTGGCTGGGTTTGAACCCGCGACCTACAACTCGAAAGTCGGGGCCGTTACCACTCGGCCACCACTACTCTTTCTTAACAGACAAGTTAGAAAATTGTACCAAATTATTATTTCATCAAAATAATAATTAGAGATCAAGTTAAGTCTGCAACAAGCATAATGATCAATTCCTGCGCGGGCGCGGGTTAAGTTCGCAGAATTATGCTCGGTGGCGAGCTGTTTGGTGGCGCGAGGGGCGCGTGCGATGGGGTTGAAATGAATTTTGCTAGAGATGGTTGCTGTCGATAGTTGGGAGTATTTTGTTACTAATTGAAATATCAGCCAATCTGTGCATATAAAAGGTTAAGTCCTGACTCATCATCGTCCAGCCCAAATCATTGGACTTAGAACGGTGAAATGCATAGGAGTTCTATTTAATAATTTATACAAATAGTTAGTTAGGATTTTCCAAAATTCACCTCCTAAGGGGAAGAAACAGGAGTCCAGAGTTTGTATAAAAATTGTTGTGCGAAAGAGAATCTCGAGGCCTTGGAACGAAGGCAAATAGGAAAATAGGGTTGGGTTTCAGTCAATAGCCCCTAGAGTGGGAAAAGTTATTGGATGATTTTCCACCTAAAAAAGGAAGTTTGTATGAAGTAACTTACTTTCACGCGGGCGAAGCCGCTGGCAGAAGCTCTATAAAATCCCATCATAAAATTTCACATCTGAAATAAGGTAGTAGAGCTTTCGATCAACAATGTGTAAATTGTTGGTCGAAGTATACGACAGATTTGACCTATAAGGCTCAGGCAGAAACGGTAGTTTCAATTTCGAAAACAATCTTAGGCACGTCACAAATTAGACAAGTCGTCAACGGCACGTAATTTTTTACGTGCGACTCAAGGAGATGTTGGCTAAACCATAGGGGCGGAGAGATGTAATCGTATGATTTCCCACCTAAAAAAAAGTCAAACCATGTGATTGGCTGTTAAAATAGAATAAATCTTTTGACAGCAGCAAACGCATGATTAGCAATAATACTCATAATATGTGTCGTTAATCTAAATATTATATATGGATAATCCAAAAACTGGCCAGAAAATACCTGATGGATAGATGAAATCTCAACCGAAAAGTTTACCTTTACCGTTCCAATCCATTAACGGTTTAGTTCTCCTTCTCGAGTCGATAGTTTTTTCCGCTCAAAGTATTTGTGCCCAGTAGGTTGCCACGTTTATAGCAGCGTCAGTTGCATTTTTAGATCCTTCAAAGTGTAGGTTTAGGGACACTTTGGACACTCTAATAAGTGAGCCATCGTCTGATCAAGGGCACCGCACTCGCATTGGGTATCGAAAGGGTCTAAAATTTTGCCAGGTTGCGTTTGCAACGCCGTCCATTGATGACTTTCCATATAGGCCACTGTGGATCGCGATTTTCTTGGTTTGGTTGTCCTGAGGGTATTGCGGAGATCTGCTAACAAGTCTTAGCAGAAAAAAAACCCTATTAATTTTTTATCCATTAAAATCATCGACATAACTATCGACACGAGAGGACTACAACCCTTAAATCACTGTATTAACCCTTCAGTGTGCATGTAGGAACATTTAATGCATTCATGGTCTCTCGAGCGTGGCGACGCCAAAGTAACTAAACTACACTGCCCCAACGTTCGCAATATATTTATTATTTTAAAATGGGACCGGGGCATTTTGAGATTAGGGTTTTAGTAGTCGGTTGTTATTGAATTTAGGTGCCACCTGTAGGTGAAGGAGTTTTTGCTTTTTTGTACCTATATTTTTTTGGATGGTAATTAAACAGACTTTTTTTAATAACATTATTTGTCTCTAAAAATCCTTATTGCCTTCAAATGACAAGTCAGCCACAATTAACGAGCGGGTAAGATAATATCATTCAGCCCTCCTAGCCAAGTTACGATCGTGTCGTTTGCGTTGACCGCCTCGAGTAGGCCACGCCTCCGATTCCTTTGTTCTGACGTCATCTCAACGTTCAGTTTAGTGGTCAGAACAAAGGAATCGGAGGCGTGGCCTACTCAGGCTTTCGGCCGTAACTTGGCAAGGGGGACAGGATACTATCTTAGCCATTAGGTACCTACTTATTTATCTTGTATAGCCACTTTCTGGGGGGTTATAAAAAAATGGGTCCGTGAAATGACGATTCCGAGCTCGCTCTTGAACTAAGAATATTTCGTTGGCGTCGCAAAAAAGACGAATTAGTTTATTAGAGACTATCTTATTTTCCCGTTGCTTTGTTATAAAATTAGTTTGATCACGTGGCCAATAATGAAATGTGTGGCTCGACTTATAATTTCACCTTTTTTTGGTTGTGATGTCAATTGTCATTAAATATTTAATTTCCCGCTCAAAGTGGAGTGAAGGAGTATCAGACTTTAACTGACTAAAACCCACTTGAGTTCGAAGCCGCTGGCAGAAGCTAGTTAATATTACAAACACAAAGGTAACAATTTGTAAGCATTTATGTGTGTGTGTTTGTATGTTTGTTACAAGCTTTAACAGCTGAATGAATTTTGATGAAACTCGGCACAAGATCATGTCCTGGATATTTTTTATTCCAAAGAGTGTCCATGGAGTTTCTTGCACGCTTTGGAATGTGCAATAAGCATATTTTTTTCTGACTGACTGACTTCTTGATATTTCAAAAGTGCCTGTAAACGGTTTATTTGAAACTAGCTTTTGCCCGCAACTTCGTCCGCGTAGAAGTCGAAAATGGTTTTATTAGGTTTTTTGAGATACGAAACATTATTTATAATCTTCGTCGTGTGTGATAGTCCATTAAATTGTATGGCGAGCGATATTGTATCTTAAAATAAAATAATATAGTATCTTAGCCATGCGCAGCGCCCCTTAGTGAACTCCACTGCGGGTGACGTAACCTACTATAAACTTATTATTTGCGGTTGGTCGATTACTGTACTAGGGATCGAACCGCAAAATTAAGTTTGTTTTTTATTATATATACTTTTCCGGGATAAAAAGTACCCAGTGTGGTGCCCAGGATATTAAAGAATAATTGTACCAAGTTTCATCGTAATCGAACCGGTAGTTTTTGCGTGATGCCTGAACAAACAGAGAGACAAACAAACAATTTCTTTAATCACATTTTTGGGATCGGTGTCGGTCTAGTAACACCCCCTGCCATTATTTTTTTTATATTTTCAAAGTACAAAATTTTCACTTCTACAGATTTATTATAAGTATAGATTAAATGTTTTAAAGGTTTGAATCCAGCAGTATGTTGACATGGGATAATTTTTGACTATTACGAGGGCGAAGAAGATGCTAGTATGTACATAAAAAAAACGAATTTACAATAGGTTTTTTTTTTAAAGAACTGTGGAGATAGCTTAGGAATGGAATTCCCCTCCGGAGTCTGTGTTTCCTGATAGTTACCACCTGGGGGTTTTTAAAAGTCAAGTGTGAATAAGTTACTTCTAGACAAGCGTGCTCTATCGTCGAACACATCCTCGCTTAACATCTGGCGAGATGGTGGTCAAACGTGACCATATCTATACATACAATAAATCTGTAGAAGTTTTTAGTTATGCGCGCATCACGTAAAATGTACGAAATCGATGTAGATAACTTTTATCATCATCATCATCATTTTAGCCGAAAGACGTCCACTGCTGGACATAGGCCTCCCCCAAGCGTCTCCACAACGACCGATCACAGGATCGGTCGTTGTGCGTCTCGCATCCACCATGATAACTTTTCTACATTACAATAATTGTGTGTAACTTGATATATTACTTAGGCTATCTTTAATCGCAATCGGTTGACTATATGGAAAGATAGAAAGAAAGAAAGAAAAATATTTTATTTGGCACACGTACACAAATACACACAATGTAGAAACAACATGTAAACACTTCAGATAAAAAAAAAAAAAACTAACACTGTGTGTCTCGCGCCTGCATAAAATAGGTCCAGTTCAGCAAAAATGCCAGACAACTTCGTGGTAGTTGCCTGACGCTAGTTTTCAACTATAACAAAGATATACTTTTTACATTCATTGACTGTTAGGCTGTACGAAGATCGCCGAGTCAGCTAGTCCATAATAAAAAAACAAAAAACCATACATATATTTCATGCATGCGGGAATTGAAGCCACGACAAGCAGCGCAGCGGCGTCATATATGTACAATGTTTTCCGCCACATCAACAATGTTTGTACGATTCGTCATAACCGTTTCCGGCTGATTGGTTGACAAATAGTCGTACAAAGCAACGTTTTAACACCAAATGTCACCGTCACGGATCATCGGCGATTCCTGCTGAAATGCTCGTTAACTGCGTCACGGTAACTGCCAAAGGGTTGAAAACATGGTGCTTTTTTAAGGTTGGAATTCATCCAATGACTTCTCCCGGGCTGGGTGGAGCGAGAGGGCCACACCTGCGTCCTTCAGTTGCCCTTTGCGTTCTAGGACTACTGGTTTTCTTTTCACAAAATCCCTGCTGTCCTAGCGAACATCGGTCATACTGGGTTCTTACGGTTTGCTGACATCTCTTTGAAAAGCGCGTGGACTTATCATCATCATCATTTCAGCTGAAAGACGTCTACTGACATAGGCCTCCTCCAAGTGTCGCCATAATGACCGGTCCTGTGCGTCTTGCATTCATCGGATTCCCGAGACCCTCACCAGGTCATCGGTCCAACCTGTGGTCGCCATTCCAGAACCTTTCGTCCCCATCGACCATCTGTTCTGCGAGCAATGTGTCCTGCCCACTGTCACTTAAGTTTGCCATGGACTCAGTCGCGTCGATTACTGAACTGCCGGACGGCGAGCTCCCCATTGCTCGACGTCCGCAAGCCCACGTCTACTGTGGCTGATATTTGGGGTTGGAGTCTCGACGGCTGGGGCGTGAGGATGAAAAAAATTTGTTGTTACTGTAGGCTTAGACAATTGACTTTTCGGCTAAGTATTAACAAAATGTTTGGCAATGCCTGCGGAGAAGTCTGGTGACAAGTGACGTTACAGCAGGTCTAGCCAAGTTACGAACGTTTTGTTTTGATTCTCTTTCGTCGATCGCTTAGGTTACGCCTCCTATTCCTTTGCTCTGACCACGTGTCTGAGCGTTGAGATGACGTCAGAACAAAGGAATCGTAGGCGTGGCCGACTCGAGGCGATCGACGAAAGAGAATCGAAACCAAACGGCTGTAACTTGGCTAGGAGGGCTGGTAATGTTATTGCCATACATTTTGTTCTTAGCGTTTGGTGGGAACGCTAACAGAAAAGTAATTTACAGGCGAACAGGCCTGTTGGTCTAGTGGTTAGTGGCCCTGACTGCTATGCCGGAGGTCGTGGGTTCGATTCCCACCCAGGACAAATGTTTGTGTAATGAGCATGATCATTTGTTCTGTCTGGGTGTAATTTATCTATAACATGTATGTATTTAGAAATACTTAAGTATTTTTATCAGTTGTCTAGTACTCATAACACAAGCTCTGCTTAGTTTGGAACTAGACGACGTTGTGTGATAGTTGTGGAATATTATTATTTGTCTAAGCCTGCTGATGTGAAATAGTGTTACTGATGACACGATTGACGAAGTGGTTGAGTGATTGGTAGCTGCGCTGCGTGTTACGGGTTCGATTCCCACACGGAACAAATATTTGTAATGCCTACAGATAGTTTTTCAAGGTCTGGGTGTCTTATATATGTGAGTTTACATATATGTGAACGCATCCACGATACAGGATGATACAGGAGTAACTCCTAGAGTCCAAAGTTTTTAAAAGAAAAGAAAAATACATTAAAAAATAACTGAAAACGGAAGATGGCTTCATCGTATTCTGCTCTGTCAAAAAACTTAGTTGGTGGTTTAAAAATAAACTGGGCAAGTGCGAGTCGGACTCGCGCACTGAGGGTTCCTTAATACGTATATAGTTCAAATGCCGAACGGAGTCTCGAAGATTTTCCCGAATCAAAAAAAAAAAGTATTTTTTTTTGTGACGTAACAAGAAATTTACTGTTTTCTTATGCATTATGCCAAAAATCCAGATTTTGGGTCAATGGGAAAAGGACATTACGAATTTTAATTCCCTTGAGAGTGTCGAATTTTACGTTTCTGGCGACATAAACGGCAATAAATTGTTTTTTCGTTAAATTAGAAGTCTGATTTTTTCACAGCTTCAAGGGAATCTTAAGATAAAGCGGCTTGAAAGACAGACGGACAACAAAGTGATCCTATAAGGGTTCCGTTTTTCCTTTTGAGGTACGGAACCCAAAAAAAGGATTTCCAACGAAATATATTTAACTCGCCAGAGTCATACTAGTACAAAAGGACCCAAAACATCCACCAAAACGCGTGTCTGATCAAATATTTATATAATTTATTGCTTGTCAATATCGACAAAGGGTTGGCAATAAAAAACGACGCAGTTTGCACGCGCTATTAAACTATTAAATAAATTATAGCGAGACGAAGTAAGGTGCCCGATATAACTAGATTACAAACAGTAGCGTAGCTAGGCGTGGGCGAAGTGGGCCCTCGCACACGGCCTTGCACCCAAAGGGGCCTCGCACAAGCGAGGGCTCTTAAGAACGAGGGTTTTTTTATAATATATAGGCTCACGTTTGACCACTATTTCATCTGATGGTAAGCGATGATGTGGGTTGCGACAGTCGCGGTCTCATTTTCGAATTTATGGAAGAAAAAGGCCTCGCTGATATGCCTTCACCCACGTCTAAATAAGTCTTCGCTATGCCTCTGATTACAAATAAATGTAACAGTATTACACTGGACCATTGGGAAGGTTGTAGGTCTGTCCATTGTGATCCACAGAATACTTCACGGCTTTTTTGGGGTGCAAAATCATTTTCTCTCGCTCTTTGTGGAACGAGAGAGAGTGTCAGACTTATACTGACTAAAACCCACTCATGTTCCTTCAGTTGACCTTTGCCTGGCCACCGCGGTGATTCCTTCGAATAATCCTGCAGCCCAACTGGGCACTTTCTCTCTGGTTCTTTTTCCCGACACTTACGCATATAAACAAAAATTGGCAATAATTAACATTTTGACGAAGTAAAAATTATAAAATAGTTCAAATAAGAATGATATAAACTAGTGATTGACTGCGATCCCACCTGATGGTAAGCAGTGATGTAATCTCTCCCCAATCTTAATGGACATGTTCACTATTTTAAATCATCCTAATATTTAAAATAGTCTAAAAAATTGTCCATGGAGTTTCTTGCAAATTCTTCTCCGTGTCTTCTCTGTGTCTTATGTGTGGTAAAACTGACAATATTAATCTATATTAATATTATAAAGATAAAAGATTTGATTTTTGTTTGTTTGTATGTTATGATTTAACTCAAAAACTAATTGACCGAATTGAATAATTCTTTCACCATTAGAAAGCCACATCTTCACTGAGTAAGATTGACTATTGTTATTTTATACTTCATGCGGGCGAAGCCGCTGGTATAAGCTAGTTATATGTATTTATACGCCTCTGGGCAAAACATAGAGATGCACCTATCTTTAACAGCTCACACTCAAATAAAATATTCTGAACAATTTAGGTTCTTATTTAGGTACTCGTCAAAACCTATAAGTACTACGATAAAATTAACCAACAATTTTCCTCTCCTCTTTGAAAATCAAGTGTTGTAGGTGGAGCTTATTCCACCCTACACGACTATAGATTGAAAGCCCATAAAGCAGGGTGTTCGTCGACACTACCCCCAGTTCGAATGCGACGCACGCGCGGACGCATAGTGCGCGCGACCTCTAGTCATGGTGGACAAAATTATAATTACATAATTATTTTTTTATAGTTAGTTTTTGGTAAAATAATTTTAATTGACTTAGTGTTGTGATTGTAATTGGTGGAATAGTCCGAGATTTAAAAGTGAAGATTTTTTTTTAAAGTGAGTTACATTTTAGTCCTCATAATATTGTATTACGGAAGTATTGTAAAAACAATTTTTTTTTTTACGATTAACCATGGAATTTCTTGCCGGTTTTTCTCCATGGGAAACGACCAATTGGAACCGTGCACTAGCTTCTGACGTTTTATAAGTGTTCATAAAGGCTTATGTGAAATAAAAAAAAAATGAATTTTAGTCGGATTTTACAGTTTTCTAAAATTTTTGTTAAACAAGATAGCAACAGGGTTTTATAAAAATAAATCTATAAGTGTTTGTCCCAAAACTATAGTATGACCTGAATATACGCTATTGTCAGTTGATTATCTTTTAAATAACCAGACTTTCGGCTTAGTAATACCCGTTTACATGTAGGGTTAATCTATATTACAGTTAGGTAATTGTTTTGCTTTAATATGTTGTAAACGTATTGTGTAAGCCATTATTAGCTGACCAAAATAAATAAATACAATGAGACCAAAAGTGAAAACAGTGTAGAACCATGAGCCCTAGCTTACAACATGTATGACCTTATTCTCACACAATCTATAATTTAAAAGCGAAATACTACTCACTGATTAATCAAATCAACTCACAGAAACTATAAAACCTACAATCCTAAAAATTTGGCAGGTAGGTTCTTATAAAGTGTAGACATCAACTAAGAACGGATTTTACGAAACTCCACCCCTAAGGAGGTAAAACGAGGGTTGGAAGTTTGAATGGAGGAACCTACTTTTACGCGGGCGAAGCCGCTGGCAGAATATTATAAAACAAAGTCAACCACCAACGCCATAAACTCACAAACTAATAAACTGATTTTCATGTAGTATTCACCAAATAGACATAATGATTCACGAAGAGGGTTTAAATGTGTAACACATGCATAATTACAATAGAGAAAAGCAAAGAATTTCAGAGATTTCTAGCACCCATGCAAATCCCTAAGATTAAATCATAGACTGCCCCTATATAAACCAACTCAACAACTAACTCGCGAATCTTAAATACCAATAGCATAAAACAGCCTATTTTCCCTACCAGCCACAAATATTATTACACCAACTCATAAAAACCTAAAGCGAATAAAACAATTCAAAAGCAATTAACTTACCGACTCGGTCATGGTTCGTCGGTCATAGTCGGGACAAACAAATGCCGGTCGCGTGCCGGACGCATGGGCGGTAATACAGGTGGCGCGCCCTTGCGATTGATTCTTGTTGGTAGGTGTTTTAATGTAGAGTGATTATTATTAGGAAATGTAGTTCATAAATATCATTGTTTGTAGTGAAATACGTGTCGATTTAAGTGAGTATAGGCAACTAACTAACAAACACACAAAGTCCCAACGTAACTTCATTCGCCTCATGATACAATCACGTAATATATTAATATTGGGTCTAACTTTTTAGAACTTTTCGTGTCATAATAAATTATTTTGCATAGACTTCATTTCGCAGAAAATCGTTTGGCATACACTCATTTATCATATATTCAAGACACTTAATTTTGTTAGTCAGAGTCATCTTTAAGCTTTAATTCCATATCCATAATAATTAAAAAGCATAAACTTCACATCGCAGAAAATTCAGTCCGTATCGTCTTTTAGCATATATTTTACATCGATAGTCATTAGCTGCGATGATAATAGTAATATCAAAATGGTAACCTAAATACCTATTAATTGCTTTCGAATCGGAGAAGGACACAAGACGCCCCGTGGGGGCCTCCTATTTTTCTATCTGCGGGATTTAAATTATCCTGTTTCTGGGTGGTTATTTGTTTTTAAATTTTTATGTTAAATAATATTTATGCCTTAAAAATATTTGATTAAAGAAGATAATGCCAAGTGTTATGCCTACAAAATTTTATAGCATCAAGATTGTGCCATATAGATAGAGGGAACCCTATATTATAGGGTATGGTAGTACGTATGTGCATGTGTGATAGTATGTAGTATGTTTAGGATTAAGTTAGTAGTAAGGTGAGCTTCATTGCCGCCGAGGTCTCACAAAATAATGGTAATAGCATTTCTCTTTTTTTCATGTTCGGTAACGGGATTTGGCATTTCAAAAGCGACTATACTTTTTCATTATAATTAAAAAGAAATGTTTTCTGTATCTAGCCTTAATTGTCTGAATCGACCATGAAGTGGTCCTATTCGTACATAAAAACTACTTAATTACATAATTATTAAATAATTATGCCGTATACAAGGGATCATGGCGTATGGTATGGTGGTGATTATGGCACGCGACGCGGAGCGTGTCCGACGCGTGTTCATAACAGGTGGCGTTACGCCGATCATGCCTGTGATTAAGTTATTGACTACGAATTACCAACACCAGATAAGAGATTTTGATAGAGTCACTTTTATCGTAGAAGGGTACAGGCAAAGAACAGGAACTGTCTTCTTGAACAAATTTTGAGAAAAAAGCATTTAAAATTTAAAAGTGTAGTTATTTTTAGTGAGAACTAAGTTTGCGGTATTAAGTTTTAACGAAAGTTGAGTTTTTGTGCAAACTCTTAGTTAACAAATGACATCACACATTTATGTGATACCTGTAAAGAACAGGGAAATCTTATTATTAAAAGATTTTGAGAAAAAACGATTTTTAAAGATAGTTTAGAAGATTAATTATTTTTATTGAGATCATAATTTGAAGTAATGTAGTTTTAACGACATTTGCTGAGTTTTTGTGGAAACCAGTAGTAGAGTATAAAATTATATTACACATAGCTGTGATATCATTATAAAATACAAATTAAATTAATATGTAACAATTATTGTGACATTCCCAGTTCTTTGCCTGTATACTTCAATGGTTAAGTTCAATCTTTCCATATTTTTCAATGTAGACACTACGAATGTTCTGGTTTTACAAATGTCACTAGCTGTTGATGTGAAATAATTAAGCTTGATTTAAAACCAACAAATAAACTAATATCAATTATAAGATTTCAATAATGCATAACTTTATTGTTTTAAAAAAAATCAGACCCTTTTGGTGATAGACCAGATCAATCTTTAGGGCGTATTCGAGCACCCTAAATCGGAAATCTGTCCGGAAGTAGGAAGTAATAAAGTTCAATAGTAACTGACTTTGTATGGTGTTGGTCACGCAATCGACTGGCCATGGGGTGGGTCACCTGTCCCACAAATGTAATAATTGGAGCAAGACAAATAATGAGGGTTGAGAGAACACAAATATGTAGTGTATATGCAAGTCGTTTATGCGGATTAGAGTAAAAACCTTATACGCTATGGTTTAACTAACATTTTATAGAAAGATATTCCATAAAATATATCATCTTTATAACGTTATAGGATTGAATTACTATTTACTTCATCTGTGTTATATTATAATATCCACACTTATTCATTATTCATTAATCAGCTTCTCTTTTCTTTCCAGATATCCACGATGTTTAGCACCAACTTTGAAGATTACTGTGACTTCAATGACAGCATCTGCAGTAATGACTCTGGCATCGACCGGTCTTACACGGACTCCTTCGTGAACTCTACTAACAGCACTCCATTAAAACACGAAACCTCAGACCTTGGGATATCTCTTACTGTAACCAAAGACGTCAGAAGAAAACTCTTCGACGATGAATACGATCCTTTTCAAGATCCAGTAGACGATGTTAAAATATTTGAGGAAAATGTTCAAGCAGTAAACACATCTACCCCAAAAAAAGAGAAAAAGTCTAAAGATCCTAATAAGCCTAAAAGAAAATACGCCAACGGAAAGAACAGAATCTCAAGATGTAAGAGTCCGACGCAGTTGATGAAGATCAAGAGGAACAGACGAATGAAGGCTAATGATAGAGAAAGAAATAGGATGCATATGTTGAACGAAGCCTTGGACAGACTACGCTGTGTGCTACCAACTTTCCCTGAAGACACAAAGTTGACCAAAATAGAAACATTACGATTTGCCCACAACTATATTTTTGCTCTAAGTCAAACATTAGATTCGTTAGACAATATTAAATCTGGACAAGCTTCACCACAAGAATGCAGTCTAAGCTACGATAAGTTTCAAAATTATCCAATAACTGGCGAGAAAGTCACAAAAGATGCTTTCAGAGACATATTTTCAATTCCAAACAAACCTGAAGGATGTAATGATGGCAGTTATAGAAACTTCCAAGGATTTAGCAGACCTTTTCCAAATGGATCCAACTTTATGCAGACAACTGAAGGTGTGCTTATAAATGTTGGAAACGTCACAGTTTCTGTGAATAATAAGGGTGGGAACTGTATCACGTCAACGACTGGCACCGGTTTCTTTACTCATCCATCAAGTTTCGGTGAAGATATGAATCAGCAAGCCTATCAATACCATAGTTACGGAGCTACCACCTATCATGAAGCTTCTTATGAAGTAAATAATGTTAATGGCGAATACTTCAATCAGAAAAATTACGAAACATTCAAAAATGCTTTCGACACTGCAGCGAAAAATAGAAAGATTGAGAAGACTGAAGATTATATGTATGGAAAGTATAATAATGCTATGTATGGGTACACTGACACTACTTGTTATAATGGAAATACCCATGAATATTTACAAAATAGCTACTATTATAATGATCAAAGATGTTACAGAAACTTTTATAACAGAGCTCCTAGTGTTGTGAATGCTCAAATCTGATGTTAACTGTAAAGCTAGTCATTGTGTACAAAATATTTTTTGATATATTAATAATACAAATTAGTTCTAAGCACAAATTATACTATACCAAAGACAATAAAATTTACTGTCAGGATAAGTTAGTTTTGTAAAAGTCTATTTCGCTAGTCAATTTTGTGAAATAAAAATATACTTTTTATATTTGTATTTACTTGTTTTATTTAAAAGATGACTGTTACATGACATGTATAATTGAGACTTAAAAAGATTAGGAGGAGCTAGAAAAAACACTGCTGAGAAATCAAACGGACCCTGGATGAAAATGCATAAGTTTAACATAGATAGCAGCAATTTCAAACAAAGAAAGTGTACAACATATAGATCTGTCAAGTTTAAACAATAGCAAATAAACGGTAGCCTAGTTTAACGTATAGAAAGGGAGAAATTGACGCATGATTTACCACTGTGTAATAATACAAGTAAGCACCATGAATATAAATCAAATAGGAACAATAAACGTTAAAGAGCGAAAAGTTGTGAATGCTTATGCGCACCCCTATAGCCGCTTTGTTCAGGATCTATAGAAAAAAAAGGCACACATGAGTCATTCAACAATGAGCCTTATAACGTTGAACTAGAGTTTTGCACCACTGCCAAAGTAAGTTTGTCAGTTTAGAATAGGGGCACCCGTTTGGATCGAGTTACGATTTTCAAAAACTAATGTTTGCTTTGGAAATTCGTTACGAGCATTGTTACTGGACATCGATATTTGCTCCAATTATTTAGATGTCATATTTTTGGAATCATTGTTATATCGGAAACCAACCGATAATATACCTTGACACTTAGAGCTAGAACTGGAATTTCTGTAACATAAGAAAAAATTACATATTTCTTTGAAATTATAATGCGTTTGTTAGATATAATATTATATTGGTATATTGTTTAAACATAAAAACGTTTGAAAAACTATTAAAAATATATTGCGACTTTTCCATCAGAAAATCACAGAAAGATTAAAAGATTCTTTTTTATTTACTTATTTAAAGACAACCAATAAGGCTATCACCATTATACATGCATTTTTACATTTTATAGCAAAACCCCAATTAAAGGCCACTGTCACGGCATGCATTAAACATAATAAGGTGTTATGAAATAACGTATTTATTAACATTTAATTCGAAGTTAAGCCAACTAATAAAAATATGACAACAAAAAAAAATCTTTTAGAGAGAATTTTTGAACGAGACTTTTTATCGTTGTAATATTTTTTTTTTTCTAGTAGGTACTCATTATTTTCATTGGTAATCAAGAAATTGATTGGAATAAGAGAGAAAGTCAGAACCTCATGTTTTGGGTTTTAGCTACCATACATTTTATTTTGTGTAGTTTCTAATTCAAACAAGTCTGGAATATTATCTACATACACACAAATACCACCTGGCACCCAACTGTCACCCAAAATTACAATAATTACAGAACAAATCTGTACTTTCGTCACGCTCCATTGCGCAGGAGTTCTGATTCGAAATGGTGCAAACAGGAAATTAGCTTCCGACTAAGAGTTAATTTTGTTGTCGTTTTTGTGTTTATGTGATTGATGGGAAATCCGCCCTTTGCAGAAAATCTTGTTTTATGGTTGTTGTAGCACACTTTCCGTTCATGATGCCCCATTCCCAAGTTAGTGCCCAAAGGGAAATTGAATCAGCAAACATTCTACCGTCAAAATTATATTTACGACAATTTGCCTGCTGCGGTCTTCCCGTCCAACTATAATTTAGGTGTCTTCAATAAACTAATGCGTCTCACATTCAATTATTGCATCACTGCTTACCATCAGGTGGGATCGCAGTCAAGCACTGGCTTATATCAATTAGAAAAAAAAAACGAAAACTATGCTTTTAAAGTCAAACTACCCTATACATCACTGTACCTAATGTGACAAAACACACACCTATTGCAATTTTCTGGTTACAAACCTCGTTTATTTAATTCCATTGACACTACGAAACCGAATGACACGCCGTAACAGCCGTGTCCGTACACAATGCAGCGAGACCGACGGATTATCACGGCTACCGATGGAAACCAAACATTTGTCAACCCCATTCTTGTACCCGAAAGTCATATAATAGCAAAAATAGCCCTTAAGTAAATGATAGAAAGACTGCAAATTGTGTAGATGGATGGAATTTCGGAAAAGAAAAGGAATTTGGAAAAAATCCAAACCAATTATCCTCGAAACTACATTTTGGCCAATATTGCAGATTATAAGACCGTAGTGCATTACCGATATGTGCAGTTTTTAAACAAAACTTATTATTTGGTGCGTCTTATTATAATTTACATGTCTTCAAGGCTCCAGTGAATGGGCTCTTAATAAATCAATGCGCTTCACCATCAACGATTGCATCACTGCTTAGGTATCATCAGTTGGGATCGTAGTCAAACCCTAGATTATATTAAAAAAATAAATAAACAGCCAACTATATTGAAATTGCTAGTAGGTAAGTTTATTTTAAACCAATTTTCCTAGTCTACTAATATTTGATAAAGCGTTATAAGTTGAAAAAGAAACCTGATACAAAATATCACAGATATTGTTATCTACTACATCGAGCTGCTAAAATGCGGTACTTAGCAATATCTCCCCACAAATCTATCGTAACTGCACCGGCAGCTATTAATCCAATGCATTCAGATTCCACCCTAGTGCAGTAAAACCAATCAATTATTATACATCGACCCAATCTTAGAGGGACAGTTTGCTAGTAGGAATATAATAGTGACAAGTATGGTGAACTTTGAACACCTAGTTTCTATCGAAGAAATGTTCTATTGACTGAATTTGGACACATTTTTTAAGAGGTCAAAAGTGCAGTGCTTTCTAGACACTTAAGCTTTTGTACACTGCAACTGCACTTTTATGGTACATATCTCGTAATGTACATATGCATGTATTTGGTTTTGCTAATAAACTATTATTTTCATCAATCTCTACGTCTTAAACACTGTTCTTCTCTACCACATCATCACCATTTCAGTTGGAAGACGTTCATTGCTAGACATAGGCCTCCTTAAGTGTCGACGCAACGACCGGTCCTGTGTGTCTCGCATCCATCGGATTCCCGCAAACCTCACCAAGTCCACCTTGTGGGAGTCCTTACGATATTGCATCTTCCGGTACTTGGGTACGACTCTAGAAACTTTTTTGCCCCATCGACCATCTGTTCTTTAAGCAATATGGCCTGCCCACTGCCATGTTTGACAATTCTTTGGGCAATGTCAGAAACTTTGGTTCTACTGCGGATATCTTCATTCCTAATTCGACCGCACAAAGAAATTCCGAACATAGCCCTGTAATTTACCTTTTGAGTGACTTTAAGCCTTCTGATAAGGCCCATTGTGAGCGGCTACGTTCTACAGCCACTTACGTCTTGAGACACTGTGGTACGATTGTTGAATAAAATCACTCTTTTAATGATTTAGCAATTTCATTGATAAAATAATTGTTCGGTGCGACATCATTAACTTAAAATGGCGCGTAGCCTGACTGCGTAACATCGCCGCATCGAGCAGATAGGTAGACGGGGCCGAGCCAAGTTAAGCAGATGCACGGTACCATGCATCTACTGCAGTTAACGAGTGGAAATAAAGTCAGGCCCTTATTTACCGTTTTGACATCGTGACGATGGTACTCAGTTTAATTTATCAAACTAAGTCGAATTGACAATAACCAAAAGTTCGTATTTATTATGCTACCGAGCAGTCTCGAGTATCTAGTACAACTAGATACTCTAGATACTAACCAGCAACTAACATCGTTCGTAAGAAAATATAATAT
Source organism: Mythimna vitellina (assembly GCA_949316375.1). Classification (NCBI taxonomy): domain Eukaryota; kingdom Metazoa; phylum Arthropoda; class Insecta; order Lepidoptera; family Noctuidae; genus Mythimna; species Mythimna vitellina. The sequence goes on from OX438688.1 coordinate 1,804,604, forward strand.
CGATGGGTGAAAGGTTAATTGATCTAAGCGACATTTTGTAAAACTTTTATTTATTTAATACAAAAATATATGAAATAGTTCTTTATTTATGAATATTTAATATAAAGAAAAATAAACTTTAATCCAACCTGCTGCAAGTTTTACAAAATGTCGCTTAGATTAATTAGCCTTTCAACCGTCGATATGAAATTACCAGTCTAAGGGACAGGGATAGGCACCACTGCCCCGTAGGCTATGTGTCTTTCTAGTAAAAATACCACAAAAATCTCTTTCAACACACTGTTCTTTTATTTTTATTAAAAAAAAAAACACTATAATCAAATAAGAACACATGTCTGCCTATCGTATGTCCAGAAACCTAGCCCACGGCTAATTGGTCCTCTGTGTTTGTTTGCTTGTCTGTTTGATTTTATTTAAAATTCATCCCGGCCCCGGGCCACTATTTGTTTAGTCCAACTAAGCTAATATTCTCGTTTGTTTAAGTTTTTTAATGGAAGGGTGATTTTATTTGATTTTGATAATGTGGTCGCTTCTAGATTTTGTTTTGATTGAGTCACTGGAGTGTTGAATTGAATAAATTAAATAAGTTTTTAGTTAAAAAAAAGGTACATCCGAATATTGTTTGTATAAATTATTTCCAGAATAACGTTTCGTTTGTGACACTGTGCAGTTTTGCTAGACCAAGCTTTGGGAAAGTCAATGTTTGTTACTTTTTGGTAAATATATATTTTTTTTTTGCTAAATTGATTGCCTTTATATTCTGGTTTTAAAACCACCCTATGAATGGTGAAAGAGGATTGAAAAAATAAGCCAGCTCGACTTCACTGCTAAAATCTATAACAAATATTCATACCACCCAATATTTTCTAATCCCAAACATTATACTAATAACTAAAAGTATCAATTCTGTCATTCTCCGCATTTAATACCACAAGATGAATTGACATCACCACAAATTGGCAACACAGCTGACATTCAATTTATCTACTAATTACCATTCTAAAACTAACGCTATCTCTAACACTTAAGGTTTGAAATCGAATGCGATTAATTTGGTTATTGTACCAGCAGAGAAAGAGCCCTGGCTTTTCTTTTTGTAGACAAAAACTGATACAAAGTTAGGCTGGCCAGGATTTTATAGAGGTCTTATTAAATAGGTGCAAGTAAGTTAGGGAGAAGAGCTTAGTGATTTGACGTTCAGCAAATATTGTAAATTATTTATTATAAATATTGGTTGGTGTGTGTGTTCGATCGGTTTTGTGGCTACCGTAGATTTCAAATAATACTGTTATTGGTGGCAAAACCGAATTTATTGAAGCAACGTTAATATATCTGAGCTTTGAGAATTAAAGTATTATTATTATTAGATATATTTTTTGTGATTTCTTTCTTTAAGGTGGAATATTATCTAATGACTTCTCTCCCAGCGTGGAGCGCGATGGCGTGTCAGACTTTTATTGACAACATTTATTTTCTTTCAGTTGCCCTTGACGTCCCAGGACCACGAGTAACACTTTCAGAAGTCGACCCATAGCCCCAGTAGGCTACGGCCCTACCGGGAGCTAGTTTAGGGCTAGTTTTGCTGGCATCTCTTTGAGGCGCGCCAGTACGCACGCTGCCGTCTCCTTCACTAGCCTATTTTTTGTGCTCTTGAAATGTGTCTTTAAAAGTTTCTTATCCTAAATTTTACATTGTAGGTGATGATGTAGATTAAAATGGACGGTAGTCGTTCCTAAGAGGAAACTGGGTGCACTTATATGTCTATATATATAAATGCGAAATACCACTCACTAATTAATCATGAAATCTCAGAAACTATAACACTTACAAACTTAAAATTTAGTAGGTAGGTTCCTTATAGAACGGAATTTACAAATATCCACCCCTAAGGGGGTAAAACGGAAGTTGGAAGTTTGTATGAAGCCTATTTTTACGCGGGCGAAGCCGCTGGCTTGTATTATTATAATCAGCCGTGTAATGTTTCTCACTGCTGGAAACCAGGAGTCCTCTCTAGGAGAGAATGGGCCGTAATCTACCGCAAAGGCCCATTGCAGGGTGTGGCCATGTCACGTCTTCGACTTTAATTGTTCAAGGACAAAGTCACAGTAAGTCAGTTTTATTTAAGAGCAGTGGTGATGAAATAAATAACACGAAATAAAGCTCCTGGTTTGATTTGTACCCGCGACCTTTAAGTCGTAAGTCGGCGTCGTTACCACTGGGCTACAAGTTGTGGCCCACAACTATTTTCGTTTTATTCATTTATTTTATTGGCTAACCAAAATCTATAATATATGTTAGTGTTATAATTTCCTATAGGTTAGCACTGCATACCCCATAAAAGTCAATTAGGTACTTAATAATTATAACATTAATAAAACTAAAATAAAAGTAAAACGTTAGGAAGTAAAATTAAAATTGAAATAATAAAATTATAACTAAAACAGAAATCCAAAGTAAAATTGAAATCAAAATCAAGATAAAAATAATATAAATTAAAACTGGTCAAAATATTATATTTAGGACGAGTAATTCTTATTATAAGCCATTTTAATTTATTAAAATTAACAGATTACTAAGTGACCAACAACGCAACTGTCAGTAGCAACGTACTTAATTTAAACAAGCAAAACCATTGCATTTTATATACTTGATAGGTTTATTCTACACCAAGCGTAACCACTTGAAAACCTTTCATTGATTTGTAACCAGTACACGAAATTCCACCTTATTTAAGAAATGATAAATGTTATTTTCGAATACAGTGGTTAAATCAATCATAGGTGTTTTGTGGTGATTGAATTTCAACTTAACAGTGAACACATAAGGTTTATTTGTGCCTGAGTTGTCTTGCTAGGGTTGTCCTAAGTTGTAACATTTGGTAGTATGGTCGAGTTTGGCACTTGAAGTTGATTGAAAACTAACTATACCTTTGTGTGTTTGTTTGTTGAAATAATATTAGATAATAAGAGTTACGCATCTGTGACTAGTTTTGGTAATTATTTCTTACGGAACAGTGGTTTTGTAAAAGAGGCAATTAATTAACCATATCAACTAATTTACTTCGACTATCTTTACCTGCTGCGGTCTTTCCTTTCGATTATAATTTAGGTGTCTTCTTTTAGATTGAATAGGCTCTTAATAAACTAGTGCGCTTCACCATCAACGATTCTATCACTGCTTACCATCAGGTGGGATCGCAGTCAAGCACAAATTTATACAATAAAAAAAAAAGTTTTTTTTTTATGAATATCAGCGAGATATCCTTTGAATATAAAGGACTGAGGAGCAATTTTCAGAGACAGCAGTATAAATTTTTCTGGACACTGCAAATGCCGTCTGTACAACACTGCCGTCTGTACAACATGTAACTATATATTCATGAGCTTGTGGACGTCGAGCAATGGATAGCTCGCTGTTCGATCATCCGGTAACCGTCCGGACCGAACCCAAGTCGTCGACGGCGCGTACTATTCCACGCGCGCCTCAAGGAGATGTCAGCTAACCGTAGGGGCCCAGCAGGGTCAAAGCCTACTGGGGCCAAGGGTCTTCTTCTAAAAGGAAGACTCGGCCCTGCTATGAAAGACAAGGAAAGTACAGGAGTGGGTTTTTATTCAGTAAAAGTTTGACACAAAAAGGGCGGGGGATGTCATTGGATGATATTCCCACCGAAAAAAAACCTATATATTCATAAAAAAGTACAATGCTGATGAACGTAGAACAATAAATGAAGTAGCGTAATTTTTATATTCAAACAAGTCTCCAAAATAATACTAATTACATTTCAAAATGACATCTTCGTTTCAACATGATTTAAAAGAGTATTCATGGTGCAGCTTGCACATTCTTCTCCATAGACATTTTTCTGACTGACTTCTTGACAATTCAAATGTGCTTGTAAATGGTTTATTTGAAACTGGCTCCTGCAAGCGGCTTCGCGTGCCCGATTTCTCCATACAAATCTTGGAACCCTGTTTCATATCCTTAGGGGGCGAATTTTGGAAAATACTCGCTTACGCCATAAGAGGAAATCTTGTGCAAAATTTCACGCTCCTAGTCCTAGTAGTTTCAGCTATGCGTTGATATGTCAGTCAGTTAGTTTCTCCTTATAAACACCACTAATTTTTAATCAGTACAAATATTTAAAGGTCTTATTAGAAAAGGTTTACTTACTATTTAAGTAAAGTCTTAATAAATAATATTCATAAATAGCAAAGTTATTAGCGTTCGCTTATGTCCTAAAATGTCACTTAATTCGTGGAAATATTGTACAGGCTATTGATTATGTATGAATAAATGACGATCAAAATGGAAAAAACAATGCGCGTAATATTTTCTAGTAGCAATTGTTATGAATTATTGATTCTTATATGAATTTATGAATTATGACAAATATTCGTGGACCATTTTGGGATTTCGTTATTTTTACTTTTGACTACAAAAATATGAAAGAACCTTCAACGGTCCGGACTAAGCGTTTCGCTTCGTCGTTTATACCGCGTTCATCGAAGGAGTGGAACAATTTGCCTGCTGCGGTCTTCCCGTCCAACTATAATTTAGGTGTCTTCAAGGCTAGAGTGAATAGGCTCTTAATAAACTAGTGCGCCTGACCATCAATGATTGCTTCTCCGCTTACCATCAGGTGGGATCGCAGTCAAGCACGGGTTTATATCAATTAAAAAAAAAAATGATCAGTAACAGGTACGGATAGAGCCCCATTTTTCTTTTGTACTAATTCAAAAATAGAGATGTACGAGTATATATGGATAAATGCTTTGATTCTTAATTCTATATTTTTACTCCCTCTTATTCCAAAACACCCATGAGAATTTTTCACATATATTTTTTGTCACACAAAGTACTTGTAATCCGGAATCCTAAATCGACACTTGATCATACTAATAGGTGGTACTTCTGGTACATTTTGCCACTAAATATGACACGCTTATGCTCAAGTGGGATAAACATTACCATTACACAGTATTTAAAAAGCCATGAGCGGTGATAGGGTTAGTTTAGTCATTGTTAACGTGTGAAACATTTTGTTAATATTTTTATAGGATCATTGAAAACAGAACATTATTTTTTGAGTGTTTAATCTAGTGATACTTCGCAATTGGTTCTTTTTTGGCCGTGGGAAATTTCCTATCAGAATCAATATAATTATAAATACATATTATATATATATTTAAATTAACGCATAGCATAGCATAGTCGGCCTTATAGTGTTCGCACTGCTGGGACGCAGGCCTCCTCTCTAGGAGAGGGAATGGGCCGTAATCCACCACGCGGGCCCAGTGCGGGTTGGTGGATGTCACATGTCTTCGAATATTTGGTTCTAGGACAAGCCGGTTTCCTCATGATGTTTTCCTTCACCGTTTTAAGAGCAGTGGTGATGAAATAAATAACACAAACCCACGACCTACAACACGTAAGTCTGGGCCGGCCACTACTGCTTTTTTAAATTAATATATCAGCTTAACTGCGATCCCACCTGATGGTAAGCAGTGATACAATCGTTCATGGTGAGGGACACTAGTTTAGACCCCCTAGGTTTGTAGGCTAGAATGAATAGTCACTCTAGCCTTGAAGACACTTAAATTATAATCGAAAGGAAAGACCACAGCAGGAAAATTGTTCCAGTCGAATTATTAAAATATAGATACAATTGTATAACATGATAACCGCACGTCCTAAAAGTAGCAGGTTCAGGAATCGATTTCAGTTATTTATAAAATAGGTTTTTGTTTACATAGCCATCGTTTTGATAAATTCATGATAAATCTTGATTTATTGAATCAGTCAGAAAAATGATGCTAATTGCACATTCCAAAGCTTAGATTACTGTGGAGAAGAATATGAAAGTTCATGGACACTCTTTTAAATCATGTTATGTATTTCAAACAACCAGGCAAGTGCGAGTCGGATTCGCACACTGGGGGTTCCGTACGAAACTTACCTATAAAAACAGTTCAATTCCCGCATTGAGTTACGAAGATTTTTCTGAATAACAAAAAGATTTTTTTTGTGACAAAATTACAGTTTCGAGATTTTTTCATATAGTTGTGCTATTGAAATATTTAAAAATATAATTTATGGATTAAGTGAATAACGATATAAATAATAATATCAAGTTAAGTTAAGCAATGGTTAGGTTTTTAAGCGTAGCCATCAGTAGCCACTATGAAAGGGTAGGTGTAAACAACAGTGTTTTAACACACACACGCTATGTTGGTAGACAGTTGCTAAGTGTGACGTCACGCCAGCCACGTGGCGGACACGTGACGACACGTGTGGCAAATCAACAGCTATGATAGCCAGATTGTGGGCAGTTAGTTTATTAGGTGCAACAAGTGGAAGCTACAGATTTGATACAAAAATGATTTTTGATAATTTGTTGGAAAACGTATTGGCGTATCTAGGATATTTTTCGAGAGGGCTGGCCTCTGACTTTACTTTACTGATGACTTAATGGCATTAAGATCCTGTTTTTTTAAGGCTGTCATCGCGCGTCGTCTTAAAAGTTTTTTTTTTTTAATTTCTATGATATTTTTTGCGACATAATAATGAAGGAAACATTATTTCACAAATCCCAACCACCCAAGATAATTTTCACTACACTAAACAAGCTTACGCCGGTAATATTTTTGTTTCAAACGGGAATTAAAAAGTAATTTAATGTGATTAACACAACCCGCATACATATTATATTGGTGTAAAAAGTGTGCCTATTACACTTCAATTACCCACAGCACGTGTCTCACAAGCGTCAAAACGTGTCGGTCTCGTTTCGGACTCGCGCCGGTCGCGTGCCGGACGGTACGGATGACATAAACTGTTTATAATACGCAGATTGGTGACAATTAAGTGGTTCATTTGAGTGCTGAGTAATATGGTACAAATGACCAAGTAGGTAAATTTTTTGGGTATTTTTTGTAGTGGCAGCAGATGGGTTGGTAAAGATGTATTTATTTTTTTAGCTTTTATTAAACTTACAATGTTAATTTAGGGAAAATCTTACAAATGGATATTGTACCCCGTGAAATTTATGTAACTTGGATGATAATGCATTATTATGATATCATAAAGCTGGTCTGATGCTGAAATCGGATACTGGCTATAGGAACTAATACGGCACGACAAAATAACCCCTATCGTGTTTGAGCTCTTTGGAATGGTCTTGTTCAGTACCTACATGATAAAAGCTAGTTATCAACAAAAAAAAATGTTTATGTTCGCATAACTCGTCAAAATGTATGGAGCAGCTGACTTAATTTTCGCGATTTTAAGTTTTGTCCCATAGTAAAAGTTGTTCATAATGAGGAGTACAATGCCCCCTCGAAATTCTTAAAGTTAATTTTTTAACACCATATATAGTTTTTTTTTGCGATGGGTATATTATCCAATGACATCCCCCGCCATTTTTGTGTCAGACTTTTACTGACTAAAAACCCGCTCCTGTTCCTTCGTTGCCTTTCATACCAGGGCCGAGTCTTCCTTTAAGAAGCAGACCCTTGGCCCCAGTAGGCTTCGATCCTACTGGGCCCCTACGGTTTTGCTAACATCTCCTTAAGGCATGGACACTACGGAATACTACGCATCGTTGACGGCTTGGGTTCGATTACGGGACTGTTACGGGACAAGCCTGCGCCTATGGTGGCTGGAAATCGGGATCCCGCGGCGGCTTGGGCGTGAGAGTCATTCCTTCGCATGTGCGGCCACCTCGTTTGCTAGAGGAGGAGTGGAGGCGTCCGCCTGCCACTCCTCCTTGCTCCGGACCATGGCCTGTACCAAGGCCCGGCGCGTGAGATCGCTGCCGCCAATCGCCTCCCCGAGGACACAGCGGTGCTCTACCCAGGCGGGGCACACCTCTACTATATACTCCAACGTGTCGGTCCATACAATGGTGATACCTGGGAACAGTATATGATATACATACGTACTTAAGTTACTTATTGAAGGAAACGGGGGGCGGGATAGCTTAGATTTCTTCCATAGAAATTGGCATGAAGTTCCCTTCATGCCAAAGCCGGCTGTCCCGTCGGTCCGACGTCCGACAGCCGACTGTCCCGTTACCGGGCAAAGGCTTTCGCCTTTGCCCGGTAACGGGACAGTATAGGCTAGATATAATAATATATTACTGTTTATACTGTAATTCGTTCATACATACTTAGATACAAAAACAAAATACACTCAGACGTCGAAATAGGTACTCCTTCACACCGCTATCATCCGAAAGCCCAGAAAACTGGCAGCATTGCAACTTGAACGGCATTGCTGATTTTTTGGCCAGGCAAAATGCAGAACAGTCGGCCACAAACATCCTTGAAAATGAGGTGCACACTCAGATCCCAAGACCTAAGCTTTTAAGTTTGTACCAAATAACTAAATTAATTTTCTTTCAAAAAAATAAATATATCCACTATTTAGAGGCATTAATTGCCCTAATAACCGTAACAAGAATGTATTTAAAAAGTAAGGGTAGGCATTCAATCAGTACCCAAAGACCAAACAGCAGCCTAACAAGCGTGAAATTAACACAAATAAATAAACATTAAATGGAGTCTGCGGCTGTACTCCCACGCATGTCGAATTTACTAATAACACGCCGATGTCACGCCTGTCATGACTTAATCAGAGTTACTGGGTTGGAATCAAATAGGAAAAATGTATATTATACTTTGAGCTTAAAAAAGGTTCCGATAATAACGACATCTTGTTAGAAAAATTGTAAAAAAAAAACTGTAGGCATTTACTCCCACTTATGGAAAGGGGTATGCTCGGAGTTTCCTTGCGTGATCGAATTAGGAATGAGGATATCCGCAGGACAACCATGGTCATTGACATAGTACGAAGAATCGCAAAACTTAAGTAAGTGGCAATGGGCAGGGCACATTGCTCGCAGAACGGATTGCCATAGACATAGACATAGTCGGCCTTATAATGTTCCCACTGCTGGGACTCAGGCCTCCTCTCTAGGAGAGGGAATGGGCCGTAATCCGCCACGCGGGCCCAGTGCGGATTGGTGGATGTCACATGTCTTCGAATTTTTTGTTCTAGGACATGCCGGTTTCCTCACGGTGTTTTCCTTCACCGTTTTGAGAGCAGTGGTGATGAAATAAATTACACAAAGTAATATAATATGCCTGGCTGGGTTTGAACCCGCGACCTACAACTCGTAAGTCGGGGCCGTTACCACTCGGCCACCACTGCTCTCAGCGGATGGCCGTTGGGGCCGAAAGGTTCTGGAATGGCGACCACGTACCGGAAGACGTAGCGTTGGAAGGTTTCGATAACTTGGTAAAGGTTGAGGGAGTCCGACGGATGCGAGACGCACAGGACCGTTCATTGTGGCGACACTTGGGGGAGGCCTATGTCCAGCAGTGAACGTCTTTCGGCTGAAATGATTATGATTTTTCTACCAAACTCCTTTGAATAATATTGATCGCTGGCTATCTCCGTGATCGTCCTGTACAATTCTCACACGTTCAGGAGTCAGTCGAGGTACAATATTATTCACACATGGATCCGTTCTGGGGCCGCTCCAGTGGGACATCGGTTACGACTGGGTACTGCGCGACTTCCCTAGCGGCATTAGCGTGGTTGGCTACGCTGACGACTCACTGGTCCTGACACCACCATCGGGATCCCAAATAACGATAAGGAGGGTTCGCATCGGCGTTGAGTCGACAATGAAATATCTGGGTCTCATCCTCGACAACTGGTGGAAATTCGTGAAGCATTTTTGACGTCCTATTCTCAGATTGGAGCGAGTCGCGGCTGAGCTTAAGCAGCACCCGCCCAATTTAAGGGCTGCAAACGTCTCCTGCCGGAGGCTCTACTTGGGGGTCGCACGATCCATGGAACTTTACGGGGTTCCGCTGTGGGCACAATCACTACCACTAGGGAAGTGATTGGTGAGCCACCTGCTCATGTCATGGTCATCCAGATAGTGCGAGAAAACCGCTCGGTCTAATGCAAGGCGGCGAGCCTCCTTGCCGGCCAACCACCACGGGATTTCAGTCAAACGCCGGGGTGAAACTCTGCTGCCGTGAAAAATAGCGGCACGGTGATAAGAACTCCGGCAGGATCTCATGGCAGTATGGAAACAACCCAGCGCTAGGCACGCCACTGTCGATGCGTTAAGCCTCTTCTTCGAGGAGTGGCTACGGCGTCTCCACTTTCCGCCAGATGAAGGTTCTTATAGGTGTTTTATCGTTTTTTTTTTTGTGACCTAACAACAAATTTACTTTTTTCAGATTTATTCCTATAGGTACCTGTGGTTGACCTTGTTTTATGCCAAATATTTAGTATTCTGGGCAACGGGATGTACCCTATGAATTTTGATTCCCTTAAGAGTGTCGAAATATACATTTTTTGTGACATAAACGGCCGTATTTTTTTTTTGTTAACTTAGAAGTTTGTTTTCTTCACAGCTTTAAGGGACCACCGGAGGTTTTAAATTTAACACGATACCTCCACGCGTTTCCGAAATAAAGGGTCTTAACAGACAGACAGACAGACGGACAACAAAGTGATCCTATAAGGGTTCCGTTTTGTCCTCTTGAGGTTCAGAAACCTAAAAATCAAACTTTTAACCTATTATATAAGGTTAAAAAAATAACTTTAAGAATTTCGAGGGGACATTGTACTCCTCATTACGAACAACTTTTACTATTGGACCAAACCTGAAAACGCGAAAAAAAAAATCAGCTGCTCCATACATTTTGACGAGTTATGCGAACATAAATGTAGGGAATAGCTGAATTTTTTTTCGCGATATCATGTTTGGTCCCATAGTAAAAGTTGTTCATAATGAGGAGTACAATGTCCCCTCGAAATTCTTAAAGTTATTTTTTTAACACCATATATAATACTAAACTTACCACTAAATGCTTATCCTTTTCATTAGTCTGTTAATTGTAATTTACTGTGCGATTTCAGAACAGTTTTATTTTTAAATTCTTTATCCACATCTTGCCATCATTTAGTAAGTGTCTCAAAAACTTTCTCTATTATTATTATTACCAAGGCACACAGAGCAATCTGACCGATTGTCCCGGTGTCAAATCGTTTACCCTTATCGCTTCTACCCGACACCGTGGAACACCACACCATAGCCCCATCTGTCGCGCTGCACCACTGCACCGAGAACAATGGTTGCATTCATGAAGCGATTTTTTATCGAAAAAATGGTTTTTGGGCCAAAAAATTGTTAGGTTGTAAGTGGAGCATAGAGGGGGAATGCGGTGTTGTAATATGAAATTGGGTTATACTGGTTTTATTACGATTTAGGTGAGATTAAAAATCTTTTTTTTTTTCAAGCTAAAAGATATTGTGTCCCAAACATATTATTTATTAAGTTGCACAAATGGTAAGTTTTAATTAAGCGTTCAGTTGTCTTAATAGATTATTAAAAACATGACTCATACATATTATGTATACCTATATAGGATTTTATTTTGTATATATTGGTACTCTATCTATATAATATACCACTTACACTCCCTGAGACAGAAACAGTTGGTGGAATATCGTACAAGAGAAAGTGATGAAGCAGGGAGCGGGGTCAAAAATAAATTACTTATTAGTTTCAATTAAAAGATTTAATATTTACAATTTTTGTTTTTAATATAATACTTAATTTACTATAATATTGAAAAAAAAAGAAATGAATCAATTAATAGGTATTATTTGAGGGATAAGGTATTATTATCCGATCCTCACATTGATGAATGCAGCCCAGTTTCGCACGGGTATTAGAATTCTTTGAAATTGTCGCTTTTCTGTACTTTAATATACGAATTGATGATATAAAGTATCCTCCTAAACTTTCTTTATGGATTGCTTTAAAACTGCACAGTAATCCGGTCGTAGTTTTAGAGTTTATTAGACGTCAGACTCATATATGGTATGCGTTGTACGTTTTATTTAGCTTTCTTTTAAGTAAGTGTATAAATGATGCATCCACCAGCCCGCACTGGGCCCTGGCACACTGGCATAGTGGATTATGGCCCGTTCTCTCTCCTACAAAGGAGGTCTGAGACCCAGTAGTGGGAACATTAAAAAGGCTGATTATACTTAGCTTGGGCTCGGTCCGAACGGTTACCAGACTGTCGGCCGGCGAGCTACCTATTGCTCGCCGTTCGCCAGCCCGCGCTTGGAGTCGGAAATCGGGATCGGAATCCCGGCGGCTGGGGCGTGAGGGCCATTATCTCGCACGTACGGCCGCCTCCTTTGCTAGCATTACTGCTTCGCAGAAGGAGGCGGCCGCCTACCACTCCTCCTCGCTCCGGATAATGGCCTGTACCAAGGCCCGGCGCGAGAGATCGCTGCTGCCGATCGCCCCCACGAGGATACGGCGGTGCTCTGTCCAGACGGAGCACACCTCTACTGTGTCCTCCGGGCGGTCTACACGTAAGTAATTTTAAATTTTTGATGTGTACTTATGTACCCTTAGGTACCTATGGCCTGTCCTAAGTTTAGTCTAAGAAAACCAAAATTCTGTGTTAAGCTCACCTTTGCATATTAACTATACTTTTTATTTGTATTTATATATTTAAAAAAAATGTAATTTTTTGTTAAATAATATAACTGTGTGATCTGTATTATTGTTCATTATTCACTTGTTTTATAGCATAATTACTGTTTAACTCAAGATCTGCATGTCCTCGTGATTATATATATTGTTAATCCTACCGTAATTATTTTTTATATTTTGAATTGGTTTTTTAGTTACTTTATTTATTCACATGGTCCTCACATAATAGAAGCGATAGGAAGTATGTAACTGAGATATTTGTAAACCTATATATATATATTTAAAACTGTGTCCATGGTGTTTCTTGCACATTCTTCTCCATAGAGATTTACCATTTGAAATGTACAATTACCTTAATTTTTCAGAATGACTGCCTTCTTGACAATTCAAAAATTCCTGTAAATGGTTTATTTAAGAATAAGAAAATTTATTTGCTCAAACAAGTGTATACATACAGAATTGTAGGCAATATCTTCCGAGTAAATGAGCCACTCAGGCTCACGACATGTCTGACATTGCTCATGGCGTGCAATTAATATCTTTTGGGTCAATTATTTGTTAATGAATCAATGATTTTACACTTATAAGTACAATAAACATATGTCACATCATCAAATTATTTATTTTCCTTGTCCATTATTACAAATTTAAATTTTCACAATCAATTAAAGTTTTTTTTTATTGATTTTGGTAATGATAACGGCAGAACCTTTCACGGGCTTGATATTTGGGACAAATACGTACACATACATACAAACATAAATTCTACAATATCCCTAACTGTTTACAACATACACATCGAACTACCAGTAAATCACGAATAAAATAAAGTCAACGAAAACTATTGTACAGTGGGGGCACCTGGCCCATAGCCGTGGTCCATTGTGTGCACCCTCGCGTAGTGCCAGTGTGGAACAGCCCTTAAGATTTAATTACCGACCTTTGTAGCTACTGCTACTGTTTACTTTTATTACTTGCTTTTGTACAGGGACGAATGAAATTTTGTCGATATAAAAAAAAATCTTTGATTGGAAAAATTGGAGTGATTCGAATGATACTACCTATAACACCACAATTTATTAATTAGTACAAAAAGAAATAGGGCCCTATCCGTTACTGATCATATTTGTGTAGTCTAAAGTAAATAAAAACGAAATCCCATAATTTTCTACGAAAATTAAAAAAAAAATTGGTAAATTCATAATTGAATCAATCATTCATAACGATTGCTACTAGAAAATACTAAGAGCAATGTTTTTTCCATTTTGGTTTATGGAAACATTGTTCACCTGTACAATATTTCCATAAATTGAGTGACATTTTGGGATATAAATAAACGGTAATAATTTTGCTGTTTATGAAAATTATTTATTGAGACTTTACTTAAATAATAACAAGACCTTTTACTTATAATAAGCCTTTTAAGTTTTTGTACTAATTAAAAAATTGTGGTGTATATCTAAGAAAAAAACGTGTTGCACCGACCCCAAACAAAACGGGACAAGGGCAGAAAGATGGTAATGACTTTATATTTACCTACCTACTATTAAAATTTAAAAAATATCATGTCACAGTGTCTGTTATCGAACGGCTCCGAAACTGCTTGACCGATTTTTATGATTTTTTTGTGTAAATTTGGTAGTACTGAGAATGGATCATAGGCCTTTTTTAACCCTCCCACCTCATTGATTTCTTTGATAATTTATATGACAGAACAACGTTATCATATACAGGGTTATTTGTAAAACACCGGCAACCTCTTAGGACTATGTTAGCATAGCATAGTCGGCCTTATAATGTTCCCACTGCTGGGACTCAGGCCTCATCTCTAGGAGAGGGAACGGGCCGTAATCCACAACGCGGGCCCAGTGCGGGTTGGTGGATGTCACATGTCTACGAATTTTTGGTTCTAGGACATGCGGGTTTCCTCACGATGTTTTCCTTCACCGTTTTGAGAGCAGTGGTGATGAAATAAATATACTACTATGACTATGTTACTAACATCATAAATAACAACTTTTGTTATATAATGACTTTTAAAAATTTGTTATATTTTAGTTCATCAGATTATCATAAAAAAATAAAAACATTTAAATTTAATATTCTAAATAATTATTACGAAGTCTTTGCGAAGCAAGCGACCTACGTACAATAGCGGAGGGGAGCGGGGATCGTGCGTAGAAGGCGTAGGTGGGTACAGCAAAATACAGAGTTGGAATGTATTGGATAGAACAACGAAATCTTGAAGGTTTGTTTTTGGTAAAAGTAAAATGTGTTTTGTAAAAAGTCATAGAACAAAAATTGTTGTTTATGATGTTAGTAATACAGTCCAGCAACTTGGGACCCTACGGTTTGCTGATATCTCTTTGAGGAGAGCGTGAAATACTACGAGCTGTCAACGACTTGGGCTCGGTCCGGATGATTACCGGACGGCCGGACGGCGAGCTACTCATTTATTGTCGTCCGCAAGCCCTCGCCTACTGTGGCTGGCAGTCGGGGTCGGGGTCGCGGCGACTGAGGCGTGAGAATGTCCGTACCCTTACGCGTACAGCCGTCTCCTTCACTAGCATTAC
This sequence comes from Mythimna vitellina, assembly GCA_949316375.1. NCBI lineage: Eukaryota > Metazoa > Arthropoda > Insecta > Lepidoptera > Noctuidae > Mythimna > Mythimna vitellina. The sequence goes on from OX438688.1 coordinate 1,819,715, forward strand.
TGTTTTGGAGAAGGAGGCGACCGCCTGGTGCGTGCCTTGTGCGGAAGAAGCTACTTCTCCAACCACTCCTCAGAGAGGGGACTTACCACCATGATTATGACGCGCCCAATCGAGTGATGATGACGATATGATGATGATGATATATTTATCTGTACAGTGTGGAAAAATAAGTCGGGCCCTGGAGGAAAACAACTTTAATTCCTTAAGTTGGCTCATTTGACATAAAGGAGAATTTCCTTTATTTTTAAACCGAACCAACTAAAATAAAAATAAAAAACAAACAATCGCTATTTTATTATACTAATCGATAGAATTATTATTCAGGATAAAATTTCTCTAACAAACAAACTGCCGGGCCTGACTTATTTTTCCATCCTGTATAAAAGGTAAAGTTCTAACTCACTCACTGACTCATCCACGTGCAGCCCAAACCTTTGGACCTGGAACGCTGAAATTTTGCACAGAAGTGCCTTTTATGATGTAAACCAAAGAATAAGAAAGAAATTTCCAAAATTCACCTCCTAAGGGGACGAAACGGGGGTCCAAAGTTTGTATGGATCAACCTAGTGTCTTGCGGACGAAGCCGCTGGCAGAAGCTGGCTGGTGGTGATAAAAGAAAACACACTGAATAATTTAACCTCAAAATTTATTTACATCAACAGTTTGTACAAATCAGTCAGGCATGCCTTCTCTCCCGCTAGCAGTAAGTGAGCAGCTCATCCACGGTGCAGGGCTTGTCGCAGCACTCGTCGGCGAGGCCGCGCTTGCCCCGCGCGCCGCCCAGCGCACGCGCCGCGTCCTCGCGCCCCCACCAGCTGGCAGCGCGCTCTTCGGGCCCCCACCAGCCGGTGGCGCGCTTCTCCTCCGTGGCGCCCCAGCAGAGAGTTGCCAGCACTCGAGATAGTCGCCGCCCGCAGTAGTAATTGGCACCGTCTTGAGCCTGACAGCACCAAGAGCATGCCACTACGATGATGAGGAACAAAGTTAGTTTCATATTGATTGTTGATTTAGTTGGAACTTCAACAGAAGAAAAATTGCTGACTCGATGAGTTCGATGTTATGATGGAGGATGCAAGAAGGCTACTGTCCCACGAATGTGGTTCGAATGTGCTGATGCTCAGTGATCCCTACTTTTTATACCCGGAGAGAGTTCATGAATATTCAGACTTAACTTTATTAATATGTCCTTAGTAAAATATATGCGCGTAGGTTTAGCGAAATTTACCTCATGTGTCACATTCCCTTTCCATGTCAATGAACACCTCTATTGGTGGCTTAGAAATAGACCAATGTGTTATGTGTTAATTTTGTCCTACATAAAACTAATGAAAGGATAATAAAGGATATTTATTTTACAAATAGGTTTTAAAACATACTTTTAAACGTAATTTTTTTGGTCAATCTGAACTAGATGAGACTAGTGTTTCCTAGCTGGCTACCTTGAGATGTAAAAGAACATAATTATATTTATAAATGTCAGAGTTTAAAATAATAAAAAGGTGTTAAAAATAACAACAGACAAATGAAAACAAATTATAAACTAATAAATACTATAATAAATATCAAATCATTATTATTAAAAGAAATTAAAATATAAACTATTATTATGACGAAGATCGAACTAAGATTGAGATGACTTTTTTTTTTATTGGGTGGGAAAAACATCTTATGACATCCACCGCTTTTGGGCGGAACGGGAGATAGTGTCAGACTTTTACTGACTAAAAACCCACTCCTGTTCCTTCGTCCCAGCGCCCCGGGTTTCGCTTTCACACTACCCGTGGAAGATTGAGAGGACTTCAAGTAGTAGTTTTTTTTTTTACTGGTTGGGAAAATCATCTTATGACAAATCTCGCTCTTGGGCGGAGCGGGAGATAGTGTCAGACTTTTACTGACCAAAAACCCACTCCTGTTCCTTCGTTGCAGTTCCGAATTTTACGCTTGATGGAAAGACTTTCAGTTTTCTTGATTTCAAGGAGAAGTATGTTATAAATGGTAGGTATAAATTTATCAAGACTTCTGTTTACATCTAAATGAGCCCCCATTTTAACTTGTGTTTGTTCCTTATATTATTTTTAAACACATTTATATTTTTATGTGCACGCAAAATATTCAATCTGTAGATTGAGCAGCAAGAGTAACCTGATATCTATCATCTAGTTTTTTTAAGTGTTTTTAATACCTATTTGTAAAATTAATATCTATACTTATAATAAATCTGTAGAAGTGAAAATTCTGTACATAAAAATATCAAAAAAAAAATGGCATGGGGGTGGCAGTTGTGTTCGTAGACCGACACCAAACCGAAAAATGTGATTAAAAAAAATTTGTTTGTCTGTCTGTTCAGGCATCACGCAAAAACTACCGGTTCGATTACGATGGAACTTGGTATAATTATTCTTTAATATGCTGGGCACCACACTGGGTACTTTTTATCCCGGAAAAGTACTTATATACAATAAAAACAAACTTAATTTTGCGGTTCGATCCCTAGACCCGATTACTGTAGCAACCGAAAATAATAAGTTTGTCGTATGTTACGTCACCCGCAGTGGAGTTCACCAAGGGGCGCTGCACACGGCTAAGATACTATAATATTTTATCTTGAGATACAATATCGCTCGCCATACAATTCAATGGACTATCACACACGACGAAGATAATAAATAATATTTTCGTATCTCAAAAAACCTAATAAAACCATTTTCGACTTCTAAGCGGACGAAATCGCGGGCAAAAGCTAGTCATATAATAAAAGTCTCTTTACTTAAAGTTTTGCAATATATCTGCAGAACGTAAAATGGCAATATTTTAAACAGAACACTTGACTAACTGACTTGAGTTTGTAATTACTCACACACATGTCGTCGTTATTTATAATGTATATGTTTACGATGAAAGTTTACGCACTGACCTAAAATATGATGAAATAGCTCAACACGAGTCTAATAATGTTAGGAGCTGTTAGACTTTATTACATAAGTTTGAAGTAACTAGTATTTACTGTTGCAACATTACGAATTGCTTGACTTGAAATCTTAAAAAAACTTTTCTGTGCCCAATAAAATCGAGCTTTTTCTACTAAAATAACACTAACACAATATTACCTATAGCTATTATCTTTATATTAAACGAGAATATAATTCCTCTGTACGTGTGGTTTGTCACCCACCTCCTCCTAAAAGAATTGACCGATTTGAAAGTAATTTTATGTGTGTATTCGAGTGGTGTCTGGATGATTTGAAAATAAAATTGAACCCGGTAGATGGCACTGCAATCGGGTTCTCAATTTTTTTTCTAACGTAAAGTTGTTATCGGGCACGACCACATCGGACGGGACCGCTAGTCAACTATATGTATAAAAATCATGTGTCACATATTTGTTATCAAACTCCTTCAAGAAATTAGAAACAACGAACAAGGAAAGGAATAGGTTATACTTTATTTTTTACCCTCCTACCCCCAAACCCCATTTTTTCTTTGATAATTTGTATGGCAGATCAATGTTTGCCGGGTCAGCTAGTGTCTCTTTAGATCTGTCAAAGATATAGTTAATACAGAATGAAGTTAATACACTAAACTCAGCAGTAAAGATTGGTATTATGGCGGTGAGTCCCCTCTTTGAGGCGTGGCTGGAAAGACCTCATGGCGTCCTTACCTTCCGCATGACGCAGGTTCTCACCGGACATGATCAGTTTGGGAGGTTCCTGCACCGGACTGGTGCGGAAGAATCGCCCGGTGTCACCACTGTGTGGGCGGCCGGAGGACACAGTCGAGCATACGGTAGAGGTGTGCGCCGTTTACGCAGAGCACCGCCGTGTCCTCGTGGGGGCGATCGGCGGCAACGCCCTTGGTACAGGCCATGGTCCGAAGCGAGGAGGAGTGGCATGCGATCGCCTCCTTCTGCGAAGCAGTAATGCCAGCAAAGGAGGCGGACGCACGCTCACGCACGAGCTAACGGCCCTCACGCCCCAGCCGCCGTGATCCCGATCCGAATTAGAGCCTCCGTAGGGGCAGACTTGTGGACGGCGAGCAATGGATAGCTCGCCGTCCGACCGTCCGGTAACCGTCCGTACCGAACCCAAGTCGTCGACAGCGCATATTGTTCCTCGCGCACCTCAAGGGGATGTCAGCAATCCGTAGGGGCCCAGCATGATCTAAGCCAACTGTGGCCATGGTTTCGCTTCTGGAGGAAAACCCGGCCCTGGTATGAAAGGCAACGATGGAACTAGGAGAGGGTTTTAGTAACTAGTCTGACACGCCCTCCCGCCCCGCCCAAGGGCGAGAGATATTATTGGATGATTTCCCACCTTAAAAAAGCAGTAAAGATTGGTAACGATATTTAATGATCTAAGTACTACATACGTATTACAAAACAAAGTCCCTCACTGCGTCTAGGTCTATCTATCTGTTCGCGATAAACTCAAAAAGTATTGAACTGATTTCCATGCAGTATTCACTAAAAGACAGATGATGAGAGATTCAATACAGTTATGAAAAACCTAGAATTTAAAAGATTTGTAACACTCGATTTGAAAATAAATGAAAAAAGTTATTTTTTTATTTTTCTTTAAATTGATATGTGCTTGACTGCGATCCCACCTGATGGCAAGCAGTGATACAATCATTGATGGTGAGGCGCACTATTTTATTAAGAGCCTATTCACTCTAGCCTTGAAGACACCTAAATTATAGTTGGATGAGAAGACCGTAGCAGGCAAATTGTTCCAGTCCTTGGATGAAGATAAAGAGAATTTGTTCCTAAACCGATTATAAAAATTATTTCACTATTTTTATCTCGATAAAATCCAAGTCTACTTTGACATAGACCTCTATTTAGTATATGTACTATGTTCTAGCACAGCATAGCATAATCAATCTTATAATGTTCTCACCTCTAGGATTTAGGCCTCCTCTCTAGGAGAAGGAATGGGCCGTAACCCACCACGCGGGCCCAGTGCGGGTTGGTGGATGTCACATGTCTTCGAATATTTGCTTCTAGGAAATGCCACTTTCCTCACGGTGATTTCCTTCACCGTAGTTATTAAGAGCAGTGGTAATGAAATAAATTACATAAAGAAACCTGGTTGAGTTTGAACCAGCGACCTATAACTCACCACCACTGCTTGTCGTTTATTTTCTAAAATATTTTAATCGTCTGCCAAAATCTAAATGCGTGATCTCCGTTGCTAAGTCACCCACATCTCATAAGGTGCTCAGCCACATGGAAATCGAATGTAACATATGAGCATTTTAACCTACGCACTTAGATTTCAGTTAGGACCTTATCACAAAATTTGTCTGAATATTAATGAGCAGCCTCCAGGTATAAAAGCTGAACATAACTGAAGAACAGATCATTCAAACCACATTTGTGACTCAGTAACCTACTTACATCCGCTAACATAACTTTGAACTCTTCGAGTCAGCAGCACAGTTTTTCAATTTTTCTTCAGTTGAAGTTCCAACTAAATCAACAATCAATATGAAACTGACTTTGGTCCTCATCATCGTAGTGGCATGCTCTTGGTGCTGTGAGGCTCAAGACGGTGCCAATTACTACTGTGGGCGGCGTCTGTCTCAAGTGCTAGCAGCTCTCTGCTGGGGCGCCGAGGAGAAACGCGCGGCAAGTTGGTGGGGGCCTGAGGAGAAGCACACTGCCGGCTGGTGGGGGCGCGAGGACGCGGCTCGTGCGCTGGGCGGCATGCGAGGCAAGCGCCAAGGCCTCGCCGACGAATGCTGCAGCAAGCCCTGCACCGTGGATGAGCTGCTCACGTACTGCTAGCGGGAGAGAAGAAATGCTTGATTGATTTGAATAAATTGTGTTGTTGAATTCTTGTTGATGTAAATAAATTATGAAGTGACTTAAATCTGTGTTTTCTTTCGTCACCACACATGGTCACCATTACATTTTTGTTACACTATTATTATTATTAGTCTATGTTGTTCCACTGGCACAGCTGCTAAAAAACAGTCCCGAGAAAGCTTAAGAGTCGGAAGAGTTTTTTTCATAGCACACAGACAATTCTAAAATCACCAACTAGAGAAAGAATCAAGCTTTGGGAAAAACATCATCTACAACCATCCGATTTCTTGGAACCCCAGAAACATCTGCCGCCTGGACGTGAATTTCAGTGGCCTATACGGAAAGCACTTAATCGGTTGCGCACCAGGATGGGCTGCTGCAAACACAACTTGGCGAAGTGGGGTTTTATAAACCATCGGATACTCAGTGCGTGTCCGGTTGGGAGTGCCCCAAGTTTCCATAGATCTGCATTATGGAGAGCTTAATGAGCGCCACCGATGCTGCAGCCCAAACAATAGACGAGTTTATCATCGACTCGAAAAGATAGAATAAAATAGAATAGAATAGAGTAGAATAGAATAGAATAGAATAGAATAGAATAGAATAGAATAGAATAGAATAGAATAGAATAGAATAGAATAGAATAGAATAGAATAGAATAGAATAGAATAGAATAGAATAGAATAGAATAGAATAGAATAGAATAGAATAAAATAGAATAGAATAGAATAGTATTTATTCGATGCAGGCAATACAATAGGCAACAACACAAAAAAAAAGTACAGATTTACAATATAGTTGCGCTAAGCGTGCCCAAACCGAAAGGGTCGCCAACTCAGCAATTGCTGGGCGTCAGACACCCAGCGCTGATTTTCAGCTGGCACCTCGCAGTGACGCACGGATGATGGTAAATAAAATATAACATCTACATAAACCTATATAAATATAACCCTTACTTAAACTAACAAAAATATACAAGAGTATTTGTGTGATAATTTTGCTTTTTACAAATATTATACTATATGCCACGGTAGTTACGATGGATGTGTGGTGTGACGAGAATGAATAAAGTAAGAAATGAATATATTAGGGGAAGTTTGAAAGTGGCACCAGTGACTGAAAAGTTGAAAGGGAATCGTTTATCTTGGTATGGTCATGTGAAGAGGAGGGATGAAACGCATGTTACTAAAAGAGTTATGAGTTTACATGTGAATGGATGGAGAGGGAGAGGGAGACCAAAGAAAAGATGGATGGATTGTGTGAAGAGTGATATGAAAGAAAAGGAAGTTAGTGATAGCATGACGAGTAACAGGGCAGAGTGGAATAAAAAAACGTGTTGCGCCGACCCCAAATAACATGGGATAAGGGCAGGAAGATGATGATGATGATGCCACGGTAGTTACCAACTATCTTGCTCACTACACCCACAATATTCAACAATAATATAATGTCAAGCGAGATAGAACAACTGTAGCTGCATAGCATAGGCCTCTCTTTCGCCTTTCAATTCCTTTCGGTTTTGCGCAAGGACTCTTTCTTGTTGTCAACAAGAGTCTAGTAGAGAGTAGAGTAGAGAATTTATGTAGACCAACAAGCTGTTGGCCTACATAAATAAAGAGGTTACCTGATGCTGTATGTTCTTTTTAATTACAACCATCCTCGACTCTTTCTTTTGCATTACAAAATTTTATCTTTTCGCATTTCCAATAACTAATATAAAAAATTGATGGGTTTAGTAACTATCTTGATTTTTAGGGTTCTGTACCTCAAAATGAAAAAACGGAACCTTATAGGATCACTTTGTTGTCCGTCCGTCTGTCTGTCTGTCTGTCAAGACCCTTTACCGAAACGCGTGAAGGTATTGAGTTGAAATTGAAACCATATACTCAGGTCTGCGGTCCCTAGAAGCAGTGAAAAAATAAAAATTCTAAGTAAACAAAAAAAAAAGATACGGCCGTTTATGTTGCAAAAAATGTACGGCAGGTCATAGCGGGTATTAGGCGCCAGCGCACATCAGAGTGCGGGACCAAAAATAATCCCTCGGTAGCCTTTATGGCCCTGTGACATGTGTATTTTTGTGGAGAACCAGGTAACATAACAAGCTTATAACTTTGTGATTTTTCATGATACAGTTATGATATTTTGTAAATAGATTCTTTATATACTAGACACGTGTTTCGGATTTCGCATAAGTATACTAAAACTAATGTTATAATGGCTTTTGAAGTTTTTGTTTAGAGAACCTGTTGTTCTGAATATATGTATTCTTCCGATTAAAATTTTATGAGTATTGATAAATCCCGTAATTAATTAATTCATTAAACCCCGAGCGAACGCCGGCATTCGCTCGGTCATTGTCTTTCTATTGTGACTCTAATTATGCTAATCAAAAGGTTAAAGTACCTAAATTCGCCAGTCTACACCGATAATATAAAAGATTTCAGCTTAGCAATTATCAATTACTCAAACGTAACTAAATCTGCAGTACATTTTGATCCCCAAAATCCTCGGGGAATGATCATGAATATCAAACGGGCATCGCATAGGCCCCACACTTATCTGATCCGGATTAAACCAGTAAAAAGCGGTCATTATTCCGCCTCTGTGGACCAAATGGGATTTTTTATTTGGGCCACACCTCGGGCTATTGTATGTGGATTGTCATTGGGCTGGAAAATTTTATTCCTTTTTTAAAAACCGGCGATCACTTTTTTTTCCGAAAAAAATATAACTGTTCATCGATATATTTTTTTTAAACTGGCCAACATTTTGTTTTGAAGTGATAAATCATCAGATAACTTCTCCCTTTCTGGGTGGAGCGAAAGTAAGTGTTAGACTTTGTGGTTAAAGAAACTTTGTTCGCTTAAAAAGAATAACTTACCTATTTACTTCTCTGAATCGTCGACGGTAAGAACGCGCGTACGGGCTCAGCGGGGTCGAAGCCTGCTGGAGCCAGGGGTTGACTTCCGAAATGGGAACCCGTGGTCCTGGAACGCAAAGGGCAAAGAAGGAACATAGGTGTGGTTTTAGTCGGTACAATTCTGACACGACCTCTAGCCCCAGAGCCCTAGAGCGCGAGAAGTCAATGGATGATTTCCCACTTTAAAAAAATCCTATTCACTTTTGTGAGGAAAACAAAACATTTAGGATTAAGTTAAGTAATGGTAGATATCGCAAAAAGAAAAAAACTAAAGTAAAATTAGGTACTGACTGATATCCACTGTGTTCCTTCAGTTGCCCTTTGTGTTCCAGGACCACAATAACATAACAAATAACGAAAACTAAAGCAGAGAACTCTATTTACACATTTAGCTTAACACGTTTTGTTAGTTCGTAATATAAATCCACATTTGTCCCCCTTTTGAGATGATATCTCAGCACATTAGCGATAATCCCTAAGATAAGAATCGGGTTTCACAATAATATCGCTCCTTGATCTACCCCTGTCAATGTCCAATGGGTGACAGTTATTTGTCAAACTTATCAAACGGCCGGTTTCTTTTTTTGGTCAATATTTGTTTGACTGACCAAAGCAGGTTGGTTAATTTTAAGTTTAAGGTCAATATGTGCCTTTTTTTTAAACCGACTTAAGAAAATGAAGGAGGTTTTCAAGTCAACAGAATGATACTATTTTTATATTTTGTTCTGATCTTAATAATTAATTTTTACCCGACTTCAAAAAGGAGGAGGTTCTCAATTCGTCGGGATCTTTAAATTTTTAATGTATATTCTGTGATTTCTCATACACGCTTGGGCCGATTTGGAAAATTCTTGTTTTGTTTGAAATGGTATACTTTCTAGATATGTCCCATGGTTCAAAAGTCAAGATTTGATGATGGGGTCCTGGGGAAATCGAGGCAACTCTTCAAATTTTATAGACACACTTGTAATATTTATATTTTATAGGTAGGTACCTTACTAATTTTCTATAGAACTTGCACTTTATTTAGATTTAGCTAAAAGGTATAACTACTAATAAGGCACAACAAAAAAGTTAAAAAAACCTTTTACAAAAAAGAAATAAATACCGACTTCCGAAATTAAAGTTACTTTGCAATGTTTAGTGTTTATTTGTTTAGAAGACGGTTGGATTTATATGTATTTTTTTTTTGTTTAAAACCGCCATTTTGCGAGGCGTTCCCACTTTAATTCGGCTATGATCGGGTGATAATCTTCGGAGATAGTTCTTGGAACTCTTCAAAAAATGATGGCAAATCTTACGTGATTGCTGTAATCGCTTGTCTATTTATTTGTAACACAATACTTCACAACACAACTTGAAGGATCAAAACCGCACATGAGAAAACTGTTTCAGGTACCTTATTATCAAAGATTCAACTGGCCTGTTGGTCTAATGGTTAGTGGCCCTGACTGCTATATCGGAGGGCTTGGGTTCGATTCCCACCCAAGACAAATGTTTGTGTGATGAGCACATCATTTGTTCTGTGTCTGGGTATACTCATAGCATCAGCTCTGCGTAGTTTGGGACTAGATGGCGGTGTGTAAAACAAAAAATCGAAATGTTGGAGGACAAAATTTAAACAATATCTACCCGGGGCCCTGGGACTTAGCAACGAAGGAACAGGAGTGGGTTTTTAGTCAATAAAAGTCTGAACTAACTCCCGCTCCGCCCTAGTGCGCGATTTGTCATAAGATGATTTTTCCACCTAAAAAAAATCTTAGCTTTCATCAAAGGCATCCTCTATTTTGATTCAACAGTCTAAAAAGTTGTTTTGGTGATTAATTTTCGAATGTGCGAACCTAATATCGTCTACGGGTGTGTAGGGTCATCAAAACCATGCAAAAACACCGGCCAATTCGAACCAAAAACCGCGGCCCTTATTTTCACCACAAGCGAAACGAATCGATACACACTCCTCTTTATTTACACACTACAACAATATAACGCAATTATATTTTCAAAATAGTGTTAACACTTGACAAAAGTTTACTTTTGACAATAGTTAACATTTGAATGTAAAGGATTAACACGCGGTCGGCTGTGACCGATGAGTGCTAAAAAGACAATGATATGATTTATTGTGGATACGGATTAAAATAATTGGCTTTTGGTAAAGAACTTGGCTATGATAATTTCAGATGTTTGATAATGTTAGCTATGATAATTTTAGATGACGTTTGTTTGATTAAATAAAACTGTTTTTTTTTTTTTACAATGATTTTTCCTAAGAAATCTTTGTAATTTTCACTTTTTTTTTCATTTAACCTTTCGAATACCGTAATTAGAGACACAATAAAAAGACAATGAGAGAGCGAACGCTTGGGGTTTGATGAATTAATTTAAGATTTCATAAACTCTCCTTATTTCAACAACTTGAGGTTCTCCGCAGCCGCAGCGGCAGCACTAGCACAGGACGATGAGCTAGGAAGATGGGAAATAATAAACTCAAGTCAAATCAAAATCAAGTAAAAAAAAATGTAGCATTGCAAAAGTAGCCTTTCTTACCACTGCTAGGATACAGGCCTCCAGAAGTAATCAAAACTAGAATTACGAAACAAAAGAAAACTAAAAATAAGAGACTTTTCTTTCGTCCTAGTGCCTTCTATCCCATTTATTTTCTTGGTCTTTAAGGCCTAAAATCTTCATTGATCATTGCTTAATAGTTCATAATAATAATAATTTATTTATTCCAAAAAGTTACAGGTAATGTTATGTTTTAGAAATAGGAAATAACAATAATAAGATTCATAATAAAAGCATAAGCATAATCAGACTTTTAATGTTCCCACTGTTGGGACTCAGGCATCCTCTCTAGGAGAGGGTATGGGCCGTAATCCACCATGCGGGCCCAGTGCGACTTCGTGAATGTCACATATTATGTCTTCGAATATTTGGTTCTAGGACATGCCAGTTTCCAAATAAGATTCAAGAAAATTTAAAACTTAGTTAAATACTGGTGGCTATGGTAGAGAAGTTGGCATTAGACGTATCCAGTCCAGTAAACAAGATCTGTAAGAAATTAGTTAGCCCAGGGTTATTCTGTATCTTAAGGGGCTATTAAGGTCTTTATTACATAGCATGGGTAGGACGACAGCAGGATGAAATATGCATCTTTAAGATGAGAGAATAGGATAGGTAGCTACATTGTATGAATGTGAAAGCTGTCTCCTGCACCATCCTGTAGCAATTGTAGTGTAGTTTTCTTTATATAAACAAAACTTGTGCAGTGTTTTGGTCTATCATAGATTTGAGAGTAATACTTCTTATTAACTTAAGAGGATTATTAAGAAAGTTTAGATTAAAAGCAAGCGTTTACAAATTACAATATTTTGATTTGAATAATGTGCATCTATGGATTAATATTAATCTCCAGCTAAAAGAAGATTGATCAGATATACACATGCCAGAGGTTACCTACATTCTAAGTATCTAAAATCTCTTAACGTAAAGTAAACGTACACCAGTCACAGAAACTAATAAAAATGCCAAACTTTATCCAGCTAACGAGCACAAAAATGCAAATCAACTTACGACATCCACACAAGAGGGGTGAATGGTTCTCTCCGCCCCATCCACCCCATCCCTTGTTGCCTTAATAGCAGCCCACCCCTATCTTAGTGCCCTACTTGCAACGTACTTGCAACCCTCAATTTTAAATGTTGGTATTTATGTTTTTGATGGACAACCCTGGTTATGCGTTACGCGATTTTTTTTTTTCAAAAGAAACATAAATGAAGTATCTGTCTGTAAGTCTTTACATAGTATTGTATCGAATCTTCTCTTCAATATTACCTAACAATATGTACAGATTTTCATAGGAATTACTGAACCGATATTAATTTCACTGAAAGAAAGTGAAATTATTGGAAAACAATTTTGCAGCGACATCTATGATACAATATAAGAACTAAAATGCAAAATCATTCATCGCGGTTCTCCACGCGATTAGAACATACACAACAGTCCGAAATCCAGTATCGGGCAGTTGTCTAGACTAGACACAACGCTTGTCTGGTCGGAGGATACCCCCTTTTCAATGAAGTTTCCTGGACCCATCTCTAACACAGTGCACATCTGGAGCCGCTGCACAGGAAATGCTTCCATCCACCTGGTATACAGCCCATCCTGCACGACCACCTGCACTTTTCAAAATTTACCTACACATACAAGGCCGATAATAGAGCTGTACTGGTTGCCAAATACTGGACAGAAAAAAATAATTAGAGTCCATCGACACGAAAAGAAGAAGAACAATAGAGGTTTGCGGGACTTTGTGTCCTAACTAAAAAAGCGTATTACAAGGTTAATGACTGTGTCGAAGACACGCTTGTTTGGCAATGAATGCTTCTGCACATGACTGTGGCCCCCTGGTAACTCATAATATTGTGTAAATATATCTTTCACATTTGTTGTAATATATACTTTTTTCTTGTTTATTTTTTAAAACTCTGTTCTTGTGCAATATTTTTTATATTATTAGACCCCAACCACCTTAATTCAATAAACCCTTTCTATTACGCTACTCAAAATTCATTAGTAATTTATCTTGTTATCGTCTCATTTATTAATAATTGTTATTATTTATTTTTCTTGCTTTTTTTATGTAGCTTGATGTGCAGGGCACATTGCTCGTAGAACGGATGGCCGTTGGGGCCGAAATGAGGTTCTGGAATGGCGACCACGTACCGGAAGACGTAGCGTTGGAAGGCCTCCTACAGGGTGGACCGACGACTTGGTAAGAGTTGCGGGAAACCGATGGATGCGAGACGCACAGGACCGTTCATTGTGGTGACACTTGGGGGAGGCCTATGTCCAATAGTGGACGTCTTTCGGCTAAAATGATGATAATGATGATTGCTCAACTAACTGCATAATATCTTTAGGTTCCTCTTTCTAGACAATTTTGTTTAAAATGGGTTTGTGCTATATAAATTACAAAAGTTCATCATCATCTGCCCAGCTTTTTGCCTACAATGTTGAGCTTCCTAGTCTAACCAGATGCAGCTAATTACCAGTAAACACTACAAGGAGCGACCTCACATCTAACTTCCACAACCCAGATAGGAACTAGGTGTAGCCACATCTATGACGTCACATAAGAACTAATCCTGCATCGCGCAATCAAAGTTCTCCGCGCGATTGGAACATATAGAACAGCCCGAAACCATCTATCAGGCAGTTGCCCACCAGCCATAACACCTCTCTGGTCGGACGATCCTCCCTTTTCAACGGAGGTTTGCGGGACTTTACTGTCTGTTCCGCATATCTCCAAACGAAACCCCTTGGCAAGACTGCTTACCAGATTTTCAAACCTTCTAAATACCCGTGACGACTGTTAGATCTCTGAATGACAATGGCATAAGATTGCCGTGCTTTGCGACATGGCGAAGGTATATATTCGAAATAGAGGTCTTCCATTCACTGCCACTAAAAGAGAGAAGTGTGCAACTACTATTATTTATCCTTACGCCCCTTGAGATGTACCTAAAAGTTATTCTTTTTGATATTGGAGACTAGTTTTGTGAATGTATAACTTTTCCTTTTCTGTAATTTTAACGCACATTATGTCTGGTGATTTTAAGTGCTTTATGCAGCTTACCCATACATGGCCTTTCTATGTTATTATTCGTCAAGTCGTTGAGCTCCTTAGTAGTCCTGAGTTCCGCTACACGAATACTTACAAATGCTTGCACTGACTGACTGGACAGGTTCACTCAAATCTGTGGTATTTTCCTCAAAAGACCATCTCAGATACTAACGAGCATGGTTCTCATATGATTTGACTATTACATGTTTGCTGTATAGCCATTAAAGAGAGTGTGACCGCGTTTTGTTCCACGCGCGCCTCAAGGAGATGTCAGCAAATCGTAGGGGCCCAGCAGGGTCGAAGCCTACTGGGGCCCTGGGTAGTGTGAAAGCGGAACCCGGGGCCCTGGTACGAAGGTAACGAAGGAACAGGAGTGGGTTTTTAGTCAGTAAGAGTCAGACACTATCTCCCGTTCCGCCCAAGAGCGGGGATGTCATTAGGATGATTTTCCCACCCAAAAAAAAAAAAAAAAAACCTCTGAGTTGGTTTCAGTGTTCCTTCTCAGGGTAGTCAGCTAGGAAACACTGGCGCTTCATATAGTTTAAATTAACGAAAAATTGAACGTGTGTTTTTTAAAACCAATTTGTAAAATAAATATTATTTATCATTTAGTTCATAATTATTTCTCTTAAAAATATATTTCGGATGAGGGGAGATGGAGTTAAAGAGAAGAGTGCAGTTAAAAGTTTCATTTATTTATTTTCATCAACATAATATTTACATAAAGTCGTTTTCAATACAGTTTTGAGCTAAATCTGGTGTTTTATCTCTAGCAGTAAGACCGCAGTACTTCGATAGAGCAGGGACTGTAGCAGCAATCTTCGACGATGCCTCGCTTGCCGCGACCGCCTTCCAGCGCCCGCACCGCATCCGCTGACAGCCACCAGCTAGCATCACGCTTCACAGAATTAGAGAAAAAGCAGACGAACGCCATCTTTTTTGCAAGAACCTGCCCACAATATACTCTTCGTGTTTCTGGTGCTTGCTCCTCAAAGCACCAGGTACAAGCTACCACGAAAAGAAGGACCAAAGCCAGTTTCATGTTAATTGATTTGTTGAATCTTCGACTTCAAGATTGAAAAGGTGTTAAGAGTTCCACAAATGTGGTTCGAATATGCTGGTGCTAAACTGTTCCAAGCTTTTATACCTGGAGGCAGCTCATTAATATTCAAACTAATTTTATCTACAGGGTTTTATCTGCAACCTGTGTGCGTGGGTTATGGAAATGTTTGCTCTACTTGCACCTTGATTTCATACTTGAATGAGCTTTGTATGATGTGAAGATGCATAGGTAAGAAATAGTTCTGAAATCTTGTTAATCAATGACACGGAAGAAAATCGCTGTCAGCTTGTATACTCCTGACATGGTTTCAAACCTAAGTATCCAGTGCAATTACAAATTGAAGAGTGCTTTGAAGTATTCTATTTGGGAATATTATAACATGTTGCCCGAATCGGCAGTTAATTTCTCTCCTTGAATATAAGATACTGAATAAAATTTTACAAAAAAAACAAACAAAGCAAAACAAAGCAGTAAAGAAAGACATGTCTTTCTTTTACTGCGAGTGATTTTGCATGCTTAGTTCCCATGCTACACCCAACCGTCACTTACTATTCGGACACCGAATCCTAACTACTTAAAGAGTGGAGAGAGAACGGCGTTTCAGATTGGAGATGCTACTGTGGAGAAATAGACATGAATGTTGTCTTCGTTCACGCTTTATCACTCCATTAGAATATCTACTGCAATCTCTGAACCGATTGCGAGTTGAGGTGGAATGATGCGATCTGGCGAAACGGGGTATCCTTGATCCATTCCAAAAACAGTACCAGTGTGAACCCACTTCACAGGAAAGTGAGATTTTATTTATTCAGTATGCGAAACCACCTGCATGTTACAAAACTATCCAGGTCGGATTGACACGAAAAAAGAATTTACAGTTTTCATTTCTTTCTGAAATAATGATAAATTTTTGATTTAACCTACTTCTTTACATTTAAAACTTTTTGCTCAAAGTTTCAAATCCTGGCACACAAAAACATAATATGAAATTCGAACGTGGAATAAAAATTTACAAGAGATCCAAGCGGCCCATCAGACGGGCGCTGATTCGCAATTTTTTCAAAATTTCAGTCTGTTTCTAAATTTTTGTAACGTGTAATAGTTTTATAAGGTTTTTTTATATATTGTTTTGCTCGGATCATCAAAATTATCAGTATCCATCATGGTAAGTGATTTTAAAAATATATTTTTTCGGTTATTGGAGCCCTACTTAGCTAGATTATTCTAGGACTATAACAATGTTCGTACATTGGAATTACTCGTGTAATTTCTTTAGTTTTGATTCTTTACTGATTGCTTACTTTACACTGCCTGAGATAGTTTTGTTTTCTTTGCGTCATATTCCAGAAGTGACAATTGACGACCATTTTTATTCAATTCAGTTTTTTTCACCCATCACAATTGTTGGTTTATTCCGCTTTGTAATGACATTCTTCGAATATACTATATTCTTCTATTTCAATCAAATGTTACCAATGTTTGGAGAAGATTACCCTTGCCAAAATTGCTTACACAACGAAAATTACTAACGCAAACACTAAAGACCCAATATAAATGGCCAATTAATTTGCTTAGCTCTTCCCAACCGCAGATCCGCAGATCCAGATGCAGTGTTTACGTGAAGCAACTCACAGCATAATAATTGGGTAACACGATACCCCACGTTTGGTCAAGACTGGTCCAACATTTTACGAGTTCTGAGTTTCTAACTGCCGTGACGATTGTCTAAGGTCTTCGAAGAGGAAGACACAGGGATAACCGACGGCTTAACGTGATTTTTAGACAAGAATGAGTCTCGTTATGTACTTTGTCCACCCATCGAAGAGTTGATTTCGGCCAGAGTTGAGATATCATCCAATGACTTCTCTCTCCTCCTCTTTATCGTTTTAAACTTTCACTACTAAAACCCAATCCTATATTCCTTCTTTGCCATCGTTCCAGGGTTTCAGCTTTCAGCGGCTTCCACCGTGCTCCCTATGGTTCTCTACGGAGTACAGAGTTCCCTGCGGGGGTCCCTACGATTTTGCTGACATCAAGATGTCGCCTCAAGACTCAAGAGTCTTGAGGCGCGCGTGGAACACTACAAGCCTCGAGTTGCTTAACCTGTGTGGCATATGTTACTCAACCTGAAGGCCCAAAGTGTACACAACTTATATAAAACAACCGTCAACTATTTTTAAGCGTTTCTTTTTTTTTGTACGTGAGCAGAGGGAGTGCATCTCTGTGCACGTCGGGCAGGCGGGAGTGCAGATGGGGGTGGCGTGCTGGCAGCTGTACTGCCTGGAGCACGGCATCCGGCCCGACGGGACCCTGCCGGCCTACGAGCAGGACCCCAACGCCGCCGACTCCTGCTTCAACACCTTCTTCTCTGAAGCTGATAGAGGGAAAATGGTGCCGAGAGTTGTGATGGTGGATTTAGAGGCCACTGTTATTGGTAAGTTTGTATTTTAGGTATCGATATTTTTTAGTTCCGCTGGGATCCTGTTAGAAGTATAGCGTCTACTTGTGGCTGAAGAGAATCCACTGCTACCTACTGGTAAGTCGGATTTAAATATACATTTGTCATATCTGCTGCTGATTGCTGCGATTCCTATCGTAACGCACCGTTCAATTGTTAAAATTAAGAGGGTCCTTTTTTTCTCGCTTATCGTCAACATCGAGCATGGTTTAAAAGCCTGTTACTTCATCTAACGCAATTTTACGCGATGTTTGATGAAAAGGCAATTCGAAAACTTTTTACAAAAAAAGAATAACCGACTTCACTAAAAAAAAAAACAATAAAAGGATCAAAATAACTTTAATTTCGGAAGTCGGTGTTAAATAAGATACAAATGGTAATACCGAGAAACACCGACTTCTGAAATTAGTTATTTTGATCCTTTGTGCTTTTTTTGTAAAAAGTTTTTTATTTCACACTTTTTAGTTGCAATACACTTATAAACAAAGTGCCTATTTCTCATGATAATTCCAATTAACCCAAACGCTGCTAGGTTACATTGTGTGATTATGAAGTTCCTGTGGGCTGGAAGGTGGAAGGTAGACTTCCACCTTCCGGCCCCATCATCAGATCAGTTTGATAGTACCTTATAGCCAAAGTGCATCTCATGACAATTCTAATAAGCCCAAACACGGCTGGGTTACATTGATTAATTACGGAGTTCCAGTGCCTACCTTCCGGCTCCATCATCATCATCAGATCACTTCGATGATACCATTTTCAACGTAACTATTCAGAACCATTAATTTATTTGTATTGTCATAGTCGCTTAACTATCTTCATTGTGATATCTATGCGAGTAAGAAGTTCCGTTGACTATTTCTGGTCTTCTTCATCAGTTCCACTTCATCAAATGTTACTTTTTGACTGTAAATGCTTAATTAATTAAGTTCTCGATTAAAATACCAAAATCACTATATAGTTGCCTATAATATTTGAGGAGTTTCCTCGATTTAGCCAAGATTTCATCATCAGATCCCAACTTGGTGACTATGGGACTATTTGGGAAGTATGCCCTTTCCAACAAACAAAGAATTTTTTAAATCGGTTGGCAAGCAACGAAGTTATGCGCGAACAAACATAAAAAAAAATACAAACATCCGAATTGAGAACCTCCTCCTTTTTTAGAAGTCGGTTAAAAAGAGAAATAACGCCTTATAATAAGAATTAAAATAAAATTAATTTTAGTCATTAATAATAATAATAAATTATAAAATAACGCCTGAAAACGTTAGCATTCGGTAATTCCGTGATTTACTCGAATATTTTACAAAATCTTGTTTCTCGGAAAGTGTTTTTTTAAAACTCTTAAAAGTTTTTGAAAAAAATTGTCGTCAATCAGAATCTTGATTAAATTTGCAAGGCTTCTATTGTTATACTTTTTTATTTTTTTATTTTCGACTAAATTATGAAGTGTTCATGCAACAAACTAGCAGATTTTCAGAGGTCTTTACTGGATTAGTTTGAACCATTTTATAAATTGATTTCAATAGAGCCTAGATAATATCCACAAGATATGTTTCTAATACATCTAATGAAAAATGTGTAATAACGTCATAATCGCGTAAGAGCGGTTGTATGAAAAACGGTGACCATGACCAATTTGGAATCGTGCACTAGCTTCTGACGTTTTATAAGTGCCCATCATCATCACCATCATTTCAGCCGAAAGACGTCCACTGTTGGACATAGGCCTCCCCCAAGCGACGCCACAACGACCGATTCTGTGCGTCTTGCACTCCCGCGACTATCATCAGGTCGTCGGTCCACCTTGTGGAAGGCCTTCTAACGCTGCGTTTTCCGGTGCGCGGTCGCCACTCTTAGAACCTTTCGGCCTCATCGACCATCCGTTCTTCGAGCAATGTGCCCTGTCCACTGCCACTTTAGTTTGGCGATTCTTCGGGCTCTGTCGGCGACCTCGGTTTTCCTGCGGATATCTTCATTCTTATCTCAGTGTTATTCAAACCAACAGGCTAGCGACTCTGCGTTGTTGCTCAACACTTCAACAGCTCCAGGCTTTGGAATTTTGACTCGACAAGTGCAACATTGCCGATGATCTTCTTAGCTGGCTTTAGTTGTTTGATATTATTTGGAGACGGTTCAACACGTTTTTCTTTCTCTTTTCACGCTTTCATATAACTTCTCGCACAATCCATCTTTTCTTCGACCTCCCGCTTCATGTATCCACATGTATATTCATAACTCTTTTAGTACTCGTAATATTATATAACATGCATTTCAACACTTTTCTTCACAAAACCATACCACGATAAACGATTTCCTTTCAATTTTTCAGTCACTGGTTCCATTTTCGAACTTCCTATGTATGTGCAAATTTTTGTCACTTTATCCATTCTCGTCATTCTACATATTCATCTTAACATAAAACTTTGCTACATGCAATTTTTTTTTTCGTACGTCTTTTCCATAGCCCAACATTCTGATCATCATCAGCATCATAGGTCCTTGGACGTATCCACGGACTTGTAAATTTTACCCTTTAGTAGGAGAGAGCACTATATCGTCTTTATTTTTAGTTTACGTGACAAAAGAAAAAATACTTATCCAATATGTATTGGTAGTCTAGCTGAATGACGCAACAAATCATGTCCGTGAACGGGTGCTGTCAGTTGAGGCCGGTCATCTCTTAGCTGCCAGTTGCTATTTTAATATTTGTTTAGTTTTTATTTTTACTTTATTTACATTGTTCTCACATGATAGCGACAAGAAACATGTAACAGAGATATTTGTAATACATAACATGATTGAAAGAAAGAGAAAGTGCAAGAAACCCCATGGACACTCTGTCCATGGGGTTTCTTGCACTTTCTTTTCCATAGAGATCTACGCTTTGGGATCTGCAATTAGCATCATTTTTTCCGACCGACTTCTTGACATTTCAAAAATGCCTCCAAATGGTTTATTCAAAATAAAATGCTTTGAATCGTTTTTAAGAATCTACGCTTTTGCGGCAACTCAGTGGCTCCTTAAAAAATGTCGTTTCCGACTAAAAACCGGTCTCTTTTCAGATGAGGTCCGTTCAGGCGAATACCGTCAACTGTACCATCCTGAACAGCTAATCACGGGCAAGGAGGACGCGGCTAACAACTACGCTCGAGGCCACTACTCCACCGGCCGCGAGGTCCTCGGGCCCGTCATGGAGAGAGTCAGGAAGTTAGCTGACCAGTGTACTGGTCTACAGGTACTTAGATATTTTCTGATCTTTTTTCATCATTGTCATCAGCCAGTCGCGTCTTTTCCATTGGATTTCGTGTGTTGCTTCACATAAATGTCACCTACAACCGGTCCTGTTTTTGCATTGTAAGTGGGTAAAAGGTGGACAGCCGAGCTCAACTTTTTTCTTGATTTTTACATGATTCACGCAAGTTCTACTTTTGGAGATTTAGTAAACCTTTTTTTAGGGTTTCGTACCTAAAGGGTGCCAACGGCGGGACCCTATTACAAAGCCTTCGCTATCCATCCGTCCATCCATTCAAGCGTCTAGTCAGTCCGTCCGTCAGCGGGCTGTATCTAATAAACCGTAAGAGGTAGAGAGTAGAAAGGACATGGCTAAATTAAAGTATGGACGACTGCCTCCGCAATGAAAATGCATGTATTAACATGGTACCAAGCAATATATAATGCTGAATAGCTGAAAAGTAAAATTTCATAATTTAAAAAGTTTGAGTTTTTCATATCTGCACTATCCTAAAAATAAAATCTTCAACTCCTACGACAAAGGTACAAAAACTTCAAACAATGATATTGCTATGAACTTTAGATTAGGCGTTTTGTCTGCGACGATTTTTATTGATAATTGTGTTTTTGACTGGCGATTTTGCACTAAAGTACTTTAGAAGATAATATCTACAAAGGGGTAATTGCACCAAAAAAACTTGATACAGCGGACTTTCGATACATAATCCCCGCAAAAATCATAATAATATAAGTACTCGGTCGTAAAACCTACACTACTTATCCAAATGAGTTGAAATAAAGATAGTATTTACAGACAATGTACATACTATTAATGTTGAAATCATGAACGTATTTGCACAAACATCTGTAGATTTTTGAGCTTTGTAAACAATTTTACCTAAACTAGATTATGAACGCACTGAGTATTCAAGGAAACGAAAAAATAAACGACAGAACGTTCAAACGACGTCTGACGTTTGTTTTTTTTTTTTTTCATAATGTAGAAAAGTGATTGGGGCTTCAAGTTTAAATAGTCGATAAAATAATAGAAATGATTTGACGAAAAAAAATAACTTGTTTTGTTGGTAAACACATTAAGATCAAACGAAGAAACTCATTCCCAAGCTTTCATTTATTTTTATATATTTGATTTTGATAAGAATAAAGTAGAATCGAGTTGAGCCGATTGTCACTTTATTTTTCTTTTGACATTTTAAGTAACAAAACTAGTACAAAAACGCAGTATGTTATTTAAACTTGGCAAAAAAAATTACCTAATGTCTTGCCTTTTGTTAGAAGTATTTTTGTCAATTACAAAAACTTAAAATTAAGAAATGAGGTCAAAACAAACAGTATAATATATCACTAATTGACAGCTCCGATGTCTGACTAAAGCCTAACGATGTTCAATCGAAAACCATAATATTTTCGTTGTCGCCAAGTATAGATAGTTCATAGATAGATAAAAAAAGGCCCAGATCAATCCAAAGCGCCCGGAGTGTTAGTAATGTGCTTATCCAGTTACAAATTATGCAGTCCCAGAAAATAAATGGTTTTGATATAAAACTTCAATTTTAATTTGACATTCTGGAAATGCAATATGTCCCCCTCCCTAGCTTGTTCCTTGATCTTGTCATGTCATACCAAACCAAAAAAAGCATAAAAACAATTGAGAAACTTTTTTGTTTATAGTTCACGAAAGTTGTAAGAAATTAATAAACACAAAATAATCTATGAAAGAACATTTAAATATTACGACTTAGTGTGAGATTCCTATTTGTACAGGCCGTGCGGAGGGCAGTCGTTTAGCCATCATCATCACACAATGTACTTATATTTCTACTGCCACTACAAATCAAAGTTAAAAATTAAAGGGAATTCCCATACAAGAAACGTTATTTTGTCAGCGTTTTGTGCTCGATTTTAATATTTTAGTACGGGACCCTTCCAAGTGCGAGGCCGGCTCGCACTTGGTTAGTTTTTTTGTTAACGTCTGTAACTTTTTTTAGTTTTAAGTGAATAAAATATTGTTTTTAGAGGTTTTAGAGGTATGCGAAACCGAGTGTCCCACATACCGCCGTTGAAAAGAGAGAATCCTCCGACCAGATGGGTGTTATGTCTGGTGGGCAACTGCCAGATAATGATTTCGGACTGTTCTATATGGTCAAATCGCGCGAACTTTAATTGTGCGATGCAGGATAAGTTCATAGATGACGCCATAGATGTCGCTAGATCACTCCCCTCCTAGAAATCGGAGGTCGATGGTTCTTGATGCTGCGTCGGAGTAGTGTTGCTGGCTCCAGTGGGTCGGAGTAGTGCTGCTGGCTCCAGTGGGGCGGAGTAGTGCTGCTGGCTCCAGTGGGTCGGAGTAGTGCTGCAGGCTCCAGTGGGTCGGAGTAGTGCTGCTGGCTCCAGTGGGGCGGAGTAGTGCTGCTGGCTCCAGTGGGGCGGAGTAGTGCTGCTGGCTCCAGTGGGTCGAAGTAGTGCTGCTGGCTCCAGTGGGTCGAAGTAGTGCTGCTGGCTCCAGTGGGTCGAAGTAGTGCTGCTGGCTCCAGTGGGTCGGAGTAGTGCTGCAGGCTCCAGTGGGTCGGAGTAGTGCTGCTGGCTCCAGTGGGTCGGAGTAGTGCTGCAGGCTCCAGTGGGTCGGAGTAGTGCTGCTGGCTCCAGTGGGTCGAAGTAGTGCTGCAGGCTCCAGTGGGTCGGAGTAGTGCTGCAGGCTCCA
The DNA here is from genome assembly GCA_949316375.1 of Mythimna vitellina. Taxonomy (NCBI): domain Eukaryota; kingdom Metazoa; phylum Arthropoda; class Insecta; order Lepidoptera; family Noctuidae; genus Mythimna; species Mythimna vitellina. The sequence goes on from OX438688.1 coordinate 1,843,550, forward strand.
GTGGGTCGGAGTAGTGCTGCAGGCTCCAGTGGGTCGGAGTAGTGCTGCAGGCTCCAGTGGGTCGGAGTAGTGCTGCAGGCTCCAGTGGGTCGAAGTAGTGCTGCAGCCTCCAGTGGGTCGGAGTAGTGCTGCTGGCTCTAGTGGATCGAAGTAGTGCTGCAGGCTCCAGTGGATCGAAGTAGTGCTGCTGGCTCCAGTGGGTCGAAGTAGTGCTGCAGGCTCCAGTGGGTCGGAGTAGTGCTGCTGGCTCCAGTGGGTCGAAGCAGTGCTGCAGGCTCCAGTGGGTCGAAGCAGTGCTGCAGGCTCCAGTGGGTCGGAGTAGTGCTGCAGGCTCCAGTGGGTCGGAGTAGTGCTGCAGGCTCCAGTGGGTCGGAGTAGTGCTGCAGGCTCCAGTGGGTCGGAGTAGTGCTGCAGGCTCCAGTGGGTCGGAGTAGTGCTGCAGGCTCCAGTGGGTCGGAGTAGTGCTGCAGGCTCCAGTGGGTCGGAGTAGTGCTGCAGGCTCCAGTGGGTCGGAGTAGTGCTGCAGGCTCCAGTGGGTCGGAGTAGTGCTGCTGGCTCCAGTGGGTTGGAGTAGTTGTGTTGTCGCTGACGTTCTTTGTCGAGAGGTCACCAGTTTAGAGGTTTTGGAGGTAGGTATGCGGAACTAGAGTTAGTCCCACATACCGAAGCGAATACGGCGACCTATTTAGTGCAGACGCGAGACGCACATTGTTAGTTATTCTTAAACGTTTACATGTTGTTTCTACATTGTGTGTAACTGTGTACGTGTGCCAAATAAAATATTTTTCTTTCTTTCTTTCTATCTTTCTTTATACCTTCGTAGGGAGGATCCTTCACCAGACGAGTTTTGTCTGGTGGGGAACCGCCCGATAGATGATTTCGGGCTTTTCTATATGGTCAATACGCGCGCAGAACTTTTGATGGCGCGATGCAGGACTAATTCTTACGTGACGCCATAGATGTCGCTACAGTTTGATGTGATTTTAATTTGTACATTATGTATAACTTACCCACAAGTTACGAATTCTGATGAACGTTTACTTCGCCTTCAGGGTTTCTTCGTGTTCCACTCATTCGGCGGCGGGACAGGCTCCGGCTTCACCTCGCTGCTCATGGAGAAGCTCTCAGAGGAATTCGGAAAGAAGAGCAAACTGGAGTTTGCCATCTATCCAGCGCCACAAGTAAGATTCTAAATTATTTCTGACTAAGCCCGATAGATAGTTTAAATATATATATATATTTTTAATTGATATAAACCAATGCTTGACTGCGATCCTACCTGATGGTAAGCGGAGATGCAATCATTGATGGTCAGGCGCACTAGTTTATTAATAGCCTATTCACTCTAGCCTTGTAGACACCTAAATTATAGTTGGATGGGAAGACCGCAGCAGGCAAATTGTTCCAGTCCTTTGATGTACGCGGTATAAACGACGAAGCGAAACGCTTATTCCGGACCGTTGAAGTTTCAACAACGTAAGGGTGGATACTCGCTGTTCGTCGGGTTGTTCGATGGTAGAAAGGGGATGGCGGAATCGAAGTCATGCAATTCCCGCGCACACTCTCCAGAATGTAACCTGTAAAATACCGATAGGCTGGCTGCCCTGCGCCTGTGCTCGAGGCTTTGTAAATTGGACTCAAGATGGATTTTATTATATTTTTATTTAATTTATTCCAAAATGGTAAGTAAAATTATAATTCTAAGCCCCACAAAACCGTTGCAATGGTTTGACTGTGAGGTCGGTGAGTTTGTAGACATACTTCGTATTTAAAATAATTATTACAATCACGCATATCGCTCACCTAGTAAAATATTGGCACATCTACAGTACCTAAACGCGAGATTAAATTTTAACGGTTTAAGTGTTTAAAATTGGATAATTTATATCTTTGTATATCTATTATGATAGGTATTAGTAGCCAACGTCACAATTTCTGATATAAAATGTAAAATTAACTCAAACTTAGTTTTAAATATTTAGAATAATCTTTGACCCTTTTATCTGTAAAATATGAAAAAGTTAAGATGTGCCGATATATTGCTAGGGGTCCGCTGGTGGCCTGTGTTGCTCTGTTGCTAGGTGAGCGATATATAACTTACACTTAATGTATTTCTAAATAGTATCTTTTTAAATTATTTCAAAATCTATTTTTATTTGGTCTGCTTTCATGTTCGACTATTTGTAGGGTTTTACTTTTCTTTCGGGGAGTGAGCGTCGGAATTGCATACGTAACCTAATTCCGCCAAGTCCGTTCCATCATCGGATCACCAGACGTACGGTGATGAACGACAGACAACAAGCGCAATTTTGACTGATCCACAATTTCCTTAAATATCTATTAATACCAATAATATGGAAATATTGTAAGATCAACCATTTTTAGGGTTCCGTAACTCATAAGGAAAAAACGGTACCCTTATAGGATCACTTTGTTGCCTGTCCACAAAGACACTTTATCTCGGAAACGCGTGGAGGTATCGAGTTGAAATTAAAAGTTTAGACTCAAATATTCGCTCCCTTGAAGTTATGAAAACATCAAACTATTAAGTTAACAAAAAAAAACGGCCGTTTGGTTGCAAAAAACGTGTATTTCGACACTATCAAGGGAATCAAAATTTATTGGGTTACTTCCCTTTGACTCAGAATGCTGAAATTTGGCATAAATCAAGGTCTAATAGCATAGATGCAGAAAAATCTTCGAGACTTCGAGATTATTTACATAGCCAAGTTTGTATGGAACCATTGAATTATTTACATAGGCAAGTTTGTACGGAACCCTCTGTGCGCGAGTCAGACTCGCACTGGCCCGGTTTTTTTTTAAAGAGTAACCATGGAGTTTCTTGCCGGTTCTTCTCTATAGGAAACTAACAATTTGGACAACGACCCATGCACTAGCTTCTGACGAAGTGCCCGTATAGGTCCATGTGAATTAAAAAAATAAATTGAATTTTTAGACATTTCACCCATACGCACAACTCATTGTGCGTACAGCTAAGGAGTGGAATTCCTTGCCGGAATGTGTGTTTCCTGATAGCTACAACCCGGAAATCTTTAAGTCAAGAGTGAATAGGTTACTTCTAGGTAAGCGCGTTCCATCGTCGACCGCATCATCGCTTTCCATCAGGTGAGATGGCGGTCAAGCGCGAACCTATCCAAGAATAAAAAAAAAAAGTGTGGCTTTATCATCGACCACCTATTTCACTACAAGACTTGTCAATAGTAAAAATAAAAATATATATCAAAGTGAATCCTTGGACTCTAAGGGCTGAATTAAAAAAATCAGATAATCATTATCTGACTCTGATTTTCCATAATCTGATCTTCAACAATAAAAACGGGTTTACATAAATTACGTACAAAAGGTGTCAAACCTACTGCCATTTCTATTCCTCCCCTACGTGTTATTTGACGTTTGAAAATCTGCCGTAAATCGAAAGAGTCCACGTTTTTTCTTCTCATTTTACTTCCTATCAACGAATATTTAAAGTATCTTCTCTGCAACCAGGTGTCCACAGCCGTGGTTGAGCCCTACAACGCGGTGCTGACGACCCACGCCACCATCGGCCACTCGGACTGCGCCTTCATGGTCGACAACGAGGCGATCTACGACATTTGTCGGCGGCGGCTATCTATAGAGCGGCCGTCGTATGCCAACCTCAACAGGCTCATTTCACAAGTGAGGACAAATTACTAATCTAGGTCTACTACTGATCCATCTAGGTCTACTACTGATCCATCTAGGTCTACTACTCATCCATCTAGGTCTACTACTCATCCATCTAGGTCTACTACTCATCCATCTAGGTCTACTACTCATCCATCTAGGTCTACTACTCATCCATCTAGGTCTACTACTCATCCATCTAGGTCTACTACTCATCCATCTAGGTCTACTACTCATCCATCTAGGTCTACTACTCATCCATCTAGGTCTACTACTCATCCATCTAGGTCTACTACTCATCCATCTAGGTCTACTACTCATCCATCTAGGTCTACTACTCATCCATCCAGGTCTACTACTGATCCATCTAGGTCTACTACTCATCCATCTAGGTCTACTACTGATCCATCTAGGTCTACTACTGATCCATCTAGGTCTTCATCTGTTGTTTTAATTCTTTAAGGTTATAATTACTATGAAGGGGTATTATGCTACTTTTACCACGAAAGAGCGTTTACTGTTTGTCACTTGCCAATTTTCTTTTTTAAAGCAACCATTCTCTGCTTATTCAGAATACTCAACGCCATCTCGCGTTTCGTCGCTAATCTCCGGTTGCTGCTCCGCCGCGAAAGAGCGTTTAGTGTTTGTCACTTCCCAAAATATATTTTTTCACAAAGCCACCAACAGTCTTGAACAATCAGCGCCATCTGGCCATAGCCTTCGTAACTAATCTTAAACGTAACTAACTCCATCTGTTCGGAAACAGTCGGCAACATTATAGCTGTGAATGACGCAATGGAATTAATTTTAGTTAGAATTTTATTGATCCGTATCTAGAGTATTATATAGTGCGTGGTTTTACTCGGACTTTGCAAGAATTTTCTCATGTCTGTTGTCTTGCCTTGCCTTGCCTGCATTAAACGAAAATTTGATACCTACTGGCTACAATTTTACCTTTCTTTCGATGGAAAATCATTAAGTTATCTCTCCAGCTCCTAAAGTGAGAGGGAGTTTTACTTCTCTTAACTAAAACCCACTTATCTTCATACACAGACACACACCGCGGCCCAGGCAGCTGATGATAGTTGCGTGCTCGAGCCGCGGTAATTCTTTGGACCAGTCTCCCAACCCTGACAGGGCATACAATTCCACCAATGTTTTTCCCATTGGAACTGTTAACTCATATTCATCATTAACAGAAGAACCTGAAAATATTTTCTCAGGTCTGTTTGACTCTAGCGAATGAGAATCTAGTTAGTATATCTGCTCCCAGGTGGTGTCGTCCATCACAGCGTCGCTGCGGTTCGACGGCGCACTAAACGTGGACTTGACGGAGTTCCAGACTAACCTGGTGCCCTACCCACGCATACACTTCCCTCTCGCTGCCTACGCGCCTGTTGTCTCCGCCGATAAGGTATGTTGTGTAGACTGCGAAGTTCTTCAACTGTCATTTTGGAGAAAAGCCGTTAAATTCTAAGTACGAAACGGCTCCAGGCAAAATATTTCAAAAGTCAAATCGGAATTTAATAAGACGCGTGCAAATAATCCTTTGTTCTGTAAAAAATAGCCAATCTATGATTAAGCTTGTATTATTCCCGCCCAGAATGCCAGTACAGCTATTCGGTGTCATAGCGACTATAAACCATAGCGTTATTATTGTTTTAGCTTATTTACTGACTAGGTTCTCCTATTATAAACCCCCTCCATCCTTTTTCTATTTGTTTGTAGCAACACGTATCCGGTCCTTGCCTGCAACCTTTATAATGTCATCAGCCCATCTTGTTCTCTACCTTCTAACAGTTTTATTGTAATGGGCCGCGCCATTATTTTGTTTAAGAGATTCCGCCTGTATCTTTATTCCTCAACCCTCACTAAATTACCTATCTATCTCCAATTCTGTTTCAAGCTTAACTAAAGAGCTGTAACTTTCATTTTCTTACGAATATCAAGATTTAAGGCATACCAACGCTAAGTTCTAAACAAGTTTAGAACTTAGCGTTGGTATGCCTTAAATCTTGCGTAGGTAATTGTTCGATAACCAACACTGAAAGGTCTCATGAGCTTGAACGGCTACTTTTTTGTCAGTCTGATATTATCACGGTTACAGTCCAATCATCAATCGGGATAGTCTGCAGAAAGTTAGAAGAAAGCCTTTATTTATTTTTTACTCTTTCTTTTTCATTTCTCTTCTTTTTACACTTTCTAATCGAAACAAATACTTGCAATAGTGATTTAAAACTTTAACATATTTCAATTTTAATAAGCTAGCCCTAAGGTCTTCAGTGTGGTAATTTATAGAATATAAACTTACAAACTGGCCTTCTTCAGGCATACCACGAAGGCATGTCAGTGTCAGAGATCACAGCGGAGCTGTTCGAGCCACAGAACCAGATGGTGAAGTGTGACCCTCGCGACGGCAAGTACATGGCGTGCTGTCTGTTGTACCGCGGCGATGTGGTGCCCAAGGACGTGAATGCTGCTATTGCGGCCATGAAGGGCAGGGCCGGGATACGGTTTGTGGATTGGTGTCCCACAGGGTTTAAGGTGAGTGTGCTTCGGTACTTTATAATTTTTATCTCTAGTCTGTGTTGCATCTCTATTAAGCTCATCACCCTACTGGTACATTGCTTATTTCCAGGTCATATTCCAATCATCTTTATAATTTTTATCTCTAGTCGGTGTAGCTTCTCTATTAGCCCATTACATATTAGTTATATACCAGTAGGTTATACATAACTTGTTTCCTGGTCATATTCTAATCATCCAGTTCTGATATCTCAGTCGAGCAGTTACAATCTACACGGATTTGCTTTGGTTTTAATTTTTTTTGCACTTAGATAGGAAATTTTGACATCGTGCATCGTTAGACAACTCATCTGAAGAATAAAATCAAATCATAGATTGTTCTTACATAGAAAATTTGCAAAACCGCTGTAATATTTATTCTTTGAGGCGAATAAAAAAAACAAAGCTTAAGACAACCTGAGCCCATGTATGCAACATATATACTACGCATTATGATATTTTTGATTTTACTTTTAAACATATGTATTCGCATACGCAAAACTGGCACACGCGTTTCACGCAACATCTCGATCCAGATGACTGTAACCGTCTGACGTTGCATCGTGTTCATAGCGTAAGTGGGCTCAGTTTGTAGTTATCCTCTGGCAAGTTTTCTAACAATCTGAAAATAATCCCCGTTCCGTTTTTAGGTGGGTATCAACTATCAGCCACCATCAGTGGTGGCAGGTGGCGACCTCGCGCAAGTGAAGCGAGCCGCCTCCATGCTCAGCAACACCACCGCCATCGCCGAGGCATGGGGCAAGCTCGACCACAAGTTCGACCTCATGTACTCGAAGCGAGCATTTGTGCACTGGTACGTACTCAAAACCTAGTAAATAGTTTGCAGTATGTTGGTGTGGAGAATGGAAGAAAAAAAAGGTGTTGCGCCGACCCCAAATAACACTGGACAAAGGCAGGATGATGATGATGAAAAAAAACGTGTTGCGCCGACCCCAAATAACACGGGACAAGGGCAGGCTGATGATGATGATGATGTTGGTGTGGAGACTATAGCTGATGCTAGTTTACCAGCGCTTTCACACGCTGGACGCAATTTTTGTTCTTTAATCTCATTAGAACCAGCGTGCAATGTTATCAAGCGTTACAAGCGTTAACAATAATTAGAAATTTATTTGCAATATAATTGTTACTGATCAGTTGGTTGTTGGTTCTCGCCACGAGAATACTAGAAAATGCCAACAATGTCTAGCACCGCTTGACTTAGTAGGTATTTTTAGTAATGTCATCGGCAGACAGACCAATCTCCATTCAAGGAGAATATGGGAAAAAAACAGCAATATAGGTTCTGTTTTGTTTCTTGTATCTGTATCTGGGTTGTTGTTGGAACCTATGAAGGGCAAAGGAGCGGTCCCACTTTAATTATTTTCTGCAGTGTTATCAAACCGCACGTTATTTGGTTACAGGTACGTAGGCGAAGGCATGGAAGAGGGTGAATTCTCAGAAGCACGTGAAGACCTCGCAGCGCTCGAGAGGGACTACGATGAGGTTGCCATCGAAACGTCGGAAATGCAGCCCGGCTGCGACGACGAGCTATGACGTCAGCACGAGGAGGGCCGCGCCCCCTCCCGCCGCACCCCTCCGCGCTCGCTGCAGACCGCCCCGCCGGCGCAACACTACGGCGACCACAGTAACCCAGCCACAGTGCACGGCCCAGGGCGCACGTTCCAGCTGTACCTATACTGCAAGAAGGTCGTCTACATTTGAAACCTACCAAGATATGAAGAGTAACATCGAATTCGGTGCACAGTGTGACCTGCAACTCATATGCTGCGGTCGGTCTGTGCGTGTCGACACGGCGGCTGCAAGCGTCGCCGCCGAAGCGGACGCCACAAAACCGCGGCCGCACGTTTATTGATATTGATTATTGCAGAACTGTGAAAATTTATATAAAGGTTCGAAAATGTCCGCGGAGGTCGGATGATGCTCGAGTTGCTTGTGCCCACCACCGACGTACCGATGGCTGCGTGGCGTGACAGAGTAGTACTCCCTCGCCACCACTCTACCAGTTTCTCCGTCGAGCAGTCTTGCGACGTCTTTTTTTAGTTTTAATTTCTTTGGAATATTTTTTTAAATTTTATAGCAAATACTGGACGGAGAAATGCCCAAGTTTTTATATTTTTTTTATTTTTACACTTTAAATGAAATTATGTGGCAAGTTTTGTGGCGAATCGCGTAAGTGTGTGGTGTGAATGCGGCGCTATTGATGTAAGTGTAATGTTTATTATTTGTGTACGTCCGTTTGTGTTCAAAATGTTTTGAAAAATTTACATTGTTCCGTCTGATGTTCTTGTAACAATAAAATGTCCAGTTTATTTCCATTCTTGATTTTCATTTGTAGTTTAGCTTCTTTTTTCCTAGCTACTGCTTCTACTCACTTTCAGAAGCGTGGGTAGGTAGGTACAGGGTAAGGTGTGCATCTGGATTGCGGGCCCATTTTTTAAATCCTTATGAAACGAAATAGGATTTACAGGGAATTTAGTTAAAAAATAGTAAAATTTAAAGCAATGGAGTATAAATTTCTAAAACTTAAAATAATACTGTTATGATTAAATAACGTGGGCCCTCAATCCAGACGCTTGCATAAAGAGGCAGTCTAAATCTCGGAAAGTACGATGTCTGGGTTAACAATAATGATTTAGGAATTTAGTAAAGAATTTCTAAAGTATTTTAAGTAATTCTCAAATCTGTAGAATATCGCATTACAGATTTATAGCGTTTTACCTTGGGCCCTCAACTCGTTAATGTCTTTTATAAAGAATCTGCCTCCGCCTCCGATTTCGATTACTGTTTCGGTTCTGTTTCCGGTTCCGATTCTGATGAGCAAAGAAAAAACTGCTTCCGGATTCGTTTCTGATGTGGCCACTTTCGCTTTATCCCTAGTTTAAATACCATAATACGTTACGTACGTAACATAAATATAAAAACAAACACGATTATTGTAGATATACTATATTTTTTACTGCAAATATATGAATTTTTGTCTTTGCTTCACAAAATGTACCTATAGGTACGATAAACATTATGGTCACCCTACAACATTTTCTTCTATACAAATTTAAAAATCAATTTTCTCTTAAATTATAGCAGCCAGAAGAACGGACGATACATTAAAATTTAGTTAAAAAATAGTAAGAAATCTTGATCTACTTTGCGTTAATCTATGAGGTTTAGTTTAGTCAATAAAGCCGAAAATCTTGGGCCCTCAGTTCAGACGTTTCAGTAAAATTCAACTCTCATTTACTTTTAAACTATTAACTTTTGGGTCATTATTTCTTTTTTAATAATTCATAGTGGTATCTAATTAAAATAAGTTAAAGTCATTTGTATGTATTTCGTCAGATAAATTCAGTTTTTTCAAATTTTTTATAAAAAACATTAACGAGTTGAGGGCCCAAGGTAAAACGGTATAAATCTGTAATGCGATATTCTACAGATTTGAGAATTTCTTAAAATACTTTAGAAATTCTTTACTAAATTCCTAAATCATTATTGTTAACCCAGACATCGTACTTTCCGAGATTTAGACTATGCCTCTTTATGCAAGCGTCTGGATTGAGGGCCCACGTTTCTTAATCATAACAGTTTTATTTTACGTTTTAGAAATTTATGCTTCATTGCTTTAAGTTTTACTATTTTTTAACTAAATTCCCTGTAAATCTTGTTTCGTTTCATAAGGATTTAAAAAATGAGCCCTCAATCCAGATGCACACCAGGGTAAGAGCCGAGTCATACCGAAATGGCAGCGGCTGGCTAGGCTAGACCTACCGACAAGGAGCGTGTGGTGCGCGGCAACTCGCGGCACCGCGGGCAGCCTATCGACCTTTCATGGTTTTCAAGTGATACTGATATTTTCAAGTATGTATACTATGTACACTATTTTACGCTGAAAGTGCTCTCCGCGTCACTGCCGGCCGCTGCAATTTCGGTGTGCCACTGCCCCAAGTTTTACTTTTAGTCCTGTTCGTTTCAGAAGTGTTAGACAATCTATTGTGGGATCTGACGCAAAATATCCCATTCGCAACAAGTCCCACTGGCGCAGAATGTCCCACTTGGGAGCACCAGTCATAAACAAATGAAATCGGCAGTTTCAGTGTTTTATAACCTACTCGACGATACGACCTAGTGACCTACATTTCGTATCATATGACCTACTAGCTTCTACCAGCAGCTTCTTCCGCGTACTGCGAGTTTTCTCCATACAAACTTTGAACTCTGGTTTCATCACCTTTTTTTTGGGAAAATCGTCTCTAAGGCTGGTTTTAGAGTCACGCTGATTATCGGCGCTGACAGCTCAGCGCGTACTCTGTCAGCGCTGAGGTTCAGCGCGATCAGTATCGTGCTGATCACTGTGGGGTTACAGACGCACATAAATACGAAGGGCATTAATAATTGCGGCGTCCGCTCGGCTCGCATGTGTTGGTTAACGCCGACGGCTACGCGGCGCCGACGCGCGAGGCGTACGGCCGCTGAACTGTCAGCGCTGACCAACGCACGCCCTGATAGATACGAGTTATTCTAAAACGCTTCCTAGAAGTTCATACGTTTCGGCTGTCAGCTCCGACGGTCAGCGTGCTGTCAGCGCGACTCTAAAACCAGCCGATAAGGCTGGTTTTGGCACGCCTACGTCATAAAAGAAAACCTTGTGTAAAAGTCCACGCTCCTAAACTCAGTAGTTACGGCTGTGCGTTGATATGTCAGTCAGTTTCTCCTTTGATATATTATTATATATAGATCATACGATACTAAATGGGGCACTGAGGAAAAAATACTTAGAAAATGCTACAATAAAAACTTCACCCAAAAACAACGGCTAATCAAGCCTTCGGGATGCGGTATGATATGAAAGTAGAAGAGTGAAGAAACATTGGGAACACACATAACATAGATTTTTTCTATTCTAATAAACTAAAAATAAAAAAACAAACCCAATAAACATTTATTTTTATTCAGAATGACACGTACAATCTCATAATATTTATAAATTCTATTCAAAAACATTAGGTACTTTGTACATAATCCTAGAATAAATTAACTTTCTGGTAACATTACATAATTTACAAACTGAAATCTCAAAGAAAATCCGTTTATTTTAGATGACTGATATATAAGACAATCAATTTTAACTTCAAGTTTCAAATGGCTGTATTTGGTTCCGTTTCTCAATAACTTGATAAATATCATGATCGTACCTATTGACATTGGTCCATTTGCCATGCAATCTTTATAAAAGAATTTCCAATATATCTTTTTCACAAAAACAACATAAACCCAAACTTTCTTTGGAAATTAGCAATCTTATAAGATTAAAGAACATCACATCTCAAGCATTCTAAAAACTTAAATCCTATAAAAATATAACATTCGTATAATAAATAGGAATATACAGAATATTTAAAAATATACAGGTATTTTAGAATAAAGCTGCAATTGTGTGTGTCCTTACACATATTATCTATTTATGTAGACATGTGTAAAATAAATAATTTGAATTTAATCGAATTATTCAAATTGTCATAATATAAGACTACAACATGGGTATTATGTGATGTAATGTGTGATGTGTAATGTGTGTAGGTACACTTAACAGAGTTGAATATACAATGAGTGTAAACATACTGTAAACGTTTCTATTAAACCCACAATAAACGTGATGTCATATGAGCTATTATATGTCTTTGGATATATACAAGGTGCAGTTCAGAACCAGCAAAAAAATTCAGCAGGCAATTGTGTTATTGATTTTTGACCCGAATCAATAATAAAATGGGTATGTATTTCTATTAAATTTTGTTATTATTTACGGAAATTGTAAAAGCGCACTCACGCCGACGTGACGTGCGATAAATCGCAACAGATCATCTGTTGTTGAAGAGGTTTGTTAAAAAAGTTATTTTAAATACCACTCAAAATTAAAAAAAAGAACTAAAACAACAAATACTGATTTTATTGATCACATTTTTATATGATTATTTACTAGTTTTATACCTCCTGAAATTTTGTGCAGATTCAAAACTGCACTTTGTAGGTATATTATATACCTACTATTCAAATATACTATACATACTCTTCAAAAAATTATATAAATATTTTGTTTTGCGTTTTACTTACTGACATACAAGCCCAAGTGGCGAGGATCACGTCGAGTAAAGTCGTGAAAATAAAAAAAACGTCATACCAAACCCATAAAATGATTATGTTTCAAGAGTAATAAAAAGTTTATAGTCCCAAATATTCATAAGACTTCATTATAAAATAAAAACTACACAAATTACATATGCTTACGATATGTTATATTCGTACTAATGCAACATCGACGATCTTTGCTGACTATTACAGACACTACATCGAACATACAGCATAATATTTATAAACATTTTCATATTGCTAACGATATTAAGGTTTCTTACTTGGGAAAAGGGCGTTTGGAATCAGAAAAACTAATTTCTTCACCCCTAGCCAAGTTGATAATCTGCAATCGTTAACGCTTGTCGAAAACTAATCAAATGTATGGGAATGACATCATCTCAACGTTAAGTCACGTGGTCAGAATAAACGAATAGAAAATTCGTAGCCAAGTTCACATTGTTCAAAATGATAGAATGAATTGTTATCGTTTCTACAATGTTCAACGCTAAATCTTTTGTTATTGTAGAACGACATTGTAGAACGAGCGGCCGACTCAGGCGCGTCAACATGGCTACCAACTTATCGTTTTCTACAATTGCTGACACCGAGGCGTTACCGATTGGAGAACGGAATTCGACACGAAAGGGTTGTGACTTGGCTAGGGGGGCTTATTAGAAATATACTTTACTCTCTAATTACAATTGAGTGCGTTGATTACGATGATATCTCTCCTAGAGAGTAGAGCTGAGTCCCAGCAGCGGGATCATTACAAGGGTGATTATGCTATGCTATGCTATGACAGAAAAACCCCAATCGCATGTTTGCACAAATTACAATTAACCAATATGCAAATGATACAGATATACATAGAGAGAAGATAAGCATATGCTTTTGCTATTGGTATTATCCACCAACCCGCACTGGGCCCGCGTGGTGGATTACGGCCCATACCCTCTCCTGGAAAGGAGGCTTGAGTCCCAACAGTTGGAACATTATGAGGCCGACTATGCTATGATATGCTAAGCATATGCTCCTTGTAAAATACAGCACTGTTACCAGGATCTCTTAAGGCGATTCATTATACAACCTAAATTTAAAGGCCATCCCTATAACAGCTCAGTTTAGGTCGTACGACGGTCGACGGTCATGGTCAGTTTACTTACATTGGATGTATAGCTCCATCTCTCTATGTGACGTGCACGATTGACATATTGACACGATATGGTTAGTCCCCAGCCAAGTTACAACCGTTTTGTTTCGATTCTCTTTTCGTCGATCGCCTCAAGTCGGCCACGCCTCCGATCCCTGTTCTGACTCATCTCAACACTCAATCACGTGGTTAGAACAAAAGAATAGGAGGCGTGACCGACTCGAGACGATTAACGAAAAGAGAAACGAAACGATTGTAACTTGGCTACGGGCGGGTTTATTCTACTGCCTCCGGTTAGACTGGTAGTCGGCGTATTTGATAAAACCTTATTGACTTATCGAAACATCGATAAAGGCAAATTCAGCACAGATTTGAAGCACATCTTGACATTATACAACTTGATTACGTCATAGAAATATACATATACTTAGCCAATACTATATTATTATTCCTATCCATCGAAAATAGAAGCTATACAAGAAAATCCTAAATTTCGAAACGCCCTAGCTCCCAATCCACCAATTCCCCTCAAACCGTCTCCTCAAGCAAGGAGTCGGCTCTCTTCAGCTAGAGCTTCCTGTGCGGTGGAGACTCCGCCACGCTGGGGGTCAGCGAGAGGCGCCGGATGTTGGGCTTGTCGTACTCCTCCATGGACATAGCTCGGGACATGCGTCGCTCCACACCTGGATGGAGAAAAAAGTTAAAAACGTGTTCTTAACTTGAAAAAACACCAACAATTGATATAAACAGAAATTCAAAATTTTTACTCGCGCACCGCCTCGCTTATATAATTCCGGATATCTTTGATAAAAACACCATTAAACATGAGGCAGTGCAGCTCAAGGCTAAACGAGGTTTGTTTTTAAGGTGGAAAATCATTCAATGACTTCTCTTGCTGTAGGTATGAATAAAACCCTCTCCTATGTTAAGAAAGAAAGAAAGAAAACATGTTTGTTCTGCCTAAACAGACGCGCAATTCATTACAAAAATATAAAAACTAAGTTCCCTGACAGGACACATGTGTATCTGGCATAACTGTGTTGCTCTATATGACCATAGACAACACAGTTGTCTAGATTATCTGTTGCATTTTGACGCCGGCCTTAACAGAGACAAACATAAACCAAATAATAAAATAAAATAACATAATTTTGACAATAAAAATTAAAAATCAAAGTTGTTCATCGTATCTTAGCAAGATGTTCGATGTCGTATGTTCTTTCTTTGCCTTACGTTCAAAGACCCCGGGTTTCCCTTTCGGAAGCCAACCCATAGCCCCGGTTGGCCTCGGACCTGCTGGGACATGGGTTGGCTTCGGTCCGGTCGATTACCAAAGGAAAAGCTGACGAAAAAACGAATAGCTACATATTGCAAAACTATACCCTCTGGGCTTGAGACAAAATGTAAACAATAAAACAAAGTAGGTACCTTCGACCCAGTTTCTTCGACGTGTTTGAATACAATAATAAGTCTCCTTTTCTGTTGAATGTATTGGCGTTTTCTTTGCACGCTTTTTCTTCGGTGAATAACAAGAATTCAACGAAAATATCTCGTATCAGCAAGTTGATCGATTGTAAAAAAGATGGCGGATTATAACCCGCCCGATGACAAACCGTCACATTTTTATGTTAAATGTTTGCAGTATCTGTGGTCTATAATTTAGTAGTATTATAAATGATTTGTTTACCTTTTATCTCACGGCTCCCTGAATAGGGTATATATTCTATTATCCGAAGTTGATTTTCAGCTTGATACAAATAATATATATTTTCTAAATTATTATTTAATTTATATACATTACAATACCTTTTGATTACAATACAGAAAAGGCCTTGAAAAATAATAAAAGAAAAGTAGTCCGTCGTTAGCGGCAGCAGAGTCCAAGCTACTGGTAGTTAGGGCTCCGAAGACAAGAAAATCCTCACTATGCAAGAGGTATGGAGAACCACTACCTTCTATGTCATAACTTCGTTTATAATTGGCGATTTGTTGCTTCAGTTTCCTTAAAAACGAAGACAGGCCATGACAGCCGAGAAATCTGCATCAGGTCATGAAGAGCACGATAGAAGTACCCGTGAAGCTCCTTGTCTTTCCAAACCTTCTTGCAGTCATTTGTAGTATGTACTACAGATAAGATGGTACGGACATGTCATGCGGAGACCCGATGACCATATCTTGAAAAAGTGCCTTTCCATGGCTACACAGAAGAGAGGGAGAGGTACACCACAAGTTACCTGGATGACAAATGTTCGCAAGGACATGCAAAAGTTTAGCCTTACAGATGGCGATGCTTATCAGCGAAATGAATGATGGCGAATGATTCAAAAAGCCGACGCCCATAACGGAAAGAGGCGAGGGCAAAGAAAGAAGAAAGACACCCATTATCGCGCCCAATGCATTTTACAGCCCCACTTAGCGTACTTACCGAATTCTTTGATCTTTTAGCTATCCAATGATGTAAATTAAATTATAGATGGAGTAGATATGTACGTGCAACACTAAAGTATCCCCAGACTTAGTTATCATTCGTTTTTTAGGGTTCCGTACCTCAAAAGGAAAAAAACGGAACCCTTATAGGATCACTTTGTTGTCCGTCCGTCCGTCTGTCTGTATGTCTGTCAAGACCCTTTATGTCGGGAACTCGTGGAGGTATCGAGTTGAAATTAAAACCATATAATCAGGTCTGCGGTTCGAGAAAAAAGTACGGCAATTATGTCGCAAAAAACGTGTATTTCGACACTCATAGGAATCTAAATTCATAGGTTACTTCCCGTTGACCTAGAATCTTGAAATTTGGTATGAAGCAAAGTCTCATAGCACAAGTATAGGAACAAATCTGAAAACTGTAAATTTTTGTTAGATTATTTTATTTTAGTTAGATTAGATTCGGACAAAACTTCGTTACTCAATTCGGGAATTGAACTGTTTTCATAGGTAAGTTTGTACGGAACCCTCAGAAATTAAAAACGTTTATTTCAATTAGACCGATTACAGGCACTTTTGAATTGTCAAAATGTCGGTCAGTCAAAAAAGTGAAGCAAAATTGCACGTTCCGAAGCATAGATCTCTATGGAGAAGAACGTGCAAGAAACTCCACGGACACTCATTTAAATCATATGAGTTACATAAATCTTGGCAACATATGAGCACAATGTAGATAAGCAATAACATTACAAAAAAACTAATTAAAAAATAGAAAGTGAATTTAGCCACTGGCAGCTAAGAGATAACCAGTCTGAACTGACGGAGTCAGTGCGCGAGTCCGACTCGCACTTGCCCGGTTTTTTTGAATTGTCTCCCACTAAGGAAGGAATTTTAAAGACGACACATCAATAAGAAAATAATAAATATAGAACTTACCTGGTGGTGGCAGTGACGTCAGTAAGCCTTGACCCTGGCAGAATAGAAGGAGAGACTGTGCTATCTTGGCTGGCTGGAATAGAAAAGGGAATTCAATTCAAATTGAAACAGTACTAGTAGTAATAATATATGAGTTTAGTTACAATAGTAATGGTATATGAGATGACATTTAGGTTTGTGAATGCACCCACTGTACAGGAGTATAGCCTAGTATAAAGCCAACTTTAAAAAATAATTAAAACTGTATAAAAAGTGTGTGACACAGAAAATACACAGACCAAAATTTACTGTTGTAATTTATTATAATGAATTAAACATTGTATTCAACCAAGGTCATATATAGATCATGGAGCTTGCTGGGTTTGAAATAATTAGGAACAATGAATGTTTGAATACAATAAAACACACAAATTTATAAATTCCTTTTTTATTTCAAATATACTTTTGTACAAAGATAAAGAAAAATAACAACATAATATAACATTTAATACGAGAATTTAGAATTTCTATACAAAACAATAATATTTTCAGTATCAAGTTTCGATTTTGACATGCTTATTAATTAAGTGTAGAAAAGGAACCGGCCATCCACCAGAGTGGAACCGAGCCACGCAACGTGCTATTAGACTACCACATAGTACTTCATATTTCATTGCAAGTCAACAGACATTAACATTAACATCCTGAATGAAATATAACCCTGAATAACTTACAATTTTTCTCACTAATATTTTTGAAGTTATGGGGAATGTTGTGTCTCATTCAAACTGAACCTAGATAAACATAATAAACTGAGCTAACATACGATTTTTTGGTTTCAAAAGTGGGAACATGTTAATAAAATTGATTTAATTTATCGGATTAGGCGCACAATGCCACATTCGCAAAATGACACATCGGATTTTCGCGAAATCTCATATTCTCAAAACTCCCAAGCAAATTGCCACATTAACAAAATGGCATTTTTGCATAGTGTCCAAAATGTCACTTCTGACACACAATTTTTTTTATTATTTGTGCGTTAATAGTTATGTTTTAATGGATAGCTCTACCTGGCTAAAACTATATTAACTACTTGATTACAAGTAACTATCTAAGTTTTATTAATACTTTAATAAATTTAAAAAAAATATATTATGAACGAAGGTGGTAGTACCTACTTCAGATAAAAAATAAATCAGTTTACTCACAAGGAAAATAAAATCGGTGTAATGATAGTTGGACTATTTGTAATCCTCTTTGTGTTGACTAATGTCAAAAGGGGACGCAAATTATTGAAATGTGGCGATCACAAATACAACAAAGTTATTTCCAAAAAGAAAAAACAAATTAGGTACATCTTTAACGATTTAAAACAAAAAAGAACGCAGCGAGATAATTATATAAGAACAACATTTATTTGTAGTTCTTTTATCGCTATAAAAATGAAAAATACGTGAACATATTTTCGATTTCAAATGAGTATTTCATGACATTGAAGACGCGTTGCCTACATTTGAATCACTGAAGGACACATACAAAAGGTTTTTAAATTCAGACAGACATGACTTTTTGAGAATGTCATTTTGAGAATGTGTCATTTTGCTAATGTGGCAATATGCCATTTTGCGAATGTGGCATTGTGCACCTAATCCAATTTATCCATATACCTAAGTGGACACTAGTTTTTTTTTAAGATATAAACTGCGATCCCACCTGATGGTAAGTAGTGATTCAATCGATGATGGTGAATAGCACTAGTTTATTAAAAGCCTATTCACTCTAGCCTTGAAGACACCTAAATTATAATCTGAAGGTGAGACCGCTGCAGGCAAATTCTTCCAGTCCTTCGATGTACGCGGCTTAAGGGACGAGGCGAATTCTAGTGAATTATATGGAATACCTTAAATCTGCACGGGTGAACACCAGCGACTCCCACATTTATAAAATAATGAAGACAGTTTATAGGTCCAGTTTTGTTATTAGACGACACTCCCCTTAACCTTACTTTTCAAACTTGGTACCAGTCAAGTATTACCTACTTATCCACATACCTAAGAACTAAAGCACTGATTCAGTTCCTCGTCACTTAACTTCACAAGCCTCACTGACTCCTCCCAGACCCTTGCGGCCAGCTTCTGATCATACATTAGTTCACCAGCTCGAACTCTTTGACAATTCTTAAAGTACTCTCCTTTGAATTTACCAGCCGTGTTGCTAGTAGCAGCGTATATAGCAGTCTGTGCACCTTCCCAAGGATGCTTGAATAAAATCAGGGCCATAAAAGATATAAAACTAGCCCAAAAAATCCTGGAACTATTGAAAATCTTCGTCCCGACTGCTCCTGGGTCCACAATGTTAACGATAACATTTGGACTCTTCATCCTTTTAGCTAACTCTCTAGTGAATAACGCTAAACATAATTTACTGTTCCCGTATATTCTCATCTTAGCCCAGTATCCCGTCTTGTTCCAGTTTTCGAAGTCAACTTTGCCAAACTTGTGCAGTACAGATGATGTGTTTACAATCCTACTCGGTTCAGAGGGAATGCCCGACCTCTTTAGAAGCGGTAGGAGTAACATGGTCAGTAGGAAGGCCCCGAAGTAGTTTACTTGCATGATAAAGTTCATGCCATCGGCGGTCAAGAAATCTCCCGGGATTCCTACTCCAGCATTGTTGATCAAAATGTCAAGTCTATCTTCTGTTTTCAGAATATCTGCTGCAAACTTTCTTACGGATTCTAGAGATGCAAGGTCTAGCAGTTTGAAGACTACGTTGTTGTTTCCAGAGCTCTTTATTATAAGTTTCGTGCCATGGGAGCCCTCATCTTCGTAAGGACACGCAACGATAACTCTGGCACCTCTGTGAGCAAAATCCGTAGCAATTTCAAGTCCCATGCCAGCAGTCCCACCGGTCACTAACACTGTTTTCCCATCGTATCTCTTCTTGGATTTGCACACTAAGTTAGTATTCTTTTGATAAAGACCAACTATCATGCCACCGATGATGATAATTTCCACTATTAACAAAATCACTGACATCTTGGCTGGGTAATATTAGCACTTGAACATGATCCAAACAGTCCTTTCACGAAACTTAAATTTGATTGTAGTTTTGTTTACAAACTACGTCTGCGTATTATCGCAAAGGGTCTCGGTGAGTGAATGAACGCAAGTTACTTTTACTTTGTCGTAACAGCGGACGAATGATTGCGTTGTGACGGTAACACAGGGGGGCTAATAGATTCGCATGCTTCGCCGCTACTAGACGAAGATCGACGTAGGTTACGCAGTGTTTAAATATTATAAATATCTTAAGAAATTATAATATCTGTTGTGTAATTTTAAGTAAGTGGTTTGAATGATAAGAAATCAGTTAATTAATTATAAATTCAGAACTAGGCCTACAAACTGTTTTCAACGAATGATGACCTACATTACCATTTGCATATAATGAATCAATTCCATTTTCTAAACTATACGGTCACATTTTTGCCGATAATTTTTGTTGGTTAAGTGTATAGATAAATTTATTTAAATGCATTTATAGAAACTTCGGTATCATTTAAATTTATCATTTGGATGATCTAGTTTAGGTCACATTTCATCCCAATTCCCAACTTTATCTTGGTAATTATTGTCATTAAAGAAGTAAAACATTGTAAGGAAACCTGGACATATTTAATCGCCAATCCACCTTTAGCAAGTGGGATGATTAATATTTGTGCCTTCTCTATTTCCTCTTTTTCTCTTCTTGTAGCTTACACTACTTTCTGGTTTTATTATTATATGAACAGCCCTATTTACAGTGATGAGAGTCATAAGGATACTTACAGTCTCAGCCAGCACATCCCCAGCCCTATCCACCTTGAGAATGGTGACCCTTTCCTTATCCAATTCCTTGTACATCTTCTCAATTACAGTGGAGTACGGGCTCAGCATCCCCGTGATAAGAAGAATGTCGGGCTGGCAACCGCGGAGGATCAGGTCTTTGCGACTGGAAAGAGGATAATTAATGCTATTTATTTTACAAATAGGTTTTAAAAAACACTTTTATACGAGTACTTCAATCCTTTCGACTGTTTAAACAAGATGAGATCAGTGTTTCCTAGCTGACTACCCTGAGAAGAAACGCTGAAACATACTCAGGGATAAAAAGTCTCTTTTAAAGTCCATAAAGCAAACATGTAATGGTCAAATCATATGAGAATCATGCAGATTAGTGGCTGAGATGGTCTTTTAGGAATAGAACCACACAAATTTGAGTGAAAGGAGAGTAAATGAGTTTAAATATTGTTATGTATAAAATTGCATAGGTATTAAAAGGGCACATGATAAAGTGAGGACCCAATTTACTCTGCAGATAGTTATAGGGTCGAGTTGCCTAAATTCCGATTTAGGCAACTCGACCCCCGGCTCGTAATTTGTATCCCTTCAAAATATACCAAACCATAATCTTTCATTTTGAATCAACAACACTAAAAAGCACTGCTACCGCATTCGCTGCCATTTTGGATTCGATGTCACAACAAAGTGAAGTGCGGTGAACAAAAATAATTATTACGGCGTTCTAATCTTATTTTATAGAGGTTTACCTAAGGATTTCTTGTGGCAACAGTAAGTACACCGCAGCTATTATGTATGTTTTTGGAAAGTAAGCATATTAGTGCACTTTTTTAAGAATTTAGTTAAATAAAACTTAGCGTTGCCTTATTTGTACCAGGTAGGGTAATCCTGAAATGTACCGGTACAATTTAGGTGTACGGTGGTATTAATCGATTTGAAGAACAAATCGATTAATAATCAGATTGAAATATTTTCAGATGTCTGGAGAGGGTAAAAATTATTATAATTGGACGCAAGATGATTTGGAAAAAGCCTTAGTTGTTTGAAAAATAAATCTATGGGAATTAACGAGTATTCACGTGTTTTCAATGTACCTATACCCACTTTAAAGAGACATTTATTAAGTTCAAACAAAAATGCGAATGAACATACCATTTCTATTTACGGTTTCTCTTAATCTACTTTAACATTAATGATTAAAGCAGATTATGAGCAATCGTAACTAATTTTATATAAAAATCTTATTTTATTGTGTTGTTGTAATACAAATTTTATTTGTAGTACTAGGTACTAGGTACATTATGAATATGTAAATACTTCGTGGATAATAATTTTTATAAAGATGTATAACAGGAAGGCTGATTTCAGTTTTTAAGAAGCACTCGAATCTCATTTAGATCGTGAATTACAATTAAGGATACCTTTGGTACAATTAAGGAAACCGGTTTCCTAAATTTTACATTTTCAGACCTTTTTAAAACATTAACTGTCGTATTTTTTTTCAGACTTCCTCATTTTCTAGTAATAAAAAATGAACAGCAATAGAACAACAGTGTTATTTCTAGTAATATAGTATATAGTTTTTCTGACTGGTTGTAAAGTTCTTTAACTGGTACAATATAGGCAAGCTTCTTATATAACATTGGTGATAACATCTGTACACGTTCGATGACCCAGTAGAACGATAAATTCGCATTATGATTGATCTACATACATACGATTACCCTACATACAGTTTCTATTAGAGTTTTTTGTTAGTTTATTTTAAGTAGTCATATTTTTTATCAGGTGTTGTTGTAGAGTGTTTTTCAATTAAAAAAAAGTTAAAGTAAGTAGGAATTGTGATTTTCTATATTTCCGCAGAAGAATCCAAAGTATGGTCTTAAAAGGTCCAGTACAAAAAAAAAATAGCACAATGACAGATGGTCGCCACATTCTGCGAAGCAGTAATACTAGCGAAGGAAGCGGCCGCAAGCGTGAGGAAACGGCCTTCACGCCCCAGCCACCAGAATCCCGATCCCGATTTCCAGCCACCGTAGGCGCAGGCTTGCGGACGGCGAGCAATAGGTAGCACGCCGTCCGGTCATCCGATAACCATCTGGACCGAGCCCAGGTCGTCAACGGCATGTAGTGTTCAAGGATATGTCTACAAATCGTAGGGGCCCAGCGGGGTGGAAGACTACTGGGGCCATGGGTTAAGTGAAAATGAACCCCGGGGCTCTGGAACGCAAGGCAAAGAAGGAATATAGGAGTGGGATTTAGTCAGTAAAATTCTGACACGCCTTCTCGCTCCGCCCAAGGGTGAGAGAAGTAATTAGATGATTTCATACTTAAAACAACAACAAAAATGTCAGTGGAGAGCTATATAATCAAAATGTAGAGATCATATATCTACCGGTAATCATAGCGTGCGAAGCCTTCATTTAATTGTCTGAAGACATTAAAAAGGTGACTGGAACCGACTGGATGCAGAAGGTAGGTTCCCATCTCTATGTACCTAGTATATCCAGCAGACGATTTCGATAAACTAATACTAGAAAGCAGTGGTGGCCGAGTGGTAACGGCCCTGACTTATGAGGTTGCGGATTCAAACCCAGCCAGGCGCATTACTTTGTGTAATTTATTTCATCACCACTGCTCTCAAAACTGTGAAGGAAAACATCGTGAGGAAACCGGCATGTCCTAGAACCAAAAATTCGAAGACATGTGATATCCAACAACCCGCACTGGGCCCGCGTAGTGGATTACGGCCCATTCCCTCTCCTAGGAAGGAGACCTGAGCGGTGGCCGAGTGGTAATGGCCCTGACATACGAGTTGTAGGTTGCGGATTCAAACCCAGCCAGGCGCATTACTTTATGTAATTTATTTCATCACCACTGCTCTCAAAACTGTGAAGGAAAACATCGTGAGGAAACCGGCATGTCCTATAACCAAAAATTCGAAGACATGTGATATCCAACAACCCGCACTCGGCCCGCGTAGTGGATTACGGCCCATTTCCTCTCCTAGGGACCTGAGACTCAACAGTGGGAACATTATAAAGCCGACTATGCTATGCTATACTAATACTAGAAGTTATCAAAAATGTTAATAACCTACAATTTCAATCGATGCCATTAACTTACTTGATAAACGCCCGGACATACAGCTTGATGTTATGAGTGTTGAGGTTACCACGCAGGCGGGAACGGTACTCTGTCAGCGTGCGGTCACGCTCACCACTCTCGCAGGACTCACTTGAGATTTGCTAGAAGATAACGAGGATATTAGACCAGATACTCTGATGAAAGATATAAGGAACACAGAGAAATGGTTGGTTGAATGTAATAAGTTGCTTTTAGACTTGGATTACTAATCTGCTTAATAGGTACATTGGATTGACCATCCAATGTATGGACTATTGGATTGTTCTATGTACGTATTTGGATTTCGTCGCTGTGGCTAGGGATTGCAAAATCCGGACTTTTTAGAATTCCGAATTTCTATACTTTCGTCCGATTAAAATCCGGATTATCCGGATTTTTCGAACTTTTGAGTATTTTAAGTTGATTTAATATAACTGAAATAAATAGCACTAATAATTTAAAATCTGCCCAATATTTATTCGCTCAATTCACAGCACGACAGAATAATATCAACTAAAATAATCCAAAAAAAATTTAGGCATCAGTCATTTTCCCGTTATGAATTCACGTAATCATTTTTAATATAACATTAACATAAACTTTAGATAATTACCATAAAATTCGCGCAAATACACTACACTACACCTAATCCCACCAATTCAAATATCTTTTGGACTACTTTTAATGGAAATTTGTGGATAACTGCAAATATTATTCGTTAAACTCAGTTTTGACTAAAATCCGAAAAAATCAAATTTGAGTCTAAAAAACCGGATTTCAAAATGCCAAAAAAAACGGATTTTTCAATTATTTTCGAATTTCGAAGAATCGGGATTGCAATCCCTAGCTGTGGCCAGCGCTGCGCTCAAAGCTGTTTTCATAGATTCTATTTGCGATATATTGTGCATAGCACGAGAGCCGGCCCTTCCTTGTCTTCATTTTCTATTGAGCATGATTTGGTGCCATATGTGTATCGAGATGAGCTTTTTTAATTCATTTTATTGAAAACATAGCATAATAATAGGCAATATTGGCAGGAACGTTACAACCGTGCTTAAATATAGCCATTAAATAATGCAATAGCTAGGTTATGACCGCAATATCGCAAAGCTTACGACACGTTGCGACATCGCACCTTAGCGCATTGGGGTTATTGCCTTTGACGCTTTGAACATTGCTTTAAGATCTACATTCGCATAACGTTATGTTTTGTGTAACATTTCCATTTACTTGTAAAACAGCTGATACATTCAGTATAATAATAATAATAATATTCCACAACTATCACACAACGCCGTCTAGTCCCAAACTACGGGGTTACCATAACGTTCAAAGTAAGATTGTTTCATTCTTATTTCAGAGTGGGTAAGAGACAGAGCTATACAGGTTGTCTAGCGCCATCTCTTACCCACACTGGAATTAAGAATGAAACAGTCTTACTTTAAACGTCATGGTACAGGTCTAAGCAGAGCTTGTGCTGTGAGTACTAGACAACTTATAAACATACCTATATATTTTTAAATACATACATATAATATAAAAAATACACCCAGACACAAAACAAATGATCGTGCTCATCACACAAAGAATTGTCCTGGATGGGAATCGAACTTCTCCGGCATAGCAGTCAGGGCCACTGACCACTAGACCAACAGGCCAGTCAATAATAATTACATTATACTGAATGTATAAGCCTATTCGAACTACTTCCAAAATTATTTTCTGTAGACAAACGCTTCATTAACGTTGAAACATAGAAAAACTATGTAACTGACCCGGCAAACGTTGTTCTAACATATAAATTATAAATAACCAAAGAAAAAACTGAGTTGCGGAGGTAGGAGGGTAAAAATACCCTAAAACCTATTCTCAGATCTACCAAAAAAAATATACGAAAAAAAAAACATAAAAGTCGGTCAAACTGTTTCGGACGAGGCACATGAGGTTTTTGTATATGAGATAAAACTTTTCATTTTATGACGTAAAAATAACCATATAGTGATAAACAAGTAATTTTTTTGACTGTATTATAAAAGAAAAACCATAATCGTTGATAGTAAAATTAAATTATAGAAAATCTACAACTAGATACATATAAAAGATCAAAGCATAGAAATATTGCAATCTATGATTATTCACAAGAACATTAAGAATCCAATAAGAAACACAATACACAAGCAATCTATAAGCATAACTGAAGTAATAGTAATTGTTAGTATGTTAGTCAAAGTGAGGAAGACGCTTCTACAGGCGGAGAAGATAGTGGAATTATTTTAATCAAAGAAACATTAGTCAAAAGATTTAAAATAACACCACACAAGCTGATGGGTTATTACCATCCTCAGAAATAAAAAATAAGTACCAAGACTTTTATTATGCAGAACAGAATTAAATACACAAGATCTTACAGCAGGTTACACTCTATTCGCATTATGATTAGACATTTAAACAAACTTCTTTTACTGTCCGTTTAACCGATTTTGACTTCTATTCTGTGGGCTTAAGGATGGCATTAAACGCAAAAAGTGGTCACAATACCAATAGTGATAATAAAGAAAAACACGCAATAACTTAAATTAAAACTAATTAAATTTATAAATACCTAAATACACAGATATATTATATCAACTAGTTACTAAAATAATGACAACTTTAACCTTTTGAGTAGCGTAATTAGAAACACCTTAGAAAGATAATGACCACAGCGAACGCCGGCGTTCGCTCGGAGTTTAATGAACTAATGACATAATACATAAAAAATATTTAACCTTTTGAGTAGCGTAATTAGAGACACAATAGAAAGACAATGACCATGCGAACCGCGTTAGCTCGGGGTTTAATGAACTAATTAAACTTACAAACAACTTATTAATAATATTAAATAAAATAATTTATAAATTTTGACTAATATCTTTCACTCAATTAAATTCATCCTCTCCCCTATAAAATAGACTATGCTGTGCCCGACAGGGTCCACAATGGAATCTTTTAAATAACATACCAACTATGAAACATGATGGAATGCAATACAGTATTGAGTATTTACTGCAGTTACCATTAACCATGTCACCAACGCAATAAAAGTCAAAATCGGTTGAACGAACAGTAAAAAAAGTTTGTTAAAATATCCAATCTTATCGCTAATGGAATATAGGCACAAATGATACAAAAATGGTCACACAGCAAAAACTAATGACACCACATGTACAGTCAGGGGCCATAAGTGCAGTCGCACTCTACTAATGCTAAAGTGACCACCAAGCCAGTGCCATTCTATGTACGTATGTGTTTTAGTTTCTTTTTTTATTCTCGATAGGTTCCCGCTTGACCGCCATCTCACCTGATGGAAAGCGACGATGCGGTCGACGATGGAACGCGCTTACCTAGAAGTAACCTATTCACACTTGACTTAAAGATTTCCGGGTTATTTAGTTTCATTTTATGTTTTTTATTGGTGTACAATAGAGGATAAATAAATAAGTGACTAACATTTCTTTGTAGAAGAGGGCCAATGGTTTATATATGATTTAATTTGTAGCGTCGTATCTAAGGTATTGAATAAACGACTTTTGAATCATTGAACGTCTACTATGCAGAAATTTTCGGTATTTTAGCATTGGTAAAGTGCAACAACTTTTTTGACCCCTGACTGTACATAGCGTGTACTCCATTCTCTGAAAGGCGTCCATTACACGATAGGTTTTGCTGTCAGTTTTGCCACAGTCAATGTTTCGATTGACGAAAAACCAACCGTCTAATGCAATGATTGACGTTTGGATGACGAAAACCTAATGGCGATAAAATTCCGGCATTCAAACATCATTCATGTTTGATGGAATTGATTGACGCCTGCATGACCGTGTACTGGACGCCTGAGGTCCTAGTACTTAAACTTATACAAATGTATTTCTGAGAACGCCAAGACCACAAGCTTACCTCAAAATAACTCGAGCCGAGCAATTAGTAGAATTAGTAACAAAATCAGAAGAAGAAATACCTGGTAGCTATAATCAAGCGGTTCTTGTTCAAAACTCACGTGGCCAAACTTGTGGTAGATGAGGAAATCCTCCTCAGATTGGGAAATGTCAGCCCCCCGCCATCTTGAAAACCTGCTGCGGAAGGCATCAGCTACTGACGAAGTCGAGGCCGTGCAGTTGACGAGGATGAGTCCAAGGAGACGCCTGGGGTGGGCCAAGCCACACCTAGCAAGGACATTGGCGCCTGCACCTTCGCCCAAGCCAACTGCGTAGCGGACGTGGAGGAAATCGAGAACTGTAATGAGGTCTTCACCCAGGGTTTGGAGTGATGGGAACTGGTAGCTGTGGACATAGTTGGTTTATGTTAGATGTTTGTAACTGTCTAATAATAATGTGGATCTAATGATTAAAAAAAAACGTTAGTGCTTCCATCATGAAACTGTTAATGGTACTAGTGACAACGAAGGTAAAAAAAACAGGAAAGTGCGAATTGGACTCACGCACGAAGAGTTCCATACTGTCAAAAAAACGGCAAAAAAATCACGTTTGTTTTACGAGAGCCCCACTTAAATATTTATTTTATTCTATTTTTAGTATTTGTTGTTATAGCGGCAACAGAAATACATCATCTGTGAAAATTTCAACGGTCTAGCTATCACGGTTCATGACATAAAGCCTGGTGACAGACAGACGGACAGTGTAGTCTTATCAGTAGGGTCCAATTTTATCCTCTGGGTACAGAACCCTAAAAAAATCATAAGTGCCTAAAATAATATGGAACTAGTAATTACATAATTCAACATTATTTTCATTACTTCCAGATTCTTTTAAAATATAATTAGAGATTTTAAATTAACTTCATGGAACTTTAATAGTACTAGTGACAACGAAGGATTTGAATTACAAATTACGTTGCCCATTTATTCACAAAATAAATTATGAGTCTGTGAAGTACTCAAATGACCTCACCGAACATGGTTAGTTCGGGAGGTTCCTGCACCAGATTCGTACGAAGTGACGCCCGGGTTCCACCACTTTGTGGACCGCCCGGAGGACAGGGTGGAGTACACGGTAGAGGTGTACCCGCTTGGGCAGAGCACCGCCGTGTCCTCATGGGGGAGATCGGCGGCAACGATCTCTCGCGCCCGGCCTTGGTATAGGCCATGGTTCGAAGCGAGGAGGTGTGGCAGGCGGTCGCCTCCTTCTGCGAAACGCAGAAGTTTCCCGCGGGGGCGTGAACCTCACACCCCAGGCGCCGGGATCCCGATCCGGATTTTCAGCCACAGTAGGCGCGGGCTTGCGGATGGCGAGCAGTGGGTAGCTCGCTGTCCAACCGTCCGGTAACCGTCCGGACCGAGCCCGAGGTTAACGGAGCGTACTGTTCCACGCGCACCTCTAGGAGATGTCAGCAAACCGTAGGGGCCCAGCGGGGTTGAACCCTACTGGGGCCAAGGGTCTGCTTCTTTTTGCTGGTATGGAGGGCAACGAAGGAACAGGAGTGGGTTTTTAGTCAGTAAAAGTCTGATACACCCTCTCGCTTCGCCCAAGAGCGAGGGATGTCATTGGATGATTTTCGCATTGAAAAGTTCGTCATTCGTCGCAGGGTCCCGGGTTTCGCTTTCATACCACCCGACGATTGCATCATTGCTTACCATCAGGTGGGATCGCAGTCAAGCACTAGTTTATATCATTTAAAACAAATATATATTTTCCAGACAATTTCGACGATGAATTACGAATTCAGTAGTGAAGATTTTACTAGAGTTGTATCCGTACTTGAGACTTTCATTTGAATTTCAGAATAGTTGCCCTCGACTTCTCGCTATACTTATTTTATGATGATACCCTTTGATTTACAAAGCCGTTCATAAAATGTATTCCCGGCGTCTCGCGATCCAATGAAATGTTGAAACATTAATGTTTCGACAACTCCTAGTTTCATTATCAAACGCTGTTACTGCCTTTCATCTTTATAATATTAGATTGATAGGCTATTTTTTTTTCCCGTGGCTTAGCTTCCGTAGCTAAACTCATAGGAAATGTGCATTTTGCATGCGTATGGGAAAATAAAAAGAAACGGCCCCGACTGAGAGCAGTGGTGGCCGAGTGGTATCGGCCCCGACTTACGAGTTGGTCGCGGGTTCAAACCCAGCCTGGCGCATTACTTTGTGTAATTTATTTCATCACCACTGCTCTCAAAACGGTGAAGGAAAACATCGTGAGGAAACCGGCATGTTCTAGAACCAAAAATTCGAAGACATGTGACATTCACCAACCCGCACTGGGCCCGCGTGGTGGATTACGGCCCATTCCCTCTCCTAGAGAGGAGGCCTGAGTCCCAGTAGTGGGAACATTATAAGGCCGGAAACTGGTCAAGCGCTATTCGGTCTCGCGCTCTGATGTTGGAAGCAAAGTTATCCCAAAACGTACTCACCGTAAGACTGCCTTTGTTCCCACAGATTTAAGTTAGTGTAAAAGTTTAGTTACTATTTTGGTGTACAATAAAGTTTATTCTATTCTACTCAATGATTGCAATCATTTGTTCAACTCACGAGTCGGGGAGATCCGGTGAGTTCTCCTCATGTCCTGGTACATCCACGTGAATGAAGCAGGATCGCTCCTTGATCTCTGACATCACTGGAGTGTTCACGAAGTCAACCATTGTCGAATCTGAAATAACAAAGGCACTGTTAATATAGTTCCAAACTTCCGATATAAAGAACAAGAAAGGTCTAATTGATTTTATACACCGTATCTTAGACATCGACGTTCAAACGTTTACCATGTATCTAGTACATTATTCTGGACCTCCCGTGGTGAAATTAATCATCGGTGTTTTGCTAAAAAAAAATTTTTCTGTCTGTCTGTTTGTTCAGGCTTCACGTAAAAACTACCAGTTCGATTACGATGAAACTTGGTATAATTATTCTTTAATATCCTGGTCACCACACTTGGTACTTTTTATCCCGGAAAAGTATATACAATAAAAAACAAACTTAATTTTGCGGTTTGATCCCTAGAACTGATAACAACCCGATTGCTGTGCCAACCGCAAATAATAAGTTTGTCGTAGGTTACATCACCCGCAGTGGAGTTCACTAAGGGGCGCTGCACATGGCTAAGATTTAATAATTTAATATTTTATCTTAAGATACAATATCGCTCGCCATACAATTCAATGGACTATCACACACGACGAAGATAATAAATAATATTTTATATTTTCGTATCTCAAAAAATCTAATAAAACCATTTTCGACTACGCGGACGAAGTCGCGGGCAAAAGCTAGTACCTAATAAATAAATCTTAATCAGTACATTCGTTGGGGAGCAAAGACACCACAGACAGATGGTTGAGAGGTTAAAAATTACAAACTTAGCTACAGTGATATTTATTATTTTGACAAATCCAACAGACGCAACTAATGAGCTCGACCGTAGATTAACTGACCAGACTAGGAATAAGTCATCCTAAAAATAAACTCCCGCTAAATAGAAAATTGAGGTAGTCTAATTGAGTTAGTTTAGAGTTTATTGTAACATCAACCATTTTTTTAAAAGAGTAACCATGAAGTTTCTTGCCGGTTCTTCTCCATAGGAAACGACCAATTTGGAACCGTGAACTAGCTTCTGACGTTTTATAAGTGCCCAAGTAGGCTTATGTGAAATAAAAACTTTTGAATTTTGAATCACTGCCAACGCGGCCACGTACAATATTTTGGTAGCAAACATCCTTATGCGACTAGGACCTGTACCATGACGTTTAAAGTAAGATTGTTTCATTCTTATTTCCAGTGTGAGTAATAGATGGCGCTAGACAACCTGTATAGCTCTGTCTTTTACCCACACTGAAATAAGAATGAAACAATCTTACTTTGAACGTCATGGTAACCCCGTAGATCTCTAAACTTTAGTCCTTTCTAGATAATCTTGTCCGAACCAGCGTGAAGAAGTAACAACACACCCACATCATACAGCTCATGCTGTGTCATGCTCACTCAAACGTCTTGCTGATGGTGGCTCATGTGCTGGATCATTCGGTTCCTTTCAAAATGGTTGAGCTCATAGATATCCGGTTGAGCTAAATGGTGCTAGCGCATGAGTATGTTGTTCGTGAATGGGCATCGTCAGTTGGGGACTGATTATCTCTCAGCTGATTCTCTGTTTTTTATTTATTTATTATTTTTTTGGATGTTTTTAACGTGCACGTTTTTCTCCCATACTATAAACGGTGTCTTTGACATCGCCGCACAAACGAATACTACGGATCCATTACATGATTCTAGACATCCCAGTGGTGGAATTTTTCGTCGGCTTTTTCCTACTTTAAAAAAAATAATTAAACTGTGTAAAATCGTTATTCTAATCAATCCCGATGACATTTTTAATTTTAATTTTTAAATTTTAAAAGTAATCCATTCATTTTTTTCACTAAAAATGTTAGAATAACGATTTTATACAGTTTAAATTAAAGAACGTAAAGATATATTTTTTTAAACTTATGAAGAAACCGACGAAAAATTTCACCGCTGTGGGGGGTCTGTAATCATGTACTGTATCTATGGTACTCCTTTTTGCGTCGATGTCAAAGACACCCTGTATATTGTGTTTGATGATTTTTCACCAAAATAAAAAACTTCCCGAACCACATTCGTATTTACTTCAAGTACAAGAAAAATTGACAGGCTACCTTTTTATCTTCGTCACCCCTTTTGCCTTTGTTTGTAAACCAATCACTAATATCCATCGATCAATATTAAAGTGTTTTGAACTACAACCATAATACACACAGGTATACACGATCGTAATTAGACCACCTATTATGAGTTGTACTTTACTCGTATTGGCATTCATTCAAACATCGCCCCATCAAATAAAACTGACTTTATGGAAACAATAAAACAGGGTTCTAAAGAAATCTTAACCGAATGAGGTTTATTTCAATAATAAAACAAAGCCTCGATACAGTTGAAAGAAATAAAAGACGATAATAAATTGCAAGATGATCAAAAGTCATAAAAAAAAATCTTCGCTAGCAAAAGTGATAAAAAATGAAATACCTACAGCTAATTTCAAATCACAATATATAGATATAAAGAAAAATAAAAACAATGAGAGAGCGAACGCCCGTTTCGCTTGGGGTTTAATGAAACACTGCAGTATTTTTTTTTTTCACTTAGCTCCACACTAGAAATTACTCATATTAATGTTCCATACACTAGACATCCAGACCCAGGACAATATCTGTAGGTCAAATATTTGTTCCGTGCGGGTATCGAACCTAACGCAGCGTAGCGACAACCGAGCCGTCATAAAAAAATTACATGTTAAAAGATACTTACGATTGGTCCCAAGATCGTGGACTGTCAGGAAAACGCATCGTTTATCCTGTTGACTTAGATCCCCCTGAAAATTAAGAACACAGTTCAAATACCAATGCACGTATTGGAGTATATATTATGTTACATGTCCAAAAACAGATGCCCACATAAAGACGAAATAGGCATGGCCTAGCTCGGATAGCTCTCTGTTGCACCCAACAATTAAGTTTAGATATAGTAAAGGCTTCTCTCTTGCCGTTGTCAGCTACAGCTAATGCTATCCAAAATTCCGGACGTCAGAAATCCATTTTGAACAGATTAGTCCTCAGACAGTTGATCCGCTTTGAGGAATGAAACAAGAGGATCCTAGCTCTTAGAGTATACCTCTATTTGTCCTTTGTTCAAGAAACATTGATGTTTTAGGGAATCCACTTATAGGATGACTGAAAATTCCCTGACCATCTGACCATGGGAGATAGAAGCTAGATAGATCTACTTTTTACCATGGGCTTTTACCCTGAAATCGTAAACATACATTCGCTGTCTCGTGCAAACGCGTAATGTAATTTCCATATTTCAGAGTTGTTTTCATACTACAAGTTTTTTTTTTTTATATTCATGACAGTAATATGTCTAAAATTATCTATTACCTAAAAATTATAGATGTAATTTGATCAAAGATTTAAAATAGTGATTAGTAATTGTGCAACTGTCGCGCAGTCATCGCGCGTTCAATGGTTTTATCGACTTAAAAATCGATATTATTTATAAAAAACTATTGCTGATTGATCGCTGATTATTATGTAGTTTAGCATAAATTACGCAGTGACATATTTATGTATATGAATTTAGGTTTATAAATCAAAAAAAAATAATTTCAACTACACGCTCATTAGATAGATGAAACTGTGTGTGCTTTAAATATCGGAGATGATAATTATAAAGGCGTTAAATTGTAGGATTTATTTAAAAAAAAAAACCAACAGCCCACAAAAAATAAAATAAAAAAACAATCCAATAAAATTCCACCAAATCTTATAAAATTACTCTTTTATCTTCAGATTTAAGAATTTAAAATTTAATTAAAAAAGCATTGAAGTGGGGTTTGACACAACTTCAAATTCTCAATTTAAAAATCCACTCATAATCGTCATTTAATAGATGTGACCTATCAAAATGCACAAACAAAACACACAGGTGCTAAATGGACGCAAAAAATATGATAAGGTAGTATATAATATGTAGGTATGTAGGACGTAGATGAAGTTCCGCCGTCTATCGGTGTTTGTGGAGCAATAACAACACACTCTCTCAAAGGCATACATAACAAGATGGTATCGAGTGACGACAATGATTTATGCTTGAACACAAAACATTAACGTACAGAAGGACCACTTTATAATGAAAGACTGTTGAGTTATACCGCATCGAAGAATGAAAAACACTTTTATAAGGCGCAAATTTTGTTATGTCTCGGGCTCTTTGGGCCAACTTATTTTGGGAACACAAATAAGATAAATATAGTTTTTTGGTAACTGTACTTGAATTCCTATTTCCTTGTGTCCCAAAATACTTCTCAAAAAAAATATTGGTACAAGTTGGGACTGCTGTCTCGGTCTAAAGAGCCTGTATTTAAAGCCATACTAATATATAGATGTTAGTCTTGATCATCATCATCATTTCAGCCGAAAGACGTCCACTGCTGGACATAGGCCTCCCCAAGTGTCGCCACAATGAACGGTCCTGTGCGTCTCGCATCGATCGGACTCCCGCAACCGTTACCAGGTCATCGGTCCACCTTGTAGGAGGCCTTCCAACGCCACGTCTTGATCACTAAACTGATTTATTTTATATCTTTTCACGTAATTCTATCAAACGCCTAGTTGAAATTTCATGTGACCTAAGAGCTGGCTTTGACGTTTTACAGAGAATAAGTATTGCCATACAGCGTGGCAATGCCGCCAATCTTTTGGGCACATTACTGTCTGTCGCTGTCGACTGACAGCGACGCAAAGGAATTTTTCGACACAAAACCTTTGATTTCCTACGAGTCATCTCGCTTTTCCATTCAACTTTAGTAAGAACTCACGGGTTACAAAAAGTGGTCCTTCTGTACATTCTTATTTCGTGGTCTCTTTGCTGGCTCCTATGTAACTTATAGGTCTTGAGTATCATATAATAACGTCCAGGGGTTTTCTATTAATTATCATGTTATTTCATCTGATACAATTCGATATCTCATGAATGTTTTAAAG
The DNA here is from genome assembly GCA_949316375.1 of Mythimna vitellina. Taxonomy (NCBI): domain Eukaryota; kingdom Metazoa; phylum Arthropoda; class Insecta; order Lepidoptera; family Noctuidae; genus Mythimna; species Mythimna vitellina. The sequence continues at coordinate 1,878,941 of OX438688.1, forward strand.
AGAAAGATGAACAGGATTTTAAAAACCACACATTTCTTTTACTTACCCTGTTTGGTGGAGCTAATATTCCCTGGTTAGCAGAAAAGAAAAGAAAAATTTAAACGTTTTCAAAAGGTAGATAGGTTTTTTTTTAATGCCTGTATAAAAGAGATGTATTGTTGTATTTAAAACGTTAATAGATTTTATCGAGTGATCGTAGGTGTTGATAATTAGCATACCCTTACAATGTTTTAAATATTACTTAATTAATGCGAACAGTTCGGCAATAAATTAGCTAAACATGTCTAAATGTTAAAGCTGAAATATTTACAAGGTAAACAAGGCATTTTCATTGCCTATTAAATAAATACAAAGTAGAAACAGTATGACATCTGGAACGAACTACAGAATAATATTATATTAGATTCCGTTTCAGAATCTTACATCAAAATAGGTGACCTACAATTACTGAAATAGTACCTACCTATAACGTATGACGATATGCGTTAAGTAGGTACCTACTAAAAACATTTAAAATGAAACATCTAAACATGAAAATATTAAGCGTTTATTTAATATTATTGAATATAACCCGATTTAGCAACTTGCCACGGTTGGCAACTAATTTTCTCGGACATAATTTGCTTTCCCAAGATGGCGTCAATAAGTGTTTCCCACCAAAAGTCAAGGGAATTGAAATGTCATACAGATAATTCTCATTCCATTTTCATAAATGACAAGGTGACAGATACTCAGAATGACGTAGTTACTTTTATTTGTTTAATTCATTTGTTCGATGGATAGGTGTGACTAGTGTCATGTAGGTCAGAGCATTTTTAGAAACAATCATTATTGATTACTTAATCAAGAGCTTGATCATTCAGAGAATTGACGTTTATAATTAAAACAACTATAGTATCATTGAGTTCTGTGCGCTGAGTGCGGGTTGTTTTTACGTCAACGTTTTTGACGTTCGGTGCTCCGATTGGCCCGCTCTTAACCAATCAGAGAGCCAAAAGCGGTAAACGTTAAACTTGCACTGATTGCACAATATAAGGACTTGAAAATAAGTATAATATTAATTTAAAACTTACTTGTACGTGAACATGGATGTCCCCACTCCGATCTGTACTGACGACATATTTCTGAAACAAAAGAAAATCATTTTCCATAAAGTTGATCAAAACGAAATAAAAATAACAGTTTAAATATCACAATTGGTATACCAAGTTGTACCTACTGAAATTTTATCTGCTGGAATTGCATAAGCAAATACGAATACCTAATTATAATAAAAATGAACGAAAGCTGAACTCCCCGCCTGCTTCGTATTTTTAATGAGTTCCTTCTCTTTTGGCCTCTGATTTTGTTTTTTTTTTTCGATATTTTGCATAATAGGCTCAGATTGTATTGGACAAGAAAATGCAAATGAATCACTCATTCATTGGTTTTAGGAGCAAATAGTACCTTTTAATATAATTAAAACAATAAATAAACACAGACAACATGAACACATTACTTAGCCACGAAGCCACGCACAATAAAGCTGATTAGAGAATACAGATTGAAATAATCCATTAGTCCAGACATACAGACCGTTGCTAAGCTGTTCAACCAAATACAACAATTTTCATTTAACTTAATTTTATTTTTTGTTTTTTTTTTATTTTTTCATTTAAGTTTTATCGTAACTACCATTCCTATTAATACATTATAATCATCCTTAATGTTCCCACTGCTGGGACTCAGGCTTTCTCTCTAGAAGAAGAAATGGGCCCATTCACCACGTGGGCCCAGTGCGGATTGGTGGATGTCACGTCTTCAAATTTATGTTTCTAGGGCTTGCCGGTTTCCTCACGATCTTTTCTTTCACCATTTTGAGAGTGGTGGTGGTGAAATTACTTAGGTACACAAAGTAATGCGCCTGGCTGGTTTTGAACTCGAGATTTACAACCTGTAAGTCGAGGCCGATACCATTTTTCTTTTTATTTGTGAAGTCATCTAATGACTTCTCCCGTCAAACGTAGAGCGAGAGGACGTGTCAGACTTTCTAAAACTAAAAGACTCAAGCCACACCTATGTTCCTTCAGTTTCCTATTGCGTTTTAGGACCACGAGTATCCTTTTCAGAAACTTTTCCATTGCCCTAGCAGGTCGACCCTGCTGGGCCCGTAGGGGTCCACCGTAGGGTTTGCTTGACCACCACTGCTCTTTCATTCCTGCTTTTCCATTCTTATTATATGGAGGTATCTGTTGCATATTAAATTTTTCGCTTGAAGCCCGTGCGACTGTTGTTATATTGTTATAATTATTTAACCACAGCTTCCCATCTCCAGATAATAAATAATGCATGTTCATGAGACTCATTATATTTAATATAAGGTGCAGAATTGGATGTACTGTCTAAGAAACGCGTAGCTACCACCGTATTGGCCATATCAATGATACGGGCCCCTCGGCTACAAGGACCCGATGTGTGCACAATTCGTATTATGTTATCCACTGGCCATCTTCGTCGATATATGTTTTTGATACAGCGCCTTTATGAGACTAAGTTGCGCCAGTGCTGAGGAATGACATAATAGACATAGGAATGAAAGATAACGTGACGTTTGATGAAGAAAATTGAAGATTGAAGAACGAATTGAGATTGAATTGATTGAAGAACGAAACACGACGACCCGAAGTAGCATGGGAAACGAAGACATAATGACCAACAGTAATGTTTGGTTATAATTTTACTTTTATTAAATTTTTAGTAGATACCAAAGGTACCGATTTCAGCTAGTTTTGGCCAAAGAAACTACTCTCGAATTCGGCTAGAAAGGGACAGAAAGTCACATCTTTGATGGTTGTGTGATAGACACGTAAAAACTGACTGACTCGTTCGTCTATTATAATTTTTATGTTTTCGTCGATTTAATCGATTATTTAGTATTTTACGTCCGTTATAATTGTATAATTAAGCGTAACTATAATTCAAAATATAGTTAAAAGTAATTTATCGAAATAGTATTTTTATTTTTTGTCTCATTTTCTATTACCATGGCCTATGCTATGATGGCATGGCATGTTACTAAAAGAGTTATGAGTATACATGTGGATGGGTGGAGAGGGAGAGGGAGGCCAAAGAAAAGATGGATGGATTGTGTGAACAGTGATATGAAAGTAAAGGAAGTTAGTGATAGTATGACGGTTGACAGGATAGAATGGAAGAAAAAAACGTGTTGCGCCGACCCCAAATAAGATGGGACAAGGGCAGGAAGATGATGATGATTTCTATTACCATGGCAGTTTCGGTTTTGGTAAAGGCCCAAAATAGAAAAAAAAGCCGAACATAAACACACCTTCACGTATGAAACAAGTCAATGCTAAATTATAATTGAGGAATAAACAAGGTTTTTTATTTAAGTACTTTTATTTTATTTATTTAAGTACTAATAAACCTTTCTCCCTTATAAAGTTTTTGCATCCTAATTAATCAGCGAACCGCCCGATACCATCAATTAGTCAGTGTAATCCGGCCGCACCCGCGAGGCGCACCAATCCCATTAGCTCTCGATCGACAGCTGGAACTCGATTAGGTTTCATGCTTATTTGCTCCTGCTGTACCATTTCCTGCTAATTTGTAAAACTACACTACTCACTAACTACTACAGGTATGCGGGACAGAGTGTAAAGTCCCAAAAATCTCCGTTGAAACGCGTGGATCGACCGACCAGACGGGTGTTATATCTGATCTGGGCAACTGCCCGACATTTGATTTAGAGCTATGGTATATCGTCATCCCCCGGCATCGACTTTATTATTGGACAAGTCGGTAATAGAAAAACTAAGTTTTTACGATTACCGACTTATTAATAATAATAATCAATTTATTTCAGGCAACATGTAACCATATCATAAATATCTTATAGACAAACATACAGAACTTATAATAAATCATTTTGTTAGTAATCATGATTTAACTTCCTTACTTCACTTCGCATTATTGCGTCTTGGTATTGCCCGGGGACGTCGATATGTTACATATAGTATATTAACACCGCGATGCGGGATTTCGAAGTTTTTATTTCCAATGTTGCTTCATAGATGTCGCTACAGGTGCATTAAAACGATGATCGTGTAGATGATTTTTTAAGTATTTTTCCGTGTCCTCGTGGGAGCGATCGGCAGCGGCAATCTCTCGAGCCGGGCCTTGGTACAGGCCATGGTCCGGAGAGAGGAGTGGCAGGCGGTCGCCTCTTAATGTTTAATACGTAGCAAAAAGGGGACGGGGGGCCCGGCTCCCCGCGACGGATGCCTGCACGGGTCCCCGCAGCGGAGTATTTGGATGGGACTGCGCAGGAACTCGCTTTACGCAGTTTTGGCCCTAGAGTGGGGACTGTCTGCCCGCCAAGTGAATTCAGGGAAGACGGTGGTACAGTTATCACATGCTGCCGTGCACAACGAGGCTCAGGAGAGACCCCTTACAGTCTCCTCAGGGATGTGCCCTAACAAGCGTTGTACAGAGTCCCGGAGTCTTTTAAAATGTTACGGGGCCTTATTCCATGTGCTGATGGTGAAGGCCAGGTTGATTTTAGTGAGGTAAGAATCCCACAATCCCTGGTCTTTTCCTCAAAAGTCCAGTTGCCTTTTGAAGGTTTCCCCGCGAAAACAAAAAATATGTTTGCATAACAAGCATCCGTGGCCCTAGAACGTAAAGGGCAACTGGAGGAACAAATCTCACCCGGGGTTTTAGCCAGTAAATGTCTGACATTCCCTCTCGCTCTACCCAGAGCGAGAGAAATTATTTGACTATATAACGCTCTAAAAAAATAAAAGTTAAGACATATACAACAGCCCGAAATCATCTATCGGGCCGTTACCCAAAACCAGACATAACACTCGTCTGGGCGGAGGATTCTCCATTTTCAACAGAGGTGTGTGGAGTTCACACTCTGGTCCGCATACCTCCAAAATATGATACAGCCTCCTAGGAACGACATTCAAGAGAAATTACAGTGCAAATATCGAAATGGTACGCTTTTGTATCAGAAACTGGAGCTTTACAATGATGAGCTAAAATGTCAGTCGTGCGAGCGATACAGAAGGATGGTTGTTATTCACCCTATATAGCTCCATCCCTTCAACAGTTCACTTTAGGTCTTAAAATGGATTACCCCATGTTATAAGATCATGACTTGTACCATGACGTTTAAAGTAAAACTGTGTCATTCTTATTTCCAGTGTGGGTAAGAGATGGCGCTTGACAACCTGTATAGCTCTGTCTCTTACCCACACTGAAATAAAAATGAAACAATATTACTTTGAACGTCATGGTAACCCCGCATCTATGACGATACTTAAAATTGCAATCAGACTTTCATCGCAAACACAAAACACTCTTACGTAAACACCTTAAAATGGCCGATCAACGTCAACACTTCCAGTGTGACACACCTTCTAAAACCAATATAACTTGACATTTCACTGTGGCGCTACTCGCGAAAGAAAATGTCAACCACAATGTCAAATATTACACTTTCAATTTAGTTCCGTAATTCCCCACATGTCAAGGTAAAGTTAGGAACTAAAATGTTTAGAATAGGTAGGTGTTGGACATGAATAAAGTTGAAATAGAGTTTGTTTAACGGCATTATGGGAGTCAAGTATATGGTCGATGATAGCAATATAACAGACTAGCATTTTGCAAGCGACTTCGTAAGCGAGATTTTTTTTCATAAAAAAATTAAGAGCCCTTAGACTGTATTTTGAGGTTCGTTTTCACAGATTTTGCAAGAGAGCATGGCAGTTGAGAGTTTGTCATGCTCACTCAAATATCTCATTGATGGCGGCGCGTGTGTTGTCATTTGGTTCCTTTCAAAATGATGAGTGATGCTGATATACGCGTCATGTTCGTGAACGGGCACTGACAGTTCAGACTGGTCTTCTTTTAGCTGCCAGTGAAAAAAAAAAAAAAAAGCTGCCAGTGGCTTATTTTAACTTCTACATTTTAATTATTTTTTTTTTTTTTACTTTATTTATATTTTTCTACAAGAAACATGTAACCGAGGTATTTGTAATACATAACATTATTGAAAAAAGTGTCCAAGGAATTTCTTGCACATTCTTCTCCATAGAGATCTAGAGTGTGCATTTAGCATCATTTTTCTGACTAACTTCTTGACATTTCAAAAGTGCTAAAATAATAGTTTAAGTGCGAACCCGCGACTTGTAGCACAGTAGCCAATCGCCCAACTTCTGTGCCAAACATGCCCTCAAAAAATTGATAAATTATACTTCAGACTTGTGGATATAAGTCGCATTAGATCGATACCTACCAACAGAGACCTGAGAGTGAGAAGGTAATAGATAGCAAGTAAAACATGAACAAAGAAAACTCCCTGCCGGAGTCTGTGTTTCCTGATAGCTACAAATTAGGGGTCTTTAAGTCAAAAGTGAATAAGTTACTTCTAGGCAAGAGTGCTCCATCGTCAGCCATATCATCGCTTAACAAAATCAGCCTTTTTAATGTTCCCACTGCTGGGACTCAGGCCTCCTCTCTAGGGGGGGAATGGGCCGTAGACCACCACGCAGGCTCAGTGCGGGTTGGTGAATGTCACATGTCTTCGAAATTTTTGGTTCTAGGACATGCCGGTTTCCTCACGATGTTTTCCTTCACCGTTTTGAGAGCAGTGGTGATGAAATAAATTACACAAAGTAATGCGCCTGTCTGGGTTCGAACCTACGAACTTAGTCGGGGCCGTTACCACTCGGCCACTACTAATCCACCATCATCGCTTACCATCAGGTGATATTTATACTAGTCAAACGCGAGTCTAACCATAATAAAAAAAATAAAATGTACTCAAGGAGTAAGGAGGTCGAGTTCTCTCCCTTAGCGGGGCTAATGGAAGCAATCAGCTCCAAGTGGTCTCTGTAGGATTGATTGGTTTATAGCTCTTCTTGAGCACTAACATAGAATTCAATTAGAGGTTCTCCATATTGAAAGAGTTTGTTCTAGAACATTCTATAATAGGTACTGTATGAAAGTTCTATAAAAGTATTTTTTTATTTAAAGTTCATGTACAGCGGTGGTTCATTGGCGGACTTAATGACACAAGGCATTCTCTACCAGTCAACCATTGGGTTAAAAAAGACAACACTGTGGTAGGTGTGCGCAATAAATAAATAACAGATATTTGAAATAGAATGTAGTATCGTTAAATTAAGTTGAATAAAATAATAAAATACGTAGATATAATAGACCTTACTGCCCCGTCTTAAAAATTATTTGTATTTGTAACTATAACCGCGGTACTGGCCTTACAGCCCCGTCTTAAAAACCCACCCTGTATATATTCTATGTGCTATTCTAAAACAAGGTCTACCCGATCGCTAAACATCCAAATCCATTTTCATTATCGGATGAAGCAGTAACAAACATACGTACACATATACAAACAAACTTTCACTTTTATATTAGTATGATCTACCCTCTCTAGAGAGATCTCTCTCTAGATCACACTAATATTAAATCTGAGTCCCAGCAGCGGGACCAATACAAGGCCGATTATTTTATGTTATACTAGCTTCTGCCAGCGGCTTCGCCCGCGTGAAAGGTTTCTCCTAACAAACTTTGGTAGATATTTATAAGTATCTACAATTAATTAGAACATTTTACGTTTCTATCTTTTATAGTTTAGGCAGCGTACGCAAAATAAGTAACTTTTCTGGTTGACTTTTTACACCTTGTGTCCGAAAAACTCAAATATCTTACGGAACCCTATTTTTTTTCCAAAATAAAATATAGCCTATGTTACTCGTGGATAATGTAGCTTTCGAATGGTGAAAGAATTTTTAAAATCGGTCCAGTAGTTTTTGAGCCTATTCATTACAAACAAACAAACAAAGTTTTCCTCTTTATAATATTAAGTGTAGATGTATGTCGTGGCCAGATCTTAGAATTGTTCACTTTATGATATGGCCAACTAAAACTGGCCAGATCGTTAAACGTTAAGATTTGATGATATATGTCAATCCTCGTTTGGCTATATCATTGATGTAGGATTTCAATGATAATAAAAGGTCTAAAGAAAGTAGGCCACAAGAATATTGAACTACCATCAAACTTTAAAGTTTAAAACGATCTGGCCAGTTTTACTTGGCCATATCATGAAGTGATCTTTTTCTAAAATCTGGCCACGATATGTCAAAGATCTTCAAATCGATTCTAAATTCAAAAATATTCGCGCGTAAAACACCTAACCCTTATTCCGCCGTCCTATATTCGTGTCCCAAGCCGCAAATATTGAGACGTCTCCCGAAGTGGGTCGGGTTAACTGGCCAGTTATAACCGTTTGTTTTACTGCGAAACTACTGACATTTCAGCTTTTATGACGGTCGGCGACGCACGTACCAATTGCTAGGTAAACGGTTTGCATCGCTGGTATTTTAATGATTGCTAAAATGTCTCAGCAATTTGTAACATTTGTAACGGAAAGTTTTTGGCTCTATGTTAAGCTTTAATGTTTTTTTTTATTGTTTTTATTTATCGATATACCACCTATCAGGTGAGATAATGATTAAACGACCACTATATCACCTGATTGTAAGCGAAGGTGTGGTCGCTAATGGACTAGGTACACATCGACGGCGAAGTGCCAATAACTCCTAACTTTCGAAGTCAAAAATCTCCTGTCCCAAAAACGTTAGGAGATAAGTACCATAAATTGACACATTGGTTTAGTTAGGAGGTGTTCACAATATATTTGATGCAGTTACGACTAAATATCTGCTACGGAGATTTCACTAAAACATGCGGAAACACAGATTTCGATTATAAGCGCTGAAAAGTAATTTTCTCGAAAAAATTTCAGTTAAAAGGTATTGGCACTTCATCATCGACATGTGGGCATCGATTCGAAAATGTGAATGGGATTTAGTTGAACTAAGGACCAAAATTTTGTATATAAGGACCATAAATATTGATCACGCTGCCAAATTTAAGACGATGAAATCGCACAGTAAGCAATGAATACTCAAATCGTTAGGCCTTGGAGTACAGTGATTGATATGAAGTCAGTGCCAAGACAGAAACGAAAGAAATAGGTTCCTATAAATCTTAAAACTTTGTGTTTCAGGATTTCCTGACGAAATGGGTACCTGACTGAGTTTTTTTTTTATTATTTTGTTTTAATTTTGTAAACAAATAATTAAAAAAAAACTACTACCTACTATATAATTTAACAATAATACAAAATTATTTTAAATTTCATTTTAACTTTTAAATGAGTATTTTTTTAATTTTTTTTTTAATTAATGCACATAAATCGAAAAAAAAAAATTAACTTGCTGTTGTTTTTTTTTAAGGGTTTTTATTTCAAAATTTATCTACTGCAGAAAACCTCAATTTTAGCATCTAGCTCTATAGCATTGGCAAGTAGCAGGGCAGTTAGGCGGTCAGCAGCGTCGTGTAAACAAACAACATTAGAGCAACAATGCGTGTTTACTGCGCGTCGGAAATAGATCGGTGCGCGCGCGCCACGCAGCGCTCGTTGTTATGGAGCTATGGTTTGTGGTGTAGAAGTTACGGTTGGTTGCGCGAATTATTAAGGGAATGTAAAGGATTTAAATAGATGGTCGATGGGGACGAAAGATTCGACTAGAGTGGTGACCACGTACTGGAACACGCAGCGTTGGAAAGCCTCCCTAAAGGTGGACCGATGACCTGGTGAGGGTCGCGGGAATCTGATGGATGCGAGACGCACAGGCCCGGTCGTTACAGCGACTCTTGGGGGAGGCCTATGTCCAACAGTGGACGTCCTTTAGCTGAAATGATGATGATGATGACAGGATTTAAAAATAAGGGAAAAAAACAGATAACAGATGTATTACAGAAAATAAGAAAACTTAAATGGAAGTGGACTGGTCATATATTGAAAACCGATAGACAGTCGCAAGCAGATTCCCGGTCACTGTTGGCGCGGACTTATGGATGCAATGGATTGCGCACCGTCCAAAAAAAAACCTGGTAGACAGTTTGTTCCACGTGTACCTCAAAGAAATGTCAGTAAGATTGACGGGTGAGGTTCGACTCCTGCGGATTGTCAGGAAGATTTACCGTGGCCGTCGTAAGGGCCAACGCTGCGTTAAGCGGGAGACCGCGCGGGGGCACCCGCGCGGACACCCGTCGCGTGACGTTGCGCGTGTGTCGTGTGCTCAGGTCCCCGTAGGGGAAACGGGATTATTACCTGCGCAGTGTCGCTAGTTCAACTTTAACGGTATGCATGTAGTCGTATCGGTGTAGAACTTTAATGTATTATTACATAGCAAAACGGGCGCGGGTTGTGGCTGCAAGCGACGGGTGACGCACAGCGAGCCGCGACGGAACACTTTTGTATGGGACAGCGCGAGCGCCCGCTTAACGCAGCGTCGGTCCTAAAGGGCTACTCATTGGAGGTCATAGGAATCCACTGCATGCTAGTAGCGTATCCTTCCTACACTTTTTCAGTGAGACCAATGTGTGGCGGTAAACTTCTCATAAAATGATAATGATGATGTCAACTTCATAATAATATATCCATATACATTTATATATTTAACCCACATATATGAAAACTGAATTTCATCCGCTCAAAGATTCAGTTGAAAACCAACGTCAGGAAACTGCTTTGTAGTTGACTGGCATTATGCTGAACTGAACCTATTTGGCACAGCAGTGAGACATATTGTTGTTGTTTTGGCTTTTTAAGTTTTCAATACTTGTTTGTTCATTGTGTGCCAAATAAACATGTTTTCTTTCTTTCAACTTTAGCTGTAGGTATTATTATAATAGGGCCTTAAAAACCGGATTTGTAAAGACTGAAACCTCAAGTAATTTCGAAAACAATTCATAAATACTTCTAAACACAATTATGACGTATGTTCTTAATTGGCATATTTATTTGATTGGTAAATAAAAATTAGGAGAAGTGGCGGCTTAGAAAAGAAGAACCCTGGGGCCCTAGAACGAAGGCAAAGAAGGAACCGGAGTGGGTTTTAGTCAGTAAAAGTCTGACACAAAAGGGCGGGATATCATTAGATGATTTCCCACCTAAAAAAAGTGGTGGCTTCGTGGTAACGGCCTCGACTTACGATCTTGGGTTAAAACCCAGCCAGTTCCATTACTTTGTATAATTTATTTCATCACCACTGCTCTCAAAACGGTAAAGGAAATCGTGAGAAGACGGGCATATATTATATCTATGATTAGAAGCGAAAAAAAAATATGACATCCCAAAAAACCCGCACTGGGCTCACATGGTGGATTTGGTACGGCATCATTCTACCTCCTAAAAAGGAGGCTTAAGTCCCAGCTGTAGGAACATCAAAATGCTAATTATGCTGTGCTAACGAGAAATCCATGAAGAAACCTTATTTCTTAAAATCAAATTTTCAACAACAATAAACAACAAACTAAAAAACCTCATGCCAGGCAAATAACCTACGACGTTCTAAAACCCAGCAACGTACGCAGGTCATAAACATTTGCCGTTATCAAGCTCAAACTTCAAACAAGATTATTTGTGTCGAAACAAGATACATAACAGATGCTGAATAAAGCTCCAAAACCGCCAATGTTATTTTGTTTTGTTCACAAGTTAACCAGGCTCACAGAACACAGATTACTGAGACGGCTTCTTATTTTTATTTATTTATTTATTAAGGTCAAACCAACAGCTTCTGTGTACAGAATTTTACATAACAATTGGCCTAAGTCTTAAACAGTCGCCAATAATAGTTTAACCAGCATTCACAAATAAGGATAATAATATAATATAAAAGTAGTTATTATATAAAATAAAAGAAAATAAAATTATAATTTCCAAAGACCAAAGCAACAAAATAATGAACATAATAAAAATATGAAATAATAAAGCACTAATCTACTCCGATGGATGCGGAACGTACAGGATCGATCGTTGTGGCGAAGCTTGGGGGAGGCCTATGTCCAACAGTGAACGTCTTTCGGCTGAAATCGTGATGATGACTAAGCTATTTCTGGAGGTGCCAGTGTCAACAATCTACAAGAACCGACAGACAAGGAGTGTCATATTTTACTCTCAATAAAATTTCATACACAGCCTACTCTACAGAGCCTTCATGGAAGAGGACGAGACAGCAGCTCATCTACTTCTAAGCTGCCCAGTGGTCGCTGGATACAGGTCAAAGTATCCACCTAGACTGATTTCCTACCAATAAAAAAGGAAGGCAGTAAAATAACTGGCTACGCCACCACGGCATCCTACTAATTTAAGACCTAAGAACATCTGATATCCAGCGACTTTTACAAAACCATGTATTTAAGATGACCTTTTTTCTGAGGGGGAAAATCGTCGAACTATTTCTACCGCTCTGCAAGGAGTGTCAGACGTTTACTGGCTAAAACCCAGCTATGTTTCTTCAGTTGCCCTTTACGTTATAGGACCGCAGTAACTCTTTCGAACAATCCAGCAGCCCATTTAAAATGACTTCGAAAAGCGAAGATGACAGTTTCGTTCTCAGCACTCTTTCCCTACGATTTTGTACAGTATTGCCGTGGATAATGCCGCATCTCCGACAGCCAGGATCTGTGCTCTGTTACCAGGCTTAAAAACAAGGATTATGGACGAAGTGAAAAATGCTTTGAGCTTACAGTTTTTGTTAGTTTAAGCTGCCGGATAAAAGCTGGGTAGAATTTTTTATAAAGAGATTTGTTTATTGTTAGCGGACCTGTTGTTATGGTACAGTTTTTGAGTGGGGGTTCGTTGGTGGTTTCACCAAGGTATTTTTTTAGGTGGGAATAGTGGGGTTTTAGGGTGAAGAAAGAGCATTTCAGACTATTACTGATTAAAACCACACCTATGATACTTCAGTTGCACTTTGCCTCCCAGAACCACGGGTAGGTAACCCTTTCAGAAGTCGCTGGGCCTCTACGGTTTTACTGATATCTCTTTGAGGCCGGGCACGCCACAATTATGGCGGTAAGTCCCCTCTTTGAGGCGAGGCTGGAAAGACCTTACGGCGTCCTTACCTTCCGCATGTCGAAGGTCCTCAACAGACATGGTAAGTTCGGGAGGTTCCTGCGCCGGATTCGTGCGGAAGCGACGCCCGGTTGTCGCAACTGTGTGGACTACCCGGAGGAGGTGTACCCCGTTTGGGCAGAGCAACGCCGTGTCTTCGTGGGGGCGATTGTTGGCGGCGATCTCTCGCGGTGGGCCTTGGTACAGGCCATGGTCCGGAGCGAGGAGAAAGAAGGTTGTCATCATACAAACTTTGGACCCCCGTTTCATCCCCTTAGGGTGTGCATTTTGAAAAATCCTCTCTTAGTGCTCGCCTCCGTCATAAAAGGAAACCTTGTGCAAAATTTCACTTTCCTAGTCCCAGTAGCTTCGGCTGTGCGTTGATATGTTATTCAGTCAGTTTCTCCTTTTATATATTTAGATATACGCGTACACATCAAATTGCTATTCGCGGCTTTTGGCATTGTACTTGACCGGAAGTTCCAAAGTAGCCTAATCTTTTCAATTACCGGAATACCTAAGTGGAGAGTTATTTTTAGTTTCTGAACTACGCACAATAAACTTCCTGACAGTTTAGTTAACTGTTTCTTTTTTTGCAGTGGAAAATTACCAGTTCTGTGCGGTGCGAGAGGGAGTTCCACACTTTTATTGACTGCTAGCTTCAGAGGCGTACCGTGGACTAATTCAGACGTGAGCAAAGGCGTAACATTGAGGCCTTTTTCTTTCATAAATTAGAAAACGAGACAGCGTCTGTCACAACCCAGTGTTCGACTACATCTTCACTTACCATCGAAAGAGTGGTCAAACTCGAGCCTATAAATTATAAAACAAAACCCTCGTTGTTAATTAGCCCTCGCACATGCGAGGCCGCTTTGGTGCGAGGCCGTGGGCGAGAAAACTTCAGTAACTCTAATGTTTTTTTTTCGTTGTGATCCCAGAAAAGTACTCAACAAAAAAAAAATAGGCGGAAGTTGGGACCGCGGTCCCGGTTCAAATAGCCCCCAGACCCCTAGGGTTTGGGATGGGCGTTAATAAGTCAGTGAGTAAGTCAAAACTTTGCCATAAATATGTACAGAAAGCCCATCAGTTGACCTTTGCGTGCCAGAGCCGCGGTAACTTTTTAAAATAATACTCGTACTTCAAAAAATTCAAAATATTTTATTTCACATAGGCCTACATGTGTACTTATAAAATGTCAGAAGATAGTACGAGGTTCATAATTGGTCGTTTCCTATAGAGAAGAACCGGCAAGAAACTCCATGGTTACTCTTTTAAAAAATAATTGTTGTTCTCACAATATTTCTATTTTACAGCATTAGTAGATATTATGTAAGGACAGTGTAGACCAGTCAATATTGTAATCAAAAGTACAATAAACATAATCATAATAAAGAAAAGTAAGTCGTAATAAAAAGTAATCTAAGAATTCGCGGAATCTACAGTTTTCTCACATTCAAATTATAAAAATGAGGCTTTATATAAAAAAAAATGCAAGAAAAATAAATAATTACAAACTATCAATAAATGAGACGTTTACAAATAAGATTCAGTTTACAGAATACCAAAAAAAGTCCTGTTATTGGGCAATTTGTGTGAAAGGTCTCAGTGCATTGCACTCATGTTTGTAAACATAAACACATGATATTTTGGGAAACAGACGCGAAACATATTTCCCAAATTCCACAGATTTTTTCTTATGCCAATAACCTTTGGGTGCAATTTTTATTGTATAGTGACGTTACACTGATATATATTCTTGCATGAAATAATTCATTCCTAATAATAAAAAAAATATTTAAATTTTCTGTATGTATTTGGAGGTATGCGGAACAGAGAGTATAGTCCCGCAAACCTCCGTTGAAAAGGGAGGATCCTCCGACCAGACGGGTGTTATGTCTGGTGGGCTGCAACTGCCCGATAGATGATTTCGGGCTGTTCTATATGTTCTAATCGCGCGGAGAACTTTGATTGCGCGATTCAGGATTTTCTTATGTGACGCGATAGATGTCGCTACATGTAGAATTTCTACAACCTGCGGAGACCATATTATTGTTTTGAGGGTAGAAATTTGTCAAATAAAATACACCACACCACTGCGTACGGGTAGTATGAAAGTGAAACCCGGGACCCTGGGACGAAGGCAATGTAGGAACAGGAGTGGGTTTTTAGTCAGCAAAGTCTGCCACTATCTCCCGCTCCGTCCAAGAACGGGGGATTTCATTGGATTATTTTCCTAAAGAAAAAAAAAACCACACCACTGTACACTCATCCTTTCCACCACACCCATCCATCCGTACAAAGCGTTTGGGGAAAACATTTATTATGCGAACAGCTAAGTAGTGTTCCTGCTGGAGTCTATGTTTCCTTATACATAGTTACAACTAGATGTCTTTAAGTCAAGAGTGAATAGGTTACTTCTAGGCAAGCGTGCTCCATCGTCGGCCACATCATAGCTTACCATCAGATGAGATAGTGGTCAAAAGTAAGGTAATCCACATTAAAAAATACTGGGCAAGTGCGAGTTAGATTCGCGCACAGAGGGTTCCGTACAAACTTACCTAGGTAAATAGTTCAATTGCCGAATTGAACGGAGTCTCGAAGATTTTTCCGAATCGTAAAAAAAAATTTTTTTGGTGACGTAACAAGAAATTTACTGTTTTCAGAGTTATTCCTATATTTGTGCTATAAGATCTTGCTTTATGTCAAATTTCAGGATTCTAGGTCAACGGGAAGTACCCCATGATATCGAAATATGCGTTTTTTGCGACATAAGTGGTCATGTCTTTTTTTTTCGTCAGCTTAAAAAGTTTGATTTTTTCACAGCTTCAAAGGGCCGCAGATCTGAGTATACGGTTTTAATTTCAGCTCGGTACCTCTACGCGTTCTCAAGATAAAGAGTCTTGACAAACAGACAGATGGACAACAAAGTGATCCTATAAGGGTTCCATTTTTCTTTTGAGGTACGGAAACCTGAAAACAACTCCCGCTTTGAGTGTGTAAGTGGAACATTATACCTAAGGCTGATAACGCATTTAACCCCTCGGGCGCCCGGGGGTATTCGGCCTTCGAGGGGTTATTTATGAACACACTAATATTATAAAGGCGAAAGTTCGTGAGTTTGTGTATGTATGTTTGTCAAATCTTCACGCTCGAACGAGTAAAAATTTTTTGTAAAAATTGATGAAATTTGGCACACGGATACACCATGTATCATTGGAATAGCACAAGAATACTTTTTTTGCGGTCAAGCGCGAACCTATCAAAAATAAAAAATATATCTTTTGAGTATCCCCGGTAGTATGTTCCCGTGGGACAATTTTCTACTTTAAAGAGGGCAAACCCGTTGGCAGCTGCTAGTGATGATATAGGTACAACATTATTTTTAGTATATACGAAACCTGAATATACTTTGTTCAGAATCAGTAAATGAATCGATTTCAATAATTTTTACACCATGTTATATATTTTCCCAAAAATATTTATAAAGGTCACACGTTGGACACCACCGACACTAAGTACAACACAGGTCACGGCAGAACATTAGACACTAGCACACAGCTAGATGCAGGAGTAAAACAACCCCTCAGTCGCCCGGGTGGCCCGGTGATCGTGTATTTGTGCGGCCAACCTTATAAAAGTCTATAACTTCGTGATTTTTTATCGTCATCATCATCATCATCTTTTCAGCCGAAAGACGTCCACTGCTGGACATAGGCCTCCCCCAAGAGCCGCCACAATGAACGGTCCTGTGCGTCTTGCATCCATCGTACTCCCGCAACCGTTACCAGGTCATCGGTCCACCTTGTAGGAGGCTTTCCAACGCTACGTCTTCCGGTACGTGGTCGCCATTCCAGAACCTTTCGGCCCCAACGGCAATCCGTTCTGCTAGTATTTTTTTATCGTACAGTTATAAAACTTTGTACACAGATTCTTTACATTAAAATACTAGACATGTGTTTCGTGTTTCGCATATACTAAAACTAATATTGTACAAAACATAAATCAATCAAAAAACAAGTTTGCTGTTAAAAATTGGAATTATTATAAACAAACACTCAACAATGGTTCATAAAACAAATAAATCAAACAGAAACTATTTTGCTATTTTATAAAAACAAACGTCAGACTGCAACTTGCTAGCTATTTATTTTTGGCACCGATCGATTCCAAGTTGTGACCTAATAACCTAGGGTTAGACTTGCTACCTAGAAGTCAATAGATCTTAGCTATTCTTCGGTAACTTATATTTTTTTAAATAATACAACGTTTTATTAGCGCAAGACAAAAAGTTTACAATTGTTAGTATATAATGGTGGTAAATATATGTCTTTCTATTGTGTCTCTAATTACGCTACTCAAAAGGTTAAATATAGTAACCATAATTATCGTTTTAAATATCGCAGCATATGCTGAGTTAGGCGCCTTTTTGGCCTTGCACAGATTTTAATGTTTTTTTTTTTCATACTTCAAATTCTTCTGTATGTTTGAGATACAAATAAACGTTTTTTCTTTCTTCTTTCTTTATTTATAAATTTTATGAACTCCTGCCTCTCTAAAAATATTACATATATCTTGAGAGACAGTTTTCGACTAAGTTTCAATGTATGTAATTAATGAGTCGGACGTTGTCGTCAGAAAATTATTTTACCAAAAACATATGATAGTCATAAAATTTAATTGTTTGAGTGATACGAAGCAATATTTATTTTGTTAAACATGAGTTTGTAGGTCTTATGTGAGTTTTTTGTCCATAAATGATGCTAAATAAGAAACGTCGGCCTATTGACTCATGGGTTTCTCAAATTGACAAGGCATGTCCTTTTCCCGGACGAGCCAAAACTCAAATGAGGAAATCATTAAACAGTTAATGATTTCCTCCTATTGAACTCCTCTAGTAAAGCCAGAAATCAGTACTTTTTAACGTCAAAATTTACAAGAGGCAGTTCCCTAAAGAATCATCTTCCACCACAACCCAGAGTTATTAACCGTCTGCACCAGAAGGAGGGTTATGCTTTTCGAATGTATCTTCTATATATATAAATGCGAAATACCACTCACTGATTAATCACAAAATCTTAGAAACTATAACACCGAAACTTAAAATTTGGCAGGTAGGTTTTTTAAAGGGTGTAGACATCCGTTAAGAACGGATTTTACGAAACTCCATCCCTAAGGGAGTAAAAGGGGGTTGGAAGTTTGTATGAAGAAACCTATTTTCACGCGGGCAGAAGCTAGTGTATGTATATTTCTTTGGCGCGTCCTTGAGCATTGCATTTCAACTTGAGAGATGTCGTTAGATGTGACAACTTCAAAATTATAAGAAAAATAAAATGGCAGATTGTTCGCGGACGGATTTTTAACACTGTTTAGTTATTTGCCATTTTAATAAGAGCTCTATAACCTTGCCAGTGGGCTTGCGTGTGACGAGCAATGGGTAGATCGCCGTCCGCTCGACCTATAAGGATCAAGTCCGAGTCATCGACTACTATACTGATGGTCCTAGAACGCAAAAGGCAACTGAAGGAACATAAGTGTGTTTTAAGTCAGTAAAAGTCTGACTCACCCTCTCCCTCTGCAGAGAGAGAAAAAATCATTAGATGATTTCACACCTTAAAAAAAACCGGGCCAGTACGAAAATAAGTCTTCATTTTTTTTATCTAATTATGTCTAAGTACAATTCAGTCTTCTCCTTCTAGCGTGTAGGCGTGAGTGACTCAATAATTGCCGTGAAGTTTAGCCAGCCAACATGTTATAGCTGAAGTAGGCTCAGGGCCGACATGTAAGCAGGGAAGCTTACTACCTTTTTTTGCCCGCAGCTTCGCCCATACATAAAATACAGCCTTGTCACTAGGAATAAAGCAGCTTTCTATCAGTGAAAAAAATTTCGCAATCGGACCTGTACTTTCAGAGATTACCTCCTACAAACAAAAAAAAAACCTCTTTATAATATTAGTGTAGATTTCAACGAAAATAATGTGGCCATATTTCATAGTAAGGTAATTATTCTGTCGGATACAGCGACTTGTGACCGCAACCGCACTGACCGCTATCCCAATAGATTTTGCTTGGACAACAACTGCGTACCTACAGGAGTGCCTATCTAACAAAATTATGTATATTTCGAAGAGAAAAACATACATTTTACAAAATGTTTTTACTAAATCAATGGGTTTAAACTCAAAGAACATTTGTAACCAAAGGAGTTTGAGCGTGACCCCAAGGGCTTGCTTTTATCTTGTCCAGAAGATAAAAGTTGCCATATAGCGTGACAACACCGCCAGTCTTTTGGGCACATAATCAGTGCATAGCGAATAAAGCCAATTGGAAAAAAACAAGTTAAGTTCGAGTCGGACGCACGCATTGAAGGTTCCGTACAAACTTACCTATGAAAACAGTTCAATTCCCGAATTATGATACGTAAATTTTTCCGAACCGCAGAAAATGTTTTTTTTTTGTAACGTAACTACAAATTTACAGTTTTCAGATTGGTTCCTATACTTGTGCTATGAGACCTTGCTTCGTGCTAAATTTCAGGATCCTAGGTCAACGGGAAGTACCCTATGAATTTTGATTACCTTAAGAGTGACAAAATAAACTTTTTTGCGACATAAACAGCCGTATCTTATTTTTGCGTTAATTTAGAAGTTTGATTTTTTTATAGTTTTAAGGGACCGCATACTTGAGTATATGGTTTTAATTTCAACTTAATACCTCCACGCGTTCCCGAGAAAAAGAGTCTTGACAGACAGACTGACAGACAGACTGAAGGTGATCCTAAGGGATCTGTTTTTTCCTTTTGAGGTACGGAAAACTAAAAAGGAACTTTTATATGCTCTATAAGCAATTTTTGTATACGATTTTTTAATTAAAAGCTTTCTAACAATTCAGTAAATTCAGCATAATATATAAACAAGAAAGTTCTCAATACAAACCTGCACACGAGTTAACATGACCTAAACTAAAACAAGCAATTCCTCCGACGTTCACTGGTCGCCAAAACATTGAACACAAACATTGTATCTCGTATGGAAACTGCTGGAAACGATCCGTCGGTCAAACATGGCGCACGTACATACGAACTATACTTTCTATGGAGCAGTAGCGGACATACGAATTAGACTAATTGGATGAAGTTCTGGTCAAAACAAATATTCAAACGCTTGACGAACCTGTACTAACTTTTCCTAACAGATTTCTAATATAATTGGCTAGTAATGCCTGAAAATAATTTAATTAAATTACCTTTTTTTTGAGGCTTATAATCAGCTAATGACTTCTCCTGCGTTCGGGTGAAGCGAGTGGGCGTGTCACTAACTGGGGGTGGACTAACACATCTATATTCCTTCAGTATCTCTTTGCGTTCTATGCCCACGAGTATCCTTTTCAGAAGTTTTCCCATGGCCCTAGCAGGCATTGGCCGCGCCTAAGGTTTTGCTGATATCTCTTTTAGGCACTCGTGGTACAATACGCGCCGTCAATGATTCGGGATCGGTTCTGGTTCTTATAGGAAAAGCGGACGGCAAGCTACCAATAGCTCGTCGTCCGCAAGCTCGCCTACAGTGGCTGGATATCGCTCTACGATTACAGACACTCGAGGTGTTTCCTATTGCGGCGGCTGTGGCGTGACGGCAACACCCGGGTATCACCATTTGGCGGACTACCCGAAGGGCGCGTTGGAGTACACGGTGGAAGTATGCCCTTCTTGGGTGTATTTAGCGCAATCGTAGGGGCCCAGCAGGGTCGAAGCCTACTGGGGCCACGGGTAATGTGAAAGTGAAACCCGGCGCCCTGGGACGAAGGCAAAGAAGGAACAGCGTGGGTTTTTAGTCAGTAAAAGTCTGACACTATCTCCCGCTCCGTCCGAGAGCGTGATTTGTCATAAGATGATTTTCATGCCCAATAAAAAAAAACCGTGAGAAAAAAAACAGTGTTATTTTTTTATGTTTAATTCCATTGTATGACAAATAAATATATTTTCTTTCTATATCCCTAACCGTGTCCAGATCCGAAATTTCCTATCCATGACATTTTTGAGTTCATACCTATCCACGGACATCTACGTACCTATCTTACTATATATGTCTACATTATGTGGCCGCACTGTCGGGAATGTCTCGGGTTAATTTAGCGGCCATTCTGCCATTCAGTCCAGTGTTACGCTGATGGAAATCAAAACTGCACGGAATGAAAACCGGGTGGAGAGAGGAATCAATTTGCATGCTTTTGTCTGTTACAGAGGATTTGTTTGTGATGGTGCTTGTTTCCATTTTACAACGCTGTAAAATCATCTAAAGATAGGTGCTTTGAATTTGATGGTGAATTTATCGTAACTTTTATTTTTATCGTGCCGTATCCTAAGGGTAAAAACGGGACCCTATTACTGAAATTTTCACCAGGCTGTATCTCATGAACTATGATAGCTAAACAGTCGAAATTTTCAAAACAGAATAAATTGTGAAAAAAAAGTTGTATTGATAGATAATGGTAGGACCCTTCGTGCACGAATCCGACTCACACTTATTTGTTTTTTATATTACAGATAGTCCTGATGGTAAGCGATGATGTGGCCGACGATGGAGCACGCTTGCCTAGAAGTAACGTATTCTTGAATTATTGATTGTAGCTATCTGGAAACACAAACTTGCGCATGGTATTTCGCTCCAAAGTTGTACGCATAATAAATATTTTTCCTAAAAGGTTTTGTAAGTATGGGTGGGATGTTCCGGTGGCGCATCTATTTACGTTTAGTGGTTCGATGATGGAACGGCCTTGGCGGAATTAAATTGTGCAATTCCGATGCATACTTCCCGAAAAGTAAACGATAGAAAACCGACAGGCTATCAACTCGGCATCGATCCGCAAGACTTTGGTAAACAAAAGCTTCATAAAAACCGTCAAAAAAAAACAAAAGCATGCTTTCAGCGACAACGGGCAACTCGCTATTGAATCTTGTTAAGAAAAACAATACTTTCATAAAATTTCTTAGCTTTTAAGTCTGTCGTGTAGTCGTGACAGTGGCGTGTTGGACACATGTTGCTTTATCATGATTGTACGTGTACAACTATGGCATTTACTAAAGTTTAAAAAATAGTTCAAAAAGGCACCCTAAAACTAGGTACCAAGTAGCTAGAGACCTACGCAAACCTAGTTCACTTAAAAATTGATCACAAAGTGAAAAAATAAATTTCAACTGAAGTTTATTTTGAGTAAAATTCAAAATGTCTGCCGTACCAGAGGTAAAGGTATCAATCAATGATATTGGAGAGAGCCCTTATTAGATTGACATCTTATTGACAAGGAGTAATATGATGAACTGCCATACCCGCCATATTTTACGTAAGTGGGGTATCTATTTTTGACCTTCAAGATATATTTCATCAAGAATGTAGGGTGGGAGTCAGGTGATTTGTTCGGCGACCATTTGAACGCAATAAAATATATTGTGAGAAATAGGGATCGTCTCGGTGACTTCTCATCCATCATTACTGTAATAAAACTCGAAAAATATTACGTACATTATTACCTCTAACCGTTTTTACACACTTTTTATGCCAATATAATAAGGCTTCTTTAAAATTCATAAGTGCCTGGTACATGCTTTTCGTTTCAGTTAATCTAACTTTACTGATGGAGGTCTTTTGTGGTTAAGTAGGTACTCTGTAAGGTAATTAGGTACTCTAGGATAAATCTAATTCCTATTTTGTTAACAATAAACCAAATACCGAAAGAAATGAGAGAGCTTCCATTTAATTAATTATTTTTAAAACCAACTTAAGAAATGGCTTTGCTTAAGCATTTAAGAATTTGCTTAAGGTATAACTTTACCTTAAGGGGGTCCTTTTTCACTCGCCCATCGTCAACATCGAGCATGGTTTAAAAGCTTGTTACTTCATCTAACGCGACCACCTATTTGTTTAATTTCATCCGAATATCTTCAGCAGTTTCAGTTCAGATGGAGTAATAAAAATACAAACACGCTCACAATGTTTATATTATTTCGCCTCCACAATGTTAGTGTGATACTAATATAACGTGTTAAATAAATATTATAATTTTTTCTAATGTAAGTTTTTTTATCTTCTTTAGCGCGCATGGAAGTAATATAATAATAATCATGTAATTATTTCGTTTTAAAGATTTTACTGGTGTGATCTCAGTAGTAAATATTACTAAATTAATAAAAATAAAATTGATAAAATGTGGTATAAGCGTGTGTAAGTTTTTACTGAACCGACTATTCCGAAATGTTCCGTTTGTGTCTTTTTAGCCGATGTTCCAAATGTTCCGTTTGTATCTTTTGAACCGATGTTCCAAATTTTCCGATTATATCTTTTGAACCATTGTTCCTAATGTTCCGTTTGTATCTTGTGAGCTGATGTTTCAAATGTTCCGTTTGTATCTTTTGAGCCGATGTTCCAAATGTTCCAAATGATACATATCACTGTTTCGGAACATTTCAGTGATTCAGATGCAAAAGTTCCAATCGCAAAGATGACACACTTTTCCCACGCCTAATGTGGTACCTAAATGGTTCCTTCCTTCTTAAGAACTTTTATTTATAAGTATACCATATTTTACGCGAAGGAAGTACTGCAGGTAGGTACGAATTGAAACATTAGCAGTTAAATGTTGTAGTGAGGAGTTTGTAAGCTTGGCAACTAAGATTGTTATTCAAACAATTTACATTTGTGCAGGTACCTTGGTAATAAATGTAAACTTAATATTGGCTGTTACATATAGTGACTGCGCAAATATTAAAATAAAGGCGAAATATTTAGTTCATCATCATTATCATCTTCCTGCCCTTGTCCCGTGTTATTTGGGGTCGGCGCAACACGTTTTTTTCTTCCATTCTGCGCTGTCACTCGTCATGCTATCACTAACTTCCTTTTCTTTCATATCACTCTTGACACAATCCATCAATCTTTTCTTTGGTCTCTCTCTCCATCCATCCACATGTAAACTCATAACTCTTTTAGCAACATGTGTTTCATCCCTCCTCTTCACATGGCCATACCAAGACAAACGATTACCTATCAACTTTTCAGTCACTGGCGCCACTTTCAAACTTCCCCTAATAAATAAGGCGAAATATTTAGTTATGAAAGTCAAAAATCTTTTCTATAAAAGCGTCAGAAACTTCCAATCGTGTTTACATTAGACCTGAACCGACTGTTCAAGCCTAATAGCATAATCAGCCTTTTCCCACTGCTGGGACTCAGGCCGTCTCTCTCTAGGAGAGGGAATGGGTCGTAATTGACCACACAGGCCCAGGGCGGATCGGTGAATGTCACATGTCTTCGAATTTTTGATTCATGGATGGAGGGTGGAGGACATGCCGGTTTCCTCACGATGTTTTCCTTCATCGTTTTGAGAGCAGTAGTGACGAAATAAATTACACAAAGTAATGCGCCTGGCTGGGTTTGAACCCGCGACCTACAACTTGTAAGTCGGGGCCGTTACCACTCGGCCATCACCTACTAGAAGTCGACCCCGTGCCACTTGGCAAAAGGCTAGGGAGATGACGTTCCTTCAGCTCCCATTTGCGTTCCAGCTTTCGAACAATTCTTCAGTCCTGATCTGTCAAAACTTTTTGATTCATCATCGTCATTTCAGCCGAAAGACGTCCACTGTTGGACATAGGCCTCCCCAAGTGTCACCACAATGAACAGTCCTGTGCGTTTCGAATCCATTGGATTCCCGCAACCGTTACCTGTTCATCGATCCATCTTGTAGGAGGCCTTCCAACGCTACGTCGTTCAGAAACTTTCCCAACGGCTATCCGTGGTCGCTTACAATGAGCCTCAACAAAAGGACTTAAAGTCACCCAAAGGAACTTTTTGATTAGTTTACATTAATTTACATTTTGCATTTAATAATCTTTAATAGGTATAACATTTAAAAATACTAACTACAAATACATAAAAATAAAAAAAAATAAAAAAAAACCCTACACTAATTACAACTAATTAAAATCAAACTAAAATATGGCGTCAAAAAGCTTTCACATCGCTGTCGATTGGTAATGGACCCAAAAGACTGGCGGCATTACCACGCTGTATGGCAATGCTTATCCTCTGTACCTAATGTCACCATTGTGTGGACCGCCCGGAGGATACGGTGGAGCATACGATGGAGGTGTGTTCCGCTTGGGCGGAACACCGCCATGTCCTCGTGGAGGCAATTGGCAACAGTGACCTCTTGCGTCGGGCCCTGGTTCAGGCTATGGTCCGGAGCGAGGAGAAATGGCAGGCGGTCGCCTCCTTCTGCGAAGCAGTAATGCTAGCGAAGGAGGAGGCTGCACGCGTGAGAGAACGTAGGTCCTCACGCCCTAGCCGCCGTAATTCCGACCCCGACTATCGGCAGAGAATTTCTGAAAAAGAAACCCGTAGTCCTAGAACGCAAAAGGTAATTGAAGGACACAGGTGTGGTTTTAGTCAGTAAAAGTCTGACACGCCCTCTCGCTCTGCCCAGAGCGCGAGAAGTCATTGGATGATTTCCCAACTTAAAAAAAAAATGCATATCCTCTTTCTGAGATAAAAGCCAGCCTTTGGGTCAAGAGAAGTGTCAATTTACATTAGTTTATATTAATTTACATCACGTGTCTATGTACATACGTCACCATCACCAACTACAACATTGACCAACATTATTTTTAAATAAAATAAAATATTTTATTTCCTCAGCATAACGTCCATCTTTACTTGTTAAGTATTCGTGGATTTGATATATTATAAATACGATTTATAATAATTCTATGTTTACGATCGAGTTTTATTTTACAAAGTTTATGCGAGTTTTTATTGCATTAGCCAGCCGGTTTTGTTTGTATAGTTTATATTTCGTAATATATGTATTGGAAACTATTTTTTAACCGTGGCTTTGATCAAGTGGCCTATCTCATAAGATCCCTATGATTACACTTATCACTCTAATATTATAAAGGTGAGAGTTTGTATTCAAAGATTCAAAGCATTTTATTTCAAATTAATCCATTTACAGGCACTTTTGAAATGTCAAGAAGTCAGTCAGTCAGAAAAAAATGATGCTAATTGCACATTCCAAAGCGTAGTCTCCTCTATGGAGAAGAATGTGCAAGAAACTCCATGGACACTCTTTCTATTTTTAATATTTCTCTATTTTTTTAGGGTTCCAAACCTCAAAAGGAAAAACGGAACCCTTATAGATTTACTTTGTTGTCTGTCCCTTTATCTTGGGAACGCGTATAGGTATCGAGTGGAAATTAAAACCATATATTCAGGTTTGCGGTCCCTTGATGCTGTGAAAAATTCAAACTGGTCGTATATGTCGAAAAAACCTAAACAAGCGGTTTTTCGACAACAAAACATAAACGAACGGGCACGTGCCCCCAGACGAGATTTTAGTGGACTTTGGAGATTCTATCACAGTACATACTTAGAAGCAAATCAGAGTTTATATATAACTGTAAGTTACATATTTTGTAAATAGTAAACTCAAATAAAAAACTATTTCTCTACATCGCTAATTAACTTATGCCATCAGCTTCACCCACATAAAAATAGAAAATATAGCATATTATGTCATTCAGTATTTAAACAGCTTTCTACTGAAGAATTCTACAAATTAATCACAAATAAAAATCCAAAACAAATCCTTTTTATTATTATATTAGTACTTAAAGATACCTAACACTTTAAGACAGGTAAAATCCGTGACCAAAGCCACAGAAATTTCATTTTCTCCGAAAAATAACACAGTCAAACGGGGTAAATAGGAACGCCCCCTGCGTTCCTATTTACCCCGTTTTTGGATTTTTTTTAAATAGGAACAAAAGTTTGAAGGGGATCTTCGCGATAATTAACAATTTTTCCAGCATTTAAGTACTCCTATTTATTCATTAATTGTGATTAAAACAGATGCATCAATAATATAAATATATACCAATGTGAAAAACTTAAGCAAAGTTTTGTTCCTATTTACCCCTGAGTTCCTATTTACCCCGTTTGACGGTACTTAATTTAAATGTTTACACTCTATAAACATAAACTCCTCTTTATTCCTATACCCCTGATTAACTTGGTAGTAACCAATTACAATATGCTAATAAACTATGCATTTTATTAACTTTGAGCAAATTACATGATGGCGGCGCGGCGCGGGAAAACAAATAATAATGCGAACACTTTGTCATTATGTCGCTGTTTGTGTCGTCTCGTGGTAAAACAAATAACTATAGATGAAGTTAGAAACTTTATTAGCAGCAAAATGGTCTGCTTTTCTAAAGCTAAAAACAATGATAAAACAAAAAAAAAAACAAAAATCTAATTCAAAAAAATCAATAAGTAGTTAAGTACAAAAAATAGATCAATAATATCAATAAGTAAAAAAAACCTCGTAAATCTCGTAATTTTTTTTAAATTCATTTTTTTCTAATTCATTTAGATAAATTTGTTTTTTTTTTTTATCAATCAGATGCTCTCGTTTGACCACCATCTCACCTGATAGTAAGCGATGATGTGGTTGACGATGGAGCACGCTTGCCTAGAAGTAACCTATTCGCTCGTCGACGATGGAGCACGCTTGCCTAGAAGTAATCTATTCACTCTTGACTAAAAGACCCCCAGGTTGTAGCTATCAGAAAACACAGACTCCGACAAGGAATTCCACTCCTTGGCTGTACGCATAATAAATGTGTTCTCAAAACGCTTTGTGCGTATGGGTGGGATGTACACCATGTACCGGTGGCGCAACGCCGTACGTCTAGTGGTCCGATGATGGAACAGACTTGGTTGAATTAGATTGTGATAAGTTTGATTCTATTGTTTTACTTATTAACAATTATGTACCTACTAATATTAAATATTAAGCGATTTTTTACTAATACTATGGACTGAAATAAAAGTTAAGAATGATATTCATTCCCTCATAACGAGGCGATTATTATCAATCTCACTTGCATTGTATGCACTTTTCCGTACTTTTCTAATTTTTCTATATACCTAGGCACAAGTAACTACTGGTCCTGAGCGTCTCATCCGCATTAGATAATCATATCATTGCCAATTAGATGCTCATTTAATATTTCTACACAGCGAAGGTGATGTGATTCTATCTACTATTAAGATCTTCATATACCATGTACTCAGAAATAAACGATTCTATTCTGTCGGGATGGCCGCTACCCTAACTAGGTCATCGGTCCACCTTGTGGGAGGCCTTCTAACACTATCTTCCGGTACGCGTTCACCATTTCAGAACCTTACGGCCTCAACGACCATAAGTTTGGCGATTCTTCCACTGTACTCTATCAAGTGCTACTCTCTCAAGTTGATAGATATATATCTTTTTTTTTTAGGTGGGAAAATCATCTAATGACTTCCCCAGCTTTTGGGCGGAGCAGGAGGGCGTGTCAAACTTTTACTGACTAAAAACTCACTACTGTTCCATTGTTTCAGGTCCCCGGGTATGTTTTTCGCATCACCCATAGCCCTAATAGGCTTCGACCCTGCTGGGTTGGGTTTGGTTGCTGACATGCTTGGGCTCGGTCCTGACGGTTACCGGAAGTTCGGACGGCGAGCTACCCATTGCTCGCCGTCCGCAGCCCGCGCGTACGGTGGCCGGAAATCGGGATCGGAATCCCGGTAGCTGGGACGCGAGGGCCATTGCCTAGCACGTGCAGCCGCCTCCTTTGCTGCTCCTCCTCGCACCGGAACATGGCCTGTACTAAGGCCCGGCGTTGGATACACATCTAAGAATACGTTTAATTTAGCAATATTATATTAAGTTTAAATTGATTAAGGATGTAATCTGAAATCACGAAAAATACAGCTTTTCCATAGGGAAAATTTGAAAAACAACAAACAAACAATGTTTGCATAGGTACTGAACAATAATATTAGAAACAGAAGTTATTCATCATCATCATCATTTCAGCCGATAGACGTCCACTGCTGGACATAGGCCTCCCCCAAATGTCGCCACAAAGAACGGTCCTGTGCGTCTCACATCCATCGGAACAGAAGTTATTAATATTCTTGATTACGAAATCTGTATTTCCTGATTTACAACCTGGTGGTCTTTAAGTGGTGACAAGGTTACTTCTAGGTAAGCGTGCTCCATTATTATGTAATAGTATAGTAGTCAAACGTGAGTCACTGAGCATATCAATATATACTGTCGGGGGCGGAGACGCAATGTAACGCATCGTATTGTTAGAAGCATTACATTCACAAAATCTTTTATCCATTTACTCATCATCATCTTCCTGCCCTTGTCCCGTTTCATTTGGTGTCGGCGCATCACGTTTTTTTCTTCCATCCTGTCCTGTCACTCGTCACGCTATCACTAACTCCCTTTTCTTTTATATCACTTCTCACACAATCCATCCATCTTTTCTTTTGTCTCCCTCTCCCTCTCCAGCCATCCACATGTAAACTCATAACTCTTTTAGTAACATGCGTTTCATCCCTCCTCTTCACATGCCCATACCAAGACAAACGATTCCCTTTCAACTTTTCAGTCACTGGTGCCACTTTCAAGTTTCCCTTAATATACTCA
The DNA here is from genome assembly GCA_949316375.1 of Mythimna vitellina. Lineage (NCBI taxonomy): Eukaryota > Metazoa > Arthropoda > Insecta > Lepidoptera > Noctuidae > Mythimna > Mythimna vitellina. Next base: position 1,908,483 of record OX438688.1, read on the forward strand.
TTTCTCACTTTATCCATTCTCGTCACACCACACATCCATCTTAACATTTTATCCACTTAATATTTTTACGTATTTGACAAAACTGAAATTTAATTTTTTTAATGGGAAAATCATCTTATGATGAATCGCGCTCTTGGGCGGAGCGAGAGATAGTGTAAGACTTTTACTGACTAAAAACCCACTCCTGTTCCTTCGTTGCCTTCGTCCCAGGGCCCCGGGTTTCATTTTCGCACTACCATGGCCCCAGTAGGCTTCGACCCTACTGGGCCCCTACGATTTCCTGACATCTCCCTGAGGCGCGCGTGGAACAATACGCGCCGTCGACGACTTGGGCTCGGTCCGGACGGTCACCGGACGGTCGGATGGCGGTCTACCCATTGCTCGCCGTCCGCAAGCCAAACAATCTCCCATCAAAATACCTATGAACACCTGTGCTATTTTTACCATACAACTTAAAAAGGTTTCATCACCTAGTTTGCAAGTTAATAAGCATGCGACCTCTTTAGACGCCATAATACCTAGCTTTAACCAGCGTCTTCCCAGAGTAGGGTAGAGTCGCTACTCCAACCGTTCAAAAATGCTTCGAGTTGCAACCCAGGGTCTTTCTTTTATAACTCAAGTTAACACTCAAAGTAGTAGTACCCTAGAGTTAACTCAACTTACTCTAACTCTGAGCAGGGTAGGTTGGTGTAAGCTGCCATAAATGACACTTGCTTGACATTGACAGTTGAACTCAACGTTCGCGTTCAAAAAGGCGAGTGTAGAGTATCTACTCTGATGACGTCATTAGAGTTAACTCCACCCTCAAATTGGAACTCGGGGCTGCGTGATAGTAAACAATATTATAGGCTAGGTCATTCAGTGATAAATTAGCATTCATTAGGGTCCTGTAGTTTTTAAGTTTATTTATTTTCAAAAATACAAATCTTTCCTCTTTGTAATATTATTGAAGATAACAAAAAAAAACATTCATCCCCTTAATTTTCAAGGAATACAAAGTCAGCCTGCATATACCTACCTATTTCTTGAATTACCATCACACTAAGATTATAAAATTGAAAATTTAAGTGTGTATGTATGTTACTCTTTCACTCTCAAACGGCTGAATGGATTTGGTTATTTGACTAATGGGTAATCCATGTCCTAGAAGAGCACACTTTTTATCGTGAGAATATAATATATATTTAATATGATATATCTTCTTGGGATTACTTCCTACTGTACATGTACTAACTACTAACAGACGATGAATGATACAAAAAAAAACTGGGCAAATACAAATCGGACTCGCGCACTGAGGGTTCCATACAAATGACTACGTAATCAATACCTATGTAAATAGTTCAATTCCCGAAGATTTTTCCGAATCGCAAAATATATTTTTTTGAGACGTATCCACAAATTTACGGCTTTTAGATTTATTCTTAAATCTGTGCTATAAGACCCTGCTTTGTGCCAAATTTCAGGATTCTGGGTCAAGGTCACCTTATGAATTTTGATTCCCTTGAGTGTCGAAATATACGTTTTTTTGCGACATAAACGGCTGTATCTTCTATAATATAATCTTTTTATTCCGTTAACTCAGAAGTTTTTTTTTCACATCATCAAGTTTTATTTTCAGCTCGACACCTCTACACGTTCCCGAGATAAAGGGTTTTAACATACAGACAAACTGATAGACGGACAACAAACTGATCCTTTGGGGTCCATTTTTTCCTTTTGAGTTACGAAAAATTATTGATAAGCCTATGTACCACCACTGTAGTTTAAATAAATAAATAAGCTCGCGTTTCACCACTATCTCACCTAATGGCAAGCTATGATGTGTTCGACAATGAAGCACGCTTGCCAAGAAGTAAGTATACATATATTTATTTATTTAACAATTTATGTACACACACAAAATAAAAGATTAGAAGAAGGAAACAGAAAAATAGGTACAGAGGTGGTGCTTATTTCTAAAGAAATCTCTTTCAGCACACCTGCGAAAGGAGAGTTGGAAGAAAATAGATATGTAGACACCGTGTGTAACAGGAAAAGAAAAATAAGTACATACAAAATAGTTATCAATAAAATAATATAACAAGTAAAAAAAGATATACTATTAAAAAATTATACATACACTTAATACATATAATGACTTATTCACTTTTAACTTTAGACCCCGAGGTTGTAGCTATCAGGAAACACAGACTCCGGCAGGCAATTCCACTCCTTAGTTGTACGTAAAATGAATTGTGTTCCCAATATATTTTACGTAGGGGAATTAAACCCATAACCCTTAGGGCTGAAGCCTAACAAAACAAAATGTGTCCCAAACGTACCGTCAAAATAAAATAAAGCTCCACGCTTTCTTACATACTACTCTATGCTATTTATATCTTTCTTTATTTATGTAACGTAGTGGTATATAGGCAGACTTACTACCAATCCACCTTTGGGTTAAAAAAGACTACACTGTGGTAGGTGTGCAAACAATAAATAAATCGCACGCTTACTCAACAAAAAGAGATGTAACTCAAAAAAGGGTATTTGAAAATTGATCCTTATATGAGTCAGACTCGAGACGATCAACGAAAAGAGAATCGAAACGAAACGGTTGTAACTTGGCTAGGGGGGCAGGACCCTGAAACGAGGGCAAAGAAGGAACAGGAGTGAGTTTTAGTCATAGTAAAAATCTGACACGCCCTCTCGCTCCGCCCAAGGGTGGGAGATGTTATTATATGATTTCCCACCTAAAATAAAGTAGTTCTTGGTTTTCAATTTACTATAGGTATCTTAAATGTAACCTCTATCCGTCTGGTATTCATAAGTTCATAAGATACGACTTTTCATCTATTTGATAGTCAAAACACAGCTGTTGGCAGTTTTGTTGACTTTACAGTAATGTGTTATTTAAAAATTAGTTTCAAAATTCAATATAAAAGTGCTTCTTAAACAAACTTGTTCATTTTGAATTGTTATATACTGTGCTTGACTGCGATCCCACCTGATGGTAAGTAGCGATGCAATCGTTGACGGTGAAGCGCACTAGTTTATTAAGAGCCTATTCACTCTAACTTTGAAGACACCTAAATTATAATCGGACGGGAAGACCGCAGCAAGCAAATTGTTCCAGTCCTTCGAAGTGGCGACGAGGCGAAACGCGTAGTTAGATAAAAAATTAATCCCAGTAATCCGGTCCCAAAATAAACAACCTCACTACAGAGGGAACCCACAGCTACAACCCACAGTACCTAAATATTTCAGCCGCCAGCAATTGCCATGTTCCGGTACGCAGTATCGATGACTTCCTAGGAAAATTACAGGCTAAAGACAATTTTCGACTTTGCCGCAAATTCAAAGGTTCACACAGGTCACACATCGACAAACATCCACCAACATAAATGCAAAAAACAGCCGCTCCTTCAAGGTTAAGCAACACTTGGCGAGGTCAATCCATGGATGGGTGGCCATCTGGACATATTGAGATAACTCCGCGCCTCGGAAAGGACGTCAAGCCAAGCGTTAGGTCCCGGCTGTCATTTGAAAATCTTTAAAAGCCTCAGTGATTTGATTTTCGGCGAAAAAAATATCTACTAGGCTTCCTATTTTTAGGAAACACTCATAAACATACAAAAATTGACACCTTATCTGTTAGCCGCTTATCTACCTACTAATCCAAAGAATTAGGTCACTAAAGGTCAAAGGTCAAAGCGGAAACGTTCGACAACAAAGGGAAAAAATCGTAATCCGCACAATAGGATTTCAAAAGATTACCAATTCTAAAATCGGTACCAACCTAATCTTTTGTAAAAAAATAAATAAATTGCTTAATTAATGCTTTTGTAAATTTTTCGCTGAAGGATTAATTATTTTCTCGTGTTCCATTTCATTTCATGTCACAGTTACCATCAGTACCAATAAAATTCAGAAATAGATATTACAAATATTCTTCAAAAACACTTCTCAAAACTTAAAGTTACAAATTCCTTCGAGTAGGCAAAAAATAAGTTGAACATCGCACAAACAAAACCTTTGAAATTTCCCCAAAGACTCAATCCTAATCTACACAAATCGGAAATAAAGATAAACTCCCAGCACAGTCGCTAAACTACGCAAATCACATCCGAAAACTTCTAAATATATCCGTAAGGAACGCGTCAACAGTTGCCACAGAACTCACATAAATTCATATTCACAAAACCATAAACAATAATAAACAAACTTTTTTTAATTTTGCCGCAAAAAAAGACGTTAATTTTTTTTTACACTTACTTGGACTCCTTTCTCCTCGGTTTCAGCCATTACTTTCAACTGGATGCCGTATAATATTTGAATGTGGAACGTCCGTTGCACGGGAGAGGCGGGAATGCAATGAAGGAACCGCGGCTATGAAGGGAAGCCGTATCGTAACTCGACGGACAGTTGGATAAAGAAACGCGTCGTTGTTTTTTTGTAGCGTTTATTGAAACGGTTTGAAGAGTTTGATTTGGATAAGTGGAAAAGTTTTGTGGTTCTTGTGAGGAAAGTGGCACTTAAAAGGTAAGGTTTGGTACTTAAATGTGTGTAAGGACACAAGTTTTTAAACCGGTAGTTTATGAAAGTTGGTGAGAGAATTACTATATTTTTTTTTTTTTTATTGATATAAACCAGTGCTTGAGTGCGATCCCACCTGATGGTAAGCGGAGATGCAATTATTGATGGTCAGGCCCACTAGTTTATTAATTATATTAATTATTAGCCTATACACTCTAGCTTTGAAGACACCAAAAGTTTAGTTGGACGGGAAGACCGCAGCAGGCAAATTGTTCTAAAATCAAAAGTTTCCAAAATTTGTACTAAAAGCAATGAATACTGCAAAAATATGTAAATGATAGCCGTGGTCCTAGAACACAAAGGACAAGTCAAGGAGCATAGGCGTAGTTTTAGTCAATAAAAGTCTTATACTCCCTCTCGCTCCACCCTAGAGTGGGAAAAGTCATTAGAAGATTTCCCAAAAAAAAAAAATTCTGCGTCAAAATTTTAAAATTCTAAGCATTTTCAACCCTCGGTGTGCGTTTAGCCTTCTCAATTGTTTAGCAAAGTCTATTACTAAGTGGAAAGTTCAATATGTACACAAAACATTCAAATGTAATAAAATGATCCTTTTATTATATAACCAGAGGTCGAATTAGATAGAGTTATTTAAGTACATATACCGATTTCTTACAGCGAAAGAATAAAGTGGATATGCCTCAAATCGCCTCAAATCTCGAGATTAATTTTAAAGAGCAGATTTTTTTTTAAAACACTATCAGATATATAGCAGAAAAAATTTCTTCCTGCATTAATGACGAGGAGGAGGAAGTGTATTAATTTGTAAACCTCACCTCAGTTGATGCAGAGATCTTTTTCAATTAAAAATACTAATAAAAATTGTATTGTGATTATCTTTGTTTTGTTTGTCTTACCAATCATTGAGGTTTTTATTATTTTTTATTTCAAATAAAAAATAATAAAAACCTCAATGATTCATTGATTGGTATATTGTGTTTTGTGGGGAATTTAGGCCGTAGGCTCGGGGAGGCAACGGGTGACTCCCGGTCCGGGTCGTTCTTGGTGCAAACGATGGCCATCGCTATTCAGCGAGGTAATGCGGCCAGTATTATGGGCACTTTTGCACCGGGAACGATCAGGGACGGGTTGTATATTGACGTGTGACTTTTTAGTTTTAGACAAATGTTGCGCTATACAATAATCTATTCAGTTTAAGTCAATTGGAGAATATAATATATTACTACACTTAAAACTTAAAAAAAAAATTCAAATTTGTTAAATAAAAACAATATTCTTCTCAATTAATTAAATAAGGAAATAAAAATTTGAAATATTATTGTTCACACGGGATTTGTCATTAGAAATCCCGGGAAGATCCATATTAATATCAACATTTTGAAGCAAGTACATATTTAACTCCATGCTTGCCTTTATTAGCCTTCCCCCGAAACCCCTAACTATATTGGGGTTAGCTTCCAGTTTAACCGGATGCTGGATACCAGTATATTATAGGGAGCGTCTGCCTATCAGGTGACCTAAGCAGATCTGGCGATGAACGGTCATCGCAGAAGCGAAGAACACAGGAAAGACCAGCTCCTTAGCCAAGTTACAACCATTTCGTTTCGATTTTTTTTTTGTTGATCGCCTCGTGTCGGCCACATGTATCTATTAGTATTAAGTATCTATCAAGTTTTGTTTACTTTTATATTTGCACCAAGTGCAACCCCATTTTGTGTCCAGGCAATCTTTATCCATTCCAGGTTGCCTGGAAGAAATCGCCGAGTGCGATTAGGCCGCCAGTTGTGTTTTTTTTTTGTATTATAAGGTTTCAATTTGTACATTTGTAATCTTAATATGCAATAAAGTATACAATATAACGACAATACAAAGAGAGAGAGAGATACAAAGTAACGACTGTCAAAGACCTACAACAGCCGGGACCAGAGGCTTAACGTGCTTTCCGAGGCATGGAGTCTCGATAAGAACACGGCCACCCAACCATTGACCGACTTAGGCAAGCGTAGCCTAACCTTGGTGATTGGGCTCGAGTAATTACTAATACTTAGCCACGAACTTTTACAATATTTTTGAAATCATTCAATGACTTCTCCCGTTTTAGGTTAGAGCGAGAGAGCGAGTCAGACTTTTACTAACTAAAACCATACCTGTGCCCTTTGCGTTCTACGATGACTCGTTTCCTTTTCGGAAATTCCCTGTAAAACATTTTGGTGTGGCGTTTTGAAATTTTAGTAAACAACAACGCTTCATCCTTATTGTTATACGTTATATTTTAAAAAGGATTACGTCTATAAGATCGGATAAGCAATATTCTTATCTATCATTCTAGGATAACGAACACTGTATACACGACGGTCGATACGTGGGGCGAATACAATTATCTACCCTACCACTACCCCAAAATAAAGGCAAAATCATATTATAATGCTGAATTAATTTAATGAGCCCACCCCATGATGGTTTGCTACCGATACGAAATTCTATGATGGATGCCAAAATACTGATGACTTCACACAAAATCAAACAAGTCAAGGGCCAAGCCCCCCTGGAATATAACCCTAAATACGACAATGGATGAGCACAACGTCATTTCAAATTTCTTCTGTGAAACAGAACTTAACGAACCGAATTCTTGAAGTTCAAAACCCGAACGAATGTTTGGTATTTCAGCATCATGTGAATACAGTTACGTACCTACCTATACAAAAACAGATTACTGACATAATCCTGTACTGTCGTCCTTGAACTACAATGCCGTTACTTGACAAAAACACAAAAGAGGATATACACGACTCTAAAAATAGCACAACACAACAGGAGACACGAAAAGAATAATGAATGAAATCTTAGATAAAGTTCCTAATATGGAACAGGCGGTCAGCGTGCCTCTGGTCACGTAGACTTCACTGGGGCAGGCAGTAACCGGGACTTAATGCTGAAGTGGGATGTAAACTACATACCTGTCTAAGAACAAACATTAATATCTAACGATTTCCTGTAATCTGTAGAGTTTATAATAACACTAAAAATATCAAATACTGCATTGAAAATGGGGTTTGTACGAACCACAAAGCGAATATCTTCAAGGCTTACTCGTTCCATCATACACATAATTCTACTACAATGTCAAAAGTGGGACTGTAACTTAAAAAAACAAAAGTTGTAAACAATAATATTCAGGCAAAATACACGCATTACCAATTCCATACAAAAAATGACGATTAAATATTCAAAATACTGTTAATCAATAACATAAAATCAAAATGAAATCAAATTATTATATAAAACTAAATCAGCCGAAAAACTATTTATTTAATGAAATTAAATATTTTTCTAGTGTATTTTATGTTTAAGTAATTTAAATATCAACAAATATGTGGCTGTGTCCGAACAGGGTCTACAATGATTAATAAGCTCTAAGCCTATTTGTTACCAACTGATCAACATGCTGCAACATGTATGCTGTCACATAAAAAACAAAAATAAACTGAATCTTACCGTTCTCCAATAACATACTAGCAAAAGATTTATACAAACTTGTAAATTATGTTTATGTACTCCTAAACAAAGTTATTGGAAGCGGGAAGTGTGCTACCGACACAGTCCGCTGCAAATTGATTTACCCTTTAATTGCATCACTTTTGGGCAGGAATATACATCCGAAGTGAGACACAACATTGAAGTTACTTCTGCATATAATTTTTGTGTGATAAAATCTAACTACAATTTTATTTATTTTTATTTAACAATTTATTTACACACAATAATAACAGAAAAGAAGAAAGAAATATAAGAATAGTACAAAGGTGATGCTTATTTTCTAAAGAAATCTCTTCCAGTATACCTGCGAAAGGAGAGTTGGAGAAAATAGAGATGTTGAAACTGTGTGTAGAAGTAAAAGGAAAATTGGTACACACAAAATACATAGTTAACAATCAAATATCCAAAAAAATAAATTTTATTTTCCATCTCTAATAATTTAATGTAGATACTGAAAAAAATCAGTGTTAGTTTTGACGTCATGGTTGGTGAAGTGATGGTTGAGCGATTGGCTTTGCTGCACGGGATCGATTGCCGCTCAGAACAAATATTTCAATGGTGTACACTGGTCTATGAAGAGGTATTTCGTATTTGGATGTCTTGTGTATGTGAATTTACATGTTTGCAAACCATGGGGGCATGCCATAATTATGGCGGTAAGTCTTCTCTACGAGGAGTGGCTGGAAAAGCAACACGGCGTCCGTAACTTCCGCATGATGCAGGTACTCACCGGACATGGTAAGTTCGGGAGGTTCCTGCACCGAAGTCGTGCGGAAGAAACGCCCGGGTGTCACCATTGCGTGGACCGCCCGGAGGACACGGTGGAGCATACGGTAGAGGTATGCCCCGCCTGGGCAGAGCACCGCCGGGTATTCGTCGGGGCAATTGGAGACAATCTCTCGCGCCGGGCCTTGGTGCAGGCCATGGTCCGGAGCGAGGAGGCGTGGCAGGCGGTCGCTTCCTTCTACGAAGCAGTAATGCTAGCAAAGGAGGCGGCCGCACGCGCGAGGTAATGGCCATCGCGCCCCAACCGCCTGGATTCCAATCCCGATTTCTGGCCACCGTAGACGCGGGCTTGCGGATTGCGAGCAATGAGTAGCTCGACGTCCGACCGCTCATTAACCATCCGGACCGAGCCCAAGTCGTCGACGGCGCGTATTGTTCCACGCGCGCCTCAAAGAGATGTCAGCAACCGTAGGGGCCCAGTAGAGACGAAGCCTAATGGGGCCATGGGTGAAGCGAAAGAGATCCCCGGAGCCCTGGAACAATGGCAAAAAAGGAACAAGCACTCCTGTTAAAAAACCACTATTTTTAGTCAGTAAAAGTCTGACACACTCTATCGCTCCGCCCAAGAGAATGGGATGTCATTAGATGATTTTCCCACCAAAAAAAAACCATACATGAGTTATTCCTATTTTGGGACAATGTTAGTAAAAAAAAAGAAAAGACTGCCTTCTTTTGGAATCAAGAATTTCTCATGCATATTTTGCCCTTCTTAGTGAATTAACTGTACCGTTTCAATACCGAGTCCCTGTTGGCATAAGTACCAATTATTTTTTATTATGTCTTGTGCGTGGTATTTTATTTCTCTCCTTTCTTTCGCTGCGCAGTTCACCATTACCCACTTAGCAAAATGAAAATCTACCGCACAATAAAACCGTAACTAAACAGAGTTTACTTCGTAACGCTGGCCAGTGCAACATCTAGTTTGTGTCCAATTGTACTAAATTATGAAGTGGTGTGGGTGGCGCTATTTTCGACTTGGGTAGATATGGGCGGCTGCTGGGATGTATTGAATGGGGAGATGTTATCTATGGACAGCAATTTACTATACACAAGGAAAATCCTGAGGTTCTATGTAGGGTTTTGGTCTCTTGAGATGAACGCAGAACGATGCGGTGTGACATGAGAATACTGACATTTGCTTATAGTTATAATAATAATAACCTTGGACCCTGTTCCCGATCTGATACCGGTAGGATACTGATTTTTGTTTTATTTTTTTATCAAAATATTTAAAAACATAATTTTTAAGTAAATAATTAATATTTACTTAAAAATTATGTTTCTATGTGTGAATAAACGGAATAATAATAATATACCACAACTTTCACACAACGCCATCTAGTCCCAAACTAAGCAGAGCTTGTGCTATGAGTACGATTTACTGACATTTCCCTAAGGCGCGCGTGGAACTCGGGATCGGGATCCTGCGGCTGGGGCTCCTCCTTTGAACATATTCGAGGGTCCAGTGCACAATATAAATCTACATAACTAAGTATAGTATATAATTATATTATACACTAGCTTTTGCCAGCGACTTCGTTCGCGTAGAAGTCGAAAATGGTTTTATTAGGTTTTTTGAGATACGAAAATATGAAATATTATTTATTATTTTTTATTATTTATTGTATCTTAAGATAAAATAATATAGTATCTTAGCCGTGTGCAGCGACCCTTAGTGAACTCCACTGCGGGTGACGTAACCTACGACAAACTTATTATTTGCGGTTGGTACAGTAATCGGGTCTAGGGATCGAACCGCAAAATTAAGCTTGTTTTTTATCGTGCATACTTTTTCAGGATAAAAAGTATTCAGTGTAGTGCCCAGGATATTAAAGAATAATTATACCAAGTTTCATCGTAATCGAACCGGTAGTTTTTGCGTGATGCCTGAACAAACAGATAGACAGACAAAAAAAATTTTAATCACATTTTTGGGTTCGGTGTCGATCTAGTAAATCCCCCTGCCATTTATTTTTTTATATATTTTCAATGCACAGAATTTTCACTTCTACAGATTTATTATAAATATAGATAAGTCTAACATCACTACATACTTAGTATAAAAGAAAGTCGCTTCCCTCTGTCTGTCCCTATGTATGCTTAGATTTTTAAAACTACACAACGATTTTTCACATTGCATTGCACCCGTGCGAAGCCGGAGCGGGTCGCTAGTACAATCATAAAAAAAAAAACTAAGCACAAAATCTCACATTCTCGCTTTACAAAAGCCATTCTCATCCATTTCTTCCACTCACAAAGTGAACATCGAAACCCAGCAAATAATAGCTAGGTATGTGGTACGTCTCTCAATTGCTGCGTAATTAGGTCGGCCCATAATTACGGCGCATCCTTCCCGCGCCAGCCCGTCGTAAGAATGAGGGATAGGAAAATGTGGATGACGAGGGGTGTCCATGTATTTGTGTACGTATGTTTATGTTTGTCCGGTATGGTGGTATGGAGGAGGCGTAATTAATTGGTTTCCAAGGTTCTACAACCTATATGTAAGTATGTAAGTTCGTGCGTAATAGAAATTGATTTTGGTGTTTGGTACTGTCAAATATATACTTTCTAGTAGCTTCTATCTGCGGCCTTAACCGCGTTAAAGTTAGGTTTCTATAGACAAACTTTCGACTCCGTTTTATCCTCTTTTGGGTTGAATTTTGAAAAATCCTTTCTTATCCTTCTTATATAGTTTATATATCTACTTAACAGTACTTATCCTGTGGGATTGTTCGAAACAGTTACTGCGACCTTTGTTCCACAAAGGGCAACTAGCAACTGAAGAAACGCAGGTGGGTTTTAGTCGGTAAAGGTTTGACACTCTCTCTTTGAATCGAGTTATTCGATGATATGCCACGTCAAAAAGAAAAATATATCTTTTCATAAACGTGTTCTGATTTACGTATTTAAAAAAATATTCACCTTCTTTATTTCTTATTTGTTGATTTATAAAGATTTATAACCTGTAGGCTGGTTTGTAATTAAATTTGGTATAAGACTTGGGTACCTACTGATAAATGATGAAGGTAAAGAGAACACAATTTTTCCAATGGTGACGGCATTTAATAGCTTAGAAACTATGAATCAAACTTGCTATGACTTATATATTGAGTAACCTACTACGATTCAATTTATCATTTATCCACTCACCATCCCATTAACTATTTATATAAATTAAATAAATAATAAAACATTAAAATCTTAAGAAAATATATTATACTAGCTGACCCGACAAATGTTTTACTATATAAATTATAAATGAAAAATGAGGAGACCCACCCCCCAGGCAGGAAGGTCAAATATAGCCTACGATCTATTTTCAGATCTAACAAACATATACAAAAAAAAAAAACATAAAAATCGGTCAAGCCGTTTCCTAGGAGTTCGATAACGAACACTGTGAAAAAAAAATAATCTCGTGGATTTTTAGTAGTAGAAATTGTAGTAGAAAGATCTAAATATCTATTCCAAAACCCACAAAATCAAATCTTACAGTAACCCACCCGGAGGACACGGTAGAGCACACGGTGGAGGTGTGCCCCGCTTGGGCAGAGCAACGCCGTGTCCTCGTGGGGGCAATTGGCGGCGGCGATCTCTCGCGCCGGGCCTTGGTTCAGGCCATGCTCCGGAGCGAGGAGGAGTGGCAGGCGGTCGCCTCCTTCTGCGAAGCAGTAATGCTAGCTAAGGAGGCGGCCGATCGCGTGAGGCAACGTTCCTTACGCTCCAACCGCCGCCGGGATTCCGATCCCGATTTCCGGCCACCGTAGGCGCGGGCTTGTAGACGGCGAGCAATGGGTGGCTCGCCGTCTGACCGTCCGGTAACCGTCCGGACCGAGCCCAAGTCGTCGACGGCGCGTATTGTTCCACGCGCGCCTCAGGGAGATGTCAGCAAATCGTAGCGGCCCAGCAGGGTCGAAGCCTACTGGGGCCACGGGTAGTGTGAAAGCGAAACCCGGGGCCCTGGGACGAAGGCAACGAAGGAACAGGAGTGGGTTTTTAGTCAGTAAGAGTCTGACACTATCTCGCGCTCCGCCTAAGAGCGGGGATGTCATTAGGATGATTTTCCCACCAAATAAAAAAAAAAAAAAAAAAATCTTACAGTAAAAAGTACGCTTAAACTGAGGCGTGGATATATATACATATACATATATATTATACTAGTGTACCACATAAAACAACGTTTACATAAAATATAAATCATCTACAAATCTATCAAAACAAAATCTCGTTGAGTAAAAATAACCGGTACATAAATTATAAGTGGTAAACTAGCGCCATCTAGGTTAGTTTTCCAGCAACGTTTGGAAAATCCAGCGTGTTCGTTTTCAGTTTTATTTCAGCCTCGCGTGTCTTGTATTTCAGAAAGCAGTTTAGTTTTCCTGGCAGCCGCTTGGTGCCGCTGGAAGGATTTTCTCATATTGTGTCAGTCGTGGCTCTTTGATAAATAGTCAAATGCCTGGGTGTTTTTATGTAAGTTAATTTTGATATACAAAAACATTCTACAACCTAATATTTACTTGCTATCCCCCGCGGTTTCACTTGCGTCCTTGGTTACTACTCCACTCCCATTAGTTCTAGCGTGATGTTAAATAACTTATACATCAATTAGGGCTATCCAAAATTGAAAGAATTTTTCAATTTGAACAAGTAGGTTATAATACTAGATGAAATATTATAACACACAATATATTAATAGGAAACCTTTTTTATAGATATTTGCTTCATATTTTTTCATTTTATCCTCAATAAAAAAAATCCAGGGTTTTGATAATTTTAACGCCCCAGGCACTAGACTAAAAGTTGATTTTCTAGACTTAGCGTGTCGCCTCATCGTGCATTCCGCACACATCGAAGATCAGGAACAATTTGCCTGCTGCGGTCTTCCCGTCCGATTATAATGTAGGTATCTTCAAGGCTAGAGTGAATAGGCTCTTAATAAACTAGTGCACTTCACCATCAACGATTTCATCACTGCTTACCATCAGGTAGGATCGCATTCAAGCACAATTTTATATTGTTTAAAAAAACGCCGTCCGACCTTCCGGTAACCGTCCGGACCGAGCCCATTTCGTCGACGGCGCGTACTGTTCCACGTGTGCCTCAAGAAGATCTCAGGGGCCCAGCATGGTCGAAGCCTACTGGGGCCAACGGTCTGATTCTGAAAGGAAGACTCGGCCCTGGTACGTAAGGCAACGAAGAAACAGGATTGGGTTTTGAGTCAGTAAAAGTCTGGAACTATCTCCCGCTTCGCCCAAGAGCGGGGGATGTCATAAGATGATATTCCCAACGAAAAGAAAAAAATAGTAATGGACTCGACTTACGATCTGTACGTCTTGGGTTCAAAACCAGGCAGGCGTCTATATTTTTCTATTTTTCTGTCTTTGTGTATCTTTGTATATATTTATTATATTTCTATCTTTGTGTATATGTAACTTATTTTATCATCAATAATCTCTGAACGGAAGAAAAACATAGTAAGGAAACCGGCATGTCCTAGAGCCAAAATTTCGAAGACATGTGACATCGACCAACCAACACTGGCCCCGATTTCGAGTGTCTTTCTAGATTAGGTTTGTTTTTGCCCGGGCTTACCCCGTTAATAAGGGCACGTACTAGATGAAAGATGAAGCGAAACGCTTAGTCGTAGTTGAAGTTTCAACAACTTAAGGGTGGGTACTCGCCGTACGTCGGGTTGTCCGATGGTAGAAACACACATGGATGGTGGCACATTCATTGTGCATACAGCTAAGGAGTGGAATTCCTTGCCGGAATCTGTGTTCCCTGATGGCTACAACCCGGGAATCTTTAAGCCAAGAGTGAATAGGTTACTTCTAGGTAAGCGCGTTCCATCGTCGACTGCATCGTCGCTTTCCATTAGGTGAGATAGCGGTCAAGCGCGAAACTATCAAGATTAAAAAAAAAAAACAAAGGAGATGGCGGAATCAAGTCATGCAATTCCCGCACACACTCTCCAAAATGCAACCTGTAAAATACCCTGCGCCTGTGCTCGAGGCTTTGTAGATTGGGCTTAACCATATCTGGATCCCCAATTAGCCTCTTCGCACGCCTTTCCACTGAGTCCAAAGCTTCTACTTTCATGCAAACGAAGCGAATGGTAGAAGCTAGCAAGTAATACTCTTCGAGTTGAAAAGGAAAAACGCGTATCCTGGTCAAAAGGAACTCGACAATCCCACCAACGAACTGAGATTTACTCTGACCTTTAACCGTTTTCCTGAACAGTATAAAAACTATTATTATCCACTCGTGCTGATTGACAACAAATTGTGTCACGTGCTGCGGCTGATGAGTGGGAGACTTCCTATTTAGCCACAATATGGCCACGATCGAAGTTAGGAATCATAGAATACTGAAGAAGATACGATACAAAGACGATGGGTGAAAGTGTTAGGAAGATTGGTTGTTCATATTTTCTTTTTTAGGGTTTCGTACCTCAAAAAGAAAAAACGGAATCCTTATAGGATCACTTTGTTGTCCGTCTGTCTGTGTCTGAATCCTCAGTACGCGAGTAAGATTCGCACTTGCTCAGTTTTTTTTTTTTATTAATGATAGGACCCCGTTTGACCAATATTGATGATATTTGGTAAGCGATGATGTGGCCGACTGTGGAGCACGCTTGCCTAGAAGTAACCTATTCACACTTGTTTGTAGCTATCAGTAAATATAGACTCCGGCAGGGAATTCTACTCCTTAGCTGTACGTACAGTAAATGTTGTCCCGAAACGTTTTGTACCTTTGGTGGGGGTCTCCAACATGTACCGGTGGCACAACGCCGAGAGTGTAGTGATCCAATGATGACAACCGATCAGTACCGACAATAAAGCGTGATGAAGGCGTACTTTGTCCAATCTATCAAATTAGGAAAAAACACCGGCCAAGTGCGAGTCGGACTCGCGCACGAAGGGTTCCGTACCATTATCTATAAAAACGGCAAAATATCATGTCTTTTGTATGGGACCACCACTTAAACATTTATTTTATTCTGTTTTTACTTTTTGTTGTTATAGCGACAAAATAAGGCAAAATAAATACATCATCTGTGAAAATTTCAACTGTCTAACTATCACGGTTCGTGAGATACAGCCTAGTGACTAGGGAATACAATCCCATAAATGCAGGATCCCGCAACTTTTCTGCGGGATCAGAAATGCGGAATCCCGCACGTTTGCAGGATTGAAGTTCTGTATACCAAAATTGGATTCCAACGACCTGTCGCCGTTTTGATTATCTATTTAATAAAAAAATCCAGCCAGCCCAACCCAGCTCATCCTCACTAAAAAGTGATAATAATAATAATATTCCACAACTATCACACAACGCCGTCTAGTCCCAAGCTAAGCAGAGCTTGTGTTATGAGTACTAGACAACTGATAAACATACTTATATATTTCTAAATACATACATATTATAGATAAATTACACCCAGACACAGAACAAATGATTGTGCTCACCACACAAACATTTGTCCTGGGTGGGAATCGAACCCACGACCTTCGGCATAGCAGTCATGGCCACTAACCACTAGACCAACAGGCCAATGATGAAACAACTGTACATGGAACTCATGACATTTTGGAAAGAATGTGTGTGGAAAATAATTATTTTGTTTTTAATTTTATGTTACAGCAAAATAATTTTTGAATTTCTATTTCATATTGTTGTGTGTCCTGTATCGCAACTAAGACGGAACGTAATCAATGTCAGTTTAAGTACTTTATGACCAGGGATTCCCCACAGCACATGAATTTACTTTCATAGATGGAGGTCCATTAAATATCTGAATAGATTGTTCTATAAAAGAAATGAGCATTATTTATATGAAAATCGTAATTTTTTCATCACGTAATTTTTTTTTTCTTTTTCGAAAATCTTCGAAACTTAATATGGGATTCAAACTATTTACATAGGTAGGAAAAATTTATAAGAAATATTCGGTGTGCAAGTCTGAGTCGCACTTGATCGATTTTTATGTTTATTACTATAATGGGTAATAAAAACAAAAAAGAAATTAAAAATCCCAATCCGCAAATCCGTCGGGATCCGCGGCATTGGATTCTCTACTGGTCACAGATGGATAGACGGCGGAGTCTTAGTAATAGGGTCCGGTTTTACCCATTGGGAACGGAACCCTAAAAAATTAGAATATTATTTTCCAATTTTAAAAAAAGTTGAAGATACAAGTTCGAACAAAAAGAAAAAAAAAAATCTCCACAGATAAAGGGATGTAAGAAATTACATTGAAAGCAGAGCTATTTTATCAGAGACGTAAAAACATTTTTATATGTAACGTAGTTACTAGCTGATGATGTTTTTATCGTCATACATCTCGAACTACAAAGTGTATGGCTTGAATTGAAAGGAATATGAATACTAAAAGGCCCTGTCACTTTGGCAAGAAATATGCCAGTCGCGGAAATGTTGGCCGTTCCGCCTAGTTACGGAGAGAAAGCAAAGCTTACTGCCAAGTTATACCACTCAAAGAAGCAAGTCGAAATGTAAATGAATTGGCTTTGGCTAAATCCTCCATACAATTCAGTAAACACCACTTAGGAATTCGGAGAAGAGGTGAAAATCTGTGATTGTAAATGAGAGCGTTTGCTATCGATGCTAATAGTCGAATGATAAACTTATAGCGACACTATACATATAGGAAATAAAATGCCAAATTACTGCGTCGTGGTATGTCAGTGACAGACAGTTTTCTCCGCGTAACAATAGCCCAATATTAACTAAGGGCCGACGCTGCGTTAAGCGTACGCCCGGACCGCGATGGGTAACTGTCGCGTGACGTCGAGCGTGTGTCGTGTGCGGCGGTCTCCGTCACGGAAACCGGATTATGACCTACACAGTTTCACTAGTTCAACTTTAACGGTGTGCATGTAGTCGTATCAATGAAGAACTTTAATGTAACGGAACAAAACAAGCGCGGGGCGTGACTCCCCGCGACGGGTGCCTGTATGGCGTAACACGACGGAGCACTTTTCATTATGATAGAACTTACCGTTTTGCCGAAAATCATGAAAAAACTCGTTTTTGTGACCGAGTATTTTTTTTTCCAGGTGTCGAATCGATGAGGACTTTTTAGATTTCATTTATTATGATGCTTTGAACAATCCTACCAATTTTTAGCTGGGTGCAAATTTTTGTAACCTTGGATGTCTAAATTGACCGGACTATTCATTGGAATGACTTTTTTTCCCTTCCTATTACTGTCCCAATACTCGACAAAAAGCCTGAGATCAAGTCCTTTTAAACATTATTTTCGCGTTCCGTCTCAATCCAGTTTCGAATGATTTACAACAACAATTAAAACTTAAAGACAAACTGAGCCCACGTATGCTTATGCTACGCATTGTGACATGCAGACTTCAATTTGCTTGAAAACAGATAACTTAGAAACATTGGTATACGCAACGAGTCACACGCATCCCAGGCAAGTCGTCTGTTTTCAAGCAAATTCAAGGGCCAAGATGTCATAATGCGCAGCATACGTGAGCTCAGATTTTATTTGGCTTTAGACCGGTTAAATTTCCTCTTTATTTATTTATTATTTCCATTTATGACATTATCTAAAATTTATATTTCATTATTTTACACAAATGTATATGCACACAATACCGTTCCGATGTCTTTTTGTCGACACCATCACAACCAGCGCTGTGGACTCGTCGCACTATGAGTGTGGTCACGGCATTACGCTGAGCGTTCGGCCGTTTTTCGCGGACGTAGCGTATATATTCCATAAATAGTGTTAATAATTTGTAAGTTAGTCCTAAAATTGCATAATTTCCCGCAAATAGTAATAGTTTCCAGTGTAGTGCTACCTTGTTATAAATAGAATACCACAAGTCAGTCTTGATATCTTATCTCTGCCTACTCTTTGTCCGCAATCAGCATCAACAACTCGATTACATCACGAAGAGGGGCTCGTCCGTCGTCTATTCTTAGGCCTGGAGACATCCAGCGTAATTGGTCCAATGTAAGCCACTGGGCTATTTCCATTGCGCAATCTTATGCCTACATAATCATAACTGTTGATTTACTTATTAGTACTAAGGGCATACGGGTCGGCAGCGGAGGTAGAAATACTTAAATAGGAAATACCTATGTGAATGTAGCTTTTGCGAGCGTCTTCACTAAAAAACAGAGACGTAAGGCCCCTCGCCCACGACGACGACGACTTTTCGTAAGCGTCGCAACTAACGCGCGTTAGTCGCATATGCAAGTGCTATAAAAAAAATGCCAACGCACTACTAACACGCTACAGCATCGCGACTGTATCGATGCGAACACGCCACAGCATCGCTACAAAAAGTCACCGTGGGCGAGGGGCCTTAGGTATTGTGCCACGCCCACTGATATAATATAGTGGACATCCTACCCATACGCTCGAAACTTTTTGGTAACACATTCATGGCACGCACAGCTGAGGAATGGGAATCTCTACTGGAATTGGGTTTTCTGATAGCTACAAACTAGAAGTCTTGAAGTCAAGAATGAATAAGTTATTTATAAGAAAGCGTGCTCCATCATCGACCACATCGTCGCTTACCATCAGGTGAGACAGTATTAAGATGTAAGGTGTGAGCGGGAGGGTATGTCAGACTTTTACTGACAACACCCAACTAGGTATGTTCCTTCAATTCCCTTTTGCGGTCTAGGAAAGTCAAGATGTAATTTAATAATTTATCTATATATGTATGTATTTAGAAATATATAAGTATGTTTATCAGTTGTCTAGTACCCATAACACAAGCTCTGCTAAGCTTGGGATTAGACGGCGTTGTGTGATAATTGTGGAATATTATGTTTATTGTGTTATTCCATGGAGAAAAGTTAGGTTAAAGTTTGTACAAAACTGATGGAACTGACGAAGCACAATTAAATATGCGCTAGTGGACACCTAACTTTACAGCTGATTTCTGGGATTCTGAGATTGAGATGTGAAGACATCTCAATCCCAGATTCACATGCGTGCTTTAAAAATAAACTTATATTTTTATATCGCTCTAATA
Organism: Mythimna vitellina; assembly: GCA_949316375.1. Lineage (NCBI taxonomy): Eukaryota > Metazoa > Arthropoda > Insecta > Lepidoptera > Noctuidae > Mythimna > Mythimna vitellina. The sequence continues at coordinate 1,928,378 of OX438688.1, forward strand.
AACATTGAATATATATCTGAACTTTCAAAGTTATTTTTACTGTTCTCGGGTCTAAAGATGACGTTAAAGTAGGAATACATGTCGAGAATTCTTTTTGTGTTTATTTTTTTACATGTAGGTCAGCCCATTTGGATTGAAGCTCTTAATATTTTGTTTATAAATTGCTAGGTATGTTTCTATTTTTATTTTTGTAGGAATCACTTTTACGAGTATTATGAACATGGATACATTCGTTGTAGACTATTTATTAGACTGTCATTTCGATGACAGAATAGATAAAGGAATTAAAACTACAGTGGGGTTACCATGACGTTCACAGTAAGATTGCTTCATTCTTATTTCAGTGTGGGTAAGAGACAGAGCTATACAGGTTGTCTAGCGCCATCTCTTACCCACACTGGAAATAAGAATGAAACAATCTTACTTTGAACGTCATGGTACAGGTCCAGAAAGAAAGCAGAAAGAGCGATAGGTACATTTGCTAGAAAAACATACATACTGCGTCGTTCAAATAAATTGGGATAACAAACTTATCGGAAGAGGCTGACAATGATGAATCGCGAGATAGACCCGAATAAGCACATAAATGTTCTGTTTACACAGCATATAAGACCACCACTTTCAATTGCGCCCGCGCATCCAATAGAATAATTGCAGACGACAAGTGATTCAGTTATTTTTAGCTTCGCCTCGTCGTGTCGTTCGAGTTGTAAAATAAAAATACTTTTATAATGCGATTGTGTGAGAGTTATTTGGTGTTTTTAGAGACTGTTTGGTTTACCAAAGATAATTACGTGTCACAGTTTTGGCTGATTGATGAAGAACATCATGTATTAGGATTGATGGTTAATGGATTAGAAACGTTATTATTTCAATGTCTGTAGCTTTGATAGGTGTTTAAGGTGTCTAGACTTCGAGTGATGACGTCATTTTTGATAGAGTTTTGTTTTAATGTTATTTTAATTGGTTTTCTACTTTTTCTTATATTGTTATGTTCACTCTATGTCTGTTTGTTTTCCAGATCAACTTATTTTAGTTTAGCTCTTGTTGTTGCATGATTTTGTATTTCATCATTCAAATTATTATCTTGGCAACAGCTTGCAGGTGTTGGGTTGGTTACTTTCCTTTGTTTTTTCACTTTCTGTTTACTCTACAGTACCATTTCAATATTATTGTTTTCATATTGATGCATTCGTCAGTTTCCTCTTTAAAATATTTATTGTAGGTATTTGATCTTGGTCAAGTTATTTATTACTATTTTCTTCTTGATTTGTATCAACGATAATATTTCTTACGGATAGTTCAAAAGAGTTACCGGGAAACTGAAGGAACACAGTTGTGTTCTAGTCAGTAAAAGTCTGACACTCCTCACTTCACCCAGAGTGGGGAGAAGGAAGTTATTAGATTTTCCAATCCAAAAAAACCGGTCAAGTGCAAGTCGGACTCGCGCACTGAGGTTTCCGTACAAACTTACCAACGAAAACAATTCCCGAATTGAGTTATGAAGACTTTTCCAAATCGCAAGAAAAGTTTTGTGACGTATCTACAAATTTTCAGTTTTCAGATTTTTTCCTATATTTGTGCTATGAGACTTTGTTTCATGCCAAATTTCAGGATTCTAGGTCAACGGGAAGTACCCTATGAATTTTGATTCTCTTGAGAGTGACAAAATACACGTTTTTTGCAACATAAACGGCCGTATCTTTTTTTCGTTAACTCAGAAGTTTGATTTTTTACAGCTTCAAGGAACCGCAGACCTAAGTATATAGTTTTAGTTTCAACTCGATACCTTCACGCGTTCCCGAGATAAAGGGTCTTGACAGACAGACTGACAACAAAGTGATCCTATAAGGGTCCGTTTTTCCTTTTGAAGTACGGAACCCTAAAAAACTACTTACTGATATAATTATAAATGTACTAAGATGTAGTCGTTGAAAAGTTTGTGGTTTCCATCCATCACTTTATGTCACAAGGAAGCTTTTGTCATTAGCTAATTATGTAACAACAATACACAATTTGTCTTTGTCAACATATTTAAAAATATTATATAACACTATCGAACAACTTTTCCAACGCTTTAGCGTTACTCGTTTTTTGTGGTGTACAATAAGGAACAATAATAGAGTACTTGCCTTTTTTGTTATTATTGTCAATAAATCAACACAGCAATGAATCAATCAATTAATCAAAGCAATTAATCATCAATAGTGACCTGGCACTTTGCCTAGTGCTTCAGGTCAGGTAAAACGTCAGAAGATAGTACACGGTTCCAAATTGGTCGTTTCTTATAGAGAAGAACCGGCAAGAAACTCCATGGTAACTCTTTTAAAAAAAATAATTGTTCTTCTTAAAATATTTCCATATTACGCAGTATTAGTAGATATCATGTAAGGACAGTGTAGACCAGTCGATATTGTACTCAAAAGTACAAGAAAAATTAAACAATTTAAAAAAAATATTTACCATGAAATAATAAATATTTTAATTTATTATTTACATCAAATAGTTAATTTAAGAATTACCGCTTAAAAGAATTTAGCCAAAAGCATTAAAGAACAAAGAAGAAAGAAAGTAAAAGTCCTGAGCCGCAACTACTTGCGACTATTTTATAGCACATTGGGTCGTAACCTTGACCTAAATTTAGGTTGGGCCTTATGAGGTTAAGCTACTCGTGAACAGGTGAAGATTCGAATGCCTGAGGGAGGACGACGGTGTCGAGGTTAACCATGGCGAAGGTGGTGTGATGATCTGATCATGTTTGCGGGGTAAACTTGGCCAGAAATCGCTCTAGACAGATTTAAAAAGGGAAGGACTTTGCACTATTACTATTGGACTAGCTATGGAACACAGTGCCTAAAGGCTAATAAAAACAAAATAAAATATTGGAATTAATTACTAAGACGAGTTGTAGGTCGCGAGTTCAAACCCAGCCAGGCGTATTACTTTGTGTAATTTATTTCATCACCACTGCTCTCAAAACGGTGAAGGAAAACATCGTGAGGAAACCGGCATGTCCTAGAACCAAAAATTCGAAGACATGTGACATTCACCAACACGCACCGGGCCCGCGTGGTGGATTACGGTCCATTCCCTCTCCTAGAGAGGAGGCCTGAGTCCCAGCAGTGGGAACATTATAAGGCCGACTATGCTATGCTATGCTACTAAGATTATACTAACAATATTTACTGCGAGTGATCGAATTACTATTAGGAAAATCAACCGATATTTTCCGCTTTTGCTCCTCGCAAAAAATCCAGCACATCACACATCTATAATTACCGGTACGTCACCTCACATCAAAGACTGTATCTCACATGAAATGATTCAGTAAACTCGGCAGGTTCCGAAACTAATTTGTGGTTAGCTCCAGGACTCATAAATCGCTAACATAAACATTTTACATAACGAACACCTTTCGATTTGTGAAATACTAGCTTATACCACGGCCTCACCCGTGTATACTGTCATGTGTAGCCCATATGTAGCCAGGCTTAGTGAGTTAAAAAAATTGGGTACTCAACTCAATTTTATTTTAATGTTTTTAAAAAAGTAACTTTTCCCAAAATCGCAAATGAAATGAAAAACGTTTTCAATTCGTACAATATTATTCGAGTTAGAAACCTTTCAAATCTGGTGGAAGGGAAAACTGTCAAATAAATATTTGTCAATAATGTACGTACTGAAATATGACGTCACCGCCATTAGGTTACGTGTACTCAAAAGAGATAGCGAGATATTCCCACCACTCTTCCTCGAATCAATATTTGGAATGCTAATTGCTGCTTTATTTAATAACCAAATATTATATGTAATAATAGTACAATATTTTATCATCATCAAAGATGATGATGATAAAATATTGTACTTTTATTTTTATTTTTATTGTGGGATCTTTTTTATTATTATTTGTATTGTGGGATCTCCTAGAGAGAGGAAGCCTGAGTCCCTGCAGTGGGAACATTAATAAGGCTGATTATGCTTATGGTTAATATTGTACAAAAATAAGCACAGACAAATACCCAATTATACCCGATTTCCGAAACCGTTCAACTATCGTAAAGTAAATATCGGTAAAACGGGGTAAATAGAAACGCAGGGGTGAATAGAAACAAAACTTTGCTTTGGTTTTTCACTTTGATACCATATTATCGGCTTCTAATAAAGCATCGACTTTTTAGAATAACAATTCATTAATAAATTGATTTAGTTAAATGCTGAAAAAAATAATAAAATATAGTGAAAATACCCTCTGAAGTTTTGTTTCTATTCACCCCTGAGTTTCTATTCACCCCATTTTACGGTCGTAAGTATCCAGACAATAAACATCCAGACATACGTACGTACAGACGTCCATGTCTATAATATTATTAGGATAAACATTTTACACATCGAAAGCTCGTAAAATGTTTTACAGCGACGCTTTAGCGTAAATTTATATTAAATTAATTATAAAAATAAAACAGCTTCGTTATTTTCTGTCCATTTCATCTCATGGAAATTTGGATTATGTCATTTGTGTCCAGGAAGAGTTACGAGCAGTTTTTCTTTGAGGAAATTGTCGCTTGAGCAAGGAAGCTTTTTTTTTTAGGTGGGAAATCATCAAGTGGCTTTTCCCCCTTTATGGTGGAGCGTGAAGGCGTGTCAGACTTTTACTGACTAAAACCCACCAGTCTTTGCATTGCCCTTTCCGTTCTAGGGTCATACTGTACCCATAGATTTAAGTTTGTGTATAAATTATATCACTATTTTGGTGTACAATAAATTTTATTCTATTCTTTCCTAATCTCTAGTATTTTCAGTTTTTCATGTAAGGTAGAATTATTTTATTTTTTTCTAAAATATGTAAATGGAAGATATTGCAGAACGATATTGTTTGACGGCATGATTGGTGAAGTGGTTGAGGGTATGGCTGCTACACTGCGTGTCGCGTGTTCGATTCTCGTTCGGCTCAAATATTTGTATGGCTTACAGATACTAATTGTTCTGAGTCTGGGTTTCTTGTGTACGTGAATTTACATGCTTGTGAACCATAGACTTATACCTATGTTGTGAACGTATCCACGATACAGGAGTAGTACCTAGTGTGTGACAAATTTTATTTTTTATTGGCAGTCATGGAGGGTGACTCACCCTGAGACAACTGTTAATAAACAAAATAGATAATTAGTTAAAGAAGAAATATTTCACCGATCCCAAATAAATGGAGACGAGGGCAAGATTCACTAATTATATAAATTGATTAATCCGTTTTAGTTTTCAGCTACTAGTACTTTTTCAAACTATACTTTTAAATCACACTAATATTACAAAAGTACGAACGCCCGCCCGCCCTTAGTACACTTTGTTTTTAGTTTTTACCCAACTGCAAGAAGGGTATCTTTAAGTCAAGAGTGAATAGGTTACTTCTAGGTAAGCGCGTTCCATCGTTGACCGCATCGTCGCTTTCCATCAGGTGAGATAGCGGTCAAGCGCGAACCTATCAAGAATTAAAAAAAAATATGTTTATCCTGTCTACATTATGATGTGTACAATAAAGTTAATAATAAAAGTCGAAAGTTTATGAGTGTGTGTATAGCATGTGATAGTCGGCCTTATAATGTTCCCACTGTTGGGACTCAGGCCTCCTCTCTAGGAGAGGGAATGGGCCATAATCCATCACGCGGGTCCAGTGCGAGTTGGTGAATGTCACATGTCTTCGAATTTTTGGTTCTAGGACATGCCGGTTTCCTCACGATGTTTTCCTTCACCGTTTTGATAGCAGTGGTGATCAAATAAGTTACACAAAGTAACTATTGACCTACAACTCCTTCGTTACCACTCGGCCACCACAGCTCAGTGTGAAAGTGTGTGTATGTATGTTACTTCTTCACACTCGAACGGCTGAACGGATTTGGATGAAATATCACACGGGTAGACCACGTCGACGGAATAGCACATTGGATATTTTTTATCCCCGAAGTATGTGCCCTTGACACGATTTACTACTTTCCCACGGACAAAGCCGCGGGCAAGCAACTATATAGTTTTCTCAATAAAACCAGGAAAATTAAAACAAAAAAGAAAAGCTAAATACATGTTAGTTACGTGCACTAAAACAAGAGTATCGTCCCTGAACCAGTAACGTGCGTACGCGCATTATAAACAAACTCTGACCGTTTGTTTGTTTTTATAACGAACGTATGTAACTCGTACTAAAATATATTATATCAGAGTTCACTCAGACGCTTTCTTCTCGTCTGATTCTCGTGCTTCACTCAATGTTAGATTAGAAATATCTAAAGTGAGAAAAATGTGCTCATCGAGTTGTTCAAGACATTAGTAAACACGTATAACACGATTGGAACAATAATTGGCCTGCGGTCATCCCTTCCGATTGTAAATTAGGTGTCTTTAAGGCTAGAGTGAATAGGCTTTTAATAAACTAGTGCGATTCACCATCAACGATTACATCAGGTGGGGTAACAATCAAACACTAGTATAATTATATCAATAATAAAAAGGGGTAGTTCTCAAAGGTCCACGAGTCTTTTGTTCTCGAAAAATGAAATTTCGAACATCATAATTTTAAAATATTCTATCTTTTATATACCTATATGAAAATAAATAGCTGAAATAAAAATGTATAGAATCTTTAGTCTCGCTAAAACTCGAGAACGGCTGGACTGATTTGGCCAATTTTGTCTTGAAATATTCGTGGTAGTCCAGGGAGGGTTTAAACGGTGAGAAAATATGGACAAAATTCACGAAAAAAATTCTAATACAACGCCATCTCTCGTACTTACAGGAGAACCAAGGTCGCCGACATTACCCAGAATCGCCAAACTTAAGTGGCAGTGGGCAGGGCACATTGCTTGTAGAACTGATAGTCAATGGGGCCAAAAGGTTCTAGAGTGGCGAACACACAACGGAAAACACAGCGTTGGAAGGCCTCCCACAAGGTGGACCGATGAACTGATGAGAGTCGCGGGAATGCGGTGGATGCGAGACGCACAGTACCGTTCGTGGTGACGACACTTGGGGGAGGCCTATGTCCAAAAATGGACGTCTTTCGGCTGAAATGATGATGATGATGAGTACTTATGAAACGGTAAACATTACATGCATGTCTCCAAATAGGTGAATAGTCATAATCATGAAAAAAATATTTTTTATAACAATTACAGTAAATAATTTTAATCTTACACTAAAATAGACTTTGCAATAGAAATCATAGATTCAGAATTATTACAGTAAATCTAAATAATCGTAGTTAGTCACTATTTCTTTTTCCTAAGGCTTACAAACTGATTAAGACAGACAAGAAATAGTTTTTACTGACTGTACTTTGGACAAATCTCGTGGAACCGTTGGGTTGATGTAGGAACATTTTAAACAAGTTTTTTTTTTTTCATGGACTCGATAGAAAATGGAGAAAAATAGAATCATGGATTTCTGGGAACAAACCTTAAAAAGGTAGTTGACCCTTCAAGCGACCAGTGGGCAGGGCTTTTTTTTGGCCAACGAATCAGTATTTTTGGCCCTTCAAGGTGGCAATGCTGCCAGCGTTCTGGGCTGATGAGGATGAATTTTTTGATGCCCAGTTAATTTTTATTTTGTTTTATACGGGTTTGTTTGTAGGTTTTTTATAAGTTTAGTTGTTTGTAAGTAAATAATAAGTAATTGGATGGACGAAGTGGGAGAGGGAGGCCAAAGAAAAGATGGATGGATTGTGTGAGAAGTGATATGAAAGAAAGGGGAGTTAGTGATAGCGTGACGAGTGACAGGACAGAATGGAAGAAAAGAACGTGTTGCGCCGACTCCAAATAAAACGGGACAAGGGCGGCAAGATGATGAGTTGTTTTTAAGTAAGTATAGTTTAATTAGTTAAGTATTTGTACGTTGAGACCTTTCTCATGAAACAAGATTCAACGTATAATACACATGCGTAGAGAAAAGTCGAGAATCTCAAAGATTTGTTACACCGTATGAAGGTGGGACAAAGGGAAAATTGAATTATTGCTTCACACTGGTTTTATTGCTAACCACCATCATTTGTATGTCTTCATATTGTCCGTTCATCTATACTTACTTATAATATTACTAGCTTCTGCCAGCCGCTTCGCCCGCGTAAAAGTCGGTTTCTCCATACAAACTTCCAACCTCCGTTTTACCCTCTTAGGGTTGGAGTTTCGTAAAAATCCGTTATTAGCGGATGTCTACACCCTATAAGGAACTTACCTGCCAAATTTTAAATTTTTAGGTGTTATATTTTCTGAGATTTCGTGATTAATCAGTGAGTGGTATTTCGCTTTTATATAGTGTAGAAAAATAATTCGGGCCCTGGAGGGACACTACCTTAAATTCTTAAATTGGCTCATTTTACTTAAAGGAGACATTCCTTTATTTTTAAAAAGAAACCAAACTGCATTTAGAGATATTCTAAAACTCGCTTGCCTCGCCCGGGACTCGAACCAACTAAATTTAAAAAGAAACAAACAATCGCTATTTTATTATACTAATCGACAGGATTTATTATTCAGGATAAAATTTCTCTAACAAACATTTACTTTTACTCTAGTATGTCGTACAAGATATCCATGAAGAATACCTATTTAGTGCCTCCAGGGCCCGACTTATTTTTCCACACTGTATATAGATAAAGAGGTAAAGTTTGTTTTTTTGTTTGTAGGAGGTAATTTCTGAAAGCACTGGACCGTTTACTAGAATTTTATCGCCGATAGAAAGCTGCTTTATTCCCGAGTGAGATGGGCTATATTTTATGTATGCGAGCGAATATGCGGGTAAAAGCAAGTCGCCAATAAATACAATGGTTTTAATGCATGACAACGCCAAGTTTTGTTTATTTGTTTGACTCGTTAAGCCGGAATGCCAACTGTCTAATGGATTCAACATTTATTTTATAACTCTCCCGTTAATGATATTGTTTGTTTTCTTATTTCTTACTTCAGCTTTAAATTTTCTGCGTCGAAGGAATGAAACAATTTTCCTGCTGCGGTCTTCCCGTCCGATTATTATTTAGATGTCTTCAAGGCTAATATTGGTGTAACCAAAACAAACCAATGATCAGTAAATGTGTGTCAACAGAGTTGTAAACAAAACACTACTTCAATGTCTACTTCAGTAGTAATAGTGTATTTGATCGCAACGCAATACGCCGAATAGGGCTGATAAAATGAGAAAGATTATTTTTAGTGTCGGAAATCATCAAATAATATATCCAGCTCTAGATGGAGCGAGAGGGAAGGTCAGACTTTTACTGACTAAAACCCACCTGTGTTCCTTTGGAGTGTTTTTAATATCGTGCGATTTTTTTCACACAAATATCGTGCGGGTTTGCCCCGCATGCAGAAAATTATAAAATGCAAAGTAACGCGTCCCGCGTGCGTATTCCACGCAATACAAGTAGTATGAAATGGGCATTTGCGGGGGTTACGCATGCGGAGCAATCCAGATATTAAAAACACTTTCAGTAGTGTGACGTCACAACATGGCAATCGATCCTATTCTCATTTGGAACGCATTGTAATTCTTTCGAACAATCACACAGCACGATACGAAAAGGCAAAGATTTTTTTTTGAAAAGTCATCTCTGCTGGACCTAATTTAATTATGAAGCAGAAAGCAAGTATTACGTTTTTGCCAAACACAAAACTGATATGCCACGTCGCATCGTAAATACGAGTAACTGCGAGCTCACACGACGTATCGCAAGACCTAGATATCATCATCGTCATCATCATTTCAGCCGAAAGACTGAAATAATGAATGCGCCACTGTTGGACATGAGCCTCCCACAAATATCGCCACAATGACTGGTCCTGTGCGTACAAGAGCCAAGGTTACGGACATAGCCCGAAGAATCGCCAAACTTAAGTGGCAGTGGGCAGAACACATTGCTCGCAGAACAGATGGTTGATGGGGACGAAAGGTTCTGGAATGGCGACCACAAGGTGGACTGATGACCTGGTGAGGGTCGCGGGAATCCGATGGATGCGAGACCTTGATATAGAAGACCTTAATCCCACCAAAAACATACCTAAATGTGTTAGTGTACCAAGTTGTCAAAGGCCTCGCTTATAAAATAAGTGAAATCTAACTATATAGCATAGCGTAGTCGGCCTTATAATGTTTACACTGTTGGGACTCAGGCCTCTCTAGGAGAGGGAATGGGCCATAATCTACCACGCGGGCCCAGTGCGGGTTGGTGAATGTCACGTCTTCGAATTTTTGGTTCTTGGACATGCCGGTTTCTCGATGTTTTCCTTCACCGTTTTGAGAGCAGTGGTGATGAAATAAATTACACAAAGTAATGCGCCTGGTTGATTTTGAACCCGCGACCTACAACTCGTAAGTCGGGGCTGTTACCACTCGGCCACCACTGCTCTCCTAACTATATACACCAAGTGATCTCGAAGTTGATTAAATTATGATTTCTGTCATGCACAAAGTTCGTCAGTTGCTTTCATTGAGTTGTTATCCTCTTCACCGATGTCTTGGTCATTAATTTTATACGATCACCGAGCAAACAGGCGCCTTTATTTGTTGCTTCGAGACGGCGGCGTTTGCAGCGTAGGTAGACCCCAGGCCGGTGACGTAGCGGGTTTGTTATTCATTACAGCCCCCCTAGCCAAATTACGATCGTTTCATTTGCGTCGAACGCCTCGAGTAGGCCACGCCTCCGATTCCTTTGATCTGACGTCATCTCAACGTTCAGTCACGTGGTCAGAACAAAGGAATGGGAGGCGTGGCCTGCTCGAGGCGTTCGACGCAAACGAAACGATCATAACTTGGCTAGGGGGGCAGAAAAGTGCGACTACGCCAGTTTTACCCACCAAACTGAAACGCCTATATCCTTATCCCAAAACGCATGAACTGTCAAGGTTTTTTGATCCTACCACTCAAGAACCCATGGTGTTCGGCTGGTATTCCAAGCATTTTCTCATAAGACATTTGAGAAGTTAGGCACAATTTAGTCGAGTGTCTTTCACTTGTCAAGCTCACAATTAAGTTCTTTTTTCTCTAGTGATATTTCTACTGTACATACAGTTGCCCGTAAGTAGGTTTTGGAAGCCTGATAGGCAGTCTCTCCCAAGAAAGGTAAGGAAAACCATAGGCAGTCCGAAGGGGAACCCTGGGGTCCTGGAACGCAAGGCAAAGTAAAAGTCTGACATACCCTTTCGCTCTGCAAAGGACAACTAAAGGAATATAGATGTGGTTTCACTCTACGGTGGGAGAAGACATTGGATGATTTCCCACCTTAAAAAAAAAAGCTGGTTGGGAAACGGCTTGGAAGATGATGATGACATATTCTAACCAGAAGTCGGAATTCATCATCATCATCATCATTTCAGCCGAAAGACGTCCACTGCTGGACATAGGCCTCCCCCAAGTGTCGTCACAATGAACGGTCCTGTGCGTCTCGCATCCATCGTACTCCCGCAACCGTTACCAGGTCATTGGTCCACCTTGCAGGAGGCCTTCCAACGCGTCGTCTTCCTAAGTCGGAATTAGGTAGAGGTAAACATGTACTTACACCGATTTCATACAGCGAAAAAATAAAGTGGATATGTCTCAAATCCCAAGATTAATTTTAAGCAGAACTTTTTTTATGACACTATCAGTAATATAGCAGAAAAAAATCTTCCTGCATTAATGACGAGGAGGAGGAAGTGTATAAGTTTGTTAAACTTACCTCAGTTGACGTAGAGAGATCTTTTTCAATGAAAAATACTAATAAAAATCGTATGCTAATTACCTTTGTTTTATTTGTCTTATCTATCACTGCGGTTTTTAGCATAGCATAGTCGGCCTAATAATGTTCCCATTGATGGGACTCAGGCCCCCTCTCTAGGAGAGGGAATGGGCCGTAATCCACCACACGGGCCCAGTGCGGGTTGGTGGATGTCACATGTCTTCGAATTTTTGGTTCTAGGACATGCCGGTTTCCTCACGATGTGTCCTTCACCGTTTTGAGAGCAGTGGTGATGAAATAAATTACACTGGGTTTGAACCCGCGACCTACAACTTGTAAGTCGGGGATTTTTCTGAAGATATCCCGGAAAGATCCATATTAATATCAACATTTCGATGCAAGTACCTTAATAACTCTACCTAATTCCGACCCCTGGTTATAACAGCCTCATCAAAATACTCACGGGGCGACGAACTCCAATAAAGAGGCCAAGGGTGCTATCAGCCGTACAAACAAATTCATTCAGTGCCAACCCTAGCAGACACGTGATCTTGTCATCGTTACCCCTCGCTGCCAAATAATGTGGCCAGGCTAGCCCACACATACCTCACGCTAAGTACATAGCAGAAAATCCGGTCTGTACGATGCAGTAGCATAGAAATATAATGTATGTATGTTTTCAGCACGTGTAATAGATTTTTGAATGTTCTAATGTAACCAGTGATCAAAGTAGGTAGATTGATTTTTGGTACTTGTATCTTAAATATACACAGAAGGAATAACATGGATAAGCCATTTTTCCGGAAAGTAATTCTGGTATTTCCGGATTCAATTAAATATTGTTAATGTTGGTAGTGTTACTACTCAATTCAAAATTTAAAGGAAGGTATAATGTTCTGATTGGTCGTTGGGTTGTGCCAAATCGTGACTGTGTACCGTTAAAAAAAAAATGAAGAAATATTATTGTTCATTTTAATACAATTCCTACGTAAATTCATGTTTTTTTTTTAATAAGCAATGAATTCCGGAGGAATTTCCATATTAATATATACGTTTCGAATCAATGACCCCAATTCAATGTACCCACTCCGATCACTGGTAATTACTGTTGTCTACAACTGGAATCTACAAACTTATGCTGCGAAAAAGGTTAAGAGGTGGTGGAGAAGGCTGAGCAAGGGCCGTGCCTCGCTGGGACGCCATGGCGGCGTTGCCAGGTCATAACATCAAAAAATGTATGGTGTCTGCGTGACCCTCCTATTCATTGTCATTTCAATGGTCACCTCCTTTTTAAGCCAATTCAACTTCCGTAAAATCCATTAATTGTTTCTTTGGTGTTAGTAATTTTTAAAATTGCTGAACCTTCACAATTCTCTAATGCTACTTGAAGAAAATAAAGGAGGAACAGACGCTAATAGAACTTCTGTTCTTATACATTCTTAGTACAGCCCAGTCTAGACAAAGATAATGATTTAGCATTTATTTAAGCCCACATAAACGCCACACGGGCGTTTATTGTCTCCCTGAGTCTCGAGACTCTCGATTATATGGCTACAATCGAGACAATAACCATTTAGCTCTCATTTGAAGCTAAAGGGAAAATGCCAATCTGATATAAGAATAAGAAAACTGCAGGATTTTCGAAAGAGTTACCGTGGAACGCAAATGGTAACTAAAGGAACACCGGTGTGTTTTACGGGGTTACCATGACGTTCAAAGTAAGATTGTTTCATTCTTATTTCAGTGTGAGTAAGAGACAGAGCTATACAGGTTGTCTAGCGCTATTTCTTACCCACACTGGAAATAAGAATGAAACAATCTTACTATAAAACGTCATGGTACAGGTTTTTCATGAAAATAAATAAAAGGAACTCCAAAATTCAAAAAAATCAAAATTCAAATATTAATATTTCACATAGGCCTACGTACACTTATAAAACTGCAGAAGCACGGTTCCAAATTGGTCGTTTCCAACGGAGAAGAACCGGCAAGAAACTCCATGGGTACTCTTTAAAAAAAAATGGTTGGTCTTACAATATTTCCATATTTTTTTATTTTTTTTTATTCCATAATACAGTATTAGTAGATATTATGAAAGGACAGTGTAGACCAGTCAATTTTGTAGACAAAAGTACAATAAAAATATTTTAATTTCTTATTCTGTGCTTTACCAATTTCTTATTCTGTGTTTTACCAATTTCTTATTCTGTGCTTTACCAATTTCTTATTTTGTGCCTTTTTCTTATTCTGTGTCTTTACTAAAGAGCAGAATTCACAATTCTTTTTCACCCCAAATTATATTTTACAAGGTGAACCGATGGTCTGAGACCTATGGAGAAGTGTGTCCAGTTGTGGACACCTTTCGGCCGAAATGATGATACCGATATTTTTTTTTCTAAACACTAATCAAACTGGCACATTACGAAAAAAGAATATAGACCCAATAATATTTATGACAAAGAAATCATTTTTCGCCAGCCAGCCGTAACAAACGCGTCTCACCGCGCTACACTTCGCACGTCAAACAAAAATACAACACAATAATAAAATAATAAATGATTATTTTCAGTTATGCTACAATTTGCTAGCGTTATACTGCGGATGTGCGCAGAATTTGGAACGTTAGCGTTTATGAGCCCGGCGATTACTGATTAGTCTCGACACACTGGCAGTCTGGCAGGTGACACGGCACTACTTTACACTTTGATACGCTGAAATTTACTAAATACATAAGGTAGAGAAAGACTACTGGCCTGATGGTCTAGTGGTTACTGGCTGTCTGCTATGCCGGTGGTCCTGAGTTCGATTCCCACACAGGACAAATGTTAGTGTGATGAGCACGATCATTTGTTCTGTGTTTGGGTGTAATTTATCTATAATTTGAATGTATTTAGAAATACGAGTATATAAATATTTTTATCTGTTGTCTAGTACCCAATCATATTGTCATAACACAAGTTTTGTAGCTAGGGACTAGAGAGCGTTGTGTGATAGTTGTAGAATATTATTAAAGAGCTACTACGGCTCTGGAACGCAATGGGCAACTGAAGGTACACAGGTGGATTTTAGTCAGTAAACGTTTGACAAACTCTCTCGCTCCATCCAGAGAAGGAGGAGATATTTAGTGATTTTCAATCGGAGAAATGTTATGCAATGTGTTCATTTAAATTTATATTGTGATATGGTATAATAGTTATTATCTAGAGTTACTTCTGGACCAATTAAAAATAAATATTCACAAAGGCAAACAAGCTATTCTTTAGTAGGATTTGGCTGGGCAAGTATACCCCATGTCAGATGATCTGTGAGCTAAAAGAGCCACTTATTAGAGCCATTTAACGCGAGGTGACATCGTAGCAGACTTAGGCAAAGGTGGAGAGATGATCTTACTGGAGCGACTGGCCCGCAGTGGCTGAGGATAGACGTGTACGGAAAAGGGAAAGGGAGGCTGTCGCCCAACAGTGAGACCTAGTAGGATAACTAAATAAATAATGAATAACTCGAACTAGATCGATAGTTGGCTAGGCTTTCTCTGAGAACTGATAGGCTATTTACCTCTGAAAAATGGGAACATGGGCGGTATGGGAATCAAGACGCAGATAATTCTAGTTTTTAATCAACACAAACCAAGAGAGCAGTGGTGGCCGAATAGTAACGGCCCTGACTTACGAGTTGTAGGTCGCGGGTTCAAACCCAACCGCGCATTACTTTGTGTAATATTTCATCACCACTGCTCTCGAAACGGTGAAGGAAAACATCGTGAGGAAACCGGCATGTCCTAGAACCAAAAATTCGAAGACATGTGATATTCATCAATCCGCAATGGGCCCGCGTGGTGGATTACGGCTCATTCCCTCTCCTAGAGAGACGAGGAGGATGAGTCTCAGCAATGGAAACATTCAAAGGCTGATTATGCTTAAACCACGGGAAAACCTTCAGGTTTAAGCAACATGAAGATACGACTTACTTCTCAAAGAAAGATATCCACATCACGGGTTTATTAGCCTTTTATTTATGGAGTTTTTATTGAGGTGGGAAATCATGCAACGGCTTCTCCCACTCTAGAGTGGAGCGAAAGGGTGTGTCCGTTTTTTCTCTGACTAGAACCTCTCTGTGTTCTTCAGTAGCCTTTTGCTCTCTCTTTCAAAAATTCGATGTGACATACAGTGTTAACAAATTATTTTTATCATTGAATTCCAAATCCAAACAAAACTTTTTTTTTTATCTTGGCCAGTTTTAAACGTTTAAGAAAATAAGAAACGTGCGGCCAGTCACGTTGTCTGGCGAAGAATAGAATAGGTAGGTACAGAAGCTGTCAATCCTCACTTAGTTTATAGTAATACATTCTCACTCACGAGCGCTGATCCCGCTCTGAACAGCTTGTCAAAACGATAGACTGACAGATGGATTTTAAATGATTGTGTTTTGAAAAGTTTTCTAAACGTACCGTGATTTTGTTTGTATTCTTTACCTCGTGGATTTAACAGCGAACCATGCGATGAGACGGAGTGCAGCCTGTTTCAGAAAATCGTAATCGTGCCTACTGTAGTTTCCCTTTATCAAAAGCCATAATTATGTATAAGCAAGGATATATTATGAAACAGCCGTATCGTAATAACGCGCCGTAGTACAAGTTAACGCGCTGGATTGAAAAAAGTAGCTATAATGATTTGGACTGGCCTGTTGGTCTAGTGGTTAGTGGCCCTGACTGCTATACCGGTGGTCGCAGGTTCGATTCCCACCCAGGACAAATGTTTGTGTGACGAGCACGATCATTTGTTCTGTGACTGGGTGTAATTAATCTATAATATGTAAGTATTTAGAATTTAAGTATGTTTATCATTTGTCTAGTACTCATAACACAAGCTCTGCTTAGCTTGCGACTAGACGGCATTGTGTGATAGTTGTGTGAATATTATAATGTAATGCGGCTGCCTCACAAACAGCCAGATTTTAATTCGGCTAAAATAAAGCACACCGCATTGTAAGCACACTTTGCGTTTGTCAAAGCACCTTAGTGATGTTAAATCCAAAATATATACGAGTACATTTTCAATTCGCCGCTTTGAATTTTGTATGTTTTGGTATTTTTTTTTTACCTTGAAGTCTTGTATCATTTTTTTATAAAAATTGTTTCAACTATAGAATTAACGATCACCCACAACTGTCTATTTTTGTCTATTTCAATTAATTATTTCAACAAGTTTCTGCTGACGGCTTTTTCCAAATGAAAATACAAAATCATCCAGAGAGTATATTCTCCTGATCTTGTAATAAAATGTGTCCAATGGGCTATTCCAAACCACTTTTTGTTTTAGGTGAGAAAACATCCAATGACTGCTACTGCTCTAGGGTGGAGCGAGAGGGCGTATCAGACTTTTACTGATTTAAACCACACCTGTATCCTTTAGTTAACCTTTGAATTCCAGGACCACGGCTTCCCTTACAAAAATTCTACGGGCTTCGACCCTACTAGGCCGCTACAGTTTTACTGAAATCTCTTTGACGCGCATATGGAATACTACGTGCCGTCGACGAATTGGGCTCGGTCTTTGCCGGACGGCCGGACGGCAAACTATACCCATTGCTCGTCATCCGCAAGCTGCGCGTATAGTGGACGGGGATCGTCGTATGACTCCCGACGCCCGGGGCGTCTCCTGTGGCAGCAGCTGTGGCGTGAGGATATCCGTTTCATCTTGTTAGTGGCTTTTTCCTTCGCTAGCATTACTTCTTCGCAGAAAGAGGCGGCCGCATCCCATTACATCTCGTTCCGAGCCACAGGCAATGTGCCACAGGCGACGGCCGAGCAGCAAACTATACCCATTGCTCATCATCCGCAAGCCTGCGCCCATGATGACCGGGGATCTCCCTATGACTCCCGAGCCCGGGGTGTCTCCTGTGGCGGCAGCTGGGGCGTGTAGATATACGTTGTATCACGTTTGCGGCTTTTTCCTTCGCTAGCATTACTTCTTCGCGGAAATACCTTACCATACCATTCCCTCTCGTTCTGAGCCAAAGGCCATGGCTCAGAACAAGAGGGAATGCCTGCGCAAGAGGTCGCCGTCGCCGATAGGACACGGTCTATCTGTGTGCCAAATTTCATTTAAATCCGTTCAGCCGTATGAACGTAAAGGTAACATTGTAAACAAACACATATACATACTAATTTTCGTCTTTACAATATTAGTTTGATTTAATTTTCCGTTTCGAAAACATAGCAACAGCGATTGATGAGGGCCAGTCTGTAATGTCTGAAGACATCAATAAAAAGTAAATTAAAACCAACGATAATTTATGAACAGCGTTGGTCCGTCGGATGTTACACTGTTAGCATTGAAGAACGGGACTTCCTCTACGTCAGAGCGAGATTTGTAACAGATTTTTCGTTTTTTTGCAATGTTTTATTGGAAATCTTTAAGTTTATCGCAGGAAAACACTTAATTAAAAAAAACAAGGAAATCGTCTGGATAATTGAAGAAATCTCACTCTTTCCTTGGGGTTGTTTTTGAAAGAGGCACGTGGATAATCATGCTAGCATAGGAGACGGCCGCACTGAGGGAAAGGATTTCCTCACGTCCCTGCCACCGGGATTCTGATCCCGATTTTCAGCCACCGTAGGCGTAGGCTTGTGGATGGCGAGCAATGGGTAACTCCTCGTCCGACTTTCCGGTGTTCGTCCAAACCGAGCCCGAGTCGTCGACGGCGCGTAGTGTTTCACGCGCACCATAAGAAGACGTCAGCTAAACCGAAGGAACCCAGCAGGGCAGAAGCCTACTGGGGCCAAGGGTTCGCTTCTGAAAGGAAAACACGAGGTCCTGGAACGCTAGGCAAAGAAGGAACATAGGAGGGGTTTTATTAGTAACCTATCTGCTTCGAAACGGCTCGAACGATATGGATGAAACTTTGTCTGTATATTTGAATGGATCCCTGGAAGGTTTGAAAATAAAATTGGACCCAATAGGAGGAGCTGCTATCGATTTTTTTATTTTATTTTCTGATGAAAAGCAAGCTTTCGGACAGGCAGACATTTGCCTGTCCGAAAGCTTGCTTTTCATTTGTTGTCATGACCACTATATAGTAAATATTTAAAATCTTAATTACTGGTGGTTCTTGAGGTCAATTCTGGTAATGAACTTGACAAACTGTACTCTTTCAGGTAAAAGGCATATAAAAAGCGAGCGAGTCAGGACTGGGGATTAGTACGGACTAAGCCAAAATTATGATGTTTTGAATAAGTTTTGCGATAAAAAACAAAAAATACTTTCTTTTGATATTTATTTATTTATTATAAATAAATATAATAATAAAATATCTTTATTTCAGACCTAAGCAGTCCATACGTAGTTAGTGGTTAGTAACAAACTGTGCTTACATGCTATGTTATTGCTGTTAGTACTTAATTCTATTTAACATAAACCTATACCTAATTCTACCCAGTGCCTTTGGATGGGGCAGTCCACTCTGCTAACAATCATTTTCAGGATGCCGTTCTGAGTGCTACGCAAACGTTGCAGTAGGGAAGCCGCTTTCTTACGCATGATGGCGTGAAAGCCATCCGTACGTGCTTCAGCAAACATTCCCGACGCACTGCAACGTCGCGGCAACCGCAACAGCATCCTGAAGGCATTGTTGTATTGCACGCGCAGGACGTTGTAGGCTCGGCTCGTATATGACACCCATAGGCCGCTCGTGTAGAAGGACTGACTTATTACATACTTCATGCACGTAAAGGTACAGAGGCGGACTTAATGCCTTATTCATTTTCTACCAGTCAACCAAGTATCAAGTTTGTGATATCGATATCTACTTTTCACAATGACATTATTTATGTATCTCTTTAAATCTCTTTGACCTATCACAACAATGGAAAACTGTTTCAATCTTTTTTTTATTACAACTTAAATTGGCTCTGCATTATTTGTTGATATTTTCGCGCTTGACCGCTATCTCACTGATGTTTAATTTCGGCTATATATTATACGAAAAGGGTGGAGCCCAGAAGATATATTTAAAAGTAATACAGAAAACAAGTGGTACATGGATTTTTAAACTAGATATAATTACCTAGTCTTTGAACATTAAAAAAAAAAAAAAGTTGTATTGAAGATTATTTTTTGATTGTATCATTCATCCATAAATAATTTATTTTTCAAACATAACTTCCCGTTTCAATTTAAAACAATGTTTCTTTGTTATCTTTTATTTCCAATTTGATTAAAAGCAGCGCTGTTTGGATAAGTCATGTGAAAATGATATTGAAATCTGGCTTATGTAAAATATGTGTTTGTAAAATATACAAGGCTGGTTATGTAGACCTGGCGAAAACAATAGTTTTGCCTTGAAGCAAAGTATTGTACACTCAAACACCTGTTATTTGTGTTGCAAGGCGAAGTTCAACGGAAAGGAAAGCAGAATAATTGTAATAAGATATCTTTAGGGTGCCGTACCTCAAAAGGAAAAAAGGGAACCCTTATAGCATAAGCATCACTTTGTTGTCCGTCTGTCTGTCTATCAAGACCCTTTATCTCAAGAACGCGTCGAGTTATCGAGTTGAAATTAACAACATAATACTCAGGTCTACGGTCCTTTGAAGCTGTGAAAAAAATCAAACTTCTGAGTTACCGAAACAAAAAGATACGCCTGATTATGTCGTAAATGAAGTCGGTTAAAAAACGTATATTTCGACACTCTCAAGGGAATCAAAATTCATAGGATACTTCCTGTTGACCTAGAATCCTAAAATTTGGTATGAAGCAAGGTCTCATAGCTTAAGTATAGGAATAAATCTGAAAACTGTAAATTTGTTATAACATCACCAAAAAAAAAATTGCGATTCGGAAAAATCTTTTGAATTGAGACCCCATTCGGGAATTGAATTAGAACTAGACTGCTGTGTGTGTAAAATATGTAAGTTTCCACGGAACCCTCAGTGCGCAAGTTCGACTCGCACTTACCCTGTTTTTTTGTAATAATTTTGCAAGATTTTTCTAACCACCCGGTTACATTATTAAATGGCGATTAATGTGTTCGAGTAGCGAAATATTCGGGCGAACATAAACGCTGGTCGTTGTTGTTCGTTGTGAGTTGTGGTATAGAAATGTAGATTAACCGCTAATCCATTAATGTAGACCACAATATCGCGTATAATTAGTATTATATGCGACATTGTGGTCTACATTAGTGGTTTTTTTTTTCGGTGCGAAAATCATCTTATGACATCCCCCGCTCTTGGGCGGTGCGGGAGATAGTGTCAGACTTTTACTGACTAAAAACCTACTCCTGTTCCTTCGTTGCCGTTCGTACCGGGGCCGAGTCTTCCTTTCAGAATCAGACCCTTGGCCCCAGTAGGCTTCGACCCTGCTGGACGTCTACATTAGTGGTAGTGTAGTATTCTAGTGAATACAGTATTTTTCTATGATTTTCGATAAGTTAGAAACGAGGACTAGACTATTAGGATCTTCTTTTGTAGTTGTTTGTTTGTTAAATGGCTTGGGCACACCACAATCGAGGTGGTAAGTCCTAATTCCCTGTTTAAGGAATGGTTTTAGAGACGCCACGGAGTCCTCTCACCTGCTGCATGACGCAGGACGTTATCAGTTATGGCAAGTTCGGGAAGTTCCTGTATCGGATTCCGACGTAAGAAACGGCCGAGTGTCACCATTGATTGTGCAGATAGATATAACCAACACATCCATAGCGAGAGAATCAAATATTATTCTCCAATATTTTCTAAGCATATCTTATGTAGAGGCAGAAGACCTACTTGCTGTATAAAAATAAAACACGCCGTATCTAAGTAAGTTTTGTTACTATTTTGGTGTACAATAAAGTTTATTCTATTCTATTCTTTTCTATTCTATCTTTAAATTTGGTTAAGCTTTTATAGTCATAACGTTATGTTAATTTATTATTTGGTTCCTAAGCATTTTCTAGCTGAGTTAGGCAAAAAAGCAACTGTGTTCTTTTTAGTACTTAATTTTAATATAGGTACTTTGTTAAAGTAAATATTATACCTATTTTATAAAAAAACGATTTATAATTATTTCGTTTAAGTATTCATTTTCTCTACATATTTTTTTTTTTAAACATATAGAAAAATATTATTTTAGCAAAGTAACATCGAACATCTCTGATGGATAGTTTTAGCTAGCCAATCTAACAAAGTGCCTAAGCCAACCGTCTCTAAAGCCCTAAGCCTAAATCTATGTAAAGAATGTAAAAGAAAACACATGACACTCGTACGGCGTATATTATACGCAAGTACATTTCCGCAATTATACATTCCTACATTCTTTATTTCGCTATTAAATCCATAAATTATTTGTAACGTAATTTATGTATCACGTCAAAAATAAACTAGGTAGATAGGTACTTATTTTTTGTATCTGTAGGTAATAATCTAAAAGCGTTTGCGTCACTTGAAAAACAAAATAATAAAATAGCCTATCTCCGTCAATCATCATTTCTGTCAGAAAAACTGAGAAGAATGATGTCTATTGTTATTTTAATTCGTTGTTCACTGAAAAAGGTTTCCGCCAATGAGTGATAACATTTGCTGGTTGTCGATTAGACTGCGGATAACACTCATTATTCTACAATTCAAATTGACTTTAAAAAATACGAAAATAAACCACCCACGTAACTAATAAAATAATAACGGCCACACACGATGCTGGTAGCATGACAATAATTTTCTTGCCTGCACAAAAATAACTGTAGAATTAGACTGTCTGAAAAACTTGTATCTTTGCAGTTTACTTGATACTCGTAGCCTAAGGGTTTATAAAAATTAGGATTAATCGTGATCATACAAAGACTTTGAAAGGCTATTCTCAAAATCCTTGTGTGATCACGATCTTTGGCCCTTTCCATTGCCCTTTCGATGGCTTTAAGTCTTCTTATGAGGCGCATTGTAAGCGACCACGTTTCGGAGCCATATGTCATCACTAGCAACACGCCCAGGGCCTCAAGTCTGCTGTTACAATAGTGTCAGAATGGTCTATCATTGATTTCATAATTGTTGATTTTGACTAGTTTGGTAATCTACAAATATAATGGCGTCATTATGTCGATTTTCAAATGATGATAAATTACTTACATTCCATTGAAAGAAGTAACATAGAATGGTAATCTCGTAAATATTAACAAATGAATGTCTGACATATTGCAGTAATCTGCAAAAATTTTGCCAATTCCTTTTATCAGTGACCTACCTTAGAGTGTCACTGTGCAGTCATTGCTTTTAATAAGCTCGATATTGTCATTCTACCACAACTCTATTAAGAGACCATGACCGATCAATGATCGATCATTATGAATTAGCAGATTACGAACTTTTAGCAAATGACAATGAGATCGTGTTGGAATGACGAATTTATAAAAATAGCAAACTTGGGCCCCTGGTCATAGACTGTCGTCTTGATACACTGTGTTTTATTGGATGAGAAGATACCGCGCAGCTTCCCGAACGCTGCCCAACCAAGAGAGTTTAGTTTGTAAGTATTTACATTTTAACTGACACACGTTGTATGTATGTTTATACACTACAAGCATTATTCTTTTTTTGGTAAGAAACCTTTAAATAACTTCTCCGACTCTGTGTGGTGGGGCGAGAGGGAATGTCAGATTTTTACTGACTACCCACCTCTGTTCCTTGCTACGTTTCAAATAGTCTCGCACAAGAAAAAATATAAAATTTGTGACCTAAAAAAACTAATGTATAAGCAGTAATAGATTTACTAAATTTATTACGCGTACTCTAATAAAATCTCATAAATATTGGATCTCCATTTTAAACGAAAACAAAAGAACATCGTTATCCCTAACAATAACGTTAACAGGGAAGGTCGTGACGTCACGACAGACCCTGGAGTTGCCAGCGATCTAAATCTGTCGCGACAATGAGAATATTGTTCTACAAATTATTTATTTGAACTTTTAGTGCTCTCGCTAGGGTTGCCAGTCGTCTGAATAATGTGAGACCAACTAATTTTGCTTTTCAAGTACCATGTTGTAGCTTACAGAGCCATTAATAGTCTATAATTTAATAAATAATAAATATTAGGTTTTTAACTATGAAACAGCCGTTTTTTTAAATCGTGTTGCTTTGAAGTGTTCTATCTTTGGATTGACTTGGAATTATACGTTTACAATAAAGGTACGTTATTCTTTTTCCGAAATTTGATATTTATTGGATTCTTTGTGTTTTGTATTTTGATAGTAATTTATTTTTCCTTATTCGAAACTCACACAAATTCGAACTCGTTCTTATCCTTACCGCTTTTAGGTACAGTAGTTAGTATGTTTACAGTAAACTGTATTACAGTTTTTCGCACTAGTGCGAAAAAGTGCGCGAGCTCGAATAATTAAAATTAAGTTGCGGGAACGTTTGAAAAAGTTGCCGTGGCTCTAGAACGCAAATGGCAAATGAAGAAACAAAACACTACTGGGGCTGGTCGACGTCTAAAAGGAAAACTCGTGGTCCGCAACTGAAGGAACATAGGTGTGGTTTTAGATGATAAGTGGGTTTAAATAAGTAAAAGCTTCTTCTCTTGCTTCCTGCACACTATTGTCTACGTTTCTTTTAATCTCTCATTTCGCAGGTCTGCTGGAAGAAATTTCTTTGATAATACAATACCTTTGTACTAATATCTATTATGTATATCTTTTTCTGTTTTTTTTTTGTGTATATAAATAGTAAAATAAATAAAAAAAGTTAACACTAGGGAGTGTTGCAGTTGCTCCTAGTATCCGATATATTTACTTAAAAGTCCAGCTGATTTTATTGACCTGGTATATTTTCTGGTTTAAGTACTAGAGGCCTTTTCACGAGTTCTTAAAATTATCCATTTTACGACCTAAACTGACCTGTTAACGGGATGGAGCTTTATAGAGTGTTTAGCTCAACGAGCTCCATCCCTTTTTCTAAGGCCGGGTATTCATTAGGCAAAATTTGTTGATAAACACTGTTTTTAAACAGTTTATAAACAGTATTTCACAATGTATCATCATCTATGGAAACAGTTTATAAACAAAATTGATGAAACATTGTTTAAGAAACATGTTGCTGTGTTCCCCACTTCGAATGGAGAGCAAGACGAAACATCTAGTAAACATGGAAGTAGTGTGCTCCAACAACCGTGTTTCGATGCGCTTAGAGCTTTATCAAGAGCATCATGTACTTTTGGATTCTTCAAATAAAGATCAAAACAATAATTTTATAAAAAAAAATGATGCTTTGGCCGACATTGCTACAGAATTGAATATGTCATGTGTGTATGTAACTTCTATTTAAGAGAATATTATATATGTTTCGAATCCACCATCTTTTCTTTTTTTGTATCGTAGCACTCTTGTGAATTATTATGTAAGCAGCACGAAGCATCACTATCTCCTCGGGCAAAATCCTAATACCAACTGACAAGTGTGGACTGCCAAGTTTCAGACACAGTTTTAACGGTAAACTTGGTGATAGACATGTTGTAAACAGTTTATCAACAAATGTTGCCTAATGAATACCCGGCTTTACTCGCACAAGTGACATTTTATCACATCATGGTAGGGCCCCTGACAACCCTACCTCTGGCAACGGGTGCGTGTTAAAAATAAGCACTAACTATTATTAGGTCGTTATTTAGAAGCGATCAGTTTCAACTAAGAGGCGTTGTGTTACTTGGCATAATATGTGTTTATTGACAGATGATCACGGCTCTCGGAGTGTTACTTTAAGGTGTAATTGAGGATACTGTTTTTGTACTGTTGAGGTCTGGGTCAAGTTTATTTATTTCTAGCCGTGCCTGCGACTTCGATGTTGTTGTCGTAAACTAAAATACGTCGGTAAGATAAGAGTTCAGTCCATAACTAATGTTTTACTTCAGGGTCAATGGTCAATCACTGAAACTCCGTCTTTCGGCTGAAATGATGATGATGATGGCTGAACACTGTTGAATATTTTAATAAATTGCATTTATATTTTAAGTGATTAAATTGTATATTTGGCACACAGGTACACACAATGATATTACAATATAGAATTGGGGGATTTAGGCCGTAGGCTCGGGGAGGCAACGGGTGACTCCCGGTCCGGGTCGTTCTTGGTGCAAAGGATGGCCATCGCTATCCAGCGAGGTAATGCGGCCAGTATTATGGGCACTTTTGCACCGGGAACGATCAGGGGCGGGTTGTATATTGACGTGTGACGTTTTAGACATATGTTGCGCTATTTATTATGTTAGTTATTAGTTTCTATATTTTAATTGTGTATTTATTATTCAGTACATTATTGTTATGTCTGTTTGCTGACACCACCGTTTCAGCCTCTATATATCTTGGTATAATCTTAAATGAAAGAATACTTTCTAACTTGCAGTCGCTTTATTACAGTCAGGGAAGAGATGGTTTCATTAAATTGGACTAGTCAGACGTGTAAATATTGTCGTGGCAAGGCAGCACTGGCAGCTGTGGCGTGACGAAACTTTTTTTATCGATAGGACGGATTGAGCATAAATACTCTTGTAGGTGATAGCCCGTAAAAAAAATTGTTAAGTTTATTTACATTTTGCAGGTCAGTGTTCGGCTCCTTCTTCTTGCCTTTTCCCGTTTTATTTGGGGTTGGCGCTACACGTTTTTTTCTTTCATTCTGTCCTGTCACTCGTCGCGCTATCACTAACTCCCTTTTCTTCCATATCAGTTATCAAACAAACCATCCATCTTTTCTTTGGTCTCCCTCTCCCTCTCCATCCATCCACATGTAAACTCATAACTCTTTTAATAACATGCTTTTCATCCCTCCTCTTCATATGACCATACCAAGACAAACGATTCCCTTTCAACTTTTCAGTCACTGGCGCCACTTTCAAACCTCCCCTAATAAATTCATTTCTCACTTTATCCATTCTCGTCACACCACACATCCATCTTAACATTCTCACCTCCGCTACGTGCAATCTTTTTTCATCCGTCTTTTTCACAGCCCAACATTCTGATCCATACAGTATGACAGGCCTTATCACGGACTTGTTGATTTTACCCTTCAACTTCAATAATATATATATATATAATATAAAAGCTAAAAGTTCCTTCAGCTCTACTGAAGGAACATTCAGTTGCCCTTTGCGTTTCAGGGCCAAATCTTTTGAACTGCTATATGTAGATTTAGGTACCATGGTGTAGATATTCTTCGGGATTGCAAGGCTTTTCAGTCATTCAAACTTCAAACATACCGTAAAAAAAAATCTTCATGACACATGACTTCAAGATGCAATATTATATTATCTTCTTTTTTCCATCTCTTTGTATGAAATTGTGTAACTTTTAGTATGTATTTATATATAAAATTTATATGTTTAAATATTGTCTTTTATATATAATAGCTATATTATATACGTATAGTCTCGTATATAATTTTAATCTAATATTTACTTTATTAATTTGCAGTACACCACAGACTACCCCCTTTTTCCTCTTTTCTATTTCAAGTTCTTACAGTCCATCCTAAGGTTGTCTGGTAGATATCGCTGTCAGCGATAAGACCGCCTTTGTACCCATAGATTTAAGTTACCTAATATAAAAGTTTTGTTACTATTTTGGTGTACAATAAAGTTTTATTCTATTCTATTCTACTCTATTAAATGCTTCACCGTCACCACAGGTGCACTGCCGAATATAGGATAAGAGATCGTAAACTGTTTAGTCTGCCCGATATTTGGGTTAAACTCCATTGTAATCGAAATGTCACGTATCGATCATTCCATTGTTTATGGTGTTATTTTGAGCAACAAACAATACTTAATTGACGTTGGTTAGTCTTAGTAATCGTATTGGTTACGTCTGGCGTTCTCGTCTACGAATTGATTTAGTTTCAATGTTAACACGATTGTGTAGTCAGGATTATTTAATGGAGGATGTAAGGACATATTAATGTAACTTGTGCACTAATTTAATATTAATATTTGATATACTTTGACATTTATTTACAGATATATCTTGACATTCTCATTTAATACATTACGTTCTAAATTGTAATTAAACTTTTTGACATTATTATTTTTCATAAAATTGAAATATTAGTCGTAAATATTTTTTGCAAGAAAATGTATTATAACAATAAAAAAAAGCTTGTGATTTGCATACTTCAAGATGTAATAAGGTTGGACGAACTGTATATACTTTTAATAACTTTATGTAATTACCCATAATAGCAAATAAATGATTATGAATTAAACGACGCATGTTTTACTCATATTGGGTTCGACCATAATTTAGGTGTCTTCAAGGCTAGAGTGAATAGGCTCTTAATAAACTAGTGCGCCTCACCATC
This sequence comes from Mythimna vitellina, assembly GCA_949316375.1. Classification (NCBI taxonomy): domain Eukaryota; kingdom Metazoa; phylum Arthropoda; class Insecta; order Lepidoptera; family Noctuidae; genus Mythimna; species Mythimna vitellina. The sequence goes on from OX438688.1 coordinate 1,956,388, forward strand.
AATGATTGCATCTCCGCTTACCACCAGGTGGGATCGCAGTCAAGCACAGGTTTATAACAATTAAAAAAAAAAAAAACTCTCACCCTAGACAAACTTTTTGTGTGATGAGCACGATCATTCGTTCTGTTTTGAGTGTGGGTCGGATTAGTATTTGAAGAATTAAAATAACCTTAATTTATCAGAATAATATCAGACCACTAGAACAAAATTTTATATCAGATTATATGTATAATATTCAATAGTATTTCTAGTGGTCTGATATTATTCTGATAAATTAAAGGTTTAAGTATAATAATTTATTTTCATTCACAAAAAGTACTTACAATCTATATATATAAAAGACAGTCTAGTAGAGTATATGTATAATATTCAATAGTATTACAATACTATTGAATATTATACATATACTCTACTAGACTGTCTTTTATATAATATATATAGATCGAAGTACTTTTTGTGAATGAAAATAAATTATTATACTTAAACCTTTTCAAACTATAATATCGATAACTTATTTTTTATTATAATTACTTATTATTATTTAGGTATCATGATTTTCTAGAAATTCGAAATAAATACGAAAAACAACAAACAAACACATAATTTGTGTGATAATAATCTGTTTCAAGCCAATAATCCTTATGATCAGGTGTCACATAAGCTGCTTATAAACCCTAATGAGGCTGAATGACAACGAAAACTTCGGTTTGTTCACAGAAAATAAACCGTAGTGTTTTACGACCTTGGTGCGACTTTTTAAACGTACTTGTACGCATTAACGTTTCTACCAAAATTGATTAAGCACCGCCTGGGGTGACAAAACGGAAAAACTGCTTTTTGTCAAATGATAAAAGTAAATAACACATTTTAAGAGTACAAATTCGAAATAAAACATTTAACAATAATAGAAGAATAGAATTTTTAATGAAAGACTCAGGCCTTAGGCCTACTGCCCACGGACGTGTAGCTTCATAGACGCGTATTCGTCTTTATACGCTTGGTGTACATCTGCGTGTAGCTTACATTCAAAACTATAAAACTGTGTTGACAAAACGGCAAAGACACGACGCTTCTGCTCGCGTACGCAGGCGTACAAGAAACATATAATGACGAATACGCGTCTATGACGCTACGCGTCTGTGGAGAGTAGGCCTTACACACGTCGTACAAGTTGAAAATGGTGCAATCAAATTAAAAGCATTTATTTAAAATAGACCATTTACAGGCACTTTTGAATAGTCAAATGTAGGTCAGTCCAAAAAAAAACTGAAGCTAAATTGCACGTTCCAAAGCGTAGATCTCTATGGAGAGTTTCTTGAACGTTCGTTCAAGAAACTCCATGGGCACTCTTTTAAATCATATTATGAGTTACATATAATCTTGGTTACATATTTCATGTTGCTTCTGTTATATGAGCACAATGTAGATAAGTAATAAAAAATAAACTAATAAAAAGATAGAAATTGAATTAAACCACTGGCAGCTAAGAGATGACCAGTTTCAACCGACAGCACCCGTTCACGAGCATGACGCGTGCATCATGCATGAACGCGTGCATTGAACTTATGTCGAAGAACAATCAACATTCAACGAAACCCACATAAAAGCGACACTCACTTAGCCACAAGACAAACAAAAAATTTTGTATTTATACCTGATTACAGTCTTGTCTCGGGCAGGGTACCATATGGTAAATGTGGCTCACCGGAGTCAGTGGCGAGGGGATGCTCGACGTGCGCAGCAAGCTCAACTTGCGGCGCTGCTCAGCCGACAAGGATGCCCGCCGGCTCCTGGTAACCGCATAGCCGGACACGTCAGCCGAGTCCACACTCAAGCCACGCACGAGTGACGGACGGAACATTGTGTTAGAGTTTACAGAAAGATGGTTATTGGTGATTAACTGCGTGAATAAAGTAACTTTAGACTTTTAAAACGTTTATTGAGAAGTGAAAAATGTGGTGTAGTGTAATGTTATGGAAGGATGACATTAGAAAGATGATACGATCACTTAAGGGTGCACTAGTTGGGGTGAGTGTTCGAAAGAGTTTTCGTTTCCGAACACAGGTGGGTTTACTTAAATCATAAATAAATATTTGATACGCCCTCTTGCTTCACCACGAGAAAGAGAAATTATTCGATGATTTTCCAACTCAATGAAAGGGTGTACTAGTTGTTGGTTCGAACTCGTTGATGGGTGCGGTAAAATACTTGCTATCTATCACAACCGACATCATGTGCGTAAGTTATACCTAAACGCTGTGATGATCAATAAAAATCTAGTGCACTTACGAATACACACCCCCATTAGCTATACGGTGATAACATTTTATGAACAGACCTTAGAACTGTATGGACAATTATGCTAAATTTCTGTTCAAAATAACATTAATTGAATTTGTGAAGCAACAAATCTGTCATTGCATATCACATAATTATAACATTTTGCCATTTTCACACACTATGAATTTATTTATTTTTTTCACTTAAATATGGTCACACGTCACGTAAATTGGTGTTAAAAATGGAAGAGTCAACATATTTTTTATTTTGTATTACTACAAAATTATATCAAATTTGGTTTTGACTACGTTTGTGTAGAAGAATGTCTGACTAGGACCCCCTTAAGTATGACCATAATATTATTATGCCTTGTTTAATACTTTTATTTGCTAATTTTGATAAGTAGGTACCTAGTTAGTGTAAAATTATAAGTTGAAAAATGGTTGTGAGCTAGAAAGACGCCTGAATATTAAGTCACACACTTCAGATTTTTTTTAGCCTTTGGTACATAATATGTTACTGATGATCAAAGGTTCATAAGATTCTTTAAAAAATATGTATGAACAATTCATACATATTTGAAAGCAATAAAAATTACGAGTGATTGGAAAATTAATTGAATTTTATTGAGTTCTGTAATCAGATCGCTTATGCTGATGAATAACAATAGAGACGACTCCGTGGGCAGTGTTGCGGAGCAATGATAAACGTACTGCAGAAATAATTGACTCCAATCTCAGTAATTTATCTTTATTGTACACCTCATAATATGGACAGAGGATAAACATTGAAAAAACTAAGTGTAAAATGGACAAACTTATCGTACAGGGGCACACAACCTTAGGATGCACTGAACTTAAAGATTATTTTAAAATAAAGCAATGGTACTTGGATATTCTTTATTAATTTACGAGCTTAATAAGTCCTGGCGAAATGTAAGTTAAATATTGGTACTAAGCAGTATAATTGTGCCTAACTATTTAGAGAATACCCACAGGCCTGATGTTACGTTATATTTTAATTGCCCTGAGTTTCGGTGTTTCTTCTCAGGGTAGTTAGCTAGGAAACATCGGCCTCATCTAGTTTAAATTGCCAAAAAAAAATTAACGTCTAAAAGTGTTTTTTTAAACCTATTTGCAAAATAAATATCATTTAACATTTAATTACATAGAATATATTTCTTCACATTACAAAGTCGGCACATAATGCAACATAGAATGAAAGCTTTCATACAAAACAGTGGTTCCCAACCTGGGGCCTTACCATGACGTGTAAATCTCAGTCGCGCGAACGTGAAAAAGGTATGGAGCTATACACCCTCTACAACTTTATTTTTAGTATATGTGAAACCTGAATATACTTTGTTCAGAATCAGTAACTAAATCGATTCCAATATTTTTTACACCATGTTATATTTTTACTCAAAAATATTTAAAAAAGGTCACAAGTTGGACACCACCGGCACTAAGTACAACACAGGTTATAGCGGACATTAGACACTAGCGCACAACTGGATGCGAGAGTAAAACAACCCCTCAGTCTCCTGGGTGGCCCGGTGATCGTGTATTTGTGCGGCCAACCAGGTAACATAACAAGCTTAATAATAACTTCGTGATTTTTCATGATACAGTTATTAAATTTTGTACACTGATTCTATATAAGTATAAAAATACTAGACACGTGTTTCAGTTTTCACATATACTAAAATTAATGTTGTAAAGCTCCATCGCATTAACAGTTCAGTTTAAGTTGTCAAATGGATTGCGTTAAGAGTTCGTGGTAGGACTTCCGTGGTCCATAAGAACCAAAATATGGTCCGCGAAAGGTCTAACAATTTCAAAGTTTACAACTAAAACATTGATGCGAACTGATTTTAAATTCCTATCAGCAATACTGTGTTTTCTATGACAATGCTCGTTATCTCGATTAAAGAAAGGGCATAGGCTCCAAGTTTTGAATTTAGATTTTTCTAAACAAATTGTTATATTATTTAATTCCGCCGTCACCTTTCTACCATCGGACAATCCGACTTACGACGAGTGTCCATCCTTACGTTGAATTGACACCTTTACGGTCTGTACTAAGCGTTTGGCCTCGTCGTTTATACCGCGTACATCGAAGGAATAGAACAATTTGCCTGCAGCTGTATTCCCGTCTGATTATAATTTAGGAGTCTTAATATACTAGTGCGCTTCACCATCAACAATTGCACCACTGCTTATCATCATGTGGGATTTGCAGTCAAGCACTAGTTTTATATAAATTATTATTGTGTTCTTCTGGACCTCTAGTCCCCCTGCTATCAACAAAGAAACCAAAGTGGTGCCCGATCAAAAAAAGGTTGGGAAACACTGATATAAATAATTGTGATTGTCGTGTAATTTGAAAAAATCCACTCCTTAATTTTGCTGGCGATAGATTTTACACAAAAATGACCTTGTGATCAGCAAATATGAAATGTTTAATTGATTAGGAGCGTCGTAAAAAAAAAACAACTCAAACGCGTGTCAATGTCAGAAAAACTGAAAAACTATAGAAAACGAAACATATGAAAGATTTTCAGATGTTACAGAAATTGTATTTATCTTTTAAACACAATGTACCAAAGCTTTTTGTATTAAAAATACTGTTTTGACTCAAAATAAACAAATCAAGGCCAAATGTGTAATTTTAAAGTGGTGATATGCATGATCAAAGTGGTTTACGAGATTGAGCCCGTATTTCAATGAGGTTATGTGCATATATCATGAATTAAGACATTAATACCTTATGTAAAATGTCTTAGTGGCTCACGGTGACATATATTGAGATAAAGATGGCATTTCTGTCATTTATTATGAACAAATGATAGACTAATCAGTTTGAAAATTAATTATTGATTCATCACATGCTTAAGGTAGATACAACAATGTTTTGGCAAGGAACAAATATTAGTTTTGATGAGCGAGTTTGAAGTTTGATTCTGTTAAGTTTTTTATTGAATTGAATGGTCAATGAATCTATGTTTGTTAATTAGTTAATTTAATCGTTGAGTGTAATATTGTTTATTAGTAAACCTTGACAAATTTGGGTACCAATAAAAAAAAAACAAATTATAACAGCCAATTATTATCAATGATCATTAAGATCGTTGCATTCACAAACAAATCACCTTTTCCTTTCCATTCTTTCGCTATTTTTTCTTTCCATTTTGTACTAAGGAATAAAACTCCAATCACTTGATGTTACACCTATAGGAACATTGTCACTACACTGGTTTATTTTGGGACGAAAACAGGACTATAAAAATTGTAAATGTGCCGCGTTTAACACGCGCGTTTGAGCGGTTCTGCCGCGCGTCAACCGCTCGGTGGAACTGAAGAGATGAACTGAAGCGAAGTGTTTCGGGGCGAGACCGAACTGCGTGTGTTGATCAGTCGCCAAAGCGTTGCACAATTATCTATCTGACATTTAAAATTGGATCAGACGGTGCGTAGACTAATGCGGGAGACGGGATGGCGGCAGAGTCCTGATAACATTATTTATTTATTTATTACAGCACTCCAACGAATAGTTCGCAAAAAAACATCAATAAACAATTATCACAGCGAATTCTTCACTTTAAGGTGTGCACAGAACTTACAGAATTTATTGAACTAATATTATTTATATTTTGAATTAATTGTTCATTCGAATTTAATAAACAAGGTATAAAACGAAAACAAAGAAAATAGAATCATATTTAATTTTGTTCGAAAATAATACATAGTTAATATTTTCGCAGGATAGAAAATTAAAATCGAGTTTCGATTTAGTGAAAAAGTTAAGTAAATATTTGCTGAAAATCATATGGTGGGTTACCATGACATTCAAAGTAAGATTGTTTAATTCTTATTTCAATGTGGGTAAGAGACAGAGCTATACAGGTTGTCTAGCGCCATTTCTTACCCACACTGGAATAAGAATGAAACAATCTTACTTTAAACGTCATGGTAGCTCACATGGAAGAAAGCACAATTATCTGATAAATCAGGTAAGGTCTGCAAGAGCCCATACACAAAAACAAAACTTTGTTTTTCCTTTACTGTAGTCAATTTATCTTTCTGAGTTTTAGAACTATACAGATAGATGCTTAATGACATTTTGTCATCCTCTCCATGTTTTAAAGGCACTAGTCTTATTCGTTGCTACAAAGTTAATAAACACATAATCTATTTCTTCACTACAAAGTACCCAAGGTTTAGTGTTTATCTCCAGCGCAGCATCTACCATTTAATTGGTACTATTACGAGCTATTACGGCTTAATAGCTTGAAGGTGATGACTGGGGTGAGATAAAGATAACACTCCCAGTAATACTCACTGAAGCATAAACTTTGAAGATCTCACCATTATCTAATAAAATGAATGGTTTGGTATCGCAATCTTGCAGATCTTTCTCGTTTTTTAAGCACTAGCTTTTGCCCGCGGCTTCGCCCGCATTCATAAAATATTACCTATGTCACCCAGGAATAAAGCAGATTTCTATCGGTGTAAAAAAATTCACAATCGGACCAGAACTTTCAGAGATGACCAAAAAAATAAACACTCCTAATAATATTAAAGTAGACTAGCTGCTTCCAGTGGCTTCACCGGCGGAATATACTCCTGGTTTAAAACGATGTACTATTCCAGGAAATGATCTACCCGTGTGCCGGGAGAAATAACAAATATATATGTTACGGTTAATAGGCAAAGTGCGGCTACACCTAGTTTTAGCCGGCTACAACTAGGTGTAGCCGGCCACGTGCGGTTAAACTTAGGTGTATCCTACTTATCTTCGGTTAGACCTAGATTTAGCATTCATCGTAGCGGCTAAAACTAGGTGTAGCCGCACTTTTCGGCTATTAGCATATATACATTTACTTACTTTCACCTTTATAATATAGCATAACATTTATTATATTAGTTTGATAAAATTATAACTAAGTAATTAGAAGTACACAGACACAGTACTATGTATTTTGTGTGTACCAATTTTCCTTTTACTTCTGCACACAGTGTATACATCTCTATTTTCTCCAACTCTCCTTTCGCAGGTATCCCACGCATAATCACACACATCAACTTTTTACTATTCATCTGTTTCCTTCTTCTTTTCTTTTACTATTGTGTGTACATAAATTGTTAAATAAATAAATACAACTTAATAATAGGCATAAAATCCTTCAGATAAAATTTTGTAATATGTAATACAGTGTAAAATATATTATGTGACATAATTTGCCCAACATGACACAAAACACACCACTCAAGGTATTTCAAGGCCGGAACATTTCTGTTTAGGACACACACATCATTACAAAACATATATCTACTCTCTACAGTCATTACCAAACACTACACTGAACAAAAATAAATAAAAATCCGCAAATAAAAAAAAATAGTTTGGCTCAAACACAAGAGCCGCGCTCCCGCGCTATCGCAGTTTGTTGACATCTCACACTTTTGTATTACTGTTATTATATATTTTTGTCAGTCTAAATACGGAGCCATTTGAAATAATGTATGGCTCAAAGGAAACTTTAATATCATGCTTACACACGTAACTTCAAAGAGTAAGTGAATAGGTAAAAGAGATGGGAAAGGTCGATACAGCATCGCCCTTTCTGTTGTTGATATTTGAGATGACATCTCTATTTGTTCTTCCTACGTGGTCGGCCCACGAAAATAAAGAAAATAAATTCTAGTTCGTCTCGAAAGGTGAAATGTTGACTTCAAGTACAAAAACTTTAAGAATAGTTTGAAAAAACATCAGAACTATTAAGGGTTATCAAGATAGCCTGAAAAATCGCCTAGCAGAACAGATGCGGTCAATAAGGCCGAATGGTTCTAGAGTGGTGATAGTGTATCGGAAAATGTTGTGTTGGAAAGCCTCCACAAGATACGATGACTGCAAGCCGCACAGGAACTTTCGTTGTGGCGACATTTAGGGAGGGTTATGTCTAGCAGTGGACGCTTTTAGGCTGAAATAATGATGATGACTTCACTAATGAAGTCTATAAGAAATGCCATGACAAAGGTACCAACTACTTCACAGGCACAAATTCTAAAGATTCCATGTATTTCTCAATTCAAACTCATTAAGAACATTAAACCACTAATCGATAAACAATCTACACTAATATTATAAAGAGGTAAAGTTTGTTTTTTGTTTTTATGTTTTTTTGTTTGTAGGAAGTAATCTCTGGAAGTGATGGTCCGATTGTTAAAATTTTTTCACTGATAGAAAGCTGCTTTATTCGTGAGTGATATAAGCTATATTTTATGTACGAGGGCGAAACCGCGGACAAAAGCTAGTCATTGTATAAATAATAAGTTTGAAAAGAAGATATGAGTGTTATTACTATTACAAATTATAGCCGAGCAGACAAAAACAACCACGTAACGGAAAACTCAGCACTGGCAGGCCTCCCACAAGGTAGACCGATGACCTGGTCAGGGTCGCGGGAATCCGACCGATGGACCGAGACGCACAGGACCGGTCGTTATGGTGACACTCTGGGGAGGCCCGTGTCCAACAGTGGACGTCTTTCGGTTAAATGATGATGATAATGAGACAACATTCAAACGAAGGCGGAAATGCATACAAGAATATCAATTTACTCCTAATCTTTAGTCTTTGTCAACTCCAGCTAATATCCCAAATTACACCGGCAATGATCTCTCCGACACAGACACACCTAAAGTCGAAATTACATTCTAGTCATAAATCATAGTGTCCATAAAGATCGACTGTTTACCAAGCCCAAATTGTTTATCGATAGTTTTATGGCAAACATTGGCAGCACTAGCCCCACACTTTGTTTCTGATCGCACAACATTAAACAGTTCGTTATTATACTAGATACTAAAAAGCTGCAGTAGAAACTGGTTCCAGTGTGGCGCCCAGAGTCATCCAGCCATCAAGAAAGATTTACTTTTGGAATCAAAAAACTTTTTTTTCGTTGAAAGTCATCAAATGACTTCTCATCGCTCGTGGTAGAACCTACCAGCTCTTACCGCGATCCATTTGACGACCTAAACTGAACTGTTAGAAAGAAAAAAAAAAGAATTTGGTACAGCACAAGGCACACTTTAGGTAACACGAAACAAAAAAATATGGTTATGTGCCTCACGGCTGCACCAGAATAGGTCCAGTTCATGAATGCCAGACAAGTAGTGCCAGACGATCATTTTCAACTGAAACTGTGGTTGTGTATTTTTAAATGTTATTTTTTCTGTATGTTTTTTTTAATATTTAAATATATAAACGATATGTATAAAAAATAAATAAATGGAATAATAATAATATTCCACAACTGTTAACGCCGTCTAGTCCCAAGCTTAGCAGAGCTTGTGATATGGGTCCTAGACAACTGATAAACATACTTAAATATTTCTAAATACATACATATTTATAACATTTGTCCTAGGTGGGAATCGAACCCACGACCTCCGGTATAACAGTCAGGGCCAATAACCACTAGTCCAGTCCAAGAGAGTCAGTCAGAACACAACAAGCAAGTGTCGTCGGTGTTTGGTGTTTATACGGAAAAAGAAATGTTTACGTTAATCACTGTTTATTACATCTCACTTAAAATGTTCTTAAGTTTAAACTAAGCTAAAAATGTCAATGAAATGTTTAATGGTTATGAATACACCCAGCTGCACGCCAAACCATACGTCTAGCTCCCCTAGCCAAGTTACGATCGTTTCGTTTACGACAACTCGAGTAGGCCACGCCTCCGATTCCTTTGTTCTAACCACGTGACTGAGCGTTGAAATGACGTCAGAGCAAAGGCATCGGTGGCGTGGCCCACTCGAGGCGTTCGACGCAAACGAAACGATCGTAACTTGGCTAGGGGGGCTGGGGTTAGGGAGCAACGGAATACTGTTTGGATCTCCTTCAGCTTTTATCAAGCCATGAGCAGTTTTTCTGAGCTCCTCAGAAACTCATTAGGTGCTGGTGAAAACCAACGCGTAAGTGTGTGAAAATTTGTCAGAGTGACGATATGGAACAGCGCTCCCAGAGCCAACAACCTGAATCATCACAAACCAAGACTATTTACACCAGAGCTTGACCTAGTAGACTCGTTTCGAAATATAAAAAAGAAAAGATGGATGGGTTATCCCATGGTAAATGGCTTAAAGCATTTATTTTAATGAAACTATTTGGCAAACTGGCACTGTTGAACCGACTTCCAAAAAAATGAGGAGGTTCTCGATTCTTCTGAATTTTTCTTTTGTATATTATTCAGAAATATCAAAATGTGAACCGATTTTGATGATTCTTTTTTTGTTCTGAAGAGTGTGTCTGACAGATATAGTCCCATTCAAATATGGTGAAATTCTGATGAAGAACTTCGGAGATAACTCTTGATTGGCGACGATCTCTCGCGCCGGGTCTTGGGCCTTGGCCATGGTCCGGAGCGAGGAGGAGTGGCAGGCGGTCGCCTCCTTCTGCGAAGCAGTAATGCTAGCAAAGGATGCTGCCGATAGCGTGAAGCAACGGTCCTCACGCCCCAACCACCGCCGGGATTCCGATCCCGAATTCCGGCCACCTTAGCCGCGGGCTTGCGGACTGCGAACAATGGGTAGCTCGCCATCCGACCGTCTGGTAACCATCCGGACCGAGCCCAAGTCGTCGACGGCGCGTAATGTTCCACGCGCGCCTCAAGGAGATGACAGCAAATCGTAGGGGCCCAGCAGGGTCGAAACCTACTGGGGCCACGGGTAGTGTGAAAGTGAGACCCGGGGCCCTGGGACGAAGGCAAAGAAGGAACAGGAGTGAGTTTTTAGTCAGTAAAAGTCTGACACTATCTTCCGGTCCGCCCAAGGGCAGGATTTGTTATTAGATGATTTTCCAACATTAAAGAAAGATAACCCTTCAATAAATTATAGCATATCTTCTGGGATTGCTACAATCGTATGTCTGTTCATTGTTAACACCATTCCACTATATAAAATCACGCTAGTACACTCTGAAAAGCACCGCAGATGTGTAAAGTTCACACTGGTATACAGTCATTTTAGCTATTATTTACATATTCCTTGATATTTTTTTTATGAACTGATCTTAATTTTTTTTTGTGTTTATAAGATTGTAAAAAATAATTTAAAAAATACAACCGAATAAACCTCCACCTTTTTTTAAATTTCGAATACCGTAATTAGAGACACAATAGAAAGACAATGAGAGAGCGAACGCTTTCGTTCGCTTGGGGTTTAATGATTTAAGTCGGTTAAAAATAAAACAATTCAAAATATAATGATTAAAGCACGACATCATATCACGACAGTGTCAAAACAAATTTTTTTTTTTTTTGTCAATTGAGAACGAGTGTCACTTATTCTGATTAAAGAAAGACCTGGTTTCCCCGAAATCATGAAACTTGTTCTAAAATGACGTATTACTCTAGTGACTTATATTTCATGCTAATTGAACAAGATTTTTAAGAAACTCCCACGTTCTACTTACGATTTCAGCTCAGTATAAAAATAGACGTGTAAATTGGGTAATTCTGCATTATATTTAGACTGCCTGGGGATCTAGTAACTTGGGATCTAAAGGGACGAGAAATCGGGTGTTTATGGTAATGTGGAACGGCCGTGACTGCGTGTCGTAGACAGACAAAATGAGCAACCTAGTACCTATAAAAGTTGACTGGCCTGTCGGTCTAGTGGTTAGTGTCCCTGACTGCTATGCCAGAGGTCTTGGGTTCGATTCCCACCTATGACAAATGTTTGTGTGATAGTTACGATCATTCTGTTCTGCGTCTAAACGTAATTTATCTATAACTAGCTTCTGCCTGCGGCTTCGCCCGCGTGAAAGGTTTCTTCATACCAACTTTAGACCCCCGTTTCATACCCTTAGAGGCTGAATTTCAAAAAAAGGAAACCTTGTGCAAAATTTCACGCTCCTAGTCCCAGTAATTTTGATTTGTCAGTCAGTTAGTTTTCCTTTTTTATATTTATATATGGATTTAGAAATATATAAGTATGTTTATCAGTTGTCTAGTACTCATAACACAAGCTCTGCTTAGTTTGGGATTAGGTGGCGTTGTGTGAAAGTTGTGGAATAATATATAAACGTAAGGTTTGTAAGTATTTGCTCATTCTTTTTTAAAGGGTCTCGTTAATGGGTGCGGTTAAAATGCATGCTATCTCATCCAACATCATGTGCGAATGTTATAAACTCTGTGTAACATAGTTCCAATTAAAATTCAAAAATGTATGCACTTATAAAACGTTAGAAGCTAGTGCATGGTTCCAATTGAGCGTTCCCTATGGACAAGAACCGGCAAGAAACACCACGATAACTGATTTAAAAAATGATTGATTCTACGATATTTCCACATTACAATATATGTATTAATAGATATGAGAGAACAATGTAGACTTGTGAACATTACCTAAACGTTTTTATAGAAATTAGTTAGCTTCCATGAGCGGCCCTTAACAAAGTAGCTAATTAAATCACCGATAACGTAATTATTATCATGATACGAAGGCAATGGCACGAGCGAGCGTATGCATAGAACATCTTGAACGTACCTATAGGCACCTTTTAACCTTTTTATACCGTAATTAGAGATGCTATAGAAAGACAATGAGAGAGCGAACGCCGGCGTTCGCTTGAGGTTTAATTAATTTAACTAGGTAACTGTAGCGGATGTTTTGAAAAGACATCGGCGTCCTATGTGATGCGGCGAATAGAACCAAAACATATGACGACGCATATGTTTAGCAATGGACGTCTTACGGATAAAATGACGATGAGACGAGGATCCATCTAACTTGTTAGGATATTACGGCATAGCATAGCATAGTCGGCCTTATACTGTTCCCATTAATGAGACTGAGACCTCCTCTTTAGGAGAGGGAATAGGCCGTAATCCACAACGCAGGCCCAGTGCGGGTTGGTGGATGTCACATGTCTTCGAATTTTTGGTTCTAGTACATGCAGGTTTCCTCACGATGTTTTCCTTCACCGTTTTGAGAGCAGTGGTGATGAAATAAATTACACAAAGTAATGCGCCTGTCTGGGTTTGAACCCGCGACCTACAACTCGTAAGTCGGGGCCGTTACCACTCGGCCACCACTGCTCTGGATATTACGGCACCGCCAAAAAAAAAACAGTTTTGATTTATGTTTCCATAAAACATAATGGAACCGCAGAATAGCACCGCTATCACAGAAATTGAAACAAATAGACATTTAGACGTTTGTGATTATTATTCAGAATTTACAAACAAACCTACTTAAATCTTTCAACATTTAGTTTCAGTAATGACTTGTTGTAAAATAGGTGTACTGTTTTGTATTATAATTACGATGTTGAACGAATAATCTAGCGATATGCGTCAATATACGTGCGAGAATAATGTGGCCACTTAATAAAACTGAGTTCCCATGTAATTGGCTGAATATTTTGAGATGTTTATGGCCGAGAAATTAGGTCTGGTTTGTAGGATACTGCTTTTTTGGTACATTAAAAAAAAAAATTGTTTTCTAGTGAGCTTAATTATCGTTATTTCTTTATTGCGAGACAACTAGGGCTCATAGATAAATAAAATACATTATATTACAATCTTAAAAACATGATAAAATCTTAGATATTAAAAATATCACAAACAATAAACTATAATTATACACGTAACATCGGCGTCGTGTTCCGCTGCGTGGTGTCGCGTAACCGTCCTCGGAAACGTCGATACACAACACCTTTCGGCCAAAAGTCCTCTCTCAAAAAGATCTGTAGATGTTGGGTTGGAACTCGTATCACAATCGATTTGAAGTTGGTGTCATGGCGTGAATCCAGCCTTCGAAAGGCTGGATTCTTTCAGAGTCCAGTTGCTTTTTATCTTCATATACGACTCCACGACTTCCTCAACCTTCATATAGTAATGCAAACGCGAAATATACAGCTGCGTCGTAGGCACAGCAGGACTCAGCAGTATATTGATGGTCATTTATAATGGTTTATCAAAACAAAAATCTTGGGACCACGGGTCGACTTCTGAAAGGGTTGTTCGTAGTCCTGCGGCCCAGGAATGCAAAGGAACATAGGTGTTGTTTGAGTCACAACTAAAGTTGAAAAACAACCCCTCAGTCGCCCGGATGACCGAAGACCATGTTTTTGTGCGGACAATCAGGTATAATAATAAGCTTATAACTTTGTGATTTTTCATGATACAGTTATGAAATTTTGTACATAGATTCTTTACATGAACATACGAAACCCGATTGGATGAAACTTGGTAGACCATGTCCTGGGATCGGACAGAATACCCATTTTTATGCCGGGAGTATATTCCCATGTGATAATTTTCAACTTTTATGCCGTTGGCAGAAGCTGGTAGGTACCTACCTATTTACATACATCTACAAATCAATCACAAACAATCAATAGATAAAAACAAACATACCAAAAGTTTTACAATTTAGTGACACCACCAAACTTTTCTCATTCAACTCTTAACCTCACAATAAAACTTACCCTTTCAATATACGGCCTTCGTCTTCGAAAAAAATCAGAAATCCCACACAAATACATTGTTCTCACTTTCACAACGAATTAACTACTAAAACTATTATTTAATTTTATCTTGTTTGTTTTAACAAAAATAAAACAAATCTGATGAGGGTATTGCACCAAACTGAGTGACATTGTCGCCGATAGCGCCGCGACTTCTTAATAACTAACTATTTAAAATTACTGACAAAACACAGGATGTGGTTAATATTTAAAAATTTAAAACTAGATTTTTATTATAGGTAGGATCATGGGTACATTGAGATTTTATGTAAAAGTAGAATTATTGTTGTGGTTTGGCAGCGGAGCAGTATAAGATATCGACTGTAAATATTTACGAGTAGACAATTATAGATGTTTCTATATGTTTTTGATATTGACTGTCCACCCAATAATTTCATCTTCGATGGCGCGTACTGTTCCACGCGCGCCTCAAGGAGATGTCTGCAACTGTAGGGGCCCAGTAAGGTCGAAGCCTACTAGGGCCACGGGTAGTGTGAAAGCGAAGGTAGTGGGTAGGGTAGTGTGAACAGGAGTGGGTTTTTAGCCAGTAAAAGTCTGACACTATCTCTCGCTCGGCCCAAGAGCGGGATTTGTCATTAGATGATTATCTCACCTAAAAAAAAAAACCCAATAAATTCAAAGTCAAAATTTTAATTATACTACTTCACCATCACCATTATCATTTCAACTAAAAGACATGCCTACGGCTGAACAAAGGTCTCGAAAGTGCTACCTTCTATTCATTGGATTTGTGCGTCACTCACCTGGATATCAGTACTCCTCGTGGGAGGCTTTACGACGTTTCGTCTTCCGTTCCGGTACACGGTCGCTACTACAGAACACGTCTTACCCGATATCAACATACTTCACACTTTCAACATAGTGAAATAAACTATACAGAGTTGAAATTAAATCAAGATGAAAGGAGAAATTGTCGTTGAAAAAGGAAGCATTAACTATAGTATAAATTCGCCGCCATAAAGTTATGTGCATAGAAAACAGATAGTTTCCACCTGAGCCCCACTCTATTATTACCAATATTAATAAATTCTGATTGCTGCTTCATTTAATAATCAATTTTGGATAATGATTTAAGAATCTTCTTGCCAATCGCTAAACAGTTCACAGACTTTTAGGAATAAGGCTCATCATCTTTAACACAATATAAAAAAACTGGTCAAGTGCGAGTCGGATTCGTGCACGAAGGGTTCCGTACCATTATCTATAAAAACGGCAAAAAAATCACGTTTGTTGTATGGGAGCTCCCTTCAATATTTATTTTATTCTGTTTTTTTTTTTTAATATTTGTTGTTATAGCGACAACAGAAATACATCATCCGTGAAATTTTCATCCGTCTATCACGGTTACAGTCTGTTGACAGACGGACAGACAGACGGACGGGTAGCGGAGTCTTAGTAATAGGGTTCCGTTTTACCCTTTGGGTACGGAACTCTAAAAAACACTTATTAAAAAAAAACAAATCATCTACCAAGCGAGATAATTTGCAATATTTTAGTCGATTCAGACTTCTTTTCACATGATTCCCACAAACAATTGCTAACTAGCCAAATAATTAACGAATACCCACTTACGTCCATGGAATCCTATTTAAAAAAAAACTATAGGGCTTCGAAATTCAAACCCGCTGTACAGTGTACACAGCGCGTTAGTTAAAACCGCTTCAATCCTGCAGGAACCGAACACTATTAATTGTTAGTACTGCGTCCCACTTGGTCGCGTCGGCACTGTGGCCAATAACGACCTGCTGTTTTATTGAATGGTCATCGATATCGTTCGAGTTGTGGAAGGATTTATTATGGACATAGCTCATTATTTTATAGGAGACAATGTTTTTTAATAAACAAACTAATTTAAAAAAATTATTGTCGCTTTATTTGTCTTGTTCACAAATAATTTACATTTTTAAATATTTAAAAAAAAAAACGGCCAAGAGCGTGACGGGCCACGCTTAGTATAGGGTTTCGTAGTTTCCCGTCCGTCACAATAAGTGTCCCTACTTTACGTGTAGGGGAGGTACCCTAATAAAACATTTTTTTCCACTTTTTATTTTACCTCTTTGTCGGCGTGATTGATATACATATTGGTACCAAATTTCAGCTGAAAATTGGTACCAAGCGCTGAGATTATCCGCGGACGGAAGGACAGACAGACAGACTTGGCGAAACTATAAGGTTCCTAGTTGACTAAGGAACCCTAAAAAAACATTCATCATCATACTCATTTCTGCCGAAGGACGTCCACTATTGGACATTGGCCTCCCCCATGTGTCGCCACAACGAACGGTCCTGTGCGTCTCGCATCTATCGCATTCCCGCAACTCTCACCAGGTCCTCGGTTCACCTTGTCTTCCAAAGCTGTGTCTTTCGTTGCGTGATCGCCACTCTAGAACCCTTTCGACCCCATCGACCATCCGTTCTACGAGCAATGTCCCTACTCACTGCCATATAAGTTTGACGATTCTTCGAACTATGTCGGTAACCTTGATTCTCCTGCGGAAATCTTCACTCCTAATGCCATCACGCAAGGACACTCCGAGCATTAGCCCTTTCCATTGCCCTTGGGTGACTTGGTCTTCTGATGAAAAAAACTTTTAAAAATATAAAAAAATAGTAGGTAGTCCACCAGTGTCGGGAGCATAATAAATTATTATTATAGATGGGCTCGCGTTTGAAGTTAATCAGTGGATGGGTGGTCGTCTTGCCATCGAGGTTCCTCCGTGCCTCAGAAAGTAATTTAAGCCGTTGGTCCAGACTGTTATTTTTTATCATTGATAGGCTCGTGTTTGACTATTTCACCTGATAGTAAGCGATGATGTGGTCGATGATCGTCGACCACATCCGCACACTTGCCTAGAAGTAACCTATTAACTCTTGACTTAAAGACTTTAGTCATCACGATTACAGACTCCGGCAAGGAATTCCTCTCCTGAGCTGTACACACAATAAATGTGTTCCCAAAACGTTTAAATATTTTCAAGTCAAGATTTTGTTTGAGGTTGCAAAATTATCAAATAAATTGTTTCTCTTTGTTTGAAGCGAGAGAGAGTGTCAGACTTTAACTGACTAAAACTTTAACGGACTAAAACTTTAACGGACTAAAAATTTAACTTTCTAAAACTTTAACTGACTAAAACTTTAAATTACTAAAACTTTAACTGACTAAAACTTAAACGGACTAAAACTTTAACTGACTAAAATTTGAACTGAGCAAAACTTTAACTGATTTAAACTTAAAGTGACTAAAACCCACCCGTCTTCCTCTAGCTGCCTTTGCGTTTCGGGGTGATAGCCCTTTCAAAGCAAAACCTATAAAATAGATAATTAAAATAACATAGTAATGTAACCTCACTGACCAAACTCAATTCACTCTCACCTGTTGGCATTCATTCATTCTGATATATTTGGCTGTCTGCATGCAGTAGCGTTGTACCGGCTCATTGCTTAAAATATTATTCCGGCCGATTGAAATTGAATATATATAATCACAGAAATATTATAAAAGCAAAAGCTTCTTACTTGTTTGTATGTTTGTTACTCATTCACGCTGAAATGGCTAAACGGATTTAAATGAAATTTGCCACATGGGTGGACCATGTTTCAGAAAAGCTGATTTTTCATCATGGTATAATCCCTCGAGATAGTTTTCTATCTTCATGCCGGCGAAGCAATTAGCAGTCTAGTGGTAAAGATTTCCTTTCTTGTAGACCTTCACAGGTTATGACAGACTGTTGTGCAGTGGCAACCGGTAGGAATGGTGACCTTAAAATAAACCGATTATTTCCCAGTCACAGAAATTCTTGTATTTCCAGCTGTGACAATAAAAGCCAGACTTAATATACAAGCTTAAACCCATTATTTAGGTGCCCGATTATAGATAAAATGTGCTTATTCTTAGCCCGTAGTAAAATTTATAAGCGCGTCGCTCTATGGCAAATTATAGATATTTTTTCTTCTCAAAATATGCTGTTGCTGTGTGATGGCCCAGTGGTTGAGGCATCCGCCTCTCATGCTTGAGGTTACGGGTTCGAAATCGGGCAAGTACCAATATTGATTTTTCAATTCATATTTAGACACTTTTTTTCAGTTTTTCTAGGAGTTGAAACCCCGTGCCTCGGAAAGAAATAAAGCCGTTGGACGTAAAGCCGGTGGGCCCGAATGTCATTCATAAATCTTTACAGTCCTTACAGGTAGTAAGGCGTCAGAAAGTCTGGCCTAGTCTATACAAGGAGTATAGTGTTGACCGACCCTAAGTTAGTAGGGAAAAGGTAGGTAGCCATTAATATCGTTTGATCAGAAATGCAAAAGCATAGCAATGGTTCCCTCGACTTACTAGTTGTAGATCATGGGTTCAAACCCAGCCAGGAGCATTTGTTCGTGTAATTACTTTCGTCACGACTGCTCTCAACACGGTGAAAGTAAACACCGTGAGGAAACCGCATGTCCTAGATCCAAAAATTCAAAGACGTGTGACATCCACTAATCTGGGCCCGCGTGGTGGATAAATTATAGCTCATTCCCTCTCCTAGAGAGGAGGCCTGAGTTCCAGCAGTGGGAACATTATAAGCAGCCTTATAAGGCTAAAGCTGTTTTTAATACCTTGCGGATTTCATCATGTATGCGGAATTACCGCATATGCAGAAAATTTCAAAATGCATTAAAACGAGTCCCGCGTGCGTTTTGCACGCATTACAAGAAATACTGGTATGAAATGGACATCTGGGGGGTTATGGAGCAAACCCGCAGGCGTAATAAAATCCGCATGATATTAAAAACACCCTAAGGCAAACAAGAAAATTATCTCAACAAGACAGAAATTTAGCTGTTGCAAAACATGTAGGTATTGGAGTCGTATTTTATTTAAGACCTAACTACGCTAAAGTAGTGTTAACCAGACAGACATCTGTTCGATTGTAGCCACAAATGTTACAATTCATCAATACTACTCAGTTGCGCACCTCATTCCAGTGCCAGCTGATTCACAGATTGAATGACTGGAACAGGTTACCTGCACTGTAATTGCAAACTGCTGAGCTATTTGTACACTTACAGTGGAACAGTGATGTTATAAATGAGACTTAGCAGGAACACTACCTACTTAGCGGTAGACACGCAGATACTTTAACAGAAGTTGGTATTTTAAGATTTTTGTTTCATAATCTCTACAATTTGAGGGTCTCTATGTCAAGATTGAATAGGTTACTTCATCGCTTACCATCATCAATTGAGATAGAGGCGGGGGTCAAGAGCCTACAGTCTATAAAAAAAACTGCGCTGTTTGTCTGTGATGATCATTGGTCAACCTACGATTTAAATTTTTTTTTTCGAATATACCTAAGCCATATAAGATGGGCACGCCATAATTATGGCAGTAAGTCCCCTCTTTGAGGAGTGGATAGAAAGACCTCAAGGCGTCCTCACCTTCCGCATGACGCAGGTTCTCACCGAACATTAGTCAACGGATCAATAGTAAGAGTAATTTAAATATTCACTACGATTACCAGCCTATAGAACAGGTAGATACAACAAAATTTTTAGGGCTTCATATTGATAAAAAACTGAATTGGAAAACCCATATCGAAATCTTATGCAAGAAAATCAGTAAATATGCCTATGCCCTGCACACATTGTCGTCTATAATAAGTATGGAGGCATTACTTACAGCTTACTATGGTTTAACGGAATCCCATTTACGCTATGGTGTCATTTTTTGGGGCAACTCAACAGAAACAGACACGGTGTTCAAGGCTCAAAAGAGATGCGTTCGTTCAATATTTAAAATTAAACCTACTGATAGTTGCGTGCCTTACTTTAAAAAATATAAAATACTTACTTTGCCATGTCTGTACATTTTAGAGGTAGCTGTATTTGTCAAAACAAATCCACACCGATTTAAACGATTAGATGATGTAGTCCCACGTAACAGGCGCGACAACAGTAGGATATGCTCTCATACTGCGAGAACATCCCTCATGCGCAAAAGTGTTTTCTGTATGGCTCCTATGATTTTCAATAAATTGCCTAAAAGTTGGAGAGAACTGCACTTGTCACTATTAATTTAATACCTTGCATGTCTGACTAGTCAGTTTATGTAAACGCATGTTTGACAAATAAATTATCTTTCTTTCAAAAAAAAAAACATGGTCAGTTCGGGAAATTCCTGCACCGGATTCGTGCGGAAGTAACGCCTAGGTGCCACCACAGTGTGGACCGCCCGGAGGACCCGGTGGAGCACATGGTAGAGGTGAGCCCCGCTTAGGCAGAGCACCGCCGTGTCCTCGTGGGGGAGATCGTTGGCAACAATCTCTCGTGCCGAGCCTTGGTACAGGTCACGATCCGAAGTGAAGAGGAGTGGTAGGCGGTCGCCTCCTTCTGCGAAGCAGTAATGCTAGCAAAGGAGGAGGCCGCACGTGCACGCGCGAGGGAGCGAACCTCACGCCCCCAGCCGCCAGGATCCCGATCCCGATTTCCGGCCACCGTAGGCGCGAGCTTGCGGGCGGCGAACAATGGCTAGCTCACCGTCCGGTAACCGTCCGAACCGAGCCCGTACTGTTCCACGCGCGCCTCAAAAGATGTCAGAAAACCGTAGGGGCCCAGCAGTGTCAAATCTTACCGGGGCCAGGGATTTGTTTCAGAAAGGAAAACTCGGCCCTGGGACGAAGGCAAAGAAGGAACAGGAGTGGGCTTTTAGTCAGTAAAAGTCTGACACGCCCTCCCGTTCCGCTCAAGAGCGGGGAATGTCATTGGATGATTTTCCCACCTAAAACAAAAGATAAGAAAAGGCATAAGAATAATCATCGAGTAATGTTACCGTTCCTAGTTGGGAAACAGTATCTGCAGATACTGTTTCACAATAGGTAAGTGCTGTAGTCAAACGCAGTACCATCATATTTTTGGTTATCTAAGAACTTTTTGGTTCCTGGTTAGGTTTTAGATTATCAATAGGCTCGCGCTTAAATGCTCTTTCACCTGATGGAAAGCAACGGTATGCTCGAGGATGAAGCACGCTTACCTAGAAGTTACTTATTCACTCTTGACTCAAATACCTCCAGGTTGTAGCCATCAGGAAACACAGACTCCGGCAGAGAATTCCACACCTTACCTGTACGCACAATGAATGTGTTCCCAAAACGTTTAGTGCGTATGGGTGGGATGTTTTCTATGTACTGTGATATCGATAGGAAATCGCATGAGTTATGTTAAAGAACTGGCATGTAAAATATACTTGTAAGGATTTTGTTGTTCTAGAATAGGTTTAAAAATTAAAAAGAAATGTCTAGTTTTAATGGAGATCTGACATAACGATTGTAATAAGATGCGATTTTATTGAATTAATGAAGAAAAATACAAAGAAACTTATATGATACCAAGCATTTCATTATAATAAGAAATAGAATCCCCCAAAAAAATCGTCACAGAGTGCGACAGTACCTACCTACCAGTGGCGCATCTCTATTCTTCTGGTGGTCTGATGATGGAACGGGATGACGGTTTCCTTACACCGCGGCGTTTTCCTTCACCACTACAAGTGTAGAAATGAAATAAATTGCACAAGGTAAATAGAGGCATATACATATTTCACCTAGTGCATCTGGGATCGGATTGTAGCCTACACCATTCGATTAAATAAGATTCTTCAAGAATATTCAACCTCAAATACGATAAGATAGCATTCACAGTAAGTAAGTCTAAACAGTAAATCTCTCTTTTACCTATTTTTACGGATTTAGATTAATGAGAATTACAGAAAAAAACTGACTGCGTCGGACTGTCCAGTCATAAGAACAAGAGATGAATTGCTGAAAATGTACGTTTAAATGTTTTTTGGCTTCAATTACGTATGGTTTTGACCAGATATTTACGAAAAATAACAATGTTTATAGGTTTTTTTTTTCATTTCCGCCCATTAATTTGGTCTATTTCAAATTGTACCTACAGATATATGCCACTGTTAACGTTATGCTTTGTTTTTTACAACAAAATGAATAAATAATGTTATTTTTTGTTGAGAAACTCGTAGTTAAAATAATTACAGCCGCAAGATTCCATTTCCAAGGTAAAGCATAGCTTGTCGAGGACGATCTTTAGATGGGTGACTAACGTCACACATCGAGATTCCTCCGTACCTCAACAGGTCATTTGTAGATCTTTAACAGTAGTAACGAACAGTCAGAAGCCAAAAGCTCCGACACCAGTCTTGCCAAAATGTATCGTGTTATTCAAAAGCTCCGACACTAGTCTTGCCAAAATGTATCGTGTTATTCAAAAGCTCCGACACCAGTCTTGCCAAAATGTATCGTGTTATTTAAAAGCTCCGACACCAGTCTTACCAAAATGTATCGTGTTATTCAAAACCTCCGACAGCAGTCTTGCCAAAATGTATCGTGTTATTCAAAAGCTCCGAAACCAGTCTTGCCAAAATGTATCGTGTTATTCAATTATTGGGTTGTGGAGGACACATAGGCAGTCGCTCTATGTAAAATACTGGTAATCAGCTGCATCTGGTTAGATTGGAAGCCGACCCCAACTAGGTTGACAGATTGATTGTTTTTGACTTTTACTGCTTCTGACTTGCACTGCTTCTTTACCGTCATGTCCTACCCTACAAGAACCATTAATTTATTTTTAAGGGATTAAACTAGCCGACAGACCATGAAGGAGATAGCAATACCATCTGGATGTCTTCCTTGGGAATTGGAAAGAGGCAGCGAGGAATCGAGATCGTTGGTAGGAATGGAGGGAGGCCTTTGCCACCCCGAGTGGGAGGAGTTATTTGAGGATTTCCAGTCTCAAAAAGCTTTTGAAACTTTGTGAATTGTTTCGTTCATAAGACCCGTAAGACTGCCTTACATTTCTCTTATATACTTCGTTTCAGTATACTGCCTTTTAATTATCTTATAGAACGTGTAAAAATTTGAGTATCCAACATGGGGATAAAGCTGTCCTTGTCTTGGGCGGCTTGAATTCCTCACTTCACTCAGGTTTCTATATTAAATCCCTCGCAGTGCTCGGGAGTTAATTATTTAGTTCCTACACTGCGTACAGGATTAAAACTTATACTCCATCTGTTTAGGTATTTATGTAAATGTTAACAATCTTGACATGTCTTTTATCTAAAAGTGGTCTAAAATGTATGGTAATTAACTAAATTTAAATAATCTTTGTATGTCTTTTATACGATTTTTTTATAATAAAAAGACATATCAAGATTGTTTACGTTTAGTTAACTACCTAAACAAATTGAGTATAGCTACCTTCGTTTCGTTCGGAATTCAACATGCCGCCCGCGACTTTATGACACTGCATTATCCCCTAGTCTCATAATCTACTAAACAGTTCTACTAATGATAAAAAACTAGGCAAGTGCGAGTCGGACTCGTGCCCTGAGGGTTTCGTACAAACTTGAAAGGTAAATTGCGGTTTACGATTTATGACGTATTAAAAAAAAACTACTTACTAGATCTCGTTCAAACAAATTTTCGGTGGAAGTTTGCATATATTATTTTTAGTTTTATCATTCTCTTATTATAGAAGTTACGGGGGGGGGACACATTTTACCACTTTGGAAGTGTCTCTCGCGCAAAATATTCAGTTTAGAAAAAAAATATATTAGAAACCTCATTATCATTTTCGAAGACCTATCCATAGATACCCCACATGTATGGGTTTGAAGAAAAAATTTTTTTTGTGTTTCAGTTAGTAAGGGGAACCCCAAAATTTTATGATTTTTTTCTATTTTTGTTTAAAAATCTTAATGCGGTTCACAGAATACGTCTACTTACCAAGTTTCAACAGTATAGTTCTTATAGTTTCAGAATAAAGTGGCTGTAACATACTGACGGACAGACAGATAGACATGAATAATCTATAATGGTTCCGTTTTTTGCTATTTGGCTACGGAACCCTAAAAAACAGATTTCTCATGTTAATGAACTCACGACAGGTAGGTACTGAGTATCTGCCCTAGAACTTTGCTGACAAATATTGTAAACACTAGTGATAAGTGTGTTACTCGTACATACAGTTAGCTCACTGATAACCAGGTTGGGTCACGCGACATTCAGTAACGATTACATGAATTGGTGTCTTGAGTTATGCAGTGTGTAGCGACATCTATCGCGTCACATAAGAAAATCCTGAATCGCGCAATCAAAGTTCTCCGCGCGATTAGAACATATAGAACAGCCCGAAATCATCTATGGGGCAGTTGCAGCCCACCAGACAACATCCCGTCTGGTCGGAGGATCCTCCCTTTTCAACGGAGGTTTACGGGACTTTACTCTCTGTTCCGTATACCTCCAAACTGGTGACCCTCGACAAAGAACGTCAGCGCAGCCTTCGTGCAGCTACTACCTCGTGACGTCATCATCACTTCCTCAAGCTTTCGAGCAGCGAGCCATACAGCCAGCACCCACGGCTATAAAGGGTATCTTGACCACCAGCATGCCTACATGGTCATACCTGGTCATCACCCTCAGCCTCATCAGCGACCTTGGCGAAGCACACTGCACCTTCGGCCAGTCACATGAAGAGCAATGAAGAACCTCTCCTGGTCGACGCAAGCAGTCAAGCCACTACGTCGCACAGCACCGCTCCGACTCACTGGAGCCAGCAGCACTACTCCGACTCACTGGAGCCTGCAGCATCATCCCGACTCACTGGGACAGCACCACCCCGACTCACTGGGGCATCACCGCAGACAGTTCCGACTCACCGAGAACTATGCGGCATTCGGTTCCGACTCACTGGAACCAACCTACCAATGGCTTGGCACGCATCAAGAAGCATCAAGAACCATCGATCTCCGATCTCCGGAGGGGAGTGATGTAGCGACATCTATCGCGTCACATAAGAAAATCCTGAATCGCGCAATCAAAGTTCTCCGCGCGATTAGAACATATAGAACAGCCCGAAATCATCTATCGGGCAGTTGTAGCCCACCAGACATAACATCCCGTCTGGTCGGAGGATCCTCCCTTTTCAACGGAGGTTTGCGGGACTTTCCTCTCTGTTCCGCCTACCTCCAAAAGTGCTTTAGTTCTGGTTTATGTTTTTTTTAATCAGACATTACCTACGTACGTGCGATTCCCATTCCGAAAAATCGTTACGTTGTTGAAACTTCAACGGTCCGGACTAAGCGTTTCGCTTCGTCGTTTATACCGCGTACATCAAAGGACTGGAACAATTTGCCTGCTGCGGTCTTCCCGTCCAACTATAATTTAGGTGTCTTCAAGGCTAGAGTGAATAGGCTCTTAATAAACTAGTGCGCCTGACCATCAATGATTGCATCTCCGCTTATCATCAGGTGGGATCGCAGTCAAGCACTGGTTTATATCAATTTAAAAAAAAAAAAAAAAAAAAAAAACGAAACTTCCGATTGATTTTGCAGCTTCGATTACGATTTCGGCTCCGATAAATTTGAATCGGAACTTATATCGGAGGTACACAGAAGTTTATACAAATGTTCAACGGCGTGTAGTGTTCCACGCGCGCCTCAAGATGTCAGCATACCGTAGGGGCGCAGCAGGGTCGAAGCCTACTGGAGCCAAGGGTTCGCTTCTGAAAGGAAAACCTGGGGCCCGGGGAATACAAGGCAACGAAGGAACATAGAAATGGGTTTTAGTCAGTAAAAGTCTGACACGCCCTCCCGCTTCGCCCAAGGGTTAAAGATGTCATTAGATGATATCACACCTAAAAAAAAAACCCGTCCAGAGCCTTCTTTCGATTGCTCTTTCACTTGTTGTTTTGTATTTGAAATGTTTTAAGTTCGCTCTTCATTTATAGGTCATAAGATTTATTCGAGTTATTGATTACTTTTAGTAGATAGTAGTTCATTTGACGTTATAGGTGACTACTGTCTTCGTCTCTGCCTCCAATTCCATCATTCCAGTTCTGATTCCGACAAAACAAAAAAAACTCCACTTCCGAATTCGGTTACGATATAACCACTTCTGTTAGTTACATCCCTATTTTTAAGGCTAATGACACATGATGACACATGATGACACAGCCATCTTTTTTATTATCTAGGAGTTTTCCAGGAAAACCAATAAAACAAAACTAGGAGAAAAATAAATTTACTACAGCAAACATTTTACTCGATTAAAAAAATAAAAGTGTAGTTAGAACATGAGCCCCCGAATTACACTAGCCCAATTCATTTTTCCATACCTTAGAGCTCAATGGCGTTAGTATTTGGACAGGCTCGCACTCGACCGGTCTCTCACCTGGCCCCCTAGCTAAGTTACAACCGTTTCGTTTCGATTCTCTTTTCGTCGATCGCCTCGAGTCGGGCACGCCTCCGATCCCTTTGTTCTGACGTCATCTCAACGCTCAGTCATGTGGTCAGAACAAAGGAATGGGAGGCGTGGCCGACTCGAGGCGATCGACGAAAACAGAATCGAAACGAAACGGTTGTTACTTGGTTGGGGGGGGCTGATGATAAGCGATAGTGTAGTCGACGCTGAAGCATGCTTGTCTAGAAATAACATATTTACTCTTGACTGAATGCATAACAAGATTAAACTACTGTATTTTACTACATATAGATACCTACCTACTATGTACCTATATAGCCACGCTTTTTGTTCACGCTGCCCTTCAAGTGTTACCTATAGGTACTTTTTACAATCTGACTTGTGTAGAGCTAACAATATTGATCACAAAACGGCTTCTACCAAAATGCTACCTCTCCCAATTTTCTTCAGCCAATTGTTTTCCGAAGAAGAATCTTCTACTTGGAGCTTTTGGTCTCTTCAGGGGCACGTCGTCATCTAGAGGGGCATATTTATTCCTGCAGTATGCCCGTACTTGTCCCTTCAGGTCGTGGTGGGGCTTTGCCTTGATGATCGCCATAAAGTGCCTGTAGCCTGCGCCTCCTCTCATCAGCACGGGAATTGCGTCTGTAGACTCTATCGCTATGTGTGAGATCTGGAGAAAAATGATAGGTTTGGTGGATGACTTGGAACGGAAGGACATCTCTGTGGTAGAAAGTATATTGTAGATAGTTTGAAAATTTGGTTAGGCTTGCTTGTAAACGCAAGAACCAATTATATTATTGACATGGAAATCCAATTATTATCAACTGCCTTGTTACAATAAAACGAATCTACTTAAGCAGAATAATTAAAAAAGAAGTTCGTTTAGCTGTGATAATTAATAATAATGATAATAACTGCAGCTAATGCTAAAACTTTATGGCCTAGCTTGCATGAGGAAGAAATTATCAACGCCTGACGTTTTTCATCAGGCAATGATTTAAGTTTTATTGCTCTTACAACGCCCATAAAATTGTTTTATTTTCAGATTCGCTTACTTGGATATTGCTAAAAATAAGAAAACTGTAATCAGACGACAGATTTTTTTCAGTTATTGTGTGTAGAACAAAACTTTATCTATATATATGGCCCTTCCGTCAGTAAGTCTCTTTCTACTAGCTGAAGATTGGAATACATCTACAAGACACTAATAGTACCTTTGTGCCACCATATTGTTGCTAAAAATGAAAATTCTAAATAAGAAGAAAGAAGTAGCGTACCTGCCCCCCTAGCCAAGTTACAATCGTTTCGTTCGCGCCGAACGCCTCGAGTACCTCGATTCCTTTGTTCTGACGTCATCTCAACGCTCAGTCACGTGGTGGATTGTATCTTGGCTAGGGGGGCTGAAGTATTTACAACGTGTAATGTTAAATGCGCAAAACCTCAGACACCCCAAATGACTTTTGATTCAATTGACCTAATACGGAAAGAAAAAAAAAACATAAAAAAAAATGTAAAGGTTTTATGTGCTGTTTTAGTTTTACTGGCAATTCTGATCATTTCTTGCGTCTATGACGACGTTCTGTCGAGGGAGGAGTCGGTAGGTTTATTACAGGGCTGCAAGAAAAAAATTGAAAAATTGGACGACAACTATTTGTGTTTCTTTACCTTCTTTGGCGGGTTTAAGCACGTGATGGCTTGTCCTATTAATAAATAGGGCAAAACTTTTTTAGATTTTTTTTTTTGAAAAAATGTGACCTATATTAAAAAGTAGTTCAATTGATTCTGCTCGTTATTCTGATCAAACTATTTTCAGGTTTTGCGCATTTAACGTTACACGTTGTATATTCTATCTATCTATCCTCTTCTAGGTCAAGTACTTAAAACATTCCAGCGACACTCACCACACAATCAAAAATTCCTTGACAAATAATCTGCTGGCCTTTAAGCATCGCATCATATTCAAATTTCTTTCTGAACACCCTCGTATCGTCCTTGTACCTCAACCCCTGGTACAAGGTCGTGTAAGGGGACATCACGATTTTCTTCGGAGCCTGATCGATAGGCAGAGGCTGCGGGTACGCCAACTTGTCGAGATTTACAACGCTTTTCCTGGAACACATATTTGATGAGGAGAATTTCGCACTAAGCATTTGGGTTCAAGCTATGATCTGATCATCTTCCTGCCTTCGTCCCGTTTTATTTGGGTTCGGCGCAACATGTTTTTTTCTTCCATTCTGTCCTGTCACCCG
Organism: Mythimna vitellina; assembly: GCA_949316375.1. Taxonomy (NCBI): domain Eukaryota; kingdom Metazoa; phylum Arthropoda; class Insecta; order Lepidoptera; family Noctuidae; genus Mythimna; species Mythimna vitellina. The sequence goes on from OX438688.1 coordinate 1,985,732, forward strand.
TCGTGCTATCACTAACTTCCTTTTCTTTCATATCACTCTTCTCACAATTCATCCATCTTTTCTTTGGACTCTTTTAGTAACATGCATTTCAATGATTTCATCCCTCCACTTCACATGACAAACGATTCCCCTTCAACTTTTCAGTCACTGGCGTCACTTTCAAACTTCCTCTAACATGTTCATTTTTCACTTTATCTATTCTCGTCACACCACACATCCATCTTAACATTATCGTCTCCGTTACAAGCAATATTTTTTCATCCACCTTTTTCACAGCCCAACATTCTGATCTATACAGTGTCAGGCCGTAGGTAGTAAGTAGTACTGAAATATTGTCTGAGAACGTGTGAAAGATTTACCGCGGCCCTAGAAAGCAAAAGGGGAAAAGAAGTAACATAGGTGCCATAGATGGGTTTTAGTCAAAATCTGACACGCCCTCTCACTCCACCTCAAAGCGAGAGAAGTTATTTGATCATTTTTCCTCTCAAAAAAGGAAGGCGAATGTGTAAAGTTGCTTGTATACTAGCTACTACCAGCGGCTTCGCCCGCACCCCTATGTCACTTAGTGATAAATTAGCATTCTATTGGTGAAAGAATTTTTTAAATTGGTCCAATTGTTTTTTAGGTTTATTGAAACACAAACATTCAAATCTTTTCTCTCTATAATATTAGTAAATTAACGTATCATACTTACTTAGAAGGTCCACTTCGTAGAGCAGTCAGATTTGCCGAAGGATTCGTCTCCTTCTTAGAAATTTTAACAGCAAGCTTAGCACTAACTAAACGTCCGATTATTAAATAACAGAACACGATAAAAAAATTCATGGTTATTCTCATAATAAACAATTCTTCATAACGATCTAAGAAAAATGAGTCTCGCTATATTTATGGCAGTGAAGTCGGTAAAAAACCTGAATTTATTGTAATATATTGCCAGTCTGTGGTATTAGATATGTATATGTCGCAGACAAGTGGTTCAATTCGCCATTTAATTAACCTTTCAAATACAATAGAATTTTTTTAAAAAAACATCGGAAGCGTCTCTCTTTACGGTATTCGAAAGGTTAAAAGCCTAGTTTTTTTACTAAACGACGCGCCACTAGAACTGTCTATAGGGCTTAATTAAAGAAACCTAACATGAAAGAGATGAAGGGGGCCAGAAAGAGCGATAAAAGCGAGCGAACGAAGCTCCTTCAAACCTATCCGTTCCGGGGTGCACTAAGTTTTCTTGTCACATTATCATCCTATTTCCTAAGCATTTGCCAGCCAGTTTATTACATAAAGCATTAGGCGCATAATCGGCTGAATACAATTCAGGCGCCCGCCGTTCAACTATTTGAAGGGCGCCGTTTAGTTACCAGGTTAGACTATTCCCTGAATGGCGAATTAAGCTAGTTGTCTGCGACAAATATACGCCCTGTGGTATTTTACGAGTTTTTTTATAGGCACGCCTACGATTTTCCACCATATGGGAGTTATAAAATTTTCCGTCAAGGCCATTAAAAACAATCATTTTTGAGAAAAAAAAAATATTGCATAATTACGTTCTGCCTATAATCTCAACACGAGCGTAGCAGCTATCGTAGTACCTACGTAGGTACATTGAACTGCGGTAATCATTTCAATTGATAACAGTTTCAGATGTACCTACTATAATTAAATAATAACAATAATAATCTGTCGAAGCTGTCGTTGCGCAGTTGCATCAAGACCCTGATACAGAAGGCAGTTCTCCTCGATATGACTCACTTTGTGATTAGGTTCTTAAGCTGTCTCTCGATCCCTTACCACTGGTAGCTTGGACCATGGTCCTGACACTGGCGGACTATTATAATTATATTTTATATTTTTTATCAGATTTAAAAATCTAAAAAAATATTAATGAAGTAATATTAATGAATCTCATATTTAATTTTATTTTATTATTTTTTAAATACGGTCTATATGGTAGTAAAAGGGTACAATTAAGATCAAACGAGTTTCGCTAAATATTAGCATGCAAATATTTAGTAAGTAGATAAGTAAGTACCTACATCAAATTAAAAGAAAGTAGGTAGGTACAAAGAATACCCAGAGTTTACCCAGAGTATTCGGTGTACCATTGAAAGATAGCTTAAGTTTAGCATTCCAGATAGATAAGCAGGTGCTTCCTGTACTGGTAACTTTGTGCAGTCATCATCCTGCTGCTGAGCAAATCCTCGTCCATAGCTTCGACCTCATCGCAAAAAGTACAAAAGGAGACAGGTAGAATAGGTGCCTTACATTTCCGTCCCGAAATATTTAATTCGGTGGTGCTTTTGGTGCCTAACTCAAAATTCCACAAGTTATAGCTTGTGAATAGCAGAAAAGGTCTGGTGACTATGTTTACCATTCAGACAAAATCCTGCGGTAAAAAATTGGAATATCACATTATCTCAATTTGTATGTGTATCTATGTTTATTATTTCTTCACGCTTAAACGGCTGAACAAATTGGTGTAACATGTGGCACACGAGTAGACCGTGCCTACATATTCCAAATCTTTGGGATAATTGTCTTCTCTCACGGGTGAAGGCATAAAATTTTCACAATAGTGGTATAAAAGAATTTAATGTAACTCCGTAAAACCTACATAAAATCTATATTCATATTATTGAATACTTTTTCTTTCAAAAAGTATGATCACAAAACGTAAATAAAATATTTCTACCGCATTATCAAAACGCGGCTTTGACATTGACAGTTTTCGATTGATTGGATAGTCTTGTCAACCAATTTTCTTGCTTTGTATTTTATGTATTATTTCAATAAATTAAATTATGTGTATTACAAAAACTACAACACTTTAAAATTTACTCTTTGCGGTGCCCAATTTCTCCGTTAATTAATTCGCTAACACTCCACAATGGACGGTAAGACGGCTTACAAAATTGCTCGGTTTTTATAATTAAGTTTAATTGTTATTTTAATATTACTCAATAATTTTAGGCCCTTCTGCTAAAAAATCTACATCCTTCGAGACGTTAGTCATTCAGAATATAACTAATGTAAACGATCTGAAGGCAAAACTCAACGACATCATTAAAACCGGGAAAGATTATGAATATGACGTTTCCTCATGTATAAAAACTTTGATTACAAGCAGTGATCAAGATATTGCACAGTTAAGTATAGAAGCGATCGCAGAGCTTGTTAAATGTGAAGAGAAGAGAGAGATATATGCTAATAAAGATATAATAGGCCCTATATTGGATATATTGAGAAGAGAAACCACTTCGGACAATGTTGAACTTGTGAGGCAGTGCTGCAGGGCTCTTGGCAATTTGTGCTGCGACTGTGACGCTGCTAGACGCACAATTATCGAGTTGGAGGGCATTGCAGTACTTATAAAGCTTCTTGAAAGAAGTATAGACATGCAGTTTGAGGAAATACAAATGCTGTCTAGTAAATCGTTGCTCAACTTTGCCATTGGAGGAGCAGACTTTACAGAGGCAATATTCCAAGGAGGTGTGGTGGATATGGTCCAAAGAATGATGTGTATAGAACTTCAGAAGCAGGAATTTGATAATGATACTGTGTCTACTTGTTTATTGTTATTGAGTGTTATAAATGATAACACTCCAGAGTTGCTGTACAATGAGATTGTTAACAAGACCGTTCTACAGATTCTGAGGGAGACATCTACTGTGGAGATTTCTGAAATGTGTCTGGATCATTTGCATGCACAGGCCGAACATGGTGAGTGGTTTGAGGATAATCAGAAATTATAATTCTAATATAATATTCCACAACTGTCACACAACATCGTCTAGTCCCAAGCTAAGCAGAGCTTGTGTTATGAGTACTAGACAACTGATAAACATACTTATATATTTCTAAATACATACTTATTATAGATAAATTACACCCAGTCACAGAACAAATCGTGCTCATTACACAAACATTTGTCCTAGGTGGGAATCGAACCCACAACCTCTGGTATAAATAATGAATGAAGCATTTATCTTTTTATTAAACTTTATACACTAGTAAAAACAACACTACAAAGGCAGACCTAATGCTTCAAGCATTTTCAATTAGTTGGCATAGGGTGGAAACCGAATACTGGCCCTATAACACCGGGCAATTAAATTTGGTTGTTTCCTATGGATAAGAACCGGCAAGAAACTCCAGGGTTACACAAAACCTTTCGTAAAATGCATAATCAATCAAAAACCTTTTTCAGAAACCGTAAAGACGTTAATAGCCAAAGAAGGTGGAGTACAACTGGTGTGCTCCCGCCTAGAACAGTTTGTCAACAAACACAATGCTGGAGAGCTGAACATTGATGATTCAGAGGTGGAGGCCATCATGAAGCAAGCCTGTGAGCTGGTCATCATTGTACTGACTGGAGGTAAGATAATGTAAGACAAGATTAAGTACTCAAGCAGTAAAAGAGACAGAATGCTGGTGAGCTAAACATTAGCATTACCTAAATTCAGTTCTTCCCTTACAAACCCCCCTTATTGTTCTTTTCTTTTTTCCATCTCTTTGTATGACATAAAGTAACTTATAACATGTATATATAATATTTATGTTTATAAATTGTCTTTTATATATAATAACTATATTGTATGTATGTATAGTCTAGTAGGGGAGCAGTGATAGCCAAGTGGTAACGGCCCCGACTTACAAGTTGTAGGTCGCGGGTTCAAACGCAGCCAGGCGCATTACTTTGTGTAATTTATTCCATCACCACTGCTCTCAAAAAGGTGAAGGAAAACATCGCGAGGAAACCGGCATGTCCTAGAACTAAAAATTCGAAGACATGTGACATCCACCAACCCGCACTGGGCCCGCGTGGTGGATTACGGCCCATTCCCTCTTCTAGAAAGGAGGCCTGAGTCCCAACAGTGGGAATATTATAAGGCTGACTATGCTATGTATAATATATGATATGATATAATTTTAATCCAATATTTACTTTATTAGTTCATTAAACCCCGAGCGATTTTCATGATTTCGTGGAAACCAGGTCTTCCTATAATATATAATAAGTGACACTCATACTCAATTGAAAAAAGAAATTGTTTTGACACGGTCGTGATATGATGTCATGCTTTAATCTTTATATTTTGAATTGTTTTATTTTTTAATCGACTTAATTCATTAAACCCCAAGCGAACGAAAGTGTTCGCTCGGTCATTGTCTTTCTATTGTGTCTCTAATTACGCTACTCAAAAGGTTAATTTGCAGTACACCGCAGACTATCCCCCTTTTTCTATTTCAAGTTCTTACATTCCATCCTAAAGTTGTCTGGTAGATATTACTGTCAGCGATAAGACCGCCTTTGTGCCCATAGATTTAAGTTAGTATAAAAGTTTTGTTACTATTAAGGTGTACAATAAAGTTTATTCTATTCTATTAGTCACTCTGAAGTAGAGACTACTTTATGATAGTCTCTGCCTGTAAGTTGGTCATCGTTGTGGTGACTGGAGGTTATGATGTACAATGCATTCCAAATAAGAATAAGATCGATTGCCATGTTGTGACGTCACGTCATACTGTCAAATCGCAGGATATTGGGCAAAATTGAAGAACTCAGAGATGAGCAAAATTGAAGTATTGGATTCTGATTTAACTTTTTTTCGTTCACAGCTCGTAAATAAATGAAATTTTTAAAATTTCTTGTTTTGCTCTCCATAATAATTCTACGATTTGACAGTATGACGTGACGTCACTACATGGTAATCGATCCTATTCTTATTTGGAACGCATTGTAAACATTATTTTATCACACAAATCTAGAAAACAATTTCTAAATACCCATTTTTTAGGTGGGAAATCATCCAATTACTTCCACTACTCTCAGGCAGATTCTAAAGTGTTTATTTCAACAAAAAAATAATAAAGCTAATTAGACATTCTAAAGCATAGATGTCTGGAGTAGAAGGAAACAAAAAACTACTCCCCATTTTGGAATCCTTCATCATTATCATTTTAGCTAAAAGGCGATCAGTGGTGGACGTACAAAGAGAATAGTCATTGTAGACATAGGTCTCACTCAACGACCTTACAGCCACTAGACGTCTAATAACAGGCGGTGCATGTCTGTCAACACATATGATTATAGATCTGATGTTTCGACCAAACACTACAGTACCCCGCTCCCCCGTACCAATCAGAACGTAGAACCCGCTACCCGTACCTCGGTTAGTTGACATAATTGTTTTGGTGCGCTAGTTCAAGTATGAGGTGCCTGTAAGGTCTTTGGTCTCACTTAATCGTCGTCACAACAACCAGTTGTATGTTTCTCGTACCCAGCAGTCTCTCGCGACTTGGTACGATGGACCACATTTACTAATCACGCTCGACCTTGGTACGGACGGACCAAATTCGTAGTACGAAGTTCGAGCGTTAACACTATTAGCTGAGGTTTATTTTGAGTAAAATTTAGTATGGAATTCCACACCAGGGTTTCAGAATTCCACACAACTGATCGCGAAAGTATTGATAACACAGCGACTAAACGACACTATGTCGTGGCACGCCGCGGCCGATTATATCTGCACGACACGGCAACATGCCTCATTCAGGCACCGCGCCGTTTCACGCGCCGTGGTAATGTATATATAAAAGGCAAAGTTCTGACTCACTCACTGACTCATCCATGTGCGCCCAAGCTCTTGGACCTAGAGCGATAAAATTTTGCAGTTTCCTTTTATGATAAAAGCAAAGAATCAAGGAGGATAAATCACATAATAGCAAATCCGATTTTTACTAAGTACATCGTATGTGTAATAGTTTACTGAATATTTATTTTTTTTAGTTATTAAAATCCGTCAAGAAATGGATTTATTAAAGTGTTTCCAAGTAGCCGTACATACTTGGAAACACGCGCTCTCGCTGGACTGTTCACGATGACGTCATCTGGCATAATCCGTGCGACGACTTGATCGTATTCATTCACCGGTGGAGACCGTTCATGACAGATGACGTCACAGCGAGTCGCTTCACGTTTCTGGAACTAATATACTAAAATTACTGTATCTTCGTCATTTTTGGTTCGATTTAAATTATTTCTTACGCTATAAGTACTCCACAAAAATTATAACTGATCGTCACTAGAAAGGTTTTTTCAAAATTCAGCTCTTAATGCGATAAAACGGGAGTCCAAAGTTTGGATGGTGAAAAACACTTTCACAAAACCACTGGTAGAAGCTAGTATGTAAATAATATTACTGATGTTTATTTAACAAATGTATATTTGACTTATGAATGATAAATTATTTTCTTCTTCCCCAGATGAAGCCATGCACATCCTTTACAATAATGGTGTGGGTGAGGTGTACCAAACTGTGGTAAAGTGGCTGGACTCACAGAACTACCAGCTACTGACCACTGCGGTGTTGGCTATTGGCAACTTTGCCAGGCAAGATGATTACTGCATGCAGATGATGCAGGATAACATATTTGATAAGCTGCTGGGTGAGTGTGTTGAGTTAACTTCTACTGATTTTTTTTCTTTTTAGGGTTCAGTACCTCAAACCGTACCAAAACCGAACCCTTATAGGACCACTTTGTTGTCCGTCCGTCTGTCTGTCTGTCAAGGCCCTTTATCTCGGGAACGCGTGGAGGTATCCAGTTGATATAAAACCATATACTCAGGTCTGCGGTCACTTGACCTTTTGTGACACTTCGTGGTATGTCGATCGAGGAAACACCGCGCAGATTGCTCCAGAATAGATGGTCTATGGGGCCGAAAAGTTCTGAAGTGGCTACCGCGAACCGGAAGACGCAGCGTTTGTAGGCTTCCCACAAGGTGGACCGGTGACTGGTGAGAGTCGCGGGAATCCGATGGATGCGAGACGCATAGGACCGTTCGTTAAGGCGACACTTGGGAGTCTAGCAGTGGACGACCTTCGGCTGATATGATTATGTTGTCTGTTTCGGCTGTTCTCAGGCATCGCAGGCCCATAGATAAATACCTTAACCTAAACATACAATTAAATATACAATCGTGTTATTATATAGAAACTTGAGTCTAATTTAACATATGGGTCAAAGGGTTAAAGTCATAACCCTACTTTTGGCTTGACCGTAGTCGGACAAAACTAGCTCAATATTTTCTACATTGCCGCATCCATCATATTTGTACTATGTGGTCTCTGAATGTGGGGCAAAAAAGTTTAGTGCGTAAAACTTTTTTTTTGACATCGGTATTTTTCGTATATATCACCAGAGGGCGGTAAAAAAATCACGTCATTATGTAGAAGTGAGGAGGGGAAGAGGGGTAGACAAATGCTCAAGGTCGTCGGCTAATGGGAGCGCCTTAATGTTTAGAATTGTATTTATAAACACTATACTCGAAGTTGTGGACGATTACGTCTACCTTGGACATACAGTCTAATTGGGTAGATACAATTTCGAGATAGAGGTCAACCATCGAATCCAACTCGGCTGGGCAGCGTTCGGGAAACTGCGCGGTATCTTCTCGTCCAAATATACCACAGTGTCTCAAGACGAAAGTCTATGACCAGTGTGTGTTGCCAGTGATGACATATGGTTCTGAAACGTGGTCGTTCACAATGGGCCTCATCAGAAGACTTAAAGTCACAGAGAGGGCAATGGAAAGGGCTATGCTCGAAGTTTCCTAGCGTGATCGAATCACAAATGAAGATATCTGCAGGAGAACCAAGGTTGCCGACATAGCACTAAGGATCGCCAAACTTAAATGGCAATGGGCAGGGCACATTGCTCGCAGAACCTGGCCGTTGAGGCCGAAAGATTCTGGAGTGGCGACCGCGTACCGGAAGACCTGAAGTTTGCGGAAGTCTGATGGATGCGAGACGCACAGAACCGTTCATTGTGGTGACATTTGGGGGAGGCCTATGTCCAGCAATGGATGCCTATCACCTGAAATGATGATGTTTTCTAATCTAACTACAAATTCTTTACGATGTTGATACTATTTAGCAAGTACTCACAATGTAAACATCCATAGCTCTTCGTTCTTTCCTTCTTTTCAACGAACCGATGCCAAAAAGCAAAGCACACAGAAGACATATTATTACTCGATAGATTTACAAACACATATTAGTAATGATTTGATAATGATTGTTGTCAATTTGTTAGAGCAAACAATCCTGAAGTTTGATTTACTTTACGTCAAACTTTCAAAATGTTTAACTTTCTTTAAAAATGATTTTATTACAGCAGCATAAAAAGTTGCTTAACGCTTTATTTCTGCCAACTAGGTTTAGATGAAGTTATGAGATCATTATCTCTAAAACAAAAAACCTTGCCAAGTAAAATCGTTACTACATTTACGTTTCACTCCTTCATTTCAAAGATAATAAAACTTTTAATAAGTAAATTTCACACATCAATATTGGCACATCTACATTTTACATATTTTATAGATACAAGGGTCAAAGATTGTACAAATATTTAAAACGAAGTTTTGAGTTCATTTTATATCAGAAATTGTGATGTTGGCGACTAGTACCTATAGACCATAATAGATTTCAAAGATATATAGTACATTATCCAATTTTAAACACTTAGGCTGTTAAAACTTAATTTCGCATTTACTGTAGATGTGCAATATTTTACTGGGTGAGCTGATATATCAAATGACTAAAAACTAAAAAAGCTATTATTACAATTACTCATTAACCGCTAAGAACAAATTTGAACTAATTTAAAGTAAGCACACATCACACACGGACTGCGCATGTAATTTTTTGTAAACTTACACACTCGAGCTATTTTATTTCATATCTTTTCGAAAGCCTGGATTAATTTATTAGAAAAATGTTCGACAATTACTTGTACACAGTATCAAATTTGACTCGCACAGACTCACATTTTTATGTTTTTTAGCGAAAAATGAGATGACAAATAAAGCCAGGAGGTACAAAAACCATCACGTCGATTGAGACAGTAACGCACTAGTGTTGATCTCTTTTTTTTGTTAAGTCTAATAACTAGTGCGAGATCGGAGCTCACGTATCATTTTTACGTAGAACCGTGCAGAGCGGCAACGTTGCATTAAGTTACATAGTGGTATCAGCGTATCGCGTATCATAAGAATGAATCTACAATTACATGAGGCGCGCGAAGTTTAAATTTTATAATTTTACTTTGTTTAATTCGTTGGTTATGTTCCATGATTTAGATGTTAGGTGTCATATATTTTCACATAAAAGCCGGGCTTATTTACTTGTATTGCTCGCACGTCCCTGGTTATAACTACATGTCATGTAACCAAACTGAATTTTTATTACATACCTAATAAATGCTGTGCAATTAATTAGTCACTTTTTGAGCAAGTGTGTTGAAAAGTTAGTTTATTGTTCTGAAAAGGCTAAAGGCAAAACTTTTTTTGTCATTATTACGACACCTGTAATATAATTCCGATGCAAAGAAAGATATTTTGAGCTCAGCAATAATTGCGCTGCGTGTCGTGGGTTTGATTTCTTCAAGAAATTAATATTTTTATGGGCTACAGATAGTTGTTTGTTCTGGCTGTGTTGCGCACAGCATACAGTAGTAAAAGTACAGGAGCTAAATTGAAGATTATTTTCCAGACATATTCGAAATCTACAACAGCTTCAGCATACAAATGCAAAAGGAGCCGGAAAAAACGCACCCTATTGACTCAGTGACAGTGATCAAGCTGCTGCACGGTGTACTGTCGACGCTGCGCAACCTCGCCGTGCCCGCGCACAACAAGCGCGTGGCGGCGGCGCGGGGCCGCGCGGCGCCGCTGCTCATTAATGCGCTGCCCTGCACTGACGATCACCACGTGGCCTACAAGCTGCTGGCCACCATCAGGCTGTTAGTGGATGGACAAGGTTAGTGATCAAGCTGCTGCACGGCGTGTAAAATTAACTATTTTACAGTATTAGCACGACGAACTGTTATTTCTCATCAGTAATAAAATTTTGAAAAAAGATACTAAATTCAGAGATTCCATTTCACATGTAGAACGATTGATTAATTGGTCGATTACTATAGCTTGCATTTCCATTGTTCCATAAACACCGTCGCCATTCAACCGATATAATTAATAGAATCAAACATAGAACCCATGTTTTGATAACACAACAAACCACGTGCATCACGCGTCATACGCAGTCAGAGGCAAATTAACACACACAACGAGCGGAGACGCGGGGCGCGGCCATGCCTGCCTCCCGCTGCTACCCGCCTCAGATCTTCGTCGGCAAGTGGTTCACTTGCCGAACATGATCCGAACTTCGGTCACGTATAATGTGTGCTCTACATAATACGTTGCCGCCGTATTGCCGCTGAACTTATGCCGGACCGAAGTTCGGCTGTATGCTATAACGCAACTTAATTTCGGCATAATGTATCGTCAGTAATTCAAATAGCATTGCAGGCGTAATCATGCCGAACTTCGGTCGCGTACCTTCGACATAGTATGTTTAGACATATAGGGTACTTCCCGTTGACCTAGAATCCTGTCAAAATTTGGCATGAAGCAAGGTCTCATAGCACAAGTATAGGAAAAAATCTAAAAACTGTAAATTTTGAGTTATGACACAAAAAAAAAAACTTATTTTGCGATTCGAAAAAAATTCGGAAATTGAACTGTTTTCATAGGTAAGTTTGTACGGAGCCCTCAATGCACGAGTTCGACTCGCACTTGCCTGGTTTTTTAATTAACGTGACCAAAATGACCTTATCTAGTAGTGAGTCAACTGCTAAGCAAAGTCACTTCGGACAGACGTCAAAATTGAAAGAAGAAATTTACAATAAACTTAAATATAAATTTTACTACCAACTCATCTACAATACGGGGCAATAGTATTATGCTGCTGCTGCAAACTACAAAACTTACCGATATCACAGAATATTGTGTAAATGGAGTGATCATTTCCCCACCCCCACGAACACATTATTTATTAACTTAACTAATCTAAACACTCTTTTCGCACCAGAGGGCTCGGCAAAGATACTGGCCAGTAACTCAAAAGCTCTCCAAGCGATCGCGAAGTGGGGCCACGCGGCCGAGTACGCGGGCGCCGCCGGGGAGGCGCCGCGCCTGCTCGCCTGGACCGTCAAGCAGCTGCGACATCATTATCAGTGGAGACATATCGTTGAGGTGAGATAATTACCATTGGTCTCGTCGAAATCGGTCATTTTATTAGCAGGATTTTGTGCAGGACCATAACTTATTTGTCATAAGTTTCTTTCTTCTTTCTCGAGTGACGATTTTTTTTTCTTCTCTTTCAGGTAGACGGTTGCATATCAAGTCTAGTAAACATGCTAGTAGCGTCCCACTCGCTGATGCAAAACGAAGCGATCCTCGCCCTTACGCTCCTCGCAATAGAGTCGCTCAAGAAACCCTCGCCCGAATGCCAACAAACATACGACTACGAAGAGAGCTTTATCGCTCAATTAATAAAGTCGGAAATCGGTAAGTACGTCACAATACTCGTAGACACAAATTGTGCGAAAATGCCGATCGAAGTGGCTGAAAATTTGCTCGCGTTCTTAGATATAACATCTAAGAACCATAAAATAGCCTTCGATTATAAGGAGGCGAAAGTTCACGAATGCTTGATGAAATTCTCCGATTCAAGAAATGATTTGACCACTGATATGAAGGCCTGTATATATGGTGTTTTCTCATCAATATCTAACAACGGAAAAGGTGATTAAGTTGAAATATTCATTCGATTACACTATTAGAGGGAACCAAATATTTTGGCCGGTTTTATTGACTTTTTGTGAATGTGAAAGTGTTATTTTAATGTTAAGAGTCCAATCGGTTTTGTTCTGGGTGGTTTAATTTGGAACAAAACTAAGGTGGCGGGTTTGTGGCTAGATATTCATTGTAGTCAAAGATTAGTATACCAATGGAATACGTATTGTTACTTCCAGATGAGTCTCTTAGTCTAATGAAATGTTCCATTTGCACGCGGGCTCTTCATTCGTTTATTCATCTGTGGTTCCAACATGTTTGCCCATCGAGCACGATATCTGGCCACATCCTAGTATTTATAATTAATATTAATTTTCGAGCAATTATTTAATCAATTTTTAGTCTACTTGCATGTGTGATAATCATGATAAAAATATTACACTTAGTTTAAGATCAAGGTTATTATCGCTAGGTTAATTTTAATTATTATTCTTAAACTTAATTGGATTTAAGCCCGATTCCTGTGTTTAAAAAGAGTCGATAATCCATACTGTTTTGTCTGTATCTAAAAACAGTTGGCAACTTTTGGGATCGGGCACCAGTGAATCAAGATATTAAAAAAAATCAATCCTCCTACATTTTTGTAAGCTTTTTAAAACTCTCTCTAGTCATAGTTTTAAACTTTCTCTAATTCGGTAAATGCTAGGATTTTGTGCATTAAATCTTACTGTGTAACGTTTATGCGTATTATCGTATATATGACATTTATTTTTGCGATTCTCTCGAATTTATACATTCCAACCTTTTTAAACTTTGCCTTTTTATACTGTCAATGTTATCAATCTACTATATGATAGCTTGCTTGTGGACTGGCTCAGAAATTAATCGCAGAAAAGAAATATTTTTATTATTTTGTGTTCAATTGTTCATAAGTACATTTACATTTCACAAGAATATTAATATAATTATGTATTATGAAAAATAAATAATCTCCTCATCATTTAGAATGCAGTGTCGTGATGGCCCATTAAGGCACCCGCCTCTCATGCATGAGGAGAATTCGATACTGGGCAAGTACCAATGTGATTTTTTCAATTCATATATACTTTCAAAGTTTATTTAGGACATTTCTGACTCCCCGAGCTTCAGAGAGCACGTAGTAAAGACATTGGTCCCGGTTGTTATTCGTAAATCTTTGACAGTCGTTACAGTCTGACCAAAAGGCACCCCAAAGAGTATGGTGCTGCCCAGTAACTGGGTTGTGGAGGTTTGGTAGTCAGTCGTTCCAGTTCCAATTAAAAAATAGCTATTCAACCGCATCCGGTTAGACTGAAGTCGACCCTGACTTAGAAAACGGCTAGGGTTAGGCTAAAAAAGTAAATGCATTCCAAATGTCTATCTATCTGTCATTTGGAATGCATTTACTTTTTTTCCTGAAATGCATTTACTTTTTGACCTATCTGTCATTGGAATGCATTTACTTTTTGACCTATCTGACATTGGAATTCATTTACTTTTTGACCTATCTGTCATTTGGAATGCATTTGGTACTTACTTTTTTTCTGTATTTTAAAACGCAATGAACACTGTTATTAATTTCTGATCAAGTCAAAAATTTACGGTTGTAATTAAAACTAATCATATACAAATAATAGCAATACTGATGAAATACTCAAAGTACAATGTAGGTTCACATAGTGAATTATACTGTAACATTAAATATTTCAATTTTTAATATTTAGTCCGCAATTGTTGCTTGGTATACCTACATCATAGTTATGGAATTAGTGAGGACACGTTTCTAGGTCAAGACAGAGGTATTTTACAAGAACTAAAGATAAAATTGAGGTGGGAAATCAACAAATACCTTTGCCCACTCCTGGTGGAGACTCGGCCCCGGTACGAAAGGCAACGAAGGAACAGGAGTGGGTTTTTAGTCAGTAAAAGTCTGACACTATCTCCCGCCTCGCCCAAGAGCGGGGGATGTCATAAGATGATTTTCCCACCGGAAAAAAAAAATCTGGTGGAGCGAGAGTCCATAACATATGTGACATTTCGCTAACTGATTCAGTTGACTTTTTTCTTAGTTGTATTAGGGCGCCATCACATCTGGCGTTACTTGAAATTGTTTCGATTATTAACCTAAAGGCATGATTTAATGTTTCTAAATAAATAAAACAAACCCTTAGAGACGTGTTCCTTATCCTATTGACTTTAATCGTAAGATTTTTGATAATCCGATAGTGCACTTATTGAATAGTTTGAATTAACGCTTGACTCGTAAAAGTGTACAATTAGAATAGCTGTACAAAGATCTTTTGGCTAACTAGTACTTACTAATGCCACAGTTTTTTTTTAAATACCTTTTCCACAGACTATAAATACTAAGGCCGAAGTGCAATGCCAAGCAGCTCCCATAGCTCATAGTGGTTAGGGAGTCAGAACAAGTGGAACGAACGTTCGTAAATGTTCATAACCGGCCGGACTTTACGATATATTCTCAGTCGCCCCCACATGGATTGTCACCAGGTGGCAATCAGGAATTAAATTCCCAGTTGCCTTGGAAGGTGACAGAAGGGAAGTTATTGCCCCCACTTGAAATCGCTGTACATATAAATTGTGAAAGAAGAAAGAAAAGAAAGAAAATATGTTTATTTGGGACAGTACCTACACCATGATTCATTAATCAACAAATAATTGATTTACAAACTAAAATTAAAAAAAAAAAATAAGGAGAAATAAAATTAACAATAACAATATGTCTCACGGCTACGCCAAATAGGTCCGGTTCAGTATAACGCCAGACAACTACTACTATTGTGGTGTGTATCGTTAACCCATCATAGCTGTCTGTCTTACGACCGCACTCGACCGCCGGGGCGACCCGATTACCAGCTGTTGGCAACCCATGTGGGGCCGATCGAGAATACATATACCGACCTGCTGGCAACCCATGTGGGGGCGATCGGGAATACTTATACCAACCTGCTGGCAACCCATGAGGGGGCGATCGGGAATACATATACCGACCTGCTGGCAACCCATGTGAGGGCGATCGGGAATACATATACCGACCCGCTGGCAACCCATGTGGGGGCGATCGGGAATACATATACCGACCTGCTGGCAACCCATGTGGGGGCGATCGGGAATACATATACCGACCTGCTGGCAACCCATGTGGGGGCGATCGGGAATACATATACTGACCTGCTGGCAACCCATGTGGGGGCGATCGAGAATTCACATACCGACCTGCTGGCAACCCATGTGGGGGCGATCGGGAATACATATACCGACCTGCTGGCAACCCATGTGGGGGCGATCGGGAATACATATACTGACCTGCTGGCAACCCATGTGGGGGCGATCGAGAATTCACATACCGACCTGCTGGCAACCCATGTGGGGGCGATCGGGAATACATATACCGACCTGCTGGCAACCCATGTGGGGGCGATCGGGAATACATATACTGACCTGCTGGCAACCCATGTGGGGGCGATCGAGAATTCACATACCGACCTGCTGGCAACCCATGTGGGGGCGATCGAGAATACATATACCGACCTGCTGGCAACCCATGTGGAGGCGATCGAGAATACACATACCGACCTGTACACGCTTATCGCTAAAGCACCTGGCAGTGCGTTTCTAGCCTAACAACGAATCTTTAAAATGTAATTTTAGCGCCAAAAGTTCTTTGTAGCACTGTACCCTAGAAATGTTTAGACTACGCTAAATATGTGTGTTCACTAATGTATTAGTTTTATTTTGTCTTTTAGTCAATTCTATTATACATATTATTACTTAATTAATTATTGTAATTATGTGTTCAAGCTGAACCAGTTGCCGACGTGGTACTTTGTCGCACCAAACAGAATAATCATACTCCTTCAAATTTCAGTTTAGGAAAAAAATCTTTAATACGACAAAGTAGTTGCGCCTACCAACTGGACGAATTTATAAATAAATTTTTGTATTACCAGATCAGGATTTTAGGGGAGTTAAGAGTATTTTTTAGTATACTTTACTGTGTATTGCAAGGTATATTCATATTAATCAAACATCTTTTATTATAAGCATGTGTCTGTCATTAGAACTGGCAACACTTTAAACTTCGTTCGCGAAAACATTAAAGCAAACCTTTTTTACTGTCCCGTCAACTGATTTTGACTTCTATTCCGTAAGCATAAGGATGGCATTAATAGCAAAAAAGTGGTTATTAGGCGTGTGTAACTCTTTACTGAACCGACTCACTGTTCCGATACATTTTAGTGTTCCTAAAGATTGGAACATCAGTAATGTTTTAAATGCATCATTTGGAACAATTGAAACACTGAAACACTCTTTACTTTAAGTGACCAGCAGTCTTGTTAAATTTCAAATTAAATACATAGTATAAATATAATTAATGACTGCACTAAAATATCTACTTAAATTATTCTTAAATCAAAATTCAATTAAACAAAACTATTAGTGTATATGATGCGACGTAATAGATCACGATTCATACCAGTCAGTGTCTGTATCTTATGAGCCGATGTTCCAAATGATACATATCATCTAACATTTCTCTGTCTCAGTGCGACTATGACGCGACGTAACAGATCACGATTCATTTGAGCTCATGTTCCAAATGTTCCGTTTGTATCTTTTGAGCCGCTGTTCCAAATGATACATTTCACTGTTCCGGAACATTTCAGTGATTCAGATGCAAATGAAAAGAATCGCCAAACTTAAGTGGCAGTGGGCAGGGCACATTGCTCGCAGAACAGATGGTCGATGGGGACGAAAGGTTCTGGAATGGCGACCACGTACCGGAAGACGCAGCGTTGGAAGGCCTCCCACAATATGGACCGATGACCTGGTGAGGGTCGCGGGAATCCGATGGATGCGAGACGCACAGGACCGGTCATTGTGGCGACATTTGGGGGAGGCCTATGTCCAACAGTGGACGTCTTTCGGCTGAAATGAAATGATGCAAATGTTTCAATCGCAAAGATGACACACACTGTGCCCACTTCTAGTGGTTATAATACCAACTATTTACTGCAGCCGTCGACTACCTGTATGCGCAGAGTACTGGAGTTCTTTGGCCACATTGCCAGGAAAAATGGCCACAACCACAGCTCATCGTAACTGGCATGGTTGATGGCAAACGACCAAGAAGCCGCAGCCCAAAAAGATGGGCAGATCAGGTCAGCTCCACACTGGACACCCAATTGCACGTTCACGACGCTAAGAACCGTCACAGATGGCGAAATACCATCAAAAACTAATCCAGCGGGAACTTCACGACCCTCAGTAATGAGGAATACGACTCGAGGAGGAGGACTGCAGCCGCCATTTATCATGCCACCAACGCAATAAAAATCAATCGGTTGAACGGATATTAAAGAAGCTTTGTGTAGAATGGAGGGTAGTTGCAAGTTGGAAAGTTTTTTTAGAACTCATGTTTAGACTAATCCATTTTTCATAAACGAAGTACAATAAAAGACCTAACTGCTCATAAGTTTGACAAAAGCAGTTAGATTTTTATAAGTACTTCATTTTATTTTAATGAAAAAGTGGGGTAGTTGGTACTGAACCGCTCAGCCATTATGGCCTAACATAATATTGATGTTCACCCATCTGATGTGACAAATCGGTTGTTGTATAGATGTAATCAATCCACCAATATTATCATTATTAATTTTAGAATTAATAAAAGTGCTGTTTTCAATTATTTTACACACGCCATATTTAGTGTGATACTTACTTGAAATAGTTTTTTGTAATTAATTGTAGCTCGACCAGAAAAATTAATCCTCCACACAAATAAAACTGAATCCTATAAATCTTTATAGATATAATTCAACGGTTTGACCAATTTGGATGTAATTTTGTGTGTATATTTAAGTGGGACTTTGGATGATTTGAAAATACAATTGAACCCGGCGCTGCAATCGGGTTTTTAATTATTTTTTTTGACAGCGAGCAGGACAACATCCTCCGGGACTGCTAGTATACATATAAGGGCCAACGCTGCGTTCAGCGGGCGCACGCTCGGACACCTGCCGTGTTTAGTGACTACGCGCGTGTGTCCTGTGCTCAGGTCCCCATAACAGGAACCGAAAACGTAACGTAACGTGACGGACACCTGCGCAGTGTCGCTAGTTCAACTTTAACGGTATACATGTAGTCGTGTCGATGGAAAACTTGAATCTATTATTACTAGGCGGCGCGGGCGCGGGGCGCGGCTGCCCGCGTGGGTGCACCACTGCAGTATGGGGCCACGCGGCCGACCGTAACACAGCGTCGGCATTAAGTGACGAAGCAAGAGTCTTCGGTAACCAGCTGTATAAACGTGGTTCAACGAT
Organism: Mythimna vitellina; assembly: GCA_949316375.1. Classification (NCBI taxonomy): domain Eukaryota; kingdom Metazoa; phylum Arthropoda; class Insecta; order Lepidoptera; family Noctuidae; genus Mythimna; species Mythimna vitellina. The sequence goes on from OX438688.1 coordinate 2,004,728, forward strand.
AGTTATAACAAGAAAAAATCAAAGATGACAAGATATTTTATTGTAATTTATTTCTACAATTCGATGTAAAAATTCAATGACATTTAAAACTCATCATCACACCTTTAACAGTTTTTCTGGTCGGTTTTAAATATTAGCATATTGAGCTTCATAGTTTATTAGTGTTAAACATTAATCTTGTTAATGCACTTTTATTGATATAGTTTTATGGACCAATATTTATAAATGATTATTATCAATATTTTGACATCAAGATTGGAGCCTATTATTCGTTTGTCTGTCAATCTACTTTTAAAGTCGATCGAATAAAAAGCATGTCTGTCAATCGACTTTTAAAGTCGATCGAATAAAACAAGCATGTCTATCGAATAAAAAAAAGTCGATCGAATAAAAAAAGCATACTGTAAATGTAAATTTCGTAGTGTACTTTTTATTGGATAAAATCCTGAAGATTCACCGTAGACAGTGAGATAGTGGTCGTACTAAAACGTATTAAAAAGAGGGACTAGCTCCTATTAAGAACACATAGCACTATCTCCTTTTCTTGACGGAATCACGATAGCATTGACACTTCAGCTGCCCCTTGTTGGGAAGAGTTTGATAGGGTTGACATCTCTAAAATCCCGGATTTTAGAGCTCAGAACCCGGACATACCTATCATCAGCTTTGTTTTAAAATTGCTCAATATCATAAAAAAAAATAGTTTAAATTGTCGTGAGTCGACTTTTCATTTACTTTCAAACAAATTTAAACTAAAAATAGCATTAATACCCGGACTATAAAATGAGACCCCGCAAAACTTTCTACCCAGACTATAAAATGAGACCCCGCGAAACGTTATACCCAGACTATAAAATGAGATCCCGCGAAAATTAATACCCGGACTATAAAATGAGACCCCGCGAAACTTTATACCTGGACTATAAAATGAGACCCCGCGAAACTTTATACCTGGACTATAAAATGAGACCCCGCAAAACTTTCTACCCAGACTATAAAATGAGACCCCGCGAAACGTTATACCCAGACTATAAAATGAGATCCCGCGAAAATTAATACCCGGACTATAAAATGAGACCCCGCGAAACTTTATACCTGGACTATAAAATGAGATCCCGCGAAACTTTATACCCGGACTATAAATGAGACCCCGCGAAACTTTATACCCGGACTATAAATGAAACCCGCCAAACTTAATACCCGGACTATTAATGAGACCCTGCGTTACTATATACCTGGAATATGATGGATGGCAACCTTAGCATTTGAGAAGCTGTAAGAATAAACAGACGGAAGTATCATGTATTCATGATAAAAATAATGTAAAGTGCGAATTGTCATCTCGTATTGCTTTGCAAAATTTTCCGCTCACTGCGTTGCCAAAACACGATCTGCGGTGTAATATTTGACACTTGTCAAAAAACGAGACACCATATGTTTGGGACTAATCTTGATGATAAATATTGAATAACAAAACGCATTGTTATAGATATTAATAGATTTTCGCTAAAATACATTATATTCTACATGTATTTGATATTTTATTTACCCTTGAATGAAATAAATTACGAAATATGTTTAGAAAAGTGTTTATTTTAATTAAATATTTACAAAAGTAATCCTTGGGATGTTTACACAAAGTACTTTAACAACTTTGTGTTTGGAACCAAGAGAAATCTTAACTTTGCAATAAGTAACATTGAGTAATGGAACGTAGTTATAAGCCTCAAATACATTAGGGGACAAATTGTCCCCCAATATGAAGCGCAACGCTGCCGAATTGTCCAACATGTCCCGCATCACGTGAAAACATTGTAAAATGTTGGGGGGATAAGTTACGGGACACTGGGCTACGTTGCAGCGTCACGTAAGGTCTTTTTTACATAACGTGTTAAAAAATTAACTTTAAGAATTTCGAGGGACATTGTACTCCTCATTATGAACAACTTTTATTATGGGACCAAACCTGAAAACACGAAAAAAAATCAGCTGCTCCATACATTTTGACGAGTTATGCGAACTTAAAAGTAGGGAACAGCTGATTTTTTTTTCACAATGTCCCCTCGAAATTCTTAAAGTTAATTTTTTAACACCTTATATAGCATAGGTAGGACGACAGCAGGACGAAAATATGCATCTTTAAGATGAGAAAAAAGGATAGATAGTTACATTGTATGAATCCGACAGCTGTCACCCCGCACCATGCTGTAGCAATTGTAGTATAGAGTTGTAGCAAACCGTATGTATTCGGTACTAAGACCAACAAAAAAAAATGTTATATCAAGAACTTACAAATGAAAAGTAATTCTGTGAGACTTTATATAATATAGTGTTGTTTTTACAACTTTTCACTACAAACGAAGGCATAATACTATTTTTTAAATTGATGTTAACTAGACAACGACTCATGCTGCACTAAGAGTGACTGGCTTGGTTGTAGTGTGCGTGAGCGTGTGTATTCAATAGACCGGCTTGGTTTTGTGACATCACTTTTAAAGTTCGTGGTGCTGTCTTTCTTTTTTTGTTGGTCTGAGGGTACTGAGTAACGGTTGCGCCGACGTTGCGTCTAGTACAGAGTAACGACACGTTACACACGAATGCATTTCGTTACTCGTATTTTCCGTACCTACACTGTTTCAGTTCACTCAAGTATCGTTGATGAGTGTATTCCTGTTTAGTGAAACGTTTGCTGATCGTATGTTTTATGGATGCATGTGCTTATTCGGTGAATTTAATGTAGTAACGTATGTTATGAAGATGACGTATGTTATGATGTTTATTTATTAAGTAAAACTTGAACACAAGTCTGGTTCAAAACATGGAAAAGTAAAAAATGCACCTTACTCAGCTTGGTGTATAATGTACAAATAAGTATGTTTTCTACGACTTGATTCATAACTCTAACATAACATAGCATGTTATGAGGTATCACAATTAACGAGTACATACAAGTACACTTTTTTTTGGTACTTTTAGATCTCTATTGTAGAGTAGATCGAGCGTTGCGCGTCATGTTAGGGGACATTTGTCCCCAAATGTAGTGAGGCTTTACATTTACAAGAAAAAAAAAACAAGTTTCACATTATCATAAAAGAATTTAAAAAAAAAAATTAAACTTCTGGAATGAAACTAAAGTATATAATGTGCTTGTATTACGTAGTATCATCCAGGTCCATGATAGACCTCTCTTGGATCATAGTGGAGTGCTTCGTGATGGTCATACGGAACTTCAGCTCTTCATCAGATATTAGATGGTCTTTCAATATGGGGCCTCGATTGCCGCAGCCAGCCACTGTAAAGAAAATAGAATTGGATGAAATGAGTGACGAAAGTTTTTGTTGGTTGTTATTATCGTATTGTTAAGTTTTTTGTATAGTGTTAGGTTTGTTTCTTTAATTCAAAAGTTACTGTTTGTAGCTTTCTGTCTCAAGGTGTTTTAATATTTATTTTATTTGTACTTGGTCCCTGTATTAGTAATTTTTTATTCGTATTTTGGTTTAAAAAAAACTGGGCAAGTGCGAGTCGGACTCGCGCACTGAGGGTTTCGTACAAACTTGAAAGGTAAATTGCGGTTTACGATTTATGACGTATTAAAAAAACTACTTACTAGATCTAGTTCAAACCAATTTTTGGTGGAAGTTTGCATGGTAATGTACATCATATATTTGTTTAGTTTTATCATTCTCTTATTTTAGAAGTTACAGGAGGGAACACACATTTTACCACTTTGGAAGTGTCTCTCGCGCAAACTATTCAGTTTAGAAGAAAATTATATTAGATACCTCAATATCATTTTTGAAGAGCTATCCATAGATAAAAAATACGCTTATGATTTGATGAAAAAAAAATGTTTGAGTTTCAGTTCTAAGTATGGGGAACCCCCAAAATGTATTGTATTTTTTTTTCATTTTTGTGTAAAAATCTTAATGCGGTTCACAGAATACACCTATATACCAAGTTTCTATGGTATAGTTTCGGAAAAAAAGTTGCTATGACATACGGACGGACAGACAGACATAAATGACGAATCCATAAAGGTTCCGTTTTTTGACATTTGGCTACGGAACCCTAAAAATTAATGTCAATAAAAGTTTTTTTTTAAGAGTGTACATGCGCTAAAGTTCGCAGAGCCTATGTTCAGGCTCGCCAAGTTACGTCAGCCGTACTGTACATATTATGGAATGCAATAAAGTATTGAATCTATTTTAAGTTACCTGGACATTTAGTTTTAGGTTTGGTTGCAATTAAGCTCATAATGGATTCCTTCTCATAGATGTGACCACATACTGAGTTCTTCACTGGATTTGTCACAGGTCTCTTTGTTATTGGGTCCAACTGAAAGAATAATAATACCATTATTGCATGAACACACGAACAAAGAACTATCAGAAAAATGTTTGTTTTGATATAATTAACTTTTCATGGCATAATTGGCACAGTGGTTGAGCAATCGACTCCTGCGCTGCATGTCGCGTGTTAACACACCCACCCTACAGGAGCAGTTACTAATGCAATTTTTTTTAAGTACCCTCTAAAACCCACTCCTATGTTCCTTCGTTGTCTTTGTTCCAGGACCCTGGCACAGAACACTAATGTACAGAAGTCCATCTATATAAAAAGCGAGAAAAATGGTTACCTGGATACTATTTTTTACTTTTATAACAATTATATGTTATGTTTTTATAAATAGAGAGGACTTTTTTCAGTTTATTTTTTGAAATTTTACGTACCATTTAAAATTTATTAATTAAATATGGAAAGTACATTTTATGTTAAAATAATATCAAGAACTAGGAAGGTAAAAAAAAAAACAATAATTGTACGAAATATTATTTAAAAAAATATCGATACTTTCGTGATTTATTTAAACCTATCTCATCCTCAGTGTGCCGTAATGACCTTGGTCGGGCCAATCAGGACGCAGTACCCCGCTCCACCATACCTCAGCTATTTGACAGAATTGTTTTGGTGCGTTAGATCAAGCATGAGGCGTCTAGGGGCTGTATAGTCGATGTCCCGAACACATGGGTGAAGACGTCACTCACTAGACGCCTGAAGGTAGTCGACCGCGGTGAAGGTGGTGTGACCATCTGATCATGTCAACCTTAGCCAGTAATCGCCCTAGACAGAGAGGTTTGGAAGGAGAAAGTGGAGGCCTTTGCCCAACAGTGGAACACAAAATAGGCTAAAAAAATAATTAATTAAATAAAAGTTGAAAGTACAAACTCACATATTGGTCTTGTGATTCAGTTATGGCCAAGTCTGATTCATCCAAGTTGCCTGTAATGTAAATTAATAAAAATTCATAATATCATTATGAATGAAAAGGAGTGAAGAAGGAGGAGGGAGGATGAGGGGATGAGGTTTTGTTGTTGTTTTGTTTATTGTTGTGATTATTGTTAATTCATTTTTTTATTTTTTTCATATGTTGATTTCCTAATGTAAAATGTATTTTTGGTGTACAATAAAGAATATCTATCTATCTATCTATCTATTCAATCAAAAATACATACAAGACCAGTTATGGCCTGTTGGTCTAGTGGTCAGTGGCCCTTCCTGCTATGCGGGAGGTTGTGGGTTCGATTCCTACCCAGGACAAATATTTGTTGTGATGAGCACAATCATTTGTTCTGTGTCTGGGTCTAATTTATCTTTAATATGTATGTATTTAGAAATATATGAGTATGTTAATCAGTTGTCTAGTACTCATAACACAAGCTCTGCTTAGCTTGAGACTAGATGGCGTTGTGTGATAGTTGTGCAATATTACTTACTTACATTATTTACTTATCAATACACTACATTTTATTATTTGAATTGATGCAATGTGCAAATCTTATCTAAATAGGAAGGTAGTAGCTACATATTGTATTATGAAATAATATACACTTTGTGACAGGAAATGCTGTTTTATGTAAGAATCTATAGATAGAATTGATATTTATTTATTGTACAACAAAATTTTAGCACAGGGTTTTAGTGCTTATTACACCACTCTATATTCAGACAGTCTTAGTCTATGTTTATCTATTTATCTCATCATTCTGGTTCATTCCTTTACACAACATTGGCATAAGTTGCTCTTATTCTTGTGTGACGCTACGTAGACTAAGAACTGAATATTGAGTGTTGTAATAGGTGTTTTAAGGATCCGCAACATAGTAAATTGCAATTATAATATTTACGTGAATGACAATGTATTGACAATTCTTTAAAGTAGATAATCTCATTTTAGTAATAGTCCCGTTTTACTATTTAGGTATGGAACCCTAAACAAGAACTAAACACCTCAAGGTAAATAAAATTCTCTTACGTGCAGCACTTTCTGATCCTTTTTGGAATCTCTTGTTGAATTCCATCATATAAGGATGATTGTCGACCCTGAGCCGTTTGCCTGCTAAGTTGCTCAAGTGGGACTTGAATCTGTCTTCCAGGCTATCCACATTTGAGGTATCAGTCTCTCGCTGTAAAGTAAGCCATTTTACATATATAATATTAGTTTTAAAAACAGATTCATCAACTTTCTAACCTTTTCATAATGGTTAGGGGCAGGTAACTGGTTTCGGCTGAATACCAGTTTTTTACATGGAGCAAACCGTCCATCTGACATCCTCAGCCCAGTCATGATTAATTTATTATAATTTATGCACACATTTGGTTAATACAATCCCATTTGGATGTTGGTGCTATCAAAGTCAATGCCAAACCTCTTTGATAGCACCAACCTTGTTGCTATGCTTACAAAAGTATGAGTGAATGAGTAATTTTGAAGTCTTTGATCTACATCTAGATAACTCAAGTGATTCATCACATCAGTCAATCACAAAATAGTACATTTGAATAATCAGTGGTCATTTCGGATTTAAGTAATGTCTATTAGACTAGGCAAAGCAAGAATTAGTCTCGTATGAAACTTAGATAAAAGCGATGTTAAAAACAACCCTAACAACGATGTTACAGTTATTTTCTCACCTTTGCTCTCTCCATAGCTTCGATGGTAACATCTTGCTGCGCTTCTAAGGTACAATACTGCTGGACACACATCTTTAGCTTATCAAATTCAGCTTCCTTCTCACTATCTAAATATTTGGAAACGTTATCTGTACACAAATACAGGCTGGTAATGCACTGTTTTCTTAAATCTGCTAAATCACTATCTGCCATCTTTACGTATAATAACTATGTTATAATAAAACGAATACGTTCTAATTATTAATTAATATTTGTTGCGTATGTACAACAATAGTTTATTTACAAAAGAAGAAAACATTTCCCGCCATGTTGTATTTATTTTGACTTTGACGTTTGGAGTTTTTTTTTTCTTGTTTACCCCTTAGGGAAGGCTATAGTTGTTTAACTATATCGCCTAGTCTTTCGTCAGTTTTCTTGCGTAATCAGTCTTCCGTATTCGAATATCATAGTCTTTTCTTTCGTTTTACAGTGGAAGAGAGAAGGATAGAGGTGAACACATTCTAATGTTTTTGTAGTATTTGGCAGCAAATGTTTCGATTCAGCCTTTTTAGTAAACTTCGCTGAGGTAGCCAAAACTACAATAAAATTCTCAGCTCCATTTTACCGAGAACGCGCCTATTTCAATGGTTCCACATATTGTCCAGTTGCACAGACACTTGAGATACAAAACTACACAAATTTTACATCACAATTTCCACTAGGAATCAATTTGCAAATAATTAAAACAGCCACTGAACTTCACTCGAAGAAACCCCGCCAAAAACTCTTGACGTTTGAAGTTTTTAGCCCCATGTTCTGAATTACGATATCAGTGCTGTTAGCGCGTCAACAAATCGACAGGTCCTATGAACAAAATCGTATATGAAAAATTAATTAAATTTTAAATTAATAAAAGTAATAAAATACATTGCGCCTTATTTTTCGATAAGATTTTGTTCTTAGGACCCGACGAAATAATCGCCTACAGGCCAAATTACGACCGTTTCGTGTCGAATGTCTTTCTACAATCGGTAATGCCTCAGCGCGTAAGCGATTTTAGGAAACGATAAGTTAGTAGCCATGTTGATGCGCTTGAGTCGATCGCTTAATTTACAAAAATGTTAACGTTTCGTACGTTTCCTTCCAGTTCCGGAGAACTGACGTCTCCCTGCCCCACAATCACACTCACTGCTTACCATCGATGTTTCACTGAAAAATATTTGCATTGACACAGCCGATAAACGTCCACATATGAGTTTTAATAACTTTCTTCAAACATATATATTTATTTTACTGTTCATTCACGCTAAATACTCTCCAGCGTTTGATGGTCTATTATCAGTTTGCACGTGTTACTGGCAAAATTGTGGTGATTTTTCCACAAATCGTCCCTTAGCTAACAACACCGCATAAATCATTTTTACCAACTTTACAGGAAACGAAAAAAACTGTGCGGTGTTGAGAGGCCAGCCGACTTGCGCGCTGTCACTATTTTTTGAATTATGGGTTCTGATTAGCTGAAATCTATATCATGTGACGAATGGTTAGACGCGCAATGAGCAGCTCCATCTAAAGGCATTCAAATGTGAAAACTGCCAATTTTCGACTTTACAGAAAACGAAAAAAACTGTGCGGTGTTGAGCGGCCAACCGACTTGCACGCTGTTACTATTTTTCGAATTATGGGTTCTGATTGGCTGAAATCTATATCATGTGACGAATGGTTAGACGCGCAATGAGCAGCTCCATCTAAAGGCATTCAAATGTGAAAACCGCCAATTTTCGACTTGAGCGGTGTTGTAAGCTAAGGGACGAAATGCCATTAATGAAGACTTGAAATTGACTTTCTTCAAGCATGAGCCTGTAAAGTTGATCCTTTGCCCCCATCCCGTTTTCAACGGATTCGATATCCTTGAAGTTGCCAGATAACTTCGCTGTCTTTTTCCACCCGTCGTCACCGCGCCTTGCCATGTGTCCAGTCCATCTCCATTAAAGCTCTATAGAGCTTGTTTTACTTACGTAGTTGCCTGTATTATATGAACAACATTTTTTGGCTGGCCTGTTGGTCTAGTGGTTAGTATAATATATAGGTTTGTGCAGTGGTGGCCGAGTGGTAACGGCCCCGACTTACGAGTTGTAGGTCGCGGGTTCAAACCCAGCCAGGCGCATTACTTTGTGTAATTTATTTCATCAACACTGCTCTCAAAACGGTGAAGGAAACTATCGTGAGGAAACCGGCATGTCCTAGAACCAAAAATTCGAAGTCATGTGACATCAACCAACCCGTACTGGGCCCGCGTGGTGGATTACGGCCCGTTCCCTCTCCTAGAGAGGAGGCCTGATTCCCAACAGTGGGAACATTATAAGGCCGACTATGCTATAGGTTTGGTGGTACTTTCTGGTGAGCAACAGAGGATTTACGGTCAAATCTAAGTGTTAGGAAGGTCACAGGTAGTGGGTAATTGTGAATAAAGTTCGTCTCAGTTATATCATACGTTTATTGCAAATAATAAGTAAACTGCACTTAAATACTAGAATATAATAATAAAAAGATAATCTTACTATCTATTAAATATTTATTTTGATGAGTAAACATAATAACTGTCTTTTTAAACAAAATATAAATTAAATATTTTATAAATAACATTGCTAAGGCACGCCAAGCATAAACTTACGTGGTACAATTTTTTTTTTCTGTCTTACCAGCCCAGTGTTTAAAGCCACTTCATTCAATCGGGCAAGTTAATATAAACACATCCAATTATTATGTATTTTTTTAATTTTATCTTGGACTAGCTGCTGCCGGCGGCTTCACCTGCTTGTCCGCTTAAACGGGAGATAGAGAGACAATTGCTTCAGTGATCGAGACTCTTCAAAGATGCATTCTTCATTCTTGATCCGCCGCGACGAGTCTCGATCACTTTGAACGCGTTCAAGTATTCTAGTTGTGTGAAATGCGCACTATTCCGTTAGTCTTGGCTAACAATTTTAGATCTATACCAGTCGTTATGAGTAGTCAGACTCCAAAAAGTCTAACACCAGTCTTGCCAAGGGGTATCGTGTTATTCAGTTCCTCGGTCGTGGAGGTCAGATAGGCCGCTTCATCTACACTCATATTATTATAAAGAGGTAATTTTTTGTAGGAGGTAATCTCTGAAAGTTCTGGTTCGATTGCTAAAATTTTTTCACCGATAGAAAGCTGCTTTATTCCTGAGTAACATGGCTATATTTTATGTAGCTAATGTAAAATATTTTGTGTTCAGCTGCATCTGCTGAAAGCCGACCCTATTACAGTTGAGAAGGCTAGGCAGATTTATATTTTTCTATACAGTGACTCCAACATGCCCCAGTGCGGCAGATAGTTGCTTGAGATGCACCTTCATGTCGGCGGGCGATATGCCGCGACGAGTCTCGATGACTTTGAACGCGTTCAAGTATTCTAGCTCCGTGAACTGCGCGCCTTTCTCACGGACTGATGTTATTATTTCCTGTGAGTTGAAGAAAAATATTTTAGGTTTATACAAAAGAGTGGGTTAGTAATGGTATTATTCATTTATTACAATTAGGCTACCATTAGACGGACTGCTTTGCAGCAAAAGAGCGCAGTCGATATATTCAACTGTATGCAGTTAATTGTAGTCGGATCTGACTTCGCATTTGGTGCCAAGCATCTAGCTTAAGCATCTAGCTTTTGAGAGCAGTGGTGGCCGAGTGGTAACGGCTCCGGCTTACGAGTTGTAGGTCGCGGGTTCAAACCCAGCCAGGCGCATTACTTCGTGTAATTTATTTCATCACCACTGCTCTCAAAACGGTGAAGGAAAACATCGTGAGGAAACCGGCATGTCCTAGAATCAAAAATTCGAAGACATGTGACATCCACCAAGCCGCACTGGGCCCGCGTGGTGGATTACGGCCCATTCTCTCTCCTAGAGAGGAGGCTTAAGTCCCAACAGTGGGATCGTTATAAAGCCGACTATGCTATTAGCTTATGAGCTTAGGAGCTCAGTGTAAAATTTGATCTCTAAAAGTCTCAAAATAAAGATGACTTATGATATGTTCTTTGACTAACTGCATGCGGTTAGCGATGGACAGCGCGTCGACATTACACGACTGTACCCGACCGCGTGAAGTTGAAGTCACGTTTTTATGCAGTCGGTAATGACTTTAAGGACTGCAGACGACCGCGTGAATATATCTTAATGAATATATCGACTGCTACGATGCAATCCGTCTGATGGAAGCCTTATATTAATCTTACTGATTGCTAGGCTTTTTGATATTTCCAAAAGTGGTTAAAAAAGGTCTTGAAAAAATATTTTTTTTAAGTCAATGTAAAAATATAAGTTTCGATACAGGTTTCCATTTGAGGGTAGACTTGTCATACTTATTCGGCTAAACTCTTTGATGATGATTATCTATTCTTCTGGCAGTCCTAAGACGCCACTCGGTCGCTGTCTTTTTCCACCTGTCATCACCGCGCCCTGCCATGTGTCCTGCCCATCTCCATTTGAGCTCTATAGCTAGTTGACTGTATATGTTACATGAGAAACATTTTTTGGCTGGCCTGTTGGTCTAGTGGTTAGTATAATATATAGATTTGTGTCTGAATGTAATTTATCTATAATAAGTATGTGTTTACAAATATATAAGTATGTTTATCAGTAGTCTAGTACTCATAGCACAAGCTCTGTTTAGTTTGGGACTAAATGACGTTGTGTGATAGTTGTGGAATATTATTGTAAGATCCGTCACCTCAGGCGTACAAGTGAGCAGGAGTAGATACGTGTGCGCCCTGTGCAGCCCCCGGTGCGGCAGCGCCAGCGCGGCGAGGCAGTGCCGCAGCGTGGCGAGGCGCGTTGTGTGATAGTCGTGGAATATTATTGTAAGATCCGTCACCTCAGGCGTACAAGTGAGCAGGTGTAGATACGTGTGCGCCCTGTGCAGCCCCCGGTGCGGCAGCGCCAGCGCGGCGAGGCAGTGCCGCAGCGTGGCGAGGCGCGTTGTGTGATAGTTGTGGAATATTATTGTAAGATCCGTCACCTCAGGCGTACAAGTGAGCAGGTGTAGATACGTGTGCGCCCTGTGCAGCCCCCGGTGCGGCAGCGCCAGCGCGGCGAGGCAGTGCCGCAGCGTGGCGAGGCGCGTTGTGTGATAGTTGTGGAATATTATTGTAAGATCCGTCACCTCAGGCGTACAAGTGAGCAGGTGTAGATACGTGTGCGCCCTGTGCAGCCCCCGGTGCGGCAGCGCCAGCGCGGCGAGGCAGTGCCGCAGCGTGGCGAGGCGCGTTGTGTGATAGTTGTGGAATATTATTGTAAGATCCGTCACCTCAGGCGTACAAGTGAGCAGGTGTAGATACGTGTGCGCCCTGTGCAGCCCCCGGTGCGGCAGCGCCAGCGCGGCGAGGCAGTGCCGCAGCGTGGCGAGGCGCGTTGTGTGATAGTTGTGGAATATTATTGTAAGATCCGTCACCTCAGGCGTACAAGTGAGCAGGTGTAGATACGTGTGCGCCCTGTGCAGCCCCCGGTGCGGCAGCGCCAGCGCGGCGAGGCAGTGCCGCAGCGTGGCGAGGCGCGTTGTGTGATAGTTGTGGAATATTATTGTAAGATCCGTCACCTCAGGCGTACAAGTGAGCAGGTGTAGATACGTGTGCGCCCTGTGCAGCCCCCGGTGCGGCAGCGCCAGCGCGGCGAGGCAGTGCCGCAGCGTGGCGAGGCGCGTTGTGTGATAGTTGTGGAATATTATTGTAAGATCCGTCACCTCAGGCGTACAAGTGAGCAGGTGTAGATACGTGTGCGCCCTGTGCAGCCCCCGGTGCGGCAGCGCCAGCGCGGCGAGGCAGTGCCGCAGCGTGGCGAGGCGCGTTGTGTGATAGTTGTGGAATATTATTGTAAGATCCGTCACCTCAGGCGTACAAGTGAGCAGGTGTAGATACGTGTGCGCCCTGTGCAGCCCCCGGTGCGGCAGCGCCAGCGCGGCGAGGCAGTGCCGCAGCGTGGCGAGGCGCGTTGTGTGATAGTTGTGGAATATTATTGTAAGATCCGTCACCTCAGGCGTACAAGTGAGCAGGTGTAGATACGTGTGCGCCCTGTGCAGCCCCCGGTGCGGCAGCGCCAGCGCGGCGAGGCAGTGCCGCAGCGTGGCGAGGCGCGTTGTGTGATAGTTGTGGAATATTATTGTAAGATCCGTCACCTCAGGCGTACAAGTGAGCAGGTGTAGATACGTGTGCGCCCTGTGCAGCCCCCGGTGCGGCAGCGCCAGCGCGGCGAGGCAGTGCCGCAGCGTGGCGAGGCGCGTTGTGTGATAGTCGTGGAATATTATTGTAAGATCCGTCACCTCAGGCGTACAAGTGAGCAGGTGTAGATACGTGTGCGCCCTGTGCAGCCCCCGGTGCGGCAGCGCCAGCGCGGCGAGGCAGTGCCGCAGCGTGGCGAGGCGCGTTGTGTGATAGTTGTGGAATATTATTGTAAGATCCGTCACCTCAGGCGTACAAGTGAGCAGGTGTAGATACGTGTGCGCCCTGTGCAGCCCCCGGTGCGGCAGCGCCAGCGCGGCGAGGCAGTGCCGCAGCGTGGCGAGGCGCGTTGTGTGATAGTTGTGGAATATTATTGTAAGATCCGTCACCTCAGGCGTACAAGTGAGCAGGTGTAGATACGTGTGCGCCCTGTGCAGCCCCCGGTGCGGCAGCGCCAGCGCGGCGAGGCAGTGCCGCAGCGTGGCGAGGCGCGTTGTGTGATAGTCGTGGAATATTATTGTAAGATCCGTCACCTCAGGCGTACAAGTGAGCAGGTGTAGATACGTGTGCGCCCTGTGCAGCCCCCGGTGCGGCAGCGCCAGCGCGGCGAGGCAGTGCCGCAGCGTGGCGAGGCGCGTTGTGTGATAGTTGTGGAATATTATTGTAAGATCCGTCACCTCAGGCGTACAAGTGAGCAGGTGTAGATACGTGTGCGCCCTGTGCAGCCCCCGGTGCGGCAGCGCCAGCGCGGCGAGGCAGTGCCGCAGCGTGGCGAGGCGCGTTGTGTGATAGTTGTGGAATATTATTGTAAGATCCGTCACCTCAGGCGTACAAGTGAGCAGGTGTAGATACGTGTGCGCCCTGTGCAGCCCCCGGTGCGGCAGCGCCAGCGCGGCGAGGCAGTGCCGCAGCGTGGCGAGGCGCGTTGTGTGATAGTTGTGGAATATTATTGTAAGATCCGTCACCTCAGGCGTACAAGTGAGCAGGTGTAGATACGTGTGCGCCCTGTGCAGCCCCCGGTGCGGCAGCGCCAGCGCGGCGAGGCAGTGCCGCAGCGTGGCGAGGCGCGTTGTGTGATAGTTGTGGAATATTATTGTAAGATCCGTCACCTCAGGCGTACAAGTGAGCAGGTGTAGATACGTGTGCGCCCTGTGCAGCCCCCGGTGCGGCAGCGCCAGCGCGGCGAGGCAGTGCCGCAGCGTGGCGAGGCGCGTTGTGTGATAGTTGTGGAATATTATTGTAAGATCCGTCACCTCAGGCGTACAAGTGAGCAGGTGTAGATACGTGTGCGCCCTGTGCAGCCCCCGGTGCGGCAGCGCCAGCGCGGCGAGGCAGTGCCGCAGCGTGGCGAGGCGCGTTGTGTGATAGTTGTGGAATATTATTGTAAGATCCGTCACCTCAGGCGTACAAGTGAGCAGGTGTAGATACGTGTGCGCCCTGTGCAGCCCCCGGTGCGGCAGCGCCAGCGCGGCGAGGCAGTGCCGCAGCGTGGCGAGGCGCGTTGTGTGATAGTTGTGGAATATTATTGTAAGATCCGTCACCTCAGGCGTACAAGTGAGCAGGTGTAGATACGTGTGCGCCCTGTGCAGCCCCCGGTGCGGCAGCGCCAGCGCGGCGAGGCAGTGCCGCAGCGTGGCGAGGCGCGCGTCTCCCCCTTGTGCTCCAGCTTCTCCCTGCCAGCGCCACACCACTCCGGCCGACATCATTTCACCCACGCCTGACATTATGTACTGGAATGGTCGTAATTATAAGTTAAAAGTAGTTGAAAAACTTTCTTTAGGAGAAGAACTCTTTCAGCTTGCTACAATAGGAAATATGCCGCCCGCCTGCTCCGAGCCCTCTGCCTCTGGAAGCGCCTAACTCACCGCGAGTCTGTGTGGCGCCAGTACGTTAGCAGCTTGTTCGTGGAAGGCGAGCAGCGCGTGCGCCAGCAGCGCGGCGCCGCCCGCCTGCTCCGAGCCCTCCGCGCCGCCACCGCGCTCCTCCTGCCCCAGGTAATGGAAGCACTCAATGCGCATCTGCGGACAAAGACAACATACACTCGTTCATTCAAACCCATTACATAAAAGTTTCTCTATAGTGGACAAACAAGAAGTAAACGCTCCAGAAGCTATTATTCTTATATCCGCACGTTTCTGAACCACAATGACCAACTGGCTGCCAAAAAATTGGGGATCTTAACAAAGGTGAGACGGTACTTCACGCTGGAATAACTGCTTAACCTTTATCAAACGCAAGTTCGATCGTGTATTGAGTACTGCTCTCATCTTTTGGATGGATCGGCCAGATTCCAGCTTGATGCGTTTTAGTCGATTGAGAAACGAGCCAAGATCATCGGCAATGATGTACTAGTCGAATTAAAACTCCTCAGTATTGTGCATCGACGCTGACTTGCTAGCCTGTCGGTTTTCTATTTTATATTTCGGGAAGTGCGCTTAGGAATTGCACAATTTAATTCCACCAAGTCCGTTCGAGGATCACTAGTACGGCGTTGCACCACCTATACGTATAAAACGTTTTGAGAACACATACATTGTGCGTATAGCTATGGACTGGAGTTCTCAGCTGGAGTTTGTTTCCTCATATAATAATCTACGTATTTAAGACAAGAATGAAGAGGTACTTTCAGGCAAATGATGTGGTTATATAGTAGTCAAACGCGAGCTTATCAACAATAAAATAAAATAGGTTTGCCGGTCTGGTTTTGCTGCTAATAGAGCAAAATAAATCTTTAAATAAAGTCGAAATTCATACGCGTCAAAGAAGTTAGTTAAAAATTTCATGAAAAAAGTCCGATGGTCTAGCTATCGACTGTTAAAAATGTATTACATCAAGAATGGCGAACGTAAGAAACGTGTGCCAGTTGTGGGTTTGCAACAAAATAATTTGGGCACGCCAATGTAAGATATTTGTTTCCAGATAATTTACAACGTCATCTACACATATAATAAATCTGTAGAAATTTTTGGTTGTGCGCGCATCACGTAAAATGTACGAAATTGATGTCGACAAATTTTACACATTAAAATTATGCGTAATTTGATATATTACTTAGGCTTTGTTTCATCGCAATCGGTTGACTATATCGAAAGATATACTACATTCCTTGAATGTTAGGTGGTACGAACGAAGTTCGCCGGGTCAGCTAGTAAATCATATTCGTCGACGAAATCAATAGTACGGAAGCTTGTGTCGGTGAAGTCGTACGGATTTACGGAAGTCAGTTTGACAGCGAGACGAAGCGTTGTGAGACGTACACACCCCAAAGTATTTGAACATATTTTACATAAAAAGATTCTCAGGCAAGTCAATAGAGTCAAAGACAATATCTGTGTGACGAACAACATGTTTTTCGGGTCATAAGATCTATTAACACTAACCTCGTAACACTAGCCGATTATATCACTACTAGTATGGACCTAGGGAGGCAGGTGGATGTATTATACTTTGACTTTCAAAAAGCTTTTGATAGAATCAATAACGACATCCAAATTAAAAAAACAATTACAAAGACAGAAAAATTAAGTGCCATAGGTTTTACTCCCAATCTCCTTATATTGATCGCTGACTATCTCCGTGATCGTCAACAGTATGTACGACTGGGCCTGTACAATTCTCAGTCGTATAACACACGTTCAGGAGTCAGCCAGGGTTCAATATTAGGACCTTTACTATTTCTTATAATGATAAACGACATTCCACCAGTTCTAAACCATTCCAAATGTTTACTGTATGCCGATGATTTAAAATTATACTCTGAGATTCAAACTCCAGCGGATTGTGTAGCTCTACAAAAAGATATTGACGCTATAAGTGAGTGATCAGTGATTAACAAAATGAATTTCAATCCATCCAAATGTTGCATTATGAGCTTTAGCCGATCACGAAACCAAATACACTTATACTATAAATGATGTAGAAATAGCAAGAGTAATGACCATTAAAGATCTTGGTGTCATCTTCGATACTAAGTTTACTTTTCATGATCACATTGTTTCTCTAGCCAAAGAGTCGTTTCGGAGGTTGGGGTTTGTCTTCAGAAATTGTCGTGTGTTTACAAACCATCAAGTAATCCGACTTCTGTATAACACACTTGTTAGAAGTAAACTTGATTCAAGCTCTTGTGTTAGGTGTCCATACGAGAAATCCTATACCCTTATGATAGAAAAAGTCCAAAAAGCATTCTTAAGGTATTTCTACAAACGTAAGTTTGGATACTATCCATATTTATACCCAACCAAATTTCTGTTAGGTTGTTTGGGCTTTACTTCGCTTCAGGTTAGACGAGCTTTTGATCAGCTTATAACTGCCTGCAAGATCATACATGGAACCATCGACTCGCCTTGTTTGCATGGGAAGTTGTGTAAAATTTTTGTTCCCGATAACTACTGCCGGGCAAGACGGCATAAATTATTTGTAGTGCCACGTTGCCGCACGGTTGCACGACGTATGTCACCTATTCCGCGAATGTTAATCGCACTCAACGCTCTCCTTGAATCCAGTCCTAGACTAGATCTATTTGCTGATGAATGGAAGCAGATACTGACAGAATGTCTGGTGATTTGCGAGAAGGCTGAGTGAGAGGTTTAGTTATATTATCTGTGTTATATTTTCTTTAATGTATTTAACATAATTTCTAACTAATGTAATCAGTGTAATTGGCATTTTGTCGTTCTGGTTGAATAAATAAATAAATAAAAAAAATAAAAATAAATTGACAAGGTCAAGGCTGGGTTCTTAAAAGCCGAGCAGATAAAAGTTGCAACCGCAAACGAATTCTTTTTTTCTATCGACAGCCGCGTGGGCAACACTGCTTTAGAAACTGTCTCACGGCTTGTTGTGAATTGAGTACCTAAATCTCAAAACTCCTGTTCAGTTAGGGCTACGGGAACACCAACAACTGCAACTCTAGGACGGCGTAAGGCCTGAGGAAACAAGTTTCTCCGAATTGCGTAATTTGTCTCTGCTTTCTTCTCCGTGCTGATGATGACCCCTCCATTTCGCACTTTTCTAACGCCGCGAACATGAAGTTTAAGTTCTTCGGGAGACATGATTTTCTGGACTAGGGACTTAGTGTCGTCACTGGTTTTATATTTATCGCTAGGATAAACAGCAACGGAGTTTAAATTATCAGAGCGGATGTAGTTATCACAGCCTTTCTTGACAATATTCGCGAAGGAAGGACTTTCTGTGGGCTTCAATTTACTTTCTACGACCTCTTTGAATTGCCGAAGTGAATTCGAAACTCCTTGCCGATTTTTTAGGTGTTCAATAGTGGAGAATGCCTGAATAGTTTTATGCGTTAAGGCTTGATACAGGACAGCCATCTGAGATGTCCCACTGGTCACCTTGCGGCATAAACCAGTCACACGGATCTTCTGTTCCGAGTTCATTTTACCCTCCTCTACTATACTACACACCTCACCCAAGATGGTCTCGATTGTGCTCATCCATTTCTGAATCTCCGACGTGGGTAGCACTTCAGAGGGTAACTCATGTTCTGTGGGTGCTGGGGGAGTTGGGGTTAAGGGCTTGGCTCGTTCCGTTAGTTTCGGCGGCGAGCTTCGCCGCAGCAATTGGCTACGGCCAAACGGACTAGAACCTGAACTAGCCATATCCATTACAGTATCACTAACCTATAAGAATTAGTTCACTGATAATGTAATGTACGTAGAAACACTTTCTATAAACTCGTGACACATTTTGTGTTGAATGCTTACACTCCATATTATGCAATTTTAATACTACTTTAAAGGTAATGATTTAATTATAACACATTATAAGCAAAACAAAAGACACGTCCGCTTAGGCAAGCGATCAATCGCCTTTCAAAATAACCTCTCTCTTCCTATATTATATACCTATGTATTTAGAAATATATAAGTATGTTTATCAGTTGTCTAGCACAAGCTCTGCTTAGTTTAGGACTAAATGGCGTTGTGTGATACCTGTAGAATATTATTATTATTATTCCATTTATTTTCTATTTATACATATTATTTACATTTTTAAGTATTTCTTAAAAAAAGCATATTAAAAAAACATTTAAAAATATAAAAAATATTAGCCCACCGTCATAGGGAACAGGGTCCAAGCTACCGGCGGTCAGGGCTCCTGAGAGAGGAATCTCCTAACAATGCGCACCGTGTCCAGGAGTACTGCTTTCTGGATCAGGCCCTTGATCCAGCTGCCTAACGAGAGCCTACTCAGATTTTGTTCGAGGCTCTTAGCTATTAAGCCATTGGCCGTTATTATTATTAATTTTGAACTTTTTTGAACCTTCGGAGATCCATAAATATAAAAGAGAACAACATGAAAAAATATTTCATTAAAATTGACCGTATGACCAACCACTGGGTAAAAATCTAAACATGATATAAATTAGTTGGCTCAATAAAAATAAATCATGAAACTGACCCTAACTTACCTACGACTTCAAACGTGTATTCTACGAGATTACATTACGGAAATATTTGAAAATTACGTAAAATAATAAAGTTTGTTTTTTAAAAGGGTCTGGCAATAACAAAAATCTTGAATAGTTACAAAAACTATTTATATAAAATCGCTGTTACGGGGCTGCGAAGTCGACATAGACCCGGGCCAGTATCTACAAAAAACTCAGTGACTACAGCCGGCTTTTAAACAACTCGAATATTCAAAAACTAACCTCCAAGTGTAGAAACAGCAAGCACTTATGCGAGATCTCGTCGAATATCATGGCGGCGGAGGCGATGTCGTTGAGGAACTTGTCGGGCAGCTTGCTGAGCCCGCCCGTCCCGCCCAGCAGGGACGGCAGGCTGCGGATGTTGGCACTCATCCAGTCCTTAAAAGAAAAGAATACATGATGAAGATAGTTGTTACGAGCCTGGTGACTTGTGGATGTGACTGTGTTTGTCAACGGATACAGAAGTAATTTCCTACGTTTGAAAAATATTTGAGGCAAACACAGAGGTTTTTCAAGGCCGTGAATCGAAATTATCTCACCACCATTTATTTTTTTTATCAATGATAGGCTCGCGTTTGACCACCATCTCACCTGATGGTAAGCTATGATGTGGTCGACGATGGAGCACGCTTGCCTAGATGTAACCTATTCACTCTTGACTTAATTACCCCCAAGTTGTAGCTATCAGGAAAGACAGACTCTGGCAAGGAATTCCACTCCTTGGCTGTACGCATAATGTGTTCTCAAAACGCTTTGTGCGTATGGGTGGGATGTCCACCATGTATCGATGGCGCAACGCCGTATGTCTAGTGGGCCGATGATGGAATGTACTTGGTGGAACTAGATTGTGCAATTCCAGTGCACACTCCCCGAAATGTAAACAATAAAAAACCGACATTCCGAAAATTCCGACCATTCCGTCGGAAGGTACGTAGGTATAACTTGCGAAGATTATTTTGTGGAATTAATTGATCAGCAGCTGATGATAACTTTGTGCAGAACATTCCAATTGAAGATAGAATCAACATTTAAATAAATAACTTACCATAGTCTCACATAGCACCGCAAGGTCAGCCAAAGCGTTGATATCCGATATGATTTCCTTGCGAGTGACAGCTCCGTCACCCAGGCTTGAACCCAGGATCTCGGCTTCACGTTCATAAGCCTGCTTTAAGTCCTGGTAAAAGAAAGTAAATCTAGATTGAAAAGGAACTATGGTGACCACAGAGGTTATTCTGTCAACAAACTGACAGGCATTTCAACCATTTCAATAGATTCTGCGCTCGCTCAATTTAAGAGTGCCCTTCCCGATCCGGGTATCATCAACCTGAGCATGGTTTTTTTTAAATTTATGAGTACATTATTATGGGCCTAACTTAAAGCAAAGTAGCAGATTTTTAGATAAAATCTGCAAGTTATGCAGTTCAAATACTTAATAGCGTCTCTCTACGATTAGGTATCTTTACTTGCTCATTGGCGGAATTCCAGAGGGTGACACTAAGTGTGTTGTCTGAGACAGACCATCGAATGTGTATTTACAGAAATGTTGCCTATACTAATAGGTATGCGAGTTTGTGTGTGACGTCTTTGAGTGCGGTTATTTTGTGACTACATATTACCTTTTAAAATTTATTTGTACATACATTATAAATATAAATCTATCATAAAACTTAAATATTAACTAAACTATTTATACTAAAACCTAACTATGTACATAAAAACTATAAATACTACCTTAGTTCTAAACCTGTTATAACAATTCTATATGTTATTAAAATAAATAAATGTTTTTCCAAAATATCCAAAGAAAGATGTGTAATAACGTCATAATCATGTAAGAGCGGTTTTATGTAAATGTATCTCGGGTTGGACGCTCTTAATAACTAAGATGAATAAAGCATTTGGAAACTGCTCCCGATTTGAATTTGAGTTCAAAGTTCAGGGGTTGCGTCTAGCGAGGTATTACTGTTTAATAATTTTTTGCCTTAGAAAGTATTTACTTGTATTTGTAGCGGGAAGTGTACATTACTCCAGCAAAATAATGTCTTTTATTTCAGTAGAAAAGTTTTCTAACTTCTATATAGTTATTATCATTGTTAGATTAGTTGTGCCGATTGTTTTTAAGTTATTTTATAAAAATATTTGACATTCCCCGTGGCCCAAGGGCTGGCTTTTACCTTGGTCAGAGAATAACCATTGCCATACGGCGTGGTAATGCCGCCAGTCTTTTGGGTACATTGCCAATCGACAGCAATGTGGAGGAGTTTTTTAACAACATTTTTTATTTTGTTTTGTTTTTGTTTTTAATAAGTTTAATGTTTTCATTATTATTATTTTTATTTTACTGTAATGTATAATGAGTAGTATTTTTTAAATGTGATAAAAATGCTGAAGTAGTATTACTCCAGCGACAAGTTTTTCCTTAATGTGTTTATTGAAATAAATATCAAGACGAGGTTGAAATAAATAAGTATTGCGACTTAACTTGTAGATTTTAATACTTTTTTATGTATGAAAAGATATTCAAAATTTTCCTAGAGCAACATTTGCGCGTTTACTGGATCTCTGAAATGGTTCAATGGTCAGTTTTTTATACTTCAAGACACTACAAAAGCTACTTCATGCATTAGGTATACACAAAATTTCTGTCTTACAATCCACTCCTTGCAATAGGTGTGTCTACAGTTTTAGTAATAAACTTATATTTACGTTGGCAACATTCTTTGCGTCATGTTGTTCAGTAATCCAATTTGATGGCTGCTGGGGTGTGAAAATGAATGTTATTATGAATGATTATATGAAATTGTTTGTTCAACCCTATTGTGAAAAGTGGTCGAGTGGGGACTTTAACTCACTAAATCCACCTATTTATTAAAACTTCATGCAATATAAAGGTACAAAGGTGGACTTTAATGTCTTAGGCATTCCCTACCAGTCTGCCAAGGGTAGTGAAGAAAACGCATGGCAGGTGTATAAAAAAAAAGAATAGATTAATAAGATAACTAGGGAACATATGTATATTTATAAAATAAACATACATATATACGTCGGTGAAGTAAAATAAAAAAACGTATTGCGCCGACCCCAAATAAGATGGAACAAGGGCAGGAAGATGATGATATACGTCGGTGAAGTCAATAGTACGGATGCTTTAGAACGAATGAACGAGCTAAGTGAAAAGTGACACATGTCACTTTGACAGAATCCGCGCTGACGTTTGCACGAACCGAGCAGATAAAAGTGCCGACCGCAGAGGTGCGGCGCTCACGGCTGGTTGTTTGAAGTGAATACCTAAAGTTTGCATCATAATAAATCAGTTGTGTAATCTGGAATAGTTTTTTTATTGCTCGATACCCAGCCATCGCCCACAAAACAGAGTCCCTGGACAGAGCTTCAAAGGTGATCGGCATTCTGTGCCGACATATATTTAATATAATATAAACATACATATATATAAATATATATTATTATTATTAGTTAATGTAAAAGTTTTTGTTACTATTTTGGTGTGCAATAAAGTTTATTCTATTCTATTCTATATTATTTATATAAGGAAAATGAAAGGATTTTTGAGACTACTCCGCAATTTGTGTAGAAAATAAAGCCGCAACTTCCGCTTAAATGCATACTGATTAGTGGCCGTCCTGGTGCCAAGAGGAAGCGTATTCCACAGCAGTATGGACTGTATATGAAAGGAAGAATGAACAAAATCAGAAGTATGAGAAGCACAAAGGAGTAAAAGATTGTTAGAAGAACGGAGACTCTTAGCATGGGAAGAATATAAGTATTGAAAGTGTGATATAAGATAAGAAGGAGGGGTGCTCTGCTCAACTCTCTCAGTTGAGCAGAGAGTAAAGTGTATTAGTGCGCGCAAACTTTGCGGAAACCTATGTTCCTTCAGTTGCCCTTTGCGTTCTAAGACCACGGGTTTTCCCTTTAAGAAGTCGACTCATGACACCAGTAGGCTTCAGCCATGCTGGACCCCTACGGTTTTATTTATTTGCTGACATCTCTTCGAGGATCAGCTGTGCGTTAATATGTCAGTTTCTCCTTTTTTATACAGGATGTAAGGGACAGGTCTCCGCAAACTTTAAGGGCTTGCTTAGTTAATGAAACTGAACTACCTTCGACAAGATTTTTTTTCAGAAAACGAAAAAAAAATCGGCCTCATCATACAAAATTATAAACTTGATTGGATACTTTGTATCGAGAGGCCGATCTTTCTTACACCCTGTATATAGATTATTATTAGGTTATGATCGATATTTAAAATAATTGTACAGCTGTCATCTGTGACGTTTCACTAGCACCTATAAAAGCGGTTGTCAATCGGTCCGCGCGCTTTTGCTTTGTTTGATTCGGACTGCTCCCTTGCTGCCCTCGAGCGTGTAGTCACTTAGTTTAAGTTAGTTAAGCTAGACCTGGCTGGAGGCTGGACAGACAAGTCCGGTTAAGCAGTCGACAACCTCCTAGATTAACCAGCGAGAGACACACACAAAAAAAAAAAGGTCCACGCGCTTTTTTGTCTGTAATCCACGCCTGATTCCTAAAAATATAGATAATGTTCACATTCAAATAAATTAATGTTAATTTACCTCTTGGCTAAGCTTCGCATCCTGGTGAATAGCTGCAGTCCAGTTGGGTAGAGACTGCAGGAACCTCACGATGTCGTCATCAGCCAACCATCGTTGAGCTCTCGGTAGGCCTTTGAAGAAACAAGAATATATTAAGTACTATGTAATAAGAATTTATTTGAAATGTTAATAAGTAATAAATAACGTTAAAAACTGTCCTCTTCATAAAGAGCAATGGGTAGCTCGCCGTCTGGCTTTCCGGTAACCGTCTGAACCGAGCCCGAGTCGTCGACGCGCGCTTAAAAGAGATGTCAGCAAAACCGTAGGGGCCCAGCAGGGCCGGAGCCTATTGGGGTCATGGGTTGTCCGAAAACCACCATGACATCCTGTGACGCAAGACATCCTGGGACGAAAGGTAAAGAAGGAATTTAAGAGTGGATTTCATTGGAAGATTTACCACCTAAAAAAACTGTCCTCAAATTTTTTTTATTTCGACCTCATTTGTGACAATACCTTGCCACATCCGACTGCTATGCCGTAGAAAATGATGTGGCGTCAACTGTGGCAGGACAGGGCCGAACGGCCGAAAAACGCTCCGGACCAATTTACACGACGCCTTCACGCATTTTCTTAAAATCATTCTCATTTTTGAGTTACTATAAACCATAGGCGTACCTGGTATTTGCTAAGCAAGCCTAATTTGTAAGGGGTGCAGGTGGGGCAAAAGTATGGAAACTCATCTTAGTCTGTCAGGGTCCCAGGGTGTTAAAACTAAGTACGGCCGGAATGAATAAATCTTGTTTGAATAATGTCATGCTAAGTAAGGGAGGAGGAGTTCGGAGGAGCTTCGTCAATGTTCCCCACATTGACGAAGACGCTGTGGTGGTCCTCAATGGCGAGGACGGGAGAGCAGCAGTCTGCGTTTATAAAGGGTACTAGTTTTCCTGGGCCTAGGGTTATAGCGTCATCGGGAATGACCAGAGTCTGTTTCGGACGGCGAACCTTTGGAGATGCGGAAGGATTCATGTCTGGTGGCTGATGCGATTAGAGTGTTTTACAAAGTGTCTAAGAAAAGATTGGTAAAGCGTTTCATGAATTGCTGGAATTTTGAGATCTCGGTACAAATTCTCAGAGCTGTTTAGCTCCAGGACTTTGAGTATAACCAGCCCGATATGGCTGGTTATAGGCACTGAGCTCACCTTGCGCAGTAGTAGGAGTGTGCCTCGCGTGCGCGGCGCGGCAGTGCGTGGCGGCAGCGGCTAGTGCGGCCGTAGTGGCGCGCAGAGCCTCCGCGCCGCCGCACGCGCCGCAGCGCCGCGCCGCGCGGGCCGTGTCGCAGATGGCGCGCCAGCCGCGAGCGCAGCATGTGAAGATTGTGCGGTGGCGGTTGCTACACAACATGTGTTATTTTACAAAACAATTATTTGATCATTGACAAATATATACAGCAGAAACAGATAAGTCTACATACCCAGATTTTATAAGTGTTGGAGGCGGAGGCCCTCTCTCCCGCCACGCAGAGGGCGCGCGCATGACTTCATCGATGCTCGCTCTCGCTTGCGTCGCGAGCCGCTCGCTCTCACCGCAGCGCACGTAGTCTGTTATGAACGCGCGGAGAGAACATTCGCCGCCGCTGTCAGAGAAGCAGAAGTAACGAATTTGAAGGATATACGCAACAAAGTTCGAACATTCAATTTGTTGCTTAGTAGTGAATTGGTAACGTCACGCGACGCTTTGATAGCATAGCAATTTATGCATTCCTTGTAAGCATGCGCGACACGCGATGACAACACTGCACATTGTTATCGCAAGTAGGGACGTGCGAGCAATACAAGTAAATAAGCCCAGCTTTTATGTAAAAATACATGATACCTAGCATCTAAATCATGGAACGTAACAAACGAATTAAATTAAAATCGAAACATTAAACTTCACGCGCCACGTAATTGAAGATTCATTCATAAGATACGATTCGCTGATACCACTATGTAACTTAATGCAACGTTGCCACTCTGCACGGTTTTACGTAAAAATGATACGCGATCTCCCATCTCGCTCTAAAACTTAACAAAAAAAAAAGAGATAAACACTATTATTGCTGTCTTAATCGACGTGTTGGCTTTATCTGCCATCTCATTTTTTTCTATAAAAACATAAAAATATGAGTCTGTGTGAGTAAAATTTGATACTATGAGCAAGCAAATAATCGAAAACTTGTCTAATAACTTATGCCATGCTTTCAAAAAAATATGAATGAAATGAAATTGCTCAGGTGTGAGTTTACGAAAAATTACATGCGCAATCCGGGTGCGCAGTGATGCTTACTTCAAATTAGTTCAAGTTTGTTGTTAGCGGCTACTGTTGTATGTAATTGTTATAAGTTTTTTTTTTTTAGTTTTTAGTCATTTGAAGTTTTGCGATTTCTGTAACTTACTAGGTTTTGAAGTAATTAAAAGTTTTATTGTCTGTGAAATGAAGGAGTAACGATTTTACTCGGCAAGGTTTTTACTTTCGAGTTTTAGAGATAAATATGATCTTGTAACCTTATCTAAACCTAGTTGGTAGAAATAAAACGTTTCCCAACTTTTTATGCTACTGTCGACGAAAAATCCACCATTATGGGTTGCATGATATTTTCGCAAAAAGAGATCACCGCTTGATTCGCACCGCCGATCAAGAAACACACTGAGGTCAGCAGCGACAGGTCGTTTCCAATTTCCGAAACGAGGGCACGGCACGGTGCCTCCCATGCGGTACATTCGGCCAGTGATGGCAACGAGTAAATGGCTTCCTGTTACGGCCTGTTGACGACTTTGATTTTAGCGATAAGCGGAGCGGCGAGCGGGGCGGCATCGGTAAGCGGGCGCGCGGCGCTATGAGCGGCGTCTCGTGGCGTTCTTCAAACATTTTCATACTTTGATTCTTACCGCTCGTGGCCCCGCGCTTTGCTGTCGCTCACAGCGGCAAGGCAACAAGCCGTTAATGCGACATAGATACTTCCTGAGTAGTTTTGCCAAAAAGCACCTGTGTTGCTCGAAACGTCACGGCCGTACTTCCTCCCAAACCAGTAGTCGGGCACCGACCAGACTGTATCGAGGCCAGCGGTAGGACGCCAAGAAATTGCGAGAGTCAGATGCCAGGGCATAACTCATCCAGTGACAGGCTCGATGTGTGCGCAGAGCGGGTGCAGCGCGGGCAGCACGGCGTGCAGGTGCGCCGGGTCGGGCCGGCACACCAGCGGGTAGCTGTGGCGCCGCCCCGACAGGCTCGGGGACACGGCCGGGGGACCTATAACTCACCCAGTGACAGGCTCGATGTGTGCGCAGAGCGGGTGCAGCGCGGGCAGCACGGCGTGCAGGTGCGCCGGGTCGGGCCGGCACACCAGCGGGTAGCTGTGGCGCCGCCCCGACAGGCTCGGGGACACGGCCGGGGGACCTATAACTCACCCAGTGACAGGCTCGATGTGTGCGCAGAGCGGGTGCAGCGCGGGCAGCACGGCGTGCAGGTGCGCCGGGTCGGGCCGGCACACCAGCGGGTAGCTGTGGCGCCGCCCCGACAGGCTCGGGGACACGGCCGGGGGACCTATAACTCACCCAGTGACAGGCTCGATGTGTGCGCAGAGCGGGTGCAGCGCGGGCAGCACGGCGTGCAGGTGCGCCGGGTCGGGCCGGCACACCAGCGGGTAGCTGTGGCGCCGCCCCGACAGGCTCGGGGACACGGCCGGGGGACCTATAACTCACCCAGTGACAGGCTCGATGTGTGCGCAGAGCGGGTGCAGCGCGGGCAGCACGGCGTGCAGGTGCGCCGGGTCGGGCCGGCACACCAGCGGGTAGCTGTGGCGCCGCCCCGACAGGCTCGGGGACACGGCCGGGGGACCTATAACTCACCCAGTGACAGGCTCGATGTGTGCGCAGAGCGGGTGCAGCGCGGGCAGCACGGCGTGCAGGTGCGCCGGGTCGGGCCGGCACACCAGCGGGTAGCTGTGGCGCCGCCCCGACAGGCTCGGGGACACGGCCGGGGGACCTATAACTCACCCAGTGACAGGCTCGATGTGTGCGCAGAGCGGGTGCAGCGCGGGCAGCACGGCGTGCAGGTGCGCCGGGTCGGGCCGGCACACCAGCGGGTAGCTGTGGCGCCGCCCCGACAGGCTCGGGGACACGGCCGGGGGACCTATAACTCACCCAGTGACAGGCTCGATGTGTGCGCAGAGCGGGTGCAGCGCGGGCAGCACGGCGTGCAGGTGCGCCGGGTCGGGCCGGCACACCAGCGGGTAGCTGTGGCGCCGCCCCGACAGGCTCGGGGACACGGCCGGGGGACCTATAACTCACCCAGTGACAGGCTCGATGTGTGCGCAGAGCGGGTGCAGCGCGGGCAGCACGGCGTGCAGGTGCGCCGGGTCGGGCCGGCACACCAGCGGGTAGCTGTGGCGCCGCCCCGACAGGCTCGGGGACACGGCCGGGGGACCTATAACTCACCCAGTGACAGGCTCGATGTGTGCGCAGAGCGGGTGCAGCGCGGGCAGCACGGCGTGCAGGTGCGCCGGGTCGGGCCGGCACACCAGCGGGTAGCTGTGGCGCCGCCCCGACAGGCTCGGGGACACGGCCGGGGGACCTATAACTCACCCAGTGACAGGCTCGATGTGTGCGCAGAGCGGGTGCAGCGCGGGCAGCACGGCGTGCAGGTGCGCCGGGTCGGGCCGGCACACCAGCGGGTAGCTGTGGCGCCGCCCCGACAGGCTCGGGGACACGGCCGGGGGACCTGGGGCACGGGGAAACAATCTTGTGTAGCGGCTCATAATCTACACTAATATTATAAAGAGGTAAAGTTTGTGAAATTTTTTCACCGATATAAAGCTGCTCTATTCCTGAGTGACATAGGCTATATATATTTTAAGTACACGGACGAAGCTGTGGGCAAAATCTAACTATAATATGTATGTATATATGTATGTAAAAAAAATATCTATAATATGTATATATTTAGAAATATTTAAGTATGTTTATCAGTTGTCTAGTACTCATAACACAAGCTCTGCTTAGCTTGAGACTGGACGGCGTTGTGTGATAGTTGTGTGAAAAAAAAAGCTATAAAATTAGTAATGGCTGGTAAATCGAATATTCTATCGAGTTTTTATTTCCAGTATTTGCGACATTTTTCGCAAAAAAAGTCAATGACCTTAAATATCATTCAATATAATAGACCTACTAATACTAATGTCTATCTAACTAAGGTCAACATGTACTAGAATTACATCTTACAAAATATTAATTATTATGTATGTAAAGAATTATGTACGAAGGTGCATTGGTATAGTTAGTTGTCTATGCCATGTCTATGGTAATTTTTGATTGACGTTTGTATTTTGACACAAGTGTCTGTGTCAATGAAATATTTAAGTTTTAATAAGGGATTGTAATTATAAACATTGACTGTCGTTTCTTTGTTTACAGGTATGAGTAATTACAATTTATTTCTGGTAAAATTACTTGTGCATAGTTTTCACAATAAAATTCTTTGTTAACAGAGCAACACACGAGTATAATTTTCCCATATTGCATAAGATAAGATTATGGTCTTATAAAACGACATTTTCGTTTAAAGAGTTTAACAAAGCATTGAAGATGGAGAAACTTCGTTTTGAATTCACTATACTTCCGGGGAGTGATGGTAAATCAAATATCTATTGTATAAGTACAATAGCTCAATAGCTACAAGTGAAGATAAAGTGTACGCTATACCAGAAGAGCTTCAATCTGTAACTCATCACAAAGAACTACTAAAAACAGCGGCTTTCATCAAGGTAAAAAACAGTCTAAAGAAAAGATATCAGACGTGTAGAGTTTGGATAACATTGACAGGAGAACTTAAGAAAACCTATTTAGATGAGGATGATAACTTACAATTTGAAGATCAGTACTTAGAGGAGATAGAAAAAACCACAGCTGTACAAAATACAGAAATAGGTGTATTAGAAAAAATATTTGAAAAACTAGTTCAAAATACACAAGAATCTAAACAGCTAAACTTGAAACATATTTCAGATAAATTTGTGATTGAAAAATTTACCACCAACAATTCGAATGCAAACCAATGGATTGACACTTTCGAAAAAGAATGCCTTCGCTTTGATGTGACAGAAGACGAGAAAAAAATTGAAATACTAAGATTGTTCATGGATAAGAGTAGTATTGACTGGTACAGTTCCATGATTATAAAATTGACTACGGCCTCGGAATGGTCAGTTTGGAAAAATAAATTTTGTGAATCTTTTGCTAACAAGGGATGGAGCCAAATTACTTACGCTTTATTGTTTAAATATAAAGACGGATTGTTGGTAGATTATGCCATTAAAAAAGAAAAACTTTTACTAGATATGAGAAACTCAATGGGCTCAATGGCATCTGGTTTGCCTGAACATCTACTCAACAGGATCGATAGAGAAACATGAAAAGATACAGTTAATTTTTTTAATGAAGTGACAAAGTTGGAATATTTAGTAAATAAAAAAAAAATCCAAATTACAGAAAATACCCAAAAGACAACTATAGAAACGAAGTAAAAAGCCCATGTAAAACTTGTGAAAAATTAAATAAAGGAAACCGCTACCACCCTGAATCTGCTTGCTGGTTTAAAACAAGAGAAGATGATAAGACAAAAGAGAAAAATTAAACATGTGAACAATTCGGTGATAGAAGCCGAGTTACATGAAACTGAACAAAAAAACTAATAGTGACACCATTAATAAATGTTAAACTACTATTAAATGATACATTGGAAATTAATGGAGTTTATGATTCCGGTTCAAATGTTTCTCTGATTAATTCGAAGTTATTAAAACTGAAAGGCAATAAAAAGTTTGAATAAAGTAAGTTTCATCATTCATCATCATTTAAGCCGAAAGACGTCCACTGTTGGACATAGGCCTCCCCCAAATGCCGCCACAATGACCGGTCCTGTGCGTCTCGCATCCATCGAATTCCCGCGACCCTCACCAGGTCATCGGTCCACCTTGTGGGAGGCCTTCCAACGCTGCGTTTTCCGAAAGTAAGTTTAGTGACAATTAATGGTGTCAAAAAAACAAGTGGTTTGATAAACTTAAAAATTAAAATATTTGAAATAGAAGAAATCGTCAAAGTGTATATTATAGATGAACAGAATTTCAAATACGATTTTTTGATTGGATTAGACATTATAGCAAAGTTCAAAATGAAGATTTAAAAATCACCCAAAAACAAAACTTGGATAAAAGAAAAGTAGAAGATATTGTCACAAATATAGAAATTAATGCTAAAGAAGAAGGTATTGTAATTATAAACATTGAATGTCGTTTCTTTGTTTACAGGTATGAGTAATTACAATTTATTTCTGGTAAAATTACTTGTGCATAGTTTTCACAATAAAATTCTTTGTTAACAGAGCAACACACGAGTATAATTTTCCCATATTGCATAAGATAAGATTATGGTCTTATATGTATGATAACGTCTTAAATGGCCTACCACTTTTTTAAAACTACTTATGAATGCAAAGCTATCACACACACACAAAACTAACAAAGTTATATCCACTTAATTTTTAACGTTATTTCATTTGTTTAGATACCTAACTAAATACAGACAATCTCTTGACAGTTATTTGAGACAACTTTCTAAAAATACATTTAAAAAAAGTATGGACATACTTACAAATAATTAGGTACCTATCTACCATATAATTTTAGGAAATCTGAATATATTTTATGTTATAAAATGTAGGTCCATCATCTATTTCACATTTTTCAAAACCACATAACTCCTAACCCTATACTAAGAGCGGCCTGTTCAAACGTGTAGGTTTATATTTGCATGTTTTCTTTCGCAGAGTGAGATTTCTATACTTGTACTATTACATATTCTGTGGTCACGTTAATTTTTTTGTATTGTCAAGGAGTCGATCAGTCAGAAAGATGAAGCTAATACATGCATATTCCTAAGCGTAAAACTCTATGGAAAAGAGTGTGCAAGAAACTCCATTGCCACTTCTGTGGTCCTCACTGAACTTTGGACTGAGCTCACTGAGCATTAAGCTAAGCATTGAGTTGAGATCACTTATTGTTAAGCTGTGGGCACAGGATGTTGAGCTGTGGGCACAAGGTGTTGAGCTGTGGGCACGAGGTGTTGAGCTGTGGGCACGAGGTGTTGAGCTGTGGGCACAGATATTGAGCTGAAATAACTTTTTGTTGAGCTAAGCCCACTAGGGTAAACTTACCAGATAATTTGAACAACTTAGACCGTCGTCTTTGCGGCCTCTTCTTGGCGAAGTAGTCAGCTAAACGCAGTTCTGTAGTATCTGTTACTGTTGAGCTCACTGAACGTTGAGCTGCGAGGTTCACGCTTTCTATCTCCAGGTATTCTGTTAGAAGCAGTTGGAGCTGCGAAAAAAATAGTTTTATTAGCCAGGTGTTATGTTTTAATGAAGAGCAGCTTGTTTAATGAAGAGTAGCTGGACAGAGAACATTCATGAATGCTTTTCGCTTTGAAAGACAGAACAACAAAAGGGTGACTACACCAAATAAATAAGACGAAAGAAGTTCTTGGTAAATTTTGATTCGTTGTTGGACATTTCCAGCATGGAATCACATTGTGATTTCCAGCCGCCACCGTGACTTAGGCTTACGGATGGTGAGCAATGGGTAACTCACCATCCGGCCTTCCGTTAAGAACCAAACTCAGGACGATGGTGTACTGACCCAAAAACCTAAAGAGAGATGAGAGCAAAATGGACGAGGCCCAAATAGGGCAGATGCCTGCTAGGGCTATGGGATTCTTCGAAAGTTACTGTGGCCCTGGAACGCGAAGGGCTACTGAAGGAAAACAGGTGGGTTTTAGACAATCTCTCTCGCTCCACCCGGAGCGGGAGAAATTATTTGATGAAATAAGGGGAAAATAAAGGAGGATACCCCTTTATTTGATGTATCGCAGTTACTTAAGATGTAGAGGTCATATTTAGAAGTAGTCGTTAGTGTAAAACGGAAAGGCTCGGCAGGAAGGTAATGACAAACAGGTCTTATAGTTGTCTATGTGTGTAATGATAAGACAAGAAATTGTCTTTGTTTCTTTAATACAATTCGTAAGACTTACGACTTGTTGCACAGCGCTCCAGTAATGTTGTTCTGTGTGCAGACAGGAGTCAGGCAAGCGGTACTTCTGTAACGAAGCTCTCCAAAGTTGTAGAAGCCTGAAATAATATAAACTGTGGTTACAAACCGCCAAAATAGTTTCACAGATTTCATATAATATGTTTTGAATTATTTTGTCCTCGTCGCGCACGCTCGGAACTCTTCGCCGAGACTGATGACGAGCCTGGCGAGCGGTCGCCCCGTCTTTGTCACTCCTTCGCTATCTACATCTCTGTCTTCCTCACACATCACACAACACGTACCTCTTGTTCCTCGTCGCGCACGCTCGGAACTCTTCGCCGAGACTGATGACGAGCCTGGCGAGCGGTCGCCCCGTCTCTGTCACTCCTTCACTATCTACATCTCTGTCTTCCTCACACATCACACAACACGTACCTCTTGTTCCTCGTCGCGCACGCTCGGAACTCTTCGCCGAGACTGATGACGAGCCTGGCGAGCGGTCGCCCCGTCTCTGTCACTCCTTCACTATCTACATCTCTGTCTTCCTCACACATCACACAACACGTACCTCTTGTTCCTCGTCGCGCACGCTCGGAACTCTTCGCCGAGACTGATGACGAGCCTGGCGAGCGGTCGCCCCGTCTCTGTCACTCCTTCACTATCTACATCTCTGTCTTCCTCACACATCACACAACACGTACCTCTTGTTCCTCGTCGCGCACGCTCGGAACTCTTCGCCGAGACTGATGACGAGCCTGGCGAGCGGTCGCCCCGTCTCTGTCACTCCTTCACTATCTACATCTCTGTCTTCCTCACACATCACACAACACGTACCTCTTGTTCCTCGTCGCGCACGCTCGGAACTCTTCGCCGAGACTGATGACGAGCCTGGCGAGCGGTCGCCCCGTCTCTGTCACTCCTTCACTATCTACATCTCTGTCTTCCTCACACATCACACAACACGTACCTCTTGTTCCTCGTCGCGCACGCTCGGAACTCTTCGCCGAGACTGATGACGAGCCTGGCGAGCGGTCGCCCCGTCTCTGTCACTCCGTCACTGTCGGGTATCTCTCCGTCCTCGTCTACATCGGCATCGGCCTCTACTTCTCCCTCTTCGATGATACGACGGGATACTGAGTCGATTACTTCTAGGAGCTCGTGTTGGATCTGGACTCTGAATTTCTGGAACAAATAAAGATCATAAATAAGAAGTGAGTGTTGTTGACCGCATGACAAATGAAAACACATATTTAGAAAAAAAAGACATAGGCGTCTTTTTTTTCTTAACAGAATTACATATTTACTGCACCTTATAAGAATAACTTTATTCTATATTCATCATCATCATCATCTTCCTGCCCTTGTCCCGTGTTATTTGGGGTCGGCGCAACACGTTTTTTTCTTCCATTCTGCCCTGTCACTCGTCATGCTATCACTAACTTCCTTTTCTTTCATATCACTCTTCACACAATCCATCCATCTTTTATTTGGTCTCCCTCTCCCTCTCCATCCATCCACATGTAAACTCATAACTCTTTTAGTAACATGCGTCTCATCCCTCCTCTTCACATGTCCATACCAAGACAAACGACCCTTTCAACTTTTCAGACACTGGCGCCACTTTCAAACTACCCCTAATATATTCATTTCTCACTTTATCCATTCTCGTCACACCACACATCCATCTTAACATTCTCATCTCCGCTACGTGCAATATTTTTTCATCCGTCTTTTTCACAGCCCAACATTCTGATCCATACAGTATGACAGGTCTTATCACGGACTTGTAGATTTTACCATTCAACTTGAGGGGCATCCGTGGGTCACAAGTTGTTCCCGTGACCTGTCGCCATTTCATCCATCCTGGCTGATGTTCCCTTCAAAATGGACGAGCTTTATTGATAGACGCATCATGTTCGTGAACGGGCGCCGTCAGTTGAGACTGGTCAGCTCTTAACTGCTAGTGGCTTCTTTTGATTTTTATATTTTAAATAACTTTTTTTTTGTAAATTATCTATTGTGAGAAGCGACAAAAAATAAGTACCTAACCACGACTTCTGTAATTTATAACATGATTAAAAATATTGTCTATGGAATTTCTTGCGCACTCCTACATAGAGTTCTACGCTTTGGAATGTGCAATTAGCTCAAAGGTACGAAAATTAAAAGTCAATCAAAAAATGTTCAGCTTTATAATCAAACTATTCGTTTCAACTAGTTTTGATCGCCATATGAGAAACTGTTTACTGACCAAGAACAGTATAGTAGCTTACCTCAGTAGCTTCTTTGAGCTGCTCCAACACCCCAAGTGCCTCTAATGATATCATGACAGTAGTTTCGAAGGTCTTATCCTCCTCTGACAAAGAGGCTTCGAACTCAGGAGTCACTTCTTGTAAGTACGCATCTGTTACTTCCTCGCTTTTCGTTAGTTCTGAAAAGAGTGCATTATTAGTGATACAGCATGTAGTTTTTTTTTTTGGTGGGATAACATCTATGTTTCGTCCCGCTCTAGAGCGGAGCGTGAGGGCGTGCCAGGCTTTTACTGACTATAACCACACCTATGTTCCTTCAGTTGCCTTTCGGAAGTCGAGCCATGGCCAAAGTAAGCCTACAGTTTTGCTGACATTTCTTTGAGGGGCGCGTGGAACATTACGCGCCGTTGAAGACTCGGGCTCGTCCGGGCGGTCCGCACGAATCCGGTGCAGGAATCTCCCGAACTTACCATGTCTGGTGAGTACCTGCGTCGAGAAGACACCGTGAACCGTCTCCAGCCACTCCTCAAAGAGAGGTTTTTTTTTGGCAGATCGATCAGTTCCATAACCATGGAAGTACCGGAATTCAAATGTAACTTATGTATTCTCTCTCACCAGCAAGTAACAACGCAGTTCGTCTCCTCGCCGACACGCGTCTCGTGAGAGGCGCTCGCTCATCGCGGTACACAGCTTCGCTGAGCCGGCGGACTATCACTTCTACCAATTCGCGTTTCTTTTGCTAGAAATAAACAAGTGTAATGATTTTTTAAAGAATGATTCATAAATCGTTCAACTTCCATCTATAAGCGATAGATGGCGCTAGTGTTTACATGAACTTAAGGCATTCGTTTTAGACTTTTAGTAATAATTTATAGTATTAGAGTATATGTATATGTTTTGTATAAATATATCATAATTGTTGAAATAAAATATTTACTTGCAGTTAATTATAGATAAACTCTAATGTATATTAGTTAGTCAATTGATGTTACGTACTGTTAACTTTGCTCTGATTGGTCGGACCGAGTGTTCGTTAAAGTTTTGGTGGGGAAACATTGAGTTTGTAACTGTCATTCTGGACAGTCAGTCTATTTTGAGTTGTTGAACAGTGAACATGTCTTACCAATCGGTTTATAAATGATTGTTATTAGAATAATAAATATGAAATTATGTTGATCAAAGTGAATAAAATATTTATATAAAGCTTGAAGTTTATGATTTATCACACAAGGTTAAATTCTTTATAACACAAAAATATGTTGTGTATTGAAGTTTCAAATTTGATATTTCTTAACGTACCAATTAGCTCTGTAGTAAGACCTACTGTCCACGGATACGTAGCTTCGTAGACGCCTTAGATTAAATAATAATAATAATATACTACAACTATCACACAACGCCGTCTAGCCCCAAGCTAAGCAGAGCTTGTGTTATGAGTACTAGACAACTTATAAACATACTTATATATTTCTAAATACATACATATTATAGATAAATTACACCCAGACACAGAACAAATGATTGTGCTCATCACACAAACATTTGTCCTGGGTGGGAATCGAACCTACGACCTCCGGCTTAGCAGTCAGGGCCACTAACCATTGGTCTAGTGGTTAGTGGCCAGTCAATAAATACCTATAGATGTAGCCACCTCGTGGCCGCACATGAGACAGCACTATAAAGCTTCAATGAGATTATTACGTAAACTTTTCCTTAAAAATGACCACTGAAATACACTAAAAACTTAACTATTGGAGTCTATTTCTCATCATCGTCATCGAAAACTATTACTTTAATTGCCGAAATTATTCTAAAAACATAAAAAAAATATTTATTTATTTATTTAAACTTCATGTACAGTAGTGGTACATAGGCGGACTTAATGCAACAAAGCATTCTCTACCAGTCAAACCAAAAAAAAAACAAAAGAGAATAGAAAAAATAAAAATAAAAAAACAAAATACCAACAAAAACAGAAATTCACTCAAGTCGACCACTCAGTGACAGTGACAGGCCTTTGTTTGACTAACTTTTAAAGTGTTCCAAGCAAAAACCGGCCACGTAGAATGAGACAGAGCATGTTATGTTTTGTCTCAATTTTCTTACTTATTTCGTATACATGCTTCTCAATTCCGCACTTCCCTACATCTAGAGGTATATAATCTAAACTTTTATTTATATAGCCTCTTTTTTATAATGTGAATGTGAGAACACTGTAGACTCCGCGAATTCTTAGGTTCCTTTTTATTATGATTATTTTTATTATACTATATAGTACAATATTTACCATTCTACACTGTCCTTACAAAATATCTACATAAGCTGTAATATGAAATTATTGTAACAACAAATTCTTTTTTAAAAGAGTAACCATGGAGTTTCTTTCTGGTTCTTCTCCAAAGGAAACGACCAATTTGGAACCGTGCACTAGCTTCTGACGTTTTACAAGTGCCCATGTAGGCCTACGTGAAATAAAAAACTTTGACTTTAAGATAGACGTGTATTCGCTACCATCTTAAGCCTACTGTTCATGGACGCTTATCTTCATAGACGATTATTCGTCATTATGCGCTTAGTGTACGCCTGCTCACAGCTTACATACAAAACTACAACCGAAGAGCAACGCCGTGCCGTCGTGTCTTTGCCGCTTCGTCTTATATTGACGTATATGACGCTCAATAGACGCGTATAATGCCGTATAACGCCTATAATACGCGTCTATTGAGCGTCATATACGTCAACTACGTTAACGTATACGTTAACGTAGGTTACTTTCAAGCGTACTCCTCATCGTCGACCATATCATCGCTTACCATCAGATGAGATATTCGTTAAACGCGATCCTAGCAATAATAAAAAAACGGCCGAGTGTCAGACGCGCGCACGAAGGGTTCCGTACCGTCCGTAGCAAAAAAACGGCAAAAAATTCACGTTTGTTGTATAGGAGCCCCACTGAAATATTAATTTATTCTGTTTTCAGTATTTGTTGTTATAGCGGCAACAGAAATACATCACCAGAAATTAGAAACATTTATTTCAAATAAACCATTTACAGGCAATTATGAATTGTCATCTGTGAAAATTTCAACAGTTATCATGGTTTATGAAATACAGCCTGGTGACAGACGGACAGACGGACGGACGGACAGACAGCGGAGTCTTAGTAATAGGGCCCTGTTTCACCCTTTGGGTACGGAACCCTAAAAAAGGGATGATTCTCAACATATTTTGAAAGAAATTCAAAACATGCTGAGAATCATACCTTTTTTTATTTAGTGTTTTTGTGTCTAACTCTGGTTACAGCAGAGGCCCATCTTAGTATGAAATTGTGCTTAGCTACATCAAGCAGTAAAAATAAATGGGCATATTTACCTGAAGATGTTGTCTAGTGCCGTTGAGAGCATCGACATGCGACAGCGTGGTGTCGGCGGTGTCGAGAGCTGCCTTCAGTGTCTGCGCGGCCGCCAGCACTCGTCCGGCCGAAAGAGACTCGCGAGTTTCGCGCTCTGATACTACTACGCGTTCGCTGTGGCCAAGATTTTTTAAACTTCAATCATTCTTAAGCTACAGATTCACATGATTAAAACATTTTATTCAATCATTGCCTCATTTACACGTGGGCCCAGCCTCGGCCAATCGCCTTCCCTGGCCATTGTGTTAACGGGGAAACGCCGTTTAGACAAAGACGATTGGCCGAGACTGGGCCCACATGTAAACGGAGCATAAGAAGATATGACTGAAGATTCAATACAGATTCGAAATTTCAAGCAAAAATAATAATAATAGCGTTTCGCCTCGTCGTTTATAAACGTTGTACATGGCAAATTATTGCTGCGGTCGTCTCGTCCGATTATAATTTAGGTGTCTTCATGGCTAGAGAGAATAGGCTCTTAATAAATTACTGCACCTCACCATCACCGATTGCTTTATATAAATTAAAAAAATAAAATAAAAATAATATATAATTTTTTTATGTGGGAAAGCTTTTAATCACTTAAACCACACCTGTGTCCTTCAGATGCCCTTTGCGTTCTAGGACCACAGGTTTTCTTTTCAGAAATACCTCATTTACCCTAGCGGGCATTGGCTCTTCTGGGCCTGTACGGTTTTGCTGACATCTCTTTTAGGCGCGTGTGGAACGCTACGCGCCGTGGACTACTCGGGTTCGGACGGGCGAACAGCGCTACCAGTTGCTTGTACACGCACTACGATAGTTGGAGATCGTCCTGCAACTCTCGACGCCCGGGGTGCCTCCTGTGGCGGTGGCTGGTGTTTGAAGATGTCCGTTCCATTAACTCTTTACTTATAAATCCACTCACATATCAGTCAACATTTGCAGTGCATAGTGATGCGTTCTGGCGTCTGCCCACAGTCTCCGCAGGTCGTCCCGTCGCAGTCGCAACAGACCACGACAAGCTCCTAGCCGAGCCACCACTGCATCACAGTGCTGTCCCCATACTGATAGAGCTGAGGTTACACTGCCGAATTTCTGAGATAAGAGAGAAAATTGCATTATAATAAGATTTAACCGTCTTTGCTTAGTTTTTACCAGTGACATGCTACTTTTAATTTAAATTTTCTCACACATTAGCATTGGTGTTATTTTCGTGTCGCATAGTGTTAGGTTTGTTTCTTTAACCTTGCAAATGCCGTAATTAGAGACACAATAGAAAGAAAATGAGAGAGCGAACGATTCTCTTGGAATTTAATGAATTAATTCATAAGTTATTTTTGTAGCTTTCTGTCTCAAAGTGTTTTAATATTTATTTTGTTTGTACTTGGTCCCTGTATTAATCAATTTTTATTTGTATTTAAGTTTTTAATAAATAATATCAATAACAGTTTTTTTTACGAGTGAACATGCGCTAAAAAAATAATTACATAGTAAAGCCTTAGATACACTAGAGAACAAAACAGTCCCCCAACTTGTTATGCAATGGAGTCAAATTGTCCAATAATAATA
The DNA here is from genome assembly GCA_949316375.1 of Mythimna vitellina. Lineage (NCBI taxonomy): Eukaryota > Metazoa > Arthropoda > Insecta > Lepidoptera > Noctuidae > Mythimna > Mythimna vitellina. The sequence continues at coordinate 2,045,268 of OX438688.1, forward strand.
TTTATGTATACCTCCCACACACGGGAGGTAAGTTGCGGGACTCTGATTAATATACTCTTTATTGTACACCATAAATAAAATCACAGTAGGAACTTAAAATTGTGTGTTATGTGATGTCAACACGTGACTGAGTTGGTCGACTTTGGGGAGAGAACGGCCAGAGGGTGGCGTGTGAACAAAACATTCTACATACATATCACACATATCTCAATTTTGGTGGCATTACTGAATCTCATTTGCATTGCGGCAGAAGTGCAACAGAAGGTATCGCATTTGTATCACGACTGAGAAACTTTAGGCAACGGCGTTTGCCCTCGCTAGCTGTTTAGCTAGCAACCACATTGTCGCCGCATTGGGACTATATCACTACAAAAGTCACCATGGGTGAGGGGTTTTTTTGCCAAGAGTGATTTTTTTCTGATTGATCTGATTGTATGTATTGTGGACTGGTCATGTGGGTTTGGAATGTGAGTCTGCTATGAGGCTTAACCTTTAAATACCATAATTAAAACACAGAGAGACACAATAGAAAACCAATGAGAGAGCAAATGCAAGCATTTGCTTGGGGTTTAATAAATTAATAATACCAATTCATTGTTTAATAATTCTAAGCTAAAACAAACTATTCTCAAATTCTTCAAAACTGTAGTAACATTCACCTGCATAACTTCCATGATCTCCTGAGCATGTTGTTCCACCAACTCATCAAGTCTTGCATCACTCTTCTTGTACTCCTTCTCTAGTTTAGCTCTCTCTTTTTCTCGCTGTTCATTTGTCTCACTGGCTGACAAGGTGCGAATAACTGACATAAGCAAACCACTCTGTGAAAAGTGCAGATTGTTTAATTTTTTATACTGAATATGATTTATTATGGTTGTTGAACAGTATTAAAAAAAAAAAAAAAGCATTTATTTCAGGCAACAGGCACCCATACAACAATCACAAAACAGAACACACATACATAAGAAAATACATTTACACTATCGGACATAGTTAGTAACATGTCTGCTACAGCAATGTCCGATATAAGGGCAATCAATTCTGCCAGCAATCATCGCCAGAACTGTATTGGAGCTGCCCCGCACCCTGCGCACCAAGGACGCGCACCGCTTGCGCATGGTGGTGTGAAAACAGTCGGTGCGCGCTTCCGCAAACATGCCCGATGCACTACAGAAGCGGGGCAGCCCCAACACCGCCCTGAACGTGTTGTTGTATTGTGGATAAATTTTTTTATTAATAAATCAGTTAATTTTTGCTGAAAATTTTGGCATCTGTTTTCGTATCGTACTCCATATGCGTAAGCTGAGATGAGATGAGGTATGTAGTTAGCTATTTACTAGCATAAACATAACTAATTCGCAAAAAAAGCGTGATTTATCTATAAAGTAAAATCAGAAAAAGATTTTCTCTTAAAGAAAGTAGAAAAATATAGGCAAATACTAAAAGAAACTTAGAAATTCCTTACTTTATCTCGTGAATACCGTGGATTCATGATTGACGCTGAAATACTGTAATACTCACTGTTTCTTTTCCTTGTTTAACCCCCCGAGGGGGCTTGGTAGGAGGAGGAGAGGACATTGTGTTTATTTTAGTATTAACTAAATATAGTGCTTTTCCTTATTGTACTGATAGGAAAAAATATTATGATATCACTCCACCCCTTGTATTGAAACAAAGCTGTCAAAATCAAAACGTAATGATGTTGTCAATTTGTCAATGTCAAAATATGACAGCAATAAGATCCGTTTAGAAATCTGATGTTATGGTACAGTACGGCCGTTCTAACTTGGCGCCCGTGAACATAGGCTCTGCGAACTTTAGCGCATGTACAGTCGTAAAAAAAACTGTTATTGACGTTATTTTTTTAAAACCTAAATACGAATAAAATTTTACTATTACAGGCACCAAGTACAAATAAAATAAATATTAAAACACTTTGAGACAGAAAGCTACAAAAATAACTTATTAATTAAAGAAACAAACCTAACACTACACAAAAAACTTAACAATGTATTAATAAAAACCAACGAAAACTTTTGTCACCGCCTGTGCTCAAGACAGAGACAGCGACACGAACACGACACCAATGCTAACGTGTGAGTGAGACACATTACCGCGTCCCGAGCATTGCCGATTATGCACGAAGTTTTACGGAGTAAAGAAAAAGGGATGTCCAATATACGTGTCTGAGGGTGTTGTTTAATCGATTATTTTTCAAATCGATTGAAATGTAATCATAAAAAATATATTTTATTAAATTTTATAAGGAGGTTTAAAATATTCTCAAACAGTCGTTATTGTAGTAGTCGTTTATAATTAACTGATATTTAACTAAATCATATCTTTCAACCAAGAAAATATAATATTATTAGTTTTTTTATTATTAAAGTCGAAATCTCGTTTACTAACGACCACATTTACTATGTTTGTAAATCTATTTCGTTCAATATGTCATATAAACAAAAATCAATAAATTCCAAATCGATAAAAATCGATTGCGATATTTGATTGAATAAAGGGTCGATTGTGTTTACATAGAGTCAATCTCTAGCTTACGCCTCCGCCCCGCGCACGTCGCCTCATGCCACCATTTTGTTCCTAAAAAACGTTCGTGCGCAGCCATCTGCGCAAACTTCAGGGCCGCCAAATTAAAACGGCCGTACAGTAAGTTGTATGACACCACTGTCTGTCTTTTCCCATCTATGTTTGGTGGGGATCGGCTTCCAGTCTTGTAAACCTTGGAGTGACAGAGAGGGTTCAAATTCGAGAATAGGATCCAATGGTTTATTTTTTGAGTCGCGTATCTAATCAATAAATGGCTTCTTCCACTTTAGGGTGGAGGAAGAGGCTTAGACTCATGTAATCTAACTGACGAAAACGTAGACAGCATATTTCTTCATTTGTCCTTTGCGTTCTAAGGCCATAGTAAATCTTTCAAACGTTCCCGCAAGTATTCAATATAAAACTACTCTAATTTATATAAAAATATGTTATATTGTACATACATAGATAACGAGCTTCTGCCCACGACTTAGCTCGCCTAAAAGTAGATTTTTCCATACAAACTTTAAATTCCCGTTAGGGGGTGAATTTTTCTTTGAGTATAGCAATAAAAAGTCAAGAAGAAGAAATGTAATGTGAAAAGAGTTTGTGCACTTCTGAAATCTATGATTTTATTCCGATTTTGGGACGAAACAACTGCCGTCTTTCATTTTTGTTATTCGTCAGACATCATGTCATTATTTGAATTCAAAAAGTTCGTTTTGTTTGTAATCCAATCTTGGAAATTGTGTCGTGATTTGATAAACTGAATTAAATATAAATATTGAATAATAGTTATAAATAAATAAAGAACAAAACAATCGTACGTACTAATTAGATTTATGTTGCAATAAAATGGATTACTCCACTATCAGCAACAAGACCGCAAATTGTACAGAAGTTGAAGAATTAACAAACGGTGAGCTTAGTGAACGATATTACTTACTAAAGAAACAATACGACAATCTTTCGACGAACTATGAAGCAACAAAACAAGAGTTACACGATGCAAGACGAAGTTATCAGACAGCTCTGGATGTACAGAGGCATTTGAATGCCGAGTTAGAAAGTTATCAGGCCGATGAAGCTCGTCGAAAGAATGACTTCACATCTCGTATAACAACGCTTCAAGAAGAAATTTCTGAGATGAGGGAAGAGCGGACGGAAATGACGGAGAGGCATGCAGCGGAAATAAAAAAGTTTGAAATTCAAATCCGAACTTTGAAAGAGGAACAATCGCTAAAAGTGCGAGAAAGTCCGGAGAAAGACAATTCAGAATTGGAAGAGGCGCGTAGAACTGTTAACAGCGCATTGTCCGATGCGGCTGCCGCAAAAGAAGCACTTGAGGAAGCAAGGATGGAAATAGCTTCATGGCGAATAAAAGCTGAAGAGTTGATTTCAACAATGGGTGAGATGCGTGTAGCAGCTGACTTGCGAAGGGAGGAACTGAGGGCAGCCAATGAGCGTGAAGCTACTGCGCTTGCTGAGTTAGCAGAAGCCAAAGCTATGCTGCATCAGTGCACAGACACGCAACAGGACTTACAGCCTCATGGTAAGACAAGTATTTTTTTCAGGCCTGAGATTATGGATCTCCTTCAAACTACTGAGAAAAGCGAAAGCTCATATGCCAATGTAATGCTTTGGTAAATGTTTTTAATTTATATTTTTGAAGTGGTAGTTGGTTGGCCATGTCACCGATATGCACTCGGAGAGGTAAACAAAGGTCGTCATTCACTGGATGCTTGAGGGAAGTTGATGTTCTTGAGGTTCACCATGGTGAATGTGGTGTGATAACTCACATTTGTGGGACACTTGGACAGAGATCACTCTAGACTAAGTGGTTTGGAAGGAGAAAGGAGAAGAAAACTATAGGTTCATGCTTGACCATTATCACTCCTGATGATAAGAAACAATGTTGTTAACATTGGGGCATGCTTTCCTAGAAGTGACCTATTCACTTTTGACTTAAAGACCTCTAGGTTGTAGCTATCAGGAAACAGGTCTAGTAATGGATATTTTTGCTGGAATATACTCTAATGAAAAAAAACTTTTTACAAAAAAATACAAACAACTTTAATGTAAAAAAAACACTGAAAAGTGCAAAACAATTTTAATTTCGGAAGTTGTTGTTTCTATAATAATTTTGTCTCTTCATTATTTAACACCAACTCTTGCTTTTTTTACATTGAAGTTGATTGTATTATTTTTGTAAAAAGTTTTTTATTTTACGCTTTTTAGTTGCAGTGTTGCAACTAAAAAGTACCCCTCAGTCAAACTTAAAGTCATATACACAAAATATAAACAAAGCAATTTTACTTGTTATGACCGTTCTTCTGTGATCCTATGTAGAGTTCCATTCCATATCATCAAAGTTTATCATCAGATCATAACAATATTCCAACCAATTTTCAACTAAAAAATTCATTTTCAAAATCGGTCCACAATTGACTGAGAAATTGGTAAACATATATAAAAAAAAAATACATGCAGCCAAACATAGAACCTCCACTTTTTTGAAGTCAGTTAAAAACTGCTCTTTTCATCATAGTGTTATATGATTTTAGAAGTAATTCTCCATGTTATTGACCATTTATATTTGAGAACCATTTTTTTAAATAAATTGCTGAAATAACAGTATGTAAAAGATGCCCTTCATATTTTTAAAGTGACTAAATAATCTAAAAATGATTACTTGTACTTTTCAGCTGCTAAAGGTAATTCCATATTTGCTGAAGTTGAGGACAAGAGGCAGGAAATGGCAAAGAATCTGATTCAAATGAAACAAACTAATTCCAGGGTAATGTATTTTTTATTCTAATTTCATTTTTATTACTCTGAAAGAATTTTTTCCACTTCTTTTAAGATTAAATTAAATTAGATATTCAGTAAAAATTAAGTAAAATCCTAGTGAATAATACTGCTTAGTGGATTATTCTTACAATAAGGAAACATCTTATGGTTGAAAACAGTTATTGCATTTTATGATGTAGCTGTTACCAGCGGCTCCACCCGCGTGTTAGTTTCTCTTTTTTTTTTTCGGTTATAAAATCATCTTATGACATTTCGCGGTCTTGGGCGGAGCGAGAGATAGTGTCAGACTTACTGTCTAAAAACCCACTCCTGTTCCTTCGTTGCCTTTCGTATCAGGGCTGAGTTTTCCTTTCAGAATCAGACCCTTGGCCTCAGTAGGCTTAGATCCTGCTGGGCCCTTCAGTCATAATATTAGTAGGAAGTAGGATGGAACTACTTTTTACTTAGTGAAATACAAAGTAATTTTGAAAATTAATAGTTATAATATTTTCTTTTGAGCCTCAAGGAAAATTCTGAGTTGAAAACAAGTTGAACAAAATTAGTATTGAAAATGTCAATAAAAAACTGCATCAAAATCTGTAGCAGATAAACAGACAGAGATGGAAAGTTTCTTTTTTATAAAGATTATTTATAAAGCTAAGTTTTGTATAATTCCAGCTGAGAAGAGAGTTGGCCAACAAGCAAGCTGAAGTGGATGCTTTACTGCATGAGAAACAGACTGTCTGGGAGCAGCAAGCAGGAGCATCGGCGCATTATGATAGAGAACTAATTGGTAAGTCTTGGCAAAATAGTATCTCCTGGAACAAGTTTTCTGAAGTTTTCGAGTGAGTGACTGAAATACCAACACACACTTATTTTTTCACGTTGGATCTCTTTAAAAAAAAATTCTATAACAGCCTAGATAATATCCATAAGATACTGTGTTTCCAAAATATCTAATGAAAAATGTGTAATAACGTCATAATCGCGTAAGAGCGGTTGTATGAAAAACTGTGAAATTGTATGTCGAGTTGCATCTCCTAAAGTGGACGCATGATCTGTTAGCTCTTGTTATTAATTCCTTCTATCTTCTCAATTGCAGAAGGTTATGAAGAGCGCATCACTCAGCTGGAAGGCGCGTGCGAGAAGCAGCGGCGCGAGCTGTCGCGCTGGTTCGGCAAGCTGTGCGAGCCCACCGCTAACGGCTGGCTGCCGGGAGTGCTGGATCACTTGAAGTATATAGCTTCTTTATCTTTCCACACTTTGTTTATAAAGTTTGTATTTGTTACCAGATGTGTCAGATTAGAACCTAATAATATACAATTTTTCAGTCTTTGTAAATACGTGATCCCTTTTTTAAATAGTCAAATATTGGCGACCTTCTAGGACCGTAACATTGCGGTGAGTAGACAGGTGTATTGCGCTCTTTTGACCGTTTTTGGGATTCCTAACCTCAAAAGGAAAAACCGAAATCCTTATAGGGTCTCTTTTTTGTCTGTCTGTCAAAACCCTTTATCTCAAGAACGCGTGGAGGTATCGAGTTAAAATTAAAACCATATACTCAAATCTGCGGTTTCTTGAAGCTGTGAAAAAATCAAACTTAAGTTAACGAGAAAAAAAATAGCCATTCTTGTTGCATAATACGTGTATTTCGATACTCTCAAAGAAATCAAAATACATAGGGTTCCCCATTGTTTCTCCAAATGTGGCATAAAGCAAGGTCTTATGGCACAGATATAGGAATAAATCTGATCGCACTTCTCCAGTTTTTTGAATTTAGAAGTGTGTCGAATATGTTTCATGTCGCACACAATTTGCGTGTCAAAAATGGAACAATGATCAGAAAAAATATTGAAGCATGACCCCCTGGGAGGTCGCGCGCTTCCCACAGATTGAGAAACACTGCTGTAGATGACAAGGTCTTGGCCAGTGGAGTGTTACAAAAAATTGTGTTTGGAGTAAGTCAGACGCTTTGCCCACCGGCCAAGAATGTTCCATGCTATTAAAAATAGTGGAGACAAGATAGAATAGTTTCGGAAGTCCCGAGTTAAATATAAATTTGTTTCGTAAATAGATTAAATTATGTGTTTGGATGGGACAAGGACCGTAAGCGGTGGGCCAACACTAGTCCGGGGCCGTGGAAGTCACACCGCATCTACAGCCCCCGACGCAAGTGTGACATCTCACTCTCAAAAAAATCAAATCAATCAAATCACTCCAGTATTCCCATCGGAATACTGGAGTGTTTTGATTGAAGAGTCTGATATGAACAGGCGCTCACACTAGGGCGGAGGGCTTTCACAAGGATTTCCTCCCAAAAAAAATAATAATTTGGGTGTTCATATATAGGAGTAATAACTACAGAGACACTACCACGAGCTCTTAACGCGATCCATTTGACGACCTAAACTGATATGTTAAAAGGATGGACCTACATAGCGTGTATGGCTCTATCCCTCACCTGACTTTTTAGCGTCTTATTAAGGCAATGCCCCTGATCTGGTGTGGAGGTGCTAAGCAATGAGTGATATTCTGAAAGATATGTATGGTTTATGTTGGATAATGAAAATGGTTCTCAATCTCTCAATTACCGTGATTTAGTGTAAGTTCACCCAACCTGGTCAAAAACAGTACCTGAACAAAGCCAGTACTATCTTAAACCACATTTTCCCTCTTTTCAGATCGGAATGCGAGCAACTAAGAGCCGAGGTGCTCTCCCGAGGCGCGGCCCAGCTCGCCAGCGCGGCACAAGTCAGGGAACTGCGGAGAAAGCTCGCCGCACTGTCCGCCAGCGCCGCCGCGCACGCGTCGCGCTCTCCCGCTAACAAACCTGACACTAACGCCGAACACAATAGGACCGATATTGGCATGCCCAAAGTTACCGTGCAAGTTAGAAGTAAACTAACTCCTGATGATGTTAAGAAGAAAGTTTCTTTTAATTGATGTAAAGTTAAAAGTGGTGGTAGATCTGTGGGTAGATATGGCTCAGAGGTAGAGAAAATCGTCTTTACTGCTTTGAAATACACCCTACCCAACTAGTTTGAATTGATAGCAAAGACGTCACAATATGGCGGAAAGTCGATCTTAGTCTTATTTAAATCACATTATACAACCCTCAGGCGCCACTTCTGCGATCTAGTAATAAGCGCGAGTGGGCGTGTAGCTCGTCAGTGTTACCTATGTTTCACGTTCATAACATAATAACCTATTCATGAGTGAATTGGTTACTTCTAGGCAAGCATGTTCCATCACGTGACCTAGTGCTCAAAAGTGAGCCTTTGAATAATAATAAAAAAAAAGTTCATAAAGTTTCAAGACAGGACGATAATATTCCGTCAGAGTTGCGGGATCGTACGAAAAAGTTACAAACTGCAACTGAAGGAACACAGGTCAGGAAATTCTGACACTCCCTCTCGCTCCACCTAGGGATCCAGGGGGTAACGGCTTAGGGTTGAGCTACACCTGGCCGCACCGAATCGTACTTTCATATACTTCCCATCCTTTTTTATCACGTAGAAAAGTCATTTACTAGAGCGAGAAGGAGAACGGGAATGCGATCGCACGCAGTGGCGTCGACGTGGATGTGGCTCGGGTAGGTGTAGCGCGGGCTGAGCTTAAAGTTTAACGCTTTAAACGCTCGCGCGCATTGTTCTGATGACTGTTTTCGCGACCTATTTGCAAGGGTCGTGTTTTTCGAGTAGGTACTCCATCTCGTTTAGCTCTTCAATCCCCATAGGTGACAGAAGAGCTGACGAGATGAAGTGTTTGGTCGTAGATGTGCGACCCTGGCGGAATAAACGCGAGAGTGTTTGTTGGATATATCCGACGTAGGCGGTTTTTTTTTTTATTGGGTGGGAAAATATTCTTATGACATATCCTGCTCTTGGGCGGAGCGAGAGATAGTGTCAGACTTTTAATGACTAAAAACCCACTCCTGTTCCTTCGTTGCCTTCGTCCCAGGGCCCCGGGTTTCGTTTTCACACTACCCATCCATGGCCCCAGTAGGCTTCGACCCTACAGGGCCCCTACGATTTGCTGACATCTCCCTGAGGCGCGCGTGGAACAATACGCGCCGTCGACGTCTTGGGCTCGGTCCGGACGGTTACCGGAAGGTCGGACGGCGGGCTACTCATTGCTCGCCGTCCGCAAGCCCGCGCCTACGGAAAAAAAAAATTATCCTCTGAAATCGCGCATTGAAAACTTTTTCACTTCTTATTTATATCTCTGGGTCATATTTGTTCACAACCTAAACATGTAATCATATAGAATTAAGCATAATCAATAAGTAAAATAAATATTTAAATAGTATTATAGCTTTTATTCAAGACTGGCAACCTTCGTAATATTTACATCCAATAACTATAAGAATACAAAAATATTACATGTTTATTACTTTGAGTCATACTATTTCTAGGGTTCAACAAATGATATGATTACGGACATATATGTAAATTTACAGACAGATAAGCAGGCTTAGACTAAGAACTCGCGAACCGGTTTACAAATGTGGCCGCCGGTTGCGGGCCCGCAGCTTCTGTAGAATGTAGATATATATTTAAAAAAAAGAAGAAAAAAGAAGTCAAAATAATAAACTAAAAATAAAAAAAAAAAACAGGATGTTTGTTAATTTATAGAAAAGTGAAGAAAGTCATTGACTAAACACGGAATCTCGGAAACTACTTGATTTACAAAACTGAAATTTTTATCGCAGTCGGGGGACCACTCTGTAAAATACTTTCTTCTAGTATAAGAAGTCCACCAAAAACTAAATTAATGAGTGTCTATTTGTTTATCATTAAGTTGCATCGGCCATGTTCGGTTTCTGCACCATGCTAAAGTTAACTGTTAGTAAACACCTAAGGCATTAAGTCCGTCTTTGAATAGTGTTCCTTACTAGTATATCTAACCTCGTAGTCTTCAAAGACCGTTTTCACTGACACAAGGTTTCAAGGTGACACCTTCATTAACAATATGGCTAAAATAGTGGCCATTTCTATTTTCAACGCTCGACTCAGAGTCGAGGTAAAAATGCAACGGCTTACTTTTATTTAGGTATGCTTAAACAGCTCGTTCACATAGAAACTCTTTGCAGGACGGTTTTAATTCCACAAGCCTCCATTGAAAAGGGAGGAGCCTCCAACTAGACTGGTGTTGTGTCTGGTCCGGGGAACTTCTTGATAGTTGATTTCGGACTGTTGTTTAAGAGGTGACCAGACGGTTGTAAACCAACGTTCTAACCAAGGTGACCTTGCTAGTTTCAATCGGTGTAGACAGCAGTTGTAATCCATGACCTTTAACGCCCTTGGCTGGGAGGCGCGTTTTCCCAACCACCAAACGTGCTGGCGCGTGGTTTACATCCATCCAACCGCAACACAAACCAAACACATTAACCAAGGTCACCTTGGTTGGAACGCTAGTTTGCAACTGTCTGGTCATCCCTTTAAGTTCTGATCGCGTGGAGAACTCTATTACCGCACAACAGGATTCTGAATTTAGTTTCTCTGTGACGTCACAGATGTCGATACAACATTATGAGTTTTAAGCGCGAGTTCAATTATATGATAGTATTCAAGAATGATACTTTTCTAAGCAAAAAATTGGCCGGCTAAAAATTGTTCTGTACACAGTTTCCGTGTGAGCAACGAGCTGTATCAAAGATTTCGGTTAGTCTTCGTGGAAATGGGCTTATTGCTGGCTGGTCAGTTAGAAGAGAGGTCTCTCAGCGCGTGCTCCCGTGCGTGCGCCACGTGGCGCGTGCGCCGCGCCCGCTCGCGCGCTTCCCGCTGCGTGCGCGCGCGGAGACGCATCGTCGCCGCTTCCTGCACGCACTTTGTGAACGCTCCTGGGTAACAAGGGTAGGATTAACATACTGCTGGGTCACTGAGAAGAATATGAACGCCGTTTTGTATCGGTGTTTAGTGGCCGATTCGGGCTACAAGAAGCGAGCAGCGGTGATTTGTAGTGTGAGGCGGCCACCGGCGTCAACCGTGTACGGCGAATCCATATAAAATGTCTGAAATCTATAGGAAATATGCCGGACGCGGCGTATTGTGGTTGTGGCCGGTGGTCCGTGTGCGGCGAGTGGAAAAACCCATTAACACTTGGGCTTAGCTGGAAGTCGAATCAAAGACTTCTTGCTCGGCAGTACCGCCTGTGACTCGCGTGAGGCAACGGTCCTCACGCGCGCCTCAGGGAGATGTCAGCAAATCGTAGGGGCCTTACTAGGGCCACGGCTAGTCTGAAAGTGAAACCCGGAGCCCTAGGACGATGGCAAAGAAGGAACAGGAGTGGGTTTTTAGTCAGAAAAGTCTGACACTATCTCCCGCTCCGCCCAAGAGGAGGAGTGTCATAGGCACCCTGTACCGAGTAACTAGTTTATGGAGGAACGGGTCTTACAGTCCTGAGGCCTGAGGGACGACATCGCCTTCGAGGTTGACCGCGGCGAACGTAGTGATCATGAACTAAGGTCGCACAAGACAGAGAGGTTCGGAAGAACACAGGGGACCTCCCTTTTCTTTGCCTAGCAGTAGGACATAAGGATAACAAAACAAAACCTTCAAGACGGAAGGCATCCAAGAGCATTTTTTCGCATGGAAGGCAGAAGATGGTTCCAAATGAAACCTACCCACAGTATCCCAACACTTGATGATGTCGGCGCCCAATTTGGCGTCGTCGTAGCACTGGATGACCTTCTGCTTACACTCCGCACATATCGGGTCCACACTCACCATGTTGGACGTACGCATGTCGATACGGGCTGCTATAGCGCTCAGATCGTTTACTGTGATTCTGGAACAAGGGAAAGATCATTCTCTTGTACTACTGCTACTGTACTAGCTAAAGTGGCCTCATCTCATCCTCTTATGGGGTACTGTTTGAAATGTTATAATAAAATACCTCCACAAATATTAGAACTCAGTGAAACGAAATTTAAATCTTGTATTAAACGCACACTATGCAGGCAAGCATATTATAAGTTGGAGGATTATATTCAGGATAAAAATGCTTGGCTCAATGCTGGTCCAGCTCCACTACCACCGGGGTGTACAAATTGATTAGTATGGAATTTTTTTTTTTTTTTTTTTTAATGTTTTTTTTTTGAACTTGTAAAATATAAGTATTGTATATGTTTAGAAGCATTTTTTTCAATGTTTGTAAATGTGAGTACCATGGAGCTTTTTATGGTTTTTATGTTGCTACTGGACTTGTTTGACATAAATGAGCATGGCAGTTGAGAGTTTGTCATGCTTACTCAAATGTCTCACTGATGGTGGCGCGGGTGTTGGATCATTCGGTTCCCTTCAAAATGGTTGAGCTGAGTGGTGCTAATATTAGCGCCATGTCCGTGAACGGGCGCTGTCAGTTGAGGCTGGTCACCTCTTAGCTGCCAGTTGCTATTTTAATATCCATATTTAGTTTTTATTTTTATTTACATTGTTCTCACATGATAGCGACAAGAAACATGTAACAGAGATATTTGTAATTACAAAACATGATTGAAAAGGGTGTCCATGGAGTTTCTTGCACATTCTTCTCCATAGAGATCTACGCTTTGGAATGTGCAATTAGCATCATTTATTTTTATTTTTCTGACTGACTGAGCTCTTGACATTTCAAAAGTGCCTGTAAATGGTTTATTTGGAATAAATGTTTTTTTGATTTTGATTGACTGCAAACGAAAAAAAAGTTTAATGGGAACACGTACATGAAGTACGATTAGGATGGCAAAAAATCGATTATAATTCAAAACCAAAGTTCGCGAGCTAATTCGTAAGAAGTTGGCAGTAGTGTCATCACAGCGTTAATATTTTCAAAATAAAAACATTGAAATTCTCGCTTTTTGTCTACTATAATATGCATGTATTATATACACCTATACCTTCCTCATGAATCACTCTGTCTATTATCGAAAACAGCATGAAAATTCGTTCAGAAGTGTTTGAGTTTATCGCCGTCATACAGACTGACCCGGTGGGGGATTTTGTTTTATAATAGGTATGGAAGAATTTGTAACACCAACCTAATTGTACTAGGGCTTCTAATGATGCTGGTGCCTGGCATGTGTGGTTAAAAGTCCATGACTTCCTGATGGCGGTAAAGGAGGAAGGGCGGCGGGCGGCGTGACAAAGGCAACTGCTGCCGTCAGCACCCAGCGAGAGGCGGCGACACAGAGCGAAGCTGTTGACATCAAAGATTTAAATCGTTAGATTTGCCTTGGATGGCTATGAGACAAGAGGAAGGCCAAAGAAATTGTTGATGGACTGTGAGGAAGATAATATGTTCAGAAGGAGAGATGCATCAATCCTAGATAAATGGGTAAAGGGACAAGGGAATAGTGACGTCGAGTTGCTAACCTGTCGGTTTTTCTACCGGTTGCGTTTTGGGGAGTGTGCGTCGAAATTGCATAACCTAATTCCGCCAAGCCCGTTCCATCATCGGACCACCAGACGGCGATGTGCCAAACCTACGTGGTGGACCGGCGTCGATTGAGACTTTTGATAGACCGCCATCAACAGCACAAATGTTGATTAAGGACTCCCCAATTAAATGTCAGGAAAATACATATGTGCGAAATGTAACGCTGAGGCTGGAAATAGGTACTCGTACTGTTTCAAGGACTTGAAAACCGAAAGGATTTTTATGTGTAGGTATCTAGCCGAGTCAGACTGCGCGGCATGCAGTTACCAAATTAGAGAAATCACGAAAGCGTCATTGTTAAGCAGGGACGTCAGAAGTCCAGATCTGGTGAAAGCGCCGCTAGCGACTCCTCTTTGACTCAACTAAGGCAGTGCGCTCGGCGCGCGAATGATGTACGAACACAGCTCGCGAGCGGGTCGCTAGCGGTGCATTCACCAGATCTGGACACACCCTAAGTGTTAATACGCGCTGGGACAATTAAGGGATGGTCGATAGCGCAGAAGTGTTGGCCGCATAACATGGTAAACACGAGTACCTACGGTTGTAGGTTGTATAAATACGTACCCAGTTATTTCAGAATGGCTTTCGTCCATGCATTTGAGCTTCTCTATGTAGATCTTGTCTCGATAGTCACCGCGAGGGGTGGGTAGTGTGGCTTGGGATCTGGCCGCCGCCGCCCCGCCGGCTAGGGTCGCATCTTCCACCAATCTTTCCACCTGAGGTATTTGAGGAGTGAAATCATTTCATTGGTAAATAAAAGATCCAAATTGCACCAAAGGCAAAAAAAAACTGGTTAAGCGCGAGTCGGCGTCGCGCACTGAGTAAATAGTTCAATTCTTGAATGAAGTCTCAAAGTTTGTTTTTTTTTTTTAGCGTATCAACTAACTTACTGTTTTTATATATATTCTGTTACTGTTATATATATAGAGAGCTTGCTTGATCGCTTTCCATCTGGTGAGGTAGTGGTCAAACACAAGACTAACCATAATAATAATAAAAAAAAGGATTCTGAGTCAACGGGAATCCCTATGAATTTTGATTCCCTTGAGAGTGTCGAAATATAGGTTTTTTTGTCATAAACGGCCGTATCTTTATTTTCGTTAACTTAATATTTGATTTTTTTACAGCTTCCAGGGACCGCAGACCTGAGTATATGGTTTTAATTTCAACTCGATACCTCCCGGTGTAAGTTGTCTTGACAGACCGACGGACAATAAAGTTCCGTTTTATACTTTTGAGTACGGAACCCTAAAAAATAATTACATGCCAAGTCTAAACACATTGAATAAGAAGAAATCATTATGACTTAGATCATCTTAGTCACATAGCTATCAAAACCTCCTGCCTACAGCTCCATTGCTGGCCATAGGTCTCACCAAATGCTTGCCATTTGTCTTGATTCTCACCAACTCTCATCCAGCTGTTATCAGTCATCCCTACGGGGATCGTTGCTCCGCCCTAACCTCAGCCTGAGTCTACTCGACAAAAAATTTAATATCTCGGACAGAAAACACATTGTCTCAACCTACTGGGTCTGCTTAGACTCAGCTTGAAAATACACACTATAGATCCGTAATTTAGATGAAAGTGAGCAATACAGCAGGATTTTAAATAGTCTATTTTGCAGGGTTTAAAGGTTTTTCTTTTCTCCTTTTGGTCCATGTAAAAACTCATTGTCATTGATTATTACCAACCCGCCTGAGCCCGCGTGCCTCCCTCATGATCCCCAACTGCTTGGATACACATCTAATCGGCCACAGGCTGATTATAAGTTGATTACATAGCATATGCCAAAATGCTTATAAATGCGACAACAGTTGTTAAGGGCCTATTACACTACGGGATATTTAGCACACGATATTCAAACTGTCTTATTTTTGTTCCGATTAAGACCAGTCGAACCCTTATTACACTACGCGACATCGACTAAGACTGTCTGAATATCGAGTAGTGTAATAGGCCCTTTATATTGGGTCTATTTCTGTTTTTTAACATTGTATGTGTGCCAAAATAAAATAAAGTGCGAATTGGTACATACCATTTTGTTTGAGATGCTGATGTGATGGTCTTCAGGCTCGTCGTCTATGAAAGACTCCGAGGAGGACGGTTTAGGTCGCTGGAAGGCTGATGTACGAACAGACTGACCGGCACCCATGTTGGGGAGAATACCTGGGGCAAAGAGATCGAAGATGTAAATAAAAGATCATACCTAGCCTGCTGCAAAAAAATAGAAGGACATGCTCGATTTACGAGGCGGCTGTTTCCATGTCTATACGTAGATATATGCTGCAAAAGCGATAATATGATAGGTAAAGGCGTTTTGGTTATTAAGCTATTTATTAGGGTACATTTTGAGGTATCAAAAGGAAAAAACGGAAACCTTATAGGATTGGGCACGCTACAATTATGGTGGTAAGTCACCTCTTTAAGGAGTGGTTGGAAAGACCTCACGGCGTCCTCACCTTCCGCATGACGCAGGTTCTCACCGGACACGGTAAGTTCGGGAAGTTCCTGCACAGGATTCGTGCGGAAACGACGCCCGGGTGTCGCCACTGTGTGGACCACCCGGAGGACACGGTAGAGCACACGGTGGAGGTGTGCCCCGCTTGGGCAGAGCAACGCCGTATCCTCGTCGGGGCAATCGGCGGCGGAGATTTCTTGCGCTGGGCCTTGGTTCAGGCCATGGTCCGGAGCGAGGAAGAGTGGCAGGCGGACGCCTCCTTCTGCGAAGCAGTAATGCTAGCAAAGGAGGCGGCCGATCGCGTGAGGCAACGGTCCTTACGCTCCAACCGCCGCCGCCTGGATTCTGATCCCGATTTTCGGCCACCGTAGGCGCGGGCTTGCGGACGTCGAGCAATGGGTAGCCCGCCGTCCGACCGTCCGGTAACCGTCCGGACCAAGCCCGTCGTCAGCGCGTATTGTTCCACGCGCGCCTCAGGGAGATGTCAGCAAGTCGTAGGGGCCCAGCAGGGTCGAAGCCTACTGGGGCCATGGGTAGAGTGAAAACGAAACCCGGGGCCCTGGGACGAAGGCAACGAAGGAACAGGAGTGGGATTTTAGTCAGTAAAAGTCTGACACAATCTCTCGCTCCGCCTAAGAGCGGGATTTTTCATAAGATGATTTTCCCATCCAATAAAAAAAAAACCCTTACAGGATCATTTTGTTGTTGTCTGTCCAAAATGGAATCGAACGACGAGGAAAAAATTGCCTTATCGTCATTTAATTTTTTTTAAAACAAGTCACACTTTCTAAAAATAAACATGTTTTCACGATGGTTTCTGCTAAGGTAGGTACAGATAATATAATTTAATAATGACAATGTGATTTATAATACTGGCAATATCAGCGGCTTTTATAATTTGCATCGAATAGTTCCGGGTTCATTAGTGAATGGGTCGCACTATTATAAAGGAGTTTGACGTTGTTATGTAAAAAACTGATCGGCCGAACATGTACCTGCGAACAAATATATTCGATTTGTTTTATGCTAGGGCATTTATATCAGTAATAAATAAATACAAGTAAACAGGGTTCTATCGGCGTCTTTCGGACCAAATCGACGGGTCCCAGGAACAAAATTTTATGAAAAAATAAGATATAAATGTATTTTATTACGTATTTGTATTTTTCATACTAAAAAGTATAGCATAGCACAGTCAGCCTTATAATGTTCCCACTGTTGGGACTCAGGCCTCCTCTCCAGGAGAGGGAATAGGGCGTAATCCACCACGCGGGCCCAGTGCGGGTTGGTGAATGTCACATGTTTTCGAATGTTTGGCTCTAGGACATGCCGGTTTCCTCACGATGTTTTCCTTCACCGTTTTGAGAGCAGTGGTGATGAAATGATTACACAAAGTAATGCGTCTGGCTTGGTTTGAACCCGCGACCTACAACTCGTAAGTCGGGGCCGTTACCACTCGGCCACCACTGCTCTCTACTAAAAAGTATATGGCTCTATTGTTTACCCGACTACGTTTTTGTTTAGGTATATCCTTTTACTTATTAAAATAACCAACCGAACACTATCTTTTTATTTACACAGAACTTCAAAAAATCATACCGTAGATCGATAATCTACCTCTACACTACTATTTATTATAAAGAGGTAAAGTTTCTTTTTTCATTTTTTTATTTGTAGGATTTAGTCTCTGACAGTACTGGTACGATTGCTAATTTTTTTTCATCGATAAAAAGCTGCTTTTTTCCTGAGTGACATAGGCTATATTTTACGTAAGCGGGTGAAGCAGCAAGCAAAAGCTAGTTCTTCATATACGATTTTATTCTTGGATTAAAATATTCCACTCAGGTATACCCGCCCCCCAACAGAGACATCTCGGGCGTCGGGAGTCGCGGGACGTTTTTCGGTCTTTAAATACACAGGCTTCTAAATGGTGAGAAATCTTACCGACCGACTGTTCCAAGCCCGGGTCGACGGCGCTTTATGTATGTTCCAAGCGCTCCTTAAAGCGATATCAGCCAGATTGACGGCACCAGTTAGGGTCGATTCTGCCAAGGCTGTGAATTGATCGAAGGAGCTACCGTGGCCCTCTCAAAAGGCAATTCAAGCAATCAATGATTGCATCTCCGCTTACCATCAGGTGGGATCGCAGTCAAGCACTGGTTTAAATCAATTTAAAAAAAATAAATCAAGGAACACGGTGAGTTTCAGTCAGTTAAAGTCTAAGACTTTCTCTCGCTCCACCCAGACCGGGAAAAGTCATTTGATTGATTTCCTACGTAAAAAAAAGGCAGGTAGTCATAGTAGTTTATTGGTATGGGATTTTTATCATATATAGAATGTTACATTATATTCAGTCAACAAATGATAACTTTACAATGTCAGAAAACAAATATATCAGTCAAAACACAAAATAAAATAAATCATAATAAAAGTCACGTTAATATTCAGTCCAAATTAATATTCGCGTCAAAGTTAAATTAAATTAAATCATAAATTCATCACAAGAATAAAAAGCTTGCTCCATAAACCATTTTTTCAAATGAGCTTTGAAGCTCCCTCGGGGTCGGGGTACCAGAAATAGCTGCAGGCAGTTGATTATAAACTATCGGGCCCATAACATGAGTCGTCTTGGAAGATTTGGTGAGCGTTCTCGAGACCATCGATAACTGACCCCTGCTTCTGGTGTAATATGAATGACGGCTGCCTACCTTCACTGCATGAAGATACCGTAGCAGGCAAATTGTTCACCTAAACTGGCCAGGCAGAAATGATGACCATACAACTTAAAAAAATAAACAAACTTCGTTGTAGTTCCTATTCCATTTATCAACACGAATACCCGAGTCGGAAGTTATAATTACACAGCCAAATGCTTTTCGATTTCATCAATAAGCCATAATCATTATTCATGGCTATAAGCTACAATCATAGAGTCAATGATGTAATTATAGGGACCATAGATTCCAGACACCAAATATGGCCGCCGGGAAGTATTTCCAAAGAGGTTAGATATGGGGTCCGGAATTCTATTGAAATAATTTGTACGGCGTGTTTTCAAAGGCGATTTGGTTATTTAAAATATTTTCATGTTTGATTTTATTGTTGTTCAATTTTCGGCAATTGCGAAAACGCAAATTATCAAGCAATCTGTCCCTAAAAAGTATTTGCCTTACTTAAGAGCCGGTTGTAGTCACTGAGTATTTTGTACCAGCGCCTTCGTCCGCGTAACATGGGTTTCTCCAAACAAACTAGACCCCCTTTTCATCCTCTTAGGGGCTGAATTAAAAAAAAAATTCTTTCTTATTGGTCGCCTACGTCATAAAAGTAACCCTTGTGCAAAATTTCACGCTCCTAGTCCTAGTAGTTTTGGATGTGCGTTGATATGTCAGTCAGTCAGTTTCTCCTTTTATGTATATATAGATGAACTCCGCCCCGGGTTTTAACCGATTTCGCGGCCCCTTAAAAGCGGTTTTATTTTTATAAAAAAAAACAATAACTATTCAAGATTTTTATTTCCACGAAGCCCTTTTAAAAAACATTTTTTATTACTTTTTGAAATTATTCAAATATTTCCGTGACGTAATCTCGTAGACATACTGGTTTGAAATCGAAAGTAGGGGTCAGATTCGCTATTTTTTTTTATCAAGCCCACTAATTTATATCATGTTTTAATTTTTGCCCGGAGGTTGGTCATATAGTCATTTTCAATAAAATAATTTTTCATGGTGTTCTCTTTTATATTTGTGGATTTCCAGAGGTTTAAAAAAGTCCAAAATAAGTAGAACCTGGCCTTAAATTTACCCATTTACCCTGGCTGTCTGAAGATTGGCTGTTATTGTCCAAAAATGTAATGGTAATGTTAATGTCTAATGGTCATGGTAATGTTTTTTATTAATTTTATATCTAAAATTAAGTTAGAATCCAGTTTTAAATTAAAAGTTCAAAATAACACTAGCCTGGCCACAATCACTTTTATTGTATCAATGGCTCAAATTATTGTTTCTTCGTTAATTGTTTTGACATTTTATAATAAAAAATCATTTGTGTTTGTTAGGATTTTCTATAGTGTCAGTGGGTACCAAAACTATAATTTTAAACAGGTCCCATAAAATTAACGAGACAGAATGATTTGTGAAAAATAACCATGTAATTCTTAACAATATTCCACAAATATCACACAACACCATCTAGTCACAAACTAAGCAGAGCTTGTGTTATGGGTACTAGACAACTGATAAACATACTTATATATTTCTAAATACATACATATATAGATAAATTACACCCAGACACAGAACAAATGATTGTGCTCATCACGCAGTGTCCTGGGTAAGAATCGAACCCGCGACCTCCGGCAAAAAAATAAATCCATTTGAAGACCCAAACTTAACTGTAAATAAAATAGATGGAGCTATATAGGGTGTATAGCTCCATCCCTCTATTTCGCTCGCACAACATTTTAATACGTCATGAGACCCATGGCCCCTGATCTCAGTTAAATTTTGACTTTGACTTTGAATTGTAGCTACTGATGCGTGCGTCCGACTGTACCTACTCATGTTAGTCATTACCTTAGTCAAACAGTTGTACAGAGGTAACTAATTCCTGACTGAAAAAAAAATAGGCTGTTTACATAAGTAATGTACATACTACGTAGAATTTTCTGTGGCATTTCAAACTGTTTTTTAAACAAGTATAAAAACTTGTCATGATCTAATTTTAGTTTAGACCGATTTCACAGAATACCTGTGACAAATAGTGTTTTAAACAACAACTATTTTGGCGTATTTTTGGGTGATGATCACTTCATATTTTCGTAAAATTAAGTGATCATCGCTCAAAAAAACACCTTCGATTATTTCGTAAGATTTTAAACGACTATCAATATGGGAGAATTGAGAAATCCTTTTCAAATTATTTTTTTAGGGTTCCGTACCTCAATGGCAAAAAATGGAACCCTTATAATCCTATTTTTCCTATTGAGGCACGTTAATTAAGGTAGGTAGGTTAATTTGTACGGTACCCTCAGTGCATGAGTCCGACTCGCACTTGCCGTTTTTTTTTTATAATAATACCAACGCTTGACTGGATCCCACCTGACGGTAGATGAGCAGTGATGCAATCGTTGATGGCGAAGTGCAATAGTTTATTAAGAGCTCATTCACTCTAGCCTTGAAGACACTTAAATTATAATAAGATGGGAAAACCGCTGAAGGCAAATTGTTCCAGTCCTTCGATGTAGGAGGTATAAACGACGAGGCGAAACGCTTAGTGTGGAACGTAGAGGTGTTAAAATGTAACTTAATTTTCGTTTTTTGCATCATGTGTACCTTTGTGAGTTAGTTCAGGTCATCGCATTGGCCTACCAGGTAGCAAAAGGGTACAGAACTTTTTTTTTAGATGGGTAATCATTCAATGACTTCGCTCGCTCTAGGATGAAGCGAGAAGACGTGACTTTCACTGACTAAAACCTACCTGTGTCTTTATTTACCCTATGCGTTCCAGATCCAAAGTATCCAGTTTTAAAAAAAAAATATCTGACAAAATTTACCTATACTTATACATAATAAATAACATGCATACACAATTTAATTTAAATATACCAAAAAGGTTGTTATTTAAAAACACTATTTGTCACAAATATTCTGTGAAATCGGTCTAAACTAAAATTAGATCATGACAGGTGTTTATATTTGCTTAAAAAACAGTTTGAAATGCCACAGAGAATTCTCCGTAGTATGTACATTACATATGTAAACAGCCTATTTTTTTTTCAATCAGCAATTAGTTACCACTGTACAACTGTTTAACTAAGTTAATGACTAACATGAGTAGGTACAGTCGGCCGCAAGCATCAGTAGTTAGACTTTAACCGAGATCAGGGGCCATGGGTACCATGACGTGTCAAAATGTCGTGCGAGCGAGCGAGAGGGATGGAGCTATACACCCTATATAGCTCCATCTCTTTTACAGTTCAGTTTAGGTTTTCAAATAGATTTATTTTTTTTTGTATGTGGGAAAATCATCCGATGACATCCCCCGCCCTGGGCGGAGCGTGACAGACTTTTATTGACTAAAAACCCACTCCTGTTCCTTCATTGCTTTTCATACCAGGGCCGAGTCTATCTTTCAGAAGCAAACCCTTGTCGTGACCCTGCTCGGCTCCTACGGTTTGCTGACATCTCCTCGAGGCGCGTGTGGAACAGAACGCGCCGTCGACGACTTGAACTCGGTCTGGACGGTTACTGGACGGTCGGACGGCGAGCTACCCATTGTTTGCCGTCCGCAAGCCCACGCCTACGGTGGAGGTCTTTAAATGGATCGCGTTAAGAGCTCGTGATAGGGCCACAGACTAAGGTTTAAACGGAGTTTCATTGTAATAAGGCGACGACGTGACTGAGCGTTGAGATGATGTCAGAACAAAGGAATCGGAGGCGTGGCCTACTCGAGGCGTTCGACGCAAATGAAACGATCGTAACTTGGCTAGGGGGGCTGGGACCAACGACTTTACATGCTTTCTGAGGGACGAGGTCTAAGTAATGTCCTAGATAAACTTAGAAAAGTATCTATGTATAAATGAATTGAAAAAATCACATTGATACTTTAAAAACAAATAAATAAAATAAATAAACAAGATGCATTCATATTATCTCATGCCTTAGTTAAGGTAGTTAGTATTGATCATAATCATCAAACTTTACAAAGACCTGTAACCTGTACCTACTTTCTGTACAAATAAAGATCTATTCTATTCTCATAAAATTTATTCTAAAGTCATAACTTTTCTGCTTCAAGCGTAATTTCTAGACGCACCGCGATCTATCATCTCTAGACCTTGAACTTTGTCAACGGCGCCCATTTAATTGGCGTACGAAACTCAAGATGTCGGGTCAATTTTAATTCGAGTACATAAATAAACCTGCTACTGCCGGCGGAAAAGAGAAGAAGGCAGAACGATGGCATTTAAAACTGAGAACTTTAGAACCCTAAAGCTAAAGATAAAATAAGCCCACGTAGGTATGTTCCACGTATGACGCATTATGACATCTAGACTCTTGAGTAGATATTAAGCATGAAAAAATATTTACCTAACCTAACTAGTTTAATATCGCTTAGGGTAGTAGGTCTCCCTCAAGCGACGTTGCATCCAGTATTGGACATGTCATGATAGACATGTGAGATATTATAAATTGACCACTTCATGATATGGCCACGTAAAACTGGCTAGATCGTTTTTAACGTTAAAGTTTGATCTTATATCAATCCTCGTTTGGTCTACTTTCTTAAGGCCTTTTATTATCATAGAAATCCTACATCAATGCTATGATCAAACGAGGATTGACATATCATCAAATGTTAACGTTTAAGTGATCTGGCTAGTTTTAGTTGGCCATATCATGAAGTGATAAGTTCTAAGATCTGGCCTCGACTGACATAATTATAACATTTGTATACCTAATGGCAAAGCAAAGAGAACCAACAAAAATGTAACATCTCACTCTCATCTATATCTATTTGTATCCTAACAAATAAATTAATCTGAATCTGACGTTCTAGGCTAAATGAGATAAAATTTAATGTTAATTTATTTACATGTACATATTA
The DNA here is from genome assembly GCA_949316375.1 of Mythimna vitellina. Taxonomy (NCBI): domain Eukaryota; kingdom Metazoa; phylum Arthropoda; class Insecta; order Lepidoptera; family Noctuidae; genus Mythimna; species Mythimna vitellina. Next base: position 2,069,083 of record OX438688.1, read on the forward strand.
CAAACCACGTATGACTTTTGCCAGCAGAGAAAATATATAGCCTATGTCACTCAGTGATAAAGTAGCATTCTATTGGAGAGTTTTAAACTCATCCAGTAGTAACAAAAGTACAAGATTTATCAATAATGATGAAAGGCAGAATAGTGTACAAAGGCCCAATTACTTAAGAAAAAAACTAATAAAAATAATAAGAAATCAGACACAATAATCCTCAACGAAAGAGGTCCCATAAAATCTTCTCAGATTTAAATTTTCTTGTTAGTGTTAATACGAAAACGATAATTAGCTGATGGTCAGTAACTAAATATTCCAGAATTATATCTTTAGATCTCAGCTAGTCTTTACAATGATCTCCGTTCAATAACCTACTGAGCCCTTAGCAACGTCAAGATCTAGGCTGCTTACATATAAGGTTTCACGTTTATTTATTTATTTATTTATATATACTTTATTGCATACCAAGTTACAAATTTACAAATTGAAATTGTAATACAACAAAACACATTTCAACACGAACAATTGGCGGCCTTATCGCACTCGGCGATTTCTTCCAGGCAAGCCAGCCACGAAACCACGTTCCACGTTTAAGCTTTTCTTAGAAAACAAGGAGGTTTTCCCCCTAACCTTGAAACTGATTCTCTATAATACAAAATACTCTATTATTGATTTAAAGACGTGGCTTATAATCATTGACTGTTGTGTCGCCATCTTTCACATAGTGGCCTTGAACTTTATCGTAGCATGAGTACGATAGCCGGTGTAATCGGTTTAATGCGAGGCGGCGACACAGGTTAGGGATGCCACGTCAGACATTAAGTATTTTCTACCGGAAAACTACGTCTTTATAGTGGTTTGAAGGTTCAGTCAGGTGCAAGTTGCAATGAATTTGACTGAGGTATCGCATTACGCACGTTACTATGAATTTAAGATGATACGACGCTGCAATTATGACTATTGTCATTTCAGAGAATTTTAGAACCAGGAATGATTTTTGACTTATTGTTTATAACGGATACGATATGCCAACTCGTCAAGATAGGTTTATAAAGTATAATTAGTGGTCCCGACAGACGATGTCCTGTCCGTAAGCTAGCATTTCATCAGAATAAAAAAAATTAAATCCGAGTGCAGCGCCACCTACCCTATCCAGGAACCCACTCAAAAAATCTAATGACAAATCCCGCTCTTGGGCGAAGCGAGTGATAGTGTCAGACTTTTACTGACTAAGACCCCACTCCTGTTTCTTCGTTGCCTTCGTCCCAGGGCCCCGGGTTTCAGGGATAGGAGGGTTAAAAATAACCTATTCTTAGACCTAATAAATATAAACATAAAATTTCATAAAAATCGGTCAACCCGTTGTGGCGGAGTTCGATAACAAACACTGTGACACGAAATTTTTATATATTGGATTGTAGTAGTTGCAAAAAGAATTTAAATATCGTGAAAATACTCTTCAAAGTTCAGTTTCTATTTACCTCTGCATGCCTATTCACACAAATATACAATTTACAAACTAAATTATCAAAAGCTTAAACAATTGAACAGGAAAAATGTATCCAAAATTATCAACTCTACTGTTAGATGATTCAAGTACAATCTACTCATCTTGCTTTGCCTTTAGGCGTATATCTTGAAATATTGTACGTAGAGTTACGGTGATCCTGGAATGTAAAGGGCAACTGAACACACGAGCAGGTTTCAGTCAGTAAAAGTCTAACACTGCTTCTCCCTTCACCTAGAATGGAAGAAGTTATTGATGATGATGATTTCTCACCATCATGAGGTAATTATATCATAGACACCACGGTAGGTCTTGAATATTAATTAAAGATAAGACAAGATTAATGAGAAATTATAATGCAAACCTCACATTTCTTTATCATCTACGTGATCAACCTTTTTATTTTGTAACTAAGCAACGGGAAAATGAGATATCCCCTAATAAAATAATTCGTTTCTTTTACAACGCCAACTAAATATTCTTAGTCCACGAGCGAACGAAGCGAGCTCGGAATTGTAGGGCACTCTGATACGGGCAGGTTATATTAGAAGGCTAAAGCGGGAACGAAGCGGAGTGGAGCTCCCACCTTAGCCTTCTTGGTTATGTTTTTTTTAAACATCCCATAAAAGACAGTATCATTCAGACGCTCGTTAATTGTGAATGACTTAATAATTTACGACGTAATGTAGATTTTTAGAGGCGAATAATGCTATTAAAAATAGGTGTTTATTTAACACCCAACATAAAATACGCGGAAATAAAGCTCTTTGCAGATAGACATCACACAATTTAATATGACAAACACTTTTTTACATGCACCAGCCATAAACTAAACCATTGTACACGACATTATTAGATATTCTCGATTACATTTTTTGTCACAGTTACTGAATAACAATATTAGATTAAGAGAAGATGATATGCTTTAAATAAGATGTATGGGTGCCACAGGAGGTCCGCCATTATTTTTAGCAACAAAAGAGTGAGGGCAACGATCTTAAGTGCCGTTTAACATAGAATAGTTATTTGTGTGAGTTATGTAACGAATCTAAGTTCATGGTTTGTATAACAATATTGTTGATCGAATGTACGTACTTGTTTGAAATGTCATCTCATCAGTGTCAAATTTTTTAATTTTTTTTTATTGTTATAAACCAGTGCTTGACTGCGATCCCACCTGATGGTAAGCGGAGATGCAATCATTGATGGTCGGGTGCACTAGTTTATTAAGAGCCTATTCACTCTAGCCTTGAAGACACCTAAATTATAGTTGGACGGAAGACCGCAACAGGCAAATTGTTCCAGTCCTTCGATGAAAGAGATGAAACCTGAGGTTTTCTTTATACCGCGTAGGTATAAAGAAAACCTCAGGTTTAGAATCGCATGGACCAGGGAACTACATAAAAGAAGAGGTATAATAATGATGATGAAAGTGTAAGTCGCAAAGTTACAACAGAATCAATAGGGCATTCAAATTAGCCGCAAAGTCACCGTTGCTTTGTTATTCCATTTAACCTTTTAACCTCTTACATCGGATATATCCGACAAATACTCCATCTCATCAGCTCTACTGTCACTTATGGGGATTGAAGAGCTAAACGAGATGGAGTACCTGGTCGCAAACACACGACGCTTGCAAATAGGACACGAAAACACTCGTCGGACCAATTCGAAAATAAAAAAAACGCGCGACTGCTGCTCTACACCTGCTCTGCAGACACGCTGCACGCTACTTTGTTAAAGGTATAAATAAAAAAAACGCGACTGCTGCTCTACACCTGCTCTGCAGTCACGCTGCACGCTACTTTGTTAAAGGTGTAAATAAAAAAAACGCGACTGCTGCTCTACACCTGCTCTGCAGTCACGCTGCACGCTACTTTGTTAAAGGTGTAAATAAAAAAAACGCGACTGCTGCTCTACACCTGCTCTGCAGTCACGCTGCACGCTACTTTGTTAAAGGTGTAAATAAAAAAAACGCGACTGCTGCTCTACACCTGCTCTGCAGTCACTCTGCACGCTACTTTGTTAAAGGTGTAAATAAAAAAAACGCGACTGCTGCTCTACACCTGCTCTGCAGTCACGCTGCACGCTACTTTGTTAAAGGTGTAAATAAAAAAAACGCGACTGCTGCTCTACACCTGCTCTGCAGTCACGCTGCACGCTACTTTGTTAAAGGTGTAAATAAAAAAAACGCGACTGCTGCTCTACACCTGCTCTGCAGTCACGCTGCACGCTACTTTGTTAAAGGTATAAATAAAAAACGCGCGACTGCTGCTCTACACCTGCTCTGCAGACACGCTGCACACTACTTTGTTAAAAGTAAAATAAAAAAACGCACGACTGCTGCGCTACACCCGCACCGCGTTTGCGCTGCACGGTACTTTGATAAAGGAATAAAAAAAAATGTGCGACTGCTGCTCTACACCTGCTCTGCAGTCACGCTGCACGCTACTTTGTTAAAGGTATAAATAAAAAACGCTGCTGCTCTACACCTGCTCTGCAGACACGCTGCACACTACTTTGTTAAAGGTAAAATAAAAAAACGCGCGACTGCTGCGCTACACCCGCACCGCGTTTGCGCTGCACGGTACTTTGTTAAAGGAATAAAAAAAAACGCGCGACTGATGCTCTACACCTGCTCTGCAGTCAAGCTGCACACTACTTTGTCAACTACATACACACATACTCCAAAAACACTGCTTCTTAGTAACAAGTTAAATTGTAGAAGAAAAATACAATGGCTATAAAATGTTATTAAAATACAATTTTAAGGACATGTAGAATTTATTTTAAAAAACCTTTAAACGCACCTATGTGCATTAATTTTCCATTATTAACACCACAACAATGTCCAGCAGATAGCAGGTATCTGCGGCCCTTTAAAAAAAGATTGTGTCGACAGTTTCACATAAAACTGTATGTTAAAAGTACCTACCCGGATGTATTGCTTCTCAAAGTTTTTGACTTATTTTCGAAATTTTATTATTTATTTATTTATTAAATAAACAAACTATCTTTACAGTTTGAAACTAATACAATAGTGGTTCCAAAAAAAAATTAAAAAAAAAAAGTTGTCTTACACTAACATTTACCTAAAAATGTAAAACAACACTAAACTCTATTAAGATATATACTACTAACTATAAAAATAGACTTCTGCCACTCAAGAACCTTTCATCCCCATCGACCTGATTCTGGAGTGGCGACCACGTACCGGAAAACGCAGCGTGGAAAGCCTCCTACAAGGTGAACCGATGATCTGGTAAGGGTCGCGAGAATCCAATGGATGCGAGGCGCATAAGACCGGTCATTATGACTACATTTGGGGAACGCTACGTTCAACAGTGGACGTCTTTCGGCTGAAATGATGATGATGATGATGATGGCTTCTGTCAGCGGCTTCTCATCCGTATGGAATTACTACTTCCCGTCATTATTAATTAAAACTCATGGTATGAAAATGATTTACAGTACTAAAGGAATGTGTGTGGGTGTATAATATAATTATATATTAGATTTAGTTATGTAAGGTTTATATATGCACTGGATCCTACCCTCGAATGTGTTCTCTCTCTGTAACTCTAAAGTTTGCTGGGAGAAAACTCATTGTTGAGTTAAGCTCGCCTTTGTACATAAACTGTATGTATCACCGTGTACTATGTATGTTTTTGTGTACAATAAAAAATTAAGAATAGTGCAGCTACATATTAGTAAAAGAATTGTCAGAATCGGTACAGTGTATTCAGAGATTACCTCCTACATACACACTTACAAATTTTATCTCTACCATTATTAGCTTGTTGAAAATTACAAATATGACTTGATATGCCAAGAAATTGCGCGAAGACTTTATATGAATATGGTTATGATATTATGACTATGTACTTTATTATTATTTGCAACTTAATTTAACGATACTTCGTTCTATTTGAAATATCAGTTAATTATTTATTTATTGTGCGTGCCTACAACACTGTAGACTATTTTAACCCAAAGGTTGACTAGTAGAGAATGCCTTGTTGCATTAAGTCCGCCTATGTATATACTGTACGTGAAGTTTATAAAAATAAATAACAAGACAAATTAAATAGAAAAATCACAGTATTCAGTTTCTTATCAGAACTGAAAGAACCAATGATAGAGTAATTTGTTGATTTGTGGCTCTTTATTCCTCATTAATCATGGTATAAAAAAATAGCATAACATATTTATTTATTTCTCTTCCACGAAGGTGCCTAACTAACATTATATAAGTAGATACAAATCTTATGCAAAGTAAAAAAAAATCGATGATGATGTCTTCTCTTCTTTGATAACAAAGTAATATTTTAAGTTGGTTTTAACGTCTACTAAAATCACCAAAATCAATATACCAAATAAAGATTAATTGAGTAATAATTCAAATTCATAATTGAAACATAATATGTATGTTTTATTTAAGGTTTATATCATCGTATAGGATATCATTTTAACAGCTTTTTTAAGACATAAATATTGTTAGGGCATTGGCATCAGGACCTCTAATTTAAACAGGTTTATTTTGTAGACTGACAATTAGAATATATTTGCAACGTAGTTGTTGTTACCTCATCGAATGTTGTGTCGTTTTTTACCAATAAAATCCACTAATCGGAAACAAGGAAAGTTTTTGTTCTGAGGAAGAGGCATACAAAATAATAAAACATGTAAAACTAGCTTCTGCTAGCGGCTTCGTCCGTGTGAAAGTGAGGTTCGCCGTACAAACTTTGAACCCCTGCTTCATTATTTAACGGGGAAATTTTTGAATAATCCTCTCTTGATACTTGTTTGAAGATCCGCAGGAGAACCAAGGTTGCCGACATAGCCCGAAGAATTGCCAAACTAAAGTGGCAGTGGGCAGGGCACATTGCTCGTAGAACGGATGGTCGTTGGGGCCGAAAGGTTCTAGAGTGACGACCGCGTACCGGAAAACGCAGCGTTGGAAGGCCTCCCACAAGGTGGACCGACGACCTGGTGAGAGCCGCGGGAGTGCGATGGATGCGAGACGCACAGGACCGTTCTTTGTGGCTACGCTTGGGGAGGCCAAGGTCCAACAGTGGAAGTCTATCGGCTGAAATGATCACAGGATTAACTATCATTCAGTGATCTTTAATACCTTCAGGTTGACAACTAATAATATAAATAATCTATACCTACAGTTAAGAATCACTGCCCTACGGTATCATCACAGGAGAATAACTTCTTCCTCAACTGGTGACTCATGTCGATGGTGATTTATAATGCGAAAACATGAGAATGTTAATTATAAATTATGACATCAGGTATTTATCTTCAAGTAACGCGGAAGTGGTTGACGGACTTTTATACTCAAAATTAATTGCTACCCTAAACAGGGAATGTATATAAAAAACTGGGCAAGAGCGAGTCGGACTTGCGCATTGAGGGTTCCGTACCAATTAACCTATGTAATATTTCAATTCCCGAATGTGTCTCGAAGATTTTTCCGAATAGCAAATTTTTTTTTGTGATGTAACAAAAAAAACTTTGTTTTGCATATGAATTTTGATTCCCTTGATAGTTTCGAAATATACGTTTTTTGCGACATAAACGGGCGTATCTTTTTTTTTCGTTAACTTAGAAGTTTGATTTTTCACAACTTTAAGGGTCTGCAGACTTGAGTATATAAATTTCAACTCGATACCTCTACACGTTCCCGAAATAAAGGGTCTTGACAGACACATGGACGGACAACAAAGACGATAAAGGGTTTTTTTTTCCTTTTGAGGTACGGAACTCTAAAAACCACACGAATTTTGTTGATAAATAAAATGAAAGAGAGAATGTTTCTGTCTGTTTGGTACGCTTTTGCGGCAGAACCACGGTTGAGGGTTGGCAGGGGATCTGAAGAGCCGCTCATTCTATTTCATGGGCGAGCAATAATCAACATCATCATCATCGTCATCTTCCTGCCCTCGTCTCATATTATTTGGGGACGGCGCAACACTAAGCACAAAAGTATCTCTCCCTCTTCAGGCAACATATTTCCTGAAGAACGGAGCAAAGGACTGAAAAACTTTGAATGAATTGGACACTTGAAAGGATAATATGGAAATTTTCCCCATTTCTTGTCCAGGCAATTACTGTCCATTCCAGGATGCCTGGAAGAGATCGCAGAATGCGATAAGGCCACCCATTGTATGTACGTATGTGTTTTAGTTTTAGTTTCCTTTTATGCTTGTATTGGTGTACAATAAAGTATATAATAAATAGATAAATAATTTTTTTGACAGGGTTCCCACCGCCAAAATAGAAATGCCATAACCTAAGGACATTAGGGTCTAAAATGAGGTTAGTCATTTCCACACATATTGAGTCCTAATCAAAATTCAGTCACAGTCACTGCTCATTATAGAGTCCAAGCTTTAATAAATAAACCCAACTGTAGACATTTTTGGGCACGCCATAATTATGGCGGTAAGTCTCCTCTTTGAGGAATGGCTGGAAAGACCTCACGGCGTCCTCACCTTCCGCATGATGCAGGTCCTCACCGGTAAATTCGGCAGGTTCCTGCACGGATTCGTGCGGCAGAAACGCCCGTGTGTCACCATTGTGTGGACCGCCCAGAGGACACGCTGGAGCTTACGGTAGAGGTGTGCCCCGCCTGGGCAGAGCACCGCGTGTCCTAGTGGGGGTGATCGGCGGCAGCGACCTCTCGCGCGGACCATAGCCATGGTCCGGAGCGAGGGGGAGTAGCAGGCGGTCGCCTCCTTCTGCGAAGCAGTAATGCTGGCAAAGAAGGAAGGCCGCACATGCATGCGCGAGGCAAAGGCCCTCGCGCCCTAGCCGCCGGGATTCCGATCCCGATTTCCGGCCACTGTAGGCGTGGGTTCGTCCGACCGTCCGGACCGAGCGCCCATGTTGTCAACAGCGTGTAGTGTTCCACGCGCGCCTCAAGGAGATGTCAGCAACAGTAGGGGCCCAACATGGTCGAAGCCTACTGGGGCCAAGGGTCTGATTTTGAAAGGAAGACTCGGCCCTGGTATGAAAGGCAGCGAAGGCACAGGAGTGTGTTTTTAGTCAGTAAAAATCTATCTCACGCTCCGCCCAAACACCCAGCGAGGGATGCCAATGGATGATTTTCACAACGAAAATAAAAAACTGTAAAAATTGCAGAATTGAGTTATCCATTACTTGACTACGTAGGACTGTGAAGAGAAGGCTCATCAGCTGTGCCCGCAGACTACTATCAAATAAGTATTACCTAAAGACAAAAAGGATTTTATGACGTCGAACGCGAAAATAGTTCGAGGCAAACATAAATGAATTGACAATCGTTACGTAGATAGGAATACATTGAGAATTTTTAAAACAAACGATCCATACATAGACTAATTTCCGAGTTATAAATAGCATTTCAATTTGTATGAGTCTGTATTTAGAATAAATTTTCTGGTTGTCTTTGAGTTTTATAAATCTGTTTTACTTGAGAAGCTGAATGTGGTGCTCTCTTTATTTAACGTATTTTGATGGTGGCGAATGATCTTTCAATTTCTACAACTCATAGATACAAAACCTTGTGTCAAAAGATAAATAATTTATTTATTTAGTAAAACTTCATACAACACAAAGGTACAAAGGCGGACTTAATGCCTTAGGCATACTCTACTAGTCAACCAAGGGTAGTGAAGAGAAAAACATGGAAAGAACGATGAATGATGATGATGATGGTGTGAATAAATATTAACACTTATGCCCTCTTTGTCGCTTTTTGCGACGGTTTGCTTCGATGGTTTGCCATGATCAATGCTAGGTCATTTTCTGGCCATTTATTAATAGCTGCGATACGGCGAAATTGTACCAAGAAATCATCGAACGAGGAATTCGATCCTATTCTCGATAAAGTAAAGTTAGATGAAACAATTGATGTTTGCAAGAAGTTGGAATATATAGATACTGCGTCTATTTTAATTATAATTAAGTTAGTTACGAGTAGGGAACTGCAAACTGATGAGTGATGATAGTAAAAGGAAAGATGATGAGGAAATAAAGAAAATAATTTTGGGACAGTCTAATATGGCCAAAATACAGTGAGCAAGCATTACTAAGAAAAAATCTTCTTTGATATCTAAATCTTAAGTCACTTGGTATCCATTGAAGCCCTAACTTCAGTTAAAATAATCAGCAAGATTTATTATTATGCGTGCAATGTTTTTGAGGATATCTTTATGAAATAAATTTAATCCAGGCGGTTTCTTTGAGTCAGCCATTGAACCACAGTATTAGCATTTAGGCACATTATTTAAAAAGCTAAGTACAAACCCAAAACTGAACAGAAAAAAGCAAACTAAAAAAAAATTATCAGACGGAGCCATAGCCAAAAACTAGTTTTCGCAGAGCGTCATACATCGCTGCGTTGAAAACAAACAAATACACGTTTGGTGTTAAAACGTCGATGTAAGTGAAACGAAGGTCAAATGTCGTGAAGATGTCTCAGAACAAGTTCGCAGGGGAGTTGGGGGGGAGGAGTGACGTCAGAGGAGGCTGCGACGATATATAGGAGATGAGCGAGCGCATCACACGGTTGTATATTAGTATATTTGCATTGTGTGAGAAGCAAGTTTATTGTGAACACGCAAGGAATAAATATGCTACGTTTCACGATATTGGCCGCAGTGGTGAGTTTGATTTTTTGATTATTTTCGTTTTTTTGCATTTTTTCAGGATTTTTTTACTAAACTGTAAAATGTGGTTAAATTTTAAAATTTCGCAGTTTTCATCAAGTTATAATGAAATATTATAATATAACTTGAGCATTGAAATATTTCAGGGCATAAACGTTTGACTCTTTTTAAATAAATTACAATAAATATGATTTTTCTATAATTATAGGAGATAATTAAAAAATGTTTTTAAATTAATAAAAAAGTAAGCAAATGAAATAGTGTATGTAAACCGGATTTTTTAGGAAGTTTTTAGTATCAGAATCTTATTATTCCAGTCTGGAAATATTACTAAAATGTTATAAATATAACAAACTATTATTTAACGTGGGCGATAATGTCGCCACGCCGTCTGCAATATTATAACCAATCAACTTCTATTCATAGATTTTATATACTACAATATAATCTTACGCAAATAGGTACCTATATACTTAATGCATATCGAAATGATGAGTTATTGACAACACTAGGTTGTACACACAATACACTACACAACATATATAAAAGTATAATAAAATCGACTCAACAAAAGATAACGCAAAAAGTTAACTTCTCTCGCTCTGGCTGGAAGGAGAGTTTGGCCTGCAGGGAATGTCAGTCTATTATGGACTAAAATTTTTTGAATAACCTCTAAGTAATTAACAATAACCTAATATGTTATTTAATTAAATCTTTCTGAAACTTAGGGCGGAATTCACCAATAAAACTAATCGCGTTTTAACGTTTAGCTCGCATAATCGCGTTTAGCCGCTGTCACTAGTGTCACTTGTCTGTATTTTTCTTTTGTTTTATTTTTACAAGTGACACTAGTGATAGCGGCTAAACGCGATTATGCGAGCCAAACGTTAAAACGCGATTAGTTTTATTGGTGAATTCTGCCCTTAGTCAATCAAGATGTACCGTCTACATCATTTAAGGAATTCAGGAAAATTCATTCATAAATGGGAAAATACAGAACTTCGGTTTCTAATTTTTCAGCTGGTTATTAATTCAACAAGTTCAATTGTATGCGTCACATTTTGCCTGTATTAACTAAAGGGTTAGGCAGAGGTGCACCAGAAGTTCAAATAAAATAATTGATTAACGAAAAGCTTAGTATCAGCTCAGTAATTCTATTGTTTTTTTGCTCGCAGATGTATCTATTATGTAATAAGGTGTGAGTATCACATGTGAGAATAAACGTGATCAGTGTGAACAAGTTCGTGTTAAAAAATTGATTAAACAAAAGTTTAGTATTATCTTAGTATTCCTACCAACTAGTGTCGCACAGGGTGGGCTGTTTTTTTTTGTATGAAGGTGTATTTATTGTGTAATAAGGTGTGTATTACACGTGAGAATAAACGTGATTGATTAACGAAAAGTTTAGTATTCATTATTTTAGTAATATCTACACACCTATTTATTTTGTTAAAAGTATAATATATTTATATTTTTTGAAACTGTTTACTCCGTCATTTGTCACTAAAGGCTCATTGAAAGATAAGCGTCAGACAGTATTTTTTTGTTTGGCAATATTGTTGAAATGGACCTTGTTGGTGTGTCATCGTGAGGCACACACAAGTTGTATGATCCCTGTGACTGTAGCTAAATAAATATTTTTTCTTTCACGGGGTGGGCTGATTTTTTTGCACGCAAGTGTATCTATTGTGTAATAAGGTATCACACGTGAGAATGAACGTGATCTTTGTGATTGTAGGTAAATTGATTTTGATGATCATGATGATTATGAGCGAAGCTTTTTTGTTGATCACTATTATTCTGTTTACACTTTGTATGCATTAATAAAATAATGCATGATTTACGAGAATATAATGGCACTATTATGTTCTCATTAATCATATCATATTTTTGCACATAAAATATGATAGAATCAAGCTGATGATTAGATCCTGCTGGGGCTGTGAGATTGTTCAGTTCTGGAACACAAAGGGCAACTGAAGGAATATGGCTGGGTTTTACTCAGTTACAGTCTGACACTCCCTCCCACTCTACCCAGAGCGCGAAGAATTATTTGATGATTTCCCATGTAAAAAATGGTATCTTTTGGTCACCTTTTTTCGTAGAAAATCATGAAATTATAACAATACAATTACGAAACTTCCTTTCTGGGAAAGGGGGTATATTCCTTTAGTTATGAATATAATGCATAGCCTTGGCAGGCGTCGCTCCTAACTAGCGCCGTAAATTTTTCTGACATCTCTTTGAGGCGCCCTGTCGATCCGGGCTTAGTCCTTACCGGATGGCCGGACGGCGACCTACCCTTGGCTCGCTGTCCTCAACCCCGACGATAAGATACCTACACAGATATTGTAGTAACATTGGTTTATTACGTTGTATTTTTGCCTATTCTAGAATAGTTTTAAAAACTTTACAATGTTGCAAATATGGTTGCAAAGATGAATTAATCGAGATTAATCCTAGAAGGTTGTAGGTCGTGGGTCAAAACCCAGTCAATACTTTGTGTAATTTATTTAATCACTACTGTTTGTTGTATGCACTCAAAACAGTGAAGGAAAATATCGTAAGAAACCGACATGTCCCGACATGTGACATCCACCGGTTCACACGCGGTCCCAATGCGGGTTGCATTGGGACCGCGTGGTGGAATACGGCTATGCTATGCTATGCTTATGCTATACTAATCCTAGAACGAATAAACAAATAACTAAATACATAGTAGGTATGTATATATATCAGTTTGTATCATTTAACGCTTTCTTTTAATATGAACTTATAGTTCGAGCTAATAATGACAGTCTTTATTATTCATTTCGGTTAGACTTTGTGCCAAGGAATAATATTCTCCTTTACAACATTTGGACACCCCTAAGGGTGTTTTTAATATCGCGTGGTTTTGATCACGCATGCGGGATTGCGTACGCGTAATCCCCGCTAGTGTCCATTTCATATTTATTGTGATGCCTGGAATATGCACGCGGGACGCGTTTTTTTGCATTTTGAAATTTTCTACATGCGGGGTATTCCCGCATGCGCGATGAAAACCGCACGATATTAATTTTTTTTTTTGTATTTTTACGTTATAAGTACCAACCGAAACACTTTAATAACGTGTGACTACGTTTTTTTTTTGTTCTGTTCAAAATATGAAAATCTGGTTTCATACTTTTTTAGCGTCGTTTTTATTTTGTCGTAGTCGGGTTTTATTTTTTTTTATTTAAACAACTTTGATGTTAAATTTCATACATGACTTTTTATCCGCTAGAGGGCGTCACTTTAAATTTGAGCAATATTTTGGAAACGTACAAGTGAAGCCCTTTCAAATGATATCAAACACGGCGTATTTATTTCCATTTTTATTTTTTAACACATTATTTTTTGTCCTCTAGAGGGCTTCATGTCGAGTTTTGTGACAACTCACGTAGGCTATGTTCAGCGGACAATTAAGACGGTTCTAACGATACCTCATACGTCGAGTTCCGATGAGGAGATTAGGAGCTATGAGGGAACAGATCAACATACTCACATACATACATATATACATAGCCTGTCAAAATCATAACCTTCCTTTGGCTTTGCCGAAGTCGGGTAAAAACATCTTCAATCATTATTTATGCTATGTTTCAAGTATATTGATCCAAGGAACGAAACTGCATACAAACGAGTTTCCCCCTTTGCACCCCCTTAAAATTTGAATTTTCAAAAACCCCTTAGTGCTTGCCTACATCATAAAAAGGAACTTTGAGCAAAATTTCACGTTCCTAATCTCATTAGTGAGTTTCTGACTTTAATATCTACTAATTAATTATAGAATTGGCATTTAAATCGTATCATTCAACGTCAGGGTTGAAATTATTAAGAATGCAACTTATTTATATTTATTATGATGACTCATTTAAGTGTGAATTTCTAGAAACATCTCAGTGGTTCTACAAGACGACAAGACCTTGGGTCTTTTATTTGAATCGTAAGTAGAATTCTCGGTTTTCGTTTAGTAAATATTTGATTTCGATTTTAAATGCTAATGATCATTCATAGTCATATACAGAATGTTACATTATATTTAGTCAACAAATGATAACATTACACTGCCAAATAATAAAAAATGTCAAACATATAAAAGAAAATACAATAAATCAAACAAATAGAAGTTAAATCACAAATAAAAATAAATCATAATAAAAGTCACAATAATATTCAGTCCAAATTAATATTCAATAGTCAAAGTTAAATTAAATTAAATCATAAATTCTTCAAAAGAATAAAAAACTTTTTCGTTATGCCATTTTTTCAAACGAGCTTTTAAGCTGCCTACAGTCGGGGCACCAGAAACAGCTGCAGTTGAAAACTGTCGAGCCCATAACATGAGTCGTCTTGGAAGATTTGGCGAGCGTTCTCGAGACCGTCGATAACTGACCCCTGCTTCCGGTGCAGTCATCTGATTGATACGATATGGTACAACAGAAACAATCAAACTACGAGTAATATTATAAAGGCGAACGTTTGTATGTCTGTATGTTTGTGACTCCTTCGCGTTCAAATGGCTGATCGGATTTGGGTGAAATTTGGCAGACAAGTACTCGAAGACCTTTTACTGAATTATTTATTTATTTATAGTTAATTAAAACGGTATACCCACTTACATTAATTAACATAGATTTTTTTAAACTTATAAGCATAATCAGCCTTATAATGTTTCCACTGCTGGGGCAGTGTCTTCGAATTTTTGAGAGCAATGGTGATGAAATAAATTACACAAAGTAATACGCCTAGCTGGGCTCGATCCCACGACCTACATCTCGCAAGTCGAAGTCGTTACCACTGGGCCACTTTGTTCACTGGAATAGGATAAAGGACTTTTTATCTCGAGAGTGTTCCTTTGGGACAAATTTTTCACGCTGGTTGAACTTTGTAATGATACAATTAGTCTTATGTTAATAAGAACTAAAGAATCTAGCGACCGGAAACCAATTTTCCATCGTATCACACGCAGGCTGCGCTCACGCACGCTCAGCGCTCTAGGGCAAAACATTTCTCTTTATGGAATATTATTTTAAATTTTTATCGAAACAATTTACTTGTCAAATACAAATTTCTTTTTGTCAAATTTTAAAATTTAATTATATTTCTGCATAATTCTTGTCTTATTTAATTAATGAGGACTTGTTATATTCATGGACTACAAATATCAAGATTATATCATTAAAATACCATATTGAACATTGATTGTAAAGTTCGAGTGATCCTTGATTTGTGAAGCGAGAAGAAATGTTAGTTTAAGTATTTATAGTAGGTTTTGTATGGTAATCCATTTTTTGTATGGTTATGGTGCGAAATTCACGAGAACGTACTGCCGAGAAACTGCTATAAAGTTTGGCAGATTTCAGGATACTATGTAACAAAATACGGACTAGCGCACTGAGGGTTCCGTACAAACTTACCTACGAAAACATTTCAAATTCCGAATTAAGTTATGAATTTTTTTTTTCTGACAGAACAACAAATTTCAGATTTTTTCCTATACTTGTGCTATAAGGTCTCATACCAAACCTCATACAAGCTTCATACCAAATTTCAGGATTCTAGGCCAACGAGAAGTTACCTATGAATTTTGATTTTTTACAGCTTCAAGGAGCCGTAGACCTGAGTTTATGGTTTAATAAGAAAATATTTTACAGAGGCCTTAAAAGGCGGTTTAGGTATATCAGATAGCCAGATAGCATCCTATTTGTTATTAATTAGTATTCATGTCAATTAACATCTATTACAGCGATCACTAACCCGCTTGTCAAGGCGATAGAATTAATTAGCGTAATAATTAATAGAAATAATGAAGCAAAAATGGTCATTGTACTGTTTGACATGCACCTGTCTCTTTACTATAATACTACTACCTGCAAACGTGTTTTGCTTATAATTGTAAATTATTTCGGGCCACCCTTATCATCTAGGGGCATCAAAAATAGTCTACGTCGTTGTCGTAAGGCATGTCTTTTCCCTGTAAAAGGAATCAATATGGTTCCGACTTTTTGAGATATATCTGTTCCGATAACCGATCGCCATGCAAGTTCGATTGTGTATAGCATAGTCGGCCTTATAATGTTCCCACTGTTGGGACTCAATCCTCCTCTCTAGGAGAGGAAATGGGCCGTAATCTACCACGCAGGCCTAGTACGGGTTGTTGGATGTCACATGTCTTCGAATTTTTGGTTCTAGGACATGCCGGTTTCCTCACGATGTTTTCCTTCACCGTTTTGAGAGCAGTGGTGATGAAATAAATTACACAAAGTAATGCGCCTGGCTGGGTTTAAACCTGCGACCTACAACTCGTAACTCGGGGCCGTTACCACTCGGCCACCACTGCTCTATTCTACATTATCGACTACTTAATCACTTACCATCAGGTAGGATAGTACTCAAGCACGAGCCTACCAATAATAAATAAATAAAAATGGCATTAGTGGTTCTTCACTTACCTGCTAAGTAATCTTCAAAGAAACTAGTAACAATAAATTTGTTTCACAATAATTTTGGACTTAACTCTGACATTTTTGCTTGTGATCGAGTGACAAGATTGACAAGACCGGAGCAATAGATAATGGATGAACCAAAAAGAATATAACATAATAAAAAATATTTTTGAGGTTTGTTTGCAATAAAATATCTTCGAAACCTTAATTGATCTCGGAGACGTGAACAAAAATTGACAAACAAAACCATTTCAAACATTTACATATTGTATTTTTGTTACCTGTTTTATTACTTTGTATTTGTATTTTTCACAATACTGTCCATTTCTGTGATCCAAACACATACATAAATTTAGATATCGTCCCTTAGCTAACAACACCGCATAAGTCATTATTACCAACTTTACAGGAAACGAAAAAAACTATGCGGTATTGAGAGGCCAGCCGACTTGCACGCTGTTAATATTTTTCGAATTTTAGGTTCTGATTGACTGAAATTTATATTATGAGACCAATGGTTAGACACGCAATGAGCAGCTCTATATAAAGGCATTCAAATGTGAAAACCGCCAATTTTCGACTTGAGCGGTGTTCCAAGCTAAGGCACGATATAACAAAAATGACTACGAAAATGTTCAAAATACCTGTCAAAAATACCGAAGACGACCTTGTCAAGACCAAATAATATGATAATCCAATATGTCACAAATTCATTAGCACGAAATCGCACTTAAAATAGCTCAGTCATTTCTGAGAAACACGCAGACATGACAAACAGACCCGCTCATACTTCCGGTCCTTGAAATATATAGAAAAAACAAATATTAGTTGTCGTTTCCTTAATATTTAAGTAAAGTATCTCTGTTATTGTCTATTATTAAAATATTTTCCTCAGTAAACATTGTGTTTATTTCAAAACTGGTCTTTTGTTTATTGCGACTTTTTGTAAAACAAGTGTCTTCGAAGGTAAAGTGTTAATGAGCCAATAACTCAGAGGTTGTAGTGGAAAATCGAATATTTTTTTCTTGAACGTTTCTGATACTGAACATGCTTGCACCTCTGTTTTTTAAATTGTATTCTCAAGTTATATTTATTTATTACGAGTACCAAAGACTCATTTTAGTTCCATAATCACATAAAGACAATACATATTATAAAATTACATATAATGAAATGTTAAAATCAAAATTAAGATTGCATTGGATTATCATTAAATTACATTGGATTGTCATTGGATTATCATTAAATTACATTGAAATTTATTACAACGTCAGTCAGTCAAAAGAATTGTATTAAATATTAAAATAAATTGTATAAAATTAAGATTCAAATAAATGTCATTATTATATTAAAATACATTAATCGAATTAATCGATTATATGAGACGAAGTTGTAAATTTAAAATATGTGGTAATTCCTAATTAGCTTCTATTTAAAACAAAAATGTTTTAATGCGTATTGCAGTAAATATGGTTATGTAATGAACTGAAGTAATTGATTCTGCGTTTATAATTCACTAGTGGCATCTATTTTCTTCAGGGGTAACTTTCTTTCAACAGTATAAATATTCCATTTTACTTGTCACGTAAATTTTAATTTTGTGTTTGCAATACAAAAAGATTTGAGAGAATTATATGTATAGGCTGGACAATAGCATACTATAACTTAATTATGCGATTTTCAATACTTCATATCATAATCATGGCATATGTTTGGTCATAAATTTAATTTACGTCATTAATATTAATAGCAAGTTATAATTATTGTATCATCAAAGAACACGAATTTAACCTTACAACGAAAAACTAAATAATAGGCATTACAATAATAAGAACATCAATCAGTATTTTGGGGATATCCGTGAAACTAATCACATCATGAACAAAAAATATTATCGAACACAGCTCATCCTTGTATTTAGAATTCCGTACACAAATATGAAATACAAAATCTTTTATTCCGTCTGCCTGTCTGTCTACCGTCAGTTGTCTTTTCTAGACAGCTCTACGTGTCAACCTGTCAATCAAATGTATCAAGAATTCTTGTAGCAATGTCTTGAAAACCATTTAAAAGAGAGCAAACAAAATAAGTTGTATTAGTTTAGGTAAGCTACAAATAGCAAAATAAATACTTAGTAGGAAAAGAAAATAAAATCTTTGAGCATAGCAACTGCATGGGATTTTAAAATGACAACCGAAAAATTACGAATTAAAGCCAAATTAGTATTATTTTTTTAAGTTGGATATCACGTTGGATCGCTCTAGGGATGAGCAGAAGGGCGTGTCAGACTTATACTGACTAAAACTACATCTATGTTCTTCAGTTGCCCTTTGCGGTCTAGGACAGAGTTTCCCTTTCAGAAGTCGATCTTTGTGCCAGTATCTAAGCTTCGGTCCTGCCACGGATATCGGGTCCTGCTGACATCTCTTTGAGGTGCGCGTGTAACACTTCGCGCCGTCGACGACTTGCGTTCGGTCCGAAAGGTTACCGGACGACCGGACCGCGAGCTACCGATTGCCAAATTGGTTTGTAGTATAGATTGTAGCTCTACATCTTATTATTGTTTGTACGGAACCTCTTCATATGTAAATTACGACGGTCCACACCAGTTTTTGCTGCAAAATCTAGAATTGAATTAAATTTTTTTAAGTACTAAACTCAGTGTTGGCTCTTCATTTTTTATTTAGGGTCATAACCCGATTGTACTTCTTTTTTATAGACTTATTACTTAGTTTGATTTCAGACATTATGAATTCGTATTGTTTTTGTTCAATGCAATAATATTTTCAAATGGATGTAACAGGTAATAAGTGATACAATCAAAGAGAAAGACAGCCGCTATGTATTTGTCGTGAGATATACATATTTAAGATCATTAGTTATGGCAGGTTATCTGGGAAAGCCATGTTCTCTAATAGTATTCGTGAGTTCCTTTTAGATATTTGCTTCAGACTCAGTAAATGATTATTATATATATAACTAGCTTCTGCCAGCGGCTTCGCCCGCGTGAAAGTAGGTTCCTCCTAACAAACTTTGGTAGATATTTATAAGATCTACAATTAATTAGAACATTTTATGGTTCTATCTTTTATAGTTTAGGCAGCGTACGCAAAATAAATAACTTTTCTTGTTGACTTTTTACACCTTGTGTCCGAAAAACTCAAATATCTTACGGAACCCTATTTTTTTCCAAAATAAAATATAGCCTATGTTACTCGTGGATAATGTAGCTTTCGAATGGTGAAAGAATTTTTAAAATCGGTCCAGTAGTTTTTGAGCCTATTCATTACAAACAAACAAACAAAGTTTTCCTCTTTATAATATTAGTGTAGATGATAGATATCATTATATATATAATAATTAGAGAATGCCTAAGGCATTAAGTCCGCCGTTGTACTTTTGTGTTGCATGAAGTTTTAATAAATAAATAATAAATAAATAATTCTTCTGTATGTGTGTATGTCACCTAACTCCTTCTGAACAGCTTTTGAGTGTATATTTGAGTGGTTCCCTGGATGGTTTGAAAATATAATTGAACCAGGTAGGTGGCGCTGTAATCAGGTTCTCAATTTTTGGTTTCGTTCAGGACAACGTTTGTTGGGACAACTAGTACAATATTTAAACTCAAAAACTACTAGACTGATTCTAAATTTTTTCACCAGTAGAATTCTATTTCAACACTGAGTTAATATATTACAAACAAAAATAGATATCTTTTTTATTTTGCTACTACTATATTAGGCCATATATTTTCAATTTTTTTTTCAATACTTTAAGTGTTTTAGGTTTTGTAAGTGTTACTAACTTTTTAATTGATAAGTTTTTTTACTAACCATTGGACCCATGAAGTCTTAAAAATAAAAATGATTATTATTATTAAAAACAGGAAGCAGGAAAATATCACTGACTGATTATCCACAGTGTCGAAATGATAAATGCGCTGGAGGAGACAGTTCGCTTTATTTCTTGATGCTCATTCATATTCATGAGTGTCATCGTGCAGTTCCTGAAGACCTTCGGGCGGACCTTGGGGGTAATGGGTAGTTCGATCCTGTTTATATTTATATACTCGAAGATGTTGAAAGTTTCTGTCAAATGTCAATCACTTAGTTACGTTATAGATAATAATAGTAATATTCCACAACTTTCGCACAACGCCATCTAGTTCCAAACTAAGCAGAGTTTATGTTATGAGTACTAGACAACTGATAAACATACATATATATTTTTAAATGCATACATGTTATAGATAAATAAATTACACCTAGACACAGTACAAAAGATCGTGCTTCACATAAATATTTGTCTTGAATGGGAATCGAACCCACGACCTCCGGCATAGCAGTCAGGGCCACTAACACCACACCAACAGTCCAGTCATCATTATGTATCTGCGTTAGGTTTAATAATATTTAGATCCTATTTGCTACGAAGCTGGACAGTCCTGTAAGTACAGTTATTGTTGTAACAGAATGCAGGATTAAATTTGATTTGACGGGGCCCGCTAGAGTCGATGTCTACCAAAGGCCCTACCACTAGCTTTTAACGCAATCCATTTGAAGACCTAAATTGAACTGTTAAAGGGATGGAGCTATACAACACTTATTTTTAATTAGTACAAATACTTAAAGGGCTTATTAAAAAAAAAGGGTCTTGTTATTATTTAAGTAAAGTCTTAATAAATAATATTCATAAACAGCAAAGTTATTCGCGTTTATTTATATCCCAAAATTTCACACAATTTATGGAAATATTGTTGAATAGGAATGCATGAATGGCGATCAAAATGATAAAACACGGCGCGTAGTATTTTCTAGCAGCTATTGTTATGAATATTCATTCAATTATGAATTTACCAATTATGACAATTATTCGTGGTCAGTTTTAGATATTTTTTAAAGTTTTGAGTACAAAAGTATGATCAGTAACGGGTACAGATAGAGCCCCATTATTTTTTGTACTAATTAAATAAGGGATTCTGATCCCGATTTCCGGCCACTGTAGGCTTGCGGACGGCTAGCAATAGTTAGCTCGCCGTCCGAACGTCCAGTAACCGTCCGGACCAAGTCCAAGTCGTCGACAGCGCGTACTGTTCCACGCGCGCCTCAAGGAGATGTCAGCAACTGTAGGGGCCTAGTAGGGTCGAAACCTACTGGAGCCAAGGGTCTGATTCTGAAAGGCAGACTCGGAACCGGTACGAAAGGCAACGAATGAACAGGAGCGGATTTTTAGTCAGTAAAAGTCTGACACTATCTCCCGCTTCGCCCAATAGCGGGGGATGACATAAGATGATTTTCCCACCGAAAAAAAAACGCTACCCTTGATGTATCTAAGCCTCGTTCACAATCTCATTTGCAGTAGATTCTAACACGCAAATGTCTATTTCAAGGCATCACATTATAGTTTTATTAACCTTAGTATACACTCCAGCCATAATTGGTTTAGTATATATATTTGCATTTAGATGTCGTTCCGTATTGAAAATCCACGTTCTGCGCAAACCGTTGGAAACGGTCCGGTCTAGAATTACGTTTACTTACGATGAATGCTAATTGATTATGTAAGGTCGAATTTTTAGCGGTCTTAAGCCACGACGTCAGACTTTTTAAATAGGATCTTATTATTTTTTATCCTGATGAAACTGAAAAAAAAATTCCGGGAAGTTGCCATTAGAAAAATATTCGAGCACTTATGACTCGGTTGTCGGGGAGGGAAAATAGTTCTCTGTCCCCGATTAAGGGTTATTCATAGCGACGTTTTCACGCAGCTGAAGTCAAAATCTGTAAGTTTTTCGTAAGCTTATAATCTGACCCCTAGCCAAGTTACGATCGTTTCGTTTGCGTCGAACGCCAAGAGTAGGCCACGCCTCCTATTCCTTTGTTCTGACCACGTGACTGAGCGTTGAGATGACGTCAGAACAAAGGAATTGGAGGCGTGGCCTACTCGAGGCGTTCGACTCAAACGAAACGATCGTAACTTGGCTGCCAGCTTAGCTGGGCTGTTGTAACCTTTTTCCTGTATCACTAAGATACAAAGGTTCAAATTAATCATTTACGGAAACTTTTGAATTGTCAAGTAGTAAGTCCGTCAGAAAAATTATATTAATGTCACATTCCAAAACGTAGATCTCTATGGCGAAGAATTTGGAAGGAACTCCATGGACACTCTTTTCAACCATGTTATGTGTTACAAATATCTCGGCTGCAGTAGCTTTAAAGAGTCTTTAGTTAATGTCTCATTAAATTATTTTCTTAAAGCATTCATTCTTCTGTATGCCTTTTAGAAAACTCACACAACAAATAAATAATCCTGCTTATTGTGACTCTTTCGTAAAAGGACTGATTTAACTTGTCTTCTTTATATGTCTGTTTCCACCAAAAACTGTTACCTTTGTGTTCTTACTATTATAGTCCATATCAAGCTTATCTTTATATCTATCTATCTATTGGAGTCTGGTTTCTGCACTTAATCCTATATCGACCAGTGTGCGTAGGTCATGGCGGCCATCCTTTGACAGGCTTATTCCATCCAGCCCACCTCTCTCCAAAACAGATCAGGCCTACCAGGTTTTTCTGGGCGTCTAAAAGGGAATTCGGGGATCCTAAGATTTGTATTCGTGTACCTTTGACACCTGTACAGTCAAGGAACACATGTGTAATTGTCTCCTTCTCGTACTAAAGTCAAATTTTTCCTTTGCTAACAAAATAATGCCACAAGAAATCACTCCACACTTTCCGCTGTTCTCTTAGCTACACACGCAACGTTGCCTGCATTATTGCCCGTTCAAGTTCACGGCTCCAAACCAGTTTGAATCTCTCGCAAGCAGTGATTTGTGCTTTTTATGGCACCAGTCACCTTTCTCAAGTTATTACGTCAGAGACTCTAAATCAAACTTGTTACGTATATTTGTGTAAGTATTTTTTACTGGAGGCAGTTATTTCATTAATGGGATACATGTTTTTGGTTACGAAAGACTGTAATTTGTTAAAATCTATTTTGATCTTGGCTTTGTTTTCAACAAACAGTAAAACCATCATTACTGTTTTGAATCATAAGACGATGAGTAACTGACTAAAATTAATACGTCTTAAATCTTTCTTTTTCATATTTTATAGACGGACAAAAAATTGCATAAGTATGAGCTGGATATAGTCAAGATAAAAGCTCAGGCAAAATTTGTATTATAATAAATAAAAGATATAGAGTTACTATTCGTATTAATGAAGCAACAATTAATTCAGATTTATTTTTGCAATAACCAACAAATTTATATCATAGGTAGACAATATATTTCAAAAATACAAAGGTCAAGCGTGTCGACAATTATGTAAATGAACTCGTAATCTATCTGGTTGTAAGAAAAAAAGAGATTAATAAAAATGCGTTGGTACCTAATAAAATTAATAATGCAGGACTTGGTAAGTTTAAAGATCAGGATTTTGTAAGACTGGAGACAGAAATGAAGTAGAAAGAATACAAGAGGGTTTTAAATCAATTAATAATCAATTCTGAATATAATTTAACTTTTATCCGGATACTTACTATGATAAAATACATCTTGAGTTTCTTGGTGTAACGTTGACGTTGACATCAGTTGATAACCTGTAAAATACCGATAGGCTGACTACCCTGCGCTTCTGCTCGAGGTTTTGTAGATTGGACTTAACCAAATCTGGATCTCCAATAAGCCTCTTCGCACGCCTTTCCACTGAGTCCAAAGCTGCAGATGGCATTTTATTAGGTCGCGAGTTCAAACCCAGCTAGACGTATTACTTTGTCTAATTTATTTCATCACCACTGCTCTTAAAAATGGTGAAGGAAAACATCGCGAGGAAACCGGCATGTCCTAGAACCAAAAATTCGAAGACATCATCATATCCACCAACCTGCACTGGGCCCGCGTGGTGGATTATGGCCCATTCTGTCTTCTAAAAGAGGAGGCCTGAGTCCCAAGAGTGGGAACATTATAAGGCCGACTATACTATGCTATGTTAAATAGTAGTCAAACGTAAGACTACCAATAATAGTAAAAAAAAAATGTTAATTAGGTGACCCAGAAGTGATTGATCAATCAAAGTTTAGCATCTATCAGATACTTGATTTACAATTTCAGATGTGTCTTAAAATGCTATAATTGGTTACTTCTGTTGTTGATTTCGGATCTTGAATAAATTGAATAAGCAATTTGAGGAATTTCCGTAAAATTGCACAAACATGAAATATTTTAATTGCAATTCTTTAGCAGTTATTTCATGTGTTCAAACACGTGTGATTGTGGATTTTCCAACCTGAATTTTAAATTTAGACTTAGGTATAATTAATAAAGTGAATTAGTTAAAGAAGGTATTATTTCTAATAATATTATTACTTTATCACGCAATCTATATAAATGATTAGAAAGGTATAGAGACGTAAAATAAAATATAAACAAATCTAATAAAATTAAATCAGTTTGACCGCAGCTTAGGTCATCGCGAAGTGAATTATACCTACAATGGTTGAAATTGATCTTTAGTTTTTATACAACTTTGTATTAATAGATTTTCTTTAATAGATTCGAAAGTTTGTGTGTATGTTTGTTACTCCTTTAGGCCGAAACTGCTGGAGGAATCTGGATGGAATTTGGCACCCGAGTAAATATCCTAGAGTAGCACATATGATGCATTTTAGCCGGAATATGTTTCCAGCGTATAATTTTCTACTTTCACATGAGCAAAGCCAATGACAGAAGCTAGTAAAACTATAAATATGTTAGCGTAACCTTACAAAACTTCGATATTGTCTTCTTCTTAGTCGGGCACTCTTGTCAGAGTGGTCGTGGCTGTTGATGATGGACAGGACTACGGTGAGCTGCCGTCGTATGCCTCCAAGGCTGCGGCATATCGAGCGATATGTCTACTTTATATTTTCTCTCCATATTGTCATTAAAGGGTTAATTTAGACTTACTTAATTAAGACGAGAGGAGAGAGAAAGAAGGGTTAAATAATTTTAAATTAAGACGAAAAATTAATTGAACTAGAAGATTAAAAACAACAGTAAGGACTTGATAAAAACATGATTTATTTTCATTGGCTCTCGAATAGGTTTAAACCTGAACACTACAAAGATAACCATTAAAAAAAGGCAATATTTCCGAAAAATTCACAAAATCAAACTGTTTTAATTCAAGCATACACAAATATCAGTCAGAAGCATATTCTGCAACTGATATTTTAGCATAATAGTCAATGATTATCCATATATCGTATCTAGTAGTAATCATAGCCTGTTTTGGCATTAATAGTATTCATAATTACGGAACTGACTTCCTCGGCCTTTGTGGTGGTATCGAGTTCTATTCATAAGGCAAACCTTGACCGCCGGCTTTATATGTTACGAGGGGCTGATGACTGTTACATCATGTTGTATCCTTGGTGATATTAATACTTTCATTGGAGATCTTGTCTCTTACTGTTATGTGTTGCTGGCTCGACGAATTTACAAATTATGTTGGCCAAAATTTTGTTACTTCGTCGGTGACATCGTTAACAGTGCAGAGGTTACTTTGACTTTGTATTTTGGGGTACAGAGGGCCGATTACACCATTTGGTTCCGCGTCTACACCCTTTAGCGGTTCTTTTGAGGTAGCCCCAATTTGTTAAGTTCGGTAGGACTTGAATAGCTAAGTGATTTGTCATTTATCAGCAATAATGAAAGATAGAATAGAGTCCAGAGGATAACATACAGAGGGGGTATAGTAACAGAAGTAATAAGAAACCAGACTGAATATTCCTCAAAGAATGTGGGCTTATAATATGAGAAGATTTAGATTTTCTTGTTTCGTTTATAGACCAGCGCTTGACAAGTATCTTAC
Source organism: Mythimna vitellina (assembly GCA_949316375.1). Classification (NCBI taxonomy): domain Eukaryota; kingdom Metazoa; phylum Arthropoda; class Insecta; order Lepidoptera; family Noctuidae; genus Mythimna; species Mythimna vitellina. Next base: position 2,095,568 of record OX438688.1, read on the forward strand.
CTGATGGAAATTGATGACGAGGTCGCCTAAGGAAAATTCTTGGCTAAAAGTAACCTATTCACTCTTGACTTAAAAATTCCCAGGTTCTAGCTATAAGGCCCCCTAGTCAAGTTACGATCGTTTCGTTTGCGTCGAACGCCTCGAGTAGGCCACACCTCCGATTCCTTTGTTCTGACCACGTGACTGAGCGTTGAGATGACGTCAGAACAAAGGAATCGGAGACGTGGCCTACTCGAGGCGTTCGACACAAACGAAACGATCCTAATTTGGCTAGGGGGGCAGGAAACACAGACTCGGACAGGGAATTCCACTCTTTAGATGTACGCACAATGTTAGTGATAATATAAAAACTATGTAAGTAGGGAAGTTAATTTCCGAAAACTGCATTTCTGCACCTAAGTAACCAGTTTTCCATTTAGTATACGTAGTAATTAGTGATGTATTTGCTAAGTCAATAAGCGCAGGTCTAGTTTTGAGCAAAGCAAATCTAGACTTGTTTGATTTAACCATGTTGAAGGTCTCACTTTAGAATAGATAATTGATAAAGAATAATATTTAGTGGGCAATCAAAAACCACTTAAAAGTGTAGTGAGTAATACAGATAACTGATTCATAATCTTAACTCCCGGATGAGTAGGCAAATATAAGTCATATTTATATTTAAATATACATTATTTATGTTAATTTTTATAAAAAATGAACACGTGTTTATAACATAAACCTAATGATCGTATGTTATTGCCTTCAATAGCGTTAACCACAATCCCATCTTTGTAAAAACTTGATGAATAAACATTTCATTATTTTTTTTCGTTTATATATAAAACTGTTTTTAGGTATTTAAAAGCAGTTAATTGTGATAGCTGGTACCTGCGTACAGTAAAATGATGTTGGATCACAGTATCATGAAACTTTATTTTTACGCAGAACTTTTATGAATATATTTATACTAAAAGAACGATAACTTAAGCTAATCTTTGTAACATCAGCTATCTTTTAGTAAAAGTCTCGTCTATATCGGGCTAGCCGTTTCGGATATCAGCCGGAACAAACAGACAGATAGAGAGACAAACATTACGAAAATTGTATTTTTGTTATAGGTATCAAATATACTTTCATATGAATTTAGTAACAAAAGTATATTTTGATGTATAGATTGTCTGTTTGATTTAAGACGTGAATCGGAAGGTAAACATTACCATGTGGCATGTAGCTACACGTGACACGCGTGTGTTAGTCCGTCATGATTAACCTCCAAAATTACTGTATTAATTTCAATACAGTTAGATAATAACCTAGTCACGATATGTTCTGAGGTATTTTGATAGTTTTTAGACACATTTTTTTAGGAGGCACGCTATTATATTGGTTTACCAACCGATGTTTTTCAACCAGTCAATGTTTTTTTTTTTGTATCTTTGTAATATATTATGCCGCTGATCAGTTGCGCCTGTAATTATATTGTTTTTTCTTTTCTTTTTTAATTCGCTAACGACCTCTTCTTTGGTTATCCTTAATATGGACATAATATCGGTTACAAAAAATAAATAAAAAAAAGTAAAACGCCACGTCATTGTAAATGAATATATTTGTAAAGAACAACCAATGTATTAAAGGAATTTGATACGTGTAATATTTTTTTTTCTAAAATATTGTTTACAAGTAAGAATCTTCAGAAATTAAACACTTATAGAACTTGATTAATAAAACTGATTAACTATTTAACTTTTTAAACTTGATTTCGCTTTTTGCTCAGTATAAATACTCGAAGGAATTAATAGTGGGTCATAGCATAGCATAGTCAGATTTATAATGTTCCCACTGCTGGGACTCAGGCCTTCTCTCTAGGAGAGGGATTGGAATAATGCACGCCTTAAGCACCCCAATTAGAAAATTATGTTTCAATCATAATTTAAGCACTGTTTTGCTTGAATGCACTGATGAGATTTTGATTTTAAAGAAATTGCTTAACCGAATTGTAGGCAACTAATATGGGCATAGACGCACTACATTGGTAAAGTATCACAATCAAGATTTATCAAGAATTTATAGAAATAAGAAATATATTTTTCCTGAAAATTTTTTTGGTTGAGGACAAAAAATAGCTGAAATTTATTCAGTAGCCGATTCTGAACACACTATTTTTAGAATATACGTTTATTATATTACATGTTGTATACTACGTATGCAAGATGTAATATAATAACTCTGAGCTAGTAGCTTAAACGGGCGTGGGTCCGTTATTGTCCAGTGTTAACATCAAACACCGAGTTACGTATTTGGCACAAACGTGTCAAAGTGGTGTTACCTTCCTACGATTTTTTTTATGTTCGCTAGGTAATTCAAAAACATACAAAATCTAAAATAAATGACAATGTTTTACTACACACTCAATTCGACTGTCAGAAACATTACTGCAGGTATACAATAGTGTTTGAATCTCGAAGTCACGATGTGTGGCGAATCGTCTTTGCCTCAAGTGCTCAAAGCGAAGTCGGTCAGTTTTGTTACAGATACCATTGTGCTAAATACAACGTGCATTTGGTTAACATTTTAGCATAGCAAGAATATGTCATGTGGCACTCATTGTTGCACTAGTGATATGAATGGAACAAACTAGCTGCTGCTTCGTAAATGAAAAGGAGCCATTTAGAAATTAAACTTAAAATTAATCAATTTGTCAATTATAATTACATACATAACTTAAAGAATGACGTAGAATGCATGATGAAATCATTATTTTTATTTGTGTGTCTAAGAAATCTTGACATGTATCGTGTTATAATAGAAAATCTTCAGTATTATAACATTTGATCTTCGATAAATCTCTTTTCATATCTTTTAATGCATAATTATTCGATGTAACATTACTTCGATGTTTTATTAAAAAAAAACATGTTGCGGGTCAACGATTTATTTCTTATATGCGAAATAATAGATATGATCGCGTGTTTTCCAAGTTGTTATAAAATTTATTTTATTTTTAATTAACATCGGCTTCAGTCTCTGCCATGATGTAAGTTCTTAAATATTATATTCAAAGATCAAACCGATAGTAGTTAAGATGATACTTCAATATTGGATTAATATAAAATGGCGTGATTATTCCTCTAGGTCTGTAGATCATCTCATTATATGATGTAAGGTGCAGTAGAGCTGATCAAATGGAGTCGTCGTTATAAAAGTCTTTAGAAATGGTGGAGTATACGAGTCTACCAAACCTTCTCCATTTATTTTAAATCTGAGTAAACTGAAACCTAGAAAGGATATCCTATGCGCTATTCGTATAGCGCAATGAATATCCTGTAGATATATACACCTACTGCTCATGGATAGAAGTTTGATGAGCCAATCATCAAAATATAGTGAATCATATTCATATATTGATAATTACGACCTTAACAATCATGCTAAAGTAAACTTAGATCAATCGACCGAAAATAAAATTGAAAATAAAAGGCAAAAAGAAGCGACAGATTATACAAAAGAATAGTATACCTTAGCAACTATCTCTCCCATAAATACCGGACGTGATGCTCATGAATATAATGAACGGAATAATTATGTCGATGCCATGTACACAAAGAACATAGTAATGATATAATTAAGAGATTTATAAGGATAAGATATGCGATCCAGCAATAAAAGTAATAAGGACTGCATAAATTGTGATATAGCTACAAAAGAAAGTCTGAGTTCTAATTAAGATAGTTTTAACAAGCTTTAACTTTTAGATATTAAAAAAAAATAGACTTAAAGGGTGATAGAATTACACTAATAAAATAAAGGCGAAAGATTGCATTTGCTCTCAAACAGCTGAACTGATTTGAAGTTTTTGATACCAGGATAGCTCATAGCGTAGATTAACGTATAAGAAAAAAAGAAAACATTTATTTGACACTCGCACAGGACAAACAACAATAAAATAAAAAGTAACTACTTAATCTATAAATACTTAAAATAAAAGAAAACAATATTAAAAGATAAAAATAAAGTACCTGTGCGACGCCAAAAAGGCACCTATCTCAGCATATGCTGCGATATTTGGGATATATATTTTGTTTTTTTTTATAGGCGAGATATTTGTAATATTACATACATGATTTAAAAGAGTGTCCATGGATTTTCTTGCACATTCTTCTCCATAGAGATCTACGCTTTGGAATGTGTAATTAGCATCATTTCCCTGACTAACTAATTTCTCGACAATTAAAAAGTGCCTGTAAATGGTTAATTTGAAATAAAAGTTTTTAATTCTGCTCTAATTTATATAGGGAAGTAGTATTAATTCTGTGCTTTCAAAGTCACTAACTAAAGAAAGTAGATCATAAAAAGAGTTGACATTTAAAGGTTAAAATAATTTCTTATAACGCCTAAAACAAATAATAAAATTGTACAATGACTTTGAAAACAATGTGACGTTGTTAACATGCCCATAAAAATGACTTGTAAATATGTTCAGTTGCTTTGTCGATAACTGTTTGTGTGTTGTTTGTGGAAACTTAACGAATGGTTTTAACTTGCATAACCAAACTGTGAAAATAAATAATTTATGTAAATTAGAACAAGCTTTAAATTCAAAGGATAAGGAACACAGGCTGTTGTTATTTCCAAAGAAGATGTTATGTTAAATATAACACCGATGCTATGAAAATTAACAAATAATAAAACAATAATACGATGTAAAGCAAAAGAGTCGGTTAAATTGAGTCAATACTTTATTTGTAATATTGCTAAATTTTTTATGCTATTTATTTTATTTTTAAACTTCTTTACAATTTGTGTCTTGCATGTTTAATTTCGGTAATGCTACCACTGAGAAAGTAAATCGAAATTCGTATAACTGCAAAAAGCCAAGGTTTTGGTTGGAATGTTATCAAATTGTGAAATGAACAGACGGATTAAACGATTGGAAAGTTTTATCTTCAATCAACGAAGAAAAGCAATAAACTCAGTCGTGAAATAAATTTATGACAATAATGAAAATATGATGAGTAAAGATTCCTTATTATTTTATAAAATATTAGACATGAACTAACACCATTATATAACGTATCGACTACAATATATTCTATAGGAAAATATTAAATTTCTATTGCATCGTATGTTTTTGTATTTATCGTTAAGAAGACGAGAAAATCACCTAACACCACACCAGACACATGGTCATTTCTATAGTATTTTAGGTGATATTCTTTTAGAACCATTAATTGATAGTATAGACACAAGAGTTGAAACTTGAATAACATGTTTCTCAGGTCAAGTTTAAAACATAAGACAAAAACAAGTTTAGAAGATAAGAATATAAAATAAAGGAAAATCATGAGGTAAGGATATGGTTGGTTAATAAAAAGATTCAACACATAAAAGGGAAAAATAGGTAAACAGCAATATATGTAGATAATAATAATGCTCATATTCTTTCCCTCTTGTATAATGTGCTCTTTTCCCCTTCTACCCCTCGTTACCTCAAAGAACGGTTCCAATTTCTTTGCGACTCCCACATGAAAGTTCTTAGGTCATCGGATAACTTGAAACTTAAAATGCCAATCCATACGACTACTTTCCTGGATAAGTCTTTTACTGTCCAGGCCGCTCGTCTATGGAATGCATTGCCTGTGGCAATAAAACGTGCGCAAACACTGCCTGTATTTAAAAGGCTTGTTAAGGATCATTACTTGTCACTGTGATCATGTCTTCGTTTCATCACTTATTTCTCTTGCTTATATATTTATATTTTGTATGTATGTATATGTGTATCTAGTATTAAGTTTTTGTTTACTTTTATATTTGCACCAAGTGCAACCCCATTTTGTGTCCAGGCAATCTCTATCCATTCTGGGTTGCCTGGAAGAAATCGCCGAGTGCGATAAGGCCGCCAATTGTATGTTTTATATTGTATTACAATTCTATTTGTAAATCTGTAACTTGGTATGCAATAAAGTATATATAAATAAATAAATAAATAAATAATAAGCAAATGCGACAAACGGTCAGAGAGATGAATAAATATCGAATAAGACGCTGATCTCACCACGCATTAATCAAAATGTAACTTCGTATCAAAACATCCTGCATTTTAAATTAATATATGAAACACGTGTTCGCATTGGAACTTAATTGATTCCCTTCATCATCATATTTGTTCGTTTTGATAATGAAACTGGTTAATATTATAACTTTGTTAACATTAAATATAAGATCTAAATGAACGCATTATAGCACCTTCATATTTGTTATAGAGAGTAGAGCTATCAATGATCATCTTGATGTTCTTGTGACTGTACGAGCAATTTTATGGTCAAACTTTTTCTGGCTTTAATTACCAGTTTTGAAATTGGTATTCTGTTTTACAGTCAGGACTTAGTCAGTGAGTACCTGTAGGCTTGCTTTTATCCCTGTCAGGAGTGTTTCAGTGCGTGATTTGAAAAGCTTGCCTTTTACATTTCTTCCTTGTATATTTTCGTCATCTTAGTTTAGTAAAGGTATCATGAAGTTTTTCAAATAAACTGGATATATCTGCGTCCACAACTTTAAAATTGTTAGTGTCAATATGAGTATTATGACGTTGGTGCAAGTTATGTGAAATAAGCATGAATTATGTTAAGGCCACTGCGTAGTCATTGATGTTCTTATCTTTACTGGTTAGCACAACATTTTTGCAAGTTGAAAATTAACATGCATTTGAAGAAATAGTGGCTGGTAGAAAAAGTGCACTTTGATTTTCACCATTGTTTTTCATCATATAAAATTGTTGCAGAAAAAAATGTTTAACAGCCTTTTCAGAAAACTACAGTCGTCTTTAAAACTATGACTTAGGATTGTTGTAAGCAGTACAGACATAACGATGCCAAGATAGTTACTTATAACTAAGCGAAATGAACAAAACCGAGTCAAAACTCCATAGTCTTGATTATCGACGCCGTATTGCTAGCCTGTCAGTTTTCTATCGTTTACATTTCGGGAAGTGTGTGTCGGAATTGCACAGTTTGATTCCCCCAAACCCGTTTCATCATCAGACCACTAGACGTACGGCGTTGTGCCACCAACACGTGGTGGATATCTCACCCATACATACAAAACGTTTTGGGAACACATTCACTATGCATATAGCTACGAAGTGGAATTCCCTGCCAGAGTCCTGATTCCTGATATCTACAACTTAGAAGTCTTTAAGTCAAGCAAGCGTGCTCCATCGATATATCATCAATGGTAATAAAAAAAAAGAAGCTTTATGGGACACTCGTTATTCATGTCTCAAGATTTGTCGTATCATGTTTTGTCATCACGTGCGAATCGTAGTCAGACAAAACAAATAAGATCATCATCCAAAAGTAAACACTTAACCATTTAATATCCATTTCAAAATCCGGTTGTGAATGAACCTACCTCTAAGCCTGTTGATGAGTCAGTTCTGTAGTAACTTATTATTTTGGGATCATCTCTAATCTATACCTCTTCATTGTATTGTTATCATGAAACACTTTAGGGTCCTGCTCAGCATTGTTGTTTATTGTCTTATTAGCAAGGTAGAATACTACATTTTTTATTGGTTTTTAGGAATCGGTATGCACTATGCGTCTGTTTCATTGTTAAGTACAATGAATGACATGAAACTTGCACTGGCAGTAGTTGCACTATTGAGAATAGATTTGCGATTGTCTTGAGGGTTGTAACCTCAACGGAGTTTTAATAATGACTGTATTTACAGTACCAATGCAATTTGCATTTCATTACTTGGCTCAGATCTCATTTTCTCTTTGATTTAGATTATGAGTTTAGGTGTATCTATCGGTATCTGTTATTTTGTTATGACTTCAAGTACTTGAGCCTAAACAGCTTTAGACTTTATGTAGACATGAATTCTGCTTATCTATTATCCTGCTGCTGTAAAACCATCGTTTAATTTAGATTCTCTATCTTTTCCAGGTGGTATTCGCCTCAGGCGCGCCCCAATCCAACTTCATCTTCAAGAACGACATCACTCCTGAAGAGGCACAGGCGTACCTCAAGCAGTTGCCGTTCAACGAGCCCCAGCTATCCGGACGTACCGCTGTCTTGCCTCTGGTGAGTTGCTTACAACTTAACAATAATTGTCAGGGTAGTCACTGTAAGAGTCCTTGTTCAATCTGGTTAACAACAATCCTAATTTCCATTATAAGATGATCAATGATGAGGTTTTTTTCTTTTCTCTATTTAGATATAATACATAATATCGTTCTTATCAACCACAATTGTATAAATCTCATATGGTATACGAACGAAACTTTCTCGTTGGCTGCAGTTGTTAGTAAACCAACTAGTCTAGAAATGTTATATATCGAGTTCTATGTTGAGAGGTTTGAAAATCTGACCAAAAAAAGACTGGTAAGACTCGACATCTGTGAGAGTGGTTGTGGTGGCAATTTGTCCGATATCATTTTTCATTCATAATTTCGAAACTAATTCTTCTAATTACAATTTTTGAAAAATAATTGACTAATTCCCATCTAAATTTTTTGGTTTATTTCGTTTTGAAACGCTGTATTATTATATATTAAATAAAGTTGATATCTTTTTTCTAGGTCCGTTACGATGACCCTAGGTTTCGTTCCGTTGAGGCTGGCCCAACCCTTGGTCACTACTGGAAGAATGGAAAGGAGATCGAGAATACAGAAGACTACGTTGAGGAGGTAAACATTGACGTTTTTTTATAATTTGGCTGTTGATCTTTTGATGATCTGCTGGACCTTTATTGCTTCTAAGGCCGACAAAGCTAACGTAGCAAGTGATGACAGAACTTGTTTTGTGATTAGGTATTTGTCTCGAGAGGTATGCTTAAGAGGGTGTAAAGTCTCACATACCTCCGTTGTGTTTTGGTCCCGGCGACTGCCCAATAATCAATTTCGGGTTGTTATATTATATGTTCTAATTACGTGGAGAACTCTTAGGCCCGGCACCCATTATCTTCGGCATCTCAACATGCATGCCTACGCCTACGGCATAGTTTTCTACAGTGTGCGCTTGCCGATAATGGGCGCCAGGCCTAATACCGCTAAGCTGTATTTTAAATATTAGTTTAAAAAAAAAAAAACATAATTTAAATATCTTTCTAGCTTTTTCCCAACCATGTTTGGGTAGGCTTCCAGTCTAGCTAGATGCAGCTAGAAATCAGTATTTTACATAGGCCACTGCTTATCTGACCTCCACAAACAGCAATGGTAACACGATATCCCTTGACAAGACTGGTGTCAGTGTCAGCTTTCTTGGATTCCTTCCCGTAACGACTGTCAAAGATCTACACAAATGACAACCGAGATCAACGGTTTAAGGTGCATTCCGAGGCGAAATGTCGATATATTAAGATGGTCACCAATCCAAAGTCCGACCTCGGCAAGTGTTGCTTAACTTTTGAGATTGGCCTGAACAGCTCTAAAATTTAGCGCATATTTTCCAGGTCTACAACGCAGCTCAGTACCACGGTCAGGACGGTCTAGGTCAATACGCCTACGGCTACGAAACTCCTCAGTCTTCCAAGGTTGAGAACCGTGAAGGTTCCGGACTTGTCTCTGGATCTTACGTTTACCAGGTTCCCGGCCAAAAGGATCTTGTCAAGGTAAATATTATCAAAGATGATATTTAAAAATAGAACCCGTTAAATGTATGTAATGTTATTTTTTTAATAATATAAAATAGTGCTTGATTGTGATACGACCTGATGGTAAGTAGTGATTCAATCGTTGATGGCGAGGCCCATTAGTTTATTAGGAGCCTATTCACTCTAGCCTTGAAGATACTTAAATTATAATCGGACGGGAAGACCGCAGAAAGCAAATTGTTTCAGTCCTTCGATGTACGTATAATGTAATTTAATATTAATAGCAAACATAAAAGAAAATTCTTTGGATCGGGTTGAAGTATATTAAATTTATATCCGGCTATAGTATACCTTGTATCGCCCAAGACTTTATGCCCACCAGTAAAAAGTAGCGACCAATGAAACAGTCTTCATGTTACTATATACCTAATCCGTGTGTTAATGTTGAAGAGTATCTTTTATTTATTTATTAAAACTTTATGCAGTAATAAAGACACTACAAAGGCGGATGCCTTAGGAATTTTCTATCAGTCAACCTTATATCATAACAGGTAGAAGAAACAGAAAAGAAATAAGAACAAATAAATACTCAAATATATACATACAAAGAGCAGTGGTGGCCGAGTGGTAACGCCCCCGACTTACGAGTTGTAGGTTGCGGGTTCAAACCCAGCCAGGCGCATTACTTTGTGTAATTTATTTCATCACCACTGCTCTCAAAACGGTGAAGGAAAACATCTTGAGGAAACCGGCATGTCCTAGAATTAAAAATTCGAAGACTTGTGACATCTACCAACCCGCACTAGGCCCGCGGTGTGGATTACGGTCCATTCCCTCTCCTAGAGAGGAGGCCTGAGTCCCAACTGTACATAACATTATAAGGCCGACTATGCTATGTTTTATGACAATAAAATTCTAATAAAGAATAAAAAAAAAAAGAAAGAATTAAGAATTTTTGTTTGTAATAAAGAATGTTATTGTGATAAAACAAATCCAACCAATCAATACTGTGGGGATTCTATCTACTTCTTATCTTTTTGTTTTTTACAATATATCTATTCCATCTTTCAGGTCCGTTACTACGCTGACAGCCAAGGCTTCCATCAAGAGGACAATCTCCCAAAGGTCGTGCTGAAGCCCGCAGAAGAGACCCCTGAACTGTTGGCTGCTCGTTTGGCTTTCGAGAAGGCTTGGAATGAGGCAGCTGAAGCCAACCGTCACGCACCCACTGTCCCGCCCCCAGCAAACAACTACCAGTTAGTGACTTGATTAGCTTTTTGACTATAACCTGAATTAAGTAAAAGTTTCTTCGAATGTGAAAATAGATATTAAGATAAATAATAAGATTTATGTCTTAAAATGGCAAAATATCTCAGTATACACAGTACATAGTAGGTACCTTAATAATTGCAGTTTTTGCTCAGCCATGCAGAGAAGAGGTCTGCGTGAACACTAATATTACAACAAAATGTGTTTATTGTTTTACAAAAATCTAACACAATGTTCGCCCATTTAAACAATTATTTATAAATATTAACTTTTCCTCCACAGACAATACAACAACTACGAAGCTCAAGCTTCAGAACCCGAAGGTGTAGTGGTCTCCGCCCCAGCCCCAGAGCAATACCAAGCTCGTGATGGCAAAGCCCTAGCCTACGCTCAGGCACAAAGCTTCCAAGGAAACCAGCAACAGCAATACGGACAGCAACAGCAGTACGGACAACAAGAGCAATACGCGCAACAGAAGTATGGTGGACAGCCACAACAGCAGCAAATTGGACCTGATGGCAAACTTGAAGAGCCAGAACCTACTGTAAGTAAATATAATTAAGTTAGAGCATACCAATACCAATTCGTTAAGAGAAGATTGACATCAAAGAACTAAAGATCGAAGCCAGGATTTAAAATTGTCGATAAAAACTACTATAAAATAGATAACGCAGGGACTTCTGCAGCTGTTCTCTGTATTAAAATATGGTTTTGCTGTTTAGATATTGCTTCACCTGAGTTTTGCACCGACCATTATGGCAAAGAAGTCTGACTGATCTTTTGAAAAAATATTCTAATACAGGTCTTGATGGAAAGCACATCACTTTACTTATTTTCTTCTGCTTTCAGGGTCCTCCTCATGGCTTCTTCTACAGCTTCACCTACCCAGTCTCTATCATCGTACCCAAGAAGGACCTGGACGCCCAGAAACCCGTCGACTACGACACCGTCGGAGTCGGCAACAAATAAGTCCTTTACACTTGACATTTTTGGATAGAACCTCATTTATTAATTGTGATTTTGTCCAAAAATGTTTCGTTTGTTAAGTTAGGTTAAAGCCTGAAAGTTTTGACAATTTGTAGAAACGAATTTTGATATAAATCATATTAATACTTTGAAAATTTTATAGTCTTCAATTTTTGTTTCATCTATCAAGTCTACAACTGGTACAAAACTTTCTAGGCCTTCGATGGTTCTTTGATTTCGCCTATTGATAGTTCAGTAGGTTGAAACCAAAAACGGTCATGAAAATAATGGTTTTATGAGTCCCTTAGATAGCCGATAGTCTAATGAGGTAGTTTGTATGACACTGGTAACCTAATTACGAGCATACTAAATGTTTTGTCTTTAGATTATCGGCCTGTACTATATACGTTGCCATTTTAGGAGCAATATTATTGCTTCACCTTTCTTGATCCGAAGTAGCGTGATTGAAAGTGGAATTTTGATTTGTGATTATGTTTATTTTTTGTTTTTATTAGTCTATTGGTTTATAAATATATTTGCTACTTTGGATTGATTTCTAGCAGCAAGGTTAGAGTTTGATAGTGTAACTTGTTTTTTTTTTTGTTCAGTTTTATAAACATTGGTTTCTTTCTGGTTAGACTCTTGAACTCAGCCTTGCTAAAAGTTAAGTTTTGTTACCATAACGTCTTAGATATAATGTAAAATATTATTTAAGGCTTCAGTTTATGATAGCAATTTGTAATAATTATTATTTTATAAAAATAAAGCATTTTGCATAAAATATATAGTATTTTATTTACAGTTTAAGGTACTTCCTAATGACTGGTGTTTATTTGAATTTGTCTTGCAAGCTTTTTGCGAATGTAGAAAATTAGATTTGTTATAATAGAATGGCGAAGTAGCAAATCTACACATACATAATTGAGAGGGTCCTTCCCGATCCGTCAATCATCAAATATACACTACTTCTTTCCTTCCTATAATTTTTTATTTTTATCCGATAAGTAGGTTTCTATTCTTCTAATTTGGAACCGTGCACTAGCTGCTAACGTTTTACAAGTGCCCATATAGGTCTAAGTGAAATAAAAACATTTGAATTTAAATGTTCGTCTTTCGCGCTGGTAAAATCGCTAATAGAAACTGATTATAGATAAAATAAGTAACAGAATACATTAACAAGAGCAAAATATGACCACTACTTATTAGGTAAGTATAAGACTTTGCAGTAATAATCTTAGTGTTTTGGAGCTGCTGTATCTTTTTTATGTAATCGATGAACGCCATAGCGCCTTCTTATAGGTAAAGGTCCATGATCTAATGCTGCAGTACCTATACTCGTATATAAAATATCAAATAAATACTCATATTTTAAGTTACTAAAATATATTATGGACACAACCATTCTTTACCACCACTTTTTATATCTACCACAGTGACTATTTCGAATACCACTTTTACTAAGTTTACAATCAGTCTTCGTAACTCCTCAACAACACATTCACTTATTGATTGAAACCAGGCATGGCTCCAGGGTAAGGCATCACTACAATTGGCATCTGGCCGTTGTTGTTCTGTAGCGTCTTCATGCTTGGAATGGGCACTTGTCCTTGAGGCCTGAATATTCCTCCAGTAATCAGGTTCGTTATCCAGGAGATTGTGTCAGGGATATTGACTTCAAATGGCAGGAACGGAATGTATGAAATAATCTGGCCAATGGCGTATCTTCCTTCATTAGCTAAATATACTACTGCGTTCTTAGTCTGACCTTCTGGTTTTGCATCTACAACGATGGCGTCTTTCTTCTCGTCGATGTGTCCATTGTTCATTTTGAGATTAGCATTTGCTATCTGTTCGTTGAGGTTCACGAGTCTGTCGTCAGCTTCTGCATTGGGTACTGTGTTTGGTAGAACGATTACCAATGGCTGCTGCTGTGGATACCTGGAATTGATAGATTCTTTGTGAATTTCATGCATTGTGTATAAAACGCTGTACCAAAATTCAATTCTAGTACTAACTCTATACTGGAATTTATATTATCTTTGGGGCAAAAGAAACCTTTTGCCCAGAGTGAGTCAGATCATCTAGGAGAGATTATAAGGTCAGGTTGTAAGCTAAGGATAGTGAGCTCGATTTGAGTACAACAACTGTATATGTACAAACTGAATAACAGGTAACTTTACTTCCACTAGTTTGCTTTGAGTCGTATTTGCCATCTTAATGGCTTAACTGTTACTTCTGTAAACATCAAAGTCAAGTGAAAACGCTCAAAATTCTGCGAAATTCTTGCCGACATGAACTTTTAGCAAAATATATTACTTATATACAACATGAATAGTGCATACTCATATACACCCCAATTTAACAATTTAAGCGTTGATTTACTTAAACGCACTTAAGTAGTGTTTTTTTAGAAATTATCAATCTTAATTGCGGGCAAATAATTTGTGCATCGACGCACTACATTGATAGTGTATCGGTATTGGTATCTATGAATGTACGTACACACAAACACGCTAGTGACCCAACTAAGATTCAAAGATATTTTTATTTTAAGATATAAAATCCTATTTCAAAAATAACTGAAATCGTATCAGAATCCGATTCTGAACATACTACTTTTAGTGTGTGATTTATTATGTTACATGTTGTATGTATGTACGTACTGTTGATCAATATATATCGCAGTATTCTCTAAGAAAGAAAGTCCTAGATATCAGGGACACTAGAGTATAGTTATTAAAGAATTACGTGTTAAAGATAATTGTGACTTTATTTGAAGCTGAACTAGATTATGATTTTATTATTTCATCATGATTAGAATTATCATCTGCATTATAAAATAGTTTTAGTCACAAAGAATAACGAGTTTACGAGTTGGGGAGATATTATAAGTAACATATTATACACGGTTTTTTTTTAAATTTATCCAAGCGATACACACAGACATAATGCAAAACCAGGTGGAAGAAATACAGTAAGCATAGTTTTGCGAACAGAAAATTTAAGTCTACAAGATATCTCTATGCATACAAAAGAAAATAATTGTGAACCCTGTCTCAAAAACTAGGAGACCTGTATCTTAAGAGACAGTAAATTGGCCAAATTGAAATTTAATAAAACTAGGATTTACAAGGTGAGTGTGTCGATATACCTGACATTTTAAAAGCATTTAAAATTAGTAATTATCAATGTAAAAGTGGTGTCAAGCGATGTATGATATTAAAGACTGTTTTAGTATAGTCCTGCTCTAAGAGCCAGACAGTAGTTTTTGATTACTCACATATTAGGTGACTGCAAGTTCGGAACCATATTCCTCAAGAATGGAAGCTGCGACTGCATCCCGTACTGCATTGGGAGGTACGGTAGTTGCATCGGCGCGCTGAACACCGAAGCGATGCAGAGGTACAACACTACCACCAATTTCGAATTCATTTTTGCACTGTTTTAGCACTAATTTTCCCTCTGAAGCCTTAAGTTTAGCTCTATAGTCCTCTACTTTAGAGAACTAAGAGTGTATCTGGCTGTTTCCGAGTCACAGGCCCTTTAAGTTTCTAAGACACGCGTGCCCGTTGCGAATTGAACTACGATAACAAAACACAGGATGTTTAAACTGATTCCCTTTGCCAAATAAAAAAAATTAAATGTCAAAAGCAGTAACGGCGGGAAAAATTTGACAGTGTGTTTTTTTCTAAGTTTTTTTTTTGTTTTCTTTTTATTTTCGCGTGCCAAGGAAGTGCGGGTGCGACCGTTTGTCTGCCGGTAAGGAAGTGTATGTCTGTATGTGCGTTCGGTGCTGAGTTATTATTCAAGTTGTGACAGCGACCTACTCTTCCAGCCCTGACCTTACGGCGGCCATTGCTTTCTTTTTTGGGGTTCATTGTTTCCAAAAATTATAAATGGTGTTCAAAATTTGTTATACTTTAATGTCATTATTTTTTAAATTATTATATTAATAGTCGAAAGTATCCTAGCTCAGTGCTAGGTTCTAGGTTCGAGTTTATCACTTCTTATTTTACGCTTGGTAAATTTCAAATTGCATACATATATTTATACGTATCTCTCTATTGTCGTTTATGATACGTCCGCGGCAAGAACTACATACAAAGTTAAGAGGGATGTAGGAGTCATTCAGCACGTTTTAGCTGATCCTGTATCGGAAATGGCGAAAAATTTTTACTTGATACTGCCACAGCCTCAACACCGACTCCCTCAGTAGCCAATAGATAAATATATCTATCAGGTTAATGTTAAGGAATGATGTATATATTGTTTAGTACAATGGGCTTGATATGTCCTACAAGGAACAATAAAACCCTAAATAAAAATAAATAAGAAGTTAAGACGGTATTTAGAATTAGGAATCTCTACTTTATCTTTTGGTAAATCTAAGAACAACTTAAATATGACGCGAACCCACGCCTTTCCTTGCAGAAACCAAAAATCCCACTTCATCATTTTGCGTGTCAAAATGTTTAAAAACATGAGAGTTACGCTAAAGCCACATTTATATTCGTTAACGTATCTAACTGTCGAATGTCAATAGATTGTCTAGAACAATCGGATCGATTGAGAATATCGACCCGGTTTACTTTGATCCCAAAATCAGTTTGTCATAGAAATCAATTCGGAAATCTACATGAAGCAGTAAAATTCTAAGAATAAGATTTTGACCACGGTTTTAGAATAGAATCAACTATATTGTCACCATTGCAGGATTTAGGGTGAGACTAGGGCGTCTTTTTTGGGTGGGAAAATCATGTTATGACAAATCCCGCTCTTGGACGGAGCGCGATATTGTGTCAGGCTTTTACTGCCACGCCTCAAAGAGGAGACTTACCGCCATAATTGTGGCGTGCCCAGCAAATGGTCGCGACAGTCGTTCTCGCCATTTCGCTTTGAGATCCCGCCGGAGGTAAGACTGGGGTCCAGGTTTCTGAAGCTACAAGCTACATTGTTGCAAAATGAATGCAACAAATTGTCACGTCATGGTTTCTCGATGATGATATATGATCGTCTGTTATGCATGAGGTTGCAGGTTCAAAACCGGGCAAGTAGGTATCTATCAATGTGGATTTTTTATTCGTATTTACTTTATTACGTTTATCAAGGACATTACTGACACCCTGTGCCTTCGTTAAGCACGTAAAGCCGTTGGTCCCAGTTGTCATTCGAAGATCGTTGGAATTCGTTACAGCACTAGTTCAGTTTTTTATTATTTAATATACTTTATAAATCAGAATGACGGACGAAAAAAGATTTCATGTAGTGCAGATGAGACTAATGATGGATGCGTGGTGTGACGAGAAGGGTTTTTTTTTAGTTTGGTAATCATCTAATGACATCTCTCGCCCTTGGGCGGAGCGAGAGGGCTTGTCAGATTTTTACTGACTAAAACCCACTCCTAGTTCCTTCGTTGCCATTCATTCCAGGGCCGGGTTTTCCTTTCAGAAGCAAACCCATGGCCCCAGTAGGCTTCGGTCCTGCTAGCCCCCTACAGTTTGCTGACATATCAAACATCCTGTATTTAGGTATATGACAGAGGTTATCTGACAAAAAACACTGCAGAATATTATGTATTTTTTTTTAAATCCGAGGTAATATATTGTGATACATAACTTTTAATGTTTTCTCATTAATTTATCACATAAACAAGCAAGTTCTTATTACACTCATTACATAGGAACATGTAATCATTACAGAGCCGTCCGGTTAAATTATATTTAGAGTTCATTGGCACTGAAATTTTTTGTTATTTTTTCAAAATTTTCTGTTTATGATCTAAAAATTGCATTTTTTTTACTGATAAGTTCGCGTTTATGGGGTATCTCATCTGATGGTAAGCAATTTTGTGGTCGACGATGAAGCACGCTTGCCTAAAAATAAACTATTCACTCTTGACTTAAAGACTTCTAGGTTGTAGCTATCAGGAAACACAGACTCGGGCAAGGAATTCCACTTCTTAGCTGTACGCACAATGAAGGTGTCCCAAGACGATTTGTGCGTAAGGGTGGGAGGTTTACTATATAGGTACCGGTGGCGCAACGCCGCCCGTACGTCAGGGGATCCGAAAATCGGATGGGCTGGACAAAATTGTATTATGCATTTCCAATGCACCCTTTCCTAAATGTAAATGATAGAAAACCGACAAGCTAGCAACTTGTGTGGTGCTCAAGACTCTAAAGTTTTACTCGACGAGTGCATTTATCATCATCATCATCATCGTTTCAGTCAAAAGACGTCCTCTATTGGACATAGGCCTCCCCCAAGCGACGCCACAACGACCGATCCTGTGCGTCTCGCATCCACCGCACTCCCGCGACTCTTACCAGGTCGTCGGACGAGTGCATTATCGCCGATAATCTTCTTGGCTCGTTTTTCAATCGACTTAAGTGCATCAAACTGAAATTTGGCAGATCCATCCAAAAGATGAGAGCAGTACTCCATACACGATCAAACTTGGGCTTGTTAAAGTTTGAGCAGCTTTTCCGGTGTGAAGTACCGTCTCACCCTTACTAAGATCCATCAATTTTTAGCAGCCAGTAGAGCTTTAGCCTCGATGTATGAGCCAAAATTGAAGGATTTGACACTTGATAGGTGCTCACGGAAGCCTATGAGAAATGTAGTACATTTTGATACAAGTGTAGACTCATTGTTATTGTGATCGAGGCGGTATTCAGGCGTTGTAATGGAGCCGAGTGCTACAGTATCATCTTTTTGCGTAAAAATAAATAAACTTACGAAGAAATAAATAAATGGGAATTGCCCAGCGACAAATGGGGGCTGCTTAGCGCCCAGCCTAATACGATCAATGTAATAAATAGTGGCGCACTTTTCCGCACTAGTGAGAAAAACAGTAAATTGCGTGTAGGAGCGGGTTTTAGAGTAAGTGTATTGAAAAAATGTTTTGAATTGAATTGGTTTATAACATTGTTATTGTATAAAATCTTTCCTTGTATGATTGACCACGGGAGAGAAGGTAGTGATAAAATGTTAAGACTTACAGCTCTTTTTTTTAAATTGATATAGACCAGTGCTTGACTGCGATCCCACCTGATGGTAAGCAGTGATGTAATCATTGATGGTGAGGCGCACTAGTTTTTTAAGAACCTATATATTCATTCTAGCCTTAAAGACCCCTAAATTATAGTTGGACGCGAAGACCGTAGCAGGCAAATTGTTCCAGTCCTTCGATGTACGCGGTATAAACGACGAAGCCAAACGCTTGTCTGGACGGTTGAAGTTTCAACAACGTAAGGGTGACTCGCCGTCGGGTTGTCCGATGGTAGAAAGGAGATGGCGGTATCTAGTCAAACAATTCCCGCGCACTCTCCAAAATGCAACCTGTAAAATAACGAAAGGCTGGCTACCCTGCGCCTGTGTTCGAGGCTTTGTAGATTGCATGTAACCAAATTTGGATCCCCAATTAGCCTCTTTGCACTCCTTTTCACTGAGTCCAAAGCTGGTAGACTTACTTAATTAACGGTCTATAAGACCTATAATTAAGTACCTAAGCTATTTAAATACCTTCTATTTCCAAGTCTCCGATTTTGCAAAACTCGTAAGCTGATTATGATTGAAATATAAGCAGTTCATAGCACCCATAAGTTGTCATTTCCACAAGTCGTAATAGCTAATTGCTGGCATAAGATTATTGCGGTAGTAGGTGGCACTGGAGGCAGGTCAACAACCTGTGGTTATGTTTGTGATAATAAGCTTTGGACATTATGTTCAAAGTGATTAATATTTTAAATTTTCTAAATATAATGTGTGAAGGTATTTAAAGAAATGGTGGGAAGAAAAATGGTTTCATTCTCCTTTCCTTAAGACATCGTAGCTAGCTTTTGGACAATGGTTAACACATTGAATTCCAACTACGAGATATCTCGTAGATGATTCCTTCTCAGACTCACATACGAGATAGTAATTTTTTTACTTGTAAGAGATTAATTTTGATTTTTTTTGTCTGTTAGTTCTTTAGTTAATATCAACTAAAGTTTTGAATATTTGTACGCCTTCATGGTAAAACCTCAAGCACCCATATAATTGATCAAAACGGTGAAGGAAAACATTGAGTAAACCGGCATGTCCTAGAACCAAAAATTCGAAGACATATGACATCTAACAACCCACGTGCTGAATTACGGCCCATTCTCTCTCCTAGAGAGGAGGCCTGAGTCCTAACAGTGGGAACATTATAAGGCCGACTATGCTATGCTATATAATAAATCTAAGATCTATATGTAAATACGGGAAGTGCCTGATCTGGGACGCAACTTGCGTCAGCACTGTCGCCGCCAGTCACCTGAGTCGCACCATGCACACTGCTTCTGCCGCCGCTGAAGACGCCTGCTTTAAAAAAAAGGCTGAAGTACGCTTCCTTGGCTCAGCTTTACCATTTTGTGCCTGTTGCTGTGGAGACTCTGGGAAGTTGGAGTACGGAGGCAAAGTGTTTTGTGGGGGATTTAGGCCATAGGCTCGGGGAGGCAACTGGTGACTCCCGGTCCGGGTCGTTCTTGGTGCAAAGGATGGCCATCGCTATTCAGCGAGGTAATGCGGCCCGTATTATGGGCACTTTTGCACCGGGAACGATCAGGGGCGGGTTGTATATTGACGTGTGACTTTTTAGTTTTAGACAAATGTTGCGCTATACAATAATCTATTCAGTTTAAGTCAATTGGAGAATATAATGTAATAATAATAATTACATATATAATAATAAATACCTATATTTCACAAATGAACATTCTGATTCTGAGATATATATTGTAGGACCACTACGGCCATAGATGGTCTTTAATCAAAGTATTAATATTATGCCTATGTACGAGATATTTCGTATCAAGTTACGCCAGCTACGAAATTTTTCATATAGGTTGAAATGGAGCTGAATTTACTTTTACTCTGAAATTCTTAGCATTAAATCTACAAGTATTTTTTATTTTGGAGATTACAGACGAAATACACTTCTTAAATTTCTATTGATCAGATTTTTTGTCATTTTTGCGATACTAGTGACTGGTTGCCTTTCAGCTTGTATCATCCAACTGCTGGGTAAAAGCCTCCCCATGGCTGTTGCGTAGGATGATAATCCTAACTATAAGATATCATAAATGCGAATGTGATTTCGTATTTTTGTTACGCTTTTATTACTTACTTGACTGATTATCATGAAATTTCGCATATACCTTGCCAGGGGTGCAGAAAAGGCCATAATGGTATTTTATATCCAGACAATAGTACATTTTGATACAATTGGTGAAAGTTAGTGCAAATTTTTGCTGCCGTGACAAGTCTTCACGTGTATCAAACAAAGTTTTTAAAGAAATAAACCGAGGCTGCTCGGCAACGTGTGGGGTCTGCTTGGCGACCAGCCTGATACGATCAATGTAATAATTTATGGTGGGAGCTCGCTGGCACTCTTTTCCACACTAGTGCAAAAAATGTGCGTGCCTAAAAGCGGTAGGGGGGTATGCTTAATGTTTCCACTACTGGGACTCAGGCCTTTTGTCGAAGAGACAGAATGGGCTTTTTTATGATGGGTAATTATCTAACGACTTCTCTTGCTTAGATGGAATGGGAGGGCGTGTCAGGCTTTTTATAAAAGTACTATCACAAACGAAGTAGGCAAAAGCTAGTCTTTTCATACATGTTATTTAAGTTTTCAAACATCGAAAAGCATAAAATCTATTTATTTTTTCCGGTCTTAGTTATTATAAGAACACAGTATTCCAGAGACTAAAACTATTTTCGAATAGCAACGTACAGTTTTATCACTATTCTTATTTTCCACCGTTGTTCACTTAATGTGAGCTCCTTTTCCAACACTATGGTGAAGCGTGTATTCACATAAATTTAACAAACAAATGATTTTCAAGTAATGTTTATTCATCCATATGAAATGCTTACTGTTAACCTTATAGAATATGGAGAGAGAATAAAATTCTTTGCAGAAAGATAGCGTGTGCTCGATCCGTAAAAACGGCCCTTTGGAAAAAGTTTTGCAAGATGTCAGTTTAATCATATGGGTTATTATTTATAATTATTATTATTTATTTAATTGATATAAACCAGTGCTTGACTGCGATCCCACCTGATGGTAAGCGAAGATGCAATCATTGATGGTCAGGCGCACTAGTTTATTAAGAGCCTATTCACTCTAGCCTTGAAGACACCTAAATTATAGTTGGACGGGAAGACTGCAGCAGGCAAATTGTTCCAGTCCTTCGATGTACGCGGTATAAACGACGAAGTGAAACGCTTAGTCCGGACCGTTGAAGTTTCAACAATGTAAGGGTGGATACTCCCTGTTCGTCGGGTTGTCCGATGGTAGAAAGGAGATGGCGGAATCAAGTCATGCAATTGCAATTATAATTAATTAATTATTGCATTTGGTTGAATGCACTTTGATTCATAGAGCTCATGTAGAGGCTAAAGCTCTCAAAATCAGTCATGAGCGATTTTTTTTACTAACACTGTGACACGACGTTTTTATATATTAGATTTGTTGTAAGTACATTCTGTATAGACTGACAGATGAAGCTGAACTAAACGAAATAGGCTTTACTTCAAATTGACAAAATGCTCACCAACGACAGACTATCAATTTACGGTATGTGGATGGCGAGCAAAGAGTAGCTTGCCGTCCTTTAAGGACCTAACCCGGGTCGATGGGCTTTGTGTTCCTCGTGCGCCTCAAAGAGCCGCCAGCATAAAATGACGGGGTCCGCCAGGGCCGCCACATGACAGGGTGGTGAGATAGTGCAAAAAAAAAGAATGAAAAAATAAAGGAAGAAATTACGTTTATTCGCACTCCTCCACTCCTCCACACCTCCACTCCTCACACAATCGTATCATTTGTCAAAAAATAAAAGGCCCGTTTTGACATCTGTCAAAACGAATAGGCAAAAAGACTACTCGCAATATATTCCATCATATTATTTATCACGCGATAATATAAAATACTTTATGTAATTAATTTTTATTTTATTCTTTGTTTCAGTTTTGTTACAAGTTACATTCTAGGGTAATTCTCAAATGTCAAAATGGGCCTTTTATTTTTTAACGATATAACTAAAAATAAATAATGGATAAACGTCACCGCGGTTCTGGAACGCAAAGGGCAAATGAAGGAACACGGGTGGGTTGTGTTTTAGTCTGCAGAAATCTGATACTCCCTCTCCAACCGGAGCGGGAGAAGATATTTGATGAATTTCCTACCCAAAAAGATAAAAAAATAAGGTACAGTCAAATGCACATCAGAGGTATCAATTTTACATTGACTTTGCCGTTATATCATAGCAGTAAAGTTGATTTTCGTAGTGCAACAAGTACTTACGCTGCCACGATTTAAACTAGATGTCTAACTGAATTAAAATGCGCCAACCGTACAGCTTTCGCGTTCATTGCGCATTTGTCAATGTATGATAATATTATTACACTCCATTATATTGATAGATTTTTATAGACATGTGTCTTCCGGGCGATATATTAGATTTATTGATAAATAGTTGATGGATGAGTTTTATAGTAGCTCTAATTTTTTTTGAGATGGCTAATTATGTAATGTCTTCTCTCACTCTAGGGCTCGATTCTAGAAGGAGCGGGAGGGCGTGTCAGACTTTTACTGACTAAATCAAATCTAATCAAAAAGCATTTATTCCAAATAAACCATTTACAGGCACTTTTGAAATGTCAAGAAGTCAGTCCAGCAAGCACATTCCAAAGTGTAGATCTCTATGGAGAAGAATGTGCAAGAAACTCCATGGACACTCTTTTCAATCATGTAATATATTACACATATTGCAGCATATGCCTTTTTGGCCTCGCACGGGTATTTTGTTTTTATCTTTTAATATAAACGGCGGTACTCAGCTCAAGCGGGGCACACTTCCAACATATGCTACACCGTGTCCTCTGGGCTTTTTACACAATGGTAACAACCGGAATATTTATACCATACTTTTGTATTCATTGACTGGCTTGTCGGTCTAGTGGTCCCTGACTGCTGGTGCCCGACCGGAGGTCGTGGATTCGATTCCCACTCAGGACAAATGTTTCTGTTATGAGCACGATCATTTGTTCTGTGCCTGGGTGTAATTTATCTGTAATATGTATGTATTTAGAAACATATAAGTATGTTTATCAGTAGTCTAGTACTCATAACTCAAGCTCTGCTTAGCTTGGGGCTAGACGGCGTTGTGTGATAGTTAAAATATTAAAAAAAAACTAATGTAGCTGTCAACGAGCACTACATGTTGTAAAAAAAAATATGTTCCAATAAATAAATTTATTATTATTAATATTACTCTCTGTTATTTTACTCTCTTAGTTTGTTGAGACAGTAATGACACGATCGAGGAGTGATCATGCGCAGGATTAACATCTTTACGTGTTTTTTAAGGTACAGTCAAATGGGATAGGAATAAAAGTTTGAAGGGGATCTTCCCGTTAATTAACAATTTTTTCCAGAATTTAAGTACTCCTATTTATTCATTAATTTTGATAAAAACGGATGCTTTGATAGAAATCAATAAAATAAACATATACCAATGTAAAAAATCTAGGTAATGTTTTGTTCCTATTAACCCCTGCGTTCCTCTTTACCCCGTTTCACGGTACTCTCATAATCTCTATATCATACTACCAAATTCTAAACTGTAAGGGCCAACGATGCATTAAGCGGAAGCACTTTTGTATGTGACCGCGCGCTGCTATAGAGTAAAGGGCCTATTTACACTACACGATATTCAGACAGTCTTAGTCGATGTCGCGTAGTGTAATGAGGGTTAGACCGGTCTTACTCGGAACAAAAAATAAGGCAGTCTGAATATCGTGTGCTGTATATCGCATAGTGTAATAGGCCCTTAATTCTTAATGGAAAAACCCAGTAGCATATTTTCTACGTATCCAGGACCGCTCATCAGTCGCGCTTGTGACTACGAGGTAGTTAAAACTTTGTCTAGTATTTTATGGCTTTACCAAGAGAGGAGTTACATGCCTCCGTGATGTAAGCGAGTATGTTCACTCAGAGATGCACCTGATTGGAATGCGAATAGTGTGCGTGGACTTCCGTGTTTAATGCACTTTCGCTAGTGTGGTCACTACCTAAGACATGTTTCATAGAATTGTATTTCTTTCCTCATTTTGATAGCGAGTTACCCATGACTTTTTACAAATTAATTACAACCGACTTCAATGTAAAAAAAACACTAAAAATTGCAAAATAACTTTAATTTCGAAAGTCTGTGTTTTTATTTAACACCGGCTTCGACAAAAACATATTTTGAAAATTGTTCCACAAATGACCGAGAAATCGATGTACATACCTAAAAAAATACATACAGCCGAACATAGAACCTGCTTCTTTTTGAAGTCGGTTAAAAAGTAATTAACTCATATTTTTCATTAAAAACATAAATAAATAAAACTAGAAGGAGCTTTCTGTTCAGCTGAGCTCAACTGATGCTCAGGTGAAAAAAGCAAAATGACTTGATTAAAAATGTCATTAGGGTTGATTAGAATAAAGATTTATGCACTTTAAAATTAAAAAGAAACTATAGTTTTTTATTATTATTAAAACCTGTCATTAAAATCTATTTATTTTAATTAGCAATGTTGCAAACAGAGTTCTACTAATATAATATGGATTTATCTGACATAAATAATAATAATAAAGAAATCAGTACTCTTGGACACGGCGTGTATTGTCCGGAGGTTCCTTTCTCAGGAGTCCTGACCACCGGTAGCTTGGACCCTGTTCCCGATGCCGGTGGGCATTATTTATATTTTTAAATGTTTTTTTCATATGTTTATTTAAGGAAATAATTAAAAATGTATAAAATATGTAATATGTAAAAATAATAATAAAAACGCGGACGATGTATTCCATCACTGGGGCCCAGCATCACGTACCTAATGGATCCATGGTACATGTCTGTGCGTAGATCCCTGAGACCTGCTGTATACCTAGCTTGCCGTCCGACCGTCCGGTAACCGTCCGGACTGAGTCCAAGTCGTCGACGGCGCGTACTGTTCCACGCGCGCCTCAAGGAGATGTCAGCAGGCCGTCGGGGCCCAGCAGGGTCGAAGCCTACTGGGGCCAAGGGTCTGAATCTGAAAGGAAGACTAGGGTCTGGTACGAAAGGCAACGAAGGAAAAGGAGTGGGTTTTTAGTCAGTAAAAATCTGACACTATCTCTCGCTCCGCCCAAGAGCGGGGGATGTCATAAGATGATTTTCCCACCGGAAAAAACTATAAATAAATGGAATAATAAAAACGCCGACGATGAATTACATCACTGAGGTCCAGCATCACGTACCTAATGGATCCATGGTACATGTCTGTGCGTAGATGCCTGAAACCCGGTGTATACCTAGCTTGCCGTCCGACCGTCCTGTAACCGTCCGGACTGAGCCCAAGTCGTCGACCGCGCATACTGTCAGCAAACCGTAGGGGTCCAGCAGGGTCGAAGCCTACTGGGGCCAAGGGTCTGAATCTGAAAGGAAGACTCGAGCCTGGTACGAAAGGCAACGAAAGCAAAGGAGTGGGCTTTTAGTCTGTAAAAGTCTGACACTATCTGCCACCCCGTCCAAGAGCGAACCGGTGTATACCTAAGTGTGTATAATGACGTTAAGACAGCCCTAGAAAACTCATAAAAGTTGTGCAACACAATCAGTAGACGACAGTAATCGTGCGGTTTAGTAACCGCGCATCCCGTTAACATGTTAGGCCTTAGTTGGTCTGTGCGGCCGCGACGCTGCTAGTTTGTTAGTTATTACAAACTGTTCTAGGGCTTAAAGTTATGTATAGTTACCGTATTTAATTGTACAGGGCTTTTTTTTAATGGAAAATCATCTAATGTCTTGTACTGCGCTAGGGCGAAGCGGGAGGGCGTGTCATACTTTTAGAAAAAGAAAAGAAAGAAAAGAAAAGAAAGAAAAGAAAAGAAAGAAAAGAAAAGAAAGATAAGATAAGAAAGAAAAATATTTTATTTGGCACACACACTGTAAAAACAAAAATTAAGACAACTAAGAAAAAAACACTGACATAATGCGTGTTTCACGGCTGCGCCAAATAGGTCCAGTTCAGCAAAAAAATGCCAGATAATTACATGACAATCAGTGGTAGTTGCCTGACGCTGGTTTTTTACTGACTATAACCACCAGACCCATGTTCTTTCAGTCTTTGTTTGCGTTCTAGGACCTAGGGTTTCACTTTTAGAGGTCGAACCATGGCTCTAGTAGGTTTCGATCCTTCTGGGCCCCTACGGTTTTGCTGACATCTCTTTGAGGCGCGCGTTTACGCTTCGTTGACGACTTAGGCTCGGTCCGGATTGTTACCGTATGGCCAGACGGGGAGCTACTTATTGCTCATCGTCCGCAAGCCCACGCTTATGGAGGAATTGTTTTAGGGTATAAAGATATAGTTATAGTATTTAATGGTACAGGACTAGTCTTTGTGATAGGATGCGTGCGCGGCGAGCGCGGCGGTTAGTAACTACTAAAAAGTTGCGCTATGCATGAAATCACATTTGTGGATCCTGCTGCAAGTCCTGTTGGTTCCAATGATGACGTTTTGTTAGAGGTGCGGATTGTAATTGACTTAATTTCACACTGATAAGGTGCCATTCGAACCTCAGCTGCAGGCTGCGGATGCAGGCAGCACATGTGGCGGTTGCGCGAAGCCGGCTGCAGTTGCACGACTGGTTTTCTATGTAGTATTATGGATTTTTGGATTTTTTACTCGGAGACGGTTGCGCTCATATTAGATCGAATCGTAGATTTGCGTCTGGCAGCATGCGCAGCCCATCACTCCCGGTTGCGGATGCAGGCAATGGCTGCTTGGTATGCGTGTGCTACCTACATCCGCAGCCTGCAGCCGAGGGTCAAATAGCACCTTAAGATTTGCTTATACTTCTAAATTACAGTAGTGACTGAAATTACCCGACAATCGCCAAATTTCAGACTACTTTTTGGCTTTAGATTTAGCGATTGACTACTACCACTGGCTACTACGCTGTGTGACGCGGGTTCGATCCCTGCGAAGTACGAGGTATGTGTTTGTGAACGAATTCACGATATAGGAATAATTCCCAGTGTGTGGCAACGTTTAATTTTTTTTTTCTTTTGTGCTGTCTTGTCGTATTGTACAACTTTTTGAACCAACTTTAACCGTCATGCTTGCATTATTTTCATTCGCGTCATTTATACAATACTACATAGTCCAAAAGCCCCGACATTGTTTTCCTACAATATCATTTCATTCATATAATTATATCACTTTAAAAAAATATACAGGTATGTAGGTATTTAACAAATGTCTTTAGATCAAACCCGAAAGGCAAAACAGTATTTGATTGTAATTGGTTGGCTGTTTTAAATTATATCTCAAAGTGTCTTAGAATGCACTTCGAGACTAATAAGAGTATCTAACAGAAAAAAGTATGACATTTTTTCATTGAAATCGATAAATATTATCAGCTATAAGTAGTCTAGAAATGAGGGAAAGGGATTGAGGTATGAACTACGTTTGTTATTAAACTTATTAGAACTTTAACGACCTTTAGAACCGTCCATACTGAGCTCGAGTCCTCTACGGCGCCGGCGCGCCTTAAATAGGTAACAGCAAAACCGTAGGGGCCCAGCAAGGCAGAAAGCTTACTGATGCCATGGATCAACTACTGAAAAGGGAAACCCATGGTCTTGGAACGCAAAGGGAAAAGAAGGAACTTAGGTGTGGTTTTATTCAGTAAAAGTCAGGAGATATTCCCCTATCTAAAAAAAATTACCTACCTTTAAGGTGTACTAGCATCTACCAGCGGCTAAGCCCGCTTGGGATAAAAATTACCCTATTCTATGACATGGTCTATCTGTAAGCCAAATTTCATCTAAATCCGTTTAGCCGTTTCAGTATGAAGAAGTATTATCTATTCGCTGAAATACACACATACATACAAACTGTTGCCTTTACAATGTAAGTGTACATTAAAGTGAATATCTATCTATCTACCTACCTATGAGAACCATCAAATGTAACTGGCACATGAAAAAGTTCATACATTTACATAATGTTCTTTATCAGCTGGGTCAGCAGAGATGGGCCTGTCCCGTGGCCTGCCTTGTCATGACTCGACCTGACATCGCTTGACATTTTTGCTGGGGACGGGAGAAGGAAAGCTAAGAATGATGAAAAAAAAAAACACTTTTTTTTATTTATATAAACCAGTGCTTGACTGCAATTCCACCTGATGGTAAGCAGAGATGCAATCATTGATGGTGAGGCGCACTAGTTTATTGCGAGCCTATGCAATCTAGCCTTGAAGAAACCTAAATTATAGTTGGATGGGAAGACCGTAGTAGGCAAATTGTTCCAATCCTGCGATGTACGCGGTATAAATGAAGAAGCGAAACGCTTAGTCCGGACCGTTGAAGTTTCAACAACGTAAGGGTGGATACTCGCCGTACGTTGGGTTGTTCGATGATAGAAAGGAGATGGCGGAATCAAGTCATACAATTCCCGCGCACACTCTCCAAAATGTAACCTGTAAAATACCGATAGGCTGGCTACCCTGCGCCTGTACATATTACCATTTACTGAAACCAAACACTGACAGTATTCTTTGAAAGAACCAAAAGGCTTAATCAGATTAGTAATTAGTAATGCCAATAAATTATTTTGGCTATTTGGGTTCAAGTACCTCTGTTGAATATTATTTATAAAATGGCAGATTACGAAAAAAATCGGGCATTTTAGTAAAGGCTTTCAATAAGTGAAGACATAATTTTCCTGTAAGTTCATTTGTGAAAAAAGAGGTCAAATTAAAAATTTATGACAATATAAGCTAGCTAAAGTTGAAATAATCTGTTACAGAAAATTAGACAAATAGATTAAAATTTTCAAAATCAAGTCAGTTTCATTGAATTTTTGACAAAAATAGTTATTTTTTAAGAATATGCGCTAAAAACAATATCAACAACAATTTAGTTCTCAACTGCAATAAACCACACATTACGTAAATCTTATATATTACCAAAAATGTTAGCAAACAGAAAATAAACAAAGTACAAAAATAGTAAAATAATTTATTACGAACTCTAAACCTTAATGATATGGCAAGAATAAACAAAATAAATAATATTACGACTTCAGCTTATAAACTAAATTAATATTAATAAATGCAGAAATTAAAATATCACGACACTAAAACCAAACAAAAACTACGGAAGTGACATTTTTGTGAAGAAACGACTTTTCCAACAACATTTGTGTTTACTAGCACGAAGATATTACTCAACATGTTATATCATACATCGAAATTATACAAATATTATGGATATGAAAATATCGTATTTTTCCCTTTCGAACGTGCTCTTACAACATAGTCGTACTCAATTGTTTGCATACATGCACATCTGCGCTTTTTGGACCGGATCTACCACATAACACCAGCTGCCTACGTTGTCTTCTCATCAGGCTGGCCGTCATCTACAACCATATCTATCTCAACTTCGTAAGTCCCGGGCTTTGTGCGTGATGGCCGCACAACTATCCCAGGCATTTTGGACTCCTGCACTCCATCAACTTCATTTTCCGCATTGTTACCAATAGGCACCTCACCCTTCCCTCCTGACGCTGCATTAGGAACAGATATACCGTTAAGTTGGTCTTGCGGCAACTTTACTGACATCATCCCTTGGAAGCGTTGGACGAACATCTCCAATATTGGCCCAAACCTGGACACACCGTCGGTCGACAGCAAGAATCTGTCGGACGCTCCTTCTTTGGGTCGTAGCAAAAACATGTTGAAATTCAGGGTCTTCTTGACCGGACGGGCCGCTGCCTGCGCGAACCAGGCTATAGCGACGAGTACGAGCAATGCGCGAGGGGACATGGTGTCTCAGACAGTTCGCGAGGCGGTAGCGTGCGCCCACGGCGGCGAAAGACTCCACACTGCGCCAGTTGCGTTTTTGCCGCGCATCTAAGCCAAGATAACGGGTCCACGGCAAAAAGATCATAATTGCCTCGCATCGTACCGAACGTCTGATAATTGCAACGATCTCTCGACACCTTTCCTTTGGAAAGCGATTCCATCTTAATTCAAGTGAGTCATCATTATCAGATGCCCAAAATTTGATGATCTTCATTGAGGTATGATGTTCACTAAATTTCGTTTTATGTTAGGTGTCCGAGAACATAAAGACAGTTCAAGCTCGATTGGTTTTGACTCGACCATTAAAGTCCGAATAAAAAGATACTCATGCAACAGTGTCAACGCTGTGCTAAAGCGGTGAACCTTAACACGTAGACTCTAAGGACCAGATTCGATTGTGTTGGTGGTGATATAATTTGCACATTACTGCACTTGTAGTTTTAAATCATATTTATGGACATCCATCATGAGTAGCTCGTGTACGTGATTGATGGTAATATAATGATGCAGTATCAAGGTTACTACAATGCAGGTCATTGAAAATAAACAAAATGCGGTTTGTGGGCTTTTTGCATTGTTCTTAGCTTTTATTTGTTTTTAATGATAGAAATTTTGATGGCCAATTAGCTGGAACGAATTGTGACTTTTTGTTTTAGCAAAATGATAACTGTGAGTAATTTCATATATTTTACGGTTATTATCTTAGTGAAAATTTATGTTTAGTGAATGGCAAAAGATACTCGTATGTTCTTTTTGAAATCTTTTTGGAAACAATCTCGTTTCTCGCAATAAAAAATCTGTCCTTATTGGAAATTTTATAGCTTTTTAAGTCTAAATCTCAATAGATTATTTAGTTGTACCCATAGATATAGATAAATACTGTTGATAAAATGGCTGATAACACCGATTACTACTACCCAATACCTATTTTATTTATCGTATACCATAATAATTTAAAAATTACAGCAAAATACGTACCTGTCCAGCGCGTAAGACTGATGGCAGAACCCACAATAATTGAAACTGCATTACAATTTAATTGAATTAAACCGTCCACGTCTATCTCGAGTCAATTATCCGTTATTTATGTCCAATCACATTTCCATTGGCCATAATTATACGTCCAATTCCTTTGAAGATCATAAACTGGAAACCATTCTTGGAACCTCACCATTTTAGAGATGAAGCTGGAGACTTGTTCGACGTCAGAAATTCTACCTTATCAGAAAGGGATAGAAATAGTGAAGATGATTCTGGATGGCAAGTGTAAGTTGGTGCATGTTATACTTTATAGGATTGAACGCTACCACAGGATGAGGCTCCGTTAGAGACGATAAAATGCAACTTAAGTGCTAACGGTAGCAGTTTCGCAGATAAAACTTAGATTCCACAAGGAAGTATTAATATTGTTAATGAAGGTAATTTCACTTCAGGAAGTGTTGATTGAATTAATTTTTTTATGACTGTTTTGTATTGGTGAAATCTTTATGTTTTGGCACAAACGTGTTTTTGGACACTTTCATTTTTGAAGGCTCTATGGACAGTTGAACTTCTTGTGTGAGGGTTTTTTGTTTTAATTGCCTTTCTGCGCCTATATGTGGTTTAAAGAAAAACATTGAAAAATTTTAGCAACAAGAATATAATATGTTAACTTACGAACGTCATATCTTCACCATCATCTTTTCAGCTTGTTAATGTCTAGTAATAGACAAAATTCTTCTGCCAAGTTTCTAAAAAAAATATAGGTATACGAGTACCAATCTTTTACCAAATACAATCTCAACCTGTAAATCATTCTACTTAGGTATTTGATGGAAACTAAAACGAAAATAATCCATATTATGAAATGCATCGGTTGGGTTAAAGAGGTTTCTAACCAACCAAGATGAATACGACCATAAAACTTACACTAAGTATTCAACATTACCAGACAATACTGACAGATTTGCAACCTGTCAAATTATGAAACTTTACAACGGTTTGAGAATGAAAAGCCGCTCTAATCATAAATCTTGTACCATGTATAAACAGAGCTGACATATTTAATGTAGCCGTTTTTCACCTTATTAAAGAAAATGGTACTATGATAAACCTTGGTCAATTTTATTAGTGGTACAGTCACATTCAAAACAGGGTCTGTTTTTGATTGCTCCGTCCACTGTACCATTTGCTTTTTTCACTCAATATTGTTTTTAATGAAGTTTCGTAATTCATTATAATTATTATTCTGGTAATTGAGAGCAGTTGCATAGTAAAAATGTGACACTGTCAATTTGTTAAACTTGATAGATGACAACTTGATTGATGGATTTGATTAAAATGATCAAATGTCTTGTTTTAATATTTTGCAAGATGGCCAATGTTATAAAGTTGACATCAAACCCTAGTTTCAACTGATATATTGACCCGTTCGTTTTTTTAGGTTGGAAATCATTACGTAACATCCACTCTAGTTAGAGCAAGATAGAGACTTTTACTGACTAAAACCCAGCTGTGATCTTTCAGTTGCCCATTGCGTTTCGGTGCCGCCATCACTCTTTCGAACAATCCTCAGCCTATGGTATTTTGCCCCGAATTTGGGTATGTATTATTATTATATTTATGTATTACTTACTTCAGAAACTAAATATTCGCATCACCTCCACGACGGTAGCAAAACGGCGAAGCCATACATTTTTACTGATCGGTAGAATTTGTGAAGTTAGGGTCGGTAGAGTTAGGCCGTGTAGATTCAGAAGCTTGGCTCTACATGAGATCTGATATCTTTTTCACAGGGCAAACCTTATGTGGTCATCTTGGCAACATTTTACATGAAATGTTTTTGGTGGGATTATTTTTAATATGAAATATATACTGGTGCCGTGGAAGAACGGGAAGTGCCTGATCTGGGACGCAACTTGCGTCAGCACTGTCGCCGCCAGTCACCTGAGTCGCACCATGCACACTGCTTCTGCCGCCGCTGAAGACGCCTGCTTTAAAAAAAGGCTGAAGTACGCTTCCTTGGTGCAGCTTTACCATTTTGTGCCTGTTGCTGTGGAGACTCTGGGCAGTTGGAGTACGGAGGCAAAGCGTTTTGTGGGGGATTTAGGCCGTAGGCTCGGGGAGGCAACGGGTGACTCCCGGTCCGGATCGTTCTTGGTGCAAAGGATGGCCATCGCTATCCAGCGAGGTAATGCGGCCAGTATTATGGGCACTTTTGCACTGGGAACGATCAGGGGCGGGTTGTATATTGACGTGTGATGTTGCGCTATTTATTATGTTAGTTATTAGTTTCTATATTGTAATATCGTTATACAAGTACTCATTAATTTTTAAATTATTTGTGTAGGATTATTAATGTTTAGTTTAAGATTTCACACGTTCGTTCTTCTATTGTTTTTACAAAGTACCTTATCTACATTTCTTTTAATGTCTCTTTTCTCAGAGCTGAAAAAATAAGCAGATCCTTTGTAATCAAATTTATAGTGTGTAATATTATCTATTTTTTTAAATAATTTTATAATATTGTCGCGGTTGTCATTTGTAAATCTTTGACAGTCGTTACAGGTACTCAGACGCCAGAAAGTCTGACCATCAATCTATCCAAGATGTATCGTGTTACCCAGTAACTGGATTTTGGTCTGATAGGCAGTTGCTCCATGTAAAACACTGGTCAGACTGGAAGCCGACCCGAAGCTAGTAGTAGATTTTCTTTTAATATATATCAAATTTTTTCATTTTTTTTTATTTTGATTTAGGTTTACCTCCTCATCTGATGGTAAGTAGTGATGCAATCGTTGATGGTGAAGCGCACTAGTTTATTAAGAGCCTATTCACTTTAGCCTTAAAGGCACCTAAATTAGAATCGGACGGAATGACCGGAGCAGGCAAATTGTTCCAGTCCTTCGATGTACGCGGTATAAACGACGAGGTAAAACGCGGTCAACAATGTAAGGGTTTTTTTTTTAAATTGCATAATCACAGATAATTGACCTGTGGCATCACCAAGACTAAATTTATGTTGCTGACAAAGGTATACACGGCTCGGTAGTACTAGTCACTTATCTGATAGATAGCACCGTAATTCGCGTTGCTGTTAATTTATTATAGGAGAAAGCGACCGGTCCTGGCGGTAGTAGGGCGATGTCGCTCCATATTAGCTGTACAGTTGTTAGTGCTGATTTTCTTAGGAATTTACTGGAAATTTCTGTTCACTAAAGAGTTAAGTTACGAGAGAACGAGGTAATAGAATTGAGAGTATATGTGCAGTGGCTTGTCTGTGTTTACTTTTCTGATTGTTTTTGTTCAATCTCTTTTTTTTTGGTGGGAAATTATCAAATGTCTTCTAGGCAGTTTCAGTAGCCATTGCGTACCTGGGTTACGATTATTACACTTTCGACCAATTCCGCAGCCCTTTTGTTTAATCTCTATCCATATTTTATTTACCAATATCTTTACTCGTATCTGCTAGATTAATTAAATCAACGCAGCAAATTTTACACATTTATCTTTGATAATTTACCTAACGTTGGCGTGATACCAAAAATCAAGCGAAAGCAATGACCCGTAAAATAAAGGACGATGGGAACACGGTGGGTGGAGATTTATTTATAGCAATATCAGCCTATCGTGAATTAATGAGGTTGGGACACGAATCTGACCTTATTGATAAGGAATATAAAGGAGTCTTATAAACGATATACGGATCAAAGGAC
This sequence comes from Mythimna vitellina, assembly GCA_949316375.1. Classification (NCBI taxonomy): domain Eukaryota; kingdom Metazoa; phylum Arthropoda; class Insecta; order Lepidoptera; family Noctuidae; genus Mythimna; species Mythimna vitellina. Next base: position 2,131,002 of record OX438688.1, read on the forward strand.
CAAAACATATTTCTCATCTTCCTTTATATTTTTGTGTTATATTTACGAGGATGTAGAAAATTAAAAGATGAATCAAAATTGTTACCTAAAAATTATTCAATCTATACAACAGTATTTGTAGAATATGCGAAACTTGAATATAGTTGGATCAGAATCAGTAACCAATAATTTTTACACCACGTTATATTTTTTCCCAAAAATATTTGAAAAAGTCACAAGTTGGACACCACCTACACTAAGTACAACACAGGTCATTGCGAGCATTAAGTGTCAGCGAATAGCTGGATGCGGGAGCAAATCAACCCCTCAGTCGCCAACATGGCCCGGTGACTATGTATTTGTGCGGTTAATCAGGTAACATTACAAGCTTATAACTTAGTGATTTTTCATGATACAGTTATGAAATTTTGTACATAGATTCTTTACATAAAAATACTAGACTCCTGTTTCAGGTTTCGCATATACTAAAATTATGTTGAATAAGTAAAAATCAATCGTATGACAAGGTTTGTGTGGCAGAATATATTCGTGGACATGAAATTTCACCCGTGCGTAGCTAGTATTCACTAGTCACACTAGTTTGTATTGTATTGTATATGTATATGTGTTTATTGGTATTATAATAAATGGATTTGGATGATAAAAGGCACTGGGGTAAATCATGTCCTGGAATAGTAAATAGGATACTTTTTATTTTTAGACTATGTTCCCTTGGAATTATTTTCTACTTTCAATTGGGCCCTAATAGAAGCGAGATGAATAAGAAACCAAAAAATCATTATCATTTCAAACATTTAATTTTCGTAATAAATATAAGAAACTATAATTGCATTGTTATTTCACAAACTGGTAACAAACATAAAATTACTTACATCGAAGTACACTTTAACAATCATTGCATCGAATACTAGTTCTAGAACTAAAATCACTTGATTCAGTACTGTTACTTCTGAATCGAATATTTGAGCTGGTGTAGTTTCAATTTGTTTAATTACATTAAACTAATTGATATCATTGAGTTACGCTTTGTTTCGTGTGAGGGCTTGTGCTCGATGGTTCGATTTAGCTTCAACAGCTTCTTTGGTCTCTTCGTTTTCTTGTTTAAGTTGAGCTGGGGCACCTGGAATTTCCAAAACCATTATTAGCATTTTCATAAATTCTTTTTCATCGTCTAGTATAATGGATGTTTGAATACATTTTTGTCTTGTAACTGTTATGTTTTGAAGTTTGTTATCATTAAGGCTGAACTTTTGTTTGATATGAGGACTTGCTTGAATGAGTCACAGCAATTCTGCAACGCAAAATGTAACTGATGGAACTCAACACAAGAGTCGGACACTCCCTTATGCTCCACCAAGAGCGGGAGAAGTTATTTGATCATTAACCATCCCAAAAAAAAAACTATTTACATTGTTCGCTATTGTTAGTTCTACAGGCGTTTTCATTATATTGTTTAGAAATGTGTGTATAATACATAATAATATAATACATTAGAAATGTCCTGCCAAGTGATTATTGTATTTTTGTTACTATGTCTATTCCTGAAATCGTTCAAATTCTAGTGATATTCTACGACACATTACAATCACAAGAATTGCTGTCAACTGATTAGAGAACTTCTTACCGTTGGGTGCTCTCGTGTTAGCTTGGCCTGGGTGAGCAAGCTGGGCTCCCGGGTGGACAAGCTGGGCTCCTGGATGGACAAGCTGTGCTCCTGGGTGGGCAAGTTGGGCTCCAGGATGGCCAAATTGGGCAGCTGGTCCTTGATAGCCAGCCTGGTTGGCTGGTCCTTGAAGTCCAACATTTTGTGAGAAATGGATAGGTCCTCTACCAGGTTCTCCTTGAATTTGTTGACCAGCACTGTGGAAGATAAAAATGATAAAACAATTAAATCCTAAGAACTTTATGATAATGAGATTCAAATATATATTTAATACAAAAATACCTACATTACAGCGCTTCTAGTAAGTTAAAGTAATAGTAAAAAATGTTGGTCATAGGCAAGAATTTTCAAAATAATATTATCCAAAGAATTCTTTTTACAAAATTACTCTAATAACTGTCAAAATCGAAAGTAGAAAGTGATAGACTATCGCTGAAGATAATAGCTTAAAATAAAATAAAATCGTAACAATTTTATTTCTCAAAATTGGTCAATAAAATTGATAATTCCTTCAGCCGTTTATTCACCATCGTTTTATTTGAAACGTCTGATGATCTAGATACTGTAATTTATACTTACGGGTTGGCTAGTCCATGGTCCTGGTATACTAGGTCATAAGGCCTGTTCGGGTAGGCAAGAGGGGCTCCCAGTTGGGGCTGAACCAAACCTCTAGGGTAAGCTCCGAAGGGGTTTAACACACCCTGACCCGATGGGTCTAGGAGAACTGCATTCTGGTAACCTGGAGACATTGCGAAAAATGATTAAAGAAAATAATATTAACGACTGGCCCGCGGCTTTATTCGCGTTAGAGTCGTAAAATACCACAATGCCATTCGGTCACAAACACAAGATTTTTTTTATGTGCTAAACCCTAATTCTTTCTTTAAAATACATGTAGCTCATGTTACTCCTTATAACATCGTCTATCTACCAGTGAAGTCTGATAAAGTCAAAATCAGTCCAGTCATTTTGGAGGTCAGCTGGAACATTTAGATAGCAAGCCAGACAAACATTTTAAGAATTGTATTTTTGTTATAAGTATCAAATATACTTTTATATACCTTAATTTTATTTATATGTATGTTTGCATGATATTTATATAATAATAATGTTCTTATCAATAAATGAAACGATTTAGTTCTAGTAGTTTTCCGATGTAGAAAACACTTTTGATGATCCATCAACGACAATCTCGCCGTCTATTCACCAATATATTAGATAGTGGCTAAAGAAACCATTAAAATAAATTACCAACTATCGGAAACATTAGAGAAGAAAGTGGTTTGATTTCTTATAAGCTTACCATTGCCAGGGAATCGTCCGTTTCCTTGTGGGCCAGCAGCAACAATGTATACAGGTTGGTATCCTCCTATGCTGCCGGGACTGAAACAAGTAACATCCCATTATATGTGGAATTTGAAGTCAGTTTTTGAGTCATTGCTGATTAAACGCGACTATTGACAATTAATGGAAATAAATGTAGCTTTATTTCAAATAATATTTTATCGGTATATATCTATCTATATATATAAAAGGAGAAACTGAATGACTGACTGACATATCAACGCACAGCTGAAACCACTGCGACTAGGAGCGTGAAATTTTGCACAAGGTTTCCTTTTATGACGTAGGTGAGTATTAAGAAAGGATTTCCCAAAATTCACCCCCTAAGGGAATGAAACGGGGGTCTAAAATTTGTATGGAGAAACGTACTTTCATGCGAGCAAAGCCGCGGGCAGAAGCTAGTAGGATATGAAATATACGCTTTTAAAATAAGTAGCCCCCTTTGTGCTCTTTTATCTGTATTTGTTCTTTTTGCTTTTATGTGTAGCATGAGCATAACCAGCCTTACAATGTTCCCACTGCTGGGACTCAGGCCTCCTCTCTAGGAAAGGGAATGGGCCGTAATCCACCACGCGGGCCCGGTGCGGATTGGTGGATGTCACATGTCTTCGATTTTTTTTGGTTCTAGGACATGCCGGTTTCCTCACGATGTTTTCCTTCACCGTTTTGAGAGCAGTGGTGATGAAATAAATTACACGAAGTAATGCGCTTGGCTAGGTTTGAACCCGCGACCTACAACTCGTAAGTCGGAGCCGTTTCCACTCGGCCACCACTACTTATGTGTTTATGTATTGTGAACATAAATTAATAAATAAATACTATGTTCAACTTCAAAGCCCTTCTCAGTGAATTTTCATTCACGTTTCTTACATTTTTTCGACCCAAGTTTTGGCCTTTATCGGTCCGCCAGACATCGTGTTAACCATTACTCGCCGTTGGTAAACCCGCGCTTACGGCTTGGCCGGAAATCACTCTGTGACTCCCGATGCCCAGGGTATTTCCAGCGGGGGCCGGGGCGTGAGGACTACTCCACCTTACCGGCCGCTTCCTTTGCTCGCGATCAGGGTGTAAAGTCCCATATAAGGTATATGGGACTGTTGGAAGAATCCTCCAAACAGACAGGTTTTTGGTTTGGTTCATTGATTTTGGGCTGTTGTATATGTTCTAATTGCTCGGAGAACTCTAATACCGTGGTGCAGGGCTTCAGATTTTAGTTCCTATGGGGCATCATAGATTTTGCAACAAAGGATACAATCTCCCATTCTCTCTTGCTTCACATAACTAGTAATTATTGTTCTTACCTGTATCCAGGTATGGGCATGTGAACTATGAACACTCGCTGTCCGGGCAATAATCCAGGAATATTTGGAGCTACTGGATTCTGAAAATTAAATTAAATGATTATAAACAATTAAAAAAAAACCTTTTTTTAATTACATTAGTGCCTTTACAAAAAAGAAAATTATTTTGACTAACGTCGTTTTGCTATTTGTGTGTGCTAAGGCGATAGATAGAACACGCGTGGGTTTTAGTCTATGAAACTCCTTCTTGCCACACCCAGAGCGGGAGAAGTATTTGAAAATTACAAACACCACGCCAAAAATTAAAATCGTAACACTACTGTTACTTTGATCTAGTGGTTATATTATAATTGCTAAGGATTTTGATTTCCTCATCAGGAAGTGTTTAGTCTTCTCTCTTTCTTTCTTCTTTTTTTCCTTCTTTTTTTATCAGGAATTTTACAGCAGCGAGACGGATTCTGAACTTATGCCCGTTTGTTTTATTTTATTTTAATAATTACAGTCAAAGACTACAGACTAAGACAATCAGTATAGTTAAAACAACGTACAGTACATACATCTGAAGTCTAATCATTACTGTACACAACACTCAAAGTTTAATATGCTTCATTAGAGACAGCTAGGGTGAAGTATTATGCGAAGTTAATAAAGTCCATTAATGTAATTACATTTTATATAAACAATTTCTAAACTCGTTAAAACTGTTCAAGAACAACGGGGTTACCATGACGTTCAAAGTAAGACAGATGGCGCTAGACAACCTGTATAGCTCTGTCTCTTACCCACACTGAAATAAGAATGAAACAATCTTACTTTAAACGTCATGGTACAGATCTAGGTCTACCTTAGGGCATATTGTATTATATTCATTGCACTTTCTAGATACCGGGTTATTCTCTGATACATTATTTAACTGACAATAACTTAACAAATGTTGAATTTCTATAGATCCAACTCTGTCTAGCCCCTCAGTGAAGAAAGCATATCTTTATTAGTTATTAAATAGTTAGTTGTATACCTGTTGAGGAGGCTGCTGTGGTTGCTGCACTCCTGGCACTAGTTCTACTTCACTGTCCGGCTCCAAAGACTCCAACCGCGCAGGTGCTCCATTTGGACCGTTGGTGCTTACTGTAATAAACACAACAACACGTAATGTAATCAGTCTGTAATACTGCATGGATCAAAATAGAATATAATAAACTAATATAGTTTAGTTTGTTTGTGTAGTTTGTTTTTTAGTACACTAAAATAGTAACAATTTTACACTGCTGTAACTGAAAATTGAGAATGTTGGACTGTGAAAATAAATGCAAATGCCGATGAAAAAGATGGCAGGTAACAGACATGAGAATGTTGATATAGATGTGTAGAGTGATGAGGATGGAATCCAAACAAATTAGGATGTAAGACTGAAATTGAAAGTGTGCCACTAGTGACTGAAAAGTTGAAAGGGGAACGTTCGTCTTGGTTTGGTCATTTGAATAAAACGCGTGTTACTAAAAACATTATGGATATACATGTGGAGATAGCAGGTAACGGAGATGAGAATGTTGATATAGATGTATAGAGTGATGAGGATGGAAAACGTGACAAATTACGATGTGAGAGTGAATTTGAAAGTGGCACTAGTGACTGAAAAGTTGAAAGGGGATCGTTCGTCTTGGTTTGGTCATTTTAAGATGAGGAATGAAACGCAGGTCACTAAAAACTTGGATATACATGTGGGAACGGATATACATAAACCAAAAGAAAAGATAAATGGATTGTGTAAGGAGTGTTATGAAAAAAGGGTGCCAGTGATAGTGTGACGATTGACAGGACAGAATGGAAGAAAAAACAGTGTTGTGGTGATTCTAAGTAATAGAGGACAAGGGCAGGAAGATGATTCTATTTTAGAACTCATACTAATATCAGTTCTTTGGGAAGCTAAGGAAAGGACACAGTCTGTATTGCACGAGTCACAAGTGATAGATGAGGAATGAATTTGTTTTCCTTACAAAGTAAGGAAGGTAAGTATTTCTATTCTAAGATGTTACAGCTATAAACTTTTATAATAGTACTCGTATCTGAGGACATTTCATGATGTCATAATCGTGGTAATCAGTATGACTCAGAACATACGGTGTTGATTTTATTATCAGTTTGATAGTTTTCCTGATAGGTTTTCCTTCAGTGTTTAACAGCAAAATAAATCCTTCAGACTTCGTCATTATCTCCTTAGCCTTTTCCCTAACTAGTTTGGGGTCAGCTTCCAGTCTAACTGGATACGGCTGAATACCCGTGTTTTTACTTGGAGCGACTGCCTATCAAATCTTCACAATCCAGTTATCGAACAACATGATAGGTACTCTTTGGATAGACGGATGTTCAAACTTTCTGGTGGTTACTAGTTAGTAAACTGGTTTCTAGTTCTAGTTAAGTTTGTAGAAGAGAGTTAGTGATTTTATATATACGATATTAATACAGCTATATGTCCTTCTCATATTTTCTTTGGTAATCCCGAAACAGTCAGCCGTGACTAAAACCAAAAGTTAACAAAAATATCTTTCAGTTTTGACGTAGGTTGTTATTCTGGAAATTATTGCACTGGTTGCAATAATACGGGTTTTGTTATGAAACTTACCTGGCTTCTGTTCAGCTGGTCTGTAGTAGTTATCTACTGGCTGCTCCAAGAAGTAATCCAGTCTGTAAAGCAAAATTTTGAGGTAAAGATCAAGCTGCGCATCTTGATAGACGTTAAAGTAATCGTAGTAGCAAAAGAAATGTCCTCCAACACTCATACACAGATCTTTTTATGGTTGTGATGAGTTTTCAATGAACGATGATAGAACTTATATGTGTGACGAATCGACAATGTGGCAAATTTACTTTAAAAGAGACTTTGACCCCTGAGTTTGTTTCGGTGTTTCTTCTCAGGGTAGTCAGCTAGGAAACACCGGCCTCATCTAGTTTAAAATGACAAAAAAAATTGACGTGTAAAAGTGTTTTTTTAAACCTACTTACAAAATAAATATCATTTATCATTTACAATATCGTCTATACGGGATTTCTAAAGGATATTGTTTAGAGAACATTTTTAACATAGCTCCAGATTCGCCATCGCCATTTAAAGACTAATTTCATGATATTTGCGGATCATTCTTTTTTCTTCAGAATCAAGTAAATAAAAATCAATTATTGAAAATTGTTAGCAGAACTGATTCTGAAGTGCTTCACGCATCAAGGTCTATTGTAGCCCCTCACAGCTACAATTTTGATAGTTATTTTTTAGGGACAAGCGCGACACGCTATACTCGCTATACACGCTATTCCAGAAAAGCGTCGCGTCAATGAAGCTTGGCAAATCCCGGAGAAACTTTCTGACTTCAATTATTTTGACTCCCACAACGAAATTATTCAGAAAAGAATAGCGGATGAATAGGAGAAACATAATGATAACAGGCCTTGCCATGACATATTAACACGTTTCACTTGACGACCTAAACTGAACTGTTAAAGGGATGGAGCTGATGATTATGAGATATGGGGTGGATAGCTCCATCCCTCTTTTTCTCTCGCATGCTTGACATTTTAATACGTCATTATAAGGCCTCAGGTATACTAAATATAATTACGGGTTGAGCTGGTGCAGCCCCGCTTGCTGCGGGTACCGCTGCTGCGCAGGAGGAGGGGCAGCACTCACCGCCGCCACCACTACCGCTATCAGGTACTGCAAATAAAAGATAAACAATTAAACATAATAATTATTATCAGGGAGGAAGGAGTCTATGTACCTAACCAATATTGATAGCTGAAAGCAGTGGTGGGCCCAATGGTAATAAGACTTTATTTTAAAGTGGTAATAAGACGGGGCCGTCTTACGAATTGTAGATCGTAGGTTCAAATTCAAAAAGGTGCCTTAATATTGTAATTCGTTATATCACTGCACTCCAAACGGTGAAGGAAAATATCATAAAGAAACCAGCATGTCTAAGAATCAATAATTGTCAATAATATCCTTGTGAGGAGATGGTTCTGTCTTAGTGAGTAAACATGGCGACTGTTTTAATGGAACGTTGATAAAGATTGATCTTTAGTGCTATATTAGAATGTTCCATCGTCGGCCATATCATCGTTTACCATCAGGTGAGACAGTGATACTAACACTAATGATTTTTTTGTTTAGGTAAAATATTTTTTTTTTTCTTGTGCACAGGGTGCGCTGCAGCTTCGTCGACCGTTGTGCTGTGTCCGTCCCAAATAAAAGTATTTATATTCTCCAACAGTGTGTTGATGATGATAGCCGACAGGCTCGACTATCCAAGGCGCTGCCCTGAATTCCATGTCACCTACCTACCTAGTCGTCGGCTGTCAATTTAATTGCGTGTGTTCAATATACGAATGTTGTTGGTTGTTCATTTGTTGTTATATTATGCCAATGTATACCCTTCCATAATAAACTTCCTAGTCATATTCAACAACTAAGCCTTAATAAATTTAAATCATTTGTAAAGCGAAAACTTTGCCAAAAGGCTTTTTACACTATAAAGGACTATGTTGAGGACGAAAAGGCTTGTGACGCTCCAGTACGTACCACAACTGTTGTCTTATTTTTTTTCTTTTGTTTTTATTTTCAATTGTGATTTTTATTTCAAATGATATGATTATATATTACAAAAAATATATAATAAAAAAAAAAACTGGCAATATTCCTACGGTAAAGGAAATTGACATAATCCAAATGCCACAAGATTGATTTTAATAAAAGCCGAAAGATAATTTCAACATGGTACACCTCAAAATCGAGGACAATTTCAAATCATCGTGTTATCTCATCACTACATCTCAATCGTCACGCACTTACAATTCCATACGTCTACTTACTTAGCCTTCAAGCCGTTTTCTTAGGTAGCCTTCGTACAGGTCACCATCACAAAGGTCGACTTATTGCATAGTACATGGTATGGACGGTGGATGCGACATCATCACCGTAGTTGCAAAATTCGATATTCATTACTCATTAGTATCTGTGTATTGGGAATTGTAATTATTGAACGTTTTCCTTATTTTGGTTCAATGTTGTTTGTTTCCTTAAAACTGCATGTTTTGTAAACTGTGTCGTTTGAAATGCAATTAGAGACGTGTCCATTATTGTTTAGATACACTAGGGAACTAAATGTCCCCCAACATGATACGCAATGCTGTCAAATAATATGTCCAGCGTCACATGATTGCGTCGTATTGGGGCAAGTTGTGGGACACTGGGCAAAGTTGCTGCGTCACGTAGCAATGCGCGTCATGTAGAGGGACATAATGTCCCCTAATGTTTCTGAGGCTGTATCTGTTTACATATTCACTCTTTCTTTCGTTATTTCTTTATTACAAAGAGCGTAAATACCACCAAAAGGGCCTTTTCGTCCAGCGTTATTTTTACATGAAACTTACTTTTCATCGTCATCACTTACCATCAGGTGAGGGACCTTACCCAGTTGAGTAATAACGTAATAATGGCATAAGAACAGGTGTATGAAAATGTATCTCGGGTTGGACGCTCTTAAAGGCGAATTGTGATAATGACAAACTCACAAACAAACAAACAAATCACAAAGAAATATCTTGCAAATCAATTCTTATGATTACCTCCTCTATAACAAAACAAATGCCTATCACAGCTAATCATCAAAGTTCATTCAATCGATGATCGTGTGTTGTTTATTTTTAATGATTTATGTAATACGATTGTACAAAGAACGACATGCATTAGCCAGCTGATTAACATGCCATACAAGTTGTATGGGCTTTTATTGTCTTATTCCTTATTCATGATCGTTAGAAGTGCAGTTAGCTTAGATTAGCTATAGCATTAATGTCGGAGATAGTGTAAGCTACAAAACTAGACACCATACAGACACCACAGTCGCTACACTATACTGAGACAGTATCAAAATGAACCTTAAGTGTACGCTTCCGAGCTGGTTGCGCAACCAAACGGACACAAGCACCCCTAGCCAAGTTGATAATCTGTAATCGTTTACGCTAGTTGAAAACTAATCAAATGTATGGGAATGACATCATCTCAAGTCACGTAGTTAGAACAAACGAATAGAAAATTCGTAGCCGAGTTCACATTGTACAAAATGATAGAATTAATTGTTATCGTTTCTACAATGTTCAACGCTACATCTTTTGTTATTGTAGAACGACATTGTAGAACGAGTGGCTGACTCAGGCGCGTCAACATGGCTACCAACTTATTGTTTTCTACAATTGGTGACACCGAGGTGTTACTGATTGGAGAACAGAATTCGACACGAAACGATTGTAACTTGGCTAGAGGGGTAGGTGAGTCTCTATGGAGCTGTATACATTTTGTTGGTAGCGGCGACTGGTCGCGCCGCCATGGTGTCCCGGTAAAATATAGCCTTAAGACTCACAGGGGTTAAGTTTGCAGGAAATGGTAAAACAGATGACCAAATAGAGACTAGAAATAAGCTAATCTAGTTTCCTTAATATTAGTCCCCAACGCGTTTGTCTATCAGTATAAAAGACAATGTCGTTCTACAATAACAAAGAATGTAGCGCTGAACATTGTAGAAACGATAAAAATTCATTCTATCATTTTTAACGATGTGAACTTGGCTACAAATTTTCTATTCGTTTGTTGCGACCACGTGGCTTAACGTTGAGATGATGTAATTTCCATACATTTGATTAGTTTTCGATTAGCGTTAAAGATTACAGATTTATAATTTTAGCATATATATGTATTTTATTACTATAAATAATTCATTGTTATTTTAATTTGTTTATTGTGCAAGCCTACCACAGTGTTGACTTTTTAACCCAAAGATTGACTGGTAGAGAACGCCTTGTTGCATTAAGTCGGCCTATGTACCACTACTGTACATGAAGTTTAAATAAATAAATAAATAAGGCTGATTATGCTAATATAGTGATAATGATCTGACCCAATTTTAGGGTTCCGTACCTCAAAAGAAAAAAAAACGGATCCCTTATAGGATCACTTTGTTATCCGTCTGTCTATTTGTTAAGACCCTTTATTTCTGGAACGCGGGAAGGTATCGAGTTGAAATTAAAATCATATATTCAGGTCTGTGGTCCCTTGAAGCTGTAAAAAATCAAACATTGTAGAAACAATTACGATCCTTTCTATCATTTGAACGATATGAACTTGGCTACAAAATTTCTATTCGTTTGTTCTGACTACGTGACTTAACGTTGAGATGATGTCATTCTCATACATTTAATTATTTTTCAACTAGCGTTAACAATTACAGCCCCCTAACCAAGTTACAATCGTTTTGTCGAACGCCTCGAGTAGGCTACGCCTCCGATTCCTTTGTTCTGACCACGTGACTGAGCTTTGAGATGACGTCAGAACACACGGACGTCAGACTCGAGGCGTTCGGCGCGAACGATACGATTTTAACTAGGCTAGGCGGGCAGATTATCAACTTGGCTAGGGGTGCAGGATATAATTCATATTATACACGAAACAAACAACCGTAAAACCACACATGCCGAAGTATTGAAATGAGTCTGTAATTCGGTTACGCACAACCAATTTAATCGTAACATATTATTTAATGGTTCCAGTACAATGGATAGGGAAATAACATGATTACTCTGTGATTTATACGATCTAGTCGGAACTAACGCTTGCATACACAAACTGCATAATGGGAATCACGCAATACTATTTTATTGTTAGTTTTCTAGTACCCACTTAGTTGGTAAATATAGGTCTTTTGAAATGTTAATGTAATGTCTAGTCTAACTATGAGAAAGTGGGTTATGCATATCTTGACCTAATGTTCTGACTTCTTTCGTTCAACCAACATAAAGTACTATTTAATTACGTTACATAATATTGTTTTTAAATTCTTGTTATGGCTTTTTGGGTTTATTCTTGCTGCGTGAGTGTTTAAAAGAGTTACAGTGGTCTTTGCAAGGCAACTAAAGGAACACATCATCATCATCATCAAAATTTCAGCCGAAAGACGTCCACTGTTGGACATAGTCCTCACCCAAGCGTCGCCACAACGACCGATCCTGTGCGTCTTGCGACTCTCACCAGATCATCGGTCCACCTTGTGGGAGGCCTTCCAACGCTGCGTTTTCCGGTGCGCGGAACACATGGGAGTTTTAATTAATAAAACTGATATTTCTTCTTGCTCTTCCTTCTCCCATAGCGGGAGAAGTTATTTAATGACTTGTTACTTCAAAAAAGGGGAAATCTTCAAATAACAATAGTTTCAAGTATGATTTAGTTTTTATTGTGCATTTATAATTATCCTCATATGCAATTTTTTATCTCATTTATTGATTTTCCTATTAAGCTCGCCAGTGTAATTAACCAATTATTATAGTTTTATAAAAATTATTGTTCAATAAAGAATACAAATACCGGCACGGATCTTGAGCACTGACTTTTACAGTTCTGCTTGCGCTTCTGCGAAAGTCACCACAACTGGTGTTGGTAACCACCAACTGGTGGTTAGGGCCAAAAGGTTCTGGACCGGCAACCGCGTACCGCAAGACTCAGCGTTGGAAGGCGTCCTACAAGGTAGGCCAATGACCTGATGAGGGTCGCAGGAATCCCATGGATGCGAGAGACAGAACCGTTAAATGTGGCGACACTTCGGGGAGGCCTATATTTAATGGTAGGCGTGGGTTTGCTGGACGGCGAGCAATGGGTAGCCCGCCGTCCGACCGCCCGGTAACCGTCCAGACCGAGCCCAAGTCGTCGACGGCACGTACTGTTCCCCGCGCGCCTCTAGGAGATTTCAGCAACCGTAGGGGCCCAGCAGGGTCGAAGCCTACTGGGGCCAAGGGTCTGATTCTGAAAGGAAGACTCGGCCCTGGCACGAAAGGCAACGAAGGAACAGGAGTGGGTTTTTAGTCAGTAAAAGTCTAACACTATCTCGCGCTCCGCCCAAGAGCGCGATTTGTCATAAGATGATTTTTCCACCGACAAAAAAAACCTTCTTTGTTAACGATTCAAACTTCAATGTTGTTTTCTATTGATAAAGTCACGTCATTTTTACTGAACTTTACTCAATTACCATAGGTATGTACCTGTATGGTTAGACTGAATTAATTACTGACCATACATACATATTCAGTTTGTTTGTTCTGAGACCGATCTTTGTTGATTTATATAACTAATTGAAGTTAATCGGTGTATTGAACTTATCTTTATTGATTGTATGTATTGTTGTTTTTTATTAATTGCTTTGTGTGATTCACGTATTGTTTATGAAGTTAAATGAACCATGTAATTGCTTATTCAAAAATACTTAGTTCCTATTATTTAGAATTCTGAATGAGAATAACTACAGAGTTACAGTTACTTAGTTTTTTCCATATTGAAGTCGGTTGTAAATTTTATTAAAGAGATGTCAGCAAATCGTAGGGGCTCAACAGGGTCGAAGCCTACTGGGGCCACGGGTAGTGTGATAGCGAAACCCGGGCTCCTGGGACGAAGGCAACGAAGGAACAGGAGTGGGTTTTTAGTCAGTAAAAGTCTGACACTATCTCCCGCTCCGCCCAAGAGCGGGTTTTGTCATAAGATGATTTTCCCACCCAATAAAAAAAATAAATTTAAAAAAAAGTCGGTTTTTTGAGGTACGGCCGGCGATACTCCGCTCAAGCGGGGCACACTTCCAACATATGCGACACCGTGTCCTCTGGGCTTTTTACACAATGGTAACAAACGGCTATATTTATACCATACTTCTGTATTCAATAACTCAGGTAATTTCGAACCATCACCATATCACATTACTATTTATTACAGAGGAAATTTAAACTTTACTATATGAAAACCCAAAACAACATGTGTAAGCATTGTGACCAATACTCTTTTTGACTATTTCACACTTTCAACTACACACATTCATAAAAGTCTCTGAACTTTTATGTTAGAGAATTTTCTTAATGCATTGCTTATCAGGTGTTAAACTAGTGTTCATAATTTATTGTCATCATTTCAGCTGAAAGATGACCACATCGATCAGTCCTGTGCGTCTCTCATCTATCAAATTCCTCGAAACATCCCGAAATCCTCACCAGGTCGTCAATTTGCGTCTTTCGGTAAGCAGTCACCACTCCAGAATCTTTCACCCCCATCGACCATCTGTTCTGAAAATATTGCCCTCTGCCCAATGCCATTTAAGTATGGAGATTCTTCGATTATATGTCGGGAACTGTGGTTCTCCTTTTAGATCATTGTTAAGCTGTTAAAAGAATTATTAAAAAAGAGTAGACAGAATAACAAGATGTCCACTAAGATATACCTGACCTACAATCAGAAACAGCATCCTCTCATAATAATGCCTCACCGAACACCCATCACACCTACGTAATTTGATGATATGAAACGGAAGGAAGCCGCTCGGTAAGTAGCCGTCACATTAGTATGTGACTGACGTCCGGACCTTCACCCACTTACTATATCATACAGCGATAGTCGTGGTCATTGTGATCGTAAACGGAATTTGTCACATACGATGTGATGTTATAGCCTTGCTGTCATTCGGAGTAAGTCTTGATTCTATGAGGTATGAGATGATAAAAAAAAAAACAGAAAACGATACGGTATAATACAAATACAAAAAGTTTATTTGTGTACACAGGTACAATTTAGTTGTTACCAATGTATTAGTGTCTCTGTGTTCTGCCACAAAGTGACATACAAATATTATTTAATCATAAATTAATAATAATTTAAATAATAATCTAGTTATTTGGCGCTAATGACTGAAGCACTAAGAAATACATAAAAAATAACTAAGTTTTATAATACCTTGTTTAGAAAAGCTTGTCTTTGTTTTAAAGCTTCTGCCAGCGGCTTTGCCCGCGTGAAAGCTAAAAATATTTGCCTACGTCCCTCAGTCATGAATTAGCATTTTATTACAGAAAGAATTTTTAAAATTGATTCAGTAGTTTTCGAGCTTATTCATTCACACACAAAACTTACAAAATTAGAAACCAATTCTCTGTATAATATGTGTATAGATTATTAATGTACAATTTTTGCGAAAAATTTCATTTTTTGAGTAAAGAAAAGTTTTATATAATAGACCTTACTCATAAAATTATTTATTTATTTATCTTATGCGAAATCAGAAAACTAATTTAGCCACAAAACATTGAACTTGATTCCTCAAAACATTTTTCCGCGAACTCGTAAGTTGACATAACTTTTATGTGATATAAAATTCTTTTGACGCTGCGCCCTTGACCTTGGCGCGACAGTTTCGACGAGCGTTACATCAAGGGATCGTTCAACCCTGTCCTACAGTTGTACACTGCTAGTGAGAACCATGCAAGGTTGATAAGTTAATTGTATCGGAGTATTGTCTCAGAAAAGCATTGTTTTCATTATTTTGCAGATTTTTTATAATGTGCGTGAGAATGTCAAGTTTTTTTGTAAACTTATGTGATATAAAATTATTATATTTGATTTATTACAGTTTGAATTTAGTATAACAACGAATTCTGTATGTAAATGAGGTTGTTCCGTTTATGTAGCGCATCAGGAATGATGAAACCGAGCGCATTGAGATAGAAAATTAGAAAATTATGCAAATTAAAATATTTGCTGAAAGTTTTGATAAATGGTAAGTAAGTCTTGAGTCTGCTAAAATACTAAATCATGAGAAATTCGGCAAATGGATAATACGATTCAAGTTGACCCGAGGCGATTTATATACCACTCGCATAACAACACTAAAAATCACATAAAGTTCTTCATATTTCGCCACATTCACCGGGACAGCTTCTAATGTTATACAAAGCACAGGTCCGATCGTGTGTGGAGTACTGCAGTCACATATGGGCTGGTGCTGCAAAATGTCATCTAGCAGTTTTGGACTCAGTGGAAAGGCGTGCGAAGAGGCTAATCGGGGATCCAGATTTGGTTAAGTCCAATCTACAAAGCCTCGAGCACAGGTGCAGGGTAGCCAGCCTATCGGTATTTTACAGGTTATATTTTGGAGAGTGTGCGCGGGAATTGCATGACTTGATTCCGCCATCTCCTTTCTACGCGTACATCGAAGGACTGTCACAATTTGCCTGCTGCGGTCTTCCCGTCCAACTATACTTTAGGTGTCTTCAAGGCTAGAGTGAATAGGCTCTTAATAAACTAGTGCGCCTGACCATCAATGATTGCATCTCCGCTTACCATCAGGTGGGAGCGCAGTCAAGCACTGGTTTATATCATTTAAAAAAAAAACCTTATAACTAAAATAGACGCCCTAGAATCCTCGCCAAAAATCAAAAATACGATTCAAGTTGACCCGAGGCAATTTATATACCACTCGCATAACAACACTAAAAATCCAATAAAATTCTTCATATTTCGCCACCTCATAACTAAAATGGACGCACTAGAATCCTCGCCAAATCATCCTCTAAATCCACATAACTATGTACCTAACCAGTTCTATTCATCAGATAAGTTAAACCATCGTAGTTTTTCCCTAACTTGGGTCGTAGTGTTGCGAAAATATTGCAAAACGAACAATGACAAAACTGTCACACGCACTTAAACACGAGGCATGGAGGTAAGTAAGTGTCTGAATGATTCCTTTTATTGCCACATAGTGTAACGCAAGCTCAAAAGTATAATTTGGTCGTAATTATGTGTGAGGACGGTTAGGGATGTGCGTCGTTGGCTTTGCCTGTATACTAGTCTTATGCGACCAGGTTTTGAGTGAAGGGAGTTTGTGTTGCGTGTGTAGAGTAGTGGTGGCTCAGTGGTAACGGCCCCGATTTATAAGTTGTAGGTCGCGGCTACAAACCCTGCCAGACGCATTCATCATCATTTCAGCCGAAAGACGTTCACTGTTGGACATAGGCATCCCCCAAGTGTCGCCACAATGAACGGTCCTGTGCGTCTCGCATCCATCGGATTCCCGCAACCTTCTTCCAACCTTTCAACGCTACGTCTTCCGGCACGTGGTCGGCATTCCAGAACCTTTCGGCCCCAACGGCAATTCGTTCTGCGAGCAATGTGTCTATTGCCACTTAAGTTTGGCGATTCTTCGTGCTATGTCGGTAATCTTGGTTCAGACGCATTACTTGGTGTAATTTTTTATCATCACCATGGCTCTATAAACGGTCAAGGAAAATTTCGTGAGGAAACCGGCATGTCCTAGAACCAAAAATTCGAAGACATGATGTGTCATCCTCCAATCTGCATTTGGGCCCGCGTGGTGGATTAAGGCCTGTTCCATCTCCTAGAGAAGAGGCCTGAGTCCCAGCAGTGGGAAAATTATAAAGCTGATTATGCTATTATGCTAAGTTTAAGTTTGTGTTGAGGTTTTCTGGGTAAACGACTGTAATGTCTTTGTATATAAAAAAATGTTAAGTAGTTATGTTGTATTGTGTATTGTATGAAATCATATTTGTCATTAGATTGTTATCGTGTTTAATTGTAAGAATTTAAAAGGAAAAGGAAGCATGTATGGTTTGTAATCTTAAATTGTATATCAGTTAGACCGTTTTGTGTTTAAAAAATGGTTTTCTGTGTTCAGCCTGCTCTGTTTCATATTTCTCATTTATATTCTTATGTACAAACTTTTTTAAGGGTGGTAAATAATACATTTAGGGCTTACAAAATAGACAACCTACACGGTATTTGCGGAATAGGTATTCTAGTTAAAACATACAATTTTCTTACAAAGTAGATGTTAACCATTATGTGAAGGGGTGGATTCACTTAAGGCCTCTACATTTCATGGTGGAGCGAGAGGGAACGTCAGATTTTTAACGACTAAAACCCCATCAGTGTTCCTGCAGTTGCCCTTTGCTTTCTAGGGCCGTAGTAACTCTCTAGGGCCATGGTAATTCTTTCTAGTGCCGTGGTAACTCTCTCTAGGGCCGTGGTAGTCCTTTCTAGGGCCGTGGTAACTCTTTCTAGAGTCGTGGTAAGTTTTTTCAATAATCCCGCAGCGCTTTATCAACAAACTTTCATAATGATGACTCAAATCTAGCAATTCGAAGATCTTAGATTCAGATTCATTTATTCATTGTAAAACATAGGTGCTTACTCAATAATAACATTTTATTAGGCACTAAGCAGAAAGAATCGATTTTCACTTGCTTCGAAGAAGGGTTTCAGTACAACCCTTATTGGAAGTTTGCCAGAAATGCGGCTTCAACCGATGCGTCATCTTGTAGTCGCGAATTTCAGCACAAGTTTCCATAAGCAGAGTGGCGCAGTGGAAGCGTGCTGGGCCCATAACCCAGAGGTCCGTGGATCGAAACCACGCTCTGCTAAATATCTTTTTGTGGATTGGTTATGGATTTTTTTTATATTTCCACGGACATTGTTCGTAATGATAGTTCAACAAAAGTCTTAGGACATTCTGAAAAAGTACCGTTACGAAAACGGTTGAAAAAGTCGAAATTACAAATCCGTATTCTATACTATATAAGAACACATAATATGATGTATAATTATATAATAATATTACAAAGAGGAAATAGTTGTATTATCGTATTATTATTTATAATGAATGAACTCAAAATATTAGATCGCTTTCAAAAATTCTTTTAGCAATAGAATTCTACTTTTACTCAGAAAATGTAGGGCGCTTGTGGGAAAGCCAATGGATTTGAAGCCGCCGAAAAAGTTACTCTATTGTTAAATTTAATCATATTATAACATGAGTAATAATTTTTTATTTTAGCCATTCACCATTTTATTTTCGTGATATAATGACATAACAGTTTTATAAATGAAATCATTAATTTGTAATTACAATTTGCCATACATTTCCACTTTTTTTTGTAACAATCTGGTTATATAGCTTTATTAAATTAATGTACATTTTTTTTCAAAAACTAAATCTACAAAAAAAAAGAAAAAATCTAAAACCCGACTATAACAAAAAACGACTCTGAAAAAGTACAAAAACCAGATTTTCAGGACACTGAAATAAACGAGGTAACTGGAAAAATAGGAACAGAACAAAAAGAAAAGCCTTAGTCACACGTTATAGGTACCAACCGAAACACTTTAATAACGTGTGACTACGGCTTTTCTTTTAATTATGCGCGCGCCAAGTTGAAATCAGTACGCGAGTTTTATACTTTAAGACATATAAGAGATATATAGAAGAGTACCGTTGTGGGTGGCTTTACGAGAAATGGCGGTATTCTACATTGGGATAGTATTCCATGTTCGGTTACTTTCCTCTAATAATATATGTATAGGCTTTTTTTTTATTGGGTGGGAAGATCGTCTTATGACAAATCTCGCTCTTGGGCGGAGCGGGAGATAGTGTCAGACTTTTACTGACTAAAAACTCACTCCTGTTCCTTCGTTGCCTTCGTCCCGGGGCCCCGGGTTTCGCTTTCACACTACCCGTGGCCCCAGTAGGCTTCGACCCTTCGACCCGATATATGTATAGGTTTGATTACTTTCTATTATCAGTAAATGTATTTTCACATTGCAAACACGGAAGCCCAAGGAAGGACATGTACTGTTTTTTATCTGGCTTCGACTTCGACTTCGCGTCTTCAATAACCAACATCCACGTGAACAAAATCGCGGGCAAAAGCCAGCAGAAAATCATTTGTTTGACACAGACGGACAACACACAACACAACGGTACAAAATAATAATAATAAAGAAAATTCAGTACCTAGCCGATTCAGAACTTTTGGCTATAAGGCCATTGGCGGTCACGACAATCGGCACAATGATAGCCGAGTCTACATTCCACATGTCGACAACCTCGTGTGCTAAGTCGAGATATTTGATTTGTTATAGGTATATTAAACAAATAAAGAAAATTCAGTACCTAGCCGATTCAGAACTTACTACTTTCAAGATGTGCGTATATTCTGTTATATACTTGTATACAAAAGCACATTTTCTATACAGTCTTTTGGGTACGTTTAAGTTACCAGTCGACAGCGATGCGGAGGAGTTTTTCGACGCCGTATTTTAGTTTGCTTTTTATAGCACTTTAGGGCTTTTATTTTTATTTTGTTTAGTTAATTACTTAAATGTAATTGCTAAACTAATAAATCATGTTCAAAGCACATTTTATCGGTCAATCTTTATGCTATTGTCTGGTTACAAATACAGACACACAGAAAAAGGCAGCCTCTGAAAATAACGTTAAGGTATCCAATAACTCATTGCGGGAATCGAAACCGGGCCCTTAATTGAGTAGTTATGCTTGTGGCTACTGCACCAACGAGGTTATCACTCTTTTTGCAAAAATGCTCTTGTTATACATAGGTCAATTGGTCTTTTTCCATGGAGAAGAACCGGCAAGAAACTCTATGGTTACTCCTTTATAAAAAATACATACAGCCAAACACATAACCTCCTCCTTTTTGAAGTCGGTTAAAAATATTCATTTAAAAAAATCTTTTAGATTAGTTTGTTGAACTCAAAGTACGTGTATCCTAAATTCAATAGTTGAACTATATTTTTGTTAATTCACTTTTTAATTGTGCGGGTTGAATTTATTCCACTTTTTTTTATTTAAATTTAGAAATGACTTTCACTCACCAATTTTCATAAATTAATAAAAAAGAAAATAAAAATGGATCAAAAACTTACAAAAGTACCAGCCATATTTGTCACTCGTCAGCTTGACCCGCACACTATAGTGAACACTGAAACAATGCGCGCACGCCGACCCGCGCGCACTTATATGAGACGCGCGGATCGCGTGCGCACTATACGGATAAATATACACTAGGCTTTATGGGCACATCTCTACGAACTTTTTGAAAAAAATCTGTTTCCGAATATGAGCTACTTGGATATCCTGAGGAAGGCTTTAAGTAGTGATGAAATCAGCAATTTTGAACGTTAATATTTAGGCTACATTTAATTACGCTAGGTTATAAAGGCAAGTATTTGAGGCCAAAGAAAAGATGGATTGTGTGAACAGTGATGTGAAAGAAAAGGAAGTTAGTGATAGTATGACGGTTGACAGGATAGAATGGAAGAAAAAAACGTGTTGCGCCGACCCGAAATAAGATGGGGCAAGCGCTGACTGGCCTGTTGGTCTAGTGGTTAGTGGCCCTGACTGCTATGCCGGAGGTCGTGGGTTCGATTCCCACCCAGGACAAATGTTTGTGTAATGAGCACGATCATTTGTTCGGTGTCTGGGTGTAATTTATCTATATATGAATGTATTTAGAAATATGTAAGTATGTTTATCAGTTGTCTAGTACCCATAACACAAGCTTTGCTTAGCTTGGGACTAGACTGCGTTGTGTGATAGATGTGGAATATAAAAGAAAAGGCAAGTATTTATATAATATCTAATAATTAAAAAAAGTAATACTTTGCCTCACGTTAAGAATTACTTTT
The DNA here is from genome assembly GCA_949316375.1 of Mythimna vitellina. NCBI lineage: Eukaryota > Metazoa > Arthropoda > Insecta > Lepidoptera > Noctuidae > Mythimna > Mythimna vitellina. The sequence continues at coordinate 2,152,660 of OX438688.1, forward strand.
ATATCATGGCTGAGCTCACAAATTTGTAAATTCACATTCATAAGACCCGGAACTATCTATAAGCCAAATATTTATTTTGTACACAAATCAACCCGCGATACGATATGGTGCGTATGTCTGTATGATTGTAACTCCTTCACGTTTAAACAGCTAAACGGTTTTGGGTGAAATTTGGGGCCCAGTTGGGCGTCTTCAACTTCAGAACGAGACAAGTCATTTGATGATTTCGTATCTCAAAAAACGGAGATTGTTTGTGCATGTTTTGGTGCACATTCATTGTGCGTATAGCTAAGGAGTGACATTCCTTGCCAGAGTCGGTATATTCTGATTGTTACAACCCGGGAATCTTTAAGTCAAGTGTGAATAGGTTTTTTTTAAGTAAGCGCGCTTCATCGTTGACCGCTCCGTCGCTTTCCATCAGGTAAGATAGCGGTCAAGCGCGAACTTATCAAAAATAAAAATTGTTCGAAAGAGTTACCGTGCCCCTGGAAGACAAAAGGCTACTAAAAAAACACGGATGGAGTTTAGTAAGTAAAAATCTGACACACCTCGCTCCACTCAAAACGGGAAAAGGTATTTGATGATTTTCCTCACACAACAAAAAAGCCAGAAGCAGATACAAAAATATGGCAGGTGTAACATAACAGGAATTCAGAACAAAATAAAAGGAAACTAGACCACCAACCTGTCAGTGGTACTTCCTTCTTTACAAATATTAACTAAAATAACTGAATAAACAACTTCTTTAGCAAAGAAGCTCTTCATCTCGTGTTTGTAACGTAACTGCATCAGATGGGTATTTGTGGTGTTCTTAGGCCAGTAACCGATGACAATAAGATTCTATTTCTATACACATGTGACACAAACAAAGTGTGAAACGGTAAAGTAGTAGATATGGAATATAATAACTGCGATAAACAGCTTTTAAAAATATGGTCAAGGATCGTGAACGTTAGTAAAAGCGGCGAAACGGCTCTCAAATCGGTGAAGGAAAACATTTTGATTTTTGGTTTTAAGGTATCTGTTTGACATTTCCTAACCCAAATACCTAGTTACTTAGATTGTTATGAACAACTAAAAATAACAAGATCGATCAAACCGTGCTCAAGTACTGAAGCATGCAGTGGGTATAGAATCTCCAGAATTCATTTTTGCTGTTGCACTATCACAAACTGACGTAAGTTATTTTTATGTGAACATTTACAAAAATGCCATTACGCAGAATGGAACTAGGTCAATTTGTAAGGGAGACTAGAACAATAGTTAAAATATTTTAACGTTTAGTAATGCCCTTGAAGATGATCTAAATAACTTGCTTGCACAAAAACCCGTTCTATGAGTTCTGGTTGACTCACTTAAGAGGGTCCTTTTTCACTCGCCTATCGTTAAAATCGAGCATGGTTTAAAAGCTTGTTACTTCACCTATCGCAATCCAACGCGATGTTTGGCAACGCGAAAAAAGAGAGACAATGCCTGAAAATTATGTTAGCATTCGGTGATTCCGTGATTTACTCGAATATTTTACAAAGCTTGTTCTAGGAAATATGTGTCTTTTTGAACCCTTGAAAGTTTTTGAAAAAAATTGCCGTCATTCAGAATCTTGATTAGATTGTCAAGGCAATTTTTGAGTAAATTATGAAGTGTCAAAGTTCATGAAAAATAGCAGATTTTCGGAAGTCTTTATTGGATTAGTTCCCGACAAATTTATAAATTGATTTCAATAGAAGCCTAGATAATATCTACAAGATACTGTGTTTTCAAAATATTTAGTGAAACATGTGTAATAACGTCATAATCGCGTAAGAGCGGTTGTATGAAACAGTGAAAATGTATGTCGAGTTGCATCCCCTTAAGAACTGTGTGGATCTTGTTTCACTAGATCAGCAAACTAGCTGCTAAGCCTTTTAATATTCTAGTTATAAGATATTTTATAAACACCATGATAGCAACGAGACCCTTAAAATCGATGTACGGTTTTCATTTTTCTATTTTCTTTACTGATTACACATGTTTTCATTTTAAACTGACTTTATAATAAGGAGCAGGTTCTTAATGCAGCTGAGTGTTTTTATAATTATTTATGTGAGGCTGTCTCATTTAAACTTGATAAAGAGCTTCAAAGAAAGACCATGGAATACTATAGGTACCTAAGAAATGATAGCAAATCTCCGGAATCGCTGTAATCGTCATTTTGTTTATAATTATCACCATTTCATAACATAATAACGGTATGCTCTGAAGGGTTGAACCTCTTTTCACCAATTATGGTCAAATACCAAGTTCTATTATGAACTACTCCTGTTGCGTGAGTGCGTTTACAAAAATGTAAACTCTGACCATAATTTCGTAGTAGTCTTATTACTTAGGTATATTTCATTTGCCAATCCCAAAGTAATGTGTATATTGAGTCATTATGGGTATTTTGTCATTTCTTTATGTACCAGAGAACTTGCTCATCATTTGGTGGTATATATATACGAGTATTTGTAATAAGGTTTTTTTCAACTACATAATGTTTGGGTCGCATTCCAGTCGAAGCGAATGACAGATAGACAGACAAGCCGACAGACCGATAGACTGATAGACCGACAGATCGAAAGACCGATAGACCGACAGACAGATCGACAGACATACAGACTGACAGACCGATAGTCCAACAGACCGTCAGACCGACAGACCGACAGATCGACAGACCGACAGACCGACAGATCGACAGACCGACAGGCTGACAGACTGACAGACCGACAGATCGACAGACCGACAGGCTGACAGACTGACAGACCGACTGACCGACAGACCGACTGACCGACAGACCGACAGACCGACAGACCGACAGACCGACAGACCGACAGACTGACAGACCAACAGACCGACAGACCGACAGACCAACAGATCCACAAACAGTCAAACAAAAATTTAAAAATTGTATGTTTTAGTAAAAAGATATAATTTGATATTTCAAACAGACTCTTCAATTTTATTTATATGTGTAGACTATCAATAAATACTTGAATCATGACTCTCCGTATATCTTCATCACCACATTGACAAGAACTAGGAAATATTGATGTTTAAAATGATAAACTATGCGATGACTGTTGATCGAGTGATTATATGCACTAACAGACAAACAATTTCTTATGTGCTACGTATGGCTATTACTTGGCAAGATACCAAAATAGGAAAATCTAGCTGTTATTGTCCTGTAAGACTTTCAGTTTAGTCATCTGCTATTACTAAGGAACGCCTTTGACCCTCAGAGGTCGCGCAAAATTATATAAACCAGTGATCCCCATTCCATCTGATGGTAAGCAGTGATGCAATCGTTGATGGTGAATTGCACTAGTTTATTAAGAGCCTATTCACTCTAGCCTTGAAAACACCTAAATTATAATAGGACGGGAAGACAGGAGCAGGCTAATTGTTCCAATCCTTCAAAATAAGGAAGAGGTTCTCAATTTAACTGAGTGTTTTTTTTTGTTTTGAATCTGGTTCAGTAATATCTTAAATTAGAAACCGGCATGCCCTAGAACCAAAAATTCGAAGACATGTGACATTCACCAACCCGCACAGGGCCCGCGTGGTGGATTACGGCCCATTCTCTCTCCTAGAGAGGAGGCCTGAGTCCCAACAGTGGAACATTGAAAGGCTGATTATGTTATGCTATATGCTATACTTTGCGATTCTACGCAAAATAAAACTAAAGCAGGTAGAACATCCCTATGTTCTTCCTTGAAAGAAACTCCTACTACTAAAAATACGGGCCTTTGACCCTTCAAAGGCCCGTATTTCTAGTATTATGTTGATATTTGGTACCAAGATATAAGTTTCTTCAGAACAAAAACAATTCCAAAGAGACAATCAAGCGTCATTGCCTCATTTACATACATTTTCAACTAATATTCGTATGACATAATATTGTGTCATTGACCCGCCACTGTTTAGACAATACCAACTTCGTATGTCTTTCTTTACCGGACGTTTATGGAAATTGCGTAAAGACTGTTCCGTGGACTAGAAGATAATGGAAGTGGTAATAAACGGTCAAATGGGTCCCTTTTATGGGAACAGTCGAAAGAATGCATAGGAGTACGGTTATAATGGTAATAGTACTCAATATTAGGACCATTTTTTTTTTAATAATCGTATTCCATAACTATCACACAACACCGTCTAGTCTTTGTTTTTCTGTGGGAAAATCATCTTATGACATCCCCCGCTCTTGGCCAGAGCGAGAGATAGTGTCAGACTTTTACTGACTAAAAATCCACTACTGTTCCTTTATTGCCTTTCGTACCAGGACTAACAGTCGAAAGAATGCATAGGAGTACGGTTATAATGGTAATAGTACTCAATATTAGGGTTTTTTTTTTTTTAATAATGGTATTCCATAACTATCACACAACGCCGTCTAGTCTTTTTTTCTGTGGAAAAATCATCTTATGACATCCCCCGCTCTTGGACGGAGCGAGAGATAGTGTCAGACTTTTACTGACTAAAAACCCACTACTGTTCCTTTGTTGCCTTTCGTACCAGGGCTAACAGTCGAAAGAATGCATAGAGAGGAGTACGGTAATAATGGTAACAGTGCTAAAAGGGTTATTTTTTTTTTAATAATAATATTCCACAACTATCACAGAACGCCGTCTAGTCTTTTTTTTCTGTGGGAAAATCATCTTATGACATCCCCCGCTCTTGGTTGGGGCGGGATATAGTGTCATACTTTTACTGACTAAAAACCCACTACTGTTCCTTTGTTGCCTTTCGTAACAGGGCCGAGTCTTCCTTTCAGAATCAGACCCTTGGCCCCAGGAGGCTTCGACCCTTCTGGGCCCCTACAGTTGCTGACATCTCCTTGGGGCACGTGTGGAATAGTACGCGCCGTCGACGACTTGGGCTCGGTCCGGATGGTTACCGGACGGTCGGACGGCGAGCTACTCATTGCTCGCCGTCCGCAAGCCCGCTCCTACGAACGCCGTTTAGTCTCAAGCTAAGCAGAGCTTGTGTCATAAGTACTAGACAACTGATAAACAAACATATATTTCTAAATACATATTATAGATAAATTACACCCAGATATAGCAAATAATCGTGCTCATCACACAAACATTTACCCGGGTGGGATCGAACCCACGAGCTTCGGCTTATCAGTCAGGGCCACTAACTACTAGACCAACAGGCCCTAACATTATAACGGCGAAAGTACATGGCTGTGTGTATGTTTATTACTTATTCATGCTCGAAAGGCTGAACGGATTTTGATGAAACTTTGTACAAGGGTATACTATATCCTGGAATAGCACATAGGATACTTTTTGTCCCGGGATTAAGGTCCCTTGTAATAATTATCTACTATCATGCGGGCACAGCCGCTGGCAGCAACTAGGAATAAATATGACTGACGAGCTGGTGAGGGCCAGGGGATTCCGCAAGATGCAAGTAGTACAGGATCGGTCCTTCGATGTGGAGGCGTGTTACCTATAGCAGTTGAATGTGAGGTCGTTTTCGATTTGGATTCGAGAGACTGCAATTGCAGACAGTTTTTAACATATTTAGTATTAAAAAAATATTTTCAGATATAGCTCGCGCATTTGCTTATTCATTTCGATCAGTGGAGGCTGTCCTTTGACTGATCCAGTAACGTAAAAAAAAATATGATGGGGCTTTGTCCCTGAACTAGTGCGAATTACACTACATTGAGGGTGCTTCTAATATCGTGCGGATTTAAACACGCACACGGGGCTGCTGCTCGATATCACGCCCCGCATCCCGCGTTTTCCACGCATTACAATAAATACTTGTATGAAAAGGACATTTGCGGGAGCTATGAGGAGCAAACCCGCATGCTTGATGAAATCCGCACGATATTAAAAACACCCTTAGAGGTTGAAAGAGTAGCAATGGGAATTTTATGCTCTTCTCCTTAAATTGCAATGATGATGAAAAGATAGAGCAATTATTTTACACCTCTATGCACACTGCAAATGTTGTTCAGTTTAATTATTAGATACTAGCTTTTACCCGCGGCTTCACTCGCATACAATAAATATACCCTATGTCACTCAGGAATAAAGCAGTTTCCTATCGGTGAAAAAATTTTGAAATCGGACCAGTACTTTCAGAGATTACCTCTCTCCAAATATTCTCTCTCACTCTCTCTCTCTCTTCGATTTCCAAATTTTGAGAGGTAGGTATCTTACAAACAAAAAAACAAACTTTACCTCTTTATAATATTAGTGTAGATGTGACCTTAACTGATAATCTACTAGATGGACTCATCATAATATTGCCAAAACGGATATAAAAATAAAAACTAACCAAGTGCGAGTCGGACTCGCCGTACCTACTACAATATTAAAATCGAGCAAAAAAAACGTCAACAAAATAACATTTCTTCTATGAGAACCCCTTTTAATTTTTAACTTTATTTAATTTTATTATTTGTTATTGTAGCGGAAATAGAAATACACATTCTGTAAAATTTTCTCTTCTTACGGATGGACAGACAAACAGACAGTGGAGGCTTAGTGGGTCCCGTTGGCACTCTTCGGGTACGGAACCCTAAAAAAATTATACAGCAGAACAATGAAACGATTGTGAAAATGCATTCACCTTGGATTGGATAAATAGATTAGATTGACAGATACAGGCTGTAATTCTTATTGGCAAGGCAAGCCTGTGTTGCCTGATACCTTAGCAAGAGCTATAGAGAGTTAGCAAGAGTGGAGTTGGTTTAAAGCCGCCAAAAGACCCCATAAGGAATTTGAGTAGGATATAGAGAATAGGCTACCTCAGTCAACGCACGCTTCAAAGATATTTCAGTTAAATTGATGATGCCGACTAGGGCGTAAAAAGAGTAACTGAAGGAATACTGGGTTTGATCAGTAAAAGAGTAACTGAAGGAATACTGGGTTTGATCAGTAAAAGAGTAACTGAAGAAATACTGGGTTTGGTCAGTAAAAGTCTGACTCTCCCTGCTGCTCTACTCATAGCGGGAGAAGTAATTTGATGATTACCGACGAAAAAATGCCTTCCACAAAAAGGTTACTTCCACTGAACTTGTGTTTACCATGTCATCGCTTATCATCTGGTGACATAGAGTTCAAACACAAGCCAATCAATAATAAAAATGTCCTAGAACTTTTTGGAGAGTTGGCTCAGTAAATGAGTGATTGGCTGCTGCATTGCGTATCGCAGATTCGATTCCGTCACGGATCATATATGTATGGCGTGCTGCATGTTTTGTGTAGGTATGTAAGTTTACTTGTTTGTGAACGCAACCACGATACAGGAGTAATTTCTAGTGTGGGGCAACGTTTATTTTTTTAGCTTAGAAAGCTATGCGCTGAGTTTGAGTGGCTTTTACGTTCGATCGAAACGTTTACCGCATTTGACTCTTTGATTGATTAAGAGCTTGAATCCAATCGGAGCACTAAACGTCATAAAAGATAGCTTTATATATAGCATAGCATAATCAGCTTTATAATGGTCCCACTGCTGGGACTCAAGCCTCCTCTTCGAGAGAGAATGGGCCATAATCCACCACGCGGACCCAGTGCGGGTTGGTGAATGTCATATGTCTTCGAATTTTTGTTTCTCGGACATGCCAGTTTCCTCACGATGTTTTCCTTCACCGTTTTGAGAGCAGTGGTGATGAAATAAATTACACAAAGTAATGCGCCTGGCTTTGAAATTTACAACTCGTAAGCCATCACTGTTACCACTGGGCCACAGGTCTATAGTCACATGAATGTGTAACAAATTCGCAGTAGAAACTCTGTGTTGAAAAGCGAGTCAATCCAGAACTACATTAGACCGACGCAGACGTGTAACACGCCTGATTTTGTTCGTACAACGACGTCGCGTGGCGTGGATCAAGTGTAGCTCTACAAGTCTAGTTGCCATATAAAATGTATGGAAACCGTCGTGCTCAGATCGGCGTGTGTGGTACACGTGTGCGCTGTGTAGTTCTAGCTTTTAACCAGAGACCTAGTATATAATGTATGTAGACCGGTACAATGCAAATGCAAGTTTTAACGGATTTTTCCCGGAATGTTATTGCAAGTCAGTATTCCCTTGAACCTCATCACTGTTTACTCATATTGTTTGCCGTGGAGCTCATATTATTACTTGTTTTGCGGTCAGCTACCTTGTTCCCGTAAATAAGCTGCCACTGGGTCGGATGTTTGAAATGACGTATGTGTGTCTTTATGCGTCAAGAGGATTTGTTTGACCTGAATCAATTTGGATTACTGGGTATTCCAGAAAGGGACGGGATTTGAATGTTTTAAAGTTCTTATGTTAAGGCTAATCCTACGTTTTAAGTCGACTCGTTCTGTGAAATAAGTTTACTAACATGCCTCCAATATTTTGTTTTTTGCGTGCCAATCAGTCTTTTTGGGATATTGTGTAGAAGTGCCATAAAATTATCAGTTGGAAGCAGCGGCTAAAACTTAAAGAAACAATGGATGTGACAATACTCCGCAGACTCATAATTATAATTATTTCCTTTCGATCCAATTTCTCTTTATAAGTCCTATGTTCATCCTATGTTGACTGGTCTATAGTGTCCTGTCATGTCAGTGTCATTCATACTTATTAATATAGTATTATGAAAAAAAAGTAATTTCAATCATGTTTTTAAATAAAAGAGTATTCGTTGAATGTTTTACTAGTTTTTCTTCATGGAACCCTTGCTTCTGACGCTTTATAAGTTTTCATATAAGCCAATGCGAATTAAAAGGGAAAGACCTTTTTTCATAAGAAAAATAATCCTCTTGAACTTTCAGATCCAATTTCCAATTTAAAGTTTTGAAAGTTGAACTTATGGCTGGAACTTTTCCACAGGGGAAGCCAACCTAAAACCTAAGTGGAAGATAATTCTAGGAAAAACCGGCTAAGTGCGAGTTGCGCACGATGGGTTCCGTACCATTATCTATACAACAGCCCAAGCCAAGTTACAATCGTATCGTTCGCGCCGAACGCCCCGAGTTCTTTGTTCTGACGTCATCTCAATGCTCAGTCACGTGGACAGAACAAAGGAATCGGAGGCGTAGCCAACTCGAGGCGATTGGCGCGAACGAAACGATTGTAACTTGGCTAGGGGGGCAGATACTTAACTTTTATTTTTTGGTTTTTATTGCTATAGCGGCAACAGAAATATATCATCTGTGAAAATTTCAAGCTATCACGGTTCATGATACAGCCTGATGACAGGCAGACGAACAGTGGAATCTTAGTGATAGGGTCCTGTTTTTACACTTTGATTATGGAACTCTGAAAACATATCAGCCTAAGGTAATTTAGGAACAGACAAAAATCGCATGCTTAATTATAAAGAGACCTTACTCAAAAAGAGGGTATTTGAATCTGAAAACATGTTTTAATAATAATAAGGTTCCATTTTCAAATACCCTCTTTTTGAGTTACGTCCCTTTAGGATCGAGCGTGCGACATGTATATGAATAGGTACTTACCTTTATTAACTATGGATTGTTAATGTAGGTATATGAAGTGCAATCTCTACCTACAGATGCAAATATCTTTAAGATCTTGTAAATTATGTAAAGAGCTCTATTTAGAATCAGCATCGATTGCAAAAAAGTGTAACATGCGTAATATTAATAACATCTGACCATGTGAAAATGTAAATAATTTCAGACACGTGGTATCGGTAATAGGTTGTACTATAAACACCCTATTAATTCATTTTACTACGCACTAAAATAAAGAGTTCTTAAATAAACACGGCGTGGGCTATTTTGTATGTATTGGAGGCTGTGGCTGAGGGTGTGAGGAATCTTACTTGTTATAATGATTGGTAGTTTTACTAAGAGATGTCTACGTATAATGTACGGATTATTTTTATTGCAACTTCGTTCATTTGAGTGTAGTTTATTACGCAAATTTCATCAAAATCGGTTTAGTAGTTTAACCGTGAAAGCGTAACAGACAGACAGCCATATTTTCGTATTTGTAATATTAAGTCTAAAATACTGTTTTAATGGATAATATAATAATACTAGCTGCTGCCTAGTTCCACTCACGTGAAAGTAGGAAATTTACCCAAAGGAACATAATCCCAGTATAAAAAGAATGTCTCTTTGTGTGTACTCTTGTGCCAAATTTCATCCCAATCCGTTCAGCCGTTCGAGCGTAGTGAAGTAACAAACATACTCACACTCATACACTTTTGCCTCTACAATATTAGCTCTACAAATACTTAAAGGACTTATTAGAAAAGGTCTTGTTACTATTTACGCACTATTTAAGTAAAGTCTCAATAAATAATATTTATTTAAAGTAAGGTTATTAGAGTTTGTTTATATCCCAAAATATCACTCAATTTATGGAAATATAGTACAGATTATTGATTTATGAAAGAATGAATGGGGATTAAAATAAAAAAAAACACTGCGCGTAGTATTTTATACTAGTAATTGTTATGAATGATGATTCAATTATGAATTTAGAAATTATGACAAGTTTTCATGGACAATTTTGGAATTTCGTTTTTTTTTTTACTTTTGACTGATGTGTGGTGTGACGAGAATGGATAAAGTGAGAAATTTGTATATTAGAGGAAGTTTGAAAGTGGCGCCAGTGACTGAAAAGTTGAAAGGGAATTATTGTTTTGTAATGTTTGTCTTGGTATGGTCATGTGAAGAGGAGGGATAAAACGCATGTTACTAAAAGGGTTATGAGTTTACATGAGGACCAAAGAAAAGGGAGTTAGTGATAGCGTGACAAGTGACAGGACAGAATGTAAAAAAAACGTGTTGCGCCGACAACAAATAAAACGGGACAAGGGAAGGAAGATGCTGTTGATTAAACAAATCCGATCAGTAACGGGTATGCATAGAGACCCATTTTTTTTTGTACTGATTAAAAAATAGGGAAGTATAATACTAACCAGATCGTCTCAAATAAACACCAAATTTTAAATGCATGTCTTAGTTTTGCAAATGAGGCACGTTACCGACTGGGGCATTTCTGGTTGGTCCTATTGAATTTTTTTATGCAAAGGTAAGATTCGGAATTTACAAAAGGTACTAGGTAGGTTTAGTCACTTTGAAAAAGCCAGATAATCATCGATTAGTAATGCAGCTTTTTAGAAATTTGAATGTATAGGGATTCCCTATACGAGTGAAATCCTTGAATCACTGTGGTTAGGTACATCCATTGTATGCATATTATTTCCTGTAAGAGATTTATTGCTATTGTAATTTTCCCTGTTTCATTGAAATGAAAGTTTATTAAAATAGGAATACACTAATAATTTTATTGCCAGGTCGTCGAGTCGTTGAGTTTCTTTGTAGTGTTGGGTTGAGCTACACGAATACTGATAAATACTTGCACTGACTAGAATGGACCTGATTCAAATCTGTGTGTTTTTTCCTCAAAAGTTCATTTTAGATACTAGTCTGCACGGGTCTCCTATGATTAGATGTTTTCTAAATGGTTTTTAAAAGAGACTTTGGCTTCGGAGTTTGTTTCAGAGTATCTTCTCGGGGTAGTTAACTTAGAGACAGTACCGGCCTCATTTAGTTTAAATGGACCAAAAGGTGTTACTTAAAGTCAATTTTCAATATAAATATCATAGCCAAGTTGCTTGCCTGTCGGTTTTCTACCGGTTGCATTTCGGGGAGTGTGCGTCGGAATTGCATAACCTAATTCCGCCTAGCCCGTTCCATTATCGGACCACCAGGCGTACGGCAACGCGCCACCGGTACATGGTGGACATTCCACCTATACGCACAAAACGTTTTGGAAACACATTCATTGGGCGTACAGCTAAGGAGTGGAATTCCTTGCCGGAATCTGTGTTTCCTGATAGCTACAACCCGGGAATCTTTAAGTCAAGAGCGAATTGGTTACTTCTAGGTAAGCGCGTTCCATCGTCGACCGCATCGTCGCTTTCCATCAGGAGAGATAGCGGTCAAGCGCGAACCTATCAAGAATAGAAAAAAAAAACATTTATAATGCCTGGATTTCTCGTAGAGTTGGGACACATAGTATTGTGTCATTTTTTTTTTCAAATTTAAACTTTAACGAGTTTAATTCATTCCAATACTGTGTAATTTTGAATTACACATATACACAATTATATTAAGAATAATACATTAGTTTTCATGAAACAGAACAATAAAGTATTCGTAATAGAATTTATGGTATTCAGTTGCTAACCGAATGGTTAGATTGGAAGTCAACCCCTTCATGAAAAATGCTAGGCAGGTCGACCAGCATGGAAATGGAAGTTAATACAGGATATCGTAACTAGTTTTTTTAATTTTTTTATCCACCTATCACACAACGCGGTCTAGTCCCAAGCTAAGCAGAGCTTGTGTTATGGGTACTAGACAACTGATGAACATACTTATATATTTTTAAATACATACATATATAGATAAATTACACCCAGACACAGAACAAATGATCATGCTCATCACACAAACATTTGTCCTGGGTGGGAATCGAACCTACGACCTCCGGCATAGCAGTCAGGGCTACTAACCACTAGACCAACAGGCCAGTCAAAGTGTTGCAACAGAACTCTGCCAAAACTCTGCTTCCGCTTCTGCTTTTGCAGAAGTACCGCAAGCTTTTTTTCACTTCCGTTTCCATTTCTGCTTCTGCAAAATTTATAACAGAACTCTAAACGAAAAATTACAGCGAAGAGCGCGGGGGTAGGGGGCGCGTGGACGACTGGATACAGCGGGAGAGGCGCGGTGGAGTGCGGTACTCAAACGTGTCGCAACGAGTTTTTTTATTATTATATTTTTTTGGTTCATTCTACGCATCACCACGCCTCGTGACGTGATTACGACGTAAACCTTTTGTTGTTTTTTTATTTTTAAATCTGCTTTTTCTTAAAAGTATTAACACTTCCGCTTCCGCATCCGCAGAGATTTACTTTTGACATCTGTTTCCGTCTCCGCTTCCGTTAAGACACTTTTATTGCATCACTAATCGTAAACGTGTTTTTACCTAAAAAATACTACTCGTAATAATGTATTCATCCAGGAAATTCAAAGATTTTAATAAATATTAATGAACCATAAAGTAATGTATAATTATTAAGTACACACTTAGAGATGGAATGCCGTAGAAGAGAACTGCATACTGAGTTTTTTGTCAAAGTACCAAGAGAATAGTGCGAAATACTACATACTCAAAACATGCTAAGTTTGTTTGAAAGACATTTTAAATATTTTCATTTTTTTGGTGTTGGTTTTGAATAATATTATGACGAGTAAGAGAACGCGACGAATTACACCAGTAGATGTTGTGTGTACTAACTGTATATTTACCATCTGTATATCTATATAAGGCAAAGTTCTCAGTCACCCACTGAATCAAAACCCAGCCGAAAATGCTAAAATATTTCAATGAGTTTCCTTTTACGGAGAGTGTTGGCCTGAAATTGAGTAGAACCAAAACGGAATACTTGTTCTGCGATTTCGGCGGTCTCTTCAATCCAGTGCCTTTAGCTAGAGCTGGAACGCCCATACCGATCTGCTCTGACTTTCGGTACCTCGGGTCACTCATCGAAGGGGATGGTGAGGTAGACCGGGACGTAACACATCGGATCAACGCAGGATGGATAAAATGGAGACAGGTCACGGGAACAACTTGTGACCCACGGATGCCCCTCAAGTTGAAGGGTAAAATCTACAAGTCCGTGATAAGGCCTGTCATACTGTATGGATCAGAATGTTGGGCTGTGAAAAAGACGGATGAAAAAAGATTGCATGTAGCGGAGATGAGAATGTTAAGATGGGTGTGTGGTGTGACAAGAATGGATAAAGTGAGAAATGAATATATTAGGGGAAGTTTGAAAGTGGCGCCAGTGACTGAAAAGTTGAAAGGGAATCGTTTGTCTTGGTATGGTCATGTGAAGAGGAGGGATGAAACGCATGTTACTAAAAGAGTTATGAGTTTACATGTGGATGGATGGAGAGGGAGAGGGAGACCAAAGAAAAGATGGATGGATTGTGTGAAGAGTGATATGAAAGAAAAGGAAGTTAGTGATAGCATGACGAGTAACAGGGCAGAGTGGAAGAAAAAAACGTGTTGTGCCGACCCCAAATAACACGGGATAAGGGCAGGAAGATGATGATGATTTCCTTTTACGATGTTATCATCATCATCATTTCAGCCGAAAGACGTTCACTGCTGGACATAGGCCTCCCCCAAATGTCGCTATAATGACGGTCCTGTGCGTCTCGCATCCATCGGATTCCCGCGACTCTCACCAGGTTATCGGTCCACCTTGTGGAACGACTGCCAACGCTGCGTCTTCCGGTACGTGGCCGCCATTCCAGAACCTTTCGTCCCCATCGACCATCTTTTCTGCGAGCAATGTGCCCTGCCCACCGCCACTTAAGTTTGGCGATTCTTCGGGCTACACCGGCCTCATCTAGTATAAAATGCCAAAAAAAAAATTGACGTGTAAAAGTGTTTTTTTAAACCTACTTACAAAATAAATATCATTTATCATCATATTTACACGATGTTATAAAAAGTATAAAAGAGGATTTTCCAAAATATACCGGTCCTCTAAGGCATGATGTATGGAGAAACCTATTATCACGTGGGTTAGGACTCTAAAACAAGCTTGCTTTTTTATATATTTTTTACAACATTTGCTCGCTATTGCCCTTTTATATGTCATACAACCGTCACATAAAGCAAGTCACTCTGTCTGTAGGAAGATAATGTAGTATGGGTGATCCCTAGAGATTAATGAGATTTGAATTTGGAACGTAAAACCATTATTTTGAAAAAAAATGTATGTGCATCTAATAAATTTATTCAAAAATGAAACTGGCCACTAATAAAAACAATATATATAATTTGGTAACTGACGAGTTTCTAAAAAATAAATAAATAATGAGGCGTAAATAGAAAATTAAAACTATAAAATCTTAAAGTAATGAATTTTGTTTGTTTCAAATCTCAAAACAAGTCAAGTGCTAGTTAAGATTAACGTGTAAAATAATAATACTTATATATCTCTAATATATATTGATTTTGTTTTAGTAAATTATCTCATCGATGATGTAAAAAGTAGAGTATCCAACACGATGGAACACGATGATGAATTCCTCACTTCACTCAGGTTTCTATGTTAACTCCCTCGCAATGCGTTCGGGATTAAACTTAAAAATCTTCGTTTCGTTTGGAAGTCAACATGCCTTCAGACTCTGCTTTATCCTCTAGCCACCTAATCTACTATTTCATTAACTAATAAAACTCTTGTGGCAGAAGTCGAAATATCCTTTTTCAAACCAAGGTTACTTGTTCCTATTTTTTCTTTCATAACAATATTTCTGTCCAATTGGACAGGGAAACCTGTGGTTTACCTTATGTTATGATTGGAATGGAATCAGAATTTAAGTGTCTTGTAATTCTTATCGTTTATTATGGTAATCGTCAGTTACTTCTATATTTCTTCCACTCGACAAAATCAAGTTGTCGCTGCGGCTCTGGAGCATAAAAGGTAAGGAAAGAACACGGGAGGGTTAGTCAGTAAAAGTCTGACATTCCCTCTTCTCTCTCTCTTTTTTTCTCTTGTTCCATCAATGGGAGAAGTAGATGATAGTCCACCCTTAAAAAGAAATGTAGGTACAGATTGTTAAGCCTTTTGTAATGGCGACTGTGTCAATAAGAATGGAGAAATTTAAAAAAATCAAAAGTGTTTCAGGAGCAAGCATTGATCATCAGTTACCAGCTGGCTAGTTGGAGGTTTTTGCCAAATCTATTTGATTTTTTTCATCATTTTAAACCGAAAGAATTTCACTGTTGGACGTAGCCGCTCCCAAAATTTCGCCACAACGACCGGTCCAGTGCATGTTGCATCCATTGGGTTAGCGCGTTCCTCATCCGTCCATTTTGTGGGAGGCCTATCAACGCTGCGTCTTCCAGTACGCGGTCGACATTCATGAATGTTTCGACCTCAATGACCATCTGTTCTGCGAGCAATGTGCCCGAAGTGTTTAGGTTGCAAGATATATTTTTTTTAAATAGGAGGTACATGATATACAATAAAACGACAATCGCATTGTAAACTTTATTAGCATTAGGTTATAAATAAATTATAAATACAATTTTTGTCTTCACAAGACATTACTATCACACTCATTCACACAGTTATGGCAAATCTAATTCTAGTATATGCAGTTACAATTTTAATATCTTTGCCGTCTTATCTTCAAACTATCATAAAATCAATCGCTTGAAGATCAGATGGTGACTCTACATCTTTCTGGGAGGTGGGAAGTCATCTAATGACTTCTCTCACTCTAGGGTGGAGCTTGAGTACGTGTCAGACTTTAACTGACTAAAACCCACTTATGTTCCTTTACTAGCCCTATGTATTAGGACCACGAGTTTCCTTTTGACACACAATGTTGATGTATTTTTTAAGTTTTAGTATTTAAGTTTCTATATTGTAATTGTTATCTCATTGTGTGTACCTGTGTGCCAAATAAACGTGTTTTATTTCTTTCTTTCCTTTCAGAAATTCCCCATGGCCCTAGCGGGCATCAGCCCTGCTGGGCCCCTACGGTAACATCTGCACATTTTCTTAGTTTTAAAGGTAAACAATGTCACTTGGTAGATTGCGTATCAGTAAGTAAAGTCTGATGACCAAAGTTTCATTGCTTAGTGCTTACCTAAAGTCAAGCATGACCAATAAGTCACGATCAACTACCTTAGTTGTCTTTGTACCTAGACAGCGTCACGCCAATTATGTGTATGCCTTGATACTGTGCATTATTATTCACCTTGATTCCGACTTTTTGAAAATTACTACAGTGACCAAACAGCCAGCGTACACAACTATTTTGTGGTTCCTTGATGAGACTAATTTATTAACATTAACGTAGGTAAATATTGTTAACGGAGCTATACATCCTATATAGCTCCAAGCCTTTAACAGTTCACTTTAGTTCGTAAAATGAATATCGTTAAGTGCTCGAGTTACGGTGTCTGAAAACTATAGCGGAAAGGTGGGACTGCCCCATATTGGAACAAAGGTACATGCTGTGGTACTGTGTACCCGTATAATAAATAATTAATGTATTTTTTCTGGTAGTTGTATTTAAGGCTGTCTGTATACTAATCAAATATGGATTTTATCAGAAACTAAGATTTTGTTTAGGCTGGCAGTGTAGACCAGTGAAGACAAACTTATGGTACCTTTAGTTTTTTTTTCCAGAGCATGCATGTTTTACCAATGAAATTGGAGGCACAGTTATCAAACATAATAATAGACATATCATACTTTCTTGCTATCTAAAATTCTTAACACCTATGGAGTATTATACAATCAGTTCAGTTTTGACTTTTTCGAATGATTTATGTTTTGGAAGTTAATGCCCAGCGCTGCCGGGTCTACACCAGCAATGGCTGTGGCTATGGGCCTGGCCAGTGCCACACCTGATGCAGCTACAGCAGTCGCCATCGGTCTTGAAGCAGCTAGGCCATGCTCACCGATGACTGCGAGACCTGGAAGTAAATAGTACACTGTTTTAGTAATGGTCACAACAATAATGAGGGCAAAAGTTTGTATGTAACTTTAGAGTAATGTAGCTACAATAAACATCAAAATAACGCATAGTTTGAAATAAAGGGAAGTAGTAATCACATACGGGCAAAGTCACTGCCAGAAGCCAGTTTAAAATAATGAATTGATTTTTGTTAGGCAAAAATCATGGTTGTTAACCAAAAAAAAATCAGCCAAAAGTGATTAAGAAACAATCACATAATATGGAAATTATATTACATGCTTTAACTTTCAAATTATTGTGGTCAGTTATTCTTATAACGCATAAAAAATATTGAAGACTCTTAACATACAAGTAGTGGCATCTAGCGGTAGCAGTAAACATTAGCTGAATGTGTCACTTTTTGTATGCGCAGTCTTAACATGATGTAAAAACTATTTAGTTTCTCTTCGTTTTGTTGGCAGCACCATCGCTGCTCTTGTTCAAATATTGAGCTTCATTGGTTAAAAATAATGAAGTGTACTTACCAACAGGTTTAGCTTCAGCAATGGTTCCTCTATCTAAGAATTCAGACCCACTGCTTCCATCGCCTTCATCGTAGGAAGCATCAATGCCAACACCTTCTTCTGCAATCTGAATATTTTAAATTAATGTTGGTTATTGTTTTCATTTCTTTTAGTAGCAGATAGACTTCTTCATCCCATCGAAGTTACACATGATTGGTTTTTATCCAATATGATGCTATTAGGATATGGAAAGATGATTTTGATCATACCAGAACTATTGGTAATCACATCGTTTAATTATCATTTATCATCAAAGATGTATAAATATTTTTTTGTTTGTCATCTCGCGCAGTTAGTGACAAGCTTTTCCTAAATACTTCTAGATCTTAATATTAAGTATATTAATTAACTTCATAAACTTACATATTCATCGTCTTCTACATCCGTATTTCTTACGTTGACATTCTTTTTGAACAGCATATCAACATCATCGACCTCTTCAATCAACTTTATGATGTTTGAAGCAGCTTCTCCCAAGGACGCCAGCTGACTCTTATACCTAGTCTTTTCAAGATTTCCTAAAGATCCAGTCTTGCGACCAAGATTATGCAGTTTCAAAAGATTTGTTGATAGCGTCTTAAGATTTTGTAGATTCTTGGCCATGACTTTACCAAGGAGATTTTCATCACCATTTTTCATGATATTTTCGCTGCTGATGTTTTCTTCTGAGACTATTTTCTCTCCCATTATCCTGCCAAGGTTATCTTTTTTAATTTCTAAGTACTGACCCTTGGCTCCGCCGTAGTATGGTACATATTGTACTGAGGCCCTATAAAGGTTAAAATATTTTGGTAAATCTTTGTGACATAGGTTTTTACTGACTTCTGTAGATAATTATTGTTTCGTTAGCTTTGTTCGTGTAAATGTGTTTAATATGACTACAACAATGTAATCTAGGCAAGACTATGAATCATAGTCATAAGTTTAACAGTAATTCCACATTTGTGATGTTGTGGGTGTACAGGAAATCAATTCTACATAATTTGCTTAATTCTTCCGTAGTTTGCGTGAGTGTGACCGTTATATTTTAGTCTAGTCGATTCAGGATAGTGACCTTTCACGAAAATGTTATGAGCTAGAACTTATTATTATTTATACATTTTTAATAATCCTATTGCTGGACTAGTCTACCAATAGATGAACTTTTACTTCATAATAAAGTTGATCTATTTTGTTCCAGATGCATCGTAAAATATTTACATCTTAATCAGAATTCACTGTAGTACGAATTATTATAGATATTTGTATTAATCTTTCGACAATAACAAAATCCGACTGACCATGACATTATTAGAAGTGTTTCATATAAAATAAAACAAACATGACTTCAAATAAAATTAAAATATATTATACTCGTGCCTTTTACATCAATCTTATATAATTCAAAGTTACATTAAATTCAAAAATCAATTTTAAGTTGACAGTCAAAATTAATTTCCGAAGTCAAATCAATTAATTTTATGATAACTCGTATTTCCTAGTTCGTAATAAACCAATATCATTGGTCTACAAATTCGTATAGATAAAGGTCTGATTGTGCGTGGGCCACGCCTCCAGGGCCTGCTACGGCTGTCGCAAGGGGCGCATGGAGAATAGTTCCAGTCTGATTCCTCCCAATTATAACTTGTGATATGGGATTAGCTAAAGCTGTCCCTTTAGAGTTCAAAGCATGAGCTATTGGCTTTATAAACAGCATGAATGTTGTATCTTCCAACTTTAAGGGTGTTTCCTGAAAATTCATGCCATCGTATATGTACTGATCTGATAGCTTCACTGATCTGCTCCACTCTCCGTCTCGTCCCCATCCTCGTCCGTAGAATCTAATAAGCGAGAAAGAGAATAGTTTAATGAGAAGGAAGATATGATACATGTGGGTTAGTTAGATATGATTATCATTGTTAGGGTGGTAATAAATAATAGGACCAGTAGCAACAATTTTTCCTTCAGGTATAGCTTGTAATAATTGTGCAATAGAACTATCTATTTTACTTTGTTCTTGTAGACGATGGGCAACTGATGTGAGGTCGGCATCCGATGATAATGCTACAATTCGTGCGGCAGGTCCTGCTACGGCGAGTCCTCCTGGTTGGGTGTAAGCTAAGCCACCGGGGCCTACAATGGCGGTCCCACCTCTTCCAGCAGTCGCCACTCCTCCAGGTCCAGCGATAGCGACTCCTCCTCGCCTAACCTTCAGTCTGTTTATAAAGAAACCTGGCGCAGCTGGCTGTCGATTTGAGTGATGACCAAACAAATTTAGAAAAGGAAATCGCACGTCTCCGTCGTTATCACCAACGGTTTTTGTGTCTTGTGTTTTAGCAGGCTCGCGTTTTGTAGGTTTTGCAGTCGTAGAAGTAGGTTTGAGAGTAAAGAATTTATTTAGTTTGGTGGGGTCAATTTCTTGCAATTGACTTCCATGAGCAACAGTACGTTTCTTAACTGCTCTCTTTTGCCTTGACCTTCCTTCCCTAATTGGGTATATAATTGAGTTTCCAGTTTTGTCAATCTCGTCTTGATTTTTAGTAACATCCTCAATAATAGGTTCGTTCGATTTTTGTTTCCTGCAAACATCGGCGTTTTGACCATACTCAATAAAGTTATTCCATCCTCCTCCATTCATGATACTGAGTAATGGGTCTCTTATGAGAACAGGAAAGAATGACGCAAAGGGCCATTGAAAAGGTGGTAGAGATGGCAAAGATGGAAACGATGGAAATGGTGAAGGCGATGGATCTTCTTGGCGAGTTTGAAATTTCGTACGAGTAGCATAATCCATGGTATTAATGTAATTACTGTACATGGATTGCATATTATTCATGGATGGCATGACAAGAACTGGCATATTCATAATGTATGGACCTGGTATCATTGCAATTTGTGCTTGATTTCCAGATAGTAAAGAAGCCAGCTGTCTCGAATATCTGGTATCATCTATATCATCATTGAGGATTGTATTACTCTCCTGTTGTTGTATTTTGTTAGGTTTTTGGTTTAGTTTCCCAGAAGCAATAACTTGTTGAAGTTTTTCCAGAATTTCTTTATCTAGGACATATTCGCCTCCTGTTTGATGTGGTGCATTCCATTGATATTGATTTCTCTTGCTTGGTTTCTTTAGAGCATCGTTTATAGCTTTTATTTTGTCCAATATGTCTTTACTCATGTCTTCGATTTCTCTGTTTGTTTCATCATAAGCTAGTGATCTTTCTTGTTCTATTGGAGGTTCTTTTAAATCATCGTCAGATATCGCCGCCCTGAAATGTATATCATATACATTTAGTTCTAATAGTTTGGTTAATGTATACTTACTAAACTGTGATACCATCATCCATTTAAAGCATTATTTTTGCGTGTAAATCTCAAAGCGGTGTTGTAGCTTGCAATATAGTAATTAAAGTGAACCATACCTGAACTACTGCTGATCCCGTGTAGGTTTTCACAAATATGTTTAAAGCTCTACTTTTTTGTTAGTTGTGCTGGTTCTACATAGATGTGCATTTATACCGTTGTAAAACCGTTGTCGTTAATGTTTAAACACCGTAGATTTTTCAGTAATTTTATAGATTCGAAATACGCGTTAGATAGGTTTTATCAGAAACTGAAATCATTGAATTTTTGAGAGTACGAGAAGAGATTGTATATTCAGGAATGATGCACTTCCATAATCCTGTTTTGTTAAGCATTGAAAAGGATATTTACAATTTAAACTAAATAAATATAATTCAAATTGAAACAATAATTTACTTTATGCAAGTTGATGTATCAAAAGTGAATAAATCGAGTACATACTAAATGAGTGAAACGATCATGAAAAATGACAATGGACAGAATAAAATCAGTTTCAGATTTGAAATTAATGATTAGTTCGTGTCAAATGTGTATGAATTCTGTAGACGTACTACCGCTACAAAGTACTTATTATTATCTACAATATTATGTATATAACTTTTGTTACAATGAAACTTACTCATTATTTGACGGCCGAGACGATACCTCTAAGCAGGAACAAGCGAGCAGCACCTGTAATTAAAAAAAAACAATAAAAATTACAATGGTTTTATAGCGACATCTATGGCACCACTTCCTACGTCGTGGCTAAAAAAAAATCGAAATACTGCATCGCGCAATTAGAGTTCTCTGAGCGATTTGAACATATATAACAGCCCAAAATATCCATCGGGTCCGGATCGGACATAACACTCGGCGAGTCTGGGCCTCAAGTTTGCTATTACAATAGTGTCAGAATAGTTTATCATTAACATCATAATTGTTGATTTGATAAGTTTGGTAACCTACTAATATAATAACGTCATTATGACTTTCCAGTGGTCAACCACTGACACTTCATTGAAAGAAGTGCCATAGAATGGTAATCTCGTACATATTGACATATGAATATCTGACGCATGCAGAAATCTGCAAAAATTTTGACAGTTCCTTTGATCAGTGACCTACCATTAGAATGTCATTATGCAGTCATTGCTTTTAATAAGCTCGATATCGTCATTCTACCACAACTCTAGTACGAGACCATTGACCTATCAATGATCGATCATTATGAATTAGCAGTTTATGAACTTTTAGCAAAATTACAATGGGATCGTGTTGGAATGACGAATTTATAAAAATAGCAGGCTTGGTCCCTTGGAAGAGGATCCCTTTACATCGGAGGTTTGTGGGATTTTACGCCCTGTTTAGCATACCTCTAAAGTTTAATACTAAAATAAGCAAGACAAGCCTTGGGCAACACCTCACATTAATTAATATAATTATAGATACTATAAAAACTAAGTAACTATGAAAATAACGATAGCCCAAAATAATCTGAAAAGTACAATTATCTAGTGCTTTGAGTACATTTACTAGGATAGCTACATATAGAATTAGCTACGGCACTATTTAAAATAAGGTAACTACAATATTGCATTGGGTCTAGCATGTAAGGATACTTGTAAATTTTTGAAATAAATAAAATTAGTGTCTAAAGGATAAATTCATTATTTTTCAAGATGACATAATATTGAAAATCCTTCAAGGTCAACCAAATTAACCATGGCATGTTACAGTCACAAAAAATCAGTAGGTCACTTTAAATCAATATTGACAAACAAGTTCGTTAGCTCTATTTGTATCACAATCGGTACCGATACACTTTCTAGAGAAAGTCATACATCAAAATAACATAAACACAAAACTTGATGATACATTAGGATTGCAGAACCGTATATTAAATTAACCTACAAATCAAAATTCATATAGATATTGAAATATCTATATCTGTCTTTTCCCCTAATGTAAATCCTCATAATTACGTTTTTTGTAGACATTTTTTTTAAATGATAGATTGAATTGTTGGTTTTTGTAATGGTTGATTACTCTTGTTTGTTGGGTAGCAATTGATGTACGTTACTAGTATTAAACTGTATACTTTACTCTAAGCATGAGAATAAATATTGCAGACAAAGAGAATTAAAACAATTATTAATATTTGAATTTTGAATTGTATTTTTTTCACACTGAGAGCTTCTTTCTACATCATTGAAACATTAAATATAATTTCGACATTAACGTTGTAACTGTAATTTTTTAACTATGTATTTATCGATTCAAAAGAGAGTTTCTTGAACATTCAAGAAACTCATTGAAATACTTTAAGTTAAAGTTTGAATAAAATGCGAGACGAATCCAAAACAAATCGCATCTCAAAAACAAGTAGGTATTGAAATTGTTAGCCAAAAGGAACTATGACTAGTTTAAGGTAAGGCCTTTTTAACTGTTTTTCTAATCTAGACTAAAAGAAAGTGAAACTATTTGAGATCGAAGTGAAACTCGGCGTCCGGCGCCTGAGCACCTACCGGTTCCAATGTTTCTACAAACAATTGTATGGTAACTTTTTAATGAAGGCTAGCTTGCCTTGTAGTAGTTGTAGAAACATAATATTATATAGTGAAATGGTTTGTTACTGGTCCAGAAAGATTTTTATTGGAATGATGAGCTGATTGATATTAACAACTACATATATTTGGAATTTAGGTAAATATACATTTGTGAAATTCATCACAATTATTATGAGAAACATGCTCTAACACATCATCTTTCTGCCTTGTCCCATATTACTTGGGTTCGTCGCAACACGTCTTTTTCTTCCATACTATGTTATCAGCAGTCACACTATCATTGACTCCCTTTTCTGTCATATCACTCCTTACACCATCCATCCACATGTAATATTCATTACTCTTTTAGTAACATTTGATTTCTCCTCTTCACAAGACTATACTAGGATAAACGATTCCCTTTCAACTTTTCAGTCACTGGCGCCACTTTCAAACTTCTTATAATGTGCTCATTTCGTACTTTATCCATTCTCGTCACTCCACACATCCATCTCAACATGCTTGTCTCCGCTAAATGATTTTTTTTTCATCCGTCTTTATCATAACTCAACATTATGATCCATACAACATCACAGGTTTTATCATGGACTTGTACCTTTATTTAAATAATGCCCAATCGCAGTTATATTTCTTGACAATACGCTTTTTTATTTAATTACTTTTTTTTCTTGTAGTTTTGTTTTTTTTAAAGCCTATTATTGTAAGACTTGAAATTTATGTTAATGCTGTGCATACTTGTAAGTGATAAATTCATTCTACGTTTTAAGTTTGATTGTTGTATATAAAAATGTACTAGTGAATAATATAAGTCGTTGGTGTGCCACAAATAAATAAATAAACACGGTTGGAGCATAGGTTGACAACTGCGCTGCGTATCGTGGGTTCGAGTCCAGCACGAGAAAAATATTTGTATGGCCTAGGCCTACAGATAAGTGGTCTGAGAATCTTGTGTATGTGAGTTTACATGATTGTGTATGCACACACGATACAGAAGTTATTCCTAGTGTAGGACAACATTATTCTTCAAAATCTGTCAAATGGGTTACTAAATAAACACACTCATCACGATACAAAAGCCATAATTTGACTCTCATCTTTCAATCGTAAAATTTTAGTAGCATCGTAAAAGAGAGCTTAAATGACCGAAACAGTATAAATTATAACGGAAAACAAATACGGATAAAGTGTCGATAAAGGTAACCGTGTCAAATGTTCATACTGTTTTGGCGATCGGCCCGAGAAAGGTGGGGTCATGCCGAAAGCTGAGCGAAGATGTGGCCAGAAAACATATCGCAGCTTATTTATAGTAACAAAGTTTTAAGAGATAGTTGACTTTATAATAGTGATCGACTATAATTTAGAATATGATAATAATATTTTATATAGTTTAAAATTGTATTACTTTTTTAATAGAACGTACCTAAATATGGCATCTATGTACTCGTACCTATACTTTTATCCAAGAGTGCGTTTTGATGTTTTAAATATAATTATAATCAT
Source organism: Mythimna vitellina (assembly GCA_949316375.1). Taxonomy (NCBI): domain Eukaryota; kingdom Metazoa; phylum Arthropoda; class Insecta; order Lepidoptera; family Noctuidae; genus Mythimna; species Mythimna vitellina. The sequence continues at coordinate 2,178,127 of OX438688.1, forward strand.
CAATTTCTTGCCCATATAATATTTTTGATATTTCTTGCATAAAAACACTAAATAGGACTTTGATTTATAAAAAAACTCCTGTATCATGGGTTGGGCATCTTTAGGCCATACAAATATTTTTATAGTACACTTACTCGAAAATCCGCTCATATCCTACCGCTTTTAGGCACACAAGTGACTGTTTTCCGCACTAGTGCAGAAAAATGCGCGTGCTCTCCCCGCTACAATGTTATTACATTTATCGTATCAGGCTGAGCGTCGATCCCGCGAGTCGCCGGTTAACCCCCGTTTATTTATTGCTTCTTAAGTGTATTGAAAAAAGTCGTTTGATACATGTACAAATTTGCCACTGCAGCCCTCGGTCCTCCTCGGTCGCAATAACAAACTTTCTGCACTTGTATCAAAATGTACTATCCTCAATCATTGCGCCAACCGTGCCGTCACTTTATTTCAGAAATACTTGGAAATCTGTTAGATCTGAGGCTGCGAAAACTATAACTTGTATCATAGTCTACAACTTTTATGATGAGTATGATAACCAAATGTATATGATAAGCACGATACATTACATAATAATACAATTTTTACACAGTTTCAATAAGTGCCATAATGTCCCTAGCCTTTTTCCAACTAGCTTGGGGTCGGCTTCCATTTTAACCGGATGCAACCCAGTTACTGGGCAACACAGACTGATGGTCAGGCTTTCTGGCGTCTGACTGCCTATTACGACTGTCATAGATCTATGAATGACTGGTTCTTTCTTCAAAAGACCATCTCAGACTCCAATCTGCATGGTTCTCATATGATTTGACCATTACATCACACACACACACATATACACATACACTTTCATACACACACACATTGACATATTGTTATTTTTAATTTTATTTCTCCTTTTTTTTTTTTAAGTTTAATTTTAGTTTGTAAATCAATTATTTGTTGATTAATGAATCATGGTGTGGCAAATAAACATATTTTATTTCTTTTCTTTCGTTCTTTCTTTACATGTTTTCTATATGGATTTTAAAAGATTATATTCTCCGCTTACCATCAGGTGGGATCGCAGTCAAGCACTGGTTTATATCAATTAAAAAAAAATTAAAAAAAATAAAAGAGATTTTGACGCCTGAGTTTGTTTCGGTATTTCTCAGGGTAGTCAGCTTGGAAACATCGGCTTCATCTATTTTAAATTGACTATACAATTGACGTGTAAGTGTTTTTAAAAACCTATTTGCAAAATAAATATCATTTATCAGTCAAGATCAACGCCTTTACGTGCTTTCCGAGGCACGGGATATCTGTGATATCGTAGATAAACTTAGAAAAGTACATATGAATTGAAAAATTCACATTGGTGCTTGCCTGGTATCGAAACCACAATCTAATGCATGACAAACTGCGGGTGACTTATCGACCTGACCATCACGAAACAGTTTCAATAAATATATGTATGCCGCAATTTTTTTTCGTCTCTAACAATCCGTATTACTTATGTATAATGTTATCTTTCCGCTGCGTTAACGATGAGACCGCACCTTTTTTCAAACAGCGTACGCCTAAGAAGGAAATTACTGGGTCGCGTACACTTATTGTGTTGGAATTTGGCAGCAGTGCCGTTAGATTTACTTATTTGTACATATTGTCAATTGGTGGTTACAAAAAATTAGGCCGTTATAACTGCCTGACTGTATAAAGAACAACGGCGACCGGTATATACCGTCAAAATAATTTAGTATGTTAGTTACTCCAAATAACACAGGACAAGGGCAGGAAGATGATAGTACTTGCGATGATTTGCACCAACATTCTGTACTACTATGTTGCACATACAAAATTTTATCGAAAACTACAAACCGTGGACGTAATGGAAAAAAGTGGTAACATGATAGTATGTTGTTGACAGACATTATGTACCTAAATATCATTTTCACACAGGTCAGTATAGCATACATACATACATAATTATATGCGACTTATAATAGGCCGCGGGCGGCAGTACAAGTATGTGTGCATTTAACTCCGGCCAGATGTTCAACGGACTATACCTGTCAACTGAGTGAGTGTTTCCCGAAGTGTCTTTTAGTAAAAAAAAAAGTAACTTTATGAGAATTCGTTTTTTTTTCTTTGCTTGATTGACGCTTTGAAGTACTTATTGCTAGTATCTTCATTTGTTTCGGTAATTAGCTAACGGGTTGCGGTTAACTGTCTTAATGTTTCGGATCGTAAGTTCATGACTTTGAAATGGAAAAAAAGCTTTAGCAGCAAAATTTAACCGTAATTTATTAAGACTTTTTTTTATTTAATTATTTTTCATGGGTTTCGCATTATGTTGATTTGACGTCTATTTATTTTTAACACTTTTATTGGTTTGACACATTTTATTTTTATTGATTTGACAGTGTTTAATAATGAATGTTATTAAATTATTTTTTGATTTCAATGTAATGTATTTATGACTTGCAAGAATTCCTTACAAATAAAATACTATGACTACAAATATGAGGTCTTTAACTATGAAATTGCTTACTAAAAAAAAATCTATGTATAAATCGGGTTGCTTTGAAGTGATCTTTGGATTGACTTGGCATTATAAGTTCAAGTAAACTTCATATTAAAGGTACGTTATTCTTTTTCCGAAATTAGGTATTTTTTGGATTCTTTGTGTGTATTTTCTGTAATATCGCAGTTCTTATAACATAAAAGCTAATAAAAAGCGTTTTTTTCATATTAAGAGTTCCAACATAGAAACTATGCATTTCAAAGGGCAAGCAATATCAATTACGTAGACCTAAGACTTTCTTCTAAAAAAAAAAAATGTGATAATAGCTTTCGTTTTGAAAATTTTGTCTTGTTGCCGCACTGAAGAGAAAAGTTATTTGCGAGATAAAATTTCTACATCTAATTTTTAACAAGACCTTTCTCTTCTATACAAGGAATTGTTATTTTACTTTGAACATAAGAAGGGCTAGAGGTCACACTATTCTTGCATACGAACTATGTGGCTCTTATCTAAGATCTAGTTGATGCCCCAAATGGCTACACTCACATATCTTTTGAAAGTGCCTTCGTCAAAACCTACATCTCATTTCTGATTAGAATCTTACATCGGTTTGAGTGTGTTGTTATCTTAATCGTCATCAGTTCTTAATCATACTGGCTGATAAACGGAAAAAACATAAATGTTAATCTTGAGTAACAATTATAAAGAAGAAAACCTTTTGTGTTTGTCTTTATAATTAAAGAGTGCCTTTCCTGATCTGTGTATCGTCAACGTGAGCATGGTTTAAAAGCTTGTTGGTTCATCCAACGCAATCCAGCGTGATGTTTTATAAAGAGGCATTCCGTAATTCGATTATTTACTCGAATATTTCACAAAACTTTTTCTTATTTAGATAAAAACTCCAACTGTCGTTCTCTGTCTTTCGTGTTCTTTTTTTTAATTTAAGGTTTTTGGTATATACGTAGTCCTCTGTGCAGAGGCTGCATAGAGTCAGAGAAAACTGTCGCGCACGTGCTTCTCGAGTGCACAGCCGTCAACGAAATAAGAACACGAACTTTGGGAGCACCGAATTCACTCATAGATGCCCTGATAAAACTGAAAAGACTCATCTGTTTCTGGAGTGAGGTGGGCTGGTTGGAGTGTAGGCCGCCATGACTCACCCACAATGGTCCGCCAAGGACTAAGTGCGGAAACCAGACCACAATAGATAGAAGGTTTTTGGTAACTTTTATATATATATTTCATTTATGAATACAATATTAAAAGCCAAAGTTCACGAAAAATAGCAGATTTTTAGAGGTTATTACTGGATTAGTTTCACACAAAATGATATGACTTCAACAGAAACTGAGATAATATCCACAAGATATCTGTGCTTCCAAAATATCTAGAGAAACATTTGTAAAATAACGTTATATAGACCTGTACCATGACGTTTAAAGTAATATTGTTTCATTCTTATTGCCAGTGTGGGTAAGAGATGGCGCTAGACAACCTGTATAGCTCTGTCTCTTACCCACAGTGAAATAAGAATGAAACAATATTACTTTGAACGTCATGGTAACCCCGTATGTCAACGTATCTCGGGTTGGTCGCTCTTAAGCCTCGCATATTAGTAGGTATAAAGAATGTTGTTAGAGATTTAAAAGGCTATAATTATCAAACACTAAATTTATAAACACAAAGAACTTTTAAAACTAGTTCCGGCTCACTTAAAAGGGCAATGCGGTCATACCTAAACTTGCATTCCAAATTGGTAGCTGGGGCCTTAACATGAAGTGTTTTAATGTCAGTCGTGAGAACGAGAAAGAGGGATGGAGCTATACACCCTATATAGCTCTATCTCTTTAACAGTTCAGTTTACGTCGTAAAATGGATCGCGTTAAGAGCTCGTGGTAGGACTTCTGCAGTGCTAGTCGTAATCAAATACTTACATAGGATTAACAATTCAATGGCTCTATACATTAGATTGTTAATCCAATGTTACTATTTAGATTTCGTCGCTGCGGCCAGCGCTGCGCTCAAGGTTGTTTTCTTAGAGAACAACACGCCGGATCTTAGATCTGGCTTGTCGAGCATGTATGGGTGATGTGGTGGGGCTAAGGAACAGGAGTGGGTTTTTAGTCAGTAAAAGTCTGACACTATGTCTCGCTCCGCCCAAGAACGGAGATGTCATTGGATGATTTTCCCAACGAAAAAACAAACTTCACTTAAAGTAGAAGGAAATTATTTTATGATTTCCCACCTAAAAAAAAGATGGTGGCGCTCCTGAAATGACAATATATGGTTGATTCAGAAGATATTTATTTAATTTCAATTGACAGAAATTCAATTTAGTTTTTACTGAAAACCGACCTTGAAAACGTATCCAAAATTTACGTTAATTTACAAATAACGAAGACGAAGGATTTTATCTAATAGGTTCACATTAAATTTAAATAATTATTACCTATAAATAAAACTAAAATGATTGTTTACGTTTTCGCACACCGACTTATTTTGCGTGCAGAAAAACATTGTTAACATTGCCTGTTGAATTGATTTGGCAATAGTGAAAGTGTTAGCAAAATTTGACCATTACTTTTTAGTGATCTGAATATAAATGATGTTTTATTGTTATAAATAGAAAACAATAAATTTAGTGAACCTTATACATAAAATTAATTTTGTTATTAGAAATATATTTTATTTTCTAATTTTTTTTATTGTAACGATTGCTTTTGTTTATTTGTTGCAACTAATTAATACATTAATATGCTTAAGTTTATCTTATGCTTGGTATTATAAATATTGATTGATCAAGAACAAAAGAATAGAAAAGAAGTCAGTGATCTAAATTTTCTCCTATTCTTAACGATATCATTCTTTATTTCTTAAATTAATTTGGTTTTATTTTCGAATGCCACACACAATTCAACACAAGTACCTAATTCAAAATACAAAAATATTGTTTTTTTTTTTTTAAAGTAACTATTCTACTACCCAGTTCTTCTCCATTGGAAACGACTCATTGAAACCGCGTACTAACTTTTGATGTTTTATCCCATGTGAAATGAAATATTTTGAATGAAACGGAACTGCATTTGCATTTATTTATTTAAGGATCACCAACGAGTATTACAAAATAAAAATAAAAACTTGAAAATTTAATTTCTACACGTAACCTAGTCCTATAATGCACACTCAATTATAGGCAATCACAGCTTATGCATAAACGAGTGAACATGGTTCCAAATAATTATGAAAATATTAAATAAAAGTATTAAGCATGATATGACACATAGAAATAAATATTTAAACAATATTAAAGGTCAAATAATAAAATAAAAGCAATGTTAAAATTAAATTAAATTAGGAATGCGCATGTCAAACAAATTATAATAGGTTTAGAATAAAAATTACGAATTAATTAAATAAAAATAAAATGTCCTGAATTAAATCACATTAAATAAATTCTTTAACTTAAATTTCATAAAAGATAAAACGGTTTTAAGTATATATATGTATATACATAAAACTATATTACAATATTGCATTGAAAGCGTATCGATATTTTTAAAACAACGACGTATCGTCACTATTCTATTAACTATGATAAGCAAAAGCTTCATCTGCACTTGGAATTATAATTAGAACTGGATGAATACATGTTCATCCAGTTCCAATATCACTTTGTAGTATCACAGTTACTAATCGTTTTTAATCCCTACTTACATAAGCTTATTGATTAAAAAACGATAAGTAAAAGTGATACTTATAACATTTCTTTTAAAAACTAGTTTTGCTGACATAGGAAAGTTGGAAATGGTCGGTAATGAGGGCAATGTCGGGGCATGCAATGTCCATAATGTCACAGAACCAGTGTTAGTTATGATGCTGTGAGATAATAGATGGAAAGTGCTGGAGTGTATGAAATATGTGATTATTTTCTATTCTGGGTCAGAAAAGACTTCTATTTAATCCGTGATCTGGTCAGAGGTCGAGTAGTCCGTGGGACAGTTAGTTATATTGCCTGACTTCGAAAAAAGGAGCAGGTTTCTCAATTCGATGTTTTTTTACTAACTTAAACGGATATGCTTCCAGATTGGTTCCTTTGTTTTCAAAATCCATTGCTTATGATGGGATATAGTGATTTTGGTATTTTCATGGAGAACTCAAGCTACATCTACAGACAAAAATTAACATTTGATGAAGTGGAACTGATGAATAAGATCAAAAATGGCGGTAACGGAACTTAACATTCACATAGATATCACAATAAAGATAGTTAAGCAACATTGCGGAGCAATTTATTATCTAGGAGTTATTTATTGTATTTAGTGTATATCGTTATATATAGTATATATAGTTTTAATTAGTTAAGTGTTTTTGTTTTTATTGTTTTAGTACTTTATTTATACGTACGCGGGTGAATCCGCGTACGTAAAATATAGCCCAAGGGAATAAAGGAGCTTTATATATGTGAAAAATTTTTAGCAATTGGACCAGAGCTTTCAGAGATTACCTCCTACAAACAAAAATACAAACTTCACCTCTTTATAATATTAGTGCAGATAATTAATATTGAAATAAAATTTCTTAGCACCTTTGACATTACAAATAAATAAATGGTTCTGAATAATTTTAATTTCGGAAGTAGGTGTTAAATAATCAAAAACACCAATTTCCGGAGATCAAGTTATTTTGAGCGTTTTAGTTTTTTTTTTTGTAGTGAAGTCGAAAGTTTTTTTTTTGTAAAAGTATATAAAAAGAAAATTATAAGATAATCACTGTTGGAAATGTTGACTCGAAATATCTTTAAACACATATTTGCTAATATCACTGAAGAAAACTCAAAACATTAGAAAACCTCGTTATTTGTAGGACAAAGGGTCAAAATGTCTTTCGTGTCAAAAACCTTTGTTTCCTGTCCATGTCAATGATCTTGACAAATATAATTTAACTCAAAACAAAGACAGAGTAAAATTGTTTACGTATTCAAGTTTGTTTTTGGTTTTGTGACATATCCTAAACAGTTATCATCAAGTTTTTTTTTTTTTGACTTATATGACGGCAAGGGCTTAGAAAAAATTATCTTTTGGTATCTTCCTTAGGGCTATATTTCACCGGGACACCATGGCGGCGCGACCGGTTGCGCCGCTATGGTGTCCGTAAGCTACCAAACTACCAATATTACACTAATATTGTATAGACGAAAGTTTGTGTGTATATTTAACCGAGCTAGTCGTAATGCGTGTTGCCAGTGATGACATATGGCACTGAAACATGGTCGCTTACAATGGGCCTCATAAGAAGGCTTACAATAACCCAAAGGGCAATGGAAAGGGCTATGCTCGGAGTTTCCTTGCGTGATCGCATAAAGAATGAAGATATCTGTAGGAAAACCAAGGTCGCCGACATAGCCCGAAGAATCGCCTAACTAAAGTTGCAGTGGGCATGGCACATTGCTTGTAGAACGGGTGGTCGATGGGGTCGAAAGGTTCTAGAGTGGTGACCGCGCTCCGGAAAACGCAGCGTTGGAAGGCCTCCCACGAGGTGGACCAACGACCTGGTGAGAGTCGCGGGAATGCAGTGGATACGAGATGCATAGAATTGGTCGTTTTGGAGACAATTGGGGGAGGTCTAAGTCCAACAGTGGACGTCTTTTGACTGAAATGATGATGATGATGATCAGTAGTAATAGAAGTAGTAGTTCGGCCACCGCCTGGTGCGACTTCCCCTGCGCCAGGACCAGCTTGTCGTCTGCATAGCAGACTACATTGACCCCGCTGTGGAGGTCGCCGCGCAGCACTTAATCGTACCCGATGTTCCACAAGGGCGGTCCTAGAACCGATTCCTGCGGAACACCGCACGACATCTCTCACCGTTTCCACCCTCCCTTGTGACCGGGATAGATGATGAACCTGTCCTTCGGGTAGGCCTTAGTCACACGACAGAGGTGTGTCGGCACCTAGTGATATCAGAGTGCCTCCCAAATAAAACTCCAGGGCTAGGTATTAAAGGCGTTGGAGATGTTCAAAGACATTACCAAAACTAAAAGTAGAATAGATTTGAATGAAATTTGGCACATGGTTAGGGCATGTCCTGAAACAGGACATAAGATACTGATTGTCCTGAGAGTATGTTTTCTTGGGACAATTCCTTAGTTTCACGCAGGCGAAACCCTACTAAAGAACTAGTTGAAAAAAAAAGATACAAAGTACGATAATTTATTTATTTAATCTTCATGCAAGATAAATATACGAAAGTTGAACTTAATACCCTAGGCATTCTTTAGCAATCAAGTCCACCTAGCTACAATTTCGAACGTCAAGTACAAAAATAGATATACCTAGAAGAGACAAATAATTATGCTTACTTTTTGTTATGCACGTCGATGTTTTAAGTAACCCGTTCTGGTTAATATAGCAGTTTTGCAGGTTATACAGAATAATATATTATCTTATCTATACATTCATTTATTTATGTATTTATTTTGGTTTACCTACCTATATTTTTTGTCCAGTAATGACGGTTTACCTTCAACTACAGTGTTGTATTATCTTACAAATTGGCCATCCATTTCATTTTAAATTTCTAGATAGTGCCACTTGATTGCCACTTGATTGCTGTACCTTAGGGTTGCCGCACACGGACCAGCGGCCACGACCACAAAACATCGCTACCGTCATATTTCCTTTAGTTTTTATACATTTTATATGGACTCGCCGTATACGGTTGACGTCTACGTCACGTTAAGCCGGGTACAGACTACTGTGACGTAACATACAATGTAACACGCAATGAAAGAATTTGCCGTCCACATTTTTGCAATGACGTGTACCAGAATTCCCTTAGTGTGGACGCCATACACGCGAATCGTGCATACTACGGGTATGAACAGCGCATTTCAACTATGTGAGCAGGTACATGCTCGATTTGTGCGCGCGCTGTGTCCACATTTTTGAAATGCTCCTTTCGTGTTACCTTGCATGCCTGGCTCTACGAATCGTTGCTGCTTGCTTCTTATAATACAAAATGCCGCCACACTCCACTCGCGCAATTAAACCTTCTCCGTTAGAGTCCATTATGATACTGCGCGCATGGGTTAAAAAATTTGCAGCCACCAGCCACAAGTGACTGTCAAGCACTTCAGCTACCTTTATGGCCATTTCTAGTTTCTCGTGGTGGTGTTTGTGGCTGTCACGTGTGTGGTGACCCTTTGTTCTACGAACTATTTATTGCTGACTTACTAAGGATACAATTAGGCTTATGTTAATTCGTGGAAGTTAAGCTCCTTTTCATTACGATGTTTTTTTTAGTTATTGATAGACTCGTTTTTGACCACTACTTTATCTGTGCGGTAAGTGCAAGTGGTTTTTATGATTATGCTACCGAAACGTTTACCGCCTTTGACTCTCTGATTGGTTCAGAGCTTGAGGTGGACCAATCGGAACGCCAAACGTTCATAAAAATGTCGATCGCGTTAACGTAAAACAAGCTCGCACTAGACACTCCGATGGTAAGCGATCATGTAGTCGATGTTGGAACGAGCTTGCTTAGAAGTAACTTAATTAATTATTGACTTAAAGACCCTCAGGCTGTAGCTATTAGGAAACACAGACTCCGGCCGGAAATCCTACACTTTCACTGTCTGTACGCACAGAGAATGTGTGCCCAAAACGTTTTATGTATATATTTGGAATGTACCGGTGATAAAGTGTGGAATGAAGTATTTAATAAGATAGACTTAGTTATAACTAGAAGACAGACATACATAAGTAAAAAATAAACTAGTTAAATAATTTTATGTTTTTAGTTTGGGTGACTTTTTGGAGTGCAACAATACTTTTTTGTCGTTCTTTTTTTATCTTTACTTATTTGAGACTTTCGAGACTTTTTAGAGCATGTTAGCCCCATCTTAAACTAACCTAAGTTTATAATGACCACTTAAATAAATCAGCATAATGGATTTATTTATTTTTTACAAAAGTGCGTAACCTACGTAATCTTAGCAGCATCACTTTACACATACATAATTTTAATTTACTATCATATTCTAAAATAATTTTCTATAAAAAATGCTTTGAGTCATAATACAATTATTCCACATTTTTGCCGTTGCCTACTCTAAAACTAGATTCTAGATAGGCTAGATTTCGCGCTGATAACTGAAATACAAGCTTTGCTTTTTTACAGATGCTTGATTCATTGGTTAGTCTATAAATATATTGCCAAATGATCACACTTAACACATTTAATTACATATGAATACTTTTTTTATGTATTATTTTGTCTCAGTACGTATATGATTATTACTGTATATTATACAACAAAACTTATTTACATCCATTACCTTACAATGCGTTCCACATAAGAATAGGATCGATTGCCATGTTGTGACGTCACGTCATACTGTCAAATCGTAGAATTATTATGGTGAGCAAAACAAGAAATTTTTAAAATTTAATTTATTTACGAACTGTCAACGAAAAAAGTTTAATCAGAATCCAGTTCTTCAATTTTACTCATCTCTGAGTTCTTCAATTTTGTCCAATTTCTTGCGATTTGACAGTATGACGTGACGTCATAACATGGCAATCGATCCTATTCTTATTTGGAACGCATTGTACAAGCTTAGATCCAGTTGACAACCAGCTTAAAGCACTAGTTGTTTAGCATAACACCAAGACCTATTTTGGCGCTGCCATGAGGCACACTACATTTTTCAATATTAACCGATTTGATTTATCTATACTTCTCTATTAACATTGTATTATTAGGGTTCCGTAGTCAACTAGAAACCCTTATAGCTTCACCAAGTCTGTCGGTCTGTCCATCCGTCCGCGAATAATCTCAGTGACCGTTAGCACTAGAAAGCTGAAATTTGGTACCAATGTGTATATCAATCACGCTGACAAAGTGGTAAAAAAATGTTTTATTAGAGACAGAACAATTTAAGATTAAAGATTTGTATATTTGTTTGTAATGAATTAACTCAAAAACTACAGCACCAATTTTATAAATTCTTCCACCTGTAGAATCTTATTTTATCATTGTGTGTAATACGCTATAATATTTTCTACTTTCACTCAGACGAAACAGCTGACAGAGGCTTAATATTATTTTTTTTGAAGTATTTTTTTCAATAATTTAGTAAACGAAATAGTTCATTTTTAAATTATTTTTTTATTTAAGTATATAATCATTAGATTGAATGTTCGGGTAGTAGAGTGGCTTTGTCTGATAAAGAAAGATGACCAACATTTAATTACAGTATTCCTAATTAAACTCTTAAAAGTGCCCGACAAATCTATAGTGAAAACAACCTTTTAGTTGAATGAACTTCATTACTGGGTAAAACGGTCAAGTGTGAGTGTTGTATGCCGACAAATTTTGTAAACACCGTCATGCATACTAACATTTACATATGTACAGACAAGTGTGGACCGTTATGTACTTCATGTTTTTGTTTTTTGAACCTAAATAGTTTAAATTTGTTTGTAATTAAAATATTGAGTCAAAGTGGCGAATAATTTTTATTTTTTAATTTCTTTGTTTAAATAAGGTTTGAGCTTTTTTACACATGCTTAACTTCTAATGAATTACAAAAAATGAGGTGTTTAACAATGACTGTTAAAAATAAGACGAACTGAATATGATGAAACATTATTTTTTGTAATATATTTAAGGTGGTTTTTATTATTAATCCTTTTAAAATTCTAAAATTTTTTGAGTATAAATAGGGTTTCGTTCGCACAAAAAATAAAATTGAAAGGTACTCACCAAAATTCCAAAAATATAAGGACGCATCATCTTTCCAGGTATAATAATATAGATGAAAATAAAACACGTTACTTTAAAAAATTCGAGTATTGGTATTTAGAAATTTGAATTTGGAACACGTGCGGTCACTCGCGCCGTCCACTGGCGAGTTTGAAGCTCGAAACGAATCGCCAGCTTTTTGCTTCACGTTGAAAATGGTTCTACTACGGGCTTAGTTCTCGAATATAAACGTTTTTTAGTGAATACGTGATCTTTTGTGTTAAAATGTACTCGTACATTATTTTTATATGGTACGTTTCTGACCGAGGAAAATCATTTTTTTTTAGGATTTTCTAGTGAGAAATCGTCTATAAATAACGTTTCTTGATATTTATTTTTAACTGACGTCAAAAAGGAAGAGGTTATTTGTAACACAGGTATAGGTAAGCTTAGTTCATAATTCTATTCCCCTTGTCATATTTTATTTATAATAATATACATTCCTATTAGTCTTAAAATCTAGTGAGTTGACAACCAAAATTTAAGATATAATGCGGTTATTTTGTTTTAGATGTCTATGTGAATTATAGTGTTAGTACCTTCTTAGATCAATTTCTAAATCACTAGGAATATTTAAGGTAGGCATATAAAAATATTTAACTTGGTAACGGTTTATATTTACCACTTATTCTGAATCAGTATAATTAGGCATAACACAGTTTACATTTCATTCATCATCATTTCGGCCGAAAGACATCCACTATTGGACATAGACCTCCCCCAAGCGTCTCGCATGCATCGCATTCCTGCGATTCTCACCAGGTCCACCTTGTAGGAGGCTTCCCAACGCTGCGTTTTCCGGTTCGCGGTTGCCACTCTAGAACCTTTCGGCCCCATCGACAATCCGATATCGTGACATTGTCTACGAGCAATGTGCCCTGCCCACTGCCACTTTAGTTTGGCGATTCTTCGGGCTATGTCGGCGACCTTGGTTTTCCTGCGGATATCTTCATTCCTTATGGGATCACGCAAGGAAACTCCGAGCATAGCTCTTTCCATTCCCTTTTGGGTGACTGTAAGCCTCCTGATGAGGCCCATTGTAAGCGACCATGCTTCAGTGATATATGTCATCACTAGCAACACGCACTGGTCATAGAGTTTCATCTTGAGCCATTGTGGTATGTTGGACGAAAAGATACCGCGCAGCTTCCCGAACGCTGCCTAGCCGAGTCAGATTCGACGATTGACTTTCGAGGATTTTCTGTCCCAGGTACGTAACGTAATTCAAACAACTTCGAGTGTAGAGTCTCCGATCTTGATCGGAGCGGGTGCTACATGGTTATTTACCATGACTTTGGTTTTAACCATGTTCATTTTGAAACCCACACTTTCTGAAGCTCTACTAAGGTCATCGAGCATTGTACTGAGCTCCTCCGTAGTCTCAGCCATGACTACTATACCGTCGCAAATCAAAGGTGAGTGATGTATTCGCCATTGACATTAATGCCTAGTCCACTCCAGTCCAGAACCTTGAAGACGGACGTCTTCAAGGTTGGCTGGATGTCTGCAATGGAAGATTCCATTGCAGCCGTAAACAGTTTCGGAGAAATGACGTCGCCCTGCCTCACACCCCGCTGTGTAAGGATAGATTTCCAGGTCTGGTCATGAAGTTGGACTGACATTGTTGCGTTCTCGTACAAACACTGCAGCTATTCGATGTACCGATAGTCAATTTGGCACCGTTGGAGAGAGTGCAGTACAGCCCAAGTCTCGATCGAATCAAAAGCTTACTCGTAGTCCACGAACGCTAAGCATAGAGGCAGGTTATACTCCTCGATCTTCTGTATAACCTGCTGGAATGTATGTATGTGTTCTACGGTGCTAGTGCCTTTTCGGAATCCGGCTTTTTCGGGAGGCTGGAAGTCGTCAAATCTACGCGCGAGACGATTAGTGATGATTCTGGAAAACCGCTTGTAGACTTGGTTTAGAAGCGAGATGGGCCTGTAATTCTTAAGCAGGGCATTGTCGCCCTTCTTAAATAATAGAGCCATCCTATACTTGTACAGGTTGACGTCCGGGATATCTTCGGTATATTGCCAGGTTAATCTAATTCTTCGATCGTTTGCTAGATTCGTTGTGGGTTTTGAATTCACATTAAACCTTATATTCATTAAAACTTTTCACTTCATTCCCAGATGACCTTTGCGTAGCACACAACTTAGTCTTGAAGTCACATAAAACAAAAGAGAATTACCCTACAGGCTTAAAACAAAAGATAGTGTCAGTCTTCCGTACGTGAACAACAAAGATGTTATCGATACTCGTAAGTTTCGAGTTACATTAGTACTTCGAAACAGGGATGCGAATTGTGAAAGTAGCTACCTCTTAAATTGATTCTTTTAACTACATATTAGTCAATATTCTGCTAAAAATATCTGCAGACTTAAACAATTCTCACTTAAGTATATTTTTATACCAGTTGATAAAAACCTGATATAATTTTTTTTTTCATTCTTAATTGTCACTATGTCGGAATCGATGTTTTGTCCGTAATGCGCGAAATGTAGGCTTAATTAAAGTTGTAATTTATCTTAAGCCAATCAAGAAGGACCAAAAATTTATTTTATTTGCGATGACATATCGATTCGATAATAAAACATAAACAATTAGTTTTTTTATCGATTTGACAGCGGTTACATTAATCACGTTTGGTAAAAACTAACCAGATCAATTTAGGAATGTTTTATTTTTATTATGTTTAGCTATTTTATTGCACGAACTTTTGGCAATAAAATTTTACTGCGTAGGTACTTCATTACGGCAGACCATTAATAGAACTTTTAAATATTTGTATTACCTAATAGAAAATTCGATTACTTTGGAAACCGGATACAGCAACCAAAAGACGACATAATTTCTGTGGAGCAATGATTCCAAAAGACGGATCATAGTTTCTGTTGAAAGTATTAGGGAGTTAGGTATATCGGTTTCCTGAAAACGTTAATTCTACACTGTTTTTTCAATTCTAATTGCTTAATTTCACATAAAAGTACTTCTTTTTGCAGTAATTTGAGGGTTCGATAAGTATCCTTGTTTAACTTTTAGTATCTTATTATTCTATTTATAATAAAACAAAAAAAATATAGAACTATATATATACACGGTGAATATATACAAATACAAACGGATGCCACAGATCCAGTACATGATTCTGGACCCTCCAGTAGTGGAATTTTTCGTAAGCTTTTTCCTAATTTTTTATGTAAAAATCTGTACTTTTTTAAATTTAAACTGTGTTAAATTGTTTGTCTAACCAACCCCGATGATATTTTTAGTAAAAAAAAAAACAAAATAAAAAAGGTATTAAAAATTAATTAATCTAATAGTGATCGGGATAAATAAAATCATTATTCTAATCAAACCTGACGACATTTTTAATTTTAAAAGTAATTCATGAATTATTTTCACAAAAAATGTTAGAATAACGATTTTATACAGTTTAAATTAAAAAGCGTTAATTTTTTTTAATTAGGAAGAAATCGACAAAAATTCTACTACAGAATCATTTACTGGATCCATTGTATTCGTTTATGCGTCGATGTCAAAGACACCCTGTGTATACACTAAAGACCCTAGCTAAAATATGATGTCAAAAACTCATCCGCATCGCGGTCGACTGGAAGTGTGCTCAAAAGATCGGCGGCATTGCCTCGGAACTTAACTTCCTAAATTGGAAGAAATGTGCATCATACACCTATTTGTACCAATATCGATATTTCGGTACCGCACGCACCCACCACTACGAGAGCTTCGAGTACCGTATTACAATCACTTTTAAATTAACTTTACGTGAACTTGACCTTGGACTTTAAAGACTGCTGACCCAAATATCAACGTCGGGTTTTTGTTTATATATGTAGCTAATAATTACAATAAATTATTGGTAACTGTTATGATCTATCAAAATGTACAAATATATTTCTTTAGATAAAGCTAATTACAAACTATGTAGCGGTTTCGAAGAAGACTTTAAAAAAAATGGTCAAGTAATCTTGAGACATCATGATCTAGGGAACTGAATATTCCAGTATGGAATTAGTTACTCGTAAATTGTTGTTTAACCTTTGCGGATAGCGCTTGTGAGGTTCCAAGATATACTGGTTAACTTGTGATTGTGTATTGACATTTGAATGAAACATATCATTAATCTTGGGAGAAAAGTTTTGTCAGAAAATTGTATACAAAGTTAAGTGGGTGTTAAAAGAAATTGAGGTATTTGAGGATTAAAATATCTTGTTAGAAAATTTGTCCCAATTAAAAATAAACCGGGCAAGTGCGAGTCGGACTCGCGCACTGAGGGTTCCGTACAAACTTACCTATGAAAATAGTTCAATTCCCGAATTGAGTTACGAAGTTTTTTCTGAATCGCAGAATTTTTTTTTTTTGTGACGTAATTATAAATTTATAGTATTCAGATTTTTTCCTATACTTGTATTATGAGACCTTGCTTCATGCCAAATTTCAGGATTCTACATCAACTGGAAGTATGACCTTGAGTGGCGAAATACACGTTTTTTGCGACATTTCACAGCTCGCACAGCACACACACAAACACAACACAGCTACAAGGGACTTAAACTCGATACCTTCACACATTCCCGAGATAAAGGCTCTTGACAGACAGGAATATGGCAGCCGTTTTTCCTTTTGAGGTACGGAACCCCAAAAAAATTCTTTTTTTAAATTTTATCTTTGATTTTTAACTTACACATGTTTGTGACAAATGTACTGTATGGTGTCGGACGTAAAGAATAGCACCATCCCATTTCTTCCCGTGGGTGTCGTAAGAGGCGACTAAGGGACATTTTCAAGACCGTGTGTACTGTTAAGCACCTCAGGTCACCGCGTGGTGGCGGGTAAACCACCAGCAACAGCATTCCCAAGGAGGGTTAGTGTCAGGCAGGCGGCCGGCCGTTAAACAGTAGCCATATCCTTTGCAACATGTTAAGTTTAAATAGAATGCGCGATAGGGTTAGGGCGTACCCCACAGGCGACGCGCAGGGGCAGCACCCGGCTCCTATGGGAAATGGACTAGGGTTGTTGCACCATCCCGGGCGGGGGCAACGTAAGAAGCTAGCCCGGGAAATGAGGTTGAGGTATGCAAGTTGGAATGTAGGGACAATGACTGGAAGGGCCAGAGAGTTAGCGGATGTATTAAAAAGAAGACGAATAAACGTGGCGTGCTTACAAGAAACAAAATGGAGAGGAACAAAAGCGAGAGAAATTGGTGAGGGATATAAGTTTTATTACTGTGGAAGTGATGGTAAAAGAAATGGTGTAGGAATAGTGTTAGACAGCAAATTAAAAGAAAGCGTGATGGAAGTACAAAGGATTAATGATAGGCTTATAGTTGTGAAGATTATGTTAGAGAATGTAATGTTGAATGTAGTTAGTGTGTATGCACCACAAGTAAGATGCGATGAAACAGTGAAAGAGAAGTTTTGGGAGGATTTTGATAGAGCTTTAATGGCCATCCCTGTACATGAGGAATTGATTGTTGGAGGTGACTTTAATGGACATGTGGGAAGAATGAGAGGTGTTTACGAAAGAGTACATGGGGGATGGGGTTTTGGAAGTCGGAACAGTGAAGGGGAGACGCTGCTGCAATCCGCTACTGCATTTGACCTGGCAGTAGCCAATACTTGGTTCCAGAAAGGAGACGAACACCTGGTCACGTACAAAAGTGGTAATCATAAGACCCAAATCGACTACTTTCTAGTTCGGCGCAACCACTTAAAGCACGTCAAAGACTGCAAAGTACTGCCAGGAGAAGACCTAGTCTCACAACACAGACTCCTGGTTATGACATCAGTGGTCAAAGTACTCTCTACCAAGTACAAAGAGCGTTCCTCCCCCTAAAATAAAATGGCATATGTTAGAAAGGAATGATTGTGCGAAGAAGTTCAGGGAGCGAGTGGTGGACAGAATGATAGAGATGGGAGACATGAATGATCGAAGTATAAATGAAAGCTGGAATGAGATTGCTGAGTGTATGAGACATGCAGCGAAAGATATTTTGGGAGAGACGAGAGGAAAGGGTACAATAGATAGGGATACATGGTGGTGGTCGATAGATATACAGAATGTGTTGAAGGAAAAAAAGAGGAAATTTAAGGAATGGCAGCGTATAGATCCGGAAAACACTAGCTTAAAGTCTGCGAAAAAAAGTGAATATGATGCTTTAAAGAAAAAAGCCAAAAAAGCCGTGGCAATAGCGAAAGCAAAAGCACAGGACAAACTATACAACACACTAGATAGTCTGGCAGGCCAGAAAGATCTATACCGGCTTGCTAGAGCAAGAGAGAGAAATGCGAGAGATGTTTGTCAAATAAGATGTATAAGGGATGAAACTGGAATGATTCTATCAGAAGATGAAAAAATCAAAGAGAGGTGGAAGGACTATTTTGAAAGACTGATGAATGAGGAAAACCACTGGAATGGGATTTTAGAGAGCAAACCAGTGAATGTGGGTTTAGTGAGAATGATTAGTATGGATGAAGTCAGGATAGCTGTAAATGGAATGAAGAATGGTAAGGCAATTGGTCCGGACGGATTACCAGTTGAAGTGTGGAAGTTGCTGCGAGTGGATGGATGGATGTGGTTAGCTTTGTTCTTCAATAAGTTGTTACGGGAAGAAGCCATACCTGATGAGTGGTGCAACAGTTCCCTGGTGCCCATCTTTAAAAACAAGGGTGATGTGCTTGAATGCAACAATTATAGAGGAATAAAGCTAATGTCACATACTATGAAAGCCTGGGAGAAAGTTATTGAAAAGAGGCTGAGAGTAGAGAGTGAAATTTCACAGAACCAATTCGGTTTTATGCCTGGTCGGGGTACAACGGATGCCATTTTTGCTATACGCCAGCTGTGCGAGAAATACAGAGGTGCGCATAAAAACTTGCACATGGTATTCATCGACCTCGAAAAGGCATACGACCGGGTACCTCGTGAGGTTCTGTGGTAGGCCCTTAAGGAGAAAAGTGTGCCTGGGAAGTATGTGCAGTTGATCCGAGCGATGTACAGTCGATGCAGTACCCAAGTCCGGTCTACAGTGGGCAACACTGGCAGCTTCGATGTGGCTGTCGGCTTACATCAAGGGTCGGCTGTCAGCCCTTACCTCTTTCTGATGATAATGGACGCTTTGACGTCGGACATTCAGGAAGAGGTTCCCTGGTGTATGCTGTTTGCCGATGACATTGTGTTGGTTGCCGAGAGTGGCCTAGAGGTCCAGAACAGATTGGAGGTGTGGTGGCACAGACTGGAGAGTGTTGGCCTGAAATTGAGTAGAACCAAAACGGAATACTTGTTCTGCGATTTCGGTGGTCTCTCTGGTCCTATGCCCTTAGCTCTCGCTGGAACGCCCATACCAATCTGCTCCGACTTTCGGTACCTCGGGTCGCTTATCCAAGGAGATGGCGAGGTAGACCGAGACGTATCACATTGGATCAATACAGGATGGATGAAATGGTGACAGGTCACTGGAACAATTTGTGACCCACGGATGCCCCTCAAGTTGAAGGGTAAAATCTACAAGTCCGTGATAAGACCTGTCATACTGTATGGATCAGAATGTTGGGCTGTGAAAAAGACGGATGAAAAAAGATTGCATGTAGCGGAGATGAGAATGTTGAGATGGATGTGTGGTGTGACGAGAATGGATAAAGTGAGAAATGAATATATTAGAGGAAGTTTGAAAGTGGCGCCAGTGACTGAAAAGTTGAAGGGGAATCGTTTGTCTTGGTATGGTCATGTAAAGAGGAGAGATGAAACGCATGTTACTAAAAGAGTTATGAGTATACATGTGGATGGGTGGAGAGGGAGAGGGAGGCCAAAGAAAAGATGGATGGATTGTGTGAACAGTGATATGAAAGAAAAGGAACTTAGTGATAGTATGACGGTTGACAGGATAGAATGGAAGAAAAAAACGTGTTGCGCCGACCCCAAATTAGATGGGACAAGGGCAGGAAGATGATGACATGTTTGTGACAAATAAAATGTATCTTGTCTTATCTTTTACATTTTACGATGTTGTTGTTTTTAATTTAAGTTTTTATGTATTTGTTTCTTCATTGTGTGTGTGTCTGTGTGCTAATTAAACGTGTTTTCTTTCTTTCGTGTTTTTTCTGGTTTTATTACAATTTTCTTTTTTTTTTCACTTTCAGCACTTATTCGAACAATTGCGTGTTTTACGTTATATTTTAAATCTATGCCAAACACGCGTTTGTTGATCATTAAGATCTGTATCTTTCCACCAGCTTCTTGTTTAGCAACTTTCTTTAACTGGTCGATCTGCTGGAGGTCGAATACTTCTCTGTTGAATTTGTCACATGTATTTTTTTAAAACATTTATAGAGAGTTAGAAGAATATGAAGGTAAACATCTTAAGTAGGACGAGTCAAAGCTATGTTAGAAAAGGACCGCTTACACTCAGTTTTCAAGATAGAGGAGGTTCATGGTTTTCTGGCCCTAAAAATTAGGAAAAATAAAATTGATCGCGCGTATGAAATTTTTACATTTTATTATTTTAGAACATTTATTTATTTAGTTTTCATTAAAATTATTTGTATTACTCTAGTAATTGTTTGCTCCTCAGAGGCCCAAAGATAGCCCATTTTGCAGTTTTAGCCATAATTCCACCATTTTAAAGGATTTTATTTCTTGTTAGAGTTTTTTTTTAGGGCCAGGATACCCTCTAGTGGACCTTCACCCTGCTTGATCGATCAAGTATACACCGTAGTCGTTATTGTTGGATTCATAGAGAATCTCTTTATCTTTCGCTACCTTATTATAAAGCTGCGGTTCCTCGAATTGAATAGTTCTTCCTTCATATAAAACTTTAACTGAAGGTTAAAAGATTACATTTCACAGATATCAATAAAAGAGCTCTTGGGTAAGTTGAGCATCAATATGCAGTACGCAGATTCTGTTTACACTATTTCTGCGGTTTAACTTTTTGCATTGCAGGTTCGAACCCAGCCAGGCGCATTACTTTGTGTAATTTATTTCATCACCACTGCTCTCAAAACGGTGAAGGAAAACATCGTGAGGAAACCAGCATGTCCAAGACCCAAAAATTTGAAGACATGTGACATCCACCAACCCGCATTATGCCCGCGTGGTGGATTACGGCCCATTTCCATTCCTAGAGAGGAGGAATGAGTCCTAACATTGGGAACATTATAAGACTGACTATGCTATGATATGCTAACTTTTCGCATTCCGTAAATTGTCATGGTTTTCAATATGAAATCGGTTCTGCATATGGGAGGACTGTTAACGAAATGCCTTCCGGTACGCAGTCAACTAACCAGCTAACCACTAAAAGGCTTTTCACTCCCCATCGACCATACATTTTGCAATTTTTCGGGCTGTATCAGTTACTATGGCTTTCTTGCCAATAGAATTGATTGATAGATTAATAAATTGATAGCGTTTCTATTAAGAGGCTCTTTAGACAATTCATTAACTTTGATGATCCTGTATATCAAGGTTCGGTTACATCTACGGCACAAACTTGATTCATATTTCAATTAAATTGTTCAATCAACCAAAACAGGAAATTAGATCATTTTAACAGGACATTGTAATTGAATGACGGATCGCATTTTTTTTTTAACTTAAAGTCTTCATACATATTCATCACCTTTGTGATTAAATCGAATGCTCAGTGTGGTGATTTTTATGATACCTAACCCATTTTATGAGTTTGTATTTTCGTATCTGGTAATTTTATTAGGTTAATGATCTTAATTATTTTAGTTTCGGAGAATGAGTGGGATAAATGTCATGAGGAAAGTTTTGAAAATGTATGCGGATAACTGTAAGAGAAGAGGAGTTAAGAGGGTAACTGTAACTATTGACATGACGAGGGTAAGAAAACCAAGGAAAAAAAAACACATTGCGAAATAAATTACGATAAGAACAGAAGAATTGTAGTTCTAATAATATTGACAGATTGTAAAATTCTGGAGTGGCGATTCCGTACCGGAAGACGTAGCATTTGAAGGCCTCCAGTAAGGTGAACTGACGACCTGGTGAGGGTCGCGGGAATCAGATAGATGCGAGGCGTAAAGGACGCGTCGTTGTGACACTTGGGATTACATAGTAGGTATATACACATATATACTTATGTACTCCAGATTTTTTATTTCTTTCAAGCTTATTTTTCTACCTTTTTATATTCTAACTTTAAAAACTAAATTACGGTCGATTTTAGTAATCAAAATTTATAGGAGGATCCTGTTATGTTTATTAATACGATATACAAATTAGATTTTCAAGTTAAAATCAAATAAATAAGTTTTTAAATCACACATTAGTATTTAAAAAGATCCGTTGCTTTTAAATTATATTATTATCAAAATTCCTTTAGAATGCAAACAAAAATATGTATTTTGTAGAAATCTAAATATGGTGAAATGGTGATTCACTATTTTAATTAGGCTTGGGGGTACTACTGTTTCTTTAAACAAAAATAACTCTCAGATAAAAATGGCTAAAGATCGAGAGAAGATATTTATAACCTATATCCAGACACCACAGACCCAGACCGCCGATATCCAGACAATTTTTGTATTGCAAAAAAGGGCTATTCGTTCGATTTATAGATTAAGTCCCAGATACTCCCTCAGAGATAAATTTAAAGATATCAGTATTATGACTGTACCTTCACAGTATATTTACGAGAATATATTGTATGCACATAAAAATATAAAAATGTTTAAAAAATACAGTGATATCCATAATTTTAATACTAGGAACAAACACAAATTTGTGGTTCCTACAACCAGGCTAAAAAAAATAGGGGGCTCATTTAGATGCCAATGTATACACTTCTATAATAAACTTCCTATTCACATTCAACAACTAAGCCTTAATAAATTCAAAACATTTGTAAAGCGAAAACTTTGTCAAAAGGCTTTTTACTCTATAAAGGACTATGTTGAGGACGAAAAGGCTTGGGATTGACCTGCTCCAGTACGCACTACAACTGTTGTCTTATTTTTCTCTTTTATTTTTGTTTTCAATTGTGCTCTTTATTATTATTATTATTTTACAATTTGATATTGTAGATTATTTTTATTTTGCAATTTGACTTTATTTATTTTTATTTTTGACATCAATATTTACTTTATTAAGTAAATTACATTTTGTAAATTATATATTTATTTTTATTATTGTGAACGTGAGAACAATGTTGATTGCCTTTTTTTTTTCCTTTTCAGTAATTTTAACGTATGTCTGGCAATTTGAGTATATTCTGCGGCCTACCCAAATGTCCTTTCCTTGGTATTGTTCGTCAAGTCGTTGAGCTCCTTAGTAGTCCTGGGTTGAGCTTTGCGAATACTGACAAATGCATGCACTGACTGGACAGGTCCACTCAAATTTGTATGGTTCTTTCTTCAAAAGACCATCTCAGACAAATCTGCACTGTTCTCATGTGATTTGACCATTACATATTAACTGTATGGACTTTAAAAGAGACTTTGACCCCTGAGTTTGTTTCGGTGTTTCTTCTCAGGGTAGTCAGCTAGGAAACACCGGCCTCATCTAGTGTAAAATGACAAAAAAAAATTGACGTGTAAAAGTGTTTTTTTAAACCTACTTACAAAATAAATATCATTTATCATTTATGTAAAAGTTTCAGATTGTTAGGATAAAGTCGAAGTCTATGATAGGTTACGACAGGTTTTTGTTTGTTTTACCCGGCTAAACAAATAATGAATCTAGACTAAAAATAAAAGTCAAATTCCTGCTATTTTTATTTTACTTTTATAATTTTAAAACTATAATATCCAAAAGTGGGCAGTATGTGGGCAGGGCACATTGCTCGCATAACAGATGGTCGATGGGGACAAAAGGTTCTGGAATGGCGACCACATACCGGAAGACGCAGCGTTGGATGACCTGGTGAAGGTCGCGGGAATCCGATGGATGAGAGACGCACAGGACCGGTCATTATCTCGACATTTGGGAGAGGTCTATGTCCAATAGTGAACGTTTTTCGGCTGAATTGATGATGATGATGATGATATCCAAAAACCAGAACTATCCAAAACTACCGGATAATCCAAAATAATGTTGCATCCATAATCAGTATAATATTATTTCCATATCCGTATCCAGATTCAAAATTTCATATCTATAACATCCTTGGTTTTAACACCTTGACATTTAACTTCTTTTCTCTAAGGTATTTCTGATTCAGAGCCTGCTCTAAATTTTAATGACATACAAGGAATTAGATCGGTGTTTGATGGTAAGTGACCTTGCAAAGAGACTGGCACACTCACATCAGGAAGATAATATCAATGTTCTTTGACATTTTGACGTCCGAAATTTATAAGAGCTTTATTGTTGGAAGCAGTTGTAGAGAATGGATTGAGCAATACCCTTAGAAAGATGACTTCTCTGTGGCAAAGAACAAAATGGCTGAGCTGCCAATACCTGTCCCTTTCATATTATCTCTACGTACAGTCATCATGGTTGCACTCAATGGGCTTAATCAGAAATCTCAAAATCATTCAAAGGACAATATAGAGGACTATGCTCGTAGTTTCCTTTTGTGATAGAATTGAAATACAGCTCAAAGAATCACCAATCTTAAGAACTCTGAACAGGGCACATTGCTTGCGTTGGTCGAGTGGTGACCGTGTACCGAAAGATGCTGCGTTAAAAAGTTTCTCACAAGGTAGGACACTTAAGGGAGGCCAATATCCAGTAGTGGGCGTCTTCCGGCTGACGCTGACGATCATGAAGTCATGGGCTTAGCAAGCGTCTGTCCTCTGATGAAAAATGTAGCAAAAGTAAGGTGTTCCCTTGGGATAATTTTCTATTATCACGCAGGCGAAGCAGTAGCTAGTCTATCTTTAATATATTTTCATTCCATAATTAGAATAGGAACGCTCAATCTATTCTCTATGACTGAAAGTTAAGCTTGGTTAGTAGTTAGATCATGATCTCAATGAATTAAATACTTTTTTTCTGGTCCTGGATTATTAAGTTGTTATATTATTTTTTTCTTATGAGTATGTCAGTAACGTGAGTACTATGTTTTATTTTTTTCGATTGATTTATGTTTAAATGTAGGTATTTATCTAGAGTGGTTCGGCAACGTAGGTAGGTATATATCATACCCTGGACACTTCCTTATAATATTTTTTAATCATTAGTATGCTCAATTAATTTGGCATTTAGAATCTAGTTCTGGCAATTCGGAACTTATTCGTATATTGATTAGTCTCACATATAGATGTAGGTAAAGACTCAAGCTTTTAAAAGTTTATCAAACTTATATTAAACTTAAAAATATAGTGATGTTTATTTATAAGGCAGAAATACATTTTAGAATGATTGTAGTCTGCTATATGGCTAATATTAAAATAGTTTGTGACATTTTGGGAACAATAGTGTAGGAGGGTAACGGTGCTTTGCAAATAAATATAAACTAATGAAGTCTTATTGTGAAGCAGAAAGGACTACTCGAACAGTTTCAACTAAATAATCTTCATTAACATAATAATAATAGGAATATTTTAGTATTAGTTCAGAACTTTCTATCTTTAGGGATAATAAATATCTAAAATATGGGTTATGAGTCAATCAGATTAAAACCATTTTCTTTGAATTCATAATTCGGACCTTTTTAAACAACCTTCTCCTTGCGTCCTCAATGTTGAGAGTCGTGACTTCGACGCCATGTTGTCCTATCTTCGGTGATGTGAATAGCGTCGCAGACTATGGTCTCCAGTGTAGCACGGATTCCGTCTGTCAGCAATAGCTTTTCTAGGTTATCACCACTTTTTTAGCAATGTGGATAAGAATTTAAATTTCTTTGGCATATGGCGATGAGTCTCATATCTTGAGTTCGACTATTATCGAGTCGTTGGTCTGATGCTCTGTCCAGGTCATGGTTTTCAAGCATTTTCCTCTAACACCATAAAAATGACAATTTGGTCACGGTCTCACGGTTCTCTGCACCATATAAAAAGACGGAGAAATGATGAACTCGTCACCACCCTCGCAGGTTGGTGATGAGCTTTTTCTTGGTCTTATAATGGATATTTTTATCGGCCCAGATGCAATCCCCCTAGCATAATATTTTTCAACAAAGTTAATGGTAATGTGTGTCTAGCTGAGTAATTTTATTCCAAGTATCGAAAGATAAGTTTCCTCCTTAAAAGGAAGAATGGACACACAACTTTCAAACTAAGTAAACTTTGTAAATCTATTAAGATTACTTCTATGCTCATTCAAAACAAAAATATTAGATTTATTACGCAAAACCTATAATTGCTTCGATGGTTAGTAAAGATGTAAATACGTCATGGTAAAAGTGAGTCATATAGCGCCCACTGACGACACACAGTTTGCTGTTTATGAGAAATTGCCTTGTGAGCGAGTAGAATACCTACGGCATGATACTGTTGTTATGTATAAGGCAATGTGGGTCAACGACCTGATGAGAACAGTGGTGAGGAAGTTACTTGTTTATTGACAGTGGAAGATGATGATATTTCTGACGATTTCGGCGGAAATAATGTTATGAAAAAAAGTTTGTGAACTAAGAAACTATGCTTGAATGTTGGGTAGCTTAAAAAGGTTCATTAGGCAATGTTATTTTCAATTTGCTGTTTAAAAATTTTCTGATCATGAATGGTAAAGTATTTTAAAATAATGGCTAGCTGGTTGCACATGAGAAAGAAGAGAGACGTTCGCAGAAATATCTGCTTTATAGCCAATACATAACCTTTAAATAAGAATTCAATTTCTACTACAAAGAGATTTAGTTACATATTTTTGTGTAGCCAAATAAGACATTATTCAATAAATCTGAAACACCGTATAGAGACAAGTTAAAATTAACGTGTATACCTACGCTTCATGGGAGTGAAAGGCACGATGTGATGATAACTGTAATTAATTATAATGTTAAAAGCTTTAACCTATAAATGAATATAAGTTAACTAATGTAAAGGATCATTATTAAGATGAATTATGTATTTCAATAATACACACCTTCTTTAGGATACAATATAATTAAATACATGAATTAAGATTTAACTTGATTGATTCTTATCTTAATTGAATGTTAAAAGGAATAAGACAAAGTGTTATTGAGCTTTTATCACTAGTTTTCAGTCTATCACAATTATAACTCAATTTAAAACCTATAATATATTTTGTATCTTCAATATTCGAACATTATAATGACCATGAATTCGAAATTCTACTCTAAATGGAAAACAAGATTTGCAGAACACTGTCAAGTTTCCGAGTCTCCTGGCTTTTGTCGGGTTTCCAAGTAGCCGTCTCACACATCATCATGTCTTCTTCAATTTTAGCATTATCATCAGCAGCGACCATTTTAATTTCTTGTTTTACGTTAGACGGCTTCTTTTTATTTCCTTCTCTTTCGATTTTGATTTCTTGATTGATGTTGAATATATTTTGAGCCGGTTCGGTTCTGTTACTAGGCACTTCTCTGCTTTCGAGTCTAATATCACTGTCTCGATGAGTGACTGAGCCTCGGATATTGACAATTACTGTTGGTTTTAGTACTGTTTGCGATTCCCTGTTCCCAATCTGGCTTTGACCAGCCATTGTATTAGTCAAAGGTCCAAGATCTTCAGGTTCATCATCAGTATCAGTTTCTGGTTCAACGACATCTTCGTTTTCTTTATTTTTGTTCGGGTTTTTATTTTTATTATAAGTTGGCCTTGGACGCTTGTCCTTTTTAGGTTTTGAGGTGGTCGTTTTATGTTTATTAGTATCTATAAACACAACTATTTCTTCTCTGGACTTCATGTTTTCGTCACTGGAATTAATATTTAAGCTTTTGGGAAAGCGATACTTCATCGATGGCATTTCAATTCTATCGTTTCTTCTTGGGATATAGTCAGCATCACTAGGTAACGAAGGTTCGTTCTCATATCCGTATCTAACATAGTTTTGCGATAAATTATTTTCATCATTTTGATTTATCTCTTCAGGCAGTTGAGAGTGAATTCTCAGTGATTCTATGACATCGCGGAATAAGGAACGTTTCTCATGGGTTGTGGCGATTTCCCGATTTTTTGTTGGACTTGAGCTGCATAAAATGATCATGTACGTGACGCAGATGAAACACTGCATCTGAAAGAGGAGAAAAAGAAACGTTGTATTACTTCAAATTTCTAAGGTAAAAAACCTATTCACTCCTTTTATCAAATGCTTTATACAATAAGGCGTTTTTGTGGTACTTATATTGCTTTTTATTGCAGCGACAATGCATTTACGTTTTAAAACAATCTGTCCTACTGGCCTACAAGCCGGTTTGTGGTCGACAGGAGTGTTGGATTGGAGAACAAGTACATTTAATTGAACAAAACTAAACGATGGCAGTAAACCCGCAGTCTTAGAAATCTAACTTTCTTCAGATGTCCACTTTCTTTGTCTTTTTGTTACAAAGCTACGTGATGAGGTGTTAAAGCTTTTATCACTGTCATTGGAAATATTGAATGAAAAATTGGGATTACGAAAATCTTTTTAACCACCGACAAAACATAGTGGCGTTATAATTTATAGTTTTTGTTGTGCAACGATACCAATATTCTTAAATTCTAAAATACTATTACAACTATACAAAATATATGATTGTTTAAATTTCTTATTTTAAAAACCTTTAGTAGTAGTAAAATTATTATATCTAAAAAATTTAAATAACACTGGTAATTAAGAAAACCATTATTTATTTCCATTATTTTCTATATAATTTAATGGTAAGTATAGTTGATATTTCAAGAAAAGTAGTTCTTACATTGCTTGTTATCACACCTAATCCTAAAGACTCCATTACAGCAGCAGCAATGGACCCCGAATTATCGCACACGGAAATTCAATGAGTGCGGCGAAAAACGGCTCAATCACTTTTTAACGTACATAGTTATGTTTTTTGTATGAAATCTAAATTAAGAACACTGGAATAAGGATAATAATAATGACTCACCTTGATAGTGTTCCGTGGATCGCGTTCACGGAGCAACTAGTTGCGCAGGAGTGGATGCAACCGGGAAGCGCTCGGAAGGTTGACTGAACTCGCCTGAACTGAGGCAGGGGTGGGCAAACTCAATAGGAATTAGTTTTCTTCATAGATTTAATTGCACTTTTATATCTGTTAAGGTGAAATAGAATTTTCTACACGATATTACTCTTCATGCGACTTCGAGTGACATTTTTAAGAAGTAATTAAAGCTAATCACAATTAACCACACTTTCATAATTCGCATATTTTTATATGTATATTTTTTTACATCTGGAATGAAGATCGAAGAAATGCCAGTAAAATCTACGAGGGCTAATGTTTTAGGTTAGTAGAAACAGCGTTCATTATTAACTAAGTAGCTTCGCTTGTATGCGACTCGGAAATTAACTAAATGTCTTCAAAAGGGTTTTGTCTAGTAGTAGTAGTGTCAGAAATCGGAAACGTTTATTTCAAATAGACCAATAACATGCACTTTTGAATTGTCAAAATATCGGTCAGTCAAAAAGAAGTGAAGCTAAGTTGCATGTTCCAAAGCGTAGATCTCTATGGAGAAACAAGAAACTCCATGGACACTCTTTTGAATCATATTAGGTGTTACATAAATCTTGGTTACATATTTTTTGTCGCTTCTATTATGTGAGCACAATATAGATAAGTAATGAAAAATAAAAATAAAACTGATTGAAAAATAGAAATTGAATTAAGTCACTGGCAGCAGTGATCGGTGAAATAATTCACAAACTCTTGGGCTACTTCTATTATTTTATTTATTTTACAATTTATGTACACACGTATACATTGAAAGAGACACAACATTATAAAAAAAAATGTACAAAGGTACTGCTTATTTCAAAAAGTTTTTTTTTCTTTCTTTCTTCTCTTTGATTTCTTCTATTTTGGAGCTTATGGGACCATGTGAATGAATGTGATGTTTCCAATAAAAAATCCGCGTTGCGTACTTAATTCCTACCAGTTTCACTATTAATAACTTATCACAGTCTTCATTTATTGTCTGCCGATTTGATCTTGTTACTAATGTATCTATTTATTAAAGTATTGAAGATGTGAGTGTAATAGTGTCATAGCCAAAAGGCTATGACCAGGGGTCGGAATTAGATAGACTTATTCATGTACTTGCATCAAAATGTTTATATTAAAATAGATCTTCCTGGGATTTCTAATGAAAAATCCTGTATGGCCAACAATATTACAAATCAATAATAATAAAAAGCTCAGACATAGATAAGACAAATAAAACAAAGATAATTAACATAAAATTTTTATTTGTATTTTTCATTGTTTTTCAATCTCTCTACGTTAACTGAGGTAAGGTTAAATATACTTCTTACTCCTCGTCACTCTGCTATGTTTAGGAAAGTTACATTAAAAAAATCTGCTCTTTAAAATTAATCTCAGGATTCGAGGCATATCCACTTTTTCTATCGCTGTATGAAATCGGTGTAAGTACATTGTTAGGTAGAGTACCTAATTCCGACCTCTGGTTATGACACTAAATTTGATAATTATCCTAGTAAAAAAATACTTGGATAATATTATCAAATGAAGTTTTATTGACTAAAATCTTCTAAGTATTCCTTCAGTTGCACTTTGGGACCACCAAGGTAACCCTTTTGATTAATCTGCAGCCCTGGTAGGATAGTACCATTGCCTGGACACCTAAAATAAAACTAAAATTATTTCCACTCTCAATTTAGGCTAACTGAACAAAAATTGAATATTATTGAGAGCAGTGGTAGCCGAGTGGTAACGGTCCCGACTTATGAGTTGTAGGTCGCGGGTTCAAACCCAGCCAGGCGCATTACTTTGTATAATTGATTTCATCACCACTGCTCTCAAAACGGTGAAAAAAACATCGTGAAGAAACCGGCATGTCCTAGAACCAAAAATTCGAAGACAAGTGACATTCACCAACCCGTACTGGGCTCGCGTGGTGGAGTGGATTACGGCTCTTTCCCTCTCCTAGAGACTAAGCCTGAGTCCCAGCAGTGGGAACATTAGAAGGCTGATAATGTTAATGCTAAAAAACAAAAATAACAAAAGACTAGATACCGACTGAAAACAAAACACTAAGAATTACAAATACTATAATATCGTCGGTTTTTTTTTATGTGGGAAAATCATCTAATGAGAAATCTCGCTCTTGAGCGGAGCGGGAGATAGTGTCAGACTTTTACTTACTAAAAACTCACTCCTGTTCGTTCGTTCGTGTTAGTCCCAGGGCCCCGGGTTTCGTTTTCACACCACCCATGGCCCCAGTAGGCTTCGACCCTGCTGGGCCCCTACGATTTATAATATCGTGTCAGAATAAAAAATACCCACTTGCAAAATTAAAGTTACATGGCAATTTTTTTTGTATCAGTTACTTGTACAGTGTCCTTTTACATCTCACTATTTTTAATTAATTTATAAATAATTTTATTTATGGTGAAGGAATAATAAAGACTATATGACCTGTGCTATAACGTTTAAAGTAAGACTGTTTTATTTTTATTGTCAGAGTCGGTAAGAGATGGCGCTAGACAACCTGTATAGCTCTGTTTCTTACGCACACTGAAATAAGAATGTAACAATCTTACTTTGAACGTCATGGTAACCCCGTATTATATCTATCTATCTGCAAAACATTTGTGTGTCATTACATTAAGCTTATATACCAAAACAATCGATACCAACGCTTCAGTACCCCTGTTCTGAATTAAATAGCAACTTGTCTTGTCGGAGATTACTAGACTTCTGATGTTCTGAACTGAGGCCATTGTGCCATGATACCATTGCAAATTAGTAGACTGATTAGCAACCTTATTTTTATAGGAAAAAGGGAGAGTTGGTATGAAAGTATAACGTGGTAATTTTTTGCTTGCCATATACTTACGTTTGTGTTGGGTTCAAATGCTGATTATGGAAAAGAAATGTGTTTTTTTAACTGATTTAAAAAAGAAGGAGGTTCTATGTTCGGCTGATTGTATTTTTTTTAATGTGTGTACGATTTCTCAGAAATTTTTTTTGATTGAGAGGTTATGCTTCCAAGTTAGTCACATAGAATTATTGCTATTATCTGATGATGAACTTCGAAGATATGGCACGGAAATCCTCATCGGATCACAGCAGAACTGTCGTAATAAGTAAAATTACGTTATTCATACGTGTAGTTGATGACTGACTGAAAGAAGAGGGGTGATATATCGAACTGATCTGATGATGAAGCCGGAAGGTAGGCCTGGGTTTAGCTTATAGGAATGGTTATGCAATGTTTTAATGATTCATTTTTATAGGTACCTTACTAACGATTTAAGTTTGCCTGAGCGGTACTTTTTAGTTGTGATTAAAATTTACTTCGCACCGTTCGTTCGTTGTCACTATTTGGTACTAGTGACAACGAACGTTAATTAAAAAAAGTCATCGAATAAAAGTTTATGATGTTCTATGGATGGACTATGTTAAGTCCTGAGAGGTTGCCAGTGTTTTACAAATAACCCTGTATAACCTACTACCTAACCTTCTGCTACCGGCGGCTTCGTTCGCGTGATAGTAGGAAATTCTGCCAGGGGAATTTTTGGAATTTACTCCTGAGATCTATGTGCTACTCCAAAATATGGTCTACCCATGTACTAAGTTTCATCAAAATCAGTTCAGCCGTTCTAGCTTGAAGACAAATGTACACACACAAACTTTCGAATTAACAATATTAGTGAGATGTGACCTCAGTGGTAAAGTAGGATTCTACTGGAGAAAAAACGTAAAAAATCAGCCCAGTACATTCACGAGCAATAACATGGAAACATTCTTAAACACATTCATGTAGCAACATCAATTCTCGAAAAGAAATATGCTTAGCTGTGACAAATAATTACGTAAATGCTGAATTTAGTCAAAATTAACTTCCAATTTTTATCAAAATATTGTAATACTCTAATAATAATAACAATGGTAGTAAATCTAGCCGGCACTACAAATTCTAACAAAGCCACACACACCTCTTTGGTGTCGGTACAATATATGAGGTGGGATGGATCTTTATTTCTATAATGGACTAGCTTCTGCCGGTAGCATAAAGTAGTTCGTCTGCATAAAAGTAGAATAAACTCCCGGGAGAAGTATCGGCCGTTTAAACGTTAAGAAGTACGTATGTATAGTTCATGCACACACCATCACATAATTGTCATCATTTCAGCCGATAGACGTGCACTGTTGGACATAGGCCTCCCCCAAGCGTCGCGTCGTCACAATGAACGGTCCTGTGCGTTTCGCATCCACCGGATTCCCGCAACCTTTATCAGGTCATCGGTCCACCTTGTAGGAGGCCTCCTAACGATTCCAAAGCAGCAATTTCAAACAACTTGAACCTAGTTTTTGAGTTTATTCATTACAAATAAAAATACAAATCTTTCCTCTATATACCTAATATTAAATATAGAATTATAGATAATAGTTTGTAATATTTTGGTCACAATAGCGTAGGATGGTAACGGTACATTTTTATTAATAAAAACGAATGAAGTTTTATTGTGAACAACTTTTGCGTTCCGCCGTGGTGACTCTTCCAGCCACCGTAGGTACAGCGGTTCGATGGCGAGCAATGGGTAGCTCGTCGTCCGGCCGTCCGGTAAGGATCAAGCTCGGGTCTAGCGCATGTGTTCCACGCACACCTCAAAGATATGAGAGCAAAATTAGGAGCCAATTAGGGCCGACGCCTGCCTCCCTCGCAAAACAACACTGTGGTTTTTAGTCAGTAAAAGTGTGACACTATCTTACGCTTCACCCAGAGCGGAAGAAGTTATTTGATTATTTCTCACGAAAAATTCCGGAACCTTCGTAGGCATCAGCTCTGATGGGCCCCTTATACATGCTCAAAGGTAGAACCGATTGCTAAACAAACTTGATTGTCAGGATACTAATAGCATCCTATCCAATCGATGTGTCATCGAACTAAATGGCTGTTTATTTCCAGTCTACCAGAAAAGGCAATACAAAACTGGATCCACTGCTTACTATCTCACTCAAGCCAGGCCTGAGGCACTCCTAAATATAGGTATAGAAATGTGCCTACGACGCGCGGCCTAACTTCTAAGGCTAAATTCGATAGTGTCACACGCATGTTCGAATTGCCGCTTGACCCACGCTAACAAAAATTATTTTCGAACTCTTTATCGAGTTTTTATTTCACGTAAATGAGTCAATGACCTTAAAGATGATTTAATATAAGTAGACCTCCCAGAACTAGTGACTACCTTACTAATGCAAGATCAACATATACTGGGATTACATCTTCAAAATGTTAATTATTATGTGTAATAACGTCTTAAACGACCTACCTTTTAAAAATAACGCAAAACTAACGCACATACAGAACCAACAAAGTTATATACACTTCATTTTAATATTATTTCATTTGTTCAGATACCTAACTAAATGTAAACAATTTCTTAACACTTACATGAGATGACTTTTTAAAAATACGTTTTAAGGTATGGATATAAATAAATAGATAGAAATCAATTAGATAACTATTTGCCATATAATTTTAGAAAATCTGATTATACATGTTTTATGTAATAATACTTACCTATTTCATATTTTTCAAAAACACATAACTGGAAACCCTGTGCAAGAGCGACCTGCGGGGTTACCATGACGTTCAAAGTAAGATTGTCTCATTATCTATATCTGTGTGGGTAAGAGACAGAGCTATACAGGTTGTCTAGCGCCAACTCTTACCCACACTGGAAATAAGAACGAAACAATCTTACTTTGAACGTCATGGTACAGGTCATGTTCACAAGCACATAACGGGCATAATAAAAAAGAATCTCAGTTTGTTGACTTAAGGTGCATTTTGATTCGTTATGAGCGCGACAGGGACTTGTAGGCAAATAAATTGAAAGTCACGTCCATGCTGTGCAATGTATTATGAACATTAGAAACATTGTTAGAAGGTTTATATTTGCATGTTTTCTTTCGAACAGTGAAATTTCTGTACTTGTACTATTAATTATTTTGTGCTCAAACTTCATAATTTCTGCTGGCGTTCAATCTTGTAAACTAGGTTTTCGATTAATTGACAAGCCTATTTAAAATAAATACTTGGTCTTGTCTTTCTGTGTTTTTCTTCATAAAACCTTTTCTTTACACACCAGTTATGGGAACTTTCATACACAGTAAATAGCCGGTATCTATCTTGACATCTAAGCATGATATATAGGTAGATATCAATATACGTTATGCGTATACATAACCTTAGACATTGACGTACGAACGTGTACCGTGGATCCAGTACGTGATTCATGATTTCACTGGAGATTTTCTGAAAAGAAAACCCGTGGTCCTAGAACGCAAAGGGTAACTTCAGGTGTGGTTTTAGTCATTAAAAGTCTGACACGCCCTTCCACTCAACCCTAGAGCAGGAGTAGTCATTGGACGACTTCCCGGCTTAAAAAAACCCAAGCGGTGAAATTTTTCGTGAGAGTTTTTAAAATTAGAAATTATATTTAATTTTTTATACTTTATCAAATTGTTATCCTAGTCAACACCAATGATATTTTAATTGATAAGTAATTAACTTATGTTTTCAGCTATAGGTGTAATAAAAGGAGAAACTAACTTACCCGAACGCACAGCCGAAACTATTGGGACTAGTAGCGTGAAATTTTGCACAAGGTTAACTTTTATGTTTTAGGCGATTTTTCGAAATTCACCCCCTAAAGGGATGAAACGGGGGTTCAAAGTTTGTATAGAGAAAGGTTTTTTACGCGGGCGAAGCGGCTGGCAGAAGCTACATAAAAAAATACTAGAAAGAGCTATCTATTCAGCTTAGCTCAGATGCGAAAAAAAGCGAATTATTTATTCTTTAATTAAAAATGTCATTGAGTTGATACGAATAAAATATTGTATACACTTTACAATAAAAAATGTACTTTTTTATTGTAAAGTGTATACGTTTTTTGAAAAATTCTACCATTGGAGGGTCCAGAATTATACCTACTGGATCCATGGTGCTCATTTGTGCGTTGATGTTGGAGACACAGGTTCTTGCTAACATGAGTCGATTGAATTAAAAACTGAATTTAAACAAAATATATTTTCAATATTTATTTAACAAAAAATTACAACAGGTCAATAATCTTATACTAAAACATATGGCATGGATCCATCCAAATGTTACCAAAAGATCGATGCTAATAACAAAAAAAAAGTAGGAACTAACAGTATAAAATAGTTACAAATCTCAAAACAACTACCCAGAACACACTAAAATAGTTTTTATTTCATATTCTAGGTTCCAGGATGACCTGGAAGTTGTCTGCAGCTCTCAACATGATGTCATACTTCAAGTCTATAGGTTTCCCTAGGTCCAACTTCGACACAGGTAATACTTTGAATCGACGGAGGAGAGTCGATAATACTGTCTTCATTGACATCATGGCATAGCGATAACCTGAGGAAAAAGGAAAAGGACTTAATTATATAATATAATATTCTACCACTATCACACAACGTTATCTAGTTTTTTTTTTATTTTTTTTATTCTGGATAGGTTCGCGCTTGACCGCCATCTCACCTGATGGAAAGCGATGATGCGGTAGTTCCAAATTAAGCAGAGCTTGTGCTATGACAACTGATAAACATTTATTTATGTATTTCTAAATATATACTCTTGCTCATCTGGCTTATATATCCATTGAGATTGACCACCATGAAGATCGAAATACATTTCGGAGAAATATAAGGTTTTTTTTTATTGGGTGGGAAAAACATCTCATGACAAATCTCGCTCTTGGGCGGAGCGGGAGATAGTGTCAGACTTTTACTGACTAAAAACCCTCTCTTGTTCCTTTGCCTTCGTCCCAGGGCCCCGGGTTTCGCTTTCACACTACCCGTGGTCCCAGTAGGCTTCGACCCTGCTGGACCCCTACGATTTGCTGACATCTCCTTGAGGCGCGCGTAGAACAGTACGCGCCGTCGATGACTTGGGCTCGGTCCGGACGGCTACCGGGCGGTCGGACGGCGGGCCACCCATTGCTCGCCGGCTGCAAGCCCGCGCCTACGGTGGCCGGAAATTGGGATCGGAATCCCGGAGCCGGTCAGAGCGTAAGGACCGTTGGCTCACGCGATCGGCCGCCTCCTTTGCTAGCATTACTGCTTCGCAGAAGGAGGCGTCCGCCTGCCACTCCTCCTCGCTCCGGACCATGGCCTGTACCAAGGCCCGGCGCGAGAGATCGCCGCCGCCGATCGTCCCCACGAGGACACGGCGTTGCTTTGCTCAAGCGGGGTACACCTCCACCGCGGGCGGTCCACACAGTGGCGACACCCAGGCGTCACTTCCGCACGAATCCGGTGCAGGAACTTCCCGAACTTACCATGTTAGGTGAGAACCTGCGTCATGCGAAACGTGAGGACGCCGTGAGGTCTTTCCAACCACGCCTCAAAGAAGAGACTTACCGCCATAATTGAGGCGTGCCCGAAAACTATAAGGTGGAATTACACACAAATAAAAACAAAAGCTTCAGAACATGTACATATAGCTGTTAAAAACTCACCAAGACAATTTCTAGGTCCATAACTAAAAGACAGGAAAGCGGCAGGATGCTTGAGCGCCGTGTCGATGAACCGTTCAGGTCGGAACAGCTCCGCATCGTCTCCCCAATACTTAGGGTTGCGGTGAGTCGCAAAGAGGCTTAGCATAATGCCTGTCCCTTTGGGCAAGGTGTCTCCTGAGGCTGGAAACGAGAAAACGAAAGATAAAAAATGGTTGTGCATGTGATCCTCCTTCAGTGACATTTTAATACGATAAGTATCTGAATAAAGAACCACCCACCACCCCAGCGCAAGTATAGCTCAGAAAGTTTACTTTTAGACGAACGAAGGCTTCCCCTAAGCTTTCCTACATTAACCCGTGGTGCTTTTCTTGCATCCAGCAAACTCCTGCAGCACTCACCTGGTCAGCATATTATACTACTAGGGACAGTTAGCGTCACGAATCTTGAGCGCTCGGCGAAAGAGCCGAGGGGAGCCAATCACTATACAAGAATTGCAGTCCCCGCCCTCGCATCTCTTCTTATACCACTAATGAGACCCGATATTTCACTTCTGCTTGCTTCTGCGCAAGTAGAACTGTAAAAATCAGCGCTCAAGATCAGTGCCGTTATCTGTAAATCTGTGTTTAGTCACAGTCAGTGAAATAGTGCAATCATCATCATTTCAGCCGAAAGATGTTCACTGCTGAACATAAACCTCCCCCAAGAGTCGTCACAATGATCGGTTTTGTGCGTCTCGCATCCATCAGATTCCCGCGAATCACCAGGTCGTCGGTCCACCTTGTGGAAGGTCTTCATACGCTGCATCTTCTGGTACGTAGTCAACACTCTAGAACCTTTTGGCCGAATCGACCATTACTGGCACTGCCACTTAAAGGCGATTCTTTGAGCTATGTCCTAACTTTGGTTCGCCTGTGAATGTCTTCATTTTTGATCCGATCACGCAAGGGAACTCCGAGAATACTTACGAAGGGTAACATCTTCATCAACTTTCCTCAGCAGCGTTGCTGCTGGCGGGTACAGCCTGAGGGTCTCTTTGATCACAGCATCCATATATTTGAGCTTAGTTAGATCATCAGCTACGACGGGTCTCTGCGAGTCGCCGAAGACATCTTTTAACCTGTTGACAATCATTCATTAAGTAGATAGTGACGTTTGACGCATTTTTAAACTTCAGTTTTATTAGTTCACTATTCATGTTCACTTTTTGGATCGGGAAATCATCTAGGTATCAGCTAAGAAACATCGACCTCATCTAGTTTAAACTGACGAAAATAAAAATTAACGTGTAAAAAAGTAAAAAAAAAGTGTTTTTTTTTTAAACTTATTTGAAAAATAAATATAATATATCATTAAGTAACTTTTCCCTCTCTGAGTTGAGCCAGAGGACGTGTCAGACTTATATTGTCTAAAGCCCACGCGTGTTCGGTCAATGGCCCTTTGCTTTCTATGACCACGTTATCTCTTTCGAATAATCCCGCAGACGTTAGCAATATTGGTTGCTTAAATATATTAGATAATAGGCTACTAGGTAAGTCACCTCTACCATCTATCATTAATTATTGCTACTTCAGAGACTAAGCAGCAAACGATATTATTTAAATGAGATTACATTTTTTTTTTATTTGATATAAACTAGTGCTTGACTGCGATCCCACCTGATGGTAAGCAGTGATGCAATCGTTGATAGTGAGGCGAATTAATTTATTAAGAGCCTATTCACTCTAGCCTTGAAGAAACCCAAATTATAATCGGATGGGAAGACCGCAGCAGGCAAATTGTTCCAGGCCTTCGATGTACGCGGTATAAACGATGGCGGTATATCCTAGAATGACCTTATACTAACCTACCTAATACCTTAGAATAAGAACTTTAAAATCTTTTCAGATATTACATCATCATCATCATCCGCAGTCCGATTTCACCCACTGCTGGGAATTAGACCTCTGTTTTTTTTCTGACATCCGGGACGTATCCGGCGGGGATCGGGGCATGAGGTTAGCCTTCGCGTCAAGCTTATAGCCGTCTCCTCTGCTCGTATTACTGCTTTGCAGGAGGTGTATATACTTACTCTTGATAAACTTTTTCCTGTATTTCTGGATGTCTAGCTAACAGCACACTGGTGAATGAAGATCCTAACGTAGAAGTATCTGTTCCAGCAGTAAAGAGTGTTATTGTTTCCTCTCGAAGTTCTGTGTCGTTGAATCCTTTGTCTCCTCCTGAAGACTCGATCATGAGCTCCAGGAAGGTTTTGAAGCGGTCATCGTCTGAAAATAGGTGGAATTGTGATTGAGAATAAAGATCTATCAGCTCGACAATGATTTGGAATTGTTGATCTCATCATCATCTTCCTGCCCCTGTCTCGTGTTATTTGTGGTCGGTGCAACATGTTTTATTCTTCCATTCCGTCCTGTTACCCATCATGCCATCACTAACTGCATTTTCTTTCATCACTTCTTGGCATTGTCGAAGTCATAGATCTTTATTCGGTTACAAACTACATACTATTCGATGTCTTTTTGTTACAAAATGAATTGTCCAAAGTAGAAACGCAAAAAAATTACTAAAT
This sequence comes from Mythimna vitellina, assembly GCA_949316375.1. Lineage (NCBI taxonomy): Eukaryota > Metazoa > Arthropoda > Insecta > Lepidoptera > Noctuidae > Mythimna > Mythimna vitellina. Next base: position 2,218,578 of record OX438688.1, read on the forward strand.
AAAACTAGTAGGGTTAAGATTTAATGGGATTCTTACCTTCATCACCTTTTTTAGCATTTTTGTTTTCAGCTATTTCTCTCCGTTTATCTCGAATACACTGTAAATCCAAAATAAATAAAAATTGGGTACACTACATATAGCAACGTTATATCTATCCACGGAGATAAACTGATTGCTATAAAAATAACATGAGGCGCTTTATTTCGGTATGTTCGGCTTTAAGAAGTATTATAGCTATATAACATCTATGTAGAGTCTAGTATATAATTTTAATCTAATATTTACATTATTAATATGCAGTACACCGTAGACTACCCCCTTTTTCTATTTCAAATTCTTACATTCCACCCTAAGGTTGTCTGGTAGATTTCGCTGTCAGCGATATGACCGCCTTTGTACCCATAGATTTAAGTAAGTGTAAAAGTTTTGTTACTATTTTGGTGTACAATAAAGTTTATTTTATTCTATTCTATAGCGTTTTTGCACTGTCTTCAAAAGTCCTTTTGAATTGCAACAGAAAACTCGAGAAGTCTTTTATTTAATCAATAACAGTTTTAATTACATACAGAGCATATAGACGGCTCGGCGGCCACTACTAGATACAGCACTTTCAAACGGTTTCCATACAAACCAACCGGGTCTCTGTTTAGTCCTATTGTATTGTGACATAATGTCACGTACAGAGGTTTTTGGTTCCTGAATTTGGCCTCAATACTACAATTTTTTTATCATAGGAACGAGGAATGAAATGGTGTGTCAGACTCCTAAAATCACGCCTGTTCAGCAGTTGCCCTTTGCATTCTAGGAATACGGGTTGGTGCTACAGTGCTGAGCCGTGTTGAGATCCAGCCCCCCTGGCCAAGTTACAATCGTTTCGTTTGCGTCTAACGTCTCGAGAAGGCCACGCCTCCGATTCCTTTGTTCTGACCATGTGTCTGAGCGTTGAGATGACGTCAGAACAAAGGAGTCGGAGGCGTGGCCTACTCGACGCGTTCGACGCAAACGCAACGATCGTAACTTGGCTAGGGGGGCAGGTGTAACAATAATGTCCAATACGTATCCGCTAAACACTACTTGGCACCGTTTATTTGCGCCAAGGATGTTATGGGTATAAAATTTGGGATATAGATTGGGATAATATTATACCGGTTTCAAATAAGGCTACTAATGTTAAATTATTTCATATTATCCACTAGTTTTGGATAATTTCGGTTACTGATTCATATCAGTAAGTTACTGAAATTATCCAAAACTAGTGGATTTTTCTTTGATAATTTTAAAATTCCCATGAATTTTAAAATTATTAAAGAAAAATTAAAACAGGAAGATTTGACCTATTTAATGGCTGGGCAAAACAAACAAAAACCTGTTGTAACCTAACATTTAGACTTTTTTTTTTTAAATATTGTATTTGTTTCGGTTACGTACGGTTGCGGATATTTTTTGATTTCGAAAATTCCGACAGTTATGGTTACGGTTACGGAACTCCACAACATGCCAGAAGATAACCTAAACTGAACTGTTAATGGGATGGAGCTATAGGGTGTATAATTATCTTCCATCCCTCTTTCACTAAACACGTCATGGTGAGACCCGTAAGGCCCCTAATCTACACGATGCGGCAACATGCCGCAGTCAGGTGGTGTGCCGTTTGCGTATCAGGTTAGCGATGTTTCGCCGCGCCGAAGGCACTTAATTGCAAAGATGACAAGGTTGATAAAGACTTGTTTAACTCACTGTTGAGTTAAGCTCGCCTTTGTACATAAACTGTATGTATCTCCGAGTAGTATGTATGTTTTAATAAAAGAATTAAGAATTAAAAACTTGTTCAAATTAAACACTTGTCGCACCAAAATGTATTTTTAGAAATTATTAATAGCGTCGCGATTGACCACGTTCTCAATCATTATAAACCAACTTAAAAAAAGGAGAAGTCTTCTTGATTCGATTTTTTTTATTGATTTAAACTTGTGCTTGATCCCACCTGATTGGTGGTAAGCAGTGATGCAATCGCTGATTACCATCAGGTTAATCGGACTAGTTTATTAAGAGCCTATTCAATCTAGCCTTGAAGACACCAAAATTATAATACATTGTTGTATATCTTTTTTAATGTTTTTAACCGACTTCTAAAAAAGGCGGAGGTTCTCAATTCGGATGTTTGTATTTTTTTTTTTATGTTTGTTCGCGCATAACTTCGTCGTTTGCCAACCGATTTGAAAAATTATTTTTTTGTTAGAAAGGATATACTTTCCAAATGGTCCCATAGTCACCAAGTCAGGATCTGATGATGGAATCTTGGCGAAATCGGGGGAACTCCTCAAATATCATAGGCAACCGCATAGTGACTTTGGTATTTTCATCGAGAACTTAAGCATTTACAGTCAAAAAGTAACATTTGATGAAGTTGAACAGATGAAGAATACCAGAAATAGTTAACGGAACTTCATACTCGCATAGATATCACAATGAAGATAGTTAAGCGACTATGATAATACAAATAAATTAATGGTTCTGAATAGTTCAGTTGAAAATGGTATCATCAAATTGATCTGATGATGATGATGGAGCCAGGAGGTAGGTACTGGAACTCCGTCATTTATCAATATAACCTAGCCGTGTTTGGGCTTATTAGAATTGTCATGAGATGCACTTTGGCTATAAGGTACTATCGAACTGATCTGATTTTCGAGCCGGAGGGTGGAAGGTAGACACAGGAACTTCATAATAAAACAATGTAACCTAGTAGTGTTTGGATTAATTGGAATTGTCATGAGAAATAGGCACTCTGTTTATAAGTGTATCCCAACTAAAAAGTGTGAAATAAAAAACTTTTTACAAAAAAAAGATAACCGACTTCACTAAAAAAAACACCAAAAGGATCAAAATAACTTTAATTTCGGAAGTCGGTGTTAAATAAGATACAAATAATACCGAAAAACACCGACTTCCGAAATTAAAGTTATTTTGATTCTTTTGGTGTTTTTTTTTAGTGAAGTCGGTTATCTTTTTTTTGTAAAAAGTTTTTTATGTACCTCAGAACTCCGTTGTTTATGGACCGATTTGCATTTTTTTTTTTACTTTGTAGTTTAAAATGCTTCCAAATTAGTTGTATTTTTTTTTCTCAAAATCCTGTTTCGATGATGGGATCCATGAGGAACGGCACAATAATACCGCGCTCTGTTATCTCATTTTAAGTTCAGAAACCGGGCAAGAGCGAGTCGGACTCACGCACTGAGGGTTCCGTACAAACTTACCTATGAAAATAGTTCAATTCCGTTTTCAGTTTTCAGATTTTTGTTCCTACATTTGTGCTATAAGACCTTACTTTATGCCAAATTTCAGGATTCTAGGTCAACAGGAAGTACCCTATGAATTTTGATTCCTTTGAAAATGCCGCAATACAAGTTTTTTTGCGACATAAACGGCCGTATATATTTTTTCGAAAACTCAAAAGTTTAATTTTTGACACGGCTTCAAGGGGTCGCAGACCTGAGTAAATAGTTTTAATTTCAACTCGATTGCTCCACGCGTTCCTGAGATATAGGTTCTTGACAGACGGACAACAAAGTGATCCTTTATGGGTTCCGATCTTTCCTTTTGACATACAGAACCCTAAAAAGGAAAAGGAAGAAAGGAGAAAGAAGAAGGAAGAAGGAAGAAGGAAGAAGGAAGAAGAAAGAAGGAAGAATGTAGTTCTTACCTTAGTAACATTAATTACCTGATTAATAAACCTGGCGACGACATCATTATACTCTATAAACTGCGTATAGTCTGCCGTCAGTTTGTATACTGAGTCCAAGTGCAGCCATGGCTTGATGATTCGGTCTGATATCAGCTGGCAGGCCCCCGTGAACGCTTCCAAGACCTTCTGGTTCGGATTCCGTTGGGCATTCACTGTGGTGCCAAGTGTTGTTTCTGGAAACAGAAGGACAGTTCCATCGTCAGCCTAGTCTTTAACGACTATGTTGAGGGGAGGTTTTTAGTCTAAGCGGATCTAGTTAATGCTTGCATTTATTATGAAGCGACTGGTTATCAGACGCAGGTTTTCCGCTCTGGGCGGAGAGCGAGGGCGTGTCAGACTTTTACTGACAAAAACCACACTTGTGTCCTTCAGTTGCCCTTTGCGTTTTAGGACTAAGGGTTTCCTTTTCAGAAATTCCCCGCAGTCCTAGTTAGCGGGCATCGGCCCTGCTGGGCCCCTACGGTTTGCTGACATCTTCTTGAGGAGAGCGTGAATCACTACGCGCTGTTGACGACTGGGCTCGGTCCGATCTGTTACCGGCCGGTCGGACGGCAAGCTACCCATTGCTCGAAGTCCGCAAGCCCGCGTCTACCGTGGCTGGTAGTCTGATTTAGAATCTCGGCGGTTGGGGCGTGATGACATTCGTTCCCTCACGCGTACGGCCTCCTCCTTCGCTAGCATTGCTGCGTCGCAGAAGGAGGCCACCGCCTGCCATTCCTCCTCGCTTCGGACCATAGCCCAAACCAGGGCCCGCTGTGATGCAGGATAGCTTTTATGGGGCTATATACATAGATGTTGATAATTAAATGATGCTCCTTGATAAGGCTACTTGTCAGATTTTTAGTTGTATCCCTATCCATTAAACTGTCAAAGACTAACAAATGACAGTCGGGATGAACGCGGCTTTGCATTTGAATTTATTGACATTTGGAAAATTAGTTTTACAACATCTCATTGTATTAAATCAGCCAAAATGTAATTTAAGTTATTTGATTTAAAATCATTACTTAAATGTTAAGGGCATTTGTAGCATAATAAATGAATATATTACTTACTTTCCGAGACCCAGAGAGGTCACAATAATACCTATGTAATGGACGCTCATCTATCAATGTTTTGACAATGGCCGTTATCAAAAAGTACGTCTTTTCTTCGTCACGTATTTTTTTTATATTCTTGATTGGTTCGCGCTTGACCGCTATCTCACCTGATGGGTAGCGATGATGTGGTCGACGATCGAGCGCGCTTACCTAGAAGTAACCTATTCACTCTTGACTTAAAGATTTCCGTAAAAAGAATAAAGTAATATTTTAGCATGATTAACATTTATTAAACATACTTATAATCGAATAAACGGTCGTGATAGTCCAGTGATTAAGGCATACCTCTCTCATGCATGAGGTTGCGGGTTCAAAGTACCAATGTGATTTTTTAAATTTATATGTTTTTTATAAGTTTATCTAGGACATTACTGATACCCTATACCTCGGAAAGTATGTAAAGCCATTGGTCTCGGTTGTCATTCGAAGATATTTGACAGTTGTTACAGCCCCCCTAGCCATGTTACAATCTTATCGTTCGCGCCGAACGCCTCGAGTAGGCCACGCCTCCGATTCCTTTGTTCTGACGTCATCTCAACGCTCAGTCAGAACAAAGGAATCGGAGACGTGGCCTACACGAGGCGTTCGGCGTGAACGAAATGATTGTAACTTGGCTAGGGGGGCAGGTAGTCAGACGCCAGAAAGTCTGACCATCAGTCTATCCACGGCGTATCGTCTTGCCTAGTAACTGGGTTGGTTATCTGGTTAGACTGGAAGCCGACCCCAAGCTAGTTGGTAAAAGGCTAGGGATATAATGATTAATGAACGAATAACACAATTATGTATTTATCTTTCTTGTCAAAATATTGTTTTTTTTTTTTTCATCAACTATCACATAACGCTGTTTAAACCCAAGCTAAGCAGAGCTTGTGTTATGAGTACAAGACAACTGATAAACATACTTATATATTTCTAAATACATAAATAGTATAGATAAATTACACTCAGACACAGAACAAATGATCGTGCTCATAACACAAAAAATTGTCCTGGGTGGGAATCGAACCCACAACCTCCCGCATAGCAGCCAGGGCCACTACCCACCAGACCGACAGGCCAGTCAAAGTTTTTACGGATGTCTAATAAAAGACGGAAATTAACAACGAAGGAACAGAAGAAATAAACCGGTTTAAGTTCATCCTCAAGGCTAGAGTGAATAGGCTTTTAATAAATTAGTGCGCCTCACCATCACCGATTGCATTACTGCTTACCATCAGGTGGGATCGCAGTCAAGCACTAGTTTATATAATTTTAATAAAAAGGCTCTAAAAGAATACTTACCACATACAGAATCCATCGCGTACGACATAATATATTTAGATAAGGATAAGCTTCCATTTGCTGCTGCCTTCTCCAACTGTTCCATCAAGATCATACTTTGTTTGGAGAAGACATCACTGAAGTTGAGCAGGTTCTTAGGACTGAATGTTGGTACCAGAACCTTTCGACGAGGACGCCATATTGGAACTGTGGATGGAACATAAAAGAAATGAATCTTGTGAATTGTGAAACACAAATATTGGACCCTGTTCAGGATCCACTGGTAGTGTGAAAGCGGAACCCGGGGCCCTGGGACGAAGGCAACGAAGGAACAGGAGTGGGTTTTTAGTCAGTAAGAGTCTGACACTATCTCCCGCTCCGCCCAAGAGCGGGGATGTCATTAGGATGATTTTCCCACCCAATAAAAAAAAAACCCTGTTCAGGATGATGGGTGTTTTTCTTTAATATGCTTTTTTTTAATATTTAAAAATATAAACCATATGAATATAAAGTAGATAAAGCAATAAAAATAAACATTTATTTCGGTCGAGGTTCATATTTTGTTAGTAACAATATCTTAAAAATTAATGTTAAGGTATTAACAACACAATTAGACACACAACTACACTACGACATGAAGTCGTACCCATCTTTGCAGCCAGGGGGACTCCCAGCTATCTGCAAAAACACTCTGTATAGTGTTGGTGCTGTCACGAATGCGAGTGAGTAAGGTAAGGTAAAACACATCTCTTTCTGATTATGGCGGCAAACCATCAACCTGCGACTCAGCAAACATCCCTGACGCACTGCAAGGCCACGGCAGCCCCAACAGTACCTAGAGTGCATTGTTACATTCAACACTTAGGTTGCTGTATGCCTGCTGCCATTTACCAATACCTGACCCACAGGCTGCAAGTGTAAAAAGATTACAAAATGTATGTTTTGCTTTGATATACGTCGAAAGCAATGACTATTTCGAAAGGGAAACCTTTGTCAGGATACGTGATCGTGATCGTTATCAACAAGATACAGATGTTACTTAAAAAGCTCTTGTGAATATAAATAAGTAAATATATAATAGTAGTATGTTGGATGATAAGGAGTAAGTGGAAACAAAGATCAAAGAAAAGAAAAGAAGGCACGATCAAGATGATAGTGTCATATTTAGTTGGGCAGTATTGAAACATGCTATACTAACTCCAAGTAGCAAAGGCAAGGATAGGAAGAAGACCGAACCCGAGTCGTCGACGGCCAGAATGTCAGCAAAACCGTAGGGGTCCAGCAGGACCGAAGCCTACTGGGGCCCATGGGTTTGCTTCTGAAAGGAAAACACGGGGTCCTGGAACGCAATGCAAAAAAAGGAACATAGGCTCCCGCTCCACCCTAGAGCGCGGAAAGTCATTGGATAATTTCCCTTATAAAAAATAGGATAGAAAGATGAGTGTATAAATGAAAAAACAGAGGATATACTGATTTGCTCTACACCTAACAAACTAATAATAGTGTGTGTAAAATTTAAGATATTCTTGCCAAATAAAAAGAGAAAAGGACACTGAAAGCTAAAAAATCAACAAAAAGATTTAAAGAATAAATTATGATAGCTATTTTTGTACGTAAAAATATGAATTCTTTAGAGAAACAAAACCTCATTTCAAGTCATTTAGAGAACATGAATAATGAACAATGTATATGACTTACGTCAAAGAATGACCTTCTGATGACTAAGTAGGTCTTTTTAAGGCTCTAGAGCCTTCTAATGTTATGTAACTTAAAAAATATCTTTATTTTCAAACCAACTTAAAGATTTACTCTGTTGGACATAAAGCTTCTCTAAAGTACCATCAACCCCCCTAGCCAAGTTACAACCGTTTCGTTCTCGCCGAACACCTCCTACCACCAATTACACCACCTACAATTGTAACTTGGCTAGGGGGGCAGGAAACGCTTAAATTAACTTACATAAATGTTTTATACTCTAGGATTTTTGACTCTAAACTCACAAGTAATATGATGAAAATTTAACACTAATTATTTATGTAGGCGTCATCTAGATAAATGATAATGATAAATTATATTTATTTTGCATATAAGTTTAAAAACACTTTTACACGTCAATTTTTTTTTTTCGTAATTTTTAACTAGATGAGGCACTGGCCTCATCTAGTTAAAAAGTTTCCTAGCTGACTACCCTGAGAAGAAACACCTAAACAAACTCAGGGGTCAAAGTCTCTTTCAAAGTCAATACATATATGTAATGGTCAAATCACGTGCAGATTTATCTGAGATGGTCTTTAGAAGATTTGAGTGGACCTGTCCAGTCAGTGCAAGCATTTGTCAGTATTCGCAATGCTCAACTCAGGACTACTAAGGAGCTCAACGACTTGATGAACAATACCAAGGAAAGGACATTTAGGTAGGCCGTAGACAACACTCAAATTGCCAGATATACGTTAAAATTACAAATAAAAAAAAGGAAAAAAGAAGCAATCAACAAGCATTGTGAATGTGAGGAAAATAATAATAGAGAGCAAACCTTGATTAGCACATGCATAATAGTATCCAGAAGGCAGGTAGATCACACAGAAGGTGGACTGCTAAGAACCGAATGCTACCTTTAGATAAGGCCGGTGAGAAATTGGTTCTCAGACATATCCCTGGAACAATTTCTATAAAAGATGGTCGTCGCATAGGTGTTGTTGTATGTCAGCAAATTTGAAGTGGCCCAGTAGAGCAGATGCCTGCTAGGGTTGCGGGAATGTTTGTAACAGTTACCGAGGCTTAGAACGCAAAGGTAAAATAAAGGAACCCAGGTGAGTGTTCATTTAGTAAAAGCCTAACTTACCCCCTCGCTCCTACCCTAGATTGGGAGAAGTCATTTGAATTCGCGCCTCAATAAAATAGGTGTAGCATTGTTAAAAAAAGTTTTTTTTGCGTTGCACCAGCTCAACAAAAAAGTCAAAAGTGATCTTCTACACTAATATTATAAAGAGGTCAAGTTTTTTTCTTTTTATATTTTTTTGTATAAAGCAGGTAATCTCTGAGAGTACTGGTTTGATTGCTAAAATTTTTTCACCAATAGAAAGCTGCTTTATTCCTGAGTGACATAGGCTATATTGCGGGCGAAGCCGCGGGCAAAAGCTAGTCAATAATAAAGTGATCTTACCATCAGCAATTGCGCTCCCGTTCCCAACTAGGGTCAGTGTTAGTTTCATTGCGTCATCCTTTTCAAGGCAATGCTTCATCACACATTCTGCTACTACAGGATCTGCCACAACTGTAAGGATGTTTTTTATGAGCATTTCACAATATTCTTTCATGTTTGTTTTATTTTTATCTTAAAATAGAATAGAACAATCAGTCTTTTTAATGTTCCCACTGTTGGGACTCAGGCCTCCTCTCTCTAGGAGAGGGAATGGGTCGTAATCCACCACGCGGGCCCAGGGCGGTTTGATGAATGTTACATGTCTTCGAATTTTTGGTTCTAGGACATGCCGGTTTCCTCACGATGTTTTCCTTCACCGTTTTGAAAGCAGTAGTGATGAAATAAGTTACATAAAGTAATGCGCCTGGCTGGGTTTGAACCCGCGACCTACAACTCGTAAGTCAGGACCATTACCACTCGGCCAGCAGTGCTCTATCTCCATTTTTATCTTGCTGACTTTTATCTAGATGCAAATTAAAAGTGGGCAAAAATATCTAATTTGCATCTTCTATCATTTCAATTTTTAGCGCAGCGTAGTATTTCGTTTTAATTGTTACTGTTAGTTTATTGCAATGAGTAATTATAATTAATTTAATTATTATGTCACATACCATAAAGCTAGAACTACATTAGACCGAAACACACGTTCTTTTTTTTTCGGTGGGAAAATCATCCAATGACATCCCCCACTCTTGGGCGGAGCTTGAGATAGTGTCAGAAACCCATTTTGTCGTTGTTACTAACAATTGTTTGAATCGAACATTTGTGTGCCAGTAAATTGCAAAATGTGTAAAATCAAAATTCTATGACAAAACCTTTAACTTGTCATGTTTAAAAAAAAAACATGATGCAAGAGCAAATAAAATTTTCATAAAAACGTAGTTTGTCTATCTGATTGTATATTATTCTTTGTCGTTTTATTACGATATTTTCGTCTTCATGCCTTTTGAAATAAAAAAAAAAAACGCTTCTAGGTACGTTTGTACTAACGGAAATAAAGTCTGTGTAGATTCCACGAAGTAGTCACGCCACCTTGTTTTAATGCCTCTCTTCCAAACATCTCCAGTATGCGCCATCGATCTGTAAAAGTAAAGTTTTAACACCACGTAAAACTTCTGCCTTTAGTGAGGACAGCCCCCCTAGCCAAGTTACGACCGTTTCGTTTGCGTCGAGCGTCGAACTCCTCGTGTTGGCCATGCTTCCGATTCCTTTGTTCTGTCTACGTGACTGAGCGTTGAGATGACGTCAGAAAAAAGGAATCGGAGGCGTGTTTGCGCGGACGGCGAACTTGGCTAGGAGGGCTCGTGTGATGTTATGTTAAGCATAATAAATAAACGCAGGCTAAGCGTTGTGTGATTTCTCAGCTTTCAACAAAATCAGAAAATTTCACCACAATATCCGACTTCAGTACGCCTACCGCATTCAGTCTAATAGTGGATTATACCCCTTGGACCGAGGCCAAGGGGTATAACTTATGAAAAAAAAAATGATACCTATTTACGCTAAGCGTCCACTGCGTTGGAATTGGAGCGTATGGACTGAAAGGATTCATTGTTTTGTATGGTACACCATACACTGGATCAGCATTACTGCGCCAGAGATCGCTATTTCTGCCGGTGACGTCATCCGCAGTGAACACGCCATTCGGATCCCAATCCCTTCGAGTTCTGACGTGTTTGTTTCGACGATTCATGATGAACGAAGAAGTTTTAATTACTTTAGTGGAAAGATATGAAAATCTTTTTTCATCTTCTAATAAATCAAAATATAATTAATGAAATTCTTCGAAAATAGACCTTTTTAAATTTATTTTATGAACCCAGATATTTCGTTTACTTTTGTTTTTCTTCTCCTCTGCTGATAACAAAGAACTAATGATTACAATATCCTCGTCACTATCCTCTAAAATGTAAATACACGTGCACAGGCGAACTCAAATTCTTTGAATATATCGAAATTGCCGATTCAAAATCCGAATGCAGTAGACGCACCCTATCGGCATTTTGTAAATAACAACGCCTCGTACGCTCCGTACGCTCCAATTTAGACGCAGTAGACGTTTAGCTTTATCGATGTGTTTAAATGTGTCTAAACATGTAGGTACCCATTTTTATTCAAATCCCGGTAAAATAGCAACCTCCCGGTTTTCATTTGTTGATCTTTGACAGTCGTTACGGATTTAGTTAAAAGCCCAAAGGTCTTGTTAGACCTTTTACTGGTTGTCATCAGTCTATGAGTATTGTGAAACCCAATTACTGGCTTGTGGAGGTCAGAAGAAGATGGGTAGTCGCACTGAATAAGTAATGGTACAAACAATATCTAGATTGATAGGAAGCTGACCTAAGCAAGGTAGGGAAAAGGCGGCAAATGGCGACAATATCTCCAGTAGATAAACACACATTATAAAAATACTTACCACTGTCAGTTTTACATTTAATAAACCAAAACGAATGCCCAAGAACCGGCAAAGACTTTATACTATTTTTGAATAATTTCGAGAACTTAATCCGATGCCTCGCTTCCCATCGTAACACCAAAATATAAACAATTGTCACAATCACAAACAACTGCCAAATCATTTTTACAAAAACTAAATTTAAATAATAAAATAAACACTGTACGGATATTAAAGGAATTTGGTTGTTATTAAATAACTACCGTTATATATTTATAATAATATTAGAGACTCAAGGAAAACAGCTTTTTTAAGTCAAGTAATAAAATATGTGTTCTTTCAGTTACGAACAAAACAGTACTGACGATAATACAATCACAAAATTCGTCAAAATACTTGTGATGTATATTTTTTAGATAGTTAAGCAAGAAAAAAATCCGGTTAAATAGGAAGTTATATATGCGGTAACAAAATTAAATTAATGTCCGCAATGAACTTGGCCAGCTCAATTTGCAATTCAATGCCAAAGCTTTTAATGTAAGTATAGAAAAAAATATTGCTTTATGCTTTTATGTGGTCTAAACTTGTTTATTAGTTCACCTTATCTATTGTTTTTGTTTTACATAGACGTGGTAGCAAAAGGTCATATTTTTTATCTTATCAAAATTATCGCAGTACTCTGGGTGTTAAATGCGGCGGTTACTCAAAAATGATCCCCATTTTTAGACGTAGGAGTAAAGGCTGCTAGGCTTAGGGTGGAATTCACCAATAAAACTAATCGCTTTTTAATGTTTGGCTCGCATAATCGCGTTTAGCCGCTGTCACTGGTGTCACTTGTCTGTATTTTTCTTTTGTTGTATTTTTACAAGTGACACTAGTGACACCGGCTAAACGCAATCTTGCGAGCCAAACGTTAAAACGCGATTAGATTTATTTGTGAATTCCACCCATAGCCTAGCAGCCTTTACTCCTACGTCTCCTACTTGTCGATTAGAAATTTTACACAATGATATTTTAGAAAAGTACCTACCTATGCAAATAGGCGTGCTATACAATATATTCTTCAGTATTTCTCAATTTTGGTAATTTTTTGTAGAATTTATTATGATAATGTGATTTTTTGTGTTAAATATGATGAATGGCCTGTTGTGAAAAGGTCATTTTGTTTTGAAACTGCACAGTTCAACTACAGTCTGTATAGTGTATTTACCTACTTATATTTATAGTTGAGGCCCGTATTAGTAAACGTTCCTCAGCCCAAGATCTCGTGCAAGTTACCATAACCCTGGAACGCAAAGGGCAACTAAAAGAACACCGGTGGGTTTCAGTCTGTAAAAGTCTGACACAAACTCTCGTTTTAACCAGAGCCGGAGAAGGTATTTGATGATTGACTTCCTAAAAGTAAAAGGTGCAGACACTAAAAACTGTGGGTGGGAAAACCTCAAAACAAGATCCATACAGACTATACATTTTGGCACTGAAAACTATTTTTTCCACTTTTTTTGATAGCTTACGTTATATAACATTTATTTGTTGTTAAAAGATAACAACGGTTTAATAAGGTTTTAGCATATTCTAATGAACCAATCACATTAAAATCATACAGTTGGTTTCATGATAGCAGAAACCAAAAACAAACTTATCCTAACACCTTTTCATTTTAGGAGTAGGCAGAACCTTAGAACATCAACTACTGCGACCTCAACATGTCTATTTCTGTTTATTGACGTTCATAAGTTTATTTGATGCATATCATTTACGAGTATTCTATTATTGGTGAGCCAAATAAATAAAATAAAATAATTTATTTAACTGGACATACCTAACAAAATTTACTGGAATTAATTTCCGTAAAATTAATTAGATGCTTTCGACATGAAAAAATCACATAATTATTAATTACGTTTATGCATTTTTACTATTTTTGACGCATATAAAGTCGCGGGTAACAGCTAGTATAATTATATAGTCACTAGTAAAGTATAATTATTATGCAGCGCCATCTACGAGAAACACGTTCAACTACAAGGAAAAACACTTTCACCTTGGAGAGCAGTCTGGTCTGTCGGTAGTTCAACAATGCAACAATAGATGTCACTTTATTTAATCACATGTAGTTTCTCTGAACTATTTACAGATTTATAAAAACACTAGCTTTTGCCCGTGACTTCACCCACGAACATAAAATATAGCCTATGTCTAATAAACAGCTTTCTGTCGGTGAAAAAGTTTTAGCAATCGGACCAGTACTTTTAGAGATCTTCCTACAAACAAAAAAACAAAAACAAGCTTACCTTTTTATATAATTAGTGTAAATAGATGGATAGATATATTCTTTATTGCACACGAAAAATAAAAATTACTATTATTGTTATTTTCTAAATAGTGTCGATGTAGATGAAAAGGTCTCGGTACTTTTTCACGAGAAAATCCTAATAATATTAATGCTCAATACTCAATTATTTATTGCATTCCACAATGTACGTAATTAGGTGGTAGGTGAAAACATTTGACATAGTCGTGGACCCTGTTGGGCACAGCAAATATAATACTTATTCTACTTAAAAATTAACTTAATCTAAGATTTTTTTTTTAAAGATTTATTAAATTATAAATTATTATTTATTACATTACAAAAACGCATTATAAACACGAAAGTTTGTATGTATGGATGTTTGAATGTTTGTTACTCTTTTACGCAAAAACTACTGAATGGATTTCGATGAAACTTGGTACACAGATAGACCATGTCCTGGAATAGCAATACTAAATATTCTATGTACTTAATACTTTTTATCTCGGCAGTATATTTTCTTGAGACTATTGTTTACTATCATGCGGGCGAAGCTGCTGGCAGAAACTAGTTATTTGTACGTAAGTGGTCTGAAAAGTTTCTGACCTTAATGTGAAGATAGCAGCACTCGTCAATAAAAGCTAGTAAAATCAAAAAGCATTTATTTAAAAAAAAAACCATTTACAGGCACTTTTGAAATGTCAAGAAGTCAGTCAGTCAGAAAAACAAAAATAAATGATGCTAATTGCATATTCCAAAGCGTAGATCTCTATGGAGAAGAATGTGCAAGAAACTCCATGGACACTCTTTTCAATCATGTTTTGTAATTACAAATATCTCTGTTACATGTTTCTTGTCGCTATCATGTGAGAACAATGTAAATAAAAATAAAAACTAAATATAGATATTAAAATAGCAACTGGCAGTTAAGAAATGACCAGCCTCAACTGACAGCGCCCGTTCACGGACATGACGCTAGTATTAGCACCACTCAGCTCAACCATTTTGAAGGCCCATTTAATTATTTTATTTATTTTGCAGAGAAAAACGCCAACTACAATTGGAACGGGTTAGAGAGATGTGGGTATCATCAACATCTGGGAGAAATCCCTTGGCCCCTTCCATCATCGGACCACCAGGCGTACGGCAATGCGCCACCGGTATATGGTGGACATACCACCTAAACGCACAAAACGTTTTGGAAACACATTCATTGTGCGTACAGCTAAGGAGTGGAATTCCTTGCCAGAATCTGTGTTTCCTGATGGCTACAACCCGAGAATCTTTAAGTCAAGAGTGAATAGGTTACTTCTAGGTAAGCGCGCTCCATCGTCGACAGCATCGTCGCTTTTCATCAGGTGAGATAGCGGTCAAGCGCGAACCTATCAAGAATAAAAAAACAAAAAAGTGTGTAGTTACAAGGAGACATTGTAAAAGAAGATAAATAAATTGTAAGAATAAATGTCTTGTGTCTTTGTTAGTTCGGAAACTTTTCAGACCACCTGTGTATGTGCTCGAGTTACTGATGGGTAAGTCTAGTTTTACCGATTAAATGTTTAATATGACAGATCATTTTTAGGGTTCCGTACCCATACGTTAAAACGGGACACTATTATTAAGACACCGCTCTTCGTCTGTCTGTCTGTCACCAGGCTGTATCACATGAAACGTGATAGTTAGACAATTTGAATTTTCACAGATGATGTAGGTATTTCTGTTGCCGCTATAACAGCAAATACTAAAAAACAGAAAAGAATATTTAAGGGAGCAAAACGACAATATATCGATAGTGAAAAAGATGACAGATTATAACCCGCTTGATGACAAAACGTCACATTTTAATTCAAAATGCTTGCAGTATCTGTGGTCTATAATTTAGTAGTATTATATATGGTTTGTTTACCTTTTATCTCACGGCTCCCTGAATAGGGTATAGATTGGGATTTCCAGTCTGACCACATGCAGCTAAGTGCTAGTGTTATTTTACATGTTGCGACTACCTATCAGACAACCATGAAACTAGATAGTTAACACAATGCCCCTTGGCGAGACTGGTGTCAGATTTTCTGGTTTCAGACTACCCGTAACGACTGTCTAAATCTTCAAATGAAAGCTGGAGCCAACGGCTTAGGGTCGCCGCACATGGCCCACACGTGACAGCCACAAACCCCGCCACAAGAAGCTAGAAGTGGCTGACGTTTTGTAGCGTGTCGCGGCTACCGGTGTCAATCATGTGCTGCGAGTCCATATAAAATGCATGAAAAGTACAGGAAATGAAGATCTTAATGCGACTAGACAGTGGCAGCCTACGCCTGCCGGCGGGGACCATCACTGGATCCTGCACACTGAATAAGAACTTCCACACAAGCATGACAAGCAGTCCCCTGAACAGAGCATGCTTGGAGAAGGAGGAGACAATTTTATTATGCATGTGCTCCTTGACTGCGCAGGTGTCACAGAAACACGCATGTGAACCCTAGGATCCCTGAATTCCCTCACAGACGCCCTGAAAAACCTAGGACGCCTAATCAGTTTTTGGAGAGAGTTGGGCTAGTTGAATTAAACCCGCCAAAGGTTTGGCCGCCATGGTCTGCGCAAAATGGTCCGTATATAC
This sequence comes from Mythimna vitellina, assembly GCA_949316375.1. Taxonomy (NCBI): domain Eukaryota; kingdom Metazoa; phylum Arthropoda; class Insecta; order Lepidoptera; family Noctuidae; genus Mythimna; species Mythimna vitellina. The sequence continues at coordinate 2,235,187 of OX438688.1, forward strand.
CTACTCGGCACGCACTCAGCTGAATGCGGACTTTTTCAAAAGTGCATAGTGCTAATTTTAATTAAGGGATGTTTAATTATGTTCTTTTTTATCTTGCTTATTAGTGATCGTAAGTTTTTTATTACTTTACCTGTTTCTACCCGTGAGAACGTGTAATTGGCTCAATGTCGTGTATACTATTGTTATTCTTTTGTTATAGCTGTTGGTTCTCTTATGATTAAATAAATAAAAAAATAAGTGCGGAAACCAGATTCCGATAGATAGAGAGACAGAAAAAATTTCAGTGATGGCGTTTTGTGGTTGTGTCCAGTTGTCCGTGTGTAGCTACCCTTAACGTGTTTTCTGAGGCACGGAATAGTTTTGGTATGCAATGAATACCATCCAATCATGAACTGACCTCGGTAAACATTGCTTAACCTTAAAAACCCATCAAGTGCGAGTTGGACTCACGCACGAAGGGTTCCGTGCCGTCCGTAGCAAAAAACGGCAAAAAAAAACATATTTGTTGTACGGAAGCCCCACTTAAATATTATTTTTCTTCTGTTTTTAGTATTTGTCGATATAGCGGCAACAAAAATTAAATCATCCGTGAAAATTTTTAACTGGGTTCATAAGGTACAGAAAGAAGGACAGCGAAGTGAGTGCAATAGCGTCCCGTTAACTTTTGAGTACGGAACCCTAAAAACCAACCCGTGTAAATGCCTAGTTCACGAACTTTTCAAGCATAACATGACCAAAATCTAACAATTTACGAGAACCCATATTTCTTTTTTAATGCGTTAACACCGACCCCGTAAGAATACTTGAGGTAGCACTATCAAAGTGTCCTTATCGACCGTAATATACCCAAGGCCCATAACCCCTTCAGGTTATGGAAGCTAGAAACAAAGGATAATGAATTCTCTATGTTTCCCAAGAGAGAGATTTCAGGTTAGGTTAGCCCTTGACTGTCTTCTATAAGGAAATTTATTAGCTTTTCGTGTGGCAAGTGGGCGCTCCAAAATTTTGGAAATGTGTATAGTTTTTTTTTTTGAGTGTGATGATACAACTTTATCTATAGTCTAATTTTCCCGAGAGGTTATTCATCCAGAATATACACATAAAATATCCTTTGTTCTATAGCCGGATCTGGTCGGTCTACCACTATGCAACATTCAATTTTTTTTTTAAATTGATATAAACCAGTGCTTGACTGCGATCCCACCTGATGGTAAGTGGAGATGCAATCATTGATGGTCAGGCGCACTAGTTTATTAACAGCCTATTCGCTCTAGCCTTGAAGACACCTAAATTATGGTTAGACGGGAAGACCGCAGCAGGCAAATTGTTCCAGTCCTTCGATGTACGCGGTATAAACGACGAAGCGAAACGCTTAGTCCGGACCGTTGAATTCAAGTCGTTTGAGCGTCAAGTAATGACGAAAACCAGTATGAACCAGCTGCTTAATCTATTTTAAGGCGTATAGTCTCTTGAACATCTGGCTGGAATTAAATGCACACACACTCATACTACCGCCTAAGGTAGGCGCCATATAAACGTGGAATAACTAACTATAATAATAACGACAAACAATAATGACTAACTAGTATTTATTAGTTTATAACTTTAGCCTAAATATGTATTTTATTATTATAAATAATTTATTTATATTTAATTTTTTCTTTTTGAATTATCTGTTATTTGTTTATTGTGCAAACCTACCACAGTGTTGTCTTATTTAACCCAAAGGTTGACTGGTAGAGAATGCCTTGTTGCATTAAGTTCGCTTATGTACCAATACTGTACATGAAGTTTAAATAAATAAATAAATAACTGTCATTGATCCTCCTACATTTGTTGACATTCTTAATTTAAAAAACGGATATAAAGACATAAAGCTGTCTTGAATCGACATGTATCGTGATCCTTTACACGATCTAGTAATGAGAAACAGTTCATTGTTTGTTTTACAGGTACCGGTATACACAGAGATATTAGGAAAAGGTGAATGTACTTTATTCCACGTTTATATGACGCCATCTACAGGCGGCAGTACAAATAACTGCCCCCCTAGCCAAGTTACGATCGTTTCGTTTGCTTCGAATGCCTCGAGTAGGCCACGCCTCCGATTCCTTTGTTCTGACGTCATCTCAAAGCTCTGACACGTGATCGGGGGGCTGTGCCTTTAATGCCGGACAGTTGCGCCCGGATAGAGCCCAGCTAACCTTTAAATCCATTTTCTTTGCGAAATATTGATTGATTTACATATGCTACGTCTATTCAGAAGAACACTTAACCAGCATTTTTTTTGTGTAAACATATTTCTAATGATCACAGCGGTGTGAACGGAGTAGGGAAAAAAAGCGAAAAAATATCATGTTGTTAATTTTTTTTTTAATTATTAGTCTTACGAAAAAATCTTATGTTGATAATGTTGTAAATTAGTCTATTATAAATATATTTTTTTTTCAAATCTATTGGCCTAGCCGTTACCGAGGAGTAGACTTCTGAAAGTCACTGTTTTGAAGCACTGGTCGGGAGTTAGGGCCTTAAGAACGACCAACTCGAGGTAGGTACATTTCCATACAACCACTCTTACGTGAATATGATGTTATTACACATCTTTCTCGAGATATTTTGGATACGCAGCTATCTTGTGGATATTACCTACCTAGGTTTCAATAGAAAACAAAACATAAATTTGTGTAAAACTAATCAAGTAAAGACCTCTGAAAATTTGCTATTTTGCATGAACTTTGACACTTCATAATTTACTCAAAAAGTCAAAAAAGTATAACAATAGAATCTTTGCAAATTTAAATAAGATTCTGAATGACGACAATTTCTGGCCCTCCATAATGTACTTATTTATTTATTATTTATTAAATGCTTTATGCACAAACGTACAGTGGCAAACTTAATGCCTTAGGCATTTTCTACCAGTCAACCTAAGGGTGATGCAGAGATAAATAGTGGTAGGTGCAATAACAGAGAGAGAAAAGGCGAATAGGTACAAGAATAGATATACTAATAAACCATAAATATCATATAATTATACAATAGATATACACAAATACTACTACTTAAATAATAGTACTTATATATTTAAAATATAAAAAAGCACATCCATAAAAGCCTTGCATATTTAATCGAGATTGAATGCCAAAAAAAAAAAATCTGAAAAACTTATAAGGGTTTGAAGAAAAACACGTATTACCTGGAACAAGTTTTGTGAAGTATTCGAGTGAATCAAGGAATTACCAAATGCCAACAGAGTTTTCAGGCGTTATCTCTCTTTTTTCGCATTGCCTCTTCAACGAACATCGCGTTGGACTACGTTAGATGAAGTAACAAACTTTTAAACCTTACTTTGACGATAGGCGAGTGGAAAAGGGCCCTCTTAACTGCGTACTACGATATGCCAGCTCAAAGTCAAAGTATATATGCGATCTAGACATGACTACTATGTCACCAAGTTGAAGAAGCATGTTTTGTTAGCTTTTGACTTCTTGAGCTAGATACTTAAAGCTTTGAGATTTTTGAGAACACGGGTATGTGCCATAGCTGGGCATAGGTTGCCCTACTCCAAGTTCCTCCAGACATTTTTTTCCGTCGCCGTCTCGAGTAGTCCTCGTGGTACGCGTCCAGATTATCAACCTCCAGAATGTTGCGCTCCATAGCTCTCTGGAAAATGCAGTGGTAGTTTTTAGTGGAAGGGTTCTAGTCGGTACAAATGGAACACTCCCTCCCTGTTTTCTCTCCTGCATGCTTTTCTAATTCCTAAAGTCAAAGTCGAAGAATTTTATTTCAAATAAACCATTTACAGGCACTTTCTATAAAGATTGAGCCGATGTCTGCAGCCCGTCCCCATCCTCTCGTTGATAGAAGGGAATTTTACCTGTCAGAATTTTTCTAAAATCCGTCTTCTATATTTTAAAATTGACTGAAGCTCTACTTAGGTACATTAGGTAGTAAGTAAGAAGTTATAAAAATTTTACTAAGGAACAGTGTGTTCTACATTTTATAAAGAAAAATATTTAAAAATTTCGCCCTCCATTTAGCAGCCGACGTCGGAACATAAGCTCGTTTTACAACTAAGTAACCTTTTGCAGGGTTTTCACCTCACGAAGTACGAGGTAATTCGGGCATTCGGGCATTTGGGCATTCCTGACCGGCGCACTTAACGCTGTATCCTAAATAACTGCGCATTTCCCTTGGGAATTTACACCGGCTCTTAAAGACCGATGGTCATTACTACCCCGTCCTCCCCCCATTATTTCCCGTGTCGCGAGCGAAAGCGTGCCTAGAATAGTGAACTGATGCTTATTGAAACACACCTTTACATTTGCATATCAAATACCCTTATCACGACTACATAAAGTTTGGATTCCTTTGCTTGGATTGAAGGTTTGTTTAGGTGATCAGAGCGCAGCAATCAGGGATCTTTAGGGACCGTTACAAACAAGTGTCTTTGTGTATGTGTGTTCTGTTGGTCGTCTGATTTTACTATGTTCTTTTGTTACTTATTTATTAAGTTTACATTTGGTTCAGTCTCAGAGGAGAGACGTGTAATACGGACTCAGTAGTAAGTCTCAGAAGGAACAGATGCCGTAAAGAAATGAACTCTGTACTGTGAAAGAAAATTTAATAATCTTAAGAGAAAAAAGCGAGCGCCATGCTGTATTCAATGCACATTTCTAGGTTGAATTCTTTTTGTAACCGTATTTATTTTACTTTGTTCTGTAAAAAGGGCAATGCGATTTTTGTTTTCTTTTTTTTTACGAAAAATGGATGATATTAGTACACTGTCTAACAATAGAACAGAATAAACTTTATAATACACCAAAAATGTAACACAACTTATACATAAACTTAAATCTAAGGGTAGAATGGCGGTCTCAGTCGCCAACCCCCAAGGAAGGTAGGGGGTAAAAATATAATCATTTTTCCAAAAAAGTATATTTTGAGGTTGCCAAGGAAAATTCCGTGCTACCTAAAATGTCTAGGTTACGAATAGAACATAAAGTAACTGAGTCGGATTTTAAAGAGTTCAAAGGAAAATGTCGTGAACACTAGAAAAATGTAGTAGATAATATTTTGTATGCATTCTAGGCACGGAGGTACGACTACTGTCCGTTTCGTTTTATTTGTTTGTGCACTGTAAAGTACATTTTAAACTTTGTGAATATATATAATACTAGCTTCTGCCAGTGGCTTCGCCCGCGTAAAAGTCGATTAGTCAAAACAAACTTCAAACCCCTGTTTTACCCCCTTAGGGGTGGAGTTTCGTAAAATCCGTTCTTAGCGGATGTTGAACTACGATCTTTTCATAGATAAGTTTGTACGTAACCCTTGAGTCCGACTCTCACTTACCCGGATTTTTTTTCAGGTGGGAAATCATCCAACGATATCATCTCCCAGCCTTGGGCGAGGTGCGAGGGTGTGTTAGACTTTTACTGACTAAAACCCACTCCTGTTCCTTCTTTGCCTCCGTTAGTAGTTAGTTTCATAAAGATACACCAAATGTTCGCTTTGCAAATCTTTGCTTTTTTTTCTGTGTTAGACATAACTTCGAAAATAAATCACACCAAGTTCTACGAAAAAAAAAATGTAAATATTCCCATATCAAATTATTAGGCAAATAGTCTAGTTTACCATATTTTTTTTTCAAATCATACGGATAAGCCGTTTAGACGTGACATTGGATTTAAAATGATCGAAATCATATAGTATCTGCCCCTTAAGCAACGCTAAACCCAATTAATTAGCGAGGTAAAGCAAACAGAATAGAGTAGGTACACCGCACTGTATGGATAGATAGCACACTAAAGTCTGTAATACCCGTACCAACCACAAATACCCGCGACGCGATTATACTTACGGGGACAACAATAAACAATTTGGGATTACCCTGGTTTAGGGTATTATAAGGAGAATTCTTTTCTCTAAGTTTTGTTAGGATTTGTTTGAAAGAGATTCAGAAGTGTTGGAAATAGGGTGGAACGGATATGGACATAGTCATATTTTATTAAGTCCGTGTTTCCTAATAGCTACAAGTTAGGGTATTTAAATCAAGAGTGAATTGTTTACTTCTAGGCAAGCGTTGTCTACCGTCAACCACATCATCAGTCTCCCTAGCCAAATTACAACGGTTTCGTTTCAATTCTCTTTTCTTCGATCGCCTCGTCTCGGCCACGTCTCCGATTCCTTTGTTCTAATAACGTCAGAAAGGCTGACGTACCGTAACACCACGAAATTAACAGTTTACTTTAACTATAGTACATAATATATATCTACCGCGACCGGAATAAAAATTTACTCTCCCATACTTTATCAAAAAAATAATAATTTAATTTAATCTATTTTTAATGTTTTCGTTTCACTTGAATTTATTTGTAATGTTTCAATTTATTTAATTCAAGTTTTATTAATTTTAATTGGTAGTGTCGTTATTCGTAATGTGTTTAACTTATTTGATTTTTTTTGTTGTTTATTGTTTTGTGTTAAGTTGATTGTACTGTAATTTTATGTAGAGGTTCCTTTTCAACCGCCTATCGTCAACATCAAGCATGGTTTAAAAGTTTGTTTCTTCATCTAACGCAATACAACGCGATGTTTGATGAAAAGGCAACGCGAAAAAAGAGTGATAACGTCTGAAAACTCTGATAACTTTCGGTAATTCCGTGATTTACTCGAATAATTTTACAAAACTTATTCCAGGAAATACGTGTTAAACCTTAAAAGTTTTTGAAAAAAATTTGTTGTCATTCAGAATCTTAATTAAATTTGGGAGGATTCTATTGTTATTCTTTTTTGATTTTTTGGGTAAATTATGAAGTGTAAAATTTCATGCAAAATAGCAGATTTTCAGAGGTCACTACTGGATTAGTTTTACACAAATTTATAAATTGATTTCAATAGAAGCTTAAAAAATATCCACAAGATACTATGTTTCCAAAATACCTTAAGAAAAATTTGTAATAACGTCATAATCGTGTAAGAGCGTTTGTATGAAAAACAGTGAAAATTTATGTCGAGTTGCATTCCCTTAAATTATGTTTTCAAGGCAGCAATGTTATTGTAGCGAGCGCTACGCTCGCCTTAAAAATGTCATTAGTGCATTAGGCATTAGTCCTGTTGTTATTAAGTTTGTTATTTGCACGTTTCTTTGCATGTAAAATAATATTTTAATAATATAATATAATATTCCCACAACTATCACCCAACGCTGTCTAGTCCCAAGCTGAGCAGATCTTGTATTATGAGTACTAGACAACTGATAAACATATTTATATATTTCTAAATACATACATAAATAATATAGATAAATTACACCCAGACACAGAACAAATCATTGTGCTCATCACACAAACATTTGTCCTGGGTGGGAATCGAACCCACGACCTCCGGCATAGCGGTCACTAACCACTAGACCAACAGGCCAGAAAGAAAATGTATGAGATGTGGTGCTATACTTAGTGCAAATATTTAAATAAACTAGTTTGTGCGTGCGGCTTCGCTCGCTTGACAGTAAACTTATCACCTAGGTACCTACGAGTTATTCTCAGAGCTACCAAATAGACACAAAATAAAATCATAAAAATCTATCAAGCCGTTTCAGGGGAGTTTGACAAACACTGTGACACGATTTAATAGTATATAAAAATCTCGTGTCACAGTGTTCGTGTATATATATGACTAGCTTCTGGGAGCGGCTTCGCCCTTATGAAAGTAGAAAATAAATAGCGTATGTTATTCAGTAAAGATGTAGTTTTCTAATGGTAAATTTTTGAAATCGATCAAGTAGTTTTTGAGTTAAATCATAACATACAAACAAACAAAAGAAAAATCAAATTTTTCCTCTTTAAAATATTAGTATACTTAGATAAGTCTGAGAATAGGTCGTGGGCAAAGAGAAACCACATCACTGGTCGTATGCAATTTTTAAACCTCCAACCCCCACCCTTTATTCTTTCTCTGATAATTTATATAGCAGAACCATGTTAAGAAAAACGTCATAAGAAAAAGTTTAGCATTCCCTTGAGCTTCAAAGAAGAATCACATTACAAACAGTTTTAACAATACCACCACAACACTAAGATTTGTGGGGAAACTACAATCTGCAGTGTGCAAATGATAATTGCCTCAATTTACTTCTGAAACTCGGTGAAACTCGAACAAGTTCGGTCATAGACAACATAAGTGGCAATGTACATAGTTTTCGGTGTAATCGCCGCCCGTAGAGCGTCGCTAGTTTAACTTAGCCGTTGGGTATTGACGATATGACAGGTAAAGTTATAACAGGCGTAAGATAATATAATCCTCCTTCTGTCGCCCCTGTCCCCTGTCGTCCTGTGTGTGTTTGTGTTGTCCTGTGTGTCTGTGTGTGTGCCTTGTCCTGTCTGTCCTGTGTCCTGTCCTGTCCTGTCCTGTCTGTGTCTATCTGTGTGTGTGCCTTGTCCTGTCTGTCCTGTGTCCTGTCCTGTCCTATCCTGTCTGTGTGTGTGTGTTTGTGTCCTGTGTCCTGTCCTGTACTATCATGTCTGTGTCTGTCTGTCTGTGTGTGTGTGTGTGTGTGTGTGTGTGTGCCTGTGTGTGTCCTGTGTGTCTGTCCTGTGTGTTATCTTCCTGTCTTCTTCTGTGTGTTTGTGTGTACATAAGTAATAAAATAAATAAATAATATAATAATATTCTACAACTATCACACAACGCCGTCTAGTCCCAAGCTAAGCAGAGCTTGTGTTATGAGTACTAGATGACTGATAAAAATACTAATATATTTCTAAATACAAACATATTATAGATTAATTGCATCGAGACACAGAACAAATGATCGTTGCTCATCACACAAATATTAGACCTGGGTGGGAATCGAACCTACGACCCGTGGCATAGCAGTCAGGGTCACTAACCACTAGACCAACAGGCCAGTCGAAAGATAGGAGAAAAGATTTAACTCCTCATTCGCCGATTGTACATACGGTTGTACAACTTGAATGACCTTGAAAAACGCCTAATTGTCATTTTGTACACACGGAAATTCGAAATTAATTCGGCCGAAAAATTTTGTCTCTACATCTTTTTTTTTTAGTTTGTAAAATCATCCACTGACAAATTCCGCTTTTGGGCGAAGCAGGAGATAGTGTCAGACTTTTACTGACTAAAAACCCAATCCTGTTTCTTCGTTGCCTTTCGTACCGGGGCCAAGTCTTCCTTTCAGAATCAGACCCTTGGCCCCAGTAGGCTTCGATCTTGCTCGGCCCCTACGGTTTGCTGACATCTTCCTGAGGCGCGCGTAGAACAGTACACGCCTTCGACGACTTAGGCTCGGTCCAGATGGTTATCGGACGGTCGGACGGTGAGCTACCCATTGTTCGCCGTCCACAAGCCCGTGGTCTCTATATCTTCGTTTTTCTTGAAAAACATTTTTTTGGTAATTTTACGTAAAAACGTGTAATGACGTAACAATAATACCCCTTCGCGCGAGAGGGGGTATTGAAATTATATACCAACCTATCCGCCAAGTAAAACTTTAGCTAGTATTGAATTAAAACACGTTTGTTAACAGTGTGATATATTAGCAGTAACAAAAATTTAATATTTAATATAATGTAAAATATGTACTTGAAAATGAATAAACGAAATAATAATTATAATATTCCATCATATATCTAGTCACTAGTCCCAAACTAAGCAGTGCTTGTGCTATGAGTGTTAGACAACTGATAAATATACTTCTAATATCTCTATATATACTCATATTATAGATAAATTACACCCAAACAAATGATCGTGCTCATCACACAAACATTTGTAATCGAACCTACTTCCTCCAACACTGTAGTCAGAGCCGTTAACCACCAGACCAACAGGCAGGTCAGACAAAGATCAATAATTAAGTTTAAAGGGTTGACTATCTTGAGCTGCAGAAATGTTCGAAAGAGCCTACCGTAGTTATAGAACTCAAAGGGCAATTGAAGGAAATATGTGGATTTTGATCAATAAAAGTCTCACATTCCCTCATGCTGCACAGTCTACACAGAGAGAAAAAAGTCATTTGATGACTTCTTACATAAAAAAATTTTTTACAAAAAAAACCGACTTCACTGACAAAAACACTAAAAGGATCAAAATAACTTTGATTTTGAAAGAAAGAAAGAAAAATAATTTATTTGTTACAGTACAAGGCATAAAATAATATTGGATAACACTAAACACTAAAAATAAAATAAAATAAAAATATATAAAAAACAAACAGTAGCAAAAAAATATAGTTGCAGGCCTCACGGCTGCACCAAAATAGGTCCAGTTCAGCATAAATGCCAGGCAACTAGTGCCTGACGCTGGTTTTCAACTGAACCTGTGGTTGTGTTTGTTGTTTTGGAAGTCGGTGTTTCTCGATATTGTTTGTGAAGATGGTTATTTTTTTTTTATTTATACTTTTTAGTTGCGTTACACTTAAAACCAGAGTGCCTATTTCTCATGATAATTCTAATTAACCATAACACTGCTAGGTTACATTGTTTTATTATGAAGTTTCTGTGTCTACCTTCCACCTTCCAGCTCCATCATCAGATCAGTTCGATAGTACCTTATAGCAAAAGTGCATCTCATGACCATTCTAATAAACCCAAACACGACTAGGATACATTGAATAATCACAGAGTTCTGGTGCCTATCTTCCGGCTCCATCATCATCTACATCAAGTCATTTCGAAGATACCATTTTCGACATAACTATTCAGAACTCTTTATTTATTTGTATTGTCATAGTCGCTTAATTATCTTCATTGTGATATCTGTGTGAGTATGAAGTTCCGTTGGCCATTTCATTTTTCCTTCATCAGTTCAGCAACTTATGATATTTGAGGAGTTCCCTCGATTCCTCATGGATTCCATCATCAGAACTGGATTTTGAATAAAATGGGACCAATCTTTAAGAGGAACAAAAAATTTGCGTACCGGCAGAGTTTTGAGGTAAAAAACATTAAAAAAAAATAACAAAAAAAAAAACAACCGAATTGAGAACCTTCTCCTTTTTTTGAAGTCGATATATCTCTAAATACATACATACATACCAGGCCGCCCAGATATTTGCGAAAAAAAGTTTTTATTTATAAGGCACTGGCCACTTGTAATTATTTTACAAACTTTGGTTATTTAAAAGTAAAAATACCATTGTTCGAATTTTGAATTTCCCTCCACATTTTTTCGAAAGCAAGATCAAATTATCGTGTCTCATTTCAAAATGGATCTGCATCAAGAACATTTTTGTGCGATGATATTCTACGTTTTTAAATTTAGTCTGAAACCTTTTCGCCCGCATGATAGTACAGTATTCCCAAATTAATAATGCCATGCAGATCTTCGTTAATTGTCGTTTTCCCGGAAACACCCGAATCATTGAATCGTAAGAGCCCTAAACAATGCACTTGCATTTTGCACCTTGTTCGAAAGAAATAGGAGTCATTATCATGTGTACACAATCGAAAACAATTCAGGCGGTCGGCCTTATTGCCATGATTAATATAAAAATTCTGTTGAACTTGTATTTTTCATTTTATCCCCATAAGTGTGCCTATCTTACAATATCTACACGTAAACTATCAGAAAAATGCTATCACAAAATAACTAATACATCACAGTAGGATATTTAATTTCCCTAAGGGACGAGAAGCAAAAAGACCTGATATCATGAGCGTAGACAACGTCGACGGTTTACTGTGATAATGCTTTTATTCGGGACATTTTTATTTTCTGACTTCTTTGTTTGAAATTGTCGTGTTGGTGAAGTGCTTACAAGCGTGATTGCTGAATACGAGGTCTTGGGATCGGTTAGCGGGACAGGCAAAATGTTTTTGGGGTTTTTATTTCTATCTAGTGTTTGTGTACCCGCTATGTGACTGTGGTTTGGGTGTGTTAGAATAGCATGTACTTACCCACAAATTATTTTTAGAATACATTTATAAGATTTTTTTTTAAGGTGGGAAATCGTCCAATAGTTTTTCCCGCTCTAGGATGGTTTTCTGTAAAGAAAACCCTCCGTCCTAGAACGTAAAAGGCAACTGAAGGACACAGGTGTGGTTTTATTCAGTAAATGTCTGGCAGGCTCTCTCGCTCTTATATAGAGCAGTAGTCATAACCTGTTCTTATAATTACAAAATATACAAAAAAAAAAACATTAAAATCGGTCGAGCCGTTTCGGAGGAGGTTTCCACAAACACTGTGACACCAGATATTTATAAGTATATTAGTGTGATGTTATGGAATGATAGTTTATTACTGAAGTGTCATCACCCATATCGTAGCGTCGTCTATAGCGCCACAAAGTGAACTAAACTACGAATTCCTGCTTCTTGCAATTTTGAACAAATACAACAGGCCGACGTCATCTCTTGCGTAGTTGCCAAGATCAGACAAAACATGCGTCTGGTCGGAGGATCCTCCCTTTTCATCGGAGGTAAGTGGGACTTTACAAGGGTGTAAAACTTAGAGGTATGTGGAATAAGGACGCAATTTGAAGACACACAACAGCCTGAAGTCATCTCTTGCGTAGTTGTCCAGGTCAGACAAAACATCTGTCTGGCCGGAGGATCCTCCTTTTTCATCGGATGTAAGTGGGACTTTACCCATATTCCACATACCTCTAACGGTAAGGATTAAGGACGGTATAACAGTTTCAACATGACACTAACAAATGTGTTAAAGATGATCAACATCCATTCTTTCCTTTTATGAACTCGCTCATAAAACAAATCTCTCTCATTTCACAGTAACTCCGCTAGCCACTCATGTCTATCACCAAACCCCCGATTTCAACTGATAGCACCCTTGTGACTGTAAGTAGCTTTTAAAGTACGTACTTAGACGGGCTCAGACTGGCGGAAATTTGTCACGGGTTCGTCACGGCCTCGTCACGGCGTTGTCACGGCCTCGTCAACGTCTTGTTTACACGAATACGACATGTTTAACACGCACATCAGGCCACTTCGAGTGGCGTGGCGGGCGAAAGTTTTGCATACTCTAAGACCTGTTTGAGAGAGAAAAAATTGAATATGTAATATGTATATATAATGAAACAAGAACCATTAATGGATGGACGGATTGTATGAAAGAATACTAATAATAATATATTATTTGCAGACTGAGGGTTTTTTGAGGTAGGAATTATCTAATGACTCTGTCTTCAAAAAGCTAGTCAAAGAACATTACCTCTCTACCATCTCCTAAGTTATATATTATAGTAACATGTATTTTTATAATTTAATTTATGTTTGTATCTATTTTTGTGTACATTTATTTACTGTTATTAATATATTGTATGTATTATATGATTTAATTTAGATAGTATAGTCAAAAGTGTAATTCTTCTCTATATTTTTTGTACACACTGCGTCTACATCTCTCATTCAACTCTCCTGTCGCAGGTCTGCTGGAAGGAATTTCGTTAAGCATAAGCATTACTGGCAGTGTCCGGCGCGAGAGGTCATTGCCACCGATTGTCTCCACGAGGACACGACGGGGCTCCGCCCAAGTGAGGCACACCTCCACTGTATGCTCCATCCTATCGTCCGGGCGGTCTACACAGTGGTGACACTCGGTCGTTTATTCCGCCTGAATCCGATGCAGGAACCTCCCGAACTTATCATGTCTGGTGAAGACTTGCGTCTTGCGGAAGGTACGGACGCCGTGGCGCCTGTCCAGAGACTACTTTATTAAGTAGTGGCTGTAGTAGTAGTATTTAATTATGGTGTGCCCATACCTACTGAGAGCAGTGGTGGCCGAGTGGTAACGGCCCCGACTTACGAGTTGTAGGTCGGGGGTTCAAACCCAGCCGGGCGCATTACTTTGTGTGATTTATTTCATCACTACTGCTCTCAAAACGGTGAAGGAAAACATAGTGAGGAAACCGGCATGTTCTAAAACCAAAAATTCGAAGACATGTGACATTCACCAATCCGCACTGGGCCCGCGTACGGCCCATTCCCTCTTCTAGAGAGGAAGCCAACAGTGGGAACATTATTAGGCGGACTATGCTATGCTATGCCATACCGACTTATAATCCACAACATCTTATTTCATTAAAGCGCGTTGTTCAGGTTGTTTTAGTGTTAAAAACCTTTTTGCATCATTAACGTTTTTGTTGCTGTTATGGACTGTTTGCGCTGAATGTTGGCTCAAACTCGACTGCACCCACGATCGATGTTAATTGCTAATGTTATATTTGGTTTGTCGTGGCAATTTCCGCCAGAGTGAGCAAATGCATCTTTCTTGGAATTCGCTTTGTTTTTCCAAGTTGGAAATTATTAAATTACTGCTTTTGTTCTGTGAAGCGAGAGGGCGTGTTAGACTTTCTTTGACCTTGATCATATATTCTAATAAAAAAATATTGTTTATTACCAGAGGTCGGAATTAGGTACAGTTAAACATGTACTTACACCGACTTCGTACAGGGAAAGAATAAAGTGGATATACCTCGAATCCCGAGATTAATTTTAAAGAGCAGATATTTTTATGACATTCAGAAATATAGCAGAAAAATTTTCTTCCTGCATTAATGACGAGGAGGAGGAAGTGTATAAATTTGTTAACCTTACCTCAGTTGACGTAGAGAGATCTTTTTCAATGAAAAATACTAATAAAAATTGTATGTTAATTACCTTTGTTTTATTTGTCTTATCTATCTCTGAGTTTATTATTATTATTTATTCGTAATATTGTTGGGCAAACGGGATTTTTTTATTTGAAATCCCGAGAAGATCCATATTTATTTGGCATTAAGTCCGCGTTTGTACCTTTGTGTTGCATGAAGTTTTAATAAACAAATTATTATCAACATTTCGATGCAAGTACATACTACCTAATTCTGACCCCTGTCTATTACTTACGACTAAAAAGTTTCAGACCGCAAAGGGCACTGCAGGACACAGGTTTAGTTTAAATCAGTAAAACTTTGACACTCACGCTCCACTCATAGCGGGAGAAGTCATCGGATGGTTTCCTCACCTCAAAAAAAAACATTAAATTTTTTATTTTATTTTTCTTCTTTTTAAAAACATTGCCCCACACTAGGAATTACTCCTGTATTATGAGTGTACGAATATGTAAACTCACATACACAAGACACCCGGACCTGGAACATATATTTGTCGGTCATACAAATATTTTTATCTATAATATGTATGTATTTAGAAATATATAAGTATGTTTATCAGTCGTCTAGTACTCATATCACAAGCTTTGCATAGTTTGAGACTAGATAGCGTTGTGTGAAAATTATAAAAAAAAATTGTGTGTGAAATACAGTGCATCAGCCAATCACTTAACCACTGCGCCAACCGTGCCGTTGTCACAAAGCAATACTATTTAATTTCATCATCATCATCTTTTCAGCCAAAAGGCGTCCACTGTTGGACATAGGCCTCTCCCAAGCGTTGCCACAATGACCGGTCCTATACGTCTCGCATCCACCGCATTCCCGTGACTCTCACCAGGTCGTCGGTCCGCCTTGTGGGAGGCCTTCCAACTCTATATTTGAGTAATAATCCACAGTATAATGTAGTGGCAGTGACTGGCACCAAACAGTTTTGACTCTATTCCCTTATCTCAGGGATAGAAACCTGTTTTCCTTCAGTTGAAGATTCGAGGCCAGCACAGAAAGAGATAGTGTGATGATCTAGAAGTGTACCATGAGAGGAGAGAGGTTCAAGACGGTGCGGGAGAAAAATATCTGGAAGGACTTGAGGGAGTCCTTTACGGCCTGTTCACGACTTCGGTCTTAAAGCCGAGCGGAGCTGCATCGGTACGTGAGCGCAGGGCACTATGAGCGGAGTCTCGAGGCGTGCTTCAATCATTTTCATACTTTTGATCTTACGCTCGCCGCCCCACGCTAAGCTTCCGCTCACAGCGGCAAGGTCCTGAACGGGCCATTACCCAGCAGTGAAACAGTAACGGCTAAGGAAAAAAGAATGTTAGTAATCTTATCACCCTTGAAGCAAGTCTTTATTTAGAACTTAATTAGAATGCATGAACATTTTGTCAAAAGCTTCTGTTAATGTTTTACGTCGACATGAAACAGTTAAAGTACAGTTTAATTTGAATTAGCAAGTGAACTAAAGTACAATTTTGCTTACGAAATGAGTTTATAATAGGTACTGGCTGCTTGTACGTAGTATTATGCTTCGTTTACACGCTTGCTAAGCGTCGACAAGCGTCCACAAGTTCCTAGCGTGTAAATTTTGGGGTACAAGTTTAAAATCTCTTATATGAGTTACAATGAAAGATGCACTCAATTCCACTTGTTACCTATAGTAACTCGCAGAAATATATCTGATATTCGTTTATTAATCAAAATAGCTCGGTGTATGACAGATTGCCCTGAATTATTGTTAAAGCTATCTCTGAACGTCCCCGGCACTGCCGAATTAGAAATCTTCTTCACGCTTCTCATTCACGCACAGTCTACTGTTGTAACTCTCACTTGATTCGCGCAGCAAAAGCATTCAACAATTTAGTCAAAGAACAAACCTCAGTTGATCTCTTTACAAGCAGTTTAACATCCATAAACATTGTTATGTCTAAAAGCACTGTTTTGTAATTGCATTACATTGTTGTCTTCTATATTATCTTCCTACCAAACTTTGTATATCTTAATTACTTATTTTTTTACTGTAACTTTCAACAATACTCTTATATTATTTGTAGTGACTTGTAAATGGCTCATCGTGATCTACTTTATCGTTATATATTTTGTATTGTTAGTTGTAAGTCACCCAAATAAAATAAAATAAATAAATAAATAGGGTGTTTTGCATGGGTTGGCTTGGCTTGTATGAGCTTATCCAGAAGAAACAAAGAAATAAAATATGTTTATTTGGCACCCCATGATTCATTAATCAACAAATAATAATTGATTTACAAACTAAAATTAAACATAAAAAAATAATAAGGAGAAATAAAATTAACAATAACGATTTGTCTCACGGCTACGCCAAATAGGTCCAGTTCAGCATAATGCCAGACAACTACGTAGCAGTTGGCTGACGCTGGTTTTCTGACCTATACGATCCGGACTAGTGTTGATTTTTGAACATAAATTCTCCAGAAGCCTTCTTAAACTCTTTTTTGAAGTCTATAAAAATATGTCACGACAAAAGTAAAAGCTGACACAACATGGCAGATGTGGACATACATCTACCATGCTTGCCTGTTCGAAACAAACAAACTCGCAAGCATATAAATGGTGTCCAAGCGTTTGTATAGGCTTTTGGTCGCTTGCCAATGTTTGACAAGCGTGTAAACGTAGCATAATAAGTATCACGAGTATAAAGGTAGACTACACTTCTCACACGTGTGCCACACACGTCAATCTGGGCGCGTCGGTCTCCATACATTTTATATGGAAACTAGACTTGTAGAGCTACATCAAATTCACGCCACACGAAGTCGTTCTACGTACAAATCAAGAGTTGTCTACGTGTGCGTCGGTCTAACGTAGTTCTAGCTTAAAAGATATGTGAATTTAACTTTTATCTTCATACCAAATAGTTTGCAAACATACTACAAAAGTCGACCTTCTTATCGTTTTCCCCATAGTACGAGATAGAAAAGTAAGATAATACACACGTTTACCTATACGAAAAATCCTCAGTTACCTTACCGAAAGGTAACAAGTAAATACAATATTCAGTATTATTTGAGAAAACGGTGTAGCTAGCATCTTTTGTAAATATTTTTAGGCAGGGAACAAACTTGGCAGGTCAACCGCTAAAGCGTACGGAAGTCCAATCTGTATTACAAATGTAACGGTGCATCTGTAATACAAATCTCAAAGCTCAAATGCTCCAGCTTAATCAGCCTTTAAAGATAAATAATATATATTTTGCAAAAAGGTTTTAAAAAAATTTTTACAAGTCAATTTTATCATCAGTTTAATCTAGATGAGACCGGTGTTCCGATGGGAAGGTGAACTAATGACCTGGCGAGGGTCGTGGGAATCCGATGGCGATCGACGCTTTGGGGAGACTTATGTCTAACAGTGAACGTCTTTTAGCTGAAATAAAGATTATGATGATGATGAGACCGGCGTTTCCTGACTACCCTAAGGCGAAATACCGAAACAAACTTAGAGGTGAAAGTCTAGTCCTTGCACGCATGCACGACCTGCACGTGGAGATGCGAAGCCGAGGCGAAACTCCGCTGCCGCGTCCAGTCTGGGCATGAAGGACAGAGTTCCGGCGGCCCTCTCATGGTGGAATGGCGACAACGACTATCGCAACCCAGTGCTGGGCACGCCACAATTATGACGGTAAGTCCCCTTTTAAGAAGTGACTGGAAAGACAACATGGCGTCCTTACCTTCCGCATGACGCAGGTCTTTACTAGACATGGTCAGTTCGGAAGATTCCTGAACCGGATTCGTTCAGAAGAAAAGCCCGGGATTCTCCATTATGTGAACTGCTCGGAAGACACGGTGGAGCACTCGGTGCACAATAATGTTTATTCTATTTTATATAAACAAACTGACAAGAATAGATCATCTTTATACATTCAGTCAAAAAAGTATCGGGAATGGATGATTTGTTTATGGGTCCAAATTCAAATTTTTGTTTTTTTGTAATTGTTAGATTGGCACAACTGTTTTCCATTTTGGCGCGGAGTTTGAGTTGCATCTGTTATTTATATTAAATACAGTGCTGGTTTTAGTAATATCATATATAGTGTGTATTGCGAATTTCATAATGGACAAAAATATCGAACAAAGAGTTTGTCTTAAATTTTGCATCGCCAATGGAATTTCGTGTTCGGAGTCACTGAAAATGTTACAGAAGGCTTACGGTGAATCGATTTTATCAAAAACTCGTACTTATGAGTGGTTCAAAGTGTTCAAAAGCGGTCGAGATGTGATGGAAGATTTGCCTCGCTCTGGTAGGCCGTCAACGTCTGCAACTGAAGTTAACATCGCAACAGTGAAGAAAATAGTGACTGAAAATCCCCATTCAACTCTGAGAGAGATAGCCGCCGAACTTTCTGTATCTCACGAGTCGATCCGTACCATTTTAACTAATCATTTGGGTATGAAACATGTTGCTGCTCGGCTAGTCCCAAAAGATCCGAATTTTCTCCAAAAACTCGCAATCGCATGAAAGTCGCTGAGGACATGCTAGAACGAGTCAGTTCGGACCTAACATTCATGAAACGCATTGTTACTGGTGACGAGACGTGGGTTTACGAGTTTGACGTGCAAACTAGTCAACAAGCTTCGAAGTGGCGCCTTCCAACTGAACCGAAACCGAAAAAACCACGCCAAAGTCGATCAAAAGTCAAAGTCATGTTGACTGTTTTCTTTGACTATCGCGGTGTTGTGCATTCTGAATTCTTACCGGAAGGTCTAACGGTAAATAAAGAATATTATTTGAGCGTTATGCGGCGTTTAAGAGAGCGAATTCGACGAAAAAGGCCAGATTTGTGGAAAGAACATTCTTGGATTTTGCACCACGACAATGCGCCTTCGCACAAGGCTATCATTGTGAATGAATTTTTGACCAAACACTCAACAAATACCATCCAGCAACCACCATATTCACCAGATATAGCTCCTGCTGACTTTTTTCTTTTTCCTAAACTCAAATTACCACTTCGTGGCACCCGTTTTCAATCGATAGAAGACATAAAGGAGAATTCGCGGCAAGAACTGAACTCAATTCCGGAAGCAGCATTTAAAAAATGTTTTGATGAATGGTTTATTCGTTGGCGCAAGTGTATCGTTTCTAAAGGAGCATACTTTGAAGGTGATAAAATAAATTTGGATGAATAACAGACATTTTGTGTATTATTGATCTTTTCCCGGTACTTTCTTGACAGAGTAGTATATAACTAATTTCTGCAAGCGGATTGCCCGCGTAAAAATCGATTTCTCCATACAAACTTCCAACCCCTCCGTTTTACTCCCTTAGGGGTGGAGTTTCGTAAAATCCGTTCTTAGCGGATGTCTGTACCCTATGAAGAACTTACCTGCCAAATTTTAAATTTGTAGGTGTTATAGTTTCATCAGTGAGTGGCATTTCGCTTTTATATGTATAGAAGATTATAATTCTTCTTCTTCGTGTATTTGTCACCTAACTCCTCCTAAACGGCTTAACCGATTTGGATGAAATTTTGTGTGTATATTTGATTGGGTCCCCGAATGGTTTGAAAATACAATTGACCCCAGTAAGTGGCGCTGCAATCGGGTTCTCAAATATTTATGCTGACGAAAAGCCAGTTTTCGGGTAGGACAACATTTGCCGGGATCGCTAGTAAAATAAGATAAAATTAAGTTTATTAAGTCCAGAATTTTCTGCACGTATACTACTTGAGTTCTTTTGAATATGCTTGCTGAAATCCTTTGCAAGAACCTCACATGTCTACATGAAAGGTTTCATGAGTATTTTTTTGCTAATTAAATTTGAGGGTTGTGTTCTTTCAAGAATTTGTGGAAGGTGAGTAGTTATAAAATAATTACATACGTTTACTAATTCGTCTGCTATATATGGTAAATTGTATCTTTGGTTTATGACGTAACTATATATTTACTGTTTTCAAAATTATGCTATCAGACCTTGCTTCATGCCAAATTTTAGGATTCTAGGTCAACGGGAAGTACTCTATGAATTTTGATTTTCTTGAGAGTATCGCAATATACGTTTTTTGCGACATAAACGGCCGCATCTTTTTTTTTCGTGAACTTAGAAGTTTGATTTTTTCATAGCATCAAAGACCGCAGACTTGAGTATATAGTTTTAATTTCAACTCGATACCACCACGCTTTTCCGAGATAAATGGTGTTGACGGACCACACAGTGATCCTATAAGGGTTCCGTTTTTTTCTTTTGAAGTACGGAACCTTAAAAAGGTATCATAATATGATGATAACTTTTTCTCTTCTCGATAAAATGCCCGCAAACATAGCCCGAAGCACAGATGTAGAACAGATGGTCGATGGTAACGAAAGTTTCTACAGTGGCGACCACGTACCAGAAGACGCAGCGTTGGAAGGCCTCCCATAAGGTGGAACTATGACCTGGTAAGGGTCGCGGGAATCCCATGGACGCGAGACACACAGGACCGATCGTTATGGCGATTCTTGGGGGGCCTATGTCCAACAGTTGAAGTTTTTAGACTGAAATAATGATAATGAGATGTCATAGTTTTTATATCTACCAACTCCGCGTTGCAACCGCCAGTTTCAAAGCAGCCTTATTATCTGTAACGCACAAGAGCGTTTATTAGTGATTTCCCAACGGTTACGTTGGCCCGCCCTCCGGGTTTTATTGTCTCTAGCAAACAATTGCGGCAAGTTTATCCTCACATAGAAACAGTTCCTCCTAAACGTGTGTTTAACGAAACTTGCTTATGTGAAAACATTATTATTAGGTGTTTTGTAACTTGTGTCTTTATATTATAGCATAGCATAGCATAATCAACCTTTTAATGTTCCCACTGCTGGGACTCAGGCCTTCTCTCTAGGAGAGGGAATGGGCTATAATCCACCGTGCGGCCCCAGTGCAGGTTGGTGGATGTCACAACTCTTCGAATTATTGGTTCTAGGACATGCCGGTTTCCTCACGATGTTTTCCTTCACCGTTTTGAGAGCAGTGGTGTTAAAATAAATTACACAAAGTAATGCGCCTGGCTGGGTTTGAACCCGCGACCTATAAATCGTTAGTCGGGGCCGTTACCACTCGGCCACCACTGCTCTCTGCTGTCTTTATATATATAAGTTCATAATCATGTCTAAGGTTTTGTGAGAAGATGGATAAAAAATAAATTAACATTGATCATTTGTTTTGAGGAATAAAGTATATGTATTTTCTTTTTATTTCTAAATTATATGTTAGTTAATTAGTTTTTTTTCTTCTTCTTCAATGTTTATGGATTTGTTATTAGGGTATTATTGTTTTTATTAAATGTATTTTTTTAGTTTGTAAGTTTCTGTACAACGCCTTGGATATCCTGTGTAACGTTGTACAAGTACTTGTAAATAAATAAATTAATGAGGTAAATTTTATTTGCTTATGAACATAAAAACTAATCTATATTAATAACGTAAGAGGAATATATACAAACTAAAAATAATAATATTTACAAACGGGTAGAAAAAGAAATTATTGGGCATCAAAAAATTCATCCATATCGATATTAATAGGAAAAGTGCCCAGAACGCTGGCAGCAGTGCCACGTTGGATAGCAATGCAATCAGCATTGTCCGAAGAAAAGCCCAGCCCTCTGGTCACGCGAAAAGTCGACCAGTTGTTTGCTGATATATAGTTCATCATCATCATTTCAGCCGAAAGACGTCCACCGTTGGACATAGGCCTTCCCTAAGCGTCGCCACAACGACCGGTCCTGTTCGTTTCACATCCATCGGATTCCCGTGACCCTCATCAGGTCATCGGTCCACCTTGTTGGAGGCCTTCCAACGCAAGTTGCGTACATAGTTACCTACTTTGAATTAAGAGTTATGAAACTATTCAGCTACTTGTTACGAAACAGTTTATTTATTTATTCAAATACTACTTATTACGTATTTATTGTAATGATAGTGTTATTAGTATCTCCATAATTTTTATTGTGAAAGGCACTTTTTGTTGAGTCAGAATTACTTGCATTTTTAAGTACTTTTATTTTTACCGAGCACGTAGTATTTTACCAGATTTTGTATGTAGTATACAGGTACGGCTTTGCAACGCTACATCTTTCGGTACGTGGTCGCCAATCAATATTTTTGGTTAGCAAAAAAAAAAAGATACGGCCGTTTATGTCGCAAAAAACGTGTATTTCGACACTCTCAAGGGAATCAAAATTCATAGAGTACTTCTCATAGAGCTGAAATCCTGAAATTTATCATTAAACAAGGTCTCATAACACTAGTATAGGAAAAAAATCTGAAAACTCTAAATTTGTAGTTACGTCACAAATTTAGAGATTCGGAAAAATCTTCGAAACTCAATTCAGGAATTGAACTGTTTTCATAGGTAAGTCTGTACGGAATCCTCAGTACGCGAGTCCGACTCGCCCTTGCCCAGTTTTTATTTATGCACAGGTTCGCGTTTGACCACTAACTTACCAGATGGTAAGCGATGATATGGCCGACGATGGTGCACGCTTGCCTAGAAGTAACCTATTCACTCTTGACTTAAAGACCCCTAGGTTATAGCTATCGCGAAACAGCAGACTCCGGCAGAAAATTACACTCATTAGCTGTACGTATAATGTTATGCTTACAATGGCTATACGCTTACAAAGGGACTCATCAGAAAACTCAAAGTCACCCAAAGGGCAATGGAAAGGGCTATGCTCGGAGTTTCCTTGCGTGATCGAATCAGGAATGAGGATATCCGCAGGAGAACCAAGGTCACCGATATAGCACGAAGAATCGCCAAACTTAAGTGGCAATGGGCAGGGCACATTGCTCGCAGAACGGATGGCCGTTGGGGCCGAAAGGTTCTGGAATGGCGACCACGTACCGGAAGACGTAGCGTTGGAAGGCCTCCTGCAAGGTGGACCGATGACCTGGTAACGGTTGCGGGAGTACGATGGATGCGAGACGCACAGGACCGTTCATTGTGGCGACACTTGGGGGAGGCCTATGTCCAGCAGTGGACGTCTTTCGGCTGAAATGATGAATGATGATAATGTTATTATACACATCATCATTTTCCTGACCTTGACCTACATAAATTCGGCGAGCAATGGGTGGCTCGCCGTCCGACCGTCCGGTAACCGTCCAGACCGAGCCCAAGTCGTTGACGGCGCGTACTGTTCCACGCGCGCCTCAAGGAGATGTCAGCAAATCGTAGGGGCCCAGCAGGGTCGAAGCCTACTGGGGCCACGGGTAGTGTGAAAGCGGAACCCGGGGCCCTGGGACAAAGGCAACGAAGGAACAGGAGTGGGTTTTTAGTCAGTAAGAGTCTGACACTATCTCCCGACATTAATATAAAACGACACTAATATTAACCAGCCTAATACTCAGTTCCTTTTTTTATCTCCGGGGTTAAAATTGAAACTTCTATTTCCGGGAGTTTATAAAAAAGTAACCACGAAGGCTAAGGCGGGAAGGTCCGCTCGGTTTTGTATAGAATAGGCAAAGTACCGGTATCGGGAACAGAGTCCAAGCTAACGGCAGTTAGGGCTCCAGAGAAAGGAACATCTAAACTGTAACGAGCTATGTCCAGAAGAACCGCTTTGTGTATCAAGTCCTTGATTTTTATTGTTATACGAGCGGTCTTTTCTTTAGAAAAAAAAAAATAATTGTGAACCCGATTGCAGATCCAATTGTATTTTTAATCCACTCAAATGTACACACAAAAATTAATCCAAATCGGTCCAGCCGTTTAGAAGTTAGATGTCAAATACACGTACAGAAAAATTATATATATAAAAACGTTTATGTTTTGCGTACGTTGTTTTATTGATTAAAAAAATATGTATTCACACCATTCTCCTTAATTATTTAAATCAGCCACCACCCTTTTAAGCAATTACATTCTCAGTAAGAGTTTAAAACCAAAATTAAATTATCCAGTCGTTCCGTATCTTCAAACAATTCAGTTCACGCAATGGGTTAATTGGGCTCAAGAGAATTAGTTAAATTGTCACCTTTGGGAGCCACCAGCAAAATTTATATAAAACTGAAACGTGACTCGGGTGTACAGTCACGTTGGAAATACGTACCTATATATATATATATATATACACAGTTAGTGGAAGTATTGATCGCACCTTGTAATAATATTATTGTTATTAATTTGGTGAAGTGGCGGTACTAGAACTTAAAAGGCAACTGAAGGACACAGGTGTGGTTTTAGTCAGTTAAAGTCTGACACTCCCTCGCGCTCCACCCAGAGCGAGAGAAGTCAATTTATAATTTATTACCTCAAAAAAAAACCGTGTTAATGTGGCCATGCTCTTAATCGTCGATTGGTACCTCATTTCATAAGAAATGATAAACAAGGCCACTTGGAGTTGTCTTCGGCACTTCGTGTACCTTCCAAAAGTCCGAGGTCCTAGGGTCCTGAGAAATATTAAGACGTAAAAATAATGATTGGTAATGATTACTGCAATCAATAACTGCGACGTAAAAAGGGGAATTACATTTAAATAATATATAATATCTACGATTTGAACAGTTTTCATACGTATGAATTTTATGAATTTCAACTGGGTTTTTTTTAGGTGTGAGAATCATCTAATGACAAATCTTGCTCTTAGGCGGAGAGGGAGATAGTGTCAGACTTTTATTGACTAAAAACCCACTCCTGTTCCTTCGTTGCCTTTCGTACCAGGGCCGAGTCTTCCTTTCAGAATCAGACCCTTCGCCCCGGTGGGCTTCGACCCTGCTGGGCCCCTACAGTTTGCTGACATCTCCTTGAGGCGCGCGTGGAACAGTATGCGCCGTCGACGACTTGGGCTCGGTCCGGACGGTTACCGGATGGTCAGTTTTTTCACCTGACTGTACTAATACTTTAGTGAATTAACTGTAATTCACTGATCACTTTATGATATAGCCAACTAAAACTGGCCAGATCAAAAAAGTTTAAACGTTAACGTTTTATGATATGCCAATCTTCATTTGGTCATATCTTTGATGTAGGATTACTATAATATTAAAAGGTCTAAAGAAAGTAGGCCAAAAGAGGATTGACATATCATCAAACTTTAACGTTTAAAACGATCTGGCCAAATTTACTTGGCCATATCATGAAGTGATCAAATTCTAAGATCTAAGAATTTGAACACTTCATGATAAGGCGAGAAAAAGTCTGACACAAAAGAGCGTAAAAAAAGGTAAACTAATAGAAAATTTTACACCATACACTGTTTTCATTAACCTCGCACCAACCAAAAATATACGTATACCGACAGCAGAAACATATGTTATTTCCTTAAAAGTACAATTCTACCTGTCTCTATAATACAGTCAAGTCCACAAGATCGTTAGCCATTAGCCACACGTCCGTCTCCAAAATTAGTCTGTTTACATGTCAGCATGTCGTGGGACTTGTTCGGTCTTGTCTCGAGTTAGGAGGCTTCAATTAAGTGGCTCTGTCCGTTAACATTGAGATAGTGAGGTGGTTGACTGCGGAGAGGTGAATTAATTAGCTTAAAATTAGGTGGGAATAAGAATTGTTAGGCTGTATATGTTAAATTTTGAAGTGAAGAATTTTGAGGAAATTTTTGTGTGGTGGGTTTAAACCAAGACAATAGAGGGTGTAAGGGACAGGTTTCCGCAAACTTTAAGGGTTTGCTCAGAAGACGAATCTGAACAAAATCGAAAATCAAAATCAAAAGTATTTTATTTCAAATAAACCATTTACAGGCACTTTTGAAATGTCAAGAAAAAATGATGCTAATTGCACATTCCAAAGCGTAGATCTCTATGGAGAAGAATGTGCAAGAAACTCCATGGAAACTCTTTTCAATCATGTTTTGTAATTACAAATATCTCTGTTACATGTTTCTTCTCGCTATCATGTGAGAACAATGCAAATAAAGTAAAAATAAAAACTAAATATAGATATTAAAATAGCAACTGGCAGCTAAGAGATGACTAGTCTCAACTGACAGCGCCCGTTCTCGGACATAACGCTAATAGTAGCACCACTCAGCTCAACCATTTTGAAGGGAACGACCTTCAACAAGATTTTTTTTTCAAGAAACGAAAAAAAAAATCAGCCTGCAGTCAAATGGGGTGAATAGAAACAAAACTTCAAAGGGTATTTTAACAATATTTGAATATTTTTTCAGCATTGAACTGTATCAATTTATTAATGAATTGTTATATTAAAAAGTCGATGCTTTGTTAGAAGTTGTTAATATGGTATCAAAGTGAAAAACCAAACCAAAGTTTGGTTTCTATTCACCCCGTTTTACGGTATCTGTAACAAAACTGTCCAATCAAGTTTATAATATTGTAGGGAGTGACCGTTTTTTTTTTCGTTTTGGTTTCGTCTATTGAGCATGCCCTTAAAGTTTGCGGAAACCAGTCCAGTGTGTAGTGAAGTGTTACTAACATAGTTTTAAATCATATTTGGTAATTAACAATTTAATATAGTTATGTATGTTAGTCTATAAGGTATTTTTGATATGGGTACTTGTTCATCATCATCATTTCAGCCGAAAGACGACCACTGCTGGACATAGGCCTCCCCCAAGTGTCGCCACAATGAACGGTCCTGTGCGTCTCGCAACCATCGGACTTCCGCAACCGTTACCAAGTCATCGGTCCACTTTGTAGGAGGTACTTGTTACCTGTAACAAAATGATTAATTTTAATAGTATTGAATGGTAGAGTAGACTGAAGAAAAACTAGACACATCTAAAGAGTTGTCAAAACTAAAGAATTTTGGGAAAGAGGTCGTAAGTGTCACTTGGAAAATATTATAGCGAATAGAAAATACTTAGTTTGTTTAAAAATAGGTAGTTTTAGTAAATAGAACAGATAATAATAGCTTTCAAGAATTGGTAAGAGATACGATGTTTTAATACGGGTTATATGGGTACTATCCCATTTATGTTTGTCGTGAGAATGGTAGGTATCAACACGTTAGAACTGCGACGTAAATGCGCGCTTTTGATTCATTACTACCATCTTATGAGTAAAATATCGATGACGCGACCACGCTAGCTCGCTGCTCACTTTACGTTCCGGACCGACTGCGGGTGTCGCGCACCTGTGCCATACGGAGCCTGTTCGTTGCCCCTCCATCACGTACTCTAACGGCTCGATATACCCCTACAGCCCAGGCGCTCAATCTACTGAACGCCCTGATTGCTCAAGAACCTAAATTTGACATATTTTTTTATAGTAGTAAAGAAATGATAAATGTTTGTATAAAATTTTTTAGTTCATAGATTGTTGGTTTGTTGGCTTGCTATACGCTTTGGTGCATACTGTAAGTATATCAAGCAATGGATACATAAATAAATACATCGAGCATTTAAGCTAGAACTACACTGCGCACACGTGTGCCAACACGCCGATCTGGGCGCCTCGGTCTCCATACATTTTATCTGGAAACTAGACTTGTAGAGCTAGACTTGATCCACGCCTCGCGACGTCGTTCTACGTATAAAATCAGGGGTGTTACACATGTGTGTCGGTCTAATGTAGTTCTAGCTTTATAGTCTGTTTAGCTCCGAGATCTTAGCCCACTCTTAATATTTGTGTATAACTGTTGACCTCTACATTGACATCAACCTTGTGTGTGTGGGTGTCTTATATTAATCACTTTTTTTGACAGGCGCTACCGGGCATCGGCTCTACTTGACTCCTAGGGTTTTGCTGACATCTCTTTGAACCGCACGTGGAACACTACACGCCGTCGAGGACTCGGGATCGGACCACCCTTTGCTTGCCGTCCGCCAACCCATAGGTCGGCGATTCCTCTGCACCTGCCGGAGTCTGTGTTTCCTGATAGCTACAACCTAGGGATCTTTAAGTCAAGAGTGAATAGGTTACTTCTAGGTAAGCGCGCTCCATCGTCGACCACATCATCGCTTTCCATAAGGTGAGATAGTGGTCAAGCGCGAGCGTTTCAACAATAACACATCTTTTTTGTACATGACATCAAATGTAGATCACTATCTTACTAAACAGAAGGATGATTTTTGACACCCTAATATACAGAGACCCTACTATACACACATACACCCTCATATACATACAATATACCCTAATATGCATACATATTCATATATACACTTCTTTTTTTGACAGCATGGTGGAAAATCCTCATGAACGCCCCAACTGTGGCACGAATGGCACAGACGGGGCAGTGCACGACTCTTGCCGGCTAAAAACGACTTCTGCATACACCAGAGAAGCATTACCTACCTTCCAGGTTATTTGAACAAAAACTTCACAAATAATTCATAACCTCCTGTCTCATCTTGATCAGTGACAGAGTTATCTCGGTAACAAAACAATCGCACATGTATGCGCATAATGCCGAAGCAACAGTGGCATGAGACACGACCGCACACAATGCGCGGAAGTCTCGGCGAGATACCCAGCTAACTCACCTCACAAGCTGACAGGTGAGGCTAAGAGACCAGCGGGGGACATGAGGAATTATGTTAAAAACTATAATTTTAAGAGGTAGGAAGATATGGAAAAAGAACTAGGCCTTTTGAGATAAAGGTTACACACACCGTTGAAATATTGGTTGACAGAATGAAGCTAGAACAATGCCTGATTTGAACGTAGAACGACGTCGCGTGTCGTAGATAAAGCGTAGCTCTACAAGTCTAGTTTCCATATAAAATGTATGTAGACAAACGCGCCCAGATAGGCGTGAGTGGCATACGTGTGCGCGGTGTAGTTCTACCTTGACTGTTGCACTGCGTGTTGCGGCAACGATTTCCTCACAGAACAATTATGTGTTTGGTCCGGAGATAGATGTTGCGGGTCTGGTATATGTGAGTTTACATGTTTCTGAGCGCACCCATGATACAGGAGTTTATTTTTTGGTGTAGAGTAACCGGTTTTTTTTTTAAAGTTCGAAATATTGCTGATCTCTCTGACGAGTATGAATGAACAGCAGGAATAAGACTTTAATAAACAGACAAACTTCTATCGTTTATTTCGATATCAGTTCTATTTTTTTCAAAATAACAGACAGGTTTCTTCATTGTTCATAAGTAAATAAATAGTTGACTGAAAACCTAATTGATCCAACTCACGAAGCAATCAATAGTGAAAAGGCTGATGCTGACAATAATCATGGTTACAGGTCCTGGTCGCTTCTGTATTGTGATAACAACATAAAAAAAAATAGATATGCCACTGGCAATAAGAGACAATAAGAGATAATCACTGGCAATAACAGATGATCAGTCCATATTAACGTCACCCACTCACGAACATGACGCGTGTATTACGTGTATCATTCAACTTAATCATGTTGAAAAGAAGTAAGTGATCAGACAACTAAAGGGAAGCTTATACCTAGTGATGGTAAATTGATAGAGAAATAATGATATTGTTGATTGAGGGTGAAGATATCCGCAGGAGAACTACGGTTACCAATACTGCCTGATGAATCACTTTAAGTGGCAGTGGACACGATACTGCTTGCAGAACAAGAGAGAAGGTCGAAGGGGTCGAAAGGTTCTGGAGTAGTGACCACGTATCGAAAGAGGCAGCGTTGGAAGGCTTCTCATAAAGTGGATCGTTGACCTGGTGAGGATCGCGCGAATGCGCCCAAGTGTACCTACAATGACCGGTCCTGTGACCGGTTACACTTGGGGAAGGTCTATGTCAACAGTGGACGTCTTTTGGCTGAAGTTATGATAATATAGATTAAAAGAAGGACAAAGGCCAGTTAAGAAATTTCTAGTCTCAATGACGGTGCCAGTTTTAGAACATGACGTTATACATCATGTGCAGCAGTGAACTCAACTATTTTAAAAAGAAGTGAGTGATCAGACGAAAAAAGGGAAGCTTGATAGATGATGGAAAGAACAAAGAACATTACCTTTCTCTCTTATATTATTTTGGTTCTACATAATTTCATTTCTTCCATCACTAACCTTTATTCTGTTCTTTCGTTTTCTCGCTTCCATTTAATTGTGTAACACATAATTATATATGTACATGTTCTGATATAGTAGGTTTTTACCAAGGAACATTATTCTTTTTCTATTCTGCGATATTACAGAAAATCCATTCAAAAAAAGAATAACGTACCTTTAATATAAAGTTTATTTCAACTTAAAATTGCAAGTCAATCCAAAGATATAAAACACTTCAAAGCAACCCGTTTTAAAAAACGGCAATTCCATAGGTATAGATATCAACCTATTAAATATATATATATATATATTTACGCTTATGTACGCTTATGTATATATCTTTGTTACAAGTAATTTTTTATCAATTTATCGTATTTAAAAAAATTGTTTGTTTATATTTGCTAGCAGTACACTGCAGATTACCCCCTTTTTTATATTAATTTAAGTTTTTATCTAAGTCCATACTAAGGTTGTCTGTAAATATCGCAGCTAGCGATAAGACCGCCATTGTACCCATAGATTTAAGTTTCTGTGAAATTGTAAGTATTTTTGTGTACAATAAAATTTATTCTATTCTTTGATAATATTGTTGATTAGCAGAAAAATCGGTTCCCTTTAAAAGTAAAGTATCAAGTAACAAGAAAAACGGGTCACTCAGATCCGTTTCCGTGGCCCCACGAACCCACAAGCGGAACAACCGGCATGATTCCATTCATCACGTCGACGGCTCTGTAGCTAAAGCATTTTATTAATTTATCTGCTGCGCGCCATTCTACCCGTTACGGTGGCTTCTGTGAATCTTAAACTTGTTATTCTTGCAGAAATATGCAAGCGATGTTACCGAGTTTGTAGTGAAAAGCATCTCGCTTTAAAAGAACGCATAACGTCAGCTTTTCTTCTTTCAAAAGACGGTGGTTATTGCCGTTTTTGGCGTTTTAAGAATGTGGGGCGCGATGTTGACCTAAATGTTTGTTTGGAACGAAATTTGAGAGTTTGCAGTTTGAGAGAAGTTTAGGTATTAGTTATTGAATTAGTTTTTATTACGTAACGTCACATGTATAGCAGCGAATACACGTGATGTTACGTAGTAGGTAGGAATCTATACTTATAATAAATCTGTAGAACTGAAAATTCTGTACATTGAAAATATCAAAAAAAATAATGGCAGGGGGTGTTACTTGACCGACACCGAACCCAAAAAGAAACTTTATTTTGCGGTTCGATCCCTAGACCCGATTACTGTACCACCCGAAAATAATAAGTTTGTCGTAGGTTACGTCACCCGCAGTGGAGTTCACTAAGGGGCGCTGCACACGGCTAAGATACTATAACATTTTATCTTAAGATACAAAACTGCTCGCCATACTATTCAATGTACTATCACACACGACGAAGATAATAAATAATATTTCATATTTTCGTATCACAAAAAACCTAATAAAACCATTTTCGACTTCTAAGCGGACGAAGTCGCGGGCAAAAGCTAGTTAATAAATATTTTTCTGATTAGTAAAGTTAAGTATTTAAATAATATGTTATAAGTTTACTTATGTGTTACAGTCAATCGTTTGCGTGTATTTAAAATGGTGTGAAGATTTTTAAAAATGGTTACAAATATATGCACCGAATTATTTTAAACTCTGTAAGTAGGTTTGTAAAACCTGAATTATATGGATTTCTCATTATTTGGTTAAATAGATCATTTCAAATACAATATAATCACACCAAAAAATTGGTTACTTACCTATCTTGATATTTATCAGTACCTCAGCGCGAAAATAGAGTTTACAATTTTACGAGATTTATTGTATAGATTGGATTCCACAATTGCTCGGAGACATAATTGTATACTATGTAAATAATATGTATGATTCCATAATTGTATGTTTGTTGTGTATTGTATTTATATTGAACCAAGGTTGCCGACATAGCACGAAGAATCGCCAAACTTAAGTGGCAACGGGCAGGGCACATTGCTCGCAGAACAGATGGCCATTGGGGCCGAAAGGTTCTGGAGTGGCGACTGCGTACCGGAAGACGCAGTGTTGGAAGGCCCCTTACAAGGTGGACCGGTGACCTGGTGGAGGTTGTGGGAATCCGATGGATGCGGGACGCGCAGGACCGTTCTTTGTGGCGACATTTGGGGAAGGCCTATGTCCAGCAGTGGACGTCTGTCGGCTGAAATGATGATGATGATGATAATTGTATACATTAAAAAAAATAAAAAAAATATATTAAAATAAATTTACAAACTGAATTCTGCTTATGCATAGCCTGGCCAGCCACTTGTACTATCAATCTATATGCAAGTTGTAGGAGTTTCATTGGAGCCTCGTTGATTTTGGGAGAACCAGCTATTATGCCGTTCCCTTAATTTGACCCCATTAGTTAATTTTATTAGGGGAAGCTTGCATTGTACACGTAATAGCTTTAACAATGTTAAGCTCTTTGTGAAAACCCTTGTGGGGGGCAGTAAGTAATACCACTGTCATTGTATCTGCCGTTAAACAGCATTGTTTTGTTTTACTTAGGAGTTTGGGTTAAATTGCATATTGTTTTTAATTGGCTGTAAAAAAGGAGGTGGTAATGTGTCTAGTTTAGTCATGGTAACTAATTTTTGAGGTTATATGTGAGCAGCAGAAGAATTTGCTGTTCTGGGGCCTACCCCACACACAAAAAATAATAATAATAACCCCTAGGTTATTATCATTATTTTTTAATGAAAAGAGTACACTGACCGTGTACGGTCCTAATATGTTTTCTTTCTTTGTTTTTGTTTTTCTTTCTTTATTATTATTGTTAATTTAACAATTTATGTACACACAATAATAAAAGACGAGAAAAAGGAAACAGAAGAATAGTACAAAGGTGATGCTTATTTCTAAAGAAATCTCTTCCAGCATACCTGCGAAAGGAGAGTTGGAGAAAATTGAGATGAAGACACTGATCTGACTGTTCTTTGATTATCTACTGTCTTGTTATCGGCATCTTTATTACTTATATTTATTTAAACTTCATGTACAGTAGTGGTACTTAGGTAGACTTAATGAAACAAGGCATTCTCTACCAGTGAACCTTTTGGTTTTAAAATATCAACACTGTGGTAGGTGTGCACTATAAATAAATAATAAATGTTTCAATTAAAATAAAGTATCATTAGAATAGTTTAAATATAGTAATAAAATACGAACCTAAATATTATGCTAAAATTACAAAATATTATGATAAATATCAAATCATTATAACTAAGAGAACTTAAAATATAACAATTATGACGAAGACCGAACTAAAGTTGAGAGAACTATTTCGAAATATCTGCAGTTCTAGCCAAGTTACAACCGTCTCCGATTTCTTTGTTCTGACCACGCAATTTAATGTTGAGATGATGTCATTCTCATACATTTGAAGTTTTCTACTAGCGTTAACAATTGTATACTATCAACTTGGCTAAGCCCTCAGAGGTAGCTCTGTTGTTTTATTGTCCTGAATTTTACGCTTCAAGGAAAATTTACTTTCAGTTTTATTTAAATAACATGCAATCTTTAAATCTTAATTCAATAAACCCCAAGCGAACGCGTTCGCTCTCTCATTGTCTTTCTATTGTGTCTCTAATTACGGTATTCGAAAGGTTAATTAACTGAAGAAAATAAGTCATCACTTTTTAGGCACCTACAACATATTATTGTGAGGTAGTGCAGATCAAAATTCCTAGACTATTTTTAGTTAAACACTAAAATATTCAAACTAAAACCGGCCCACTGATAAAATATAGATCAATGTGAACAGCGGGTGCTCTGAAATTCGTACTTCGGCACGGGAATATCCACCGGTAAAGTTTCAAGGGCTGAAAAACCACTAGATGAAATGCTACTGAAATATGCATGGTGATGGCGTGTTATTAAATCTGCGTGGATTGTCGTTAGGGATGCCTTTAGTTGTGATCTGATGGAATTAGTGAATGGTTTCGTTAGTAATTTATTTTGTGTATTAAATTTTTTCTTGCTTTTTTTTATATAGCCTCTTTTTTATAATGTGAATGTGAGATTCCGCTAATTTTTGGATTACTTCATATTACGACAAAAAAAATTAAATATGATTATTTTTATTTTATTGTGCTTTTGGGTACAATATTGACTGGTCTACACTGTTCTTATATAATACCTAGTAATGCTGTAATATGGAATATTGTAACAACAATAACTTTTTTAAAAGAGTAACCATGGAGTTTCTTGCCTCCTTAGGAAACGACCAATTTGGAACCGTGCATTAGATTCTGACGTTTTGTAAGTGCCCATGTAGTCCTATGTGAAATAAAACTATTTGTTTTTGTTTTTTTTTTTTTACGATATAAAAAGAGTTTCGAATTTATGAATGTGATACAGAAGTTATAATAGGGGTTAAAGTATGAAATTGCCGTTTTTTAAAGCGGGTTGCTTCGAAGTGTGATATCTTTGGATTGACTTGATAATACAGAAAATACAAAACACAAAAAATCCAATAAATACCTCATTTCTGAAAAAGAATAACTTACCTTTAATATAAAGTTTACTTAATAAACTAGTGCGCCTGACCATCAATGATTGCATCTTCGCTTACCATCAGGTGGGATCGCAGTCAAGCACTGGTTTATATCAATTAAAAAAAAAAACTTGAACTTATAATTCCAAGGCAATCCAAAGATATAACATTTCAAAGCAACCCGTTTTAAAAAACGGCAATTTCATAGATATAAATCTAATATTATATACCGTTGATTTAATGCTCCTTTCAACCGTGGTTGATCCTCTACTGTTTTATTATTATTTGGAGTATATTAGCCTCTAGAATTAACACAAGCCTTTTAAAGTTGGATAATAGTAAAATAAATTATAATAATTAATTAAACTGTCTGGTGTGCCATCAAAATGCAATTTGGTGTAAACAAAAGTGCAGTCATGCATGAAGCATGTGGAGATGACGGAATACGAGGGGGTTGAAGTACAATTTATTTAACTCTTGGATTTCATACATCTTTTTTTCATCAAACTCATATACATGTGGGGTATCTATGGATAGGTCTTCAAAAATGATATTGAGGTTTCTAATATCATTTTTTTCTAAACTGGATAGTTTGCGCAAGAGACACTTTCAAAGTGGTAAAATGCCCCCCCCCCCCCCCGAAACTTCTAAAATAAGATAATGATAAAACTAAAAAAAAGATATATGATGTAGATTACCATGCAAATTTCCACCGGAAATTGGTTTGAACGAGATCTAGTAAGTAGTTTTTTTTAATACGCCATAAATCGTAAACCGCAATTTACCTCTCAAGTTTGAACGGAACCCTCCCAGTCTTTTATTTGTCTTTTTTTATGGCTTAACCAGAAAAGTAAATGACATTGTTACATTTGTCACGACCATAGTTAACCGGTCACGACCAACTCATACGAAATTCTCTTACAAGCAAAGTTCCCAAAATGCTACATACACGTTTGACGTTTGATTTCCACAAACATGAAATGTTGTTTAAATACCGGTTTCAATTAGTTTTCAAACAATTACATAGGATCCTGTACAATGAGTGAGTTTAACAAAACAAACAACCAAACAAACATGTGTATTGTGATTCCGAGTATAATGAACTGACGTTATTAGTAGGTACATTGATTAGGTTCGAGACACAACTGGAACTGCCGAAATAGTAAGTAAAGCCACCATTGTGTGGACCCCCGGAGGACACGATGGAGCATACTGGTGGATAGTATAAAGGAATAGCAGGCGGTGGCCTCCTTCCGCGAAGCAGTAATGTTAGCAGAGGAGGCCACACGCGCACGCGCGAGGCAATAGCCCTCGCGCCCCAGACGCTGGGATTCCGATCCCGATTCGACGGCGCGTAGTGTTCTACGCGCGCCTCATGGAGATGTCAGCAACCGTAAGGGCCAAGCAGGGTCGAAGCCTACTGGGGCCATGGGTGATGCGGAAGAGATCCCCATAGCCCGAGAAAAACGGCAAATAAGGAACAGGAGTGGGTTTTTAGTCAGTAAAAGTCTGACACTATCTCCCGCTCCGCCCAAGACTCCCCCGGTCTTAATTGTCATAAGATGATTTTCTCACCCGAAAAAAAAAACCTCAGTTTTTGGTATAGACTTGTGATGAGGTGTAACAAAGACCATGTCGTAAAAACAGCCCTAAATTTACACAAACAAAAGAGCGGTAGAGGTCGCCTGGCATTAAACTGGTGGTCTAACATCGATAGAGACCTCAAGAAAGTCCAATTGCTTAAATCTACAACCCAGAACAGACTGACCAAGCGCAGAATTGTGAGGAGATCTGACCTCAGATAATGGGGAGCACGGATGGACAAGAAAGAAAAATTATCAACTGAAGCATCTTTAAAATAAAGGCGAAAATTATGTATATACAACATTAGTTTTAGTATATGCTAAACCCGAAACACGTGTCTAGTATTTTTATGTAAAGAATAATGTACAAAATTACATAACTGCAGCACGAAAAATCACAAAGTTATAAGCTTATTAAGTTACCCGTATACATTGTAACCGGGCCGTCCAGGCGACTGAGGGCTTGTCTTGCCCCCGCATCCAGCTGAGCGCTGGCATCTAATGCCCACGTTGACCTGCCGTGGCCTGTGTTGTACTTAGTGTCGGTGACGTACAATTTATGACCTTTTTGAAATACTTTTGGGAAAAATATAACATGGTGTAAAAATTATTGGAATCGATTCAGTTACTGATTCTGTACAAACTATATTCAGATTTCGCATATACTAAAAATAGTGTATAATTATTACCCACTCCTATCAAGATCGGAGACTTTATACTCGAAGTTGTGGATGCTTACGTCTATCTTGGACAGACAGTCCAGTTGGGTAGATTTAAATTTGAGAAAGAGGTTAACCGTCGAATCCGACTCGGCTGGGCAGCGTTCGGGAAGCTGCGCGGCATCTTCTCGTCCAACATGCCAAAGTGTCTCAAGATGAAAGTCTATGACTAGTGCGTGTTGCCAGTGATGACATATGGTTCCGAAACGTGATTACTCACAATGTGAGAGAATCCTTTAACCTCATCAGAAGATTTAAAGACACCCAAAGGGCAATGGAAAGGGCTATGCTCGGAGTTTCCTTGCGTGATCGAATCTGAAATAAAGATATCCGCAGGAGAACCAAGGTTGCCGACATAACACGAAGAATCGCCAAACTTAAGTGGCAATGAACAGGGCACATTGCTCGCAGCACAGATAGCCGTTGGGTCCGAAAAGTTCTGGAGTGGCGACCGCGTACCGGAAGATGCAGCGTTGGAAGGCCTCCTACAAGGTGGACCGGTGACCTGATAAAGGTTGCGGGAATTCGATGGATGCGAGACGCACAGGTCCGTTCATTGTGGCTACGCTTGGGGGAGACCTATGTCCAACAGTAGACTTCTATCGGCTAAAATGATGATAATTATGTGATGGTGTGTGCATGAACAATACATACGTACTCGTTCACGTTTAATCGGCCGAACTGTTTTGGGTCCAATTTAGTATAAGTTCTGGAATAGGACATAGGATACTTCTCCAGGAGTTTGTTCCCTTAGGATCATTTTCTACTTTTATGCAGACGAACCCACCGGCAGAAGCTAGTTTACTATAGAAATCACGATGCATTCCACCTCATATATTGTATCGACACCAAAGAGGTGTGTGTGGCTTTGTTAGAATTTGTAGTGCCGGCTAGATTTACTACTATTGTTATTATTAGAGTACCAATTCACGTAGTAGAAGTATCGACGTAAGTTATAGTATCCATTTAGTAAAGTGGTTAGTTGCCACTTACTTTTATAGAAAAAAGGATTAGGGAATATTGTGAACGTCACGTCAATATAACTGCCTCGTTGGTCTCGTGGTCACAAGTTTCATGAGTCGGGCGAAAACTGGCTATTTGTTTTTTCTATTAGGAATTACTTTTTAGCTGTCTGGAGTTTGGGAGTTGGTGGTAATTCAACCCCGTGTCTCAGAAAGCACGTAAAGCCGTCGTGATTTCTCTCCGGTCGCGTCGGATTGTCGTGCCATCGGATTATGATAGTAAAGGAACAGAGAGTGCACTTTTGTTTGCGCATACCCTTATGCACTATAATATGGCATATGTACTTAGCTAATCTCTGTTGAGATTTGTTTATCATCACTACATAGTATAAAACAAAGTCACCCGTAGAGAATGATTCAAGTAAATAGAGTGAATAGTTGAAAAACACGATGATTTTACAGGTTTCTAAGGTCATAACAAGGTAATAAACAACATTACCTTAGAAATCTAGTTTCTAATGTGATGTCGTAAATAAAAACTTTTTTTTTGCGCTTACTTTGCATAGGCTGGCTGAACCCTACGACATATATCAAAATAATGTACTACAGTATTTTACACCTTAAAGAAGTCTACAAAAAAGTCCGCCATGGTATATATCTATCTCTTAGGCAACGGAGACGACGGCGAGCCACCCATTGCTCGCCGTCTGCAAGCCCGCGCCTACGGTGGCCGGAAATCGGGATCGGAATCTCGGCGGCGGTTGGAGCGTAAGGACCGTTGCCTCACGCGATCGGCCGCCTCCTTTGCTAGCATTACTGCTTCGCAGAAGGAGGCGACCGCCTGCCACTCCTCTCGCAGAAGGAGGCGACCGCCTGCCACTCCTCCAACGTTGTAGGCTTAGATTTGAGAGCTATTCACATGAGCTTTTTCAAGAGTAACCTCTAAAGAAAATATGTTTGTATTATCTAATTATAAAAAAGCTGTAAATGTGGTATATAAAGACATTCTGAAGTAAATTTAGTATCAGCATTGCACACGTGCGGAGCCAGGGCGGGTCGCTAGTATAATATAAACTAGAGCTTGACTGCAATCCCACCTGATGGTAAGCAGTGTTGCAATCGTTGATGGTGAAGCGCACCAGTTTATGAGGAGCCTATTCACTCTAGCCTTGAAGATATCCAAATTATAATCGGACGGGAGGACCGCAGCAGATTGGTCACCGTGATAGAAATTAGTTCGAGAGGATTATTATAAAAGTTAATGTTTGTGTGTCTATATTTGCATTTTTCTTCTTCTTTATGCTCGAACAGATTCAGATGAAATTTGGCACAACTAAAAGATCATGTTTTGGAACAGGATATTATTATAAGATACTTTTTATTACAAAGGTATCCCCTAATTTTTTAATTTCACACGGATGGAGTCTTACATCCTTGCCAATGGCTCCATCCTAGTATAGTAGTCGTATAATTTGCTTGTACTGTCTTCCAGAGGTTACTATACAAAAACCTAAATTCTGGATTAAGCTCGCCT
Organism: Mythimna vitellina; assembly: GCA_949316375.1. Lineage (NCBI taxonomy): Eukaryota > Metazoa > Arthropoda > Insecta > Lepidoptera > Noctuidae > Mythimna > Mythimna vitellina. The sequence continues at coordinate 2,275,036 of OX438688.1, forward strand.
TTGTGCATTAACTATTCTTTATTTTATTTTGAACATGTTTTTGTATGCAATCACTAATCTTTTGATTCAATTGTCACTAATACAAAGAGGAAAAATACTGTTTAAGGAGGTTATACTGTAGTTTCTGTCTCCATTGAAAAAAGGCATGACTTTCGAGAATTTAATATTTTTTAAAACACACGAATTCAGTTCAACAATCACAACTGCGATCACGAAGTTCCGAAGGTATAAAATCGCATATAACGAAATCCTTTGGCGCACTTACTGCATCTACACATAGTTGCGTTCTTTTAGCTGGAAAAATGTCATAACAATAATAAAAGTTATTGCTATAAGTGCACCTCCAACTTAACGAGTGTATGCGTTACGACTTCACGTTCATAAATATTGACGGGCACCGTAGAGTTCGGAGACGGCGTGTTGGCGGTTGCTAAAGGCAGTACTTCCAACCAGAATCAAGAATCAAATCAAGCATTTATTTCAAATAAACCATTTACTTTTGAATTGTCAAGAAGTCAGTCAGAAAAAAGTGTGAGTCGGACTCGCGGTCAGTTCAATTCCCGAATTGAGTTACGAAGATTTTTCCGAATCGGAAAAAAAAATTTTTTTTGTGACTTAACTACAAATTTACAGTTTTCAGATTTTTTCTTATACTTGTGCTATGAGACTTTGGTTCATGCTAAATTTCAGGATTCTAGGTCAAAGGGAACCCCAAAGAAGGAAGACCCTATCAAAAACTTTTCATAGAAATTATAAAACGTAATACATTTATGACTTTGAATTAATTTAAAGTTTTTTTTTTGTAATAACTTTTACCCAAAAAAAAATCTGTAGTGGATTTAAGCAAAAATAGCTGTGTCGTCTCAAAAACATCTTTCCTTTACAATATATACTTTACATAAATACACTTATAGGTATTAAAGGTATACTTTGTACATTTGGGTATGTTTTTTTAATACTATTTTCTTTTTTTTATGGATCTGTCATTTTTAACTGACTTCAAAAATAAGGATGTTCTATGTTCGGCAGTATGTATTTTTTTTTTGTATCTGCACCACGCTTGGTTGACTGGTGCAGAATGCCTAAGGCATGTCCGTCTTTGTACGTTTGTGTTGCATGAAGTTTTAATAAATAAAACATAGTCTTATAACCCACTCCGTGTACTGTGGTGCGGACAGTCCGAAGTGCGCCACATAATATTTAATGTTCGTTCCAATAATGTAATTGTTTTAGAGCCGGTTATCACATTAATATGCTTTTAGCCGATACTACAAATTATTTGATTATGATGTGTTGATATTGACGCGGTTTAGTATGGTTATCATTTTCGGTATTCTCGTAAATAGCTGTGGTTTATAGACTGTTGTTAATTCTATACAGGTCGTCGATCTGAGGCCCTACCACGAACTAATAACACCATCTATTTGACAACCTAAATGTTAAAGAGATGGAGCTATACGGGGTGTATAGCTCCATCCCTCTTTATCGCTTACATGCCTGCCCCTCTTGCCAAGTTACGATCATTCATTTGCGTTGAACGCCTTGAGTAGGCCACGCCTCCGATTCCTTTGTTCTGAAACTATCTCAACGCCCAGTCACATGGTCAGAACAAAGGAATCGGAGGTGTGGCGTACTCGAGGCATTCGACGCAAACAAAACGATCGTAACTTGACTAGGGGGGCTGACATTTTTACACATCATGGTAATCCGATGGTTTCTGTGAAAGTAGATGTTAGTCTCATTTGAAGTATGCACATCGTCATGTCCCTAGCCTTCTCCCAACTAGTTTGGTATTGGCTTCCAGTCAAAACAAACGCGGCTGAATACTTGTAGGGTTTTTACACCTTTTAATGATGATTGTTTGAATGATAGGCAAAAGTAAATAACAATAACGTTTTTTGACTATTTAATGATACTAAATAAATCATGAGTGAGATATTTGTGTACCAGTATAGACCACTTTATAAGGTATTACTTAATTATGTGTTTTTTTGGATCATTATGCGCATCTGGGCTTTAAGGCCATCACGACTTGCTCCTCAAGAATTACTCCTGTATCAAGGGTTAATTCAAAAACCTGTAAACTAACGTACAGAACTACACTTGGAACAACTAACTGTAGGATGGCCTACAGTATGTATTTGTATGGACAAATATTGGTTCCGTGCGGGAATTGAGCACGCAACACGCAGTGCAGCAGTCAATTAACTAGTATCTCATTAATAAGTATTATTATGAATTATTATAATAGCCAAATCCTCAAAATATGACACCTTTCCAATATCAGAATAAGTTATAAAAAACCGGGCAAGTGCGAGTCGCACTCGCGCACTGAGGGTTCCGTATAAACTTACCTATGAAAACAGTTCAATTCCTGAATTGAGTTACGAAGGTTTTTCCGAATCGCAAAAGTTATTTTTTGTGACGTAACTACAAATTTATAGTTTTCAGATTTTTTCCTATGTTATGAAACTTTCCTTGGTACCAAATTTCAGAATTCTAGGTCAACGGGAAGTACCCTATGAATTTTGATTTCCTTGAGAGTGTTGCGACATAAAGTCGCAAAAAACGTGTATTTTGGCCGGATCTTTTTTTCCATTTACTCACATGTCTGATTTTTTCACAGATTCAAGGGACCGCAGACTTGAGTATATGGTTTTAATTTCGACTCGATACCTCTACGCATTCTCCAGATAAAGACAGACAGACAGACAGTTGAAATGACAACAAAGTGATTCCATTAGAGTACTGTTTTTTCCTTTTGAGGTACGGAATCCTAAAAATTAAAAAATAAAAACGACCGTTCTATAAAATGTATTACAAAAGATTCTGGCATACGGAAGGACGTGCACAGATGAAGTCACATGAGAATTGTCATTTGAATGATTCAAAAGTCTTGTTCCTTTGAAAACCGCATCACAAAGACATGCGGTTCCTATAAACTACGCTATTCAGAGAGTCAACAAACTGCGAATGTAAATATAGTTTTAAAATCAGTATCCAGGTGTGATGAATAATTCAAGCGACGAAGCGCAAAAGCGAGCGATGCTTCAATATTAAATCTTTGACATCGATGCGCTGAAAACAATGCGCTTATGTAGAGGGAGGATTTATATCGAGCTTTTAATTTGAACCTCTTGATATGATTGTTTTTTAAATAATACATTTTTTTTTTTATTAGCAGAAATACGAATATGTGAAGGAACAAAAAACAGTCCCACAATAGTCAATTCAAAACTTTGAACCCTGACCTAAACTAAAAAGATCTTAGGAGGCAGTGAACGAGCATTTGCTTGTTCACTATATGTACTGTGCTACGCTGTACGGTCATAATTTTGTGAGCGTACAGCATAGCACATTATAGACTGTATATTTATTCAATTCCTTTAAAAGGCCTTCGACAAGGTATGGCACGCTAGCCTTTTGCCTAAGCTTCTAGCGTACACACAGCGCATTTCCTCTGGTCTGAAGAACCAAGTTGTTGTCAATGGATGATCATCGGAGCCATCTGCAACTCTCATCGTGCTACATATCAATGATTTGTTGATGTCCAGTATCTATGGGTATGCAGGTGATAGCGCAGTTGTAGAGGCCGTTGTGCTCGGCTGGTCTATATCTCGGGCTAGTAAGGAACTAATCTGGTCCGAAAGAGATGCTATAGTACAGCGTACGAATGTCTCGCTTCAAGAAGCCAATCTTGTGGGATTCTTCACCACCAAAATACAAGAATGTCTGGTCACCACCAAAAGAAGCTAGTTCGTTTACCTTGGGTCTAGTTTTTCGACTTCAGTTTTTGAGATTTAAAATTTTCTTAAACCAAAACTTTGCGAACCTACCCGATGGTAAGCAGTGATGCAATCTGATGATGAAGCTCACTAGACTATTAAGAGCTCTAGCCTTGAAAACCTAAATTATAATCGAATAACAAGACCGCAACTGGCAAATTGTTCCAGTCCTTCGATGATATCATTGAATTCTTTAAAGAGATTTGATTGATTTAATATTGATACCATGTTTAGGAACATCTCATCTTGCAGTGGGTATATCAATCACGAAATACCACTAAGATTCAATCAGATTGATAATTATTATACTATTCAGTTTCATTTGAACAGCTAAGAACTGGAGTGGTGGTTCCTTACGGAGTCCATGTTTCCTTATAGCTATTACTTAGGGCTCTTTAATTCAAGAGTTATACTTGAGTAGATTAGGTCTAGGTAAGCGTGCTTCACCGTCGAACACACCATTGCTCACCACCAGGTGTGAAGAATGAGATTCCTTCCAGCAAATTTTTGAATGAAAGAAATCACATTCGAGGGTTTTTTTTTTCGTTTGGATAATTATCCTATGACATCCCCCGCTCTGACTAAAACTGCCTAAAAACCCACTCTTGTGCCTTGTAATTGCCACGCTTGTCATGCGAATCGGCGATCGCAGTGTGGTTGGTGCAATGCACAATGAATACCAGTGCCTATTCTCTAGTATGTCTCTTAGTCGCCTCTTACGACACCCATGGGAAGAGATGGGATGGAGCTTTATATCCGAACACCATACGATACGACGACACTTGAGGGAGGCCTACATCCAAAAGTGGACGTCTGTCAGCTGAAATGCCTAATATAAACATTTAACGTGACAATGCTGCCAGCGTTTTGGGCACTTTTCCCATTGACAGCGACGTGGATACATTTTTTGATGAATTCTTTTTAACGCACTTGAATATACTAAAAGTTTTAGCCTCTATATATATATATTAAGTTGTTTATTGGTTTAGTTGTTTGTAATCAGTTATTATGATTAATAATATATATATATAATATTTTGTTAGTTAGATAATTTTACTGTTATTACTTTATTATACGAGAAGACGTTATTAGAAAAGCGTCAAATAAATAGTATTGGCAAGTGCACTAATACAAACCACTATTTCAATTCACCATTATTATAATTCATTAAACTGTTTCAAAAGTGTTGTGAATATCTTCGGAATGTATTCAAAACACTTCCAGTATCGTTCATCAGCATACCCCCTCTAACAATACTACCGTCTTTCCCCGGCGGCTGAGCGAAGCGATATCAACCTTCAAGAGAGCTCACTGGCAGCATTCAAACGCTCATTATTTACTACTGAATCACTATCCACTTACACCAGGCTGGCTCAGGCTTATCTTTTATACTGAAGAATACTTACCTTTTGTCGTTATACGAATACTGGGATAATCCTATTAGATTAGTTATTGAGATGGAGTCTGAGTTCCTTTGAGGTTATGAGGATAATTATTGTTTAGTTATATTTATTAGCAGTGGGTTGTATGTTGTTGAGTGAGACGTGCTAAATTTAACAGAAAGCTCTTCAAAAGCAGAAGAATTTGTAATCTCAGTTTTTTGAATATTGTAAGAAACATTTAGATTTTTTTTGTTAATAAAATAATAAAATAAAATTTCATTTTTTTTAACAGAAGTTACATTCGTTGTGCGTACGGCTAAGGAATGGAATTCCTTGCCGGAATGTGTGTTTCCAGATAGCTACAACCCGGAAATCTTTAAGTCAAGAGTGAATAGGTTACTTCTAGGTAAGGGCGTTCCATCGTCGACCGCATCGTCGCTTTCCATCAGGTGAGATGGCGATCAAGCGCGAACCTATCCAACATAAAAAAAAGTTTCGAAAACCATATTGATTGCAGATAATCACAGTGAATTTTGATCACATCAATTAAAAAAATAATTGCCAAAGAGCGTTGTTTTCAAACAACTACAAAACAACAACGTAGTAATAAAAAAAAAACATACATACATTTAGAAATATTTTAATCAATAATAAGCTTTATTGGGAGGGCCCTTCCCGACCCGGGTAACTAAACGTACGTGAAACGGAAAACACAATCGTGTTTGTTCACCGCCAAAAGGAGCCCGTTCACCTCGGCTCCTGTTTTAAAAATGCATCCCTGGAGTGCACCGACCACCTTCAGCTTTTGGTTGTTGAAATTTCCTCAGACTTTAATTTTGAGCGGTTCATTAAAATAATAACAATAACAAATTTTATTGAAATAACGTTTACAAATGAACATTAAGCCAACAGTAACAAGGTTTTCCATTTCCAAGAGTGGGTTTTTAGCCAGTGAAAGTCTGACACTATCTCCCGCCCCGCCCAAGAGCGAGATTTGTCATAAGATGATTATCCCACCAAAAAAAACAAGGTTTTCCATACAATTACCATGCTTTTATTTATTGACTTATATTGCTAGAAAAGCACATAAAACACAACGAAAAATATACTGGTTGCCGCGCAAACGTATGGAATGACCATAAATCATAACTGACAGATACTTGTGGGATTCGGTGCGTTTTGTTTTTGCTTTATTATTATTATTTTTAATTGTTATATACTAGTGCTTGACTGCGATCTCACCTGATGGTAAGTAGTGATGCAATCATTGATGGTGAGGCGCACTAGTTTATTAAGAGCCTATTTACTCTAGCTTCTAAATTATAATCAGATGAGAAGACCGGAAAAGGCAAATCATTATAGTTCTTCGACGCATGCGGTAAAGAGTTCTCTTTTGACCCGTTTACTATTAAAACCTATTCGGCACGCACTCAGCTGAATGCAGACTTTTTCAAAAGTGCATAGTGTTAATTTTAATTAAGGGATGTTAACTGTGTTCTTTTTTATCGTGCTTATTAGTGATCGTAAGTTTTCTATTACTTTACCTGTTTCTAACCGTGAGAACCTGTAATTGGCTCAATGTCTCTTATACTATTGTTATTCTTTTGTTATAGCTGTTGGTTCTCATATGATTAAATAAATAAATAAAGACGAGATACAACGCTTAGTCTGGACCGTACCGGTTTTAATTGTCTGATGGTAGAAAGGTGATGGCAGAATCAAGTCATATAATCCCCGCGGCCACTCTCCAAAAAGCATCCTGTAAAATACCGAAAGCTGTACCCTACACCTATGCTCCAGGCTATGTAGATTGGACTTAACCAAATTTTCATCACCATTAGCCTCTTCGCACGCCTTTCCACCGAGTTCAACAAAGCTGCTAAATGGCATGTTGCAGCACCAGCAGTACTCCACACACAATCGAACTTGTGCTTTATATAACACTAGCTTCTGCCAGCGGCTTCGCCCGCTTGAAAGTAGGTTTCTCCTAACAAACTTTGGTAGACATTTATAAAATCTACAATTATTTAGAACATTTTATGGTTCTATCTTTTATAGTTTAGGCAGCGTACACAAAATAAGTAACTTTCTGGTTGACTTTTTACACCTTGTGTCCGAAAACCTCAAATATCTTACGGAACCCTATTTTTTTCCAAAATAACATATAGCTTATGTTACTCGTGGATAATGTAGCTTTCGAATGGTGAAAGAATTTTTAAAATCGGTCCAGTAGTTTTTGAGCCTATTCATTACAAACAAACAAACAAAGTTTTCCTCTTTATAATATTAGTGTAGATTAAAAGCTATCCCGTGTGAAGTACTGCCGGATCTTTGCAAGAACGCCGATTCAAATGTTTTAGTAGCTACCTTTGCTTTGAACTTAATGTCAAAATTTTCCATAATTACTTAAAAAGGCTGTGGTCACACCTGTATTCAAATCTGGAGATAAAACCAGTGTAAATAACTATAAGTATAGACCCATCAGGTGGGCTCGCAGTCAATCACTAGATTTTATCCATTAAAAAAAAAAACGACGTGAGCATTTATTGATCTCAATAGAAACCTACATTGATAATAACCACAAAATAAAATACTTTCCAAAATATATAGAGACAGATATATAATGACGTCATAATCACGTAAGATCGGTTGTATGGAAATAGTATCACAAGCTGAACGCTCTACAAATGTCAAAAAGATACACAAAATCTTAACATCAAAAAATACCCTTCCGCTACAATTTATTTTCAACCAAAAACATTCCGCCAAAACAGGACAAGACAGTGTAGACACATGCCACAGACGTAGCAAAATGGAACATATTACATGCACTGGCACTTCAGCAGTTGTGAGTTATGTGTCGCTTTGTGATGTACGAGTGGAATCTTTTAGTTCAGCTACCTTTACGGTTTAGGAAATTGAAATTGCTGTTTTTTTTTCTATTTTGTAACGAATTAAATACTAAAAATATATAGCGAAAACCAAAAAAAATAGGTACTTTTCACTACTGTAGTACGTTAAATTTTGTTGTTATTTTCAAAAGACAAAAATGAATATGATACACGATCGAAAGAGGATATAATAAAATAATAATAATAAACCTACCAACCGAAAGACGATGCCAAAGTAATTAAGTGCAACGCTAGTGTTAGGGTTAATTTTGCATTTTGAGAAATATTAAGATTAAATCCTAAGTTATTCGTGTTTTTATTTTTCTTGTTTAAAGACCACACGCTACATATATTCTAAAGGCGATAACTCCTAACGAAAAAATGGCATCAAAATATTCCGTCGCATCGCTGTCAACTGGAAGTGTGCCCAAAAGACTGGTGGTATTTTCACGTTGTATGGCATTGCTTAATCTATGATTGACGTAAAAGCCAGCCCTTGGGTCACGCGAAGTATCAACTGCGTATGTATAGTATTTTTAAGTTATCTACATTTATTATCAATCTGCGTAGTCTCTTCCTATGTATGTTTTATTTTGAGATTGGAAAACATGATTGCAAAACTTCCCTCGCTCTAAGGTAGAACGACATGGCGTGTCAGACTTTTACCGACTAAAATCTCACCTGTGTCCTTCAGTTGCCTTTTGCTTTCTAGGTCAACGGTTTCCTAATCCAATTAATTGCCATTGGAAATTCCAGACTTAAGAACCAACTAACCTTTTGCTTGGTTCGAGAACTCAATCAAAGTTTAATTCTTAGTTGTAATGCTTGCTGTTGGTCGTGTGAGGCACCTGCCCGTGCTGTGGGATTATTTACTACCGTTGATTATTACCATGACCCTGGAACGAAAACTAGAAGTAGGTTCTAGGAGATGGAACGGCAGGTGATCGCCTCCTTCTGCGAAGTAATAATGCTAGCAAAGGAGGCGACTGCACGCATGAGGGAACGGACTTTCTCACGATCCCGACTCCAATTTCCAGTCACCACAGGCTTGTGCATGCGGACGGCGAGCAATGGGTTGCTCGCCGTACGGACGTCCTGTAACCGGCCGGGCCGAGTCTGAGTCGTCGGCGGCGCGTAGTGTTCCACGCGCGCCTCAAGGAGATTACGATTAAGAAGTCTACTGGGGCCAAGGGTTCGCTGTTTTAGTCAGCATAAGCCTGACACTCCCTCTCGTCCCTCCAAAACAGGTGAAGTCAATTATTGATTTCCCATTGAAAAAAATGCCAATAAAGTGGCCTATGTCTTTAATATAAAATTTAATTCTTTCCGACCTTTTTCCAACACATTCCACTTCAGTGCTGAAGAAACAAGCAATATGATTTACAGTCTGTTGGTTCGTTCACACACAAATGATTACGATTAATTTATTGCCATTTCCGCCATCGAAGTTCATTTTATTCCAATAAATACGAATTGTTTATTAATTAACGCTTATAATTATGAGTTTAAAGCTAGCTTTATTCACGGCTTAGCTCGCGTACCTAAATGTCGAATATTATTCTATAGAAACGGACAGCTGGGATATAAATTGGGTATTAATCTGGGTCAGTTTACATATATATTCGAAATTTCATACAAATCCGTTCACATGTTGAAGCATGATTAATTTACATATCACACTAATATTTGTAAAAAGGGAGTAAAATTAGAACTACATTAGACCGACGCACATGTGGACCACTGAGCACGCCATAATCATGGTGGGCACGCCATAATCATGGCGATAAGTCCCCTCTTTGACGAGTGGCTGAAAAGGCAACACGGCGTCCTTACCTTCCGCATGACGCCGGTCCTCACCGGACATGGTAAGTTCGGGAAGTTCCTGCACCGGATTCGTGCGGAAGAAACGCCCGGGTGTCACCATTGCGTAGACCGCCCGGAGGATACGGTGGAGCACACAGTAGAGGTGTGCCCCGCTTGGGAAGAGCATCGTATTGGCCTCATGGGGGCAATCGGATCTCTCGTGCCGGGCCTTGGTACAGGCCATGGTCTGGAGCGAGGAGGAGTGACAGGCGGGCGTCTCCTTCTGCGAAGCAGTAATGCTAGCAAAGGAGGCGGCCGATCGCGTGAGGCAGCGGTCCTCACGCCCCAACCGCCGCCGGGACTCCGATCGCGATTACCGGCCACCGTAGGCGCGGGCTTGCGGACGGCGAGCAATGGGTGGTTCGCCGTTCGACCGTCCGGTAACCATCCGGACCGAGCCCAAGTTGTCGACGGCGCGTATTGTTCCACGCGCGCCTCAAGGAGATGTCGTCAACTGTAGGGGCCCAGCAGGGTCGAAGTCTACTGGGGCCAAGGGTCTGATTCTGCAAGGAAGACTCGGCCCTGGTACGAAAGGCGGCGAAGGAGCGGGAGTGGGTTTTTAGTCAGTAAAAGTCTGAAACTATCTCCCGCCCTGCCCAGAGCGGGGATGTCATAAGATGATTTTACCACCGGAAAAAAAAAACATTTGGACCACGCCTGAGGCTCGAGAGACCACAAGCTCAAATAGCAGTATTGTTTTAATCTTACTTATGCTTTTTGTATCATGACACCTTCAAAACAATCTATTACCATATTAAAACAAGAATGTTTTCTAAGCGTTTTTGTGACGTTACTGTTAAAAAGTTCATTCTTTTCGTACTGTAACGGGATTTTTGACCGCTAGCAGTATCGTTTTTACGACAAATTAGCAGGCTTAAAAAAGTTACTCGGATGCAGAGGATTTATTATTGTTTTCCAAATAAATGCTATTTAAAGTGTTTTTCGTGACATATCGTCATCATCTTCCTGCCCTTGTCCCGTCTTATTTGGGGTCGGCGCAACACGTTTTTTTCTTCCATTCTAACCGTCATGTTATCACTAATTTCCTTTTTTTTCATATCACTGTTCACACGATCCATCTATCTTTTCGCCTCCCTCTCCCTCTCCACCCATCCACATTTTTCGTGACATATATAGAATGTAAAACTTATTTCGATGCCCAAACGTGTCCAGTTAATTGTTTAATCTGGTGATTTTAGAACATACCTGTGTTATTTATTCATTATTGTATTCTAGATGGCGAACATAATATATGAAATGTTTGAGTTTCTGGAAGCAGATAACATGACTGACATAGGCTATATTTTATGTACGCGGGAGAAGGCTAGTACATAATAGATAAAGGTACTACAATGCAGTATTCATTGACTCCTGCAACACCTTGACTAGCAGTATATCCTGATCGATTCTATTGTTCGCATCCAACGTCCAGGAAATTACTTAGTGCCCTACTATCGTATATATATATATATATATCAGAAATCAGTTTAACTTGATGGCATAATTTCTGTAAAGTTTTAGTGTCAGAACTTTTGTAGTTTTTAGGGTTCCGTACCCAAAGGATAAAACGGGAGTCTATTAATAAGACTCCGTTGTTCGTTAGTCCGACTGTCTGTCTGTCCGTCTGTTACCAGGCTGTATCTCATGAACAACGATAGCTAGACGGTTGACATTTTCAGAGATGATGTACTTCTGTTGCCCATAGGTCAAAAAATACGAAAAAAATAATAATATTTAAGTGGGGCTCCCATACAACAAACGTGATCTTTTTGCTGCTTTTTAGCTACGGACGGTACGGAACCCATCGTGCGCGAATCTGTCTCTCACTTGGCCGGTTTTTCTTTTGATATTTTTTTTTTATTCACGATAGGTTCGCGCTTGACCGCCATCTCACCTGATGGAAAGCGATGATGCGGTCGACGATGGAACGATATGAGAAATCGTTCAATGACTTCTCTCGCTCTAGGGTGAAGCTGAAGGGCGTGTCAGACTTTTACCGATAAAAACTACACCTATGTGGTTTTCCTTAAGTTGCTCTTTGCTTTCTAGGACGGACTAGGTTTCCTTTTCAGAAAATCCTCGCGGCCCTTGCGGAATGCTACTGTAGTGGGATTACTAATGGGAGAACTAATGCCACATTATAAATAAAACATATACAATCACGCTAATATTATAAATGTAAAGTTTGTTTGCGTGTTTATTTCTTCTTCACGATCGAACGGCTGAGAGAATTTCGAAGAAACTTGGGTTAGATGTAGACCATGTCCTGCAAAATCACATAGGATTATCATGAGATTACGTTCTTGTGGTATAATTTTCATGCTATCACGCAGGCAAAACCGCTGGCCTGGCCGCTAGTAGTTAAATAAAACATAATCATTCGGATTTTCAAATGAATATATTTATTTGTTATACAAGAGTGCAAAGTTGCTTTTTAACCGCGTGTTCAATTTTGGTGACCGTGCAAGCGAAGGATTCAAAAATGAGAATCCTGAGCGTTAGCGAGGGAAACAAAAGACCACGAGGTGAAAATTTTTTGCACTCGAGTACAACACGTAACTTTTCATCCCACCTCAGTAAGGAAATGACTAAATGGAAAAAAAAAAAAAACATTAAAAATCACAAGATACTTTTATTTCGGTTTAGATATTAATTACTACATTATGATAGGTAAGTATTACAGAATAATCTTTAAATTATAACAAATAATACTTAAGTATAATTAAGAAAAAATGAAAGTAACGTTGCTACAGTAACCTTAGGTTGAGTGTAATATTTTTGTTAGGTACTGTAATGTTAGTGTCAGTGACTTGTGTACTGTTTTTTGGTAAACTATCTGTCACACTTAATAGTTGTACCGATTCAGCGGAATCCCTCGGCGTAAATGTTAGCGAGAGACGGCGATGATTAAGTGTTTCGTAACGGCTCATATTTGATGTAGAAGGGCCAAGGATCTGACTAAAGCTCTTTCAGTGTATTGGCTCTTACGATGCTTTTACATAATTATTTTAGATTTATTTTGGATGGAATCCTCTATGTATCTCTCTACAACCGCATTGGGCTTTCAGCCTCCATGGCGCCTAAGGGACAGTAGATCGGCTTCTGAATAGGCTAGAAGCGTGCCTGAAAGTCATTGGAAACAAAGACCGGTGTACAACGGGGGTTCTAGAAATTCAAAAAAAGTTGCTATTTCTCGTGGGACACTGCCAATTTATTTTACTAGTACCCATAGGCTGTTTGACACACTTTTCGTTGCGATATTGTAAAAAAAATTGAATGATTGGAGTGTTAGGCGGGCATAAGGCTTGATATTTTTCAACAATTGTTACGTAGGTATCTATATAAGGTGTTAAAAAATTAACTTTAAGAATTTCGAGGGGACATTGTACTCCTCATTATGAACAAATTTTACTATGGGACCAAACCTGAAATCGCGAAAAAAAAACAGCTGCTCTATGCATTTTGACGAGTTATGCGAACATGAACGAAGGGAACAGCTGTTTTTTTTTCGCGATTTCAGGTTTGGTCCCACCGTAAAAGTTGTTCATAATGATGAGTACAATGTCCCCTCGAAATTGTTAAAGTTAATTTTTTAACACCTTATATACATAACGAAACAAATTTGGTTAAGAAGCTCCATGCTTTGCTGTTTTGAACTCAAACGTTTAGTAGTACTTAAAAAGCGGGTCGCTTAAAATTGGGGATCAAGGACAAAGTGCGATTGTAACAGCGATAACGGCGATTGTTATAATGTGTGGGATTGTAATTCATGTATTATTCACGTTCTCGTAATATTTTGAGAGCGCTTGCTTTCGTTCGTATCTATACAATTTGTGTTTTTTGACAATTATTATGGCTGACTGAATGTTATGACAGGAATATGAAATACCTATTTATATTAGACAGTAGCGACATCTATGGCGTTACATAGTAACTAAAAAATCTTATTCTGCGTCGTGGTGTAAAAGCTCCCCACGCGCCTTAAGAATATATACCTACAACAGCCGAAATAAACTGTTGGGCAATTGCCCGGATTAGACATCACTTCGTTGCATCAGTCTGGTCCGAGGACCACTCCTGTTCCTTCATTGCCCTTCGTACTAGCGCCGAGTCTTCCTTTCAGAATCAGACCCTGCCCCTGCGGTTTTCTGACATCTCCCAGAGGCGTCGACGACTTGGGCTCAGTTGGGACGGTTACCGGACAGTCGGACGGCGACCTACCCATTGCTCGCCGTTCGCAAGCCCACGCCTACGGTGGCAAGACATCTTGTTTTGCATACCTCCCAACTGGTGATCCTCGACTAAGAACGTCAGCGCAGTTTTCGTAAATCGTGACGTCATCATCACTTTCTCAACCATCGAGCCATGCAGACAACACCAATACAATACAATAACAAAATACACTCAGGTATCGAAATACTCCAATACATAGCTGTCGTCTAGAAACCTGCTCGTGATTTGTTGGGCAAAGAACGAGCGGTATCGATCATCATCATCTTCTTCCTGCCCTTGTCCCATCTTATTTGGGGTCAGCGTAACACGTTTTTTTCATCCATTCTATCCTATCAACCGTCATGCTATCACTAACTTCCTTTTCTTTCATATCACTGTTCACACAATCCATCCATCTTTTCTTTGGCCTCCCTCTCCATCTCCGCCCAACCACATGTATACTCATAACTCTTTTAGTAACATGCGTTTCGTCCCTCCTCTTCACATGACCGTACCAAGACAAACGATTCCCCTTCAACTTTTCAGTCACTGTCGCTACTTTCAAACTTCCTTTACTATACTCATTTCTCACTTTAGCAATTCACACATTCTCATCTCCGCTACATGCAATCTTTTTTCATCCGTCTTTTTCACAGTCCAACATTCTGATCCATACAGTATGACAAGTCTTATCACGGACTTGTAGATTTGTAGCGGTATCGTTCAATCGGAAAAAATATCAAGGGGACCCCAAAATCCCGAACGGCTTAGTACCGTACAGACCTACTTACTGACTGTTTAAATTCAATATTTTCTAATAAACTACTCGTATTATATTGTGTGTCTTCCAAACAACCCAAAAGTTACCATATAGAGTACGAAATAAAATAATTTGAAACACAGCTGAGTCGTGCATTCAATTCCTTCAGATCACACCATATGGGCTGATTAGATATTCATTGGATCCGCTCCGATGCAACCGCCCCCGATGTTCGAGAAAATTCGAGTACCTCCAGAAATTCTTTGATATGTGAGCGAAATATTTATTGCATTTGACGATTTAAGCGAAAATCGGCGAATGTTTTGTTGGATTTCCTGTCTTTCTTTGATGTTTCTGATGGAAAATAGTAACGATATTTATTTCTACGAGTAGTATGAAATTATTCTATTTTGGTGTACATGTATGTACGCACGAAACGTTTTGGGAACACATTCATTGTGCGTACACCTAAGGAGTGGAATTCCTTGCTGAAATCTGTGTTTCCTGATGGCTACAACCCGGGAATCTTTAAGTCAAGAGTGAATAGCTTACTTCTAGGTAAGCGTGTTCCGTCGTCGACCGCATCGTCACTTTCCATCAGGTGAGATAGCGGTCAAGCGCGAACCTATCAAGAATAAAAAAAAGATACTTTTTTTTAAAGACAACAAAACGTTATCGTCATCATCCAATGACTTCTCTCGCACTAGGGCGGAGCAAGAGGACGTGTCAGACTTTTACTGACTAAAACCCATTTCTATGTTCCTTCTTTGCCTTGCGTTGCAGGAACCCGGATTCCGGCTAGGCCCCTACAGTTTTGCTGACCTCTCTTTTAGCGCACGTGTGGTACACTACACTCCGTCGACAACTCGGGCTTGGTCCGGGATCCTGGCAATGTATAGTAAACTCTGTGTGTCATATTATAAGTAGGCTAATGCATTAAACATAATGGGAGTGTTATGTACAGCATATTTGTTTCATTGTGCTAGTTAGCCTATGGAAATCTATAGGTATATACATAGGGAATAAAGGAAAGGTTTGCTTATTTTCGATATATAGTATATAGACTACTTTGTGAAGAACTTCTTATTTACGTTCTGGCAAAAATAATACCCTATAATGGCGCTAAATCACGTGCGAACGCCGGCGCTCGCTTGGGGTTTGGATATTAAACACTTCAGCCCCCCTAGCTAAGTTACAACCGTTTCGTTTCGATTCTCTTTTAGTTGATTGCCTCGAGTCGGCCACGCCTCTTTTTCCTTTGTTCTAACCACATGACTGAGCGTTGAGATGACGTCAGAACAAAGAAACCGGAGGCATGGCCTACTCGAGGCGATCGACGAAAAGAGAATCGAAACGAAACGGTTGTAACTTGGCTAGGGGGGCAGAGATTATTCCGTAGTAATTGAGAACACTTTATTCTGTAGTTATGTGTAGTGACATATAACTACAAATTCAGAGGTTTAAAAACTTAAAGATTAGATATTATTATTAAGCAATTGCTTAGTACCAAGCGTATAGCAAGCCAATATAATAACGCGTTTCGTCATATGCACTTTAAGTGCGCGGGCGTTAGACGGAGGACCTGATAAATCCTGTCCTTTTCACTCACGCGTTAGACCTGTCTTCTGTATTTTTTATTGGTTGAGATGTACCATTTCCGAAAGCTAACTTGACTAAGCGCTCCATCAGCACGAACTGATGCATATTTGACACAACTAGACTAGTGACGTCATAAAGAATTCCAACATCGCTAACCATTCTAGCTTCGAATTGACATGGTTCCGCGCTTAACCTGTGATACGGTATATCTTCAGTCAGGTATCCGGAATACTATCACGAAAGGTATACCGTATACTGCCGTGATGTAGTAATTATGTATTCATTCGCTTTGAGTGCACAGACCGGTGTTAACTGCGCTTCTTGTAACGAAGCCGGTGATACATTTGGAGTACCGGGGTTTATATTGGGGTTGGAAATGTGTGAAAGATAGTCCCATCTTTAGGTAAACATAGAAAAAAAAAATCTTGACTCGTATCAAGAAGAGAAAAATAATAAAAGGCTCGCGTGACCACTATCAGATAAACATATTTATTGGTAAAAATTACATTTTCAAGTCAACTCTTTTGCGGGTATGCTGGAAGAGATTTCTTTAGAAATTAGTATCACGTTTGTACTATTTTCCTGTTTCTTTCTTCTTTTCTTTTATTATTTAAGTTTTTTTTTTTTTGGGTGGGAAAATCCTAATGACATCCCCGCTCTTGGGCGGAACGGGAGATAGTGTCTAAGGAACTCCTGTTCCTTCGTTGCCTTCGTCCCAGGGCCCCGGGTTCCGCTTTCACACTACCCAAGGCCCCAGTAGGCTTCGACCCTGCTGGGCCCCTACGATTTGCTGACATCTCCTTGAAGCGCGCGTGGAACAAAACGCGCCGTCGACGACTTGGGCTCGGTCCGGACGGTTACCGGACGGTCAGACGGCGAGCCACCCATCGCTCGGCGTCTGCAAGCCCGCGCCTACGGTGGCCGGAAATCGGGATCGGAGTCCCGGCGGCGATTGGGGCGTGAGGACCTTTGCCTCACGCGATCAGCCGCCTCCTTTGCTAGCATTACTGCTTCGCAGAAGGAGGCAACCGCCTGCCATTCCTCCTCGCTCCGGACCATGGCCTGTACCAAGGCCCGGCACGAGAGATCGCTGCCGCCGATCGCCCCCGCGAGAACACGGCGGTGCTCTGCCCAGGCGGGGCACACCTCTACCGTATGCTCCACCGTGTCCTCCGGGCGGTCCACACAATGGCGGCACCCGGGCGTTTCTTCCGCACGAATCCGGTGCAGGAACCTCCCGAACTTGCCATGTCCGGTGAGGACCTGCGTCATGCGGAAGGTGAGGACGCCGTGAGGTCTTTCCAGCCACTCCTCAAAGAGGGGTCTTATCGCCATAATTATGGCGTGCCCAGCACTGGGTTGCGACAGTCGCTGTTGCCATTCCACCATGAGATCCCGCCGGAAGTCTTTCCGCCATGCCGGGACTTGGCGCGGCAGCGGAGTTTCGCCCCGGCGTTGCATCTCCATGCGCAGATCGTGCATGCGTGCAAGGACTGTTGCCTCCAAATCAAGTGG
Organism: Mythimna vitellina; assembly: GCA_949316375.1. Lineage (NCBI taxonomy): Eukaryota > Metazoa > Arthropoda > Insecta > Lepidoptera > Noctuidae > Mythimna > Mythimna vitellina. Next base: position 2,293,043 of record OX438688.1, read on the forward strand.
TGGTTGGCCGGCAAGGAGGCTCGCTGCTTCGCGGGAAATTGTGCGGTATCCCCGCACCATCCGGATGGCCATGACCCATTGACAGGTAGAGGTTACCGGTACCAGTGATTTTTGCATTGTCATCTTATTATCAGGTACAATACTTTACATTTGACTTGTTTTTTTATTGTTTTAGTGGTTAACTTCATTATACTTAGAATCCTAATACTTTATTCGGCTGCATATTGTTTGTGAATGACAATTGAAACGTAAACATAACCTTAGTTAGTTGGTGACAGAATTTAACTTTCTAAGTTTATTTTCTTTTAACTAACTTTCTTTTAAACTTTCTATCTCAACCTACGTAGTCTATTTTCTTTTCTTTTCAATTCCTCATAATCATGCCTATGACTCGTAGCGCCTATGCTCGTCAGGAGGAGTCCAAACTCAGTCTGGCTTTGAGCCAATTAAAGGCGTCAAAAGAGTACTGTGACCAACTGATTAAGGAAATGGATGACAATGAAAAGATACTCTTTGAAGCCCATGAAAATAATCGAAAGTTAAAAAATGAAATGGCCCAGGTATACATTCAATTCACTGAGGCCATAGAAGACCGGGATAGGCTCCAACTTGTTGTGGACGGGTTCAGCCAATGTAGCACAGAGTATGAACATGCTCTAAGTCACAAATATTTATTGCAACAACAGCTGCAAGAGGCAAAAACTCAAATATCACAACTAGAGACAACCAATCTAAACATTACTGCCTCAATGAATCAAAGTCTATTCAGCGAGTTGGTGCCTATTGCCCCATCACTAGTTTCAGAAATTAACCCCTCTTATTCAATAGATTTGACTAGCGATGATGACTCAAAATCAAGTAAAACAGTGAGGGTAGTCACCAGTAAAAATAAACTTAAAAAATATATAAAAATTAACAAATATATAGTGAAAACCAAGAAAATGGTCAAGAAACAAAAGTTTTTTATCAAAAATGTTAAATTAAATAGGGAAAGATTACACTTACTAAAACAATTGGATGTGTATTCTTCAAACTTAGAAAAAAGTACAAGAAAATACCAAACTGACACTGAGGACTTGCAGAGTGAACTAAATCGATTACAACACAAATTAGACTCAATGACCATTAAATATACAGCCTCAGAAAACCAAATGAGGGAATATGTATTGGCAATGAATGAGCTGGTGAGCTCACAAAAAACCAACTGTGAGCACTGTCAACCAACATCTTTTACATCTGCGCCGGGTCATTCATTGTCAATATGTGATGATACCACCTTATCCCGGTCTAGTGTCAGTTTGCCAGTAGAAATTTCTAATTGTTTTTCACTAAATAAGGAAATAGTTATTTTTTGTGATGAAATTGGCAAAGATTTAGGCCACTTTTTGACAAATGAATATCCGGGACACTCAATCATAAATAACTGTATGCCTGGCTGTTCCTTATTTGATATAATGAAAAAGATAATTAAATTTAAATTTAACCAGGAGGCAATACTGTTAATTTTGGTTGGAAATAGGGGTAATGTGAACAAAGGAGAATTACTAGAATATTATAGGACTTTGAATAACTTGTGTGTAAGAAAAATTGTGATGTTCACATTCCCATACAGCCAGAGTTTGCCACAGGAAGAAAATCGCTTTAGATATAAGATTAATATGACATTGTACAATGTGATATTAAATAATGATAAGTTTCATCTCATTGACATCAAAAATTATGTTGGCACTAATTTTTATTTGACAAAAGATAGGTATTTTGTAGATAGATACTATCTTTCAAACTTTTATAGGAGACAGATAGCTGTGTCGCTATCATATTATTTTTTTATTTCAGCCAAGAACTTGGCTAAACAAATTGCTCCTGTTGAGCAATGCAATGACATGTTGTATGATTTTGCCAATAAATTGGCACCAAATCTTGACATAAATATTAATTTAAATTAGAAATTGAGACAACAGAGACAATCTCTAGCATGAATGTACTGAAGAATAAAAATATTTCCAATCAAGTTTTAAAATCATTAAATAGTATCAACCTGGTGCATCAAAATATTCAAGGACTTATGAACAAGGATTTAGAAGTAGACTTATTCCTTAACTGCAATAATATTGATATTCTATGCTTAACGGAACATTGGCTTAAGAGCCATCAGTTCATTTTCAATTTTAGTAATCACCAGGTTGGTAGTTCGTTTAGTAGAATTGATGCCATACGTGGTGGCTCATTAATTTTAGTAAGCAACAACCTTAAGTTCAAAGAACGAAAGGATATTGTGAGCCTATCTGTTGAGCGGTCAGTTGAAATAGCCTGTATTGAATTAGAGCAGTTTATTATATTAAGTGTGTACAAACCCCCTTCTGGATTGTATGACTGCTTCGAAAAGGTAATGGATGAAGTATTCCACAAGATTTGCAATTCAAACAAGTACACAATCACTTGTGGTGATTTTAATGTTAATTTATTAGAAAACTCAGGTTTACGAAGTAAAATTTTAAGTCTATTTCAGTCCTACAATCTTGTTAACTTATTTTTGGAGCCCACAAGATTAACTCCTACTACTGCCACATGCATAGATAATGTTTATACGGATGTTGTACCAACTCACAAAGAAATTATAAATTTATTAGATTCTGATCATTGTGGACAGTTAATTACTTTTCAAAACCAAAAAAACATAGTGGCCAAAAAGAATATCACTGTTAACCCTAAAACTGCAAGTCGTTTAGAAACCTTTAAAACTAAGCTCATCAATAATTTACCAGACTTGTCTACATATGATGATCTTAATCACCAATATGAAGGTTTCTTTAACATGTACTGTAATCAATTTAATTCTACTTTTATACCTAAGACTATTTCGGTTAATAGTAACGTTTCATTCTGTGAATGGGCTACCACCGGTATTCATAAAAGTATAACTCGGCTTTACGAACTGTATGATGAAAGGGTTCTTGTTAATACTGCTGAATTTAGTTCATATGTGCGAAATTACTCAAAATTATTTAAAAAAATTTGTTCTGTAGCAAAATCGCGTTATTTGAGTTCCAAAATTAAAAACAGTAATAATATAATTAAAACTACTTGGAATGTTATAAATAGTGAAACTGGAAGGTCTAAAAGACCAACTAGTGACTATAAACTTGTAATTAATGACAATGTGATCACATCAGACTCACAGGTTGCCGCGGCTTTTGAGAAATTCTTTTCAGAGATTCCTATATCAACAACAAAATCTCTGAACTCATCACCCACTGCTGCAGAGTCTCTGCTTAAAGAAAATGTTAATGTTTGCGATTCTGTTTTTAATTTCGAACATGTGACTTACGTAGATATAATTAAGACGTTTAACTCCTTGAATGTAAAAAAGACTGCAGATTTATGGGGTAATTCTGTGGACGTTGTTAAGTCTATAATCCACATAGTAGCTCCTTCTTTAGCTTTTATTTTTAATAATTCTATTGATCGCGGTGAGTTTCTTGATCTAATGAAGAATAGTAAAATAATTCCATTGTTTAAAACGGGTAGTACATCTGACCCCACGAATTATAGACCCATTTCAGTACTACCCACTTTTAGTAAAGTATTTGAAAAACTTATTTTAGAGCAACTACAAAGATTTTTTAACAGACTTAAATTATTGCACACCAAACAATTTGGTTTTACAAGGGGTCGTTCAACAACCGATGCTGGTGTTGAACTTTTAGGACATATTTATAATGCATGGGAAGACAAATGCGATGCCCTGGGCATTTTTTGCGATTTGTCAAAAGCCTTCGATTGCGTTCTCCACGAAACATTGATCAGGAAACTACACCATTACGGAATCCGGGACTCCTCCCTGGATCTTCTTACATCTTATCTGAGTAAAAGGATTCAGAGAGTTGATGTAAACGGAAAAAGATCTCCCGGATCTGTAGTAAAAATGGGTGTCCCCCAGGGCTCAATTCTTGGCCCAGTTTTGTTTCTTATATATATAAACGACTTACCTTACCTCATAGAGAATAACCATAATATAGTGTTGTTTGCAGACGACACTTCACTTTTGTTTAAACTTAAACGTCAGCAGCCGGTTACTGACGATATAAATATAGCACTTTCAAAAATAGTACACTGGTTTGATGTAAATAACCTACATCTTAATGAAAAAAAAACGAAATGTATTAAGTTTACCATGCCTCATGTTAGGCAATTAGAAACTAGTGTGCTAATAAAAGGTAAAGAGTTGAGTCCTGAAGATAATACAGTGTTCTTGGGCATAACTCTGGATGCTAAACTTCAGTGGGGCCCACATATAGACAAATTATCAAAAAAACTTAGCTCTGCAGCATACGCTGTAAGACAAATTCGAAATTTAACTGATGTAGAGACAGCCCGTTTAGTTTACTTTAGCTATTTCCATAGTGTTATGTCGTACGGTATTCTACTGTGGGGAAATGCCGCCGATATCCAGACAATTTTTGTATTGCAAAAAAGGGCTATTCGTTCGATTTATAGATTAAGTCCCAGATACTCCCTCAGAGATAGATTTAAAGATATCAATATTATGACTGTACCTTCACAGTATATTTACGAGAATATATTGTATGCACATAAAAATATAAAAATGTTTAAAAAATACAGTGATATCCATAATTTTAATACTAGGAACAAACACAAATTTGTGGTTCCTACAACCAGGGTAAAAAAAATAGGGGGCTCATTTAGATGCCAATGTATACACTTCTATAATAAACTTCCTATTCACATTCAACAACTAAGCCTTAATAAATTCAAAACATTTGTAAAGCGAAAACTTTGTCAAAAGGCTTTTTACTCTATAAAGGACTATGTTGAGGACGAAAAGGCTTGGGCTTGACCTGCTCCAGTACGCACTACAACTGTTGTCTTATTTTTCTCTTTTATTTTTATTTTCAATTGTGCTCTTTATTATTATTATTATTTTACAATTTGATATTGTAGATTATTTTTATTTTGCAATTTGACTTTATTTATTTTTATTTTTGACATCAATATTTACTTTATTAAGTAAATTACATTTTGTAAATTATATATTTACTTTTATTATTGTGAACGTGAGAACAATGTTGATTGCCTTTTTTTTTCCTTTTCAGTAATTTTAACGTATGTCTGGCAATTTGAGTATATTCTGCGGCCTACCCAAATGTCCTTTCCTTGGACTTTCCTTCCGTTCGTCAAGTCGTTGAGCTCCTTAGTAGTCCTGGGTTGAGCTTTGCGAATACTGACAAATGCACTGACTGGACAGGTCCACTCAAATTTGTATGGTTCTTTCTTCAAAAGACCATCTCAGACAAATCTGCACTGTTCTCATGTGATTTGACCATTACATATTAACTGTATGGACTTTAAAACAGACTTTGACCCCTGAGTTTGTTTCGGTGTTTCTTCTCAGGGTAGTCAGCTAGGAAACACCGGCCTCATCTAGTTTAAAATACAAAAAAAAATTGACGTGTAAAAGTGTTTTTTTAAACCTACTTACAAAATAAATATCATCATTTATCATTTATCATTTATCCTCTGGCTTGCATTCAGCCTGGCTGCCGGACGCTTTCGTAGCGACGGCGCCCATACCGGCGCCCCATAAAGGGCCATGGACCGCACAATTCCTGCATAGAGCCTCCAGCAGGAGGCGTCTGGACCCCCTAGGTTGGGAAGGAGCCGCTTGGGGGCAGCCCCAGCACGATCCAGTTTGGGAGCCAGACGTCGGAAATGCTCCTCGAAATTCCATCGGCTGTCGAGGACGAGTCCAAGGTACTTCATCGTCGACTCGACGCCGATGTGAACTCCTCCTAATGTAGTACTTAGGTGTGTAAACTATTGCAACAATTAATGTATCAAATAAATAAAATAATTAATAACATAAAACTACAACTATTGATTTTTTAAATCAATTATTTCATATTTCAAGGGCTGGATTTTATTTCGGACAAAGGATAAGCATTGTCATTCGCGTGACAATGCCGCCAGTCTTTTGAGTACATTACTAGTCCCAGCACTAGTTTATATTATTAAAAAAAACCTATAGACTCTTGACTAAAAGACCCCTGAGTTGTTAATATAACTGGAACTCAAAGGTCGCTCAGACCGGTAGTTAAACAGATATTTAAACGTAAGTAGGTTTAACAATGGATTATCAAGCCATCATTGAAACATTAAAAAAATAATTTATAGCTGTAATGCGCGAGCAAAAACCATTGTTGCAATAAGTAATTTTTGGCTTATTTAAGAGCAATTATAAGCACGAGAGTAATATTTATGGAAACATCAGACTTTAAACTGTACGATGGGATTAAATTCATGCTGAATTTAATAATTGTAACGAACGATATTTGAACAATAACTCTTGTTGGCTCAATAAATATCCAAGCAAAATAACAATTATTGCTTTCAAGTATGTTGTTTACGTGAAGTATTATCGAACACAACAGTTGCCTTTATGAAGCTGTACAAAAGGAAAATCTTGAAATAATTGCCTTTTCATCGACATTTTGACAGGATCTTACAAATGAGGTCTTCTATGGAAAATTCTCCTAAGACTACTCGTCCTGTTTGGTATCCAATAATAAATAGAAGTCTGTTTTCTTTTTATTGTTACAACACTAATGCCTAAAGACAAAGTTGGTTTTTAATAGGTATAACGGTAGCGTGAAGGTTCACGCTCAGATTAAGATGAAATTTGGCAGTTGGCACACGGGTAGACCAAGTCATGCCATTTTTAGGGTTCCGTACCTAAAAAGAAAAAATGGAACCCTTATAGGATCACTTTGTAGTCTGTCTGTCGGTCAAGACCCTTCATCTCGGGAACGCGTGGAGGCATTGAGTTGAAATTAAAATCATATACTCAGGTCTGCGTTTTCCTGAAGTTGTGAAAAAATCAAACTTCTGAGTGAGCGAAAAAAAAGATACGGCCGTTTATGTCGCAAAACACGTATATTTCGATACTCTCATGAAAATCAAAATTCATAGGGTACTTTTCCGTTGACCTGTATCCTGAAATTTGGCATAAAAAGCAAGGTCTTATAGCACAGATATAGGAATAAATCTGAAAAGACAAAATTTTTTGTTAAGTCACAAAAAAAAATTGCGATTCGGAAAAATATTCGTAACTCAATTCGGGAAATGAACTGATTTCATAGGTAAATTTGTACGGAACCCTTAGTACGCGAGTCCAACTCGCACATGTCCGGTTTTTTTATGCCGGGAGTATGTTCACTTTCGATAATTTTCAACTTCCACGGGCGGGGGGGGGGGGGGGGAGCTACAAGTAGAAGTCCAAGTTCGTTCCATCATCGGACCACCAGACGTACGGCGATGCGCCTCCGGTGGTTATCCTACTCATATGTATAAAATGACTAGTAGGTTGCGGGTTCAAACCCAGCCAGGCGCATTACTTCGTGTAATATAATGATAGCTACAACGTAGTAAGTCAATAGTGAATTGTCGTCATTTTCCATCAAGTGTAGGTATTTCCAGTAGTCAAGCACGAGCTTATTATAAAAAAAAAACAATAAAGTTTACTATATCTCGTTCGAACACAGGAGGGGGGGTTAGTTAGTAGAAGTGGCTGACACTCTCTCACGCTCCACCCACAGCGGGAAGAGGAGTTTGATGATTTCTTCCCTCAAAAGAGCTTGCAGTGAGTTTGTACAACCAGCTACCTCATTAAAGTCTACAGAAAAAAAAAAAAACAACTGAAACAAATTCGTATGTGGCTACCAAAGAACTTATCCTAAATTCAATCACAGCAAACATGCTGCAATCCCATTTCACTGAAATTACTTGCAACTCAATTCCCACCAAAATGTTAGAATGTACCCAAAACGGAACAATTGAAATAATTATATCACTTAAGCAGATTCCGTCAAACACTTTAAGACATTTTAATTATGCATATCGGTGTCGTTACGTCCTTACTGCTATATAGCTTGTACCATTTGCAAATTTAACAGGAGTCTAATAAAGAGATTGTGGCAGTGTTGGGCCAGGCAAACGGAGAATTTTGGCCAGAAGATCAAAAGAGATAGATGTTTGATGATAGATATTTCGAAGTTAATAAAAATAATGGAGTGTACACACACCATCACACACAAACACACCCTCACACACACGCAAACACACAAGCATGCGTCATATCCTAATTATTAAAAAAAAAAAAAATATCTATAAATAATTGTATATTGATGTGGAAGAGCGGAGTCTCCTAATACAGGCATTACATGCTTCAAAGGAGGCTCCAATCACCTACTAATGAAAACTTTGCTAAGAAATAAAGATTTTGTTTTTTTGTTTGTAACAATGGGTTGACATGAATCTTGAGATGTAGTGCTGGAGGCGTTTACTGCTCACCTCACTAACGTTACCGTTCAAATAGAGCTTCGCATCAAACAAAGACTTTCATCGGTTGTGCAAATGCGAATCTTTAAGATGTTTGGACATATCATCCGCAATGAAATCCCTTTAGAACGTTTAGTGGTACAGGGAAGAAAGAGTAGAGGGCCAACGTTCTCGCTGTAGATCACCCATCAGATGGACAGACCTCATTAAATCATCTTCGAAGTGTTTCGTCATTAAAACTACAGGAAGTGCCACAGAAAGAGATTGAGAAGTCTCGCAAAAGCCGCAACCAAACTACCACACGATCCATGACCACAACCACTCCACCATGGGTGTACCATTGAAAAGAAAAACAATGGGCGGTCTTATTGCTAAAAGCATTCTTTTACATACAATTTTTGGATGGATTGGACACAGAAAGGGGTAGGTAGATCGTAGTGCACTATTTACCTATATATGCAACTAGCTGCAGGTTCGCCCGTATTAAAATAGACATTTTGCCAAGGAGTATATTTATACTCCCAAAATAAAATATATCTTATGTGCTATACCAGGACATGGGCAACCGTTACGTTAGACATGATTTTGAGTGGCCTTTTTTTTCAAATCTTACAATGACATCCCCAACTCCCGGGCGGAGCGAGGTATGTCAGACTTTTACCGACTAAAAACCCACTCCTGTTCCTTCGTTGCGTTTTATACGAGGGCCGAGTCTTCCTTTCAGAAGCAGACCCTTGGTCCCAGTAGGCTTCGATTCTGCTGGGCTCCTTCGGTTTGCTGATATCTTCTTGAGGCGCGCGTGGAACAATACGCGCCGTCGACAACTTGGGCTCGGTCCGGACGGTTACCAGACGGTCGGACGACGAACTACACAATGCTCGCCGTCCGCAAGACCGCGTCTACTATGGCCAGAAATCGGGATCGGAATCCCGGGGCCATTGGGGCGTGAGGACCGTTGCCTCATGCGATCGGCCGCCTTCTTTGCTAGCATTACTGCTTCGCAGAAGGAGGCGACCGCCTGCCACTCCTCCTCGCTCCGGACCATGGCTTGTACCAAGTCCTGGCGCCAGAGATAGCCGCCGCCGGTCGCCCCTACAAGGACACGGCGTTGCTCTGCCCAAGCGGGGCACACCTCTACCATGTGCTCCACCGTGTCTTCCGGGCGGTCCACACAATGGTGACACCCGGGCGTTTCTTCCGCACGAATCCGGTGCAGTAACCTCCCGAACTTACCATGTCTGGTGAGGACCTGCATCATGCAGAAGTTAAGGACGCCGTGTTGCCTTTCCAGTCACTTCCTCAAATAGGGGATTTACCGCCATAAAGCTGTTACCCGTAACTCGTGAAACAGCACAATATTTACATAAATTTTCTAGTGATTTTCGAGAAGCATTTCTTGCGCGAAACCCTAAATCTTTTCTAAAATAAAAGTAGCTTAAATTACTCCTTACAACATCAACTACCTATCAGTGTCAATCCAGTCAAAATCAGTCCAGTCGTTTCGGAGGTGAGCTGGAACAAATAAACAGACAGATAGACTGACAGACAAACTTAATTTATTAAAAAAAAAAAAATACTTTGGTATTACAAACACACAACAATTTTATTTGTAGGTTGATAGATACCTAATTCATTCTATTTTCAATCATAATCGACTAAAAATATATATTAACCGAACTGAAATTTTAATTTACAAAAGTATATTCAGAGCTCATCATTAATTTATTATACAATTCTCTTACCGTACAACCAATCACTCATCACAGTTGACCACAGTACTGTTGCGGTGGATAATTGTAAAAAATTACACGGACGTATGATGTGATTGAGTGAATAGAATAGAACAGCATTTATTCAACGCAGGCAATACAATAGACAACAACACAAAATAATACTAAATAATTTTTATCATCGGACAACCCGACGAACAGCGAGTATCCAACCTTACGTTGTTGAAACTTCAACGGTCCGGACTAAGCGTTTCGCTTCGTCGTTTATACCGCGTACATCGAAGGACTGGAACAATTTGCCTGCTGCGGTCTTCCCATCCAACTATAATTTTGGTGTCTTCAAGGCTAGAGTGAATAGCCTCTTAATAAACTAGTGCGCCTGACCATCAATGATTGCATCTCCACTTACCATCAGGTGGTATCGCAATCAAGCACTGGTTTATAACAATAAAAAAAAAAAATAAAAAAAAAAAACATTGATGCTAGAGATTTGTATGGTAACTTTTGACAGAAATATCCATATTACTTACGTTGTGTTGGTAAACAAACTGATAGCTTCTGTACAAAAGCCAAAATGAGGGCTTGAAATTGTAATGAAGTAATATGACATCGATTTAGATTTCACGATCGGTCGTTATTTTAATTTTGATTTGTTTTGTAGCGACATCTATGAAGCCGCAAAAAAACTAAAATTCAAAATTCTTGAGTGCGGTATTTGCACACTCACGAAATCAATTACCGGGCAATTGCCCAGACCAGACACAACACTCGTCTGGTCGAAAGATCCTCCCTTTTTAACGGAGGTTTGCTTAACCTTATTCCTCCTATTCAATCCTATAAAAATCACAACATGCTTTGTATTTAAACGTAAAATTATTTATATAAGCTGTGCTTTTTGCTATAGGTGGTGACACAACATGGCGACACAACGTAGGTACATACGATTTAAATGAAACCATTTACAGTTAATTTGCCAAAGTGATTTTCCATTCGAAACGGATTGCAACTAACGTTCAATATTTAAATTACGTAATTTAGTAGCGCGAACCAAACATTATATAAATTTGTTAATCGGTTTAAAATTTGATTTAAGTTTTGATGTATGTGTTTGGTCTTTACGTTAAAACGTATCTGACACCCAGCTACAAGCTCTTATCGCGATTCATTGTATGACCTAAACTGAATTGTTAAAAAGATGGAGCTATACAGGGTGTAAGGAACAGGTCTCCGCAAGCTTTAAGGGCTTGCTCAGTAGTCGAAACTGAACAACCTGCTACTAGATTTTTTCCTGAAAAGAAAAAAAAAAAACGCCGTCTCCATACAAAATTATAAACTTGACTGGACCTGTCCCATACACCCTGTATAGCTCTATTCCTGTTTCTCTATCGCTTTTATAATATTAGTGTTATGTACACAATTCGTGCAAGACAGATGATTGATTGAGCCGAAAGGTACTGGATTGGCGACCACATATTGGAAAACGGAGCGTTGGCCGGCATCCTACAAAGTGGACCGATGACCTGATGAGAGGTTATGGGAACCTGATCGATGCGAGACGCACAGGACATCCATTGATGCTGGGTGAGGTCTATGTCCAGCAATGTATGTATTTTGGCTGAAATGATGGTGATGTACGTATACGATATCTCCTTGAGGCACGCGTGGAACAGTACGCGCCGTCGACGACTTGAGCCAGGTCCGGACGGTTACTGGACGATCGAGCCACCCATTGCTCGCCGTCCGCAAGGCCGCGCCTACGGTGACTGAAAATCGGGATCGGAATCCCGGCGGCGATTGTGGCGTGAGGACCTTTGCCTCAAGCGATCCGCCGCCTCCTCATTACTGCTTCGCAGAAGGAGGCGACCGCCTGCCACTCCTCCTCGCTCCGGACCATGGCCTGTACCAAGGCCCGGCGCGAGAGATCGCTGCCGCCGATCGCCTCTACGAGGACACGGCGGTGCTCTGCCCAGGCGGGGCATACGTCTACCGTATGCTCCACCGTGTCCTCCGGGCGGTCCACACAATGGTGGCACCCGGGCGTCAGACCTTGATGGGGTGCAGAAACGATCAAACCAAGGATACGTTTTGTATCATTCATTTAATCAGAAGGATGTTACTGTTTTTCATTTCCTCTCGCTTTAATCCATGGCCTGAACTAGGCCCAGACGGTGAAAACCTGCATGAGGGGGATTAAACTTATCCAATTCGGATGTTTTTTAGGGGCGCAGTTATAGAAAATGGCAACGGGCGTAGAAAAAGCTAGTTACGGCACTGGTGTAACGATCTAGTCATATTCGCTGGGAAAATTAGGCCAGAGATCAACCAAAATACAGAACTCTCTATCATCTTTACCCCCCTTCTCCCTTCAAAACTTTGGAAGGAGAAGGGGAGGAATTTGCCCAGTAGTGGGACATGATGTGGGAATTTGAAAGTCTCAACCAATATTGTACAGGAGGTATTATTTCAATTTTTTTAGTCAAACATTTGAAAATCAAAACAAGCTTCGAATGAAAAATATTTTTTTATAGCAAGCTTTTGTAGTGCGGTATATACCTATATAATTAATACTTATTAGGACTATTCCAGAAAGCTCAAACACTGGGGTTATCTGAGTTTCTAAGGCCACCTTCTGGTTCCATTAACAGATCAGCTCCAAGTCATAATAAATTTTCATCGTCATCTGATTTACACAAGCATGAAAAATTTCAGTTCAATCGGTAATCGGGAAGTCGATCTGGGGGCATGGTAGTGCCCCCGCCAAGTCTAATTTGCAAGATTTGATTACGGGCAAATAAACATCAGGACAGATAAAACTAAATAAAAGTTTGTAATAAGATAAAAAGTGGCGTCATCAAAAAACACCAAGACAACAGAACTGAAGCTTGACTATTTTCGTAGAATCTATTAATCTTTTATTTTTTTTAAATTTTCTTGTTTTGTTTTCAACTGAATTTTTAATAAAATTAAAAATGAAAATTATAGATCCTATGTTAGCAAAAGTACTATTAAAACTACTTTTGAATGAACATCGCTCTTTTGTAGTACTCACTCATACTCTAACCTAGTGGCCTCCTCGTTAAATCGTCGGTGATATCACTTATCGTTGGGCGCAGCTCGCTGTGATGTTCCCGTAACTGTTACAATTCCGCCCCAGGCCATCCGAACTGGAGTGATAGAAAATATTCATAGGATGGCGGAGATACTGTCGTTTAACTGCATTTAGTTGAAGTGAAAGTAGATCGGATGTCGAGATTCCAGAAGAAGTTTAAGTAGCAGTCAGTAGGGGTCTTTGTAAATTGACTACTAAATGGTTACGGTAGCCAGCCTTTAAGTATTTTACAGGATGCATTTTGGAGAGTATGCGCGAGAATTGCAAGATTTGATTCCGCCATCTCTTTTTCACTATCGGACAACCCGATTTTTCAGTATCCACCCTTATTTTGATAAAACCTCCACGGTCAGGACTAAGCGTTTCGCCTCGTCGTTTATACCGCGTACATTGAAGCACTGGAACAATTTGCCTGCTGCGGTCTTCTCGTCCGATTATAATTTAGATGTCTTCAAGGCTCTAGTGAATAAGCTCTTAATAAACTAGTGCCCCTCACCAACAGTTGCATCACTGCTTACCATGAGGCACTGGTTTATATTATTTATATAGAAAAAAAACTTGCTGTTCCTAGATTTAAATTTTTTGATATGGGAAATGATCCCATGACTACCGCTCTAAATTAGGCCGCGAGGGCATTTCAGACTTTTACTGATAAGGACCACACCTAAGTCCTTCAGCTGCCCTTTACGTTTTAGGATCATAAGTTTCCTTTTCAGAAAATCTCCTTTCCAGAAAGGCCTCAACGGTTTGATAATATCTCTTTGAGGAGCATATGGAACAACACGCTTTGTTGGTGACTTGGGTTCAGTCCGGATGATTACCGGACGGCCTTATGGTTAGCTACTCTTTTCCTGTCTTCCAAAAGCCCGTATCTACCGTGGCTGGTAATCAGGGTTGGGGTCACGACGACTGTGCCAAGAGGATGTCCGTTCCCTCCTGTTGCTGTCTACTTCGCTAATATTACTGATTCGCAGACGGAAGTGACCGTCTGCCATTCCGTCTCCTAAAGTCTACTAGATGAAAGCGAAAAAAATGAGGACTCTAACATAGTCCCCAATTATTCAAGGGATACTTTCGGGACAAAAGTATTTCAAGCGTTATACCATCACCCCTAGCCAAGTTGATAATCTGCAGTCGTTAGTCGAAAACTAATCAAATGTATGGGAATGACATCATCTCAACGTTAAGTTACGTGGTCAGAACAAACGAGTAGAAAATTCGTAGCCAAATTCACATCATTTAAAATGATAGAATGAATTGTTATCGTTTTTACAATGTTCAACGCTGCATCCTTTGTTACATTGTAGAACGAGCGGCCGACTCAGGCGCGTTAACATGGCTACCAACGTATCATTTTCTACAATTGCTGACACCGAGGCGGTACCGATTGGAGAACGGAATTCGATAACGAAACGGTTGTAACTTGGCTAGGGGGGCAGAATATGATCTACCCGTGTGCTAAATTTCGCCTAAATCTTTATACCCATTTGAGCGTTCAAAAAAATAACCCGTGAAGCGTCTACACAGGTCTCTATAGATCCACGACATGTCGTGAAGTGTATGTGTTGACATGTTGGTATTACCTAATCTAGTGTCAGCCGCCGTGGTTGAATGCTTGACACCTGATTAATTTGACTTGCTCCTCCACACACCTACCTTACACGTGGTGTTTATAGCATATTGGAATTAACATTGTATTATGATTAATTTAGTATTCTGTACTTAATGGATAAAACCAGTGTTTGCCTACACAATGTAGCGCTAAACTAGGTGCTAAATGAACGTATCAGTTCGGAATGCGTGCAATTTACTATTCGGTTGATTGCTCTAAATTAAGTTTAATTAAAACTAGCAGCTACCAGCGGCTTCGCCCGCTTGAGAGTAGATAAAAATCCTAAGTGCTATTCCAGGACATGACCTATACGTATACCAAGTTTCATCAAAATCCTTTCAGCCGTTTGAGTGTGAAGTAGTAACAAACATGCATTATGTGGCGTTAAAGTCAGCAGATTGGGATGATATGCAGCATTTCTTTGCGTCTTATCCTTGGCAGCAGGTCTGCTTTTTTCTGAAAATCCGTCGAGCGTGCAGATACTATATCCGATGTGATACGTCAAGCTATGGTGTATTTCATTCCTTATAGCGACGTATCCATCGGTGGGTCAGCTCACCCATGGTTCAACGCTGATTGTGTTCAAGCTGAACAGCATGAGAATTCGGCGTTTCTCGCCTGGGTTGACACTCGAGACCACAAAGCTGCTCTGAACTCAAAGAAGAGAGCCTTCAACCAAGCTGCCAAGTCCTACAAAAAAGCACTAAGGAAGGCTCGTTTCGACCGAATTACCCATATGGCACAAAGATTTCTGCATAACCGTCCGGTAGCAGAGCATTCTGGTCCCTTGCCAAGTCGGTCAAAGCGAACTTCTGTCGGCCCTCCACTGGTTAAACCTGATAGAACACTGGCTCATACGGGAAGAGAGAAAGCAAGTCTCTTTGCATCTCTCTTCACCCATAATTGTCGTCTTGACACTAACAGTGCTACTTCATCGACTCTGCCTCACTGTGTCATACTTCAATGCCCGAGGTTCGCATAAGGAACAAAAAAGTTCTGAGAGCACTGTGTCGTTAAAAAAGCTAGCGGACCAGATGGTATACCTGCGATTGTTCTCAAGGCTTGTGTGCCCGAGTTGTCTCTTGTATTGACGCGCTTGTTGTATCGCCTCTCATTTAGGACTGGTATAGTGTCCAAGTCCTGGAAGCTTACTAACGTGCTACCCGTTTTCAAAAAGGGCAGTCGTGCAGATCCTGCCAACTTTCAGCCGATTTCAATCATCTCCATGCTATGTAAGATTATGGAGCGTATATTGAACTCGCGCCTCATGGCATACCACGATCTCCTCAGTGATTGACAGTATGGTCGCCGACAACGTACGGCCGACAGTTTCATCGCTATCGGTCTACTGGGGACCTATTAGTTTATGCCTCGGCGAGACACTCGAAAGGAATGGGGAAGCGATTGCCGTTTCCTTAGACGTCTCGAAGGCCTTCGACATAGTATGGCACACTAGCCCTTTGAGTAAGCTTCCAGCGTACGGCACGGTTTCCCCTGGTCTGATTAACTGGGTGAAAGACGTCCTGAGTGAACGGTCTCTCCGAGTTATTGTCGATGGATGCTCATCAGAGCCCATGACAACAAATGCCACCTAGCAGCTTTGGACTCGGAGGAAAGGCGTGCGAAGAGGCTAATTGGTGATCCAGATCTGGTTAAGTCCAATCTACGAAGCCTTGGGCATAGGCGTAGGGTATCAAGCCTTTCGGTGTTTTACAGAAAGCATTTTGGAGTCTGCGTGGGAATTGCATGACTTGATTCCACTATCTCATTTCTACCATCGGACAACCTGAAGAATGGCGAGTATCCACCCTAACTTTGTTGAAACCTTAACGGTCCGGACCAAGCGTTTCACCTCTTCATTTATACTGCGTACATCGAGGGACTGGAAAACTCTGTTAGCATTTGTTAATTTTGTGATTTACTCGAATATTTTATAAAACTCGTTCCAAAAAATACGTGTTTTTTTAAACCCTTAATCGTTTTCGAATAAAACTGTCGTCATTCAGAATCTTAAAATTTGCAAGGTTTCTATTGTTAAACTTTTATGACTTTTTAAATTTTTGAGCAAAAAATTTTTATTTTGCTTGAGCAAAATAGCAGATTTTCAGAGGTTTTTACTGGATTAGTTTTACACAAATTTATAATTTGATTTCAATAGAAGCCTAGATAATATCCACAAGATACTGGGTTTCCAAAATATCTAATGAAAAATGTATAATACCATCGTAATCGCGTAAGAGCGGTTGTATGAAAAACAATGAAAATTTATGTCGAGTTGCATCCCCGTATGCGTAGAGAGCAGGCCGATAATCTTTTTCTAGACATTGACAGCTTATTTCCAGCTCAAATTAGTGTCTCCAATTTTCTTTAAGAGAGTGAGTAGTATATTGCTGTAGGCAACATTCATCATTGTAAATACTTAAATAGGTTACGAAAGTCAAGACCAGATAAGACGGAATTCTAAAGGCCCAATTGTTCACTGTAATGTCAATAATTGGTTTCGATTGACTGGTATAATTTGTGACGTCACCAACTCCCTGGCCTCCGATTGACTGTTGACCTACATTCGATTCGGATTCCTTATTTGAAAATTGTGTTCTATTATTCAAATTAACAGGGAACCGTTTTCTTGACCTTTGAGTTGGTTGGCTACCAAAAGGCATCTTACAAAATAAATAAAACAAACCAGCCTGTAGTAATGAACTATGTTTATTTTAAAGTCTTCAGAATTTCAAATATTTAGAGAAAATAGATACGTCCAAGTATTCCAAATTGAAAAAGTGACGAGAAAATGTGTGTGAAAAATGAGAGACTACTCTTATCGAGGATTTTCTCGCTACTTTGTCAATTTGGAATTTTTGGACTTGGATTTGGAATAAAATGTTTGTTAGTATACATCTGGGAAGTATGACAGGGAAACGGTAGGTCAATTTATGGACTCATCATCACAATTTCAACTGAAAGACGTCCACTGTTGGACATAGGCCTCCCCCAATTATCTCCAATTTATGGACTAAATCTGAAATAAATAAAAAAAATATAATGATGATTTAATTACTTTCGGGATTTTCTTGATAGCCATGGTATACCTCTCCACTCTTCAATTACCTTAGGATATGTTGCCCTTGTTGTTACTTTACTTCATGATAGCGACCGTTCTCGGGGCCTATTTATTGAGCGTACAAGTCACCCCTTGCCCTGCCTTTGATCAAACGATATTAATAACATTGTTCAGGTAAGGTCCATAGTCTTAACATAGTTCCTGGTAGCCTGTCCACTTCAGACTTCAATAACCATAGCCATATCTTTGTTTTCTTTTATGTCGCAATAGCCTGCAGCCGAGGTTCAAATTGCACCTTAAACATGTCATGTCATCAACGATCCGACGTTTAGGGTTGAGAATGCGGAATTTATCGAAAGGATTACCGCGGTTTTAGAACACAAAGGCCCAGTGGTGGACCTAAGTTTTTTTCAATAAAAGTCTGACACTCTCTCTAACTTAACCTGTACTCCATCCGAAATAAAGCATTTAAAGAAACCTTTGTTGGGTTCAGTTAAAAGGAAAATATGGAACTCTTATAAGATCACTTTGTTGTCCGTCCGTCTGTCTGTCTGTATGTCAAGACAATTTATGTCAGGAACGCGTGGAGGTATCGAGTTGAAATTGAAACCATATGCTTAGGTCTTTAGTCCTTTGAACCTGTGAAAAAACCAAACTTGTAAGTTAACGTAAAAAAGACTGCGAAGCATTAATGCTAGCAAAGGAGGCGGCCGATCGCCGCGCGCGGGATCTTAGGAGGCAAGGTTTTTAAAAAAAGAAAAGAAAAACACATATTAAAAATCTGTTCAAATATTTTTTGAATTATTTTGAATTCAACACGCGAGTGTGCAGATAGTCTCTAACTTTTCTACCTCGGAACATATTTCTACCTCTTAACTCAGTATTTCACCCTCATCTCGCCAGTGTACTCCCTGGGGAGGCACGGACGCAGTTTAAATTCCCACTGATTTATGTGGTCCTGGTCACTTGAGCTCTGATTTTTGTTATATGATACTACGTTGTGTGTGTTATTTACTTGTTTATTTCTATAAAGTTAGTATGAGTTACTTATTCATAATTATTTGTTCATATTATGTTTCTTTTTTAAGAGTCATGTGAAAGAAAAGGAAGTTAGTGAAAGCTTGACGAGTGACAGGGCAGAATGGAAGAAAAAAACGTGTTGCGCCGACCCCAAACAACACGGTTTTTTATTTTTTAATCTGCTAGTAAAATATAAGTTCTGGAAGAGTTTTTGGCAGAATTTCTTCGAATGACGTTCAGTGGCTGAATTAATTATAAGCAAATTGATTTCTAGGGGATATTGTGATGTAGAGTGTAATTTTGTATCTCAAGTGTCTGCGCAACTGGACAATATGTGAAATCATTAAACAAGCGCGATCTCGGTTATTAAGTCATGAATAAACGTTTTTTCTTTCTTTCTATTTAACTTTCATAAAAAATTTAAAAAAATCTAATATATGAAAATTATAATACACATAGCCATATATAACCAGTTCCACATGCTTTCCAGCAGTGAGCCATACAGCCAGTCCTCATTGTTTTAAAAGGGTATCTACATAGGAACTACAAAATTCGAAATCCTGCATCGCAAAATTATTAGTAGCGTTCTCCGCGCGATTTGAACATATTCAACAGCCCGAAATCATCTTACCGTAATTATTATTAAGCAGAGGTTCCTCAAATATATAGGTATTTATTTATCCAGGAATCAAACATGACTGTTTTGCGTTTTCTTTTAGTTAAGGAGAGTACTTTAATAAAATTAACTGCGTAATCTGCCAGCTTACAAAACCAGAAAATTCATAGAACTCGAAACAATTTGTAATATACTCACTTGCCCCAGAATTTCATTTGTGCAGTAAATTCTAACTAGAATCTGTTCAAAGCGACTCATATAGGTATATGAACTGTTGAATTTCTGTTATTAGCTAAGTTTATTCCAGATACTCCTAAACGTATATATAATAAAGCATACATGTAATAAATCTGTAAAAGTTTTTAGTTGTATAATGTACGAAATCGACGTATATAACTTTTATAAATTTTGACTGACTTGTTGGTCTAGTGGTTAGTAGCCCTGACTGCTAAGCCGGAGGTCGTGGGTTCGATTCCCACCCAGGATAAATGTTTGCGTGATGAGCACGATCATTTGTTCTGCGTCTGGGTGTAATTTATCTATATATGTTTGTATTTAGAAATATATAAGTATGTTTATCAGTTGTCTAGTACCCATAACACAAGCTCTGCTTAGCTTGGGACTAGACAGCGTTGTGTGGTAGTTGTGGAATATTATATTATATAAATTAAAATTGTTTGTGTACTTAGGATTTATTTCATTGCCATCGGTTGACTATATCGAAAGATATACTTCATTCATTAAATGTTAGGCCGTACGAAGTTAGCCGGGTCAGTTAGTTCTAGGAATAGAACATATTGAAATTCCTAATAGTAACGTAGACGATTTTAGAGGCCACTTGGGTTTTCATATTAAATCTAGTGGTTGAGTGTTGTGTTGAATTTTGATAGGATGGAGGTCCAAAGAGGGTAGATGATAAATGGCATTTATTCTACCTGAAATGCTGATATTAGAAAAAAAATATTTTTACAAAATATAGAAAGTTGGAAAAAGGAATGCTGATTGATTGTTTAAGTGCCATGCAATAAGAAATGAGCCTATTTCCATCAGTTAGGCATAAGTTCAAATTCCAAACTGTAACTGAGAAGTTCCATATGGAAAAACTCAATAACACTTAAAGACGCCTATGCTATAAGCTAACAGGAAATACAGACTCCGACAAGCCCACTTCTTGCTGCTTAATTTTTCGCACTACTGCAAAAAAATACTGCGCTTCATCATCAACGATTGCTTCACTGTCAACCATGAGGTGGGATCGCAGTCAAATACAAACATAATTAACAATAAAGAAACGAATTAAAACTCGGCATTAACAAGCCAAGCCAATATTTGATTGCGTTTCTGTTCCATTTTCAACCAGCAACAAAAAAAACTCCGTAATGACCTCACTAACTCATTTAGTGCTTGAAAAGAGTCACATAGGAGGTGCTTATTTGCATGTTTTGAAACATAATTAACAATAAAGAAACGAATTCAAACTCGAAATTATCAAGCCAAGCCAATATTTGATTTCTTTTTCTGTTCCATTTTCAACCAGCAGCAAAAAAAAAAAACACCGTAATGACCACATTAACTAATTTAGTGCTTGAAGAGAGTCACGTAGAAGTCTGCTTATTTGTGCAGGAGAGACGTGAGGGGAATGGCTGAGGGCTGCCAGAGATTAATTCGCGTATAGTCGACGACAACACCACAACTACGTGACCATAATTCATTATAACTAGATTTGTTTACGACTGGGGAATGGACTGGCTTCTTGGTAATTTACAAGACTTGATTGGGTTTGGAGGTGGTCTTGGATAAGGGGATGCAATATTCTGCTTGTTTATCTATCTTTGCGTATAATTCATCTGCTCGTGTGTTTGTCACCTTACTCTTCCTAAACGGCTTGACTTATTTGGATGAAATTGCATGTGTGTATTTGAGTGAGTCCTTGAATGGTTTGAATATATATATATATATATATTCCGGGCGCAGGTGGACGCGTCCTGCGATCGCACCGAAGAGGTCACGGCGGTGCTCCGCCCAATTGGGGCACACCTCTACCGTGTAATCCACCGTATCCTCTGGGCGTTTCTTTCGCCTGAACCAGGAACTTTTCGAACTTTTCACCTGGGTCATACAAAAGGTGAGGACATCATAGCGCCACTTCGGTCACTCCTCAAAGCAGTGACTTACTGTCATGATTATGACGTGCCTATTCCCTTCAGTCGATGGCGTCATGATCGTGAGTAATGTTGAAAGGATTATGACCAAAATGACGGCATTCAGCCAAACGGAACAATGTGGGATAAGACGGAACAAGACGGGACCTTTAGCATTATTTGTTATGTCAAAATTAATTATTTGAATGGTACAAGGTCTGTTATGTTCGCTGGTTTGATAGAAGTTAGATGATGATACCCGCTTTTGATTTTTTTTTATTGGTATAAACCAGTGCTTGACTGCAATCCCACCTGATGGTAAGCAGTGATGCAATAATTGATGGTGAGGCGCAGTAGTTTATTAAAAGCCTATTAACTCTAGCCTTGAAGACACTTAAATTATAGTTGGATGGGAAGACTGCAGCAGGCCAATTGTTCCAGACCTTCGATGTACGCCGTATAAACGATGAAGCGAAACGCTTGGTCGAGACCGTTGAAGTTTCAACAACTTAAGGGTGGATACCGACCGAATGGGAATTGGACAACCCGACGTAGGGCTGTCCAATTCCCAAGCACATTCTCCAAAATGCAACCTGTAAAATACCGAAAGGCTGGCTACCCTGCGCCTGTGCTCGAGGCTTTGTAGTCTTTTATTTTGCTTTAGGGTATTTTTTGAAGGTTTTTTTTAAGGTGGGAAAATCATCTTATGACAAATCCCGCTCTTGGGCGGGCGGGAGATAGTGTCAGACTTTTACTGACTAAAAACCCACTCCTGTTCCTTCATTGCCTTTCGTACAGGGCCGAGTCATACTTTCAGAATTAGACCCTTGCCCCCAGTAGACTTCGACCCTGCTGGGTCCCTACGGTTTACTGACATCTCCTTGAGGCGCGCGTGGAATAGTACGCGCCGTCGACGATTTGGGTTTGGTCCGGACGGTTACCGAACGGTCGGACGGCGAGCTAACATTGTTCGCCGTCCGCAAGCTCGCGCCTACGGTGGCCGGATATCGGGATCGGTATCCTGGCAGCGGTTGGGGCGTGAGGACCGTTGCCGCACGCGATCGGCCGCATCCTTTGCTAGCATTACTGCTTCGCAGAAGGAGGCGGCCGCCTGCCACTCCACCTCACTCGATCATGACCTGTACCAAGGCACGGCGCGAGAGAACGTCACCGCTGATCACCCCCATGAGGACACGGCGTTGCTCTGCCCAAGCGGGGGACACCTCTACCGTGTGCCTCCGGGCAGCGAGAGAGAGTGTCAGACTTTTTCGGACGAAAACGTACCTGTTTACCTTTAGTTGCTCTTTACGTTCCAGGACTTCGGTGATTCTTTCAAACGATGCATGATCTCGTCATGAGATGAGAAAGAAAATAGTTAGTACGTATAATTTATTTTTATTTCTTTCTTTCTTACGTTACGTATAACAAATACATACAGGATACTTCTTTTTTTCATTTACTGCCCCGTTTTTATTTACAAGGGATGTCCTGAAACGGACATCGTTTTAGCCAAAGGGTGTGACAGTATAATTAAAATTATTTATTACCCGACGTCTACATTAAATAAGGAAGCTGGCGATTAAATGTGTAAAATGGTTCTGCGGAAATAAATAATCCCTTTAGAATAAAATTAAAGTACATCTAAATGGCTTTATTCCATAAATAAAGGATTACTAAACATGAGCACTTTGAAAAAAACTTTACTTTGAAACTTTATTTTATAAGGTAACGTCTAAATAGAAAGAAGAAAGAAAGAAAGGAAAACATTTTATTTGGCGGAACCAAAATTTAAAACTAACAAATTATAAATATATTATGTGAGAAACAAACAAAAAAAATATGCGCCCCATCCACGCAAAACGGCCGAACGCTCAGCATAATGCCGTGACCACACGCAAAATGCAGTGAGTCTACGGCGCTGGTTTTCAGCGTGGGCCGGTAACGGTACCGACATAAAGACGTCGGCACGGTATTGTGTGCTAATAGAGTTGAATAAGATAGATAAATAAAAATAAATTATGGGGAAATAAAAACAATTAATAAATAAAGAGGAAATACGATATCATATATAAAGTGGCAACATTACGTTGCGTCTGTGCTAAAGAACGCTATTCTGTTACCTTATAAAATGACAACCTGACTTGATTGCGACTTACTCAATCTATCTAAAATATTTCTAAATCCCATACATTTTGTGACATTTTTTTAACCTTATTTAACCTTTCGAATACCATTATTAGAGACACAATAGAAAGGCAATGAGAGTGCGAACGCCGGCTTCGCTTGGAGTTTAAAGAATTACGACTGAAAATTGACTTATTGGTTCATTCTTAATTTTACCTGAACAATAATTATATCTCACAGTAGGAAGCCATCTTCTTTCACAACTTTAACAACACCCCTTTCTTTACCCGGCAACCTAAAAAAAGATCGCCCCACAATTCGGTCTGCATCTAATTCGTCAGTCTACCATTTGGTCACGTAGAGTAACAGTGATGACGCCACGGCACACCACTTCATTACGCCTGTCGTGTGCGCGCATAATGGCACAGAGTGAAAAATGCACAGCCATAGGGCGCATTTCTGCCAAAGATGTGCGAAGTAAAGTGGCGGTGCGAAACTGTGCTATTAAATGTTGATAAAGTCCCACCCGTGTGCTATGCGTGGCGAAGCTGTGAAATGGTGTTTAGCTAATGCCCCGTTTACACGTGGGCCCAGCTTCGGCCATCATCCAAAGTACCTATTCTCCACCACCGCTTGATTGCCAGTTACACCCTGGCGAGGGTGTCAGTCTGTTATGGACAGACAAGCGTGGCAGACGTATGTACACGTCTACCATTCTGTGCCAGTTTTTACTTTTCGCTTGACATATTTTTTACCAAATTCAAAAAAGAGGTTATGTAATATGTTTGGCTGTTTGTTTTTTTATATATGTTCTCCAATTTCTCGGTCAATTGTGGATCGGTTTCGGAATTCATTATCATGATCTGATAATGAATTCCGTTCCATATCTTATGGAACGGAATTCCTCATGGGATCATAGCAGCTGATCATAGAAAGTAGTCACGGAAACTTCTTAATAAAACAATGTAAATGTAAAATACTGCCCCGCCTAATAAATAATACTCCTATCAAGATCGGGGACTCTACACTCGAAGTTGTGGACGAGTACGTTTACCTGGGACAGACGGTCCAGTTGGGAAAGTCTAACTTCGAGAAAGAGATCAATCGTCGAATCCGACTGGGCTGGGCAGCGTCCGGGAAGCTGCGCGGTATCTTCTCGTCCAATATACCACAGTGTCTCAAGACGAAAGTCTATGACCAGTGCGTGTTGCCAGTAATGACATATGGCTCTGAAACGTGGTCACTTACAATGGGCCTCATCAGAAAACTGAAAGTCACCCAAAGGGCAATGGAAAGGGCTATGCTCGGAGTTTCCTTGCGTGATCGAATCAGGAATGGGGATATCCGCAGGAGAACCAAGGTCACCGACATAGCACGAAGAATCGCCAAACTTAAGTGGAAATGGGCAGGGCACATTGCTCGCAGAACGGATGGCCGTTGGGGCCGAAAGGTTCTGGAATGGCGACCACGTACCGGAAGACGTAGCGTTGGAAGGCCTCCTGCAAGGTGGACCGATGACCTGGTAACGGTTGCGGGAGTACGACGGATGCGAGACGCACAGGACCGTTCATTGTGGCGACACTTGGGGGAGGCCTTTGTCTAGCTGTGGACGTCTTTCGGCTGAAATGATGATGATGATGATGAAATGTAAAATAACTTTAATTTTAAAATAACTTAAATATCGAAGAGACAAAATAAAATATTTACAAAAACACCGACTTCCGACCTTAAAGTTATTTTAACATTATATGATTTTTTACATACAAGTTGGTTGTTTTTTTTTGTAATAAGTTTTTCATTCACCATTTGGCCTACTAATGATCAATGTGTGGTCGTAAAATAGCGTAGCGTAAAGACATTCGAGTACTCAGTGCTCTCGAAAGACACTGAATGCGGGCCAACATGTAAACACGTCGCAAACGCCGTCACCAACTTCCTTTGATCTGTGTCCAATAATCGACACTAGCCCGGATCGGCGCTAGCTTACGCCAATCATGCCATTTCATGACCAAGATCCCGTTTACACGTTGGCCGGGTTTGGCGGTTGGGCGAGCGTGGACCCACGTGTAAACGCACAATGAGAGGTGCGACGATGTGTAGCGGACTCTTGGCTGCTATGTACTGACATCGCTTGTGCCCTCGCACATATATTCCTTACTCTTTCATTCACATCTCTCGCACATCATCTTTCACTTTGGACCATTTAAAAATACCGAGCTGCAATACTAAATAAAAGTTATTTATTTAAACTATGTAGTGGTATGTCTTAGGCGAACTTAATATCACAAGAAATTCTCTACCAGTCAACCTTTAAGACCTCATACCGTTCAGCTTTTTCAACTCCTACCATTTTTTTTTTCTTTGTGAATGTCATCCAATGACATCTCCCGCTCTTGGGTGAAGTGACTTTTACTGGTTAAAAACCCACTCATGTTCCTTCGTTGCCTTTTATACCAGGGCCGAGTCTTCCTTTCAGAAGCAGACCCTTGGCCCCAGTAGGGCTCGACCCTGCTGAGCCCCTCCGGATTGCTGACATCTCCTTGAGGCGCGCGTGGAACAGTACTCGCCGTCGATGTCTTGGGTCCGTCCTGACGGTTATCGGACGGTCTGACGGTGACCTATCCATCGCTTGCCATCCGCAAGCCCGCGCCTACGGTGGTCGGAAATCGGGATCAGGATCCCGGCGACTGCGGGCTTGTCCTTTGCTGACATTACTGCTTCGCAGAAGGTAGCGAACGCCTGCCACTCCTCCTCACTTCGGACTATGGCCTGTACCAAGACCCGGCGCGAAAGATCGTTGCAACCGATGTCTCCCACGAGGACAAGGCGGTGCTTTGCCCAAGCGGTGCACAGCTCCACTATGTAACTCCTACCACCTGTGTTCTTTCATTAGCTCATTGCATTCCAGGACTGTGGCAACTCTTGGGAATAGTCAACACCCCTAGCACCGCCTCGCTACCTCGTTCATCTTAGATGTAAAACCTCCCTTATACTAGAACCGGTTATTATGCCGCGAAAGCTTTTATTTAGTCCGAGGTAGACTGCGCCGCTTTCCTAGTTTTCTTTCCAGGGCTGTTCAAGTGGCGTTTTTGTGGGCATTGTTAGTGTGGAGTTAACAGTTGGTATGCTGTTCTCGAGTGCATTTGTTTCCTTAGAAAGAAACGTTGGAGGTACTGAGGAAATTACTTTTATGAAAAAAAAAAACCTGTTGGTAGGAATTTATTCAGTTTCAGTTTGACTGGTCTGATGGTCTAGTGGTTAGTGGCCCTAACTGCTATGCCGGAGGTCGTGGGTTCGATTCCCACCCAGGACAAATCTTCGTGCGATGAGCACGGTCATTTGTTGTGTCTGGGTGTAATTATATTTATTAAAATAGATGGACAAATTTTAACACAGCGTTCAGTACGTCTAACCAAAGATATCCAAGAAAAAAAAAATAGTGATTAAAGGATTTGGGCTTGTCGTAAGCTTTCGTTACGTTCCCGATAATACACGACCATTTCCAAGTATTCTTAATTGGTGTACGCGTAATGAGGCATTGTTCACGGTCAACTACCTACGTAATAACACTCACACACTTACAACGTTTGACGTTCGCGAAACATGTTACCGTCTCGGTTGCACGACTAAAATTGAATTTGCGTCATCATTGTCATTTACGTCAAGCGAGCGACGCGGGCGCCTGCGAAGGGCCATGTTAGAGTGAGAAGGCATGAGTTGAACAATGATCGCGGCAGCCGGTGACGTAGGTATTTTGTAGTATCAGAATTATGAGATGTGTTTATGCATCGGGTAACTAACATTTTTAGTGTATTTTCGTTAGCTGTTTTTTTTTTTCTTTGTAAGTATGTATGTTCTAATGTTTTTTTTTTACCATTGTCTTTATTTTGGTGGTCTGAATGATTTCTGAAAATTCGTCCATCTATTTTAATAGAACCTTATAAATGTATAAGTATGTTTATGAGTTGTCTAGTACCCATAATAACACAAGCTCTGCTTAGCTTGGGACTAGACGGCGTTGTGTTTATTCAGTCTATTGATGTTCCTCTGCTGCAACTGAGGACTGCTCTTTGTGGGCGTTCCAGCTAGTGTGTGTTAACCCTTTGTGATTTATGTGCCGTTTGTTTTATAATTCTACTGATGTGGTTTTATACTGTCGCCACTATGCGACCATAGAGCTGCGGTAGGGGATCTTCTACTTGAATAAAACTCTTGGGAGGCTTTAACGTTTTACTTATTCTTTTTCCAGGAATCGATATCAGTTTAGTATCAGCATTGCGCTACAATGGTTATGTCCGAACTGAAAAAACCAGACATTTCTTTGTTCTAATCAATTTTCAAACCTATTCTAGAACAGCAAAATCCTTAAAAGTATATTTTACAAGCCAGTTCGTTAGCTATAAAGAACCTAACTCATGCGATCTCCTTTAGATATCACAATACTTCATCATCATCATTTCAGCCGGAAGACGTCCACTGCTGGACATAGGCCTCCCCCATGTGCCGCCACAATAAACAATTCTGTGCGTCTCGCATCCACCGGACTCCCGCAACCGTTCCCAGGTCATCGGTCCACTTTGTAGGAGGCCTTCCAACGTTAAGTCTTTCGGTACGTGGTCGCCATTCCAGAACCTTTCGGCCCCAACGGCCATCCGTTCTGCGAGCAATGTGCCCTGCCCATTGCCACTTAAGTTTGGCGATTCTTTGTGATACTTACTAAACACCATTTTGAAGGCATAATATGTAACTATTAACCTTACCCATTGCATGTAGGAAATCCGTGCTCTTAGAGACAAAAGACAACTGAAGGACACATGTGTTTTAGACAGTAAAAGTCTGACACGCCCTCCCGTTCCTAAGAGCGTGAGATGTCATTGGATTATTTCCTACCTTAGAAAAAAACATAACACGCTATGTAACATTTGCTATTTCTGAATATTTAGAGTTAATATTTTATTATAAAATTATTAAAATGTTGAATGACATGAGCATTTAATATTATTAATACCTACATTTATAATTACAATATGTAGGTTTCTTTTTGTGGTGGAGAAAAATAAAATAAAATAAATAATTCTCGCAAAATATTAGGTACATAAAAAGTAAATAAAAAATATTTATCACAACAAACATTTAAACTAATCAAATCAGCATCTTAATAAAATCACTGGTTTTGGCACCAAAGTCAGTTTTTTTTTTGGCATAATTTGTACATATTGGCTTTGTGCATTGAATAGAGCCACAGCTGCAAAACTTTTATGATATTGAAACTTCATTGCTTTCAAAGTATTCGATTTCTGAAAGAAAAACCGGGTCAATTATGATCGGTCACTGAACTCGTCGTCGCTTAATCACGAACAAAGTTGTAATCGACGTTCGTGTAAAAAAGAAGGCACTTAATGAGCTAACTATAAAAAAAAATGTATTCTTAATTATTTTACATAATAGTCCGGTTTTTAATTGATAAAAGAAATTTATTTACATGAATAATTGAAAAAAACTTAACTAACTATACTTACAGTAAAAACCCTACTCTAATTACAAATAACTAAAATCGAACCAAAATATGGCGTCAAAAAACTCTTCCACATCGCAGCTGTCGACCGGTAATGTGCCCAAAAAACTGGCGGCATTGCCACGCTGTATGGCAATGCTTATCCATGGGTCAAGCGAAATGTCAACTAGACGTTTCGACAGATCTTTATACAACTTGTGAGCACTCGGACCCCACGATCTGGGGTTCGGTGGTGTCGGTTTTAAAAATATAACTTCGAACAAGGTTATTAAGATTTTCGCCGTTTGAGGTTCTCCGCAGCCGCAGCGGCAGCACCAGCATAAAACGACGAGCTAGGAAGATGTAAAGGTGCAAAGAGTATCGACACAAGTAGCATCCGATACTAAAGGCCTACATAATTATGCTTGAATATACTTTTAAAAATAGAGATAGCATAGAGATAGTGGTCGAGCACGAGTAATAAAAAAAAATGACAACTCCACTGACGTGATTAAATCAGATTCATACAGTAAACACTGATGTGATTGACTGATAGACACACATCGTTATCATCATCGAACATCGTGTCAGCCGAAAGACGTCCATTATTGGATATAGGCCTCTCCCAAGTGTGTCAATAACGATTGGACTTGTGCGTCTTGCATCCATCGGATTCGACACTCCAGAGCCTTTCGGGCTCATCTACCATCGTTCTGCGTGCCATGTGCCCTGCCCACTGCCACTTAAGTTTGGCGATTCATCGGGTTATGTCGGCAACCTTGGTACTCCTCTAGAAGCACCAATAAGCCAAAAATAAATGTTTATTCAAATTTTTTTCCGGTTTAATTTTATAATTTCTTAAATATAAATCTTAATGAACCATGCTATGCTCAGATGGCAAAATTTTGAAGCGCGTTCGGGCCGACAGGTTGTGGAGTGGCGAAGGCGAGGAGACCTATATGATGATGATTTATTTATTATTACTTGAAGAAAGTTGATCTGTTGTGTGGGCAGAAGCAGTAGATATTTAAAATATGACCACCTTTTCGTAAAAATTAATTTAGAGAATTAGTTTCGAATCATAGAAAAAGCAATGACCCTAACATTGTATCCTTACACAGCAAAAACAAAACTATGAGGCTACGTGTTACAACTCAATCAAAAAAATTCTGTATGGCAAGACAATCTAGTAAAATGTTGCTCCTTCAATGTGATTTTTTTTTGTCACTGATTTTTCTTTTTCTTATGTATTGGTTCCTACTAGTATTTTATCATTTCATTTCATATGATATTGTTGACATTGTATTGTTTTTATGACATTATATTCGATTTTTTATGACATTGTATTGAATTTATTTATGACATTGTATTGAATTTTTTCATGACATTGTATTTGAATTTGTATGACATTGTATCTGAATTTGTATGACAATCCATTAAGATCGAGAAGAGAGGGTCGTTTGTATGAAGAAATGAGGGAAAGTAGGAAAGTTTTTAAAAAGAAATTGAAATGGTGTCAAGACAATAGCGAACAAATTAAAATGAACATAATTTCTGATCACCATTCATCAAAGAATTTTGGTGAATTTTGGAAGGCAACGAACAAGTTAAATACTAAGCCTGGCATCCCTGTGAGTGTGGGAGGTGTGAGTGACAGTAAGAGCATAGCCGACTTGTTTAGGGAACACTTTGGGTTAAGTTCACCACTTGGCCCTTCAAAGATGACGCCAGATGCTGATCCTATCGTGGCTGGTGACTTGTTTAATGTGTCTGTTAAACAAGTGTCAGGCATAAACAAAAAGATGACCCGGGGTAAGTCACCTGGTCATGATGGGCTCAGTATCGAACATCTAAAGTATGCTGGAGTCCATTTATCACGCGTTCTGGCAATGTTTTACACATTGTGTTTCAGTCATTCATACTTACCCGTTGACCTCATGCGAACTATTGTGGTACCAATTGTAAAAAATAAAACGGGTGACTTATCGGATAAAGGCAATTACAGACCTATATCGTTAGCAACAGTAGTGGCCAAGGTGCTGGATGCTGTGCTTGATTCAGAGCTGGAAAAACATCTCTATATTCATGATGCCCAGTTCGGGTTTCGGCCTGGACTTTCTACTGAAAGCGCCATCCTGAGTCTTAAGCACACTGTCCAGTACTATACACGGAGAGGTACACCTGTGTATGCATGTTTTCTCGACCTGTCAAAAGCATTTGACCTAGTTTCTTATGACTTGCTGTGGAAAAAGCTTAAGAAAACGGAAGTGCATACGCAGGTGCAGCGTCTCTTTCACTATTGGTATGCTAATCAGACAAATAATGTTAGATGGGCAGGCAGCCTCTCTGACGTGTACGGGTTGGAGTGCGGGACAAGACAAGGTGGGTTGACATCTCCCAAGCTCTTTAACCTGTATATGAACGAGCTGATGGTTGAGCTCAGCAGCACGCGCATTGGCTGCTCGATCGATAATGTCTGTATTAATAATATCAGTTATGCTGACGACATGGTGCTGTTGAGCCCAGCTGTCAGTGCGTTGAGGCAGCTCATACATATTTGTGAGAATTATGCCCAAAACCACGGTCTTTTGTACAACTGCATGAAAAGTGAGTATTTGGTTTTTAAGTCTTCGAATAAAAGCCCATCTAGTGTGCCCAAAATAAAGCTAAATGGCGTGGAACTGAAGCGGGTAAATTATTTTAAATACTTGGGACACTATGTTACCGAAGATCTTGATGACCAAATGGACATAGAAAGGGAACGCAGGGCACTGGCGGTTAAGAATAATATGCTGGCTCGTAGGTTTGCTCGTTGCAGCGAGCATGTTAAGATTTCACTTTTTAAGGCGTACTGCCAAACCTTCTACACGAGCAGCCTGTGGATTAGTTATACACAGAGATCGTTCAGTGCCCTGCGCGTTCAATATAATAACGGTTTCAGGATGTTGATGGGGCTGCCCCGTTTCTGTAGTGCATCTAGCATGTTTGCGGAGGCTCGCGTTGATGGTTTTCATGCCATTATACGCAAGAGAACCGCCTCCTTACTGCGCAGAGTGCGGGGCAGTACTAATAGCATCCTGAAGGTAGTCGCGGACAAACTCGACTCAAAAATAATGCAGGCTTTCATGCGGGTTCTTGTTAGACAGAGTGAAATGTGTAACTGAGCCTGCATATTTAAGCAACATTTTATTATTTTCGTTAATGATATTTACTAACATAGGTTTTTAAGCAATTTGTACTACTAACAAAATATGGATATTTGTCCGAAATAAACTTTATTATTATTATTATTATTCCATTTATTTAATTATTTACACATATTAATTACATTTTTAAATATTTCTTAAAAATAAAAAAAACATTAAAAAAAACATTTAAAAATATAAAAAATAGTAGCCCACCGGCATCGGGAACAGGGTCCAAGCTACCGGTGGTCAGGGCTCCTGAGACAGGAATCTCCGAACAATACGCGCCGTGTCCAGGAGTACTGCCTTCTGAATCAAGCCCTTGATCCAACTGCCTAACGAGAGCCTCTTCAGATGTTGGTCGAGGCTCTTGGCAATTAAGCCATTGGCCGTCACGACTATCGGCACAATGATTGCTCTATCCACTTCCCACATGTCGACAACCTCGCGAGCTAAGTCAAGATACTTAGTTTGCTTATCTTTCTCAGCTTTCACGAGGTTCTCGTCATGAGGGACCGCTATATCAACAATCATTGTGCGACGCTCTAGTCGATCTACCACCACTATATCAGGTTTATTGGCAACAATAGTCCTGTCAGTGATGATAGATCGATCCCAATATAACGTGATATTGCCATTGTCGAGAACTGGGTCGGGCACATACCTGTAGTACGGTACTTCTGATTCCACAAGATTGTATTTAAGAGCAAGTTGCTGGTGGATAATCTTGGCTACGAGGTTGTGTCTATGCAAATATTCTCCGTTAGCTAAATGAGAACACCCAGAAATAATGTGTCGGATTGATTCCCCGGGTCGGTGGCATGCCCGACAGATGTCAACCGTACCGTCCTTCACAATGTATTTCCGGTAGTTGTTCGTCATCATAACTTCGTCCATAATCGCAAAGACAAAACCTTCGGTTTCCCCGAAGAGGTCACCGAAACGCAGCCAAGATACGGACGCTAACAGGTCTACATCGGGCTCATGTAAGGCCCGGTAAAAGCGTCCGTGAAGCTCCTTGCTCTGCCATACTTCTATGCGGTCATTAGTATCCAGTACTATAGGTTTGCGCCAGTTCTCGTTAGCCAAGGAGAGCGGAGTGAGGCCCTTGTCCACCACTGCCACATCTCGGTGCATACCCACGTCGGTTTTTAGGAAGTATTCCCTGAGACTGCATACCTCGCGGTTGTGCAGGGTCTTAGCATTTAAGAAGCCACGACCCCCGCACTTCCGCGGGATATACAGTCTCATCACCGATGACCGTGGGTGATGCATCCGATTTGCGGTAAGTAGTGTGCGGACCCTCCTATCCAGGGCGTCGAGTTCTGTCTGAGTCCATTTGAGTATGCCGAAAGAATACATCAATACCGGCATGACCCAACCGTTGAAAGCGCGCACCTTGTTTCCGCCTGACAAAAGACTATTCAGTACTTTATTCAGGCGGCCAAAGAAGCGCTCTTTCAACGATCGTTTTACGTCATCAGTATTGATGCCTAATGCTTCCGACATACCCAAATACTTGTAAGTTTCGGTTGAGCAGAGGGATCTAAGGTGTATGGAATCCGTGAGTTGAATTCCCACGGATTCCATAATCTCACCTCTCTTTACATGTACGACTGCACATTTGTCCACACCAAATTCCATCCTGATGGCACTACTGAAGGTTTCAGTTAACTTCAGTAGCTCCACCAGTTGCAAATTGTTGGGGGCAAAGAGTTTCAGATCGTCCATGTAAAGAAGGTGAGATATGACCTGACCGCCTCTTTTCAACCGGTAACCTAATCCAGAACCCTCCAGCAGTGTGCTGAGAGGGTTCAAGGCTAGGCAAAACCACAGTGGACTCAGACTGTCACCCTGGAATATGCCACGCTCAATCCTTATCGGTTCGCTGTTCTCCTGAATCTGTCGACATCCCGGATAGTGAAGGACTGTTCTCCACTGCCCCATACATGACATCAGGAAGGTGCGCAAAGTTGCATCAACTTTATACAATTCTAGCACCCTCATGAGCCATGTATGAGGAACAGAGTCATAGGCCTTTTTATAATCTATCCAACATGCCGACAGATTCTTTCGAGAACGTCGAACCTGTTGGCTAATGGCCATATCTATGAGGAGCAGCTCCTTAGTACCGCGGGACCCGTTTCTACATCCATTCTGAGAGGCAGACATGATAGAATTTGTCTCAATATGATTGTTGATTTTAGCTCTCAGAATGGATGTAAGAACTTTATAGACCGTTGGCAAACACGTGATTGGTCTATAATTTTTGGGTTCCGTAGTACTACCTGATTTATGGAGCAGGTGGGTTATTCCTGTGGTTAGAAACTGGGGTAGCGAACCAGACTCTAAGGCAGACTGAAATTGAGATGCCAAGCGAGCGTGCGACCCTTGAAACCATTTAATCCAGAAATTGTGCAGCCCGTCCGGCCCAGGAGATTTCCAATTAGGCAACGGACGGACTGCACGAGCTACATCTTGGGGGCTGATGGTTATTGCCCCCATTTCTGGTATAGGATCGCATGCGCGCTCGACCTCTCGAATCCAATCACCCTCGGTGTGACTGACAGGCGCCGACCAAATGCTGCGCCAAAATGAACACATGGCATCATCATCTGGCAGGCGCGTATCAGTCACACCTTGGTCCGGTCGCTCCCAATCCCTGTAAACCCACCTTTCGTTGCTTTGGAACGTACGATTCTGAGTGTACCGCTCCACTCGCCGCTTGTACCGTCGAATACGGTTTGCCCATGCATAGATCTTCTGCTTCAGGAAGTCGATACGCTCTGTGACACAGGGCAGATAATCTCGAGGGCTAATATCAGTCCCCGAGAATGCCCGCCTCACAAAGCGCATCACCCTAGGGCGAGTGTTGCCCTCCCTGAAGCAGATAAGCTTACCGATGAGTGCTCTAGCCTCACCGATACGGCGCTCTATCCTGCACTGCCAAGCTGGCACAGCTGGTCGCGTAGCTCTGTCACAATTAGGAAATTTAACATGAGCTACACGACATGCCGCTACAGCCGCACAGTACAAGATTGAGTGGGTATCAGTGAGGTCTTTGCTGCTATCAAAACAATTTGATAGCTGCGAATCTAGAGCACACACCAGCGCCCTATTTCTCTTGTGCATGGGCAAACGAGGTAAACGAGGTCTAAGTCCCAGCGGTGTGGAGCGGTACTCTCGAAATGCGTCCTCCAAAGCGCCCCTCAATCGTTCATTACATTGGGTACTCACAGATATAGCCGCGTCATCATCGGCGTCACCAACGTGGTCGGGTCGCGGTGAAGCAGTGGGTTGACGTTGCACCGTGTCCTGTGGTGTAGCAGGTGAAACACGGCTACTCTGTGATTCCAGACGCAGTCTATCAAGTACGGCGTCATCCAACATACGATTACGCTGAATGACCCGCACCTGATCCGATAGTCGTTGGGCAGAAACGTTGACAGCTGGCTCAAGCACCTGAAACAGAGAGAGCATCCGACCACGATACGCAGTCAGGTTAATTCCCCCCTCTGTAGCCCCAAAGTATGAGCGCATGACATTTTCATTAATGGATGATGTCCATCGCATGCGCTGCACACTTCCACCGGCAGCGGGGACCCTATCAGAGGCCGGTGGGCCTCGAGGTCCTAAGCTGGCCGGAGGTCGGCCTCTTCCCCGTCGACGCGCAGGTGGTGGTGTCGTCGGCGGCGAGAAGTATTCGTCGCTCGAGCTCGACGCAACTGCAGCGACCGGAATCTCTGGACTCACGGTTGGCGCTGGTCCCGGCGGCTGCGAGGCGGAGCTGAGCGACGAACCCGAAGATGTTGGGTGTGTGTTTAGTTTTTGGGCCCGGCTTCTTGTCAGCATTTTTACATTTCAGTTCATCGCCATGTCATCGTTTGAGTTCGTCGTATATTTTGTTTTCGTATATATAGTTGAATATGATGATGTTTTTTTATTTTTTCCTGGTGGTTTTCCGGTGATTGCACATTATTAGCGTTTATTGTGGAATAAAATTATGTGAAAAATTTCGGCGAGAAAATATTTGCTGTCAGTCAGTTTGACAGCCGAGCCACAGATTGATAATAATAATTATTATTATTATTAAGTTGAACGACTAAGTTAATGGGCTGACCATTTTTAACTTTTTTAATATTCTCCTTATTTACTTTATATTATGAATATTTTAAATGCCGTAGGACAAAATGCATTGGGACAATCAAAAATTGTATACCTACATTATTAGTAAATAAATGATTACTATTAATAACATTTAGGCTTACATTATTTTCCTAGTCGACACAATCCCGACATATCCACAAATACCCCAAAACATAACTCATAGCAGTAAATACTTGGCACAACAAGCGTACACGTTCGAGCGTAATGTATGGCTGACATGACAAGTGACGCTATCTGTGTCCTGTTACATGCCATTGACTTTAGTACATAAGCCATGTGTCTACATGTTCTTTAAACCCCAAAATAAACGCTTTTGCTCTCTCATTGTCTTTTATTTATTAATTTAATTAATTATTTATGCACACAAAAGTACAGAGGCGGACATAATGCCTTAAGGCATTTTATACCAGTCAACCTTTAGGTGATGCAGAGACAAATTGTGGTAGGCGCAATATTAAGCATTACATATTATTTACGACACATTATATTTTATACAAATAATTATATACTATAAATATATCTGTATGTACTCAAATTAGAAAGAAGGAAATAAAGGAGAGATTGAGAGAGAGAAGAGACTTTCTATTGTGTCTCTAATTACGGTAATCGAAAGGTTAAGGTTCAAGGTATTTTCAACCAGCTCATGGTTGAAAAGACTGTGGTATCATGAGTGAGTCCTCAATGTCTGTAAGACGGGATAAGGGACAGATTTTTGGTAGTCGCAAGACAACACCACAGGCGTGAGTTTGTGCACGGCCAGCCATGGGCAGCTTGCCCTTCGGTAAAGAATCAGCTCGGGTCAACGGTGTGTTGTAAGAGATGTCAGCAAAATTGACGGGTCCAGTTAGGACCGGCGCCTGCCAGGGATACCGCAGCCGTCACAAAAAAATGTGACTGAAAGAACATTGTGAATTTTAGTTGGTAAATTTCTAGCATTCACCTCGCTTGACAATGAGTGGGAGAAGTTATTTGTTGATTTTCCACGTAAAAAAGGGCTCTCGCCGTCCGATAGTCTGGTAACCGTCCGGACCGAGACCATGTCGTCGACGGCGCGTACTGCTCCACGCGCCCCTCAAGGAGATGTCAGCAACCGTAGGGGCCCAACAGGGTCGAAGCCTACTGGGGCCATGGGTGATGCGAAAGAGATCTCCGGGGCCCTGGGACGAAGGCAACGAAGGAACAGGGTTGGATTTTTAGTCAGAAAAAGTCTGACACTATCTCCCGCTCCGCCCAAGAACGGGGGATGTCATGAGATGATATTCCCACCCGAAAAAAAAAACGTAAAAAAAGGGCTAGCGGATTTATCGGCAGTTACCGTAGCCCTGGAATGCAAAAGGGAAACTGAAGGAACATAGACCATCTTTAGTCAGTAAACATTTGATCCTCTCGCTTCACCCAGAGCGAGAGGAGTCATTGGATTATCTCACACCTCAAAAAAAAGGGCTGAGATACTGTTCGAAAGAGTTACCGCAACTCTGGAACGCCATCGGCACCTGAAGGAACACAGGTGGGGTTAGTCGATAAAAGTTTGACGCTCCATCTTGCTCCACCAAGAACGCGAAAAAAGGAAAAATAATTTCTGCAAGTACCAAGTTACGAGAATGCTTTCATTATTAGAATCATCACGATCGCCAAGTGTACTGCTACTGAAATTGTAAGTTTTTGTGAGAGCAAAGCTGCGAGCAGAACCTAGTTCTAAAAGAAATTGGACTGGCCTGTTGGTCTAGTAGTCAATGATCCTGACTGCTATGCCGGAGGTCGTGGGTTCGATTCCCACTCAGGACAAATGTTTGTGTGATGAGCACGATCATTTGTTCTGTGTCTGGGTGTAATTTATCTATAATATGTATGTATTTAGAAATATATAAGTATGTTAATCAGTTGTCTAGTACTCATAACAGAAGCTCTGCTTAGCTTGAGACTAGACGGTGTTGTGTGATAGTTGTGGAATATTATATTATTATTATTATATTATTAAATATATCACGCATTTTATCTACCCTGTATTCATTTTTATGCATCTAATTTTGAAATGAATTTGTAGTGTGATAATGCGTCATAATTGCGGTATTATTTGAAACAATGTCAGTGAACTAAATTAACAGCAATCAGTAAATGGAATGTGAGCATTTATGACAGCAATAGTTGGATTAGTTTGATCCGTTGTTGTGATACTATTTAAATATCCTTCCTTATCTTTACATTTTATAAAACATAGTACCACACCTCGTCTGTCTGTCTGTATGTTTGCGATAAACTCAAAAACTACTGACCGTATTTTCAAGCGGTTTTCACCAATAGTCAGAGTGATTCATGAGAAAGGCAGAAAATTTGAAAGATTTTTAAAACCACAATAAATTGTCAAAATATTGTGGAAATTAAGGATAGATAATAATGAAGGTAAGCTGGCCAAACTCATCTTACATGAATAAAACATTTTTTTTTTTCTTAGCCTTTGTTGTCCCACTGCTGGGCGAACAAAGGCCTTACAGAAATTCTTCTCACGTGCCATCTTGAACCAGTTCTCGTGTCCAGTCTATTTTGTTTAATAACAATTTTGTAACCATTTTCTCATGGTATGAAAGGAGTTTTCTATTCGCAATCAATCAAAGCAGCTAACGCGTCTTTAACGACTTGTTTCAATAAGTTTGAAAATTTTAAAAATTGGGCCTAACGTAACATGGGGAAATTATATAGCAACT
The DNA here is from genome assembly GCA_949316375.1 of Mythimna vitellina. Taxonomy (NCBI): domain Eukaryota; kingdom Metazoa; phylum Arthropoda; class Insecta; order Lepidoptera; family Noctuidae; genus Mythimna; species Mythimna vitellina. Next base: position 2,332,359 of record OX438688.1, read on the forward strand.
TATTAATCTATAATATGTAAATACCAGGCCACTCAGAAAGTTTTGCGAAAATAAGTTTTTATGTATACGGGACTGGCCACTTGCAAAAAGTAATAATACCATTATTCGAATTTTGAATTTACCTCCACGTTTTTTCGAGAGCCAAATCAAATTATCGTGTCTCATTTAAAAATGGATCTGCATCGAGAATATTTTCGTGCGATGATTTTCTACGATTTTAAATGTGGCCTAAAACTTGGATTTTTATGGATGAAGGACCTTCAAAAGCAACCATCTACTGCTGGTATAGCGAGCTCAAGCGCGGTCGCCTTACTTTGGGGGATGAATAAAGGAGTGTTCGTCCTACACCGGCTGTCACGGAAGAAAGTGTGCTGGCAGTAAAAAAATTAATTCAAGGTATCTGATTCTGCTTCACCATGACAACGCGCACCTAGCGCTCAAAACAAGGGACTTCCTGGACACCACACTGGTCAATGGGCACCCTCCTTACAGTCCTGACCTGGCACCGTGTGTCTTCTTTTTATTCCCTAAAATAAAAAATCTGCAGAAAGGGATACAGTTTTCATCACTGGAAGACGCGCTAACAGCGTTCGAGAAGACCGTGGAAGAGATGTCTGCGGCAGACTGGAAAAAATGTTTCAAAAATTGGTTCAGACGCATGAAACTTCGTATAGAGGCTGGTGGAGAGTTCTTTGAAAAGATTTAATAAAAATATTTTATCCATAGAAGTTAGTTTTTTAGTTTCTCAAAACTTTCTAAGTGTCCCAAGTACTAGCTGTCTCACGTGGTTTTATCCACGTTTTTGGTTAATGTTGTGCGGTTTGTAACAAGATATTATATAATTAATTTTTGGCCTTCCTCATTACCAGGTCTTGAAATTAGCGCGTTCCAACAAAATAACATTGGTATAAATTACAGACACAGAACTCAAGCCACATAGGTATTGTTATAAAATAATTGTATTAATCACTTATCAGTTTTTTTTATGTGGAAATCATCTAATGACTTCTCGCTCTAGGGCGTTTTACTGACTAAAACCACACCTATGTTTCTTCAGTTACCATTTGCATTTCAAGGCCACGGTGACATAGATAGTTATATTTATTCATTAGGAAAGCGACTGTCTTGTCACCTAATTCAAATATTTTAAAAGTCATTCCCAACGGTACTTTCTAAATTAATGGCTAATTACACAGTCGAGCTCACCCCGCTCCATTTATCAGCTTCGAGTGAATATTGCGATCGGTTCGAGGTAACTCAATGTTAATGGCCGATTGCCCCGGAACATTATGTTGCATATATGATATAGATTGGGGATATTGTTCATTCATGTGTTCCTGACCTGTCTTTGTCTGCTGTCAACAACATGTCAGTATGAAGGGCAACTTATATTCTTGTTATTAGTTACAAGGTTGCTGGGTTTTGGATGTGGAAGTCGGATATTTGATGGCACAGTTAGCGGGTTTGATTCCAGCACGTTATAAATATTTAATAATAATAATATTCACACAACTATCACACAACGCGGTCCAGTCTCAAGCTAAGCAGAGCTTGTGTTATGAGTACTAGACAACTGATAAACATACTTAAATATTTCTAAATATATACATATTATAGATAAATTACACCCAGACACAGAACAAATGATTGTGTTCATCACACAAACATTTGTCCTGGGTAGGAATCGAACCCACGACCTCTGGCATAGCAGTCAGGGCCACTAACTACTAGACCAATAGGCCAGTCAAAAATTTGTATTGCATTTGTATGCAGATAGTGGTTCTGGGTCTCACGCCCACAGTACAAGCGTAATTCATAGTGTCGTTAACGTTTTATTAAAAAAATATAGCAGACCCTGAATAATACTGGACATGGACTACCGTTACGTTAGACATGATTTTGACTGGCCTTTTTTTCTTTTTTCGGTGGGAAAATCATCCAATGACATCCCTCGCTACTGGGCGGAGCGAGGCGTGTCAGACTTTTACTGACTAAAAACCGACTCCTGTTCCTTCGTTGCCTTTCGTACCAGGGCCGAGACTTCCTTTCAGAAGCAGACTCTTGGCCCCAGAAGGCTTCGACCCTGCTGGGCTCTTACGATTTGCTGACATCTCCTTCAGGCGCGCGCGAAACAGTACGCGTCGTCAACGACTTGGGTTCGGTCCTGACGGTAACCAGACGGTCGGACGGCGAGCTACCCACTTCTCGCCATCCGCAACCCGCGCCTACGGTGATCCTAGGAAAATAGTGGTTTAGGATAATTATAAAACCTTTTTTTGCTGCTTGGGAAGTGATAAGTAGTTACCGATTACTTTAGTATTTAGATTATCAATGCACTAGTTCTTCTTCTCTTCTCTTTAAGCCTTGTTACACGCTCTGACTTCGAAGAAAACAGCCGTGAAGATTTTTCTATTTTGCAAGCAATACTCTCTTTCGAAGCTTGTAAACATTAAGGCGTGCTAAATACAAATAAATTAATATCACCATCGCACATAACAAGCGCCACGCCATGAAAATTTTGTAATTAAAACTATGACTCTAGAGCAACTTTCCCAGCAAAACCCTGTTGACAAAGGTACTGAATATATTCCAGGAAGTGAACAGAAATACATTACACACAGTAACATCACAAAGTAGATAGGTACAGAAGTCAAGCTTATGTATGTGCTTCACTTTTCATACCTACGCTTGGCGCTAGGGTCAGCACGTGGCGCCGAAATATCCGTGTGCACCCGGGCGTGTGTGTATATAACATGGCCTCAAAATTATCTTCTCTTTCTGGGCGCGGGGCCTGTTCTGTGCTACGTCAAAATACAAGCTAATACCTATTTACCTCTCTGAAACAACTGGTTGCCTAAAAAATGTCAATTCACTGTTTAATGTTGAATTTAAACAACCGTCCACAGACAGAACAGTTAGAATAAGGTTTTTTTTTTGGTCCATTTTTCCCCAAAAAAATTGACAGACGCATGTTTCAAACGGATAGCACTCATGCTCGCATTGAGCTGAATTGAGCCGAAATATTGTGCCCGTGACCAGTGTCTATGTGTGCGTTGCTTGAGCGCTCTTTGTATGTAGATTGACTTCTGTACCTATTTATTTTGTGGTAACACGGTGGCACTCTGCCCGCAATCAACATAATAGGTGCAGCTAATTGTTCGTCATTTGTACTGTGACCTCTCCGACTCCGGGGCTAGCGGAATTACATTGTCGTTGTCTGTAGGGAGCCATGTAGTGTGGCTGATGTGAGGTTCCTTTAGAAGGGATATACGAGGATAGATTGGTGACGCTATTCCGCATTGATTTTATTGAAGCGAGATAAATAGGTAGCTTGGAGGGGTAGCAACATAAGGGCGTGTTATAAAAAGGCCTATGTGAGGATGATATATCAGCTTTTGACCTACTTATAAGATGCTGTGATCAACAGAACATTGCCTCATTGCGGCAATGGGACGATAATTTGAAAGCGCACCTTTCGATAGCTTTTTACTGTGATATTTTTTCTTTAGCCTCTGTAGGCACAAATTGACCAAAACCACTTAGGAGACTTCATACTGCGAACTACAGAAGAGGTCGGGTTATTCAGGGTGATCAGATCACAAGTGGCATTCTCCAAAAACTGCACAGGTATATACCAAATTTCAATATATGGTCTCGGTCTATCTGCTTGCTTCGCCACAGGTAAATCTCTTTTGCAAGATTCTAGCGTACATAGACGTCATTGATATGCATTTTTGGTGAGAAATTATCAAATAACTGCTATCGTTCTGGGTGGAATGAGACAGAGTATCAAACTTTAGATGACTGAAACCCACCTGTGTTTCTTATTTACCCTTTGCGTTACAGGACCGAGGTAACTTATTCGAACAATACCAGAGCCTGTCATTAAAATGACTAGAATAATGTTTTATTCAGAAAGAATGCACTCCTACGCTGAGGGGTACAAATCATCAATTTTTAATAACCGTTTTTAGTAGATACATTTAATACCAAATTATCAAAATGATTTTGAATTAAATTAGTCAAATTGATGAGCAGTGGTGGCCGAGTGGTAACCCAGCCAGGAGCATTATTTTGTGTAATTTATTTCATTACCACTGCTCTCAAAACGGTGAAGGAAAACATCGTGAGGAAATTGGCATGTCCTAGAACCAAATCGAAGGCATGTGCCATTCACCAACTAGCACTGGGCCCGCGTGGTGGATTATGGCCCATTCCGTCTCCTAGAGACAGGAGGCTTGAGCCCCAGCAGTGGGAACACTAAAAGGCAGATTATGCTAATATGCTTATTTTACTATTTTTAGTACTGAAAACATATAGTTTTAAAGAAAGAAAAACTCGTTTATTTGGAACACAGATAGGAAAGAGAAAGAAAAAGAGTATGTATGTGTCATGTTGATGACTGTAGTTGTTGGTGTGTAGTGTTGTGTTTATGAATGTAGTGCATACGTGGATTATATGTAGATTATGTTTGTTTTGAAGCTATTCAAACAGGAGTTTGGTTCGTGTATAATCAAGGGTCAGAAGCCATGATTTTACCTTCACAGATACACACAATGAAGTAAAAATTACATACAAACTCAAATTCATTAATATTGTGAGTCTCACTGCTGCGCCAAGTAAGTCCAGTTCAGTATATAACCAGGCCACTTACCTACTTAACAACTACGGATGTAAATCAATGTAGTGTAGCTTTAGTGCACCTTTTTTAAAGTGTAATTTTCTAGTGTACCTTTTTTAAAGTGTAATTTTCCAGTGTATCTTTTTTAAAACAGTCGCATTGATACTTTTTTTTAAAGGCAGTGGCATTTTCTTGCCAGATCCCTATGAAATGGACGTTAACCAACCAATGTATTCTATCACCTCTTCTTCACAAAAGCGTTTACAGTAAGTTGCAAACATTTACGATACAGAACACGTGTCGAGCTGTGTCCGCAATCAGCATAATAGGTGAAGCTAATTGCAGCTCATCAGTTGTGTACCCGTGTGCGAGTGATCCCGCGGGGAAACCATGTGTTTCTAGTTGCCAAGACTTCCGCAATGTCTTTAGCTGACTTTATATTAAGTAGGGTACATATTTTACGTATAATTGTTGTTTACTGTAGTTCAGGTTTACTTAACAATGTGATTGAAAACTTTAACGACGCGAATAACTTTCACGAAACTTATCAAGCATTTATCATTTTAAATTTTTTTTTTAACTGATATAAACCAGTGCTTGACTGCGATCCCACCTGATGGTAAGCGGAGATGCAATCATTGATGGTCAGGCGCACTAGTTTATTAAGAGCCTATTCACTCTAGCCTTGAAGACACCCATATTATAGTTGGACGGAAAGACCGCAGCAGGCAGATTGTTCCAGTCCTTCGATGTACGCGGTATAAACGACGAAGCGAAACGCTTAGTCCGGACCGTTGAAGTTTCAACAACGTAAGGGTGGATACTCGCCGTTCGTCGGCTTGTCCGATGGTAGAAAGGAGATGGCGGAATCAAGTCATGCAGTTCCCGCGCACACTCTCCAAAATGTAACCTGTAAAACACCGATAGGCTGGCTACTCTGCGCCTGTGCTCGAGGCTTTGTAGATTGGAATTAACCAAATCTGGATCCCCAATTAGCCTCTTCGCACGCCTTTCCACTGAGTCCAAAGCTGCTAGATGGCATTTTGCAGCACCAGCCCATATGTGACTGCAGTACTCCACACACGATCGGACCTGTGCTTTGTATAACATTAGAAGCTGTCCCGGTGTGAAGTACCGTCGGACCTTTGCAAGAACGCCTAGTTTTCTAGCAGCTACCTTGGCTTTGGACTCAATGAACCGCCCGAAATTGAGATCTGAGGAAATTTCAACTCCTAAGAGTTGAAGGCGGTCGGTGCACTCCAGGGATACATTCTGAAAAGCGGGAGCCAAGGTGAACGGGCTCCTCTTAGCGGTGAACAGACACGCTTGTGTTTTGGCGGCGTTGAATCTTACCAGATTGGTTTCGCCGCACTTGGAGACTGCCTGAAGTGAGACATTCGTACGCTCTACCATAGCCTCTCATAGAATTTGCTCCTTACTGGCCCGAGGACCTGGCAGGTACCTCTCTACAACTGTGCTATCGTCTGCATACCCATAGATACCGGGCATCAGCAGATCGTTAATATGCAGCAGGAAAAGAGTTGCAGAGAGAACTGACCCCTGAGGAACTCCGGCATTAGTCGTCATGGGCTCTGATGAGCATCCATCGACAACAACTCGGAGAGACCGTTCACTCAGAAAATCTTTTACCCAGTTAATCAGGCCAGGGGAAATGCCGTACGCTGGAAGCTTACTCAAAAGGCTGGCGTGCCATACCCTGTCGAAGGCCTTCGAGACGTCTAAGGAGACAGCAATCGCTTCTCCATTCTTCTCGAGGGCCTCGCCCCACATGTGAGTGGTATACACTAGTAGGTCCCCAGTAGACCGATTTTGGCGAAACCCGTATTGTCGGTCACTGAGGAGATCGTTACCTTCCAGGTATGCCAGGAGGCGCGAGTTCAATACACGCTCCATAATCTTGCAGAGTATGGAGGTTATTGAAATCGGCCGATAGTTGGCAGGATCGGCACGACTGCCCTTTTTGGGCACGGGTTGCACGTTGGCAAGCTTCCAGGACTTGGGCACTATACCAGTCCTAAATGAGAGGCGATACAAGCGCGTCAATACAGGAGACAACTCGGGCGCACATGCCTTGAGAACTATTGCTGGTATACCATCTGGTCCACTAGCTTTATTCACGTCTAGACGACACAGTGCTCTCAAAACTTCTCTGTTCCTTATGCGAATATCGGGCATTGAGGTGTTGCAGTGAGGTAGAGTTGGTGGAGTAGCACTGCTAGTGTCAAGACGAGAATTGTGGGCGAAGAGAGCTGCAAAGAGACCTGCTTTCTCTCTCGCTGTGTGAGCCAGTGTTCCATCAGGTTTAACCAGCGGAGGCAATGTGGGCCTACACAAGTTCGTTTCGACCGATTTGGCAAGGGACCAGAATGCTCTGCTACCGGACGGCTGTGCAGAGAGCTTTGCGCCAATATGTGTAATGCGGTCGAACCGAGCCTTCTTCAGTGCCTTTTTGTAGGACTTGGCAGCATGGTTGAAAGCTCTCTTCTTTGAGCTCAGATCCGGAGCTTTGCGATCACGAGCGTTAACCCATGCGAGAAACGCCGAATGCTTACGCTCTTCAGCTTGAGCGCAATCGGCGTTGAACCATGGTTGAGCTGAGCCTCCGATGGATACGTCTCTATAAGGGATGAAAAACTCCATAGCTTGACGTATCACATCGGATATAGCATCTGCACAGCTCGACGGTCTTTCAGAAGAGAAGCAGACCTGCTGCCAAGGATAAGACGCAAAAAAGTGCCGCATCTCATCCCAATCTGCTGACCTGTAACGCCATATTCTCCGTTGACCACGTGAGTCGCAGTCAGGTGGAGAGAAGCACGAAACAGACTTCACCAGACAGTGATCTGAAGTTCCCAGTGGTGAGGAAACCGTTACAATACATCTGTCCGGATCGGTGGTCAGCAGAAGGTCCAAACAATTGGCAGTATGACCAACTACATCAGGCACCCTAGTCGCTTGCTTAACCAGCTGGGAAAGGCCCATCGACACTGCAAAGTTTCGCGCTTCTCTCCCAGCATGGTCGGTCTTCTGGTATGGGAAAAGCCAGTCTTGGTGGCAGGCGTTAAAGTCCCCCAGAGCGACGAGCTGCGCATCAGGGTGCCGATGCAGAGCCTTATCGGCGGCCTCACTGAGGTGGTCGAACAACCGAGTTGTCTCCTGATCACCGCTGTGCGATCGGTAGACACAGGCATAAACAATTTTGTCCATACCAGTGTCCACCAACAGCCATAGCGTGGATAAATTTGGGTCTTCAAGGTGACGGAGACGCTGACAGCAGATGTCATTACGGACGTACACACAGACCCCGGCACGCTGCAGGAAATGATGCTCCAGTGAGTATCCCGGGTAGTTGAGGTACGCCGTATCTGACGGAAATCTAATTTGGGTCTCCGTCAAGAAAAGCAAGTGTGGCTTCTCAGTCTCTAGATGGTGGTGGACCGCATCGAGATTAGAGTGCAACCCTCTAATATTTGAGAGGTGCACTAGAAATGAGAGGACGTGCATCCGCTGTAGACACTTGCCTTTCTTTTTACCTTTCATTTGTTTTATTATATTTTGTGGAGTGAATAGGAGAGATGGAAGATGGCAGTTGAGCGAGGTGATGCGATTTTAAACCCTACAACACGAGGGTTGATCTGGAGACTGCGGGGACGCCCGAACCCCCCCAGGGATCGCCATCGGGTCCTCACGCCCGGTCGCCAACCGGCACGATGGGGCCACCCTGGGATTTTTCGCAGTTGGCGGGGCAGCCTTTCGTGTGTGGCTGGCACACTACTTGGGCCCCCAACTACCTGCGGTCGGCCAGCGGAGCACCGTGCTTCGGATCCCGCTACCCTCCACGATCAAACGTCCGACATAATAACAGCTGGCGCATCGGACCCAGTATACGTCACAACACAACTGCTCAGACCCATCTTCCACCATACGGCTTCACCAGACATCACGCCGGAACACGACGGATCGCTTGGCGGCATGGCTTTGTCTGGTGGGTGGTAACTTTTAAGCCGGCAGCCGATGCTATGGCCTACCACCGCATTTACTGCTCGTTTAGCACTACCCAGGGGACACGTGTAGGGTGGTCAGAACTAAGTAAATCCTACAGACGCAAGCAGTTCATCCCCCAAATTATGAAGTATTAGGTCTACATCACTAAAACCGCCTGTTTTTTATTTAACTCTCCTTGCACAAGTAGAGTAGTTGAAATAATCATATAAGTATCTATTTTTCTGTTTGTTTTTCTTTTTGTCTGTTTTTAGATGTGTGTACATAAATTGTCAAATAAAATTAAATGAACAAATAAATAATTGAATGTTTCGTACTTAGATGTATGATCTATGAGTATGTCTTTGAAAGTACATCGTGGACATCCCACCTATACGCACAAAACGTTTTGGGAACACATTCATTGTGCTTAAAGCTAAGGAGTGGAATTCCTTGCCGTGCTGTTTCCTGATGGCTACAACTCGGGAATCTTTAAGTCAAGAGTAAATAGGTTGTTTCTAGGTAAGTGCGCTCCATCGTTAACCGTATCGTCGCTTCCCATCAGGTGAGATAGCGGTCAAGCGCGAACATATGAAGAATAAAAAAAAAATACTCTTTACATAATTGTTAAATTTGAAATCTTTCTTAAGACTATTCTTTGCTTTTCTATGATTACATCAGGAATGAAGATATCTGCAGAAGAACCAAGGTTACCGACATAGCTCAAAGAATCGCCAAATTTAACTGGCAGTAGGCAGGGCACATTGCTCGCAGAAAAGACGGTCGATGGGAATAAAAGTTTCTGGAGAGGCGACCACGTACCAGAAGACGCAGCTTTGAAAGGCCTTCTACAAGGTGGACCGATGCCCTGGTTCTGTTGCCTCCTTTGGCAGCTTGTTATAAAAGCGTATGCTGTTTACTAAGTATGACTTGCTGGTCTTAGCTAATCTCCATTTGGGTAATACAATTTCGTATTTTTGTTGTGAAAATCGCTTCTAATTTTAAAGAGTCCTAAGTTTTTACGAACATACAAAATACTTTCTAAGATATAAAGAGAAGGCAGAGTCAGTATATCGATTTCTTTGAATTTATTACTGAGAGACTCGCGAGGACCCATTGTATAAATAGCCCGGATTGCTCTCTTTTGCAATATGAAAATTGAATCTACATCAGCTGCAGATCCCCACAGTACAATGCCATAAGACATAGTACTGTGGAAATAAGCATAGCAAGCATATTTTATACTGAATACTCATAATAAAGGTTTCATTAACAATTTCCAAGATGTCGGTTTTTCCACCCAGTAATTGCATTTGTTTAGTTGTAGAATAAACTTGTAGATAGCGACTACTACCGAAAACTTTTTCGAATCGAGAGAGTCTGAGCTAAGACATTACTATTTGTCTCTATCGGTCCGGTCATTCATTATGTTGGCTGTAAAATGGTACGTGTATGCATGTGGCAAACTGTTTTTTTTTTGAATTGTTATAAACCAGTGCTTGACTGCGATCCCACCTGATGGTAAGCGGAGATGCAATCATTAATGGTCAGGCGCACTAGTTTATTAAGAGCCTATTCACTCTAGCCTTGAAGACACCTAAATTATAGTTGGACGGGAAGACCGCAGCAGGCAAATTGTTCCAGTCCTTCGATGTACGCGGTATAAACGACGAAGCGAAACGCTTAGTCCGGGCCGTTGAACTTCATAGTGTATTGATGTTGGCCTGTGAAATAATGTATGTATAGAAATACATAGGTATTTATTTACCAAATTGCTCCGTTAGACTACAGAATAAAGACATCTTAGATACTCTATGCATTTGGGTAAGCATCCCTGCGCTTAACGCACACGTTCATTGTGCATACAGCTGAGGAGTGGAATTCCTTGCTGGAGTCTGTGTTTCCTGATAGCTATAACCTGAGGGTAAGAGTGAATAGGTTACTTTTAAATGAAAATCAAAATCAAAAGCATTTTATTTCAAATAAGCCATTTACAGGCAGTTTTGGAATGTCAAAAAGTCAGTCAGTCAGAAAAAAAAATGATGCTAATTGCTAAAGCGTAGATCTCTATGGAGAACAATGTGCATGAAACTCCATGGACACTCTTTTCAATCATGTTTTGTAATTACAAATATCTCTGTTACATGTTTCTTGTCGCTATCATGTGTATCATCTGGGCAAGCGTATTTCATCGTCGGTCACATCATTGCTTACCATCAGGTGACATAGTGGTCAAGTGCGAATCTATAATATTAATAAAAAATAAAAATAATGCATAGTGAAGTGTTATTAACATAGTTTTAAATCGTGTTCACTAACAAAATGATTTATTATAATTAGTTATGTATGTTAGTCTATAAGGTATTTATGATGTGGGTACATTTTGCCTAAAATAAATTGATTATTATGTATTAATAAAAAAAACATTGATTTCTTTTTTTGGCGTGGTAAATAACTCATCTTGTTCTGAGTGGTGTGAAAGGGAATGTCAGGTATTCACTGACTAAAACCATGTTCCTTCAATTGCCTTTTGCGTTTCAGGTTCGCAATAACTCTTTCGAATAATTCTATAGCCCTGGCAGACATCAGCTCTAGTAGGCCTATTAAAACGTCTTAGATTTGAAATGTAGGTTCACAAAATATTTTTGAGCTTTTATAAAATTAATTTTACTTTACGCAGCCTACTCAGTGATGTTATGTTTTTACATACTCCGTCTGTCTAGGTAATTAACTAAATGTAAACAATCTTGACATGTCTTTTGTCTAGAAGTTGTCTAAAAATTTTATCTAAAAATGTTTACAATTTTTTATTGTACCGATGTTTGGTAATTAACTAAATTTATATAATCTTTGTATGTTTTTTATACGATTTTTTTTAAATATAAAGACATACAAGATTGTTTACGTTAACAAATGGATTATAGTGATAAAATTGTTGTTACCATAGAAATTCCAAAAAAAAAACTCCTATCTGATATTTATAGTTATTATCTATGTCCCAGGGCAATAAACTTTTTGTTAAAAAAAATGTTCAGTCGAATTGAGAACCTTCTCGTCTTTAAGAAGCCAATTAAAAATAAAGGATTACCAATTAATTACACTTCAGGTTTTTGGCGGAATTTCTTTAAGTGGAATTTAGTTTCTCTTTTAATTATTCGCAAATTGATTCCTAGTGGATATCTCAAGTGTATCCACAGTTGGACAATATATACATATACGGACAGTTGAGAATGTTGACTGCGAAACTTGTCGAGAAGGTTGACTCGATACATTTACTGCCAAATACTGCAACAACATTGGAATGTGTTACATCCGTATTCTAATTGAACTTAAAGTTACACAAACTGACTTTAAAACCTAAATAATATTTCAAATTTTATACTGGCTACATCCAAAAACAGTACAAAGACAAAAAAAAAAATACAGTGACTCACATTTTCAATAAAAACCGAAAAAACTACTGATACATTACTTCATCAGCTAGCTAGACAACATAAAAACGCAATGAATACTGTTGAATTGTCAAAATGTAAGGCATTGGGATTCATTGTGTGTTACTCCGCTGGATTTGTGTCCGATAACTGGCAAAGGATTCACCCCTTAAACACACCTCTACCATATACGTTATTACTTCTCAACTCTGAGAGAATATCCCTAAAGATATTACCACAATTCCCCATTCATTCTGACACCTACAATCAGAACTACCCTCTACTACCCAAATTGTCTATTGTTCTACAATTTGTTCATGTCGCTCGCCCCTATGGAGACACTGGTCAATACTGCTCATTACACGAGACAACCCTAGCAACCGGACCCCTGCAAGCAAAATTCAACCTTATTTCAGCAGCAACAATGACGTTTGTATCTGTACGAGGGTCATTAAGAGAACAAAATTAGATTTGGACCTAGGTTACACAATATTGAGGTTTATTTTTAAGGTAGTAAAGGTGGGTAAGATGGTAATTGTAAAGTGGTAGTTAAGAAAGGATTAAAGACAGACGAAGCTATAGGATATGAAGGCAAAGAGGTTGCAAGCCGCTTTGTCTAAAGAGCCATTGGTCTTTTGAAATAATATTGTGAAAGTGTAATATCTCACAGGTTTAAAGACAAATGGGCTTCTGGTAATAGTGGAGAGAGTTAATATTAGGAACGATGACTTTATGTTCGCGTTTAGTTAACTACTTAATTTTCCGTCTTATGTTAGACGGTTGGAAGGTTTCTGGCAGTGGGTGCACCTGCGTGAAATTAGGATTCTCTATACAAACTAAGGACCCTTTGCATCCCCTTATGGGGTGAATTTCGAAAATATAATTTCTCAATTTTGATACATGTATGTCGTGGCCAGATATGGCCAAATAAAACTGGCAAGATTGTTTTAAACGTTAAAGTTTGATTATATTTAAATTTTCATTTGGCCTACTATCTTTAGAACTTTTATTATCATTGAAATCCTACATCAATGATATGGTCAAACGAGGGTTAACATATCAAAAAATGTTAACGTTTCAACGACCTGACAAATTTTAGTTGGCCATATCATGATGTGGTTAATTCTAAGATCTGGCTATGACAAAGAAAACTCTTTTCTGAATTTCAGTTTTCTAAATTTAAGGGTTTGGTCTAGGCGTCGATGATCAGTGAGTTTTTTTTGAAGTGAAAACTTCTTTAGCGGCGTTGAGCACTTTTTCTGTAATGGGTATAAAATCTTAAACTCGCGTCAGGACACGTGACCTGATCGAAAAAGCGTAAGATGGCCACCAGTCAAATTTTCTCATTCGATTTTGAACTTAACCTTCAACATTTTATGGTTTAAAATCATTTAAAGAAATTTTTAAATGTTTCCAATCAACTTTGAACCTAATGCTTTAGGGATAATGATGGAGATAGGATCTCTTTACAGCAATGCAACATCATGTCGATGAGATAAGCGTTGCTAAGGTACTTGTTATTTGTGTAATTGTCAGTAAGAAATATACGCCTGTGACACAAGCTGTGTTGTTTGTTAATCTGCTCACTCTGCTAAATAACCCTGATTCTATAATATTCTAATAGGTTATGGCAGTTCGATTTCGACAACAAACAAGGTAACTAAATCGTTTTTCGGAAAATAATATTTTCACTTTTGCACGACGTCAATTGTTTTGAGATGTCAGAGGACGAAAATCCCTCATCGTCTACCATATGCGGCATCCAGAAGCTGAGAGGAGCCTCAGATTTTGGCAACTGGAAGTTTGTTGTGAAAAACTACCTAGAGTCAAAGAACTGGTGGATTGCCGTAGAATCCAGTAACGTCAGTACCACAATAAAAGACGTGGATAGAAAGGCGAGAAGTACGTTATGCTTGCTGATAGAACCATCCTGCTTTACACATGTATATACTGCGAAAACGGCTCGAAAAGTTTGGCACAATTTGTGTAACGCATACGAGGACAAAGGATGGGGCAGGCGAATAAGCTTACAGCGTCAACTGTGGCAGTGTAGACTCGAGGACTTTACGTCAATGGAAAAGTACATATCCAGAGTCGTATTTTTAGCACAGCAGTTAGCTGACATAGACGCAAAAGTTGCAGACGACTGGATTATTTCAATACTATTGGCTGGTTTGATAACGGACTATAACCCGTTAATAATGGCTGTCGATAATAGTGGAAAGGAAATGACTTTGGAACAGTTAAAAACCAAATTACTCCAGGAAGGCAACAGACAAGCTGAAACAGGCGCAGGAGCTGGTGAACAAGCCTTTGTTACAACCAAGGGACACGCTACCAAAACTAAAGCACAAGTTCGAAAGCCAGTGTACAAATGTTTTAAGTGCCATAAGAAAGGGCATAAAGCATCTGAATGCAAGAAATCTCCTAATGTGAATGTATGTATGAGCATACCCGATAGCATCAACAAAAATGGATGGTATGTCGACAGTGGGTGCTCGAATCACATGACAAATAACGCCAACGAGTTAATCAATTATAAAAAACAGAATAACAATATGAAGATTCGGGTGGCAACTGGAGAAGAGATCCCTGTAAAGGAAAAGGAAATATTTCGCTTAAAGTGAGCGAGAATGTGAAACTTCCACTGAATAATGTTTTACATGTACCAAATCTATTGATGAATTTAATCTCGGTGAGCGATCTAGTGAAAAAGGATTTCACAGTAAATTTTGACAAAAGAGGTTGTTTTATCAAAAACCAAAATGACCAAGTAGTTGCAACATGTAATGAAGTCGGCGGAATTTTCAAACTGAAAGATAAAGAAAATATCGTGGCCAACTTGACAGTGTCAAATGAAATTTTGTCAAATTTGTGGCATAGAAGATTAGCTCATTTAGGCCGAAAATATATGATTTCTTTAAAAGAAATGACCACCGGAATTGATTTTAAAACGACGGATAAAGTTGAGCCCTGTGTTCCGTGCATTCGAGGAAAGAGCACGCGATCTCCGTTTAAAAAGCAAGGTACGAGAGCTGATCAAGTCCTGGATCTGATTCATATGGACATATGTGGTCCAATGGAAGAGCCGTCATGGGCTGGCTCCCATTATATGTTGCTGTTCATCGATGATTATACACGTAAGACACATGTCCGTTTCTTGAAGAAAAAGAGTGAAACTTTTACAAGATTTAAGTAATACAAAGAAGAAGTCGAGTTAGAATATGGAAAAGCAATAAAAGGAATTAGAAGTGACAATGGCAAAGAATTTGTCAACAATATTTTTGAAGATTTTTTGAAGGCGTCTGGTATAAAACATCAGACGACGGTACCATACACGCCTGAACAGAACGGTGTTGCAGAGAGGGCAAACCGAACGATTCTAGAAAAAGCCAGAACATTACTTTGTGAAGCAAATCTTAGCAAGAGGTTTTGGGCTGAGGCAGTATGTACCGTAGTCTGGTAAGAAAGTCGATCTAAGCCACTTGAGAGTTTTTGGCTGTTTAGCACATGCTTTGATACCTAAGCAGAAAAGACTAAAACTAGACATGAAAACGGAAGCTCTAATTTTTATTGGATATTGTGAGACTACAAAAGGTTACCGATTGATGCATCCAAAAACTAGAAAAGTAACAATTGCAAGATATGTGAAGTTTATTGAAAACGTATTTCCTGGTGATGAAGAAGTTAAGACTTTAGTTTTTAAATGAATGAATTAAACTTGCGGTATCACAACAATCCGCAGTCTAAACTTATGTGTGTAATATCGAAATTGTCATGTTTGTGTACGATAGCGCAATAAATGAATATTGTATTCTACCACATAAATGATAGTACTTTTATACTGATAAAGCAATTGGTGCAAAATTATTCCCTAACCATTCCAAAATATCAAACATGCTCAACGTTAATAATCAAGTTTTCACTTCTGCCGGCACTCCCGGAGTGCAACCCGTCTTTTTTTTTTTTTTTTGTTGGGTGGGAAAATCATCCTAATGACATCCCCGCTCTTGGGCGGAGCGGGAGATAGTGTCAGACTCTTACTGACTAAAAACCCACTCCTGTTGCTTCGTTGCCTTCGTCCCAGGGCCCCGGGTTCCGCTTTCACACTACCCGTGGCCCCAGTAGGCTTCGACCCTGCTGGGCCCCTACGATTTGCTGATATCTCCTTGAGGCGCGCGTGGAACAATACGCGCCGTCGACGACTTGGGCTCGGTCCGGACGGTTACCGGACGGTCAGACGGCGAGCCACCCATTGCTCGCCGTCTACAAACCCGCGCCTACGGTGGCCGGAAATCGGGATCGGAATCCCGGCGGCGGTTGGAGCGTAAGGACCATTGCCTCACGCGATCGGCCGCTTCCTTAGCTAGCATTACTGCTTCGCAGAAGGAGGCGACCGCCTGCCACTCCTCCTCGCTCCGGAGCATGGCCTGAACCAAGGCCCGGCGCGAGAGATCGCCGCCGCCGATTGCCCCCACGAGGACACGGCGTTGCTCTGCCCAAGCGGGGCACACCTCCACCGTGTGCTCTACCGTGTCCTCCGGGAGGGCCACGCAGTGGCGACACCCGGGCGTCGTTTCCGCACGAATCCGGTGTAGGAACCTCCCGAACTTACCGTGTCCGGTGAGAACCTGCGTCATGCGGAATGTGAGGACGCCGTGAGGTCTTTCCAACCACGCCTGAAAGAGGGGACTTACCGCCATAATTGTGGCGTGCCCAGCACGGGGTCGCGACAGTCGCTGTCGCCATTTCTCCATGAGAACTCGCCGGAGCTCTGTCCGCCATGCTGCGACTTGTCGCGGCAGCGGAGTTTCGCCCCGGCGTTGCATCTCCATGCGCCGTTCGTGCATGAGTGCCAGGACTGTTGCCTCCAGATCCCATGGTTGCTGGCCAGCAAGGAGGGTCGACGCTTCTCGGGAAATCGTCCGGTATCCTCGCACCATCCGTATGGCCATGACCCTCTGGCACGCGTTTAGCCGGGCCGCCGGCTGCTTCCGCAGCCCCGGCGCCCACACCGGCGCGCCATAAAGGGCCATGGACCGAACGATCCCCACGTAGAGCCTCCGGCAGGAGGCGTCTGGACCCCCAAGGTTGGGCAGGAGCCGCCCGAGGGCAGCCCCAGTCCGATTTAGTTTGGGAGCCAGACGTCGGAAGTGCTCGTCGAAATCCCATCGGCTGTCGAGAACGAGTCCCAGATACTTCATCGTTGACCCGACGCCGATGTGGACTCCTCCCACCGTTAGCCGGGAACTCGTTGGTGGCGCGTTCCGAGGGCCGTGAAAGCACATGGCCTCGGACTTGTACAATGCCACCTCGAGTCCCAGCTCCTGGATCCTGCCAACGACTGTCGCAACCCCGCGTGTCGCTAGTTCGACCGCCGCCTGGTACGACTCTCCCCGCGCCAGGACCAGCGTGTCGTCTGCGTAGCAGACCACGCTGACCCCGTCAGGGAGGTCGCCGCGCAGCACGTAGTCGTATCCGATGTTCCACAAGGGCGGCCCTAGTACCGATCCCTGTGGAACACCGCACGACATCTCTCGACGTTCCCACACCCCCTGGTGACCAGGGTAGGTTATGTACCTGTCTGACAGGTACGCCTTGACCACACGACAGAGGTAGTCGGGCATCAGGTGATACCGGAGTGCCCTCCCAATGCTACTCCAAGGCAGGGAGTTGAAGGCGTTGGCGATGTCCACGACACACCTGCCCTGGGCCACTGCATCCCCCGACGTGAGAGCTCGCACGCACATGATGGCGTCCACCGTGGAGTGCCTCCTGCGAAAGCCGAACTGGCCGTCCGCCAGATCCGGCCCCACCCGTGTTAGGTGTGCGACGAGGCGGTCTGCAATTACTCTTTCAAAGAGCTTGCCCACCTCGTCGAGCAGCACAATGGGCCGGTACGCGGACGGAGAGTCCGCGGGGCGCCCCGGCTTCGCGATGAGGACCAGTTTCCCCGTCTTCCAGCGAAGTGGGAACTGGCCCCTCTCCATGCATGCACTGAAGAGCCCTCTTAGTCGAGGCCCGAGAGCCTCCATGGCCAGGACCCCTGCCTTCCCAGGCAAGCCGTCGGGTCCTGGGGTGGTATTCTTGGCACTCAGCCTTCGTACCGCCACTCTCATCTCTACCTCGGTCACCTCTGGAGCGTTGTCGTCGTCGTCGCCATCGTGGTCCGCGTCGGACACCGCTGGTGGCGGAGCCATGGGCGGGGGAGAGTGTTCCCCTCGCGTAGGGAACAGAGTGCTCACCACACCCTCTACGAGCTGGGGCCGGAGACTCTGCGTCAGCGGGGGAGTCCAGGGGCGGAGTTTGTCCCGCACCAACTTGTACGGGCGTCCCCATGGGTCCCCATTCAGAGTCCCCAGCCACACGTTGCAGGCCTCGAGTTTGGCCCGCCTTATCTCCGCTCGGAGGGTGCGCTTTGCCGCTCTGTATCCCTCGTACAGCTCCGCCTCTCTGGCCTCCGCATCCGGTGGACGGATGCGGCGCCTGCGGTACCTGGCATACCGGCGTCGCGCGGCATTGCACGCGTTGCGCAGTGCCGCAATCTCCGGCGACCACCAGTGTACCTGGCGCTGAGCACGTCCTGGAGGGACTTGGGGCATTGCCGCGTCGCAGATTTGCGACATGGCGTCCCAGAACCACTCTGCCTCGACGTCTATGTCGACAGGCCTGTCCGGTGCTTGCACCTAGGCCTGTACCGTCGCGGCTTCCAGGAGGAGCTCCCGGTCCATCTGCCTCAGCGCCCACCGCGGACCACAAGGGTTCTGTCGGACCGGCGCAGTCGAGGTCTGGGCGGAGACGTCGAACCGGATGTACCGGTGGTCTGAGAACGTCTCCACCCCCTCCATAACGCGCCAGTCGACGACACGCGGCGACAGAGCGGGGCTGGCGAACGAGATGTCCACCACTGAGTCACCCCGCATCCGCACACACGTGGGGACAGAACCCCGGTTTAGGACGACCAGGCCTGTCTCCAGAGCCCAGTCCTCCACCATCCGACCCCGCTGGTTCGTGAGCCGGGAACCTCAAGCCAAGTACTTGGCATTGAAGTCCCCGCAAACGACCACGGGGAGGGAACCAAACCCAGCGACGACGGCTTTCAGCTCCATTAGGGAGATGTGAAGATCGCCGAGAGATCTGCTCGGGGACAGGTAGACGCCTACCACTGCGATGTCCCCGAACCGTGCTGCCACGCAACCCCTTCCCCTCGCGACGGCCTCGAGGGTCGGGGTACCGGCGGCGGCCGACGAAATTAGGGTCACCGAGCCGTCCAGGTCCCGCACCCAGTCTCCCCTGGGCAGGACATAGTACGGCTCGGAGACCACGGCGATATTGATCGACCACTGCGCCATGCTCTGGAGCAACAGATCCTGAGCGGGGGCGCAGTGGTTGATGTTCGCCTGGAGGAGACGCAATGGAGCCGTTATTGACAGTCCATTACCGTCTCCTCCCGAGCCCCACGTGAGGGCCCTGCCACGGCAGTTGCGGCGGCGACAGCAGCGGCAGCCAGAGAGGAGGCTGCGGCGGAGAGGACGTCGGGGTGGGCTTGCCTTGGGACCTTGCCCTTGGCCTTGGCAGGAGGGTCGCAGGATCTGCTTCCAGCCCGGTGATCGGCCGGTTTGCCTGCCGCCGCACATGCGTAGCCGTGCGGCGTAGCACGGCATTCTGCAGCCTTGTGACCGGCCTGACCGCACTGGAAGCAGCGGTCTCAGCGGTCCACCTCCGCGGCGCAATAGGCACCCACGTGGTGTCCCACGTGGCAGCGGTAGCACCGCAGAGGTCTGGGCTCCAGCAGCTTTGCCTGAGCGGAGACCCAGCCCACCAAGAGCCTTCGGCCTTCGCCAGTGATGGCTTTGGCCGCCGACACGGGGCAGCTCACTGTTACAGCTCGCATGCCCGTGCTGTCAGCGCGGATGGTGCCCGCCCGCACCTGATCGGCGTGGCACCCTCCCGCACTGACGATGGCGGCCACCACCTCGTCCACCCTGACGGAGTCGTCCAGGCCCATGATGCGCATGTCCATGCACTTGGTGGGCCTGGACACTCGGGCCTCCTCGACGTCCAGGGACGCCCTGATCCTTGCGGCCAGGGCGTCTGCGGCAGGGCCACTGTCCGCACCAGGGACCTCTAATATTCGGGCCCCGGTTGCGGTGCGCCTCATTCGGAAGCCCCCAGTGGCTCCGAACTCGCTAAGGTGGCCCACCACCGCCTTTTTCGCCTTTTCCATGACGGCGTTGTACGTCACGCCCTTCTTTTCCGCATCGGGCTGTAGCGTAATAACTACAGCCTCGGAATTCGGGGCGCGAAGCCTAGCCGCCATGGCCCGCTTCTTGCGCTGCTGTCGCCGCTCGCGCTTTTTGGCCACCCTAGCCGCCCTGCCCGCCTTCTTGCTGGCGCCGACAACCGTCCATTGGGCGCCAGCCGAGGGTTCTTCAGGCAGAGGAAGCGGCGGCAGGTGCGGTCTAGTCGCCGCCGTGGCAAGAGGTCCCACCGGTTTAGTGGCAGGCGCCGCCCTGCCCTTCTGCCGCTGCTGTTGTTTAGCGGCCGGGGCCGGCCTCGCAAACTCCGATGCCACGGCCCTACGCCCAGCTTGCCCCGACGGGCCCGCCTTGGGCGCAGCTGCAGTGGCCGCGGCAGCGGCGTAAGACGCCGCCTTTCGCTGGCCGGAGCAATCTAATGGGGGGCGCAGCACTATGCCCTCCAGCAGGGACAGCTGCTGCTGGATCCGCAGCTGGAACTGCTGCTGCTGCTGTTGCAGCTGCTGCTGAAGAGCAGCCAGCTCCCGCTGCACCAGCGTCAGCAACTGGCCCTCCGGCTCTGCGTGGGGCTGGGGCTGACTTTGCCCCTGCCCTTGCTTGCGCCCCTCTCCAGCCGGCTCCCGGCAGCCGCTGACTTCCTGGGCTTCCACGAGCTCGGCCCGAAGCTCGGCCCGGAGCTCAGCCCGGAGTCGCGCCACCCTCTTCTCGAGAGAGGCTTCGATAGCCTCCTCGATAGAGGCGGCATGCCGGTGGACCGTCTTTTCTTTGGAGGTTCTCCCTCTTTCGGCCCATGTCTCGCAGCGCGGCGACGACCAGCTTCCCCAGGGATCTACGGGACTCCTCGGCGGAGTCCTCCCTGGCATCCCGCTCGCTACCCGACGGTCCTGAGAGGTCCACCTCAGCGCCGGCCACACCGGGGTGACGCCCCTCCGCGGCAAGTCGGTCGGCTCGCTTAGCGGTCTCGTGGGCAGTGAGGCCCCTCCCTCTTCCACTTGCTCGACCCGCACCCCGCCCACTGGTGGGAATTTTTCGGGCCGAGCCCATCTCTTCATCGGAGGACGATTTGTCCCCCGATCTGAAGCGCTTCCGGTAGGCACTCACGTTTCTACCGGAGTCGCCCGCCACCTCCTCAACCTCCGAGCCCTCCGAGCTCCTTCTGGATGCCGCGTCGGACTCCGACCGCGCATCACTCTCCATGGGTTTTCTGTAAAAATTAGATTCCATAGCTGTTCCCACGAGTATTTTTCAATCTGTACTTGCTCAAAGTCAGTGGTCCGCACTAGAGACTAATTAAGCTACCCATTAGTCAAGCTAACAACCTCCCTCACGGAGCGCCGCCGCTTGGAGGTTTGGGGTAATTTTTTATAGAGGTTGTCTTCCTCGCGCCCCAGGCGGTTAAGCCAAGTCCCTCGACCCCCATCAAAAGTCAGAAACATGACCTTGGACAATCTCTGGGGCTACGAGACTAACGGTGGCAGAAGGAGGAGCAAGTCTTCCTCCTGCCTGCTCGGTGGCAGGGTGAGTGCGCACCAAGACCGCTCTTACTTCGCCACTGTGCCCTCTGCTATAGCAGAGGGACACGCGTTGAAGTGATCCTTCAGACAGAACATTCGCAGGCGGACATCAAGACCCCTTAGGCAGAAGTACCCAAGGGGAGTCATTGGCCGCCTCCCAGGGTGCACCGTCCCGCAGACTGGCCTTCACCTCGGACGTATCCGCAAGGTAACTACAGCCTGCGGGCACTCGTGGAGGTTTTCTGTCGTAGCACCCCATGATCAGTGAGTCAGAATTTTGCCTATTATATTCGTATATTATATACAAATTTTGAGGTCGACTTTCAAAATTATTGTTAAACTCGTTAAAATATAAAAGGTCCGTTTTGACATTTGAGAAATACCCTAGATTGTAACTTGGAACGAAACTGAAAGAAACAATAAAATAATAATTAATTAATCACTTAAAAGTATTTAAAAAAAATACATAATTTTTTTTGGCGTGTTAAGTAATATGATAATATATTGCGAGTATTCTTTTTGGGTATTTAATTTTTTTTTGACTGATCTTTTGACTGTCAAAATGGTTTTTTTTTTGAAAACTATATAGGTTTGGTTTTTTTATAGTGGGAATTCATGAAATGACTTCTCTCGCTCTAGGACTGAGTGAGAGGACGTGGCAGATTTTTATTAACTAAATCCCACTTATGTTTCTTTTGTTGCCCTTTGCATTCAAGGGCCATAGTAAACCTTTTCGAATATTCCCGCATTTTCTTTTTATTTTGGAGATGGGAAGTCATCCCATGACTTTGCCCGCTTTAGTGAGGAGTAAAAGAGCGTGTCAAGCTTTCAATGAATAAACCGATTTGTATTTCTTCAGTTATCCTTTGCGTTCTAGGACTACGGTTTTCCTTTCAGAAATTTCCTGTGGCCCTAACGGACATTGACCCTGCTGGGATTCTGTTATGTGTGAGGTGGAAATTGAGTTACAGACATTTAAGCTATTATTAGAGGTAAAAACGCTTGTCTACTCGTATAAGAATAGCTTTGAAAGCGAGTAAGTTTACAAGATCAGAAGAGCTTCTGATCTTGTAAACTTAGGAGTTTATTTGAATGTTTGGAGTCATAACATTCCTGTAAAAACAATTAAAATAAATTATACACTTTGTTTATAATTCCGTACTCCTTATTTGCCTCCTTTGAAATGTTGTTATACTCTATTTGTAGTATTAAAGTAGGCAACCCTATAGACGATAGTTATTCGTGACTTCCTATATGTGAACTCATCCATTTACATATATAAGTCACGACAATTAAAACTACACGATTATCTGTCGTCACGACAAAATGGGTACGCGGCCTTATACGTGATAGTAGACGTAACGAGATGGTTGCCATCGCATTGAGCGATTGGCTGCTGCGCTGCGTGTCACGGGTTTGATTTCCGCACGAATCGAATATTTGTATGGCCTACAAATATTTTTTTCAGGTCTGGATGTCTTGTATGTGTGAGTTTATGTGTTTATGACACGCCTAGGATGGAGGAATGACGAGGAGTAGTTCCTAGTGTGAGTGACCTTTTTAAGATAAGATAAGATAATTATTTATTTGCTCAAAAATGAGTACATTACATACGTCACAAAATAAATTGTCAGCATGCAACAGATTTTATATCGATGATGTTTAAGTAATCAAAATTATCTTCCTGCCCTTGTCCCGTTTTATTTGGGGTCGGCGCAACACGTTTTTTTCTTCCATTCTGTCCTGTCACTCGTCACGCTATCACTAACTCCCTTTTCTTTCATATCACTTCTCACACAATCCATCCATCTTTTCTTTTGCCTCCCTCTCCCTCTCCATCTATCCACATGTAAACTCATAACTCTTTTAGTAACATACGTTTCATTCCTCCTCTTCACATGACCATACCAAAACAAACGATTCTCTTTCAACTTTTCAGTCACTGGCGCCACTTTCAAACTTCCCCTAATATACTCATTTCTCACTTTATCCATTCTTTTTGTTTAAGTATCAAGGCGTTTAAAACACAACCTGTATTTCTACTCACCCCGTAACGGAGATTAAAATAAACAGATGAAGTACCATTACGTTTCAAATTATAATGGAACCGTCTTGAGTGACAGCTACTTACATCTCCCCTTCATCCGAGACAGAAATTATCATAAATAAGGAAATATAATGCAAATTTTTAATGAAACTGGGACAAAAATAATCTTAACAGTGGAAATTTGGTGAATGATGGATAAATATTACATTTGGACAGATATAACAAAACTTGTAAAGCAGAAAATATGGTCGTTGGGGCTAAAAGGTTCTGGAGTGGTGACTAAGTGAATAAAAAATAAAATAAAATAAAAATAAGTTTGAATCCTTTGTTAAGACTATTCTATGCTTTTCTATGATCACATCAGAAATAAAAATATCCACAGGAGAACCAAGTTTACCGACATAGCTCAAAGAATTGCCAAATTTAAGTAGCAGTGGGCAGGGTACATTGCTCGCAGAACAGATGGTCGATAGGGACGAAAATTTCTGGAGTGGTGACCAAGTACCGGAAGACACAGCGTTGGATGGCCTCCCACAAAGTGGATCGATGACCCAGTGAGCGTCGCAGGAATCCGATGGATGCGAGACGCACAGGATCATTCGTTGTGGCGACACTTGGCCTATGATGATGATGTTGACTAGATAGCCTGCTGTTATGGGTAGTGAGAAACCCGAAATTTTTATAGTCTTTTCAAGGCTTATCGTGTTGCACTATAGAGGTCAGGTAAATAAAAAGCTTAAGGAGCAGCAGGAGACGACACGGAGTGCGAGCAATGGGTAGCTCGCTGTCCTGCTATCTGGTAAGGACCAAGCCTGAGTCGACGATTCGTTACGTTCTAAGTGCACTTCAAAAAAGATGACAGCAAATGAACGAGGCCCAGTAAAGCCTAGCTAGGGTTGCGAGACTGTTCGACAGACTTGTGGCCTAGAATGCAAAGGGCAGCTGAAGGAACACAGTCGGGTTTTAGTCAGTAAAAGTTAGACAATCCCTGTTGAATCCCACCTAAAAAAAAACTGGGCAAGTGCGAGTCGGACTCGCGTACTGAGGGTTCCGTACAAACTAAAATTTCAGAATGGAGTCTCGAAGATTTATCCGAATTGCAAAAACATACGTAACAAAAAATTTAATGTTTTCAGATTTATTCCTATACCTGTGCTATAAGGTCTTGCTTTATGCCAAACTTCAGGATTCTGGGTCAACAGGAAGTACCCTATGAATTTTGATTCCCTTGAGAATCGAAATACACGTTTTTTGCAACATAAACGGTCGTATCTATTTTTTCGTCAACTCAGAAGTTTGATTTTTACATCTCCAAGAGACCGCAGACCTGAGTATATAGTTTTAATTTCAACTCGATACCTCCAGGCGTTTCCGAGATAAAAGGTCTTGACACACAGACGGACAACAAAGTGATCCTATAAGGGTTCCATTTTTTCCTTTTGAGTTACGGAACCCTAAAAAGAGGCCAGGTAAGCAGTAACTTCATCTAAAATATTGTTATTAGATTGTAAACTGACACTTAATTATTTGAGGAAAGAAAAAGAAAAGATGATGAGAAGGTGTCAAGAACTTAGTTGATTCTGTGTGCTCGCTCACTCTAACCCCCGTCATCTTTCCCGTATCGGGATTTCCTCAGTTCCTGAGTTTACTTTGCTTGCTCTTTGGACTAATTAGTTCGGGAGAAGTCGGGGTCAAGTGGGCACCCACTTCGTATGGTCACTTTGCTTGATTTTCTCTTGGCATTCTTTAGAATGCCCAAAAAGTTCACAAAATATATAAAATATCCGTACCGTTACCGTAACATAACGGCGTGTCGGGCTCCCATTACTATAGAGGGTTTAATGGGACCTAACCTGTCGGGGTACCCTAAGTTCCCGAGCTCGCTTTGCTCGCTCTTGGAACAGGACTGATTAGAGTACTAACTCAGCATACACTTCTTATATTTTTGATCGACTTTAAAACAATAGGTGTTAAATATCGGGGTAGTATTTGGAGGAGTTTCACCTGAAGGTACACTGGTGCGAGATTGAAAATAAATAAAACCACTGTGTACTGATCTGAATTTGGCAGCTCAATGATCAGATGCTCATTGTTCTGTCGCTCTCATCTTTCTCTCATTCATTAAAAAAAAAAAAACTAATTGCCATATACGCGGTGACGAAACCATAGCGACTTCTAATTCGACGCCAACACCATCTATCGAGAGTGTATGAACTAAGTCGTGAACAATAGATGATGTTCGTTTGTATTTATATTTACCTACTTTTTTTTAAATATTATAAACTAGTGCTTGACTGCGATCCCACCTGATGGTAGGTGCACTAGTTTATTAAGAGCTTATTTCTTTGTCAATTGTGGAATTACTTGTTTTTTTTTTTGTTTGGTATAATGATATATATTTAAAAAAATTCTTGAAATTGTGACCAAAAAGTAATTTACAGCTAGTTACAATTAATTTGAAGCTACGTTCAACCACAGGGAGTTAATTAAATCGTCTGCATTACTCTGAGTCCTCTGTCAACATATGACGAGTGAATATGTCCGGATCGTCACAACGACACACGTTTTTCGCATTTCACCGCTCATTTGATTAAGCAGAGCTCGACAGTGATAATTTCAATGCTGTTTATTTTTAAACGTTTTATGGACACAACTAGCATTTTATCCGTGACTTCGTTCGCGAGGTTGTCGAATTTTCTACTGGATAGGACACTGAAAATAAAATAAAGCTGAATAGCTTTTTATGTCCTGTTAAGTAACATTCGCAAGGGTATTTAATCTGAGTCAAACAGCTGCATCCGTCAGACCAAGTCCCGGTAGTATCGGGAAACAGCTGTTGGTGTCTTTCGTCTAAAATAATTATGATTACAGATCAATAAAATAGTGATGATAATAATAATAATAAATATAAACATAGATTATATAAAGGCTTATGACTCTGCTCCTCATACATGGCTCATGAGGGTGCTGGAATTGTATAAAATTGATACAACACTACGCACCTTCCTGATGACGTGTCGTGGCAATGGATAACGGTCCTCCGCTATCCAGGATATCGCCATATCCAGAGGAATAGCGAACCTGTAAGGATCAAGCGAGGTATATTCCAGGGTGATAGTTTGAGTCCACTTTGGTTTTGCCTAGCCTTGAATCCTCTAAGTACACTGCTGGAGAATTCAGTTCTAGGCTATCGGTTCAAGAGAGGTGGTCAGGTAATATCTCACCTACTTTACATGGATGATCTCAAACTTTTTGCCCCCAACAATCTGCAACTGATGAAGCTACTGAAGGTTATGGGAAATTTCAACTCGATATCTTCACGTGTTTCTGAGATAAAGGGTCTTGACAGACGGACAGACAGACACTCGGACAACAAAGTGATCCCATAAGGGTTCCTTTTTTCTTTTTGGGCTACGGAACCCTAAAAAGTGGTTACATCACCAACTATTTACCGCAGCCACCATTTCCGCGCCAATCGCGTATAGATGGTTATTTTGCGATCATCTGAAAAAAGGTGGCATCGCTTGTGAGGAGGATTCGGGGAAGTGACAATAGCATCCTGAAAGTCATTGCTGAGGATCCGAGAGCTCTTGTGCTGAGGCATCTCATGAGGAATCATTGTCCGCATGAGGTACCTCGTAAGTACATGACTCACTAATCCTTTTTTTTATCAATTGTAATTTAATCATAGTGTTTAAGTTTTAGTATGTAAGTTACTAACAAAAATGGTTCCATTGTTGTCCAAAATTCTTATTATTTATCATGCCACAAACACAATTAATGCTAAAATCGGTTTAACGGATGGAGTAAAAAGATATGTTTAAAAAATGACTAATCTTCTTTCGAATGGTATAAAGTCACACATACAAAACATCCAGATTCGGAACACCTATCTATCTGTAGCTCGCACAAATAGTGCTGAATGAACTGATACAAAAGCTGTATTTTTTATTATTACAAATTGGATACATTTTATGATTACCTCTCTTGAGAAATCCTCATTTAAGCAGTTTTGAAACTATCGTAGGTACAGCAAGAACCCCCTACGGCCTTAAACATTTATGTAATATGAAATTTCCTAGCTTCCTCACTCTAATGATTCTTAGATGAGGTCACTAAACTCCCATTATGTCCAATCTGAAGCAAACGAGGCAAAATAAAGGCGAACGTAAAAACAATGGGAAGAAACTTGTTTCTAACAAACAAAAGATTGTTAAAGGAATAAGGAAAAATCATCAAAACCCGTGAGATTTCACTAAAATAAAAGGGAACAGAACAAAATGGATACAATGTTCTTAGTAAATAAGTGAGAAAAGATAAAGACAGAAGTTACATATTTATTTAATTATCCATTGCTTGCTATACTTACAGTATGCTCCAAAGCGTATAGAGAGCCAACAAACCAACAATCTATGAACTAAAAAATTTATAGAAACATTTATCATTTTTTTACTGCTATACAAAAAATATGTCAAATTTAGGTTCTTGAGCAATTAAGGCATCATATAAGTACAACACAGTAGTCATTTTTGAAGGGCGCGTGGTCGCGTCCTTTACGAACGGTTGGACGGCGGGCTATCTATGGTTCACCTTCCACAAGCCTGCGCCTACGGTGGCCGGGAAAAGCCATGCAACTGCCGATGCCAGAGGCATCTCCTGCAGCGGTGGCTGAAACGCGAGGATGTCCTTTGCTTCACGGTTTCCGCCATCTCCTTCACCTTGCTGCTTTGTAGATAGAGGTAACTGCTTCCCATTTTCTCTCGCTACGTACCATGACCTGCATGATGAGAGGTTGCCGCAGTCACCTCCATAACTTCACCATACTGTTAACATTGTCAGCTAGCTTGTACTTATTCAATGTAATTTTTACAAAGACAGTTATAACTAAGGGTAAATAATAGGTCTACAAAACCTATTAAACCAAGAACTCAGAGTTTTTTTGTTAGAAGAAAGTCGTAGGTATACGTTATTGATATTGCTTGCTCTTTGAAATGCATAGTTTCTACGTTAGAACTCTTAATATAAAAAAAACGTTTTTTTATTAGCTTTCATGGTTATAAGTACTGCGATATTACAGAAAACACAAAACACAAAGAAACCAATAAATACATGATTTCGAAAAAAAAAAATAACATCCTGTAGTGTACCTAAAGTTTATTTAAACTTATAATTCCAAGTCAATCCAAAGATATTATTAACACTTCAAAGCAAACCCTTTTAAAAAACGGCAATTTCATAGGTTATTTTTTAATTATAACGTCCTTAGTTAGGTATATAAATAAATAATTTCGAAAAAAGAAACGTACAGTAATAAAAAGTTTCTTTGAACTTATAATTCCAAGTCAACCCAAAGATATTAACACTTCAAAGCAACCCGTTTTGAAAAACGGCAATTTGATAGGTTTTTTTTAAAATTACAATGCCTTTATTTAGGTATTCTGTGAAAATGAATATTTTGTCACTGGATAAGAAAATCTTGTAAGTTTTGCAGACAAAAAATTTCTCAAACAAAACGTTTGGCATAACACACACAATATTTTTATACTATTTAAACCTTTAGAAAATCTATTCTTTTCAGCAGAATAATGATGTAAGTCTAATGATTTTCTTCACGTTTCAAGGCCGGTCTTTGTATGCAGTCAACCTTTTGCCTTAACGTTTTAAGTGGCACAATATCTGCTGCGAACTAATAGCGTCTCCGAATAAAAACAGACCCGTCCTACATTCGGACTAATGCTGTTTAAAAGGAGAGAACATCTCAAGAATGCTTCTTGATCTTCAGACGGTGGTACTTTGGGAAGCCTGAGTATCTATTTGTTATGTCTATGTTCATCTGAAGTAACAAAATGATGCCGTTTAACTGATTTTTGCCCCTACTGCTTCTGATGTTGGTTGAAAGCATATTTGCTTCTATTTTTATGACTAGCAAAAAGTATTGAAACTTTCATAGACCAGTGACAATTGTTAATTGTGGAGGTGCCCCGCTTAGACGGAGCAACGCCGCGTCCTTCTGGGGGCGATCGGTGGCAGTGACTTCACGCGCTGGGCCCTGTTCTGGAGATGTCAGCAAATCGTAGGGGCCCAGTAGGGCCGATGCCCGCTAGGGCTATGAGGATTTTTTGAAAAGGAAGCTCGTGGTCCTAGATCGTAAAAGGCAACTGAAGGACACAGGTGTGGTTTTAGTCAGTAGAAGTCTGACATGCCCCGCTCGACTTTAAAGCGCGAGAAGACATTTGATATTTTTCACCTAAAAAAGGGATATCAGCCAATAACATCGTATTGTGCCACTCGTCTGTCACATGAATCATGAATTAAAAATAATAATATAATACAGAAAGAAGTTGAGATGCTTCTTTTGAAACTCTTAACTAAAATAATTACATCTTTATGGGTTGAGCTACAAGGTTAAGCAACGCTAGCCCACGACCGTCTGTAGATGGGTGACCGTATTAACTTACCAAGAAACCTTTGGTCCCACATGTCATTTGAAGACCTATGACAGTCGTTTTGAGTAGTCAGAAGCAAGGAAATCTGACATCAGTCTTGCCAAGAGGTATCGTGTTATTTAATTACTGGGTTTTGGTTAGATAGGCAGTCACTGCACAGCACCCGGTTAGACTGGAAGCTACCAACACAGTTGGGAAAACGCTCAGCGGAAATCTCCAGAACGCTAGTAAAATTCAACACCGTCTATCAGGCGGAATGTGTTGGCATAATCCTAGAGGCCCAAGCCATAGAAACTAGGAATGTAACGGACACGCACATTCGGATAGTCTCCGATAATGCCCCCTCGAGAATGTGCGCCTAGACTGCACAGGTGTCACTAAAATACCTACATGAACCTTAGGATTCCCGAACTCCCTTATTGCCCTGTTTTTTTTTATCAATTTAAGGCTCGCGTTTGATCACCATTTCACCTGATGGTAAGCGATGATGTGGTCGACGATGAAGCACACTTGATCGGAATCTGAGAGGCCTAATCTATTTTTGGAGAGAGGTGGGCTGGTTGGAATAAGCCCACCAAAGGTGGCGCCATGGTCTACGTACAATGGTTCGCATAGGACTAATTGCATAAACCACACTCAGACACAACATAAACGCTCGGCAAGTACTTGTTTATCAAATTGACTCAGAAATAAATTCTACCAAATTATTCGGAATAAGTCCCCACCGAAATCCACAAAACTAATACAAACGCAAAAATAACAACGCCGATCCAAATTAAGACTTGCACAAACATCCTAAACAAATGCGAAACTACTAATTTGTTGTTGAAAACACCCTTTCAAATATTTGTCTCGACCTGAGGCGAACTGACTGCCGAGATCAAATATTGCTGATTGTCGCGTTTAGTTATCTGCTCTACACGATAGACCTTCAAATGTCTGTAAGCCTAGTACTTATAGAATCTGAGGACTGGTTTAAGTCCAATTTGACCTTGTTCTAAAGGTGACATCTTACACTTTTTGATTTATGAAAATGTCTGCCTTGTACGCTAAATCTGCATTAGAAATATGTAACGCTTAGTGTAATATTGGAAATCGGGGTCGGAATCCCGGCAGCTGGGGCGTGAAGAAGTCCGTTACCTCACGTGTGCAGCCGACTTCTTCGGTAGCATTATTGCTTTGCAGGAGGCGACCGCCTGCCATTCCGCCTTTCTCCGGATCATGGCTTGTACCAAAGCCTGGCGCGAGAGGTTATTGCCGCCGATCACCTCCACGAGGATACAGCCGTGCTTCGTCCAAGCAGGCGACCTCTACCCTTTGCTACACGGTGTTCTTCGGGCAGTCCACACAATGATGACACCCGGGCGTTTCTTCCGCACGAATCTTATGTAGGAACCTCCCGAACTTAAATTATCATGTCCGGTAAGGACCTGTGTTATGCCGAAGGTGAGAACTCCGTGACGTCTTTTCAGCCACTCCGCAAAAAAGGGTCTTAGCATAAAGCATAATCAGCCTTTTAATGTTCCCACTGCTGGGACTCAGGCCTCCTCTCTCTAGGAGAGGGAATAGGCCGTAATCCACCACGCGGGCCTAGTGCGGGTTGGCAAAAAAGGGACTTACTGCCATAATTATGGCTTGTTGTTGGTGCAGTTTCCATAAAGACTGCCTTATCTCCAGGAAACAAGATATAAACGAATTTGCGGAAAATTTCCCTAATGAAACAACAAAACATGAAGAAAGGAAAGACTCAATAATATTCTATGCTATACATACCGTTTGTATTGTTGCGACTTCTAAGTTCCATGACGTCACATTGGAACTGAAGTTTAAAAACCTAAATCACGGTATTAAAGTTCTTTACACGTATACGTATATGCCTGAAATTAACGATCGATACTACGAGTATTTAACTGCACGTCAATGCAATGGCACGTTGCACTTCATGACTTTAAGAACCGTCATAGATGGCGATATACCATTAGCAAGAAGCAAATTCAGCGGGAACTTCACGACCCTCAGTAATGAGGAATACGACTCGAGGAGGAGGAGGGGACTACCCATCTATTCGACTTTACAAAACAACCACATCATAATTAAATACAAAAAATATTGTTACTGCGATAAGGTAAGAAGTACTTCTGATCTGATCAGTTGGAAAAAAACTGGACCAAAATAAAGGCAGCTATAATAAATAGAACAAAGCAAGTCTTATGTAAATAGTGAAGTAAGTAGGAATTCGTTCCGACCTCGACGGAACTACCTAGCTACACAAACAACACTGATTGTCACTAAACATACTGGTTGGTTAGGTCGAAATAAAACAGAACTTGGTGACCTACTCATGCTCCCTACTGTGTAGAACTTAATGAAGCTCTAACTCTAGTTACATACGGAAAATTGACTACCATACACGGTAAGTAAGCAAGTTACGTGAATTATGTATATTAACTAGCTACTGCCTGCGACTTTGCACGCGTAGAATTAAAAAAATGTCCCAGGGAAACCAATATACTGGGATAAAAAATCGGGCAAGTGCGGGTCGGACTCGTGCACTGAGGGTTCCGTACAAACATCCTTATGAAAACAGTTCAATTCCCTATTTTTTTTTTGTGACGTAATTACAAATTTACAGTTTTCAGTTTTTATTTCTATACTTGTGCAATGAGACCATGCGTCATGCCAAATTTAAGGATTCTAGGTCAACGGGAAGTACCCTATTCCTTTGAGAGTGTCCAAATACACGTTTTTTGCGACATAAACGGCCGTATCTTTTTTTTTCGTTAACTCAGAAGTTTGATTTTTCACAGCTTCATGGGACTGCAGACTTGAATATATGGTTTTAATTTACACTCGAGACCTTCACGCATTCCTGAGATAAGGGTTCTTGATAGAAGAAGACAGACAGACAGACAGACTAACGGAAAACAAAGTGATCCTATAAGGGTTCCGTTTTTTTCATTTAGAGGTACGGAACCCTAAAAACAAGTATCAGTTAGGTATCGCTATACGCCGTCAGTGACAAGATCGTCATTCCTTTTTCATGCAAGGACAAGCCCATGGGCTTGTGCTCGTTGCCTTGCATGAAATATATTCTGTATTTTGCATGCAAAATACCGAAGCGTAGCACACAAGAAAAGTACATCATTACGAAAAGAAAGATACGCAAGTTAATGAAGAAAAAAGGAAACCGTGCAATGTCAACGAATTCGATGTTTAGATTCATTGGAAGATGAAGATACAGCGGACATGTGTTGTGTGTTTTATCCCTGCTATAATTTACCTGTTAATTTGTGAAACGGCTATTTTAACAGACAAAATCAAAATTGATTATCATTATTTCATTTCTAGCTGCTCTATTTTACCTAGGAATATTTTCCTGCAATAACGCAAGCAAAACTACACGCTTACAAAGGCATAAACATAAACCACAAAACTGCTAACAAAGTCATAAACATAAAACACAAAATACATCTATACTTTAAAGGAAACATATATTAAAGTATAGATGTATTTCTTTGATATATTCAATATTTTTCTATCTATATCTATATAAGAAAAGATGGATGGATTGTGTGAACAGTGATATGAAAGAAAAGGAAGTTAGTGATAGTATGACGGTTGACAGGATAGAATGGAAGAAAAAAACGTATTGCGCCGACCCCAAATAAGATGGGACAAGGGCAGGAAGATGATGATGATTCAATATTTTTCTATCAATTTTTAACATTATAAAGATACCTTTATCCATCGTCAATGGATTTCTCTCAAAATCTTTAATGCTCGCAGCGTCTATTGTTCTTATTTTCTTATAGGATCAGTATTATCAAAAGAGCGTCGAAAAGATAACGTATCTTAAAGAATCTCATATCTTCCGAGGATATTATATACAAAATTATTTTCGCCACGTTTATTGTATAAAAAAAAAATACCTTAATTTTCCCGTTTGAACCGCGTACAAATTCTTTGGTAAATCCCCGAACGATCCAAGCGATGTATAAGCTAGGGGTTCACCGATGGTGGAATTAAAGAGATGAGGAAAATATCCTGGATAAATGTTTAAATCAGACTTTGTTTGGATAACTGATGGATATTTAGGTTTTTTCCCTAAACAACCTTATTATGATGTATGACTATTTGATGGGGTCGGTATGTTTCCTGTTTCAGGTGGCTTAACTTTTTTTCCTGAATCATGGATTTGGATTTGTTCCGGAATTGTCTATGGAGACGTTATCTATCACTTTCAGATTGCACAATCACTCAAATTGTTTGTTCCTTTTTTGTGGTTTTTATCTTGGCCGTGATTGGAGCATAAACGTACTTCTAGGCAGCTTACTTGTGCTTGGGCTGCGGTTCATCATTATCATCATCATCATCATCATTTCAGCCGAAAGACGTCCACTGTTGGACATAGGCCTCCCCCAAGCGACGCCACAACGACCGATCCTGTGCGTCTCGCATCCACCGCACTCCCGCGACTCTCACTAGGTCATCGGTCCACCTTGTGGGAGGCCTTCCAACGCTGCGTTTTCCAGTGCGCAGCCGCCACTCTAGAACCTTTCGGCCCCATTGACCATCCGTTCTACAAGCAATGTGCCCTGCCCACTGCTACATTAATGGCGATTCTTCGGGCTATGTCTATGCCTTGGTTCTCTTGCGGATATCTTCATTCTTTATGCGATCACGCAAGGAAACTCCGAGCATAGCCCTTTCCATTGCCCCTTGGGTGATTGTAAGCCTTCTAATGATGCCCATTGTAAGCGATTATGTTTCAGTACCATATGTCATCACTGGCAACACGCACTGGTCATAGACTTTCGTTTTGAGACACTGTGGTATGTTGGACGAGAAGATACCGCGCAGCTTCCCGAACGTTGCCCAGCCGAGTCGGATTCGACCATTGACCTCTTTCTCAAAGTTAGACCTACCCAACTGGATTGTCTGTCCCAGGTAAACGTAATTGTCTACAACTTCGAGTGTAGAGTCTCCGATCTTGATCGGAGTGGGTGCTACATGATTATTTACCATGACTTTGGTTTTGTCCATGTTTATTTTAAGAACCACTTTTTCGGAAGCTCTACTAAGGTCTTTGAGCATTGTACTGAGCTCCTCCGTAGTCTCAGCCATGTGAGTTAATAAATTGGTTGCAAAAACTGTCGTATGATTATACCGAATCATTACTTTCAATCATCGCATAGCTATTCCCTTATACTGTTACACGTCTATATAAAGGCTATCTTAATTGTACCCAACATCATATTCTTGATTATCTCTAAGAAGGAACTGGCTCCTGAGATACAAGTATTTATTTTACTTAGTTTAGGAGTCAAATGTTCATTTTATTTCCATTGATCAGTGTTTGTACAACCATTATATTTGTTCATGTCTTTATATACTGTTACTGTGTGTGTTAAACGTACAAAATAAAGATTATTATTATTATTATTGGGTACTAGTAAGATTTTTTTTTTCGGTGGGAATAGCATCCAATGATATCCCCTGGTCTTGGGCGAGATTGGGGTGTTGTTGAGGGCGTGTTAGACTTTTTCTGACTAAAATCCACTCCTGTTCCTTCTTTGCCTTCGTC
The DNA here is from genome assembly GCA_949316375.1 of Mythimna vitellina. Taxonomy (NCBI): domain Eukaryota; kingdom Metazoa; phylum Arthropoda; class Insecta; order Lepidoptera; family Noctuidae; genus Mythimna; species Mythimna vitellina. The sequence continues at coordinate 2,368,262 of OX438688.1, forward strand.
CCAGGGCCCCGGGTTTCACTTTCACACTATCCGTGGCCCCAGTAGGTTTCGACCTTGCTGGGCTCGGTCCGTACGGTTACCGGACGCTCGGAAGGCGAGCCACCCATTGCTCGCCGTCCGCAAGCCCGTGCCTACGGTGGCCGGAAATTGGGATCGGAAACTTTACCTCTTTATAATATTAGTGTAGAAATATAGACCTACGTCATAAAACATTACGTATGTAGGTATATCAAGATCTACACTACTAACTGAGGTTGAAAGTCACTTTTCGCGTCCAATGCCATCTCTCCCCTGGGTTTAAATGGACTTAATTCCCTAAAATACAATCCAACAAACGCGGTTACTCGGAGAGGTCGAGTCTAGCTCAGACGTATAGATATATTTCTTTCTGTTTCTACAATATACTCATACCATTTGTGTGTTGTCAGCCTAAAGTTACAATCCTCTTAGGGACAGAAGGACAAAATTCTTGATAAGAACTCAGGTTTTATTCTCTCACCGTTTTAGCTGGTTGCTTTGTTTTTATTATTATTATTTCTTTATTGTCAGGCAACTAAGGCCCCTAAATAAAATACATTATATTACAATCTTATAAACAAAATAAACTAATACATATTAAAAATATCACAAACACGTAATGTTCCGCAGCGTGGTGTCGCGTAGCCGTCTTTGGAAACGTCGATACACGACACCTTTCGGCCAAAAGTCCTCTCTCAAAAGGTCTGTAGATGATGTGTTGGAACTCGTATCACGAACGACTTTAAGTTGATGTCATGGTGCGAATCCAGTCTTTTGACCCTCAGAGTTCAGTTGCTTTTTTTCTTCATATACTCCACGACTTCCTGAGATTTCCTCAACCTTCGTAGAGCAATGCGGACGTGAAATATACAGCTGCGACGTAGATACAGCAGGATGCAGCAGCATATTTGGTCCACTCGGAGCAGTACCGCACAGGTTACGGGAACAGGGCTTCTTCTTCTTCTTTAGGTTTCATAGACAGTTTTCTGAATTTGGTTATACATGTATAATATTTCATAACTATCACACAACGCCATCTTGGCCCTCTAAGCAGAGCTGTACTTTGAGTACTTTTGATATGGCATACAGTTGCACCTGGTTTTCCATTAGAATGTAGATGTAACACATTCTAATTTTTCTGCAGTGGTTAGTAACAAATGAATCGAGTCAGCCTTCTCGGCAAGCTTGACTGAGGCTGAGCTTCAATTCTACGATAAAATTCACAGCTGCATTTTATCGAGATCGCACCTGTTTCAATCATTCAATATATTGTCCAGTTGTGTGTCTACACAAAGTGTGTATTTCTAACGTGTAAAGTTATGATTCTTTTTAATGTGTGTCGCAATCATTTTGATTGTCCAGTCTTAGTAAGGAATTTGTGTTATCTGCCCCCTAGCCAAGTTACAATCATATCGTTCGCGCCGAACGCCTCGAGTAGGCCACGCCTCCGACTCCTTTGTTCTGACGTCATCTCAACGCTCAGTCACGTGGTCAGAACAAAGGAATCGGAGGCGTGGCCTACTCGAAGCGTTCGGCGTGAACGATACGATTGTAACTTGGCTAGGGGAGCTGGTTCCTCGAACAGTTCATATACGTGAAGTACGCACTAGACGTTTATTTGATACTAACCTTTGTAAATTTAACGCTGGCTCGCGTTCACACTACATTGTTTAGTTAGATAATCGACATTCTTTTTCTTAGTTAAATCCATTTAGCGAGCAAATCCTAAGGAAAATTGCGTAGTAATTTGGTATAGCGTTACCATACAGATCGTCACTACATAGTATAAAACAAAGTCGCTTCACGCTGTCTGTCCCTATATGTGTGGGTAGATCTTTAAAACTACGCAACAGATTTTGATGCGTTTTGTTTTAACCTTTTGAATACCGTAATTAGATACACAATAGAAAGACAATGAGAGAGCGAACACCGGCGTTTGCTTGGGCCTTAATGAATCAATAGATAGAGTGATTCAAGAGGCAAGTTTATATGTATAATAAATGCATAATATAGTAGAGACACTGATCATTTTACAGGTTTCTAACGTGATGTCGTAAATAAACACATTTTTTTTTTCCGTTTACATTGCAAACACTGGCTGAACCCTACGAGATAGATTAAAATAATGTACTACAGTATTGTACACTTTAAAAAGGTTTACAAAAAAGTCCGCGATGGTACACATTGTCCATATCTTAGGGATAACCCACAATAACCATTTTTTATCCTGTACGCACACAAATTGACTTTTTTCTTATAAAATTTAATGATCAGTCTTGTTTAAGTATTTATTGTAAACTGTATTTTTAGCTGATTTTAAATACTCGTAATTGTAGACTGTGAAGAACGTGAGTAGCATAATCGTTGTATAATGTAAAATTTACTATTGTTTGTTTTTTCTTCAAAAAGTTGTTAATAATAATATAATAACATTCCACAACTATCACGCATACTTATATATTTCTAAATACATACATATTGATTACGCCCAGACACTGAACAAAAAATGTTCGTGCCATCGTGAATCGAACCCACGGCCTCCGACATAGCAGTCAGGGACACTAACCACAAGACCAACAGGCCAGTCATTGTTACAGTTACGTGATAATAAAAAAAATATGATTATTATTTTATTGTACTTTTTAAATAGAAAAGAAAAAATACCTTTGGTCACAACCACAAACTGTCACTTACTCCTAAAAAGCTCAACATCATCAGCAACCGTTTTCAATTCCCAAACAGTCCTCAGTCAGCCCACCTGAATCATCAAACATCAACAGAAAGTAATAAAAACGCCACATGTCAAGCCATCAAGCTCCTTCAAGCGAAGAAACGCTTTTAAATTTCCATAGGTAATGGTTATTTGATGGGCTTCTGTATTCTTGATACAAGATTGATGTCCCAAAATATTAGCAGATAGGGACGTAATGAGTTCTGGGTTCACTGACTCCCGAAGGCTTTCAATTGGTGTGTCTACCTTATTTCCGTGTTGGATTGATGACCCTGATTTTGTGTATCTGTAAGGGTAAATTGAGTGATGATGGTTTTAGTTCAATAATGTTTGAGTTATAGGTGAATTGAGTGCAAAATAAAATTAAAAAAATAAAATAAAAGAAACTTCGACAAGTTTTTATTTCACATAGGCCTATGTGGGCACTCATAAAACATCAGAAGCTAGTGCACGGTTTCTATGGTACTCAATGGTTACTCTTTAAAAAAAATGTGGTTCTTACAATATTAGACAGTGTAGGCCAGTCAATATTGTACTCAAAAGAATGTAATGTATGTAAGTAGAGGGAATGGGCCGTAGCCTTTAATCCATCACGCGAGCCCAGTGCGGGTTCTAGGACATGCCGGTTTCCTCACGATGTTTTCCTTCACCGTTTTGAGAGCAGTGGTGATGAAATAACCAAATAATAATAATGAAATAATAAATACACAAAGTAATGCGCCTGGCTGGGTTTGAACCCGCGACCTACAACTCGTAAGTCGGGGCCGTTACCACACGGCCACCACTGCTCAGACAAAAATCGTCATAATCAGTTAATGTTAAGAGGTTGCACAACGCCAAATACGTACGTCATCAGTGAAGATTAATTTTATTTACGATTAAGTTTTACTAATCACAACAACACTAGTAACACTTGCTACCCTCCACTGTAAAAAATAATAATATTAAATATTTAACCTACACTATACTCGGGCTATGCTTGGAGTTTCCTTGCGTGATCGCGTCAGAAATGAAGATATCAGGGCACATTGCTCGCAGAACAGATGGTCGATGGGGACGAAAGGTTCTGGAATGGTGACCACGTACTGGAAGACGCAGCGTTTGAAGGCCTCTCACAAGGTGGACCGATGATCTGGTGAGGGTCGCGAGAATCCGATGGATGCGAGACGTACAGGGCCGATCATTATGGCTACATTTGGGGGAGGCCTATGTCCAGCAGTGGACGTCTTTCGGCTGAAATGATGATGATGATGATGAACCTACACTGATGGCGTAGTAGCTCTATGAGAAACTTTATTGGCATTGTGCAACCACTAAATATTAACCGATTATGGTGATTTTTGGTATAAAAGCACTGCGCATGAGTGGTATCAAGAATTCGAGCAAAGTCAAAAATCTGAAATTTTAAAAACATGAGACCCTGTATTGATATCGATATTTACATAAGTTATCACTACGATGACGTACAAGTAATAAAAAAAAATGACAAACTATCAAACTTATAAGAAAACGAAATAATACAACAAAGTTATAGAGAACGTAAAAATAGAAACATTCATGAAATCTCTTTGAGTATATAAGATTTGAACTTATAGGGTGGACATGCATGAGTGGATATGTGAAAAATCTTTAAGGTAGTTATTTCAAAAGATAAGAAGACATTAGAGAAAATGTAACAAAGGAAGATTTAATGCCAAAAGCAGGAATTAATTATTTCAAGTCTACCCTTTAGATTTTTGTGAAAAGAATAGTTCCTCTATGACATATAAATGGTAATAAAAGCCCAGCTAAAAATTATTTGAAAATTATACAAGCAAACTTCATTTCTGTGTGGGAAGACATTTTCCAAAAACCGGCAAAGTTCGAGTCGAACTCGAGGACAAAGGGACCTGATTTTTTTGCGGTTTTCTACTACGCCGGCGACGTCCGTAGCAAAAGCGGCAAAAAAAATACGTTTGTTGTATAGGAGCTCCACTTAAACATTTATTTGACTGTGTTTTAATATTTGTTGTTATAGTAGTGAAGATTTCACATCTCTAGCAATCATGGTTCATGAGATAATGCTTGGTGACAGACAGACGGACAGTGGAGTCTCAATAATATTACTGAGACTACTCATTTCCATTTTTACGTTTTGGGTTTGGAACCATAAAAATGAAAAAAAAAATCAGGAGTTCCGTAGCAGCGTAGAATAAAATGATTAACAAGGGCCTGTCACAATCAGATACCTGTTTTATGCCAACTCTAGTGAAGATGAATAATGGCGTTTTTTACTTTTTCTCCAAGGACCTCTAAGATAACAGTCCTATTTTTTTCTTATAAAATTTCCCTAGTTCTTGTCAACGTTTTCACCCGCGTTCTTATAGAAAATTATCCCATGGGATGATGATGATGTGTTAATCTAAGACATGACCTACCTGGTGTGCCAAATTTCATCGAAACTCGTTTAGTTGTTCAAGATTGACCGCTGGACAAGAGTCTCCGCTAAAGGTGTGCCTGAGACCGACCTGGAAAGAGGTGAAAACAAAGATAATATGTTTATTTGGCACAAAATGATTCATTAATCAACAAATAATAATTGATTTATGAACTAAAATTAAACATAAAAAAATAAAAATAAGGAGAAATAAAATTAACAATAAAAATATGTCTCACGGCTACGCCAAATAAGTCCAGTTCAGCGTAATGACAGACAACTACGTAGCAGTTGCCTGACGCTGGTTTTCAATTGAACCTTAAAGTGTAGGTACGGATGAAAATCAGTTTCTTTATATAGGAATTAAATAAAAAAATATGCAAGTATATATGCATATATTAATGTATAAAAAGTGATAAATCATAATCAGGTGGCGAGATGACTTACTGCAAGGGCTGGTTTGAGGTGACTCGAGAAAAGAATACCTGGAAGAAATGGGGAAGGTCTTTGTCCTGCTGTAGAAAAGTATAGGCTAAAAAAATAGACATATTATTAGTGGATTTCGAAGGTTTAAACCTTCCCTGGACATCCATATTCGAGTTCATAACTAAATACTTATCATCATGATCATCATGTCAGCCGAATGATGTCCACTGTTGGACATAGGCCCAACTGAATGCTGATAAATTTTAATACTTTAAGAACCTCATTACAGTAGCTTACAAACGCGTAAATTCTTTTCAAATACTCCACAGTGAAAATAATAAAAATCTCATGCACGTTCTTTGGCACTATTCGAAGCCCCGTTTGGCAGTAAGTGTTAGTTTTAAAACCACGATAGAACCTTTAAAGTGACTTTATCGTTTCTGGATCGTACGCCAGGAATCTTCGTGAAGTTTTACTACGTGAAATGTCGGTTACAACGATTTTCCTCGATTCATTATCATTTTTAAGGAAAACTTTTGATTTTCTTGTTTATCAGAAGTATTGGCGCTTTTGGAGTGGCGACCATAAACCAGAAGACGAAGCGTTTGAAGGCCAATCACAAGGTGGACCGATAACCTGGTGAGGGTCATGGAAATCCGATGGATGCGAGACGCACAGGGCCAGTCGTTGTGCCGATACTTGAAGAAGCCTAGGTCCAAAAGTGGACTTCTTTCGGCTAAAATTATGATAATATATACATATGTAAATATGTTTGTTCGGGTGGAATCTTGGAACTCAACTTTGAAGCAGATATCTTCAACCGATAGAGTTTCAATTTTTCATATACTTTTAGTTTGGATGACAATACATGGTTAGCTGTGTGACGTTATTCTAAATATAACATGGTAGAACAATCAAGATGGCGGACTAGTTATTTTTAATGTACTTCTACAATATGGGCAACAAATGAAAAGAAGTGCTGAGAATAACTTGAAAAATTAAGATACTTTAAACTAAATCTAAGGTGGACTTCTAAAGATAGCAAACTAAGTATTTTATGCTTTCCTTTATTATAAGTACCAAATTAAAAGCGAATAATACGAATGCGAGTTAAAAAAAAATTACTGAAAAGTCAAAAACTTTTTTAAAAGCTAGCTTTTAATTATGCGATGTAAAGAATAAAATAAACTTTTACTGTCAACTTATAACGTCATTACGTAATTATTATGATATCAAAGCTTTTAGTGAGATTTACCAGTTTAGATGAACCAGCAAATTAAATAATTTGATATGATTTATTTAAATAAAAAAATCAAACTAAGTAATACAATATACGAGTACTTAAATTTCATCAGCATTATTATGCCGTGAAACTTGAACAAGTCATATATCCACCAGAATCAACTGTACTGTGTAAATAACTCAAACGCATTGTTCAGCGAAAGTTCCAGATTCGAAGTATGTACCAAGGTCTAGCAAATTCTAGAAAGAGTTAACTACTTATGGAGAAAGTATTTTCTTCTATTATTATTTGTCGGCAAGGTTGATAAGGGAATTTGTTCCTTCCATCTTTAACAATAGAAAGAGAGGAATTCGCATGCAGTCTCTGGAAATGGTTATTATTACATGTTTGTAATAATAGTAATTTATTACCCCACGATTCGACGACAGTATTCTAGAGTGGCCTTAAAACGTCTGTATCTAGAATTTTCCTGGCTAAGGATATAAATACGAGCTCAAGACCAGAAGTAAGTCAGTTTGTTTTCAACTGCGAGACCAGGCCCCCTTGCCAATTTACAATCGTATAGTTCGCGCCGAACGCCTCGAGTAGGCCACGACTCCGATTCCTTTGTTCTGACGTCATCTCAACGCTCAGTCACGTGGTCAGAACAAAGGAATCGGAGGCGTGGCCTACTCGAGGCGTTCGGCGCGAACGAAACGATAGTCTCTTAGCTAGGGGGGCAGAGCGATGAGTGAAGTGATATTACCTAACGACCTAAGCGAAAGTGAAACGAACTGTAAAACTCTTAAGCGATTGGTTATCGTTGATTTGAAAAAATGTTATTATTAGTGGTAAATAAAGTTCTCTGCTAGTAAACCAGTTCAATACTCACTTTCGTAACAATATCTTTGGGTCAAACTAGTGGGCTATAAGGAGCCTTTACGATCAAGACCTGTATAAAATCGAACGGCAAGCGGTATAAAGCATTAACAGTCCCAATTTTCTTTGTCAACACAAAATACACAATCAACACTAACAAAACTCGAGCCATTTACCCTTAATTATCTCCAGACAACTATGTCAGTTTACCAGCCAGATAACATCCAAATCAAGTCTTAATAGAGATTACGAAATTATCTAAGTTCTTAATATAAATACAAGTTTCCAGAATCTTTGGCTCAAATCTCTTGGCTTGGTGCGCTCAAAGAATAGATAAAATATGTATGTATTATAAATGTAAATAGGTATATGTGTCTATCAGAGGATTAGGTATAAGTATTTGATTTTTGACGGTATGAAAGTTTTTGTATTTATTTTTAACCGATTAAAAAAAGAGGAGGTTATTATATTAGGTTGTACTTTTTTTAGTCGTTTTTTTTTTATGTTTGTTACCTCAGAACTCCGTCGTTTATGGACCAATTTAGAATTTTTTTTTCTCCTAATAGGATATGCTTCTAAATAGATCCTAAATTTTCAAAATCCAGAGATGACTGATGATGGGATCCATGATTAAATACATCATATTGTGTTTATTCTACATATGGCTTTTAATTGAAGCATATAATATTCACCACTGCTCTGTAATATAAATATTCAGAGCAGCGGTGGCCGAGTGGTAATGGCCCCGACTTACGAGTTGTAGCTTGCGGGTTCAAACCCAGCCAGGCGCATTACTTTGTGTAATTTATTTCATCACCACTTCTCTCAAAACGGTGAAGGAAAACATAGTGAGGACACCGGCATGTCCTAGAACCAAAAATTCGAAGACATGTGACATCCACCAACCCGCACTGGGCCCGCGTGGTAGATTACGGCCCATTCCCTCTCCTGGAGAGGAGACCTAACCCAACAGTGGGAACATTATAAGGCCGACTGTGCTATATAATATTTGTAATTTATAGATTGATCTTGGTCTTTGTGATCAATCTTTAGACACAGATTTAGATAACTTTGTACGTTAGGTTTGAATTCAAACATAGATGTTTATGTTCAAACCAAGATTATAAAGGATTTGTTATCTTAATAGATGACTTAGGTATATTAATCTTGCTTAAGATAGGACCATTTATTCAGATATAATTGAGAAGACACATTTATTTAAATACAGTTACAGAGAATATAAATATGAAATATTAAAAAATCTATACTTATAATAAATCTGTAGAAGTGAAAATTCTGTACATTGAAAATATTAAAAAAATAAATGGCAGGTGGTTTTACTAGACCGACACCGAACCCAAAAATGTGATTAAAAAAGTTTTTGTCTGTCTGTTTGTTCAGGCATCACGCAAAAATTACCGTTTCGATTACGGTGGAATTTGGTATAATATCCTGGGCACCACACTGGGTACTTTTCATTCCGGAAAAGTATATACAATAAAAAACAAACTTATGTTTGCGGTTTGATCCCTAGACCCGATTACTGTACCAACCGCAAATAATAAGTTTGTCGTAGGTTACGTCCGCAGTGGAGTTCACTAAGGGGATATACAATAGATATATAGATATTTCATCAAAAGATACAATATCGCTCGCCACACAATTCAATGGACTATCACACATGACGAAGATAATAAATAATATTTCATATTTTCGTATCTCAAAAAACCTAATAAAACCATTTTCTACTTCTACGCGGACGAAGTCGCGGGCAAAAGCTAGAAAATAATAAATCTGTAGAAGTTTTTAGTTGTGCTCGCATCACGTAAAATGTACGAAATCGATGTGCTTAGATAAATGTTATTCATTAAAATTATATGTAATTTAATACTATTACTTAGGCTTTGTTTCATCGCAATCGGTTGACTATATCGAAAGATATACTATATTCATTGAATATAGTATATTTTTATTCTATATTCCCGGCGAACTTCATACCGCCTAACAGGCGTCAGCTAGCTTTAAATATACCATTGAAGTACAATTATTTATCGTGCAATAAAATAACACATGACTCCACATTAGGACTCTGTGTGTTGTGGGGTCTAGTTTCTTCGTTAATATTTTAGTTAAACATACATACTAGCTTTTGTCTCTGGTCTATAAACGACGGAGTTCTTAGGTAACAAATATAAAAAAAGGATTAAAAAAAAATAGAAACGAATTGATAACCTCCTCCTTTTTTTTGAAGTCGGTTAGAAAGGCAAAATCTTAAGTTTCTCCTGAATCATCAACACCCAGCGCAAACCCTTAGACCCTTAGAAATGTTACACAGAAGTTTCTTTCATGATGCCAGAATCGTGTGAAGTCGTGGCCAAATCTTAGAATTGATTACTTCATGATATGGCCAACTACTAACGATCTGGCCAGTTTGAACTGGCCAGATCGTTTAAACGATAACATTTGATGATATGTCAATCCTCGTTTGGTCATATCATTAGTGGAACACATTCATTGTGCGTACAGCTAAGGAGTGGAATTCCTTGCCGGAATGTGTTTCCTGATAGCTAAAACCCGGAAATCTTTAAGTCAAGAGTGAATAGGTTACTTCTAGGTAAGCGCGTTCCATCGTCGACCGCCTCATCGCTTTCCATCAGGTGAGATGGCGGTCAAGCGCGAACCTATACAGAATAAAAAAAAAAAAAAAAAAAAAATGTAGGATTTCTATGATAATAAAAGGTCTAAAAAAAGTAGGCTAAACGAGGATTGACATATCATCAAACTTTAACGTTTAAAACGATCTGGCCAGTTTTACTTAGCCATATCATGAAGTGATCATTTCTAAGATCCGGCTACGACATATCCAAAGAATAAGAAAGGATTTCCAAAAATTCACTCCCAAAAGGGTTGACATGGGGTTCCAAAGTTTGTATGAAGAAATAGCAGAAGCTAATTCCCTAATGAACATGATTCTTTGTCGTTAATGACAAATTATAAGCTTACTATAGTTTAGTCGTTTGAATTTCATCAACCGCCCTCCCCCTTTCACTGACGAGATTTTATTATTTACCTCCCATAGCACATATCCCTTCATATTCTTTAATACCCCGCCTCATTTATCATTCTCATCACACACATTATTTCCCAGCAAATTGGGACTTTATTCAAAATATTCTCCTCAAATTATTCTGGTATCCACACTGACCTGATTATTTATAATTAAATACATAGGGCGCGCGTGCGAAAGTAATTTATGTTCCATAGGGGAGTCTGATATAGATCTCATGTTATTTTATTATTGCGATATCCAGCTGGCTGGGTGATGCAAATTGTGGAAAGCTTATTATTTGTTAATAGCGATATTTTAGTTATATCTTAATGGTTATCAAATGATTTGGAGTTTTCCGGACTTGAGTGTTCGGTTGATTTATTAAGTATATCTAGACATAAGGAGAGAAACAAACACAAATAGATAGATAGATAGATATAGATAGAATAGATTTTGACTCAAATTAAAATTATATTATTTAGAAATGTTTTAAGTACATTTAAGTATGTCTAGAGACTCACCGACCCCACAGTCAAATCATTGCAACGGTTTTGTGGGGCTTATCTTATAAATTACTTACCTTTTGGAATAAAGATAAATAAATAAATCTGATTGTGTGGTTATTATTGGGTGAGTTATCAATACTCATTAGAGTACCTATTATGTTTTTTTAATTAAATGAGATTTAATTGTTAGGAGATTGCCTATTATGGAATAGTAGAGTCAAATTTGAGGTATGGGATCATATTTTAGGGAAACTCAACCGAAAGAGAAACCGCCTTAAAGGCACAAAAAATGTATTTGAGCAATCATCATCATCATCATCATTTCAGCCGAAAGACGTCCACTGCTGGACATAGGCCTCCCCCAAGTGCCGCCACAATGAACCGTCCTGTGCGTCTCGCATCCATCGAATTCCCGCGACCCTCACCAGGTCATCGGTCCACCTTGTGGGAGGCCTTCCAACGCTACGTCTTCCGGTACGTGTTCGCCATTCCAGAACCTTTCGGCCCCAACGGCCATCCGTTCTGCGAGCAATGCCCTCCTTTACTATTCCAATTATGGAATAGTAGAGTCAAATCTGAGGTATGGGATCATATTTTGGGGAAACTCTACTGAAAGGGAAAGCGCCTTGAAGGCCCAAAAAAAAGTATTCGAGCAATGTTTAAGCTAAAACCTAGTGATAGTTGTAAACCATATTCTTAAAATCACAAGATCAACATTGCCTACATATTCTAGAAGTAACTGTGTTTTTGAAGACAAATTCTAGTCGTTTTTAACGCATAGCCGATGTATTTTCCCGCAAAAGACGCGATAATAGCCTGCTATGTCAGGAGCCAGCCAAGACAGCACTTATACTGCATGGCTCCTGTCATTTATAATAAGATGCCTAAGAGTTGGAAAGAGCTTCCATTATCATTATTAAAAAAAAAACTCCGAAGCTCTTTAGTGGTGAAATCATAATTATAACTTAAGTGAGTACCTGAATGAGAAAGATAAGTTAGTTTAAATATTTTCTTTGTATTTACTTGTTTCTAATGCATTGTGTATAATTTTAAAATTGAACGTAGTTGTAGTATGTTAATTTTTATATGTCTACATGGTAAAATATGGCTGAACTTGTTTTTTTTTGCAAAATTAAATTATCTTTATCTTTAGTTTATAAAAGTATATCAAACCCTGGTTCCACCTAGAGCGAGCGAAATTATTTGTTGATATGTCACCCTCATCTGATGGGCTTGTGGACGGCGAGCAATGGGTGGCTCGCCGTCCGATCGTCCTGTAACCGTCTGGACCGGGCCCAAGTCGTCGACGGCGCGTACTGTTCCACGCGCGCCTCAAGGAGATGTCAGCAAACGTAAGGGCCTAGAAGGATCGAAGCCTACTGGGGCCATGAGTGATGCGAAAGAGACTCCCGGGGCCCTGGAAAAATGGCAAAGTAGGAACAGGAGTGGGTTTTTAGTCAGTAAAAGTCTAACACTATCCACCGCTCCGCCCAAGAGCGGAGAATGTCATTAGATGATTTTCTCACAAGAAAAAAAAAACCTCATCCGATACATTATCAACAAAACGGCGAGCCTTCTTGCGGCAGGCAACAGACTTTGCACGCGCGCACGATTTGCGCATGGAGATGCATCGCCTAGGCGAAACTCCGCTGCCGCGACAACTCATGGCATAATGGACAAAGTTCCTGCGGGATCTCATGGCGATATGGTGGCAGCCGGCGACTGTTGGTAATCTCGCAACCCAGCTCTGGCTACGACATAATCATGGAGTTAAGTTCCCTCTTTTAGGAGTAGCTGGAAAGGCGTCACAGCAGACCGGGCCCAAATGGTCGACAGACCAGACTTCTTAAAGAGATGTTAGCAAAACCGTAGGCAGCTGTAAGAAATTTAGGAAAAGGAAACCCGTGGTCCTAGAACGCAAAGGACAACTGAACTGAAAATCCACCCATGTTGGGTGGGTTTTAGTCAGGAAAAGTCTGACATTCTTTCTAGAGAGTAAAAAAAATATTTGATAACACCTTTCCCTCACCCAACGCATCCCTCTTCATAAGGACGAAAAATATGATGTCCAAATAATACCAGTTACCAAATGGTTTCATAGATTTAGTAACAAAAAAAATTGTTATCTTTTTTGTAGTACTAGCTTTTGCTCGCGGCTTTGCGCACGTACATAAAATATAGCCTATGAATCTCAGGAATAAAGCAGCTTTCTATCGGTGAAAAAATTTTAGCAATCGGACCAGTATTTTCAAAGATTACCTCCTACAAACAAAAAAACTAACATTACCTCTTTATTTTATTTGTGTAGATCGTGTATATAATAATAGTGCAAATATTTTGGAACCATAATCAATACATTAATGCGATCGCTGATAGCCTCGGGCCCACATAACATTGTGAACACTGCAGTCTATTTGATATGCTCATTATTGTAATTGTTTTAATGATGGCCGCGATCGGGATTGGCGTTGTATTCGACGAAGATTATGACCAACCAAATTAAACCACAGTGGTTTTTTATTTTTGTTGTAGTGTGAATTGTTATTAGCTAGAAGTCACCGCGAAGATTTATTTAAAATGATGTAAATAACACCTTTACGGCTATTAACGCCAATCATCATCATCATCATTTCAGCTGAAAGACGTCCACTGTTGGACATAGGCCTCCCCCCAAGTGTCGCCACAATGACCGGTCCTGTGCGTCTCGCATTGCGACCCTCACCAGGTCATCGGTCCACCTTGTGGCAGGCCTTCCAACGCTACGTCTTCCGGTATATGGTCGCCATTCCAGATCTTTTCTATCAACGCTAATGCGATGCTATTACTAGCTCTACATCTGTATTAAACTTATACGAAGACAAAAAAATATACATAGTTTATGTTTTTTTTTTTGTATAAATTTAAAAAGCTATTAAACCAAAAAAAAAAACATTAGAAAATAACCTGTACCTATATTTTCATAGCACTTTAGTGCTATTTCAGTAAACCTTGGCAGGCTGTAGTTAAATAATATAATAATATATTCCACAACTATCACACAACGCTGTGTAGTCCCAAGCTAAGCAGAGCTTGTGTTATGGGTACTAGACAACTGATAAACATACTTATATATTTCTAAATACATACATATATAGATGAATTACACTCAGACACAGAACAAATTTTCGTGCTCATCACACAAAGATTTGTCCTGGGTTGGAATCGAACCCACGACCTCCGGTATAGCAGTCAGGGCCACTAACCACTAGACCAACAGGCCACTCAAAATAGATCTGTGTCAGTAGCAAATATGAGCTGTGCCCGCTATCTGAATCAAGCACTAGATCCAGTAGCCTATCGCGAGCTTCCAAAGGTGTTGGTCGAAGCTCATTGGCTTATTATTATTAATTGGTAAAACACATCAGCAGCTGATGAGTGCCTATTGAAACTGTATCTATCTCGCTCAAATTTGAACAGAGTAAATTATACAGATATGATAATTTACTGTATTCAATTTTTCAAATGAACAAATGACACGTTATGTCAACGTCACTAACTGACAAAGTCGCCACCTCCCCGTCTGCCAGTCGAGATCCACATACGCGCGCGTTTTGATAGATATATATATATCTATATAGATATTTTCTTTATTGTTGGTTTTTTTTGTTGTTGGTTATTCTTTATTGTTGTTCTTTGTTTTCAGGGTTCCGAACCTCAAAAGGAAAACGGAACCCATATAGGATCACTTTGTTGTCCGTCCGTCTATCTGTCTGTCTATCTGTCTATCAAGACCCTTTGTCTTGGGATCGCGTGAAGGTATCGAGTTGTAATTAAAACCATATACTCAAGTCTCTTGAAGCTGTGAAAAAATCAAACTTCTGAGTTAATCAAAAAGTAGGATACGGCCATTTATGTCGCAAAAAACGTATATTTCGACATTCAAGGGTACTTCCTGTTGACCTAAAATCCTGAAATTTAGCATGAAGCAAGGTCTCATAGCAAAAAATCTAAAACCTGTAAATTGTAGTTACGTCACAAAAAAAATATTTTTTTGCGATTCGGAAAAATCTTCAAAACTCAATTCGGGAATTGAACTGATTTCATAGGTAAGTTTGTACGGAACCCTCAGTGTGCGAGTCCGACTCGCATTTGTCCAGCTTTTTGTTCTTTTTTGTTACTTTTCTTGTTTTTTTTTTGTGTTGTTGTTTTTTGTTTTTCTTTTTTGTTGTTCTTTGTTGTGTCGGTTCTTTGTTTGTTCCCAATGTTAACTAGTTTATTAATAACAGATTAATATTTTTAAAATAAAATATATGCTATATTAGTTAAAACTATAATTAGGTACTTTCTGCCCACAATGATTCTACTCCCATACCTCAACTATAAAATAGTACGGTAACGCGATAATAATTATAATATATAATATGCTACGAATTGTTGCATAGCTTGGATATCACTGATTCACGGGTCACAGAGGCAAGAACATTTTTACATATGAATGAAAACGGTACTTACTAATATGTTATCCATCTGTTTATCTATCTGTCTCTGTCAATAATCTTTAGTAAGCAACCTACGCGTTTTAGGCGTGTTATTTGAGATAACACTACGGCTCGGCACACACGGGCCACCGACCATAGAAACTGGTAGCCAGCGACAGCAACTTAACTCACTTTTTCGTAATTGGACTTAGAACGGTTTAAAAAAAAACAATTTAATTGAATACTAGAATAGAGTTTAATTAACTTTTACTAAAGTACAAGTAAAAATATGTATCCGCGACGATGTTCAAATCCACATTAAATATAACAACGCTTTTAGGATGCTGATGCGACTGCCGCGGCATTGTAGTGCATCTGGCATGTTTGCGGACGCGCGTGTCGATGGTTTTCATGCCATCCTGCGAAAAAGAGCTGCGTCTCTGCTAAGTCGTGTTCGCGGCAGTAGCAATAGTATCCTTGGCATGGTGGCGGGACGAATAGAATGCCCAATATTGTGGCATTGTATTTAATTACATGTCGAGAGGAATGCTTAATTAATAATAATCTTATTTTTTTTTCTTTGATTATTTAATTAAATTGTCCATTGGTTTATTATTGTTTAAAATTATTATGTATTTTTTCTATGGGCCTCTGATGCTTGAAAATAAAATGTTTTATTATTATTATTATTAAATTGGCTCTAGAAAAGTCGCAATGCGGCGGAAACGCTGATATGGAAAAAGACGTACCGCACACGTGTGGGCGGTGGCGGCCACTCGCTACCAGTGTCCGCGACTCGCCACTTGTGATCGCTACAGGCCACATAAAACGGTGACACTGGCCACTGTCGCACTACTCCACCGTCTCCCATCCCCTCCCCCCCAGGTAACCATTAGACGTTTTACGTGTCGCATGCATCACCATGGGGCACAACGCCTCAATGGATGTGGATACATTAATATCGTCCATCGTGAGACTGCGCAGCATGGAGCGGGTTATAAAATGTGTCGGCTTCCGAGCACCGAGAAACATTCGGAAACAATATAAATATGACATTAATTCGCCAGCTATAAACAATATGATGTATTATAAAAGTACCTATGTTACTGATTCGTGTGTACAACCAATTACCAACAGCCATCAAGCAATTAAATGGAAATATGTTTAAAAATAAATTGAAAACATTTTTGGTTGATAATGTATTTTATAATCTGCATGAGTTTTTTGATAAAAATAATATTTATGTGTATCTACTTCTTTTTTTATATTTATACTTAAAAAAAAAACTATTGCATATCCGACTTGGGTAGACTGTTGAAACTAAAAATGTAATATTTATAAATAAGATCTTAATGTACATAGTTACGCAATAAATATATCTTTATCTTTATCACCGGTGGACAAGTCGTTTTTATACTTAACCAGCTACCCGCCTCAGCTTTATTTATTTAATTCCCATATAAGAAACTGATTTTCATCCGTATCTGCACTCTAAGGTTCAGTTGAAAACCAGCGTCAGGCAACTGCTGCGTAGTTGTCTGGCATTATGCTGAACTGGACCTATTTGGCGTAGCCGTGAGACATATTTTTTTTCTTTTTATTGTTAATTTTATTTCTCCTTATTTTTATTTTATTTTTTTAGTTGTAAATCAATTATTTTGCCAAATAAACATATTTTCTTTCTTTTTCTTTCTTTCTTTCTTTGCATAGGTGTTAAATTTATTTCAAATACTCAGTTTTCCTCTATTAAAATGTGCATGTACGAGTATCATAACCTACCTCTCTCATGAATCACTCTACCTACGACAACAGTATGAACATCCGATTTGTAGTTTTAGCGTTCATACAGACAGATAAACGTGGTGGAGGCTTTATTTATTCTTGGTTCAAGTTTTTTTTTTTCGGTGTTAAAATCATCTTATTACATCCCCCGCTCTTGGGAAGAGCAAGAGATAGTGTCAGACTTTTACTGACTAAAAACCCACTCCTGTTCCTTCGTCGCCTTTCGTACCGGGGCCGAGTCTTCCTTTCAGAATCAGACTCTTGGCCCCAGTAGGCTTCGACGCTGCTCGGCCCCTACAGTTGCTGACATCTCTTTGAGACACGCGTGAAACAGTACGCGCCGTCGACGACTTGGACCGCTCGGTCCGGACGGTTACCGGACGGTCGGACGGCGAGCTACCCAATGCTCGCCGTTCGCAAGCCCGCGCCTACTATGGCCGCCTCCTTTGCTAGCATTACTGCTACGCAGAAGGAGGCGACCGCCTGCCACACCTCCTAGCTCCGGACCATGGCCTGTACCAAGGCCCGGCGCGAGAGATCGCCGCCGCCGATTGCCTTCACGAGGACACGGCGTTGATTCTTGTTTTTATAAACCAGTGCTTGACTGCGATCCCACCTGATGGTAAGCGGAGATGCAATCATTGATGGTCAGGCGCACTAGTTTATTAAGAGCCTATTCACTCTAGCCTTGAAGACACCTAAATTATAGTTGGACGGGAAGACCGCAGTTGGTGTTTCAGGTAGGTTACCTATAAATTTCTTAGTATTTCTTACCTATGTTAGTAAAATCTACGCTATGTCAGTATATATTAGTATAATCAACATCAAATTTAAAAAAATAGAATGCTTAATTAATACTTAACAACTCCACCTGCCGGAGACACCTGGCAACAGTACCCAACAGTACCATGCAGGTGCCCCATTAGATGGCCTTTAGTCTTGTTAGCAACAATGTTCTAACATGTAAAGATATATTTTATTTAAAGTCAAACGCTTCTTGTGTGTAGCAATCTTTTTTAAATATACTCGTATCTACGTGTGAAACAACGATGCTTCCATCACCTAATTTTAATTAAATCAAAGCGGATTAAATTCTTAATTATTAGCGAAGCGTACATGTCGCGGTTTTGAACAAAAGACGCGTTGAAAAGTTAATTAAGTGGATGGATCGGTTCGCCGCATACAAGCTCCCGGACACGAGGTAAATGAAGTGTCGTATCTGTTACTCAAAACTTGGAAAATCTTGATTAAAAGCTTGTTTTTGGAGTGAACAATGATGACAGCTTTAGAAGTTGCTAGATAACAAAAATATTCGTCATAAGTTGGTATTTTTAGGGTTCCGTACCTCACAAGAAAAAACGGAACCCTATAAGGATCATTTTGTTATCCGTTGGTCTGTCTGTCAAGGCCCTTCACCTCGGGAACGCGTGGAGGTATCGAGTTGAAATTAAAACCATATACTCAAGTCTCCGGTTCCATGAAGCTGTGAAAAAATTAAACTTTTAAGTTAACAGAAAATAAATACGATCGTTTATGTCGCAAAAAACGTATAGATCCTGGGTGTCGGTGACCCAGAATCTTGAAATTTGGCATACAACAAGGTTTTATAGCATAGGTATAGGAATAAATCTGAAAACGATAAATTTGTTCTTATTACGTCACAAAAACAAATATACTTTTAATTAGCACAGTTGCTTGCATAACATGCATGCCGCATGCAGCCTTTTAATGTTCCAACTGCTGAGACTCAAGCCTCCTCTCTAGGAGAGGGAATGGGCCGTACCACCGCGTGGGCCCAGTGCGGGTTGGCGAATGACACCTGTCTCCGAATTTTTGGTTCTAGGACATGCCGGTTTCCTCACGATGTTTTCCTTTACAGTTTTGAGAGCAGTGGTGATGAAATAAATTACATAAAGATGATTAAATAAATTATTGAAAAGACCTATAATTTGTATGTCGGGGCCGTTACTACTCGGCCACCACTGCTCAAAACAATATTCATTAATGTTGGTTTTATCACTACATCGTATAAAACAAAGTCGCTTCCGGCTGTCTATCCCTATGTATATTTAGATCTTTAAAACTACGCAACGAATTTTTTTTTAAGTAGATAGAGTGATTCCAGAAAAGGTTTATATGCGTAATACATGCGTAATATAGTAGAGGTTTCTAATGTGATAAACACATTTTTTTTCTTACATTGCAAACCCTCGCTGAACCATACGAGACAGATCAAAATAATGTATTACAGTATTATTCAACTTAAAAAGGTACCCACAATAACCATTTTTTATCCTTTACTGTTTACGAAAATAATGGCTTATTTACGAATCGATTTTAAGCAATACAGCATTAACCCTTATTCAATTAAGGACCTTAAATACATTGTCCATTTAATAAAGCTGTGAACGTTGTATATAAAATAATATTAATATAATATTATTTGGGCATCCAAAAAATTAAGACTCGTAGCAAACTTTCATCTCCTTCGAACTATTTATTTTGCGATCGTGCAGTCAGTGTTGGGTTATTGCATTGCTGTATGGGGCGGTGGGTGCAAGACTTTTATGATCCATCTCGAGAGGGCCCAAAGGTCCCTACTTAAAGTCATGAATTTTAGACCTTTCAGATTTCCCACCAAGGTCTTATACGAGAAATGTGAGCTGCTAACGGTAAGACAGAATTTTATTTTGCAGGTTGTTATAAAACAGCATGGTAGTACACGTTATAATCCTCAAATAAATAAGAACCGCACCATTACGAACGTTTGCACATCAGTGCCCTACCATACGACGTCCGCTAGGCGACAACAGGCATTTCTCGCAACTTTTCTATACAATAAAGTTAACAAAATCTTGAACATAAATCCTCTCAAAAATAAAATCATTTGACCTTAATTTAACCGTTTGCACATCAGTGCCCTACCATACGACGTCCGCTAGGCGACAACAGGCATTTCTCGCAACTTTTCTATACAATAAAGTTAACAAAATCTTGAACATAAATCCTCTCAAAAATAAAATCATTTGACCTTAATTTAATTTTCATTTAATTTAATTTTTAGTTCTAATTTATTAACCTATTTCTTTTTTATTTTGTACTTGATTTTAATTTGTTTTCTAATTTGTGTTATTATTTATTATTTAATATTAGATAATTGTTTAGTTTGATTATAAGATATTTATGTTATTTCTACATTTTAATATGTAATTAATTTTATATTCAAGTTGTGCAAATAATGTTTTACCTAAATTATTTCTTTATATTAATGTCTATATTTATTTTAATGTAAAATAGTATAATGAAAATGGAAGAAGTCACTGGCTCCTGAAATACAGGCACTTAACCTAGCTCAATAGTCAGGGGTTCACTTATTTGTACATGTATTACAACAATAAAGAATTATTATTATTATTATATAAAGACATTCTGTAGTATATTTAATATCAGCATTGCACTTGTGCGAAGCCGGGGCGGGTTGCTAGTAACAAAATAAAGCTGACTGTTATATTTGAACAAAACTATACTGAATGCATGAAGAACAGAATAAACCGTCTCGTCGGCTCTGTCTCACTGAAAAGCGCTGTTTGAATTATATTAACTTCAAAGTTATTAGCGTTTGTTTATATCTCAAAATGTAACTCAATTTATGGAAATATTGTACAGTACAGGCTATTGATTATGAATGAACTAGCTTCTGCCAGCGTCTTCGCCCGCGTGAATATATAAGGTGTTAAAAAATTAACTTTAAGAAATTCGAGGGGACATTGTACTCCTCATTATGAACAACTTTTACTATGGGACCAAACCTGAAATCGCGAAAAAAGAAATCAGCTACTCCATACATTATGACGAGTTATGCGAACATAAACGTAGGGAACAGCTGTTTTTTTTTTTGCGATTTCAACTCCCCCAACAATGTCCCCTCGAAATTCTTAAAGTTAATTTTTTAACACCTTATATACATTCTCCATACAAACTTTGGACTCGCGCTTCATCCTTTTACGGGGTGAATTTTGCAAAATCCTTTCTTCCTGCTCGCCTGCGTCTTAAAAGGAAGCCTTGTGCAAAATTTCACACTCCTAGTCCCAGTACTTTTGGTCGTGCTTTGATACGTCAGTCAGTTTCTCCTTTTACATATATAAATGAATGTAGGGCGATCAAAATGGAAAAACTCTGATATTAGTATTTTCTAGTAGCAATAATTATGAACGACTGGTTGAATTATAAATTTTCGTAGATAATTTTAGGATTTACGTTTTTTTTTTACTTTTGGCTACATACATATGATCATTAACGGGTATGGGTAGAGCCTTATTGTTTTAGTGCTAATTAAAAAGTAGTGATGTATAACTACAGTTCAAATAACGTAGAATCAGTTAGTCACGCACCGTTACAATGTAACAGCTCGGTCAGTTATCCCTCCCACTAAGTTAATGCTGCAAATGTGTTGCGTGCGCCATATCCCTAACATTTAGCGCTAATAAGTTGCGCGTCATAATGCACACGCGATACTTTAACCCTCTCTGACTCATGATTGTGAGTCAGACAGGGTTTCTAAATCAGGTGATTAAAGGGTTAAAGAAATGTTGACGTGTCTTTTAGAGAAAAAGAAAGAACTTCAAGTGCCAAACTTTCTCATTTATACAAAATCATTTTTAGTTTAAGCGAAACCTGAAACACGTATCTAGTATTATGTAAAGAATCTATGTACAAAATGTTATAACTGTATCATGAAAAATCATAAAGTTATAAGCTTGTTATGTTACTCGCACCTGGTTGTCTGCACAAATACATGGTCACCGGGACACCCGGGCGTCCAAAGGGTTGTTTTGCTCCCGCTTCCAGCTGTGCGCTAGCATCTCATGCCCGCTATGACCTGCCGTGACCTCTGTTGTACTTAGTCTTGGTGATGTCCAACATGTCATTTTTTTTTAATATTTTTGGGAAAAAATATAACATGGTGTAAAATTATTGGAATCGATTCTGAACAAACTATGTTCTGGTTTCGCATATAATAAAAATAATTTTGTTTAAGGTTTGCAGCGCAAGAGAGCGAGAGCTGTGGTGGCCGAGTGGTATCGGCCCCGACTTACGAGTTATAGGTCGCGGGTTCAAACCCAGCCAGGCGCATTACTTTATGTAATTTATTTCATCACCATTGCTCTCAAAACGGTGAAGGAAAACATCGTGAGGAAACCGGTATGTTCTAGAACCAAAAATTCGAAGACATGTGAAATTCACCAACCCGCACTGGGCCCGCGTGATGGATTACTGCCCATTCCCTCTCCTAGAGAGGAGGCCTGAGTCCCAGCAGTGGGAACATTATAAGGCCGACTATGCTATGCTATGCTATAAGGTTTGCTGTAAGAAAACCCAATTGTGGGTTAAGCTCGCCGGTGTATCAGCTGTACTATTTCGTTTGTTGTATAAAAGTTGTATGTACAATAAATAAAGAACTTCAAAAGCCAGACATAGAGAAATGTGTTGGTGCAAAAACCGGTCAAGTTTAAGGCTCGCACTGAATGCGTTCCGTACAATTTTTGTTATGTATAATTTTACATAGTTCGATTCCTGAATCGAGTCTAAAAGATTTTTCTGAATCGTAAAAAAGTAATTATTTTGTGATGAAAGTACAAATAGTTTTTCAGACTTTTTCCTTTACGTGTGAGACCGTTATGAGACCTGTCTTTTTGCAAAATTCAGAATTGTAGGTCAACAGGAAGTACGTTATACGTACGGTTTTAATATCCTTGCAAGTGTCAAAGTACCTATGCGCCAAAACCAAACATAAACGGCGTTATCTTTAGAGATTAATTTTTTCACTGTCTCAAGGGGTTGCAGACCTGAATAATTGATATTAATTTCAACTTAATATTTCAACACGTTTCTTGGAAAAATATTGACAGACGGACAACAAAGTGATCTTATAAGGGTTTCGTTTTTACCGATTGAGGTAAGGAACCCAAAAAAAATGATAATAAGAAATTGTGACAATTTTTTTTAATATGAGTATAATAATTGTTAAGTCGAGATATTGCTCATACTTACTAAGAAGTTCTTGTACAAGAAACTAGGTTGTCGCTAAGAAAAGTTGAAGTACCTATTCTAAAAATGTGTAACTTTTTTTTAATTGATATAAACCAGTGCTTGACTGCGATCCCACCTGACGGTAAGCAGATATGCTATCATTGATGGTGAGGCGCAATTAGCTAAGAGAGCCTATTCACTCTAGCCTTGAAGACACCTAAATTATAGTTGGACGGGAAGACTGCAGCAGGCAAATTGTTCCAGTCCTTCGATGTACGCGGTACACACGACCTATAAGGAAGTAAGAAATGTCTCAAAAATAAGACACAATAACTACTTTAGCAAGAAAACTTTTAACAGTCATTGAATTAAGAATAAGAATATATTTCTTCAACCAGCCTGACTCATAGTTGTTAGTCAAGGGTAGACAACGCAAGAAAAAGTTTATGGACTAATTATAATAACTAAAATAACAAAAATAATGACATACTAAGTCACTCAATCGTCGAATGTTTGGATTCTACCGTTGAATTAAGGAATAATATACCTATATATGTATGCTATGGTTCGACTTGTGAAAGGGAGACCCATGGTCATCATTTCAGCCGAAAGACGTCCACTGTTGGATATAGACCTCCCCCAAGCGACGCCACAACGACCGATCCTGTGCGTCTGGCATCCACCGCACTCCCGCGACCCTCACCAGGTCGTCGGTCCACCTTGTAGGAGGCCTTAAAATGCTGCGTTTTCCGGTGCGTGGTCGCCACTCTACAACCTTTCGGCCCCATCGACCATCCGTTCTACAAGCAATTTGCCCTGCCCACTGCCACTTTAGTTTGGCAATTCTTACGGCTATGTCGGCGACCTTGGTTCTTCTGCGAATATCTTCATTCTTTTTGTGATTACGCAAGGAAAATCTGAGCAACTCATTTTCCTTTGGGTGACTGTAAGCGGACCCGTGGTACTGGGACGCAAAGGGCAACTGAAGGTGATAGGTGTGGTTTTAATAATAATATAATATAACAATAATAAACCGCTTATTTTCAAGCATCTTAGCATCTTGGCCCATAGATACATACCTTACAGGCTAACATATGTAAATAAATTAAATACAATTTGTGCAGTAATAGATTGGTTGGTGGGTTGGTTTTATTCTGTAGTAGTTTTAGTCAGTAATAGTCTGATACGCACGGGACGCTCCGCCCTAGAACGAGAGAAGTAATTAGATGATTAACAACCGTACAAAAACCTACCTATGAACTCGTGTATATGTATCTATATATATATTCTCTTTTAAAAGAAAGTTACCCACATGTAACAAAATAATAAGGAAGACATTTTACAATAGGGCGTATTAATAGTCTGGTCAAATTACGATCGTTTCGAATAGGCCACGCCTCCGATTCCTATGTTCTGACCACGTGAATGAGCGTTGATATGACGTCAGAACAAAGGAATCGGAGGCGTGGCCTACTCAAGGCGTTCGACGCAAACGAAACGATCGTAACTTGGCTGGAGTTCGCTTTAATAAAAACGACACTCTTTTGAGTCAAATATACTATTACTGATACAAATATACTATGACTGAGTCAAATATACTATTACAAATATACTATTACATTTCAAGGACAAAAAAAAAACCATTTAAACTGGTGTAATTTTTTTGCATTATATTGTTTAATCATTTGTATATACCAAGTGTCTGTAATACTCATTATTAAGTATTAAAATTATGTAATGAGCATTCGTATGTAACCCACGTATTACAAATTAAAAATTAAATTAATTAGTGAATAACACAGAATAAAATTAAAAATAGAATCACATCATTCCAAGAAGTGACTTTTCATTAACGTACTGTTATAAAAAATTTTTAAGGCCAAAACATTTTATACTTTGAAGGACTAAG
This sequence comes from Mythimna vitellina, assembly GCA_949316375.1. Taxonomy (NCBI): domain Eukaryota; kingdom Metazoa; phylum Arthropoda; class Insecta; order Lepidoptera; family Noctuidae; genus Mythimna; species Mythimna vitellina. Next base: position 2,393,687 of record OX438688.1, read on the forward strand.
GCCCCTTAACCTACGCCACTTGCTCTTTCCACTTCCGTACACTTACCCATCAAATTAATTCCTAATCTGATCACAAAGATCACCTGCCCATCGCACTGTCCACTGAATAATTAAGTTTATCATTCAACATAATATTTCGGCCGGGTGCTTCCAATCAAACATGGTAATTAATATTTCGTGTCGATGTCATCCGATTGCATTTAAATGAAATAACAGATAACTTGTGGCATTCGTTCGAATGATTAAAACAAATGCTAGGATGACACAATGTATGGAATTATTTTATTGGTTTCTATTTTTAATGAGAGTCATTTAATGTTATTATAATAGCTGTTTTGTAAATGGTCATTTTGGTTTTATTGATGAGCACTTCCAGTTGAGTGGTGATTTAAATTTATCTTTATTCAGATAATTGTCAATATTATGTGTAGAGTTTTTGGCGGGATTTTTTGGAGTGTAGTGCACTGGATACTTTAATTATTCGCAAATTGATTCCTGGTTGATCGTATATGCGTTGACAAGTATTTAAATCAAATACACAAGACATCCAGACCCGGATCAAAAGCACCGCCGTGTCCTCGTCCTCGATCTGCGACAGCGATCTTTAGCGCCATGGTTCGAAGCGAGAAGGAGTGGCAGGCGGTCGCCTCCTTCTGCAAAGCATGCTAGCAAAGGAGGCGGCCGTACGCGCGACAGAACGGCCCTCACGCCCCAGCTGCCGGATCCCGATCCCGATTTCCAGCCACGGTTGGCGCAGGTTTGCGGACGGCGAGCAATGGGTAGCTCGCCGTCCGACCTTCCGGTAACCGTCCGGATCGAGCCCAAGTCATTGAAGGAGCGTAGTGTTCCACACGCGCCTCAAGGAGGTATCAGCAAATATCGATGCCTACTGAGGCCATGGGTGATGCGAAAGAGAACCCCGGGGCTCTGGGACAAAGCAAAGAAGGAACAGGAGTGGGTTTTAGTCAGTAAAAGTCTGACACATCTTCTCGCCCTACCCAAGGGCAGAAGATGTCATTGTTTTTTTTTTATTCTTGATAGGTTCCTGCTTGACCGACCTGATGGAAAGCGACGATGCGGTCGACGTGATTAGATGATTTCCGACTTAAAAAAAAGAAAAAGACCCGGAACAACTATTTGTATACAAATAGTTTTCCCGTGTGGGAATCGAGCTTGCAACTCGCAGCTTAGCAACTAATCTGTTAACCACTAGTCCAAACCTAACCAATCAGTCTTTATCTTCACATACATCCAATCCCAGTTACCTACATCTCGAGTGAGTGCTAGTATAGCCCCTAAAGAACCTATACCGGTCTTCGTGATAATTGTTATTATTGTATTTAAGTACTTTTCATCATCAGCATCATCATCATTTCAGCCGAAAGAAGTCCACTGTTGGACATAGGCTTCCCCCAAGCAACTCCACAACGACCGATCCTGTGCGTCTCGCATCCACCGCACTCCCGCGACTCTCACCAGGTCGTCGGTCCACCTTGTGGGAGGCCTGCCATCACGTAAGTAATCTTAATTATAATAATTCATATTTATGATAGTATTTATTATTTTATAATTTAAGCATTTTATTGTTATAAACAATTTAATTTAATGAAATTAAATCTATTCGAAATATCTATTACTTATTTATTGTACACACCTGCTACAGTGTTGTCGTTTTTAAAGCACACGTAGATAATGCCTTGTTGCGTTAAGCCAACCTATGTACCATTACTGTACATGAAATTTAAATAAATAAAATAGAATAAGATCCCTGAGCGATAAGACATGACTTATTTTCACATGGATGAAACCTTATATTCTCAGTAGCGTCTCATGTGCTCTAAATACCTGTGTGCTTGCGGAGCTCCCCCTTGGGGAACTTGGGCAGGTACGAGGTGAGAAAGGGAACCAAAAATAAGAGTTACATAACTTTCATTCGCTCCGGGATCTTGGACTAAAAGCAATAATAATAATAATATAACACAACCATCACCACACTTACGCTTCATTTCACAATTCGTCAATACGTTCCATTTATTGATCACAAAGCATAGATAGCTGTATCTACTTAGTGGCACGCGGATACCTACAAGCATGGTTCTTATAATATAATATTCCACAACTATCACACAACGCCGTCTAGTCCCAAGCTAAGCAGAGCTTGTGTTATGAGTACTAGACAACTGATAAACATACTTATATATTTCTAAATACATACATATTATAGATATTTATCTACACCCAGACACAGAACAAATGATTATGCTCATCACACAAACATTTGTCCTGGGTGGGAATCGAACCCACGACCTTCGGCTTAGCAGTCAGGGCCACTAACCACTAGACCAACAGGTCAGTCATTTTGACTGACCTGTTGGTCAGGAATATGATCACTTTCATACCACTTCACATATTTTTCACATCCATCTAATCTAATCGATACTCCACCGACACGATCAAACAGTCGATTAAGTAGTGGACATTCAGACTACAGCCAAATTAAATAACAAAATCCCCAGCGGTCACTTAAGAGCAAGTTACCATGAAACTGGTTAATCAAAGTTGTACTATTGAAATGTTTGAAAGTTTCGCTAAGTGTATTTGACACGGAGCCCTGAAGCTTTCTGGTACAATGAAGATTGATGCAGAAGGTTCTCTACCAATATACCGAGTGCATTGTAGATTTTAATAGTAAAATCGCCTGGTGAAGGGGGAGTAGGCAGCGGTCACCTGCTTCTGCAGGAAGTAGTAATGCTTAATGACTAAAAACCCACTCCTGTTCCGTTGCCTTTCGTCTCAGGGCCGAGTCTTCTTTTCAGAATCAGACCCTTGGTCTCAGTAGGCTTAATCGACTCTGCTGGGCCACTACAGTTGCTGACATCTCCTTGAGGCGCGCGTGAAACAGTACGCGCCGTCGACGACTTGGGCTCGATCCGGTTCCAGGTCAGAGTCGCTGGAATTCGATGGATGCGAGATGCACAGGACCAGTCGTTGTGGCGACACTTGGGGGATGCCTATGTCCAGCAGTCGACGTCTTTTGGCTGAAATGATAATGATGATGATGATAGATAGTTGTATCATTCTACACCCTCATTTTTTAATTAGTACAAAAAAAATGGGGCTCTATCTGTTTGGGAGTTGAAATAACGTACTCCGTGGTTGAATGCAGGCTTATCCACTTCAATAAACGTTTTACAGCAAATGATGTTGTAAATTTTGGGCTAACCAATTCAGGTATTTTATGTGAGAGAAGGAAAAAATGCTAGCCGGTGCGCGCCCGATTTGACAGTTCGATGACATGACGTTAATGACACTGACAGCTGACACATTGACGAGCCGTGGCGCCAACATCCTCCCCCCCCTGGAAGTCCTTGGCTTGGACTTCTAAGTGGCAGTTGTTGAATCAGGAACTTCAACAGGTAGAGGACATATCTTCGAGAAGGAACGCTGAACGTCTCCGGTGGCTGTTCGGATAGTGGCAACACGTGAGACTCCATCTCCTCCAACGTAGGCTCGGATGACACGTCCGAGGCGCCATTTCAATGGTGGCACGTTGTCTTCCTTTATGAGGACTAGCTGGTTGACAGTGACTTCACTCTTGTTAGACCTCCATTTTGTTCTTGTCTGGAGCTCGCTGACATACTCCTTCGACCAACGCTGCCAGAAATGTTGACGCATTTGCTCGATGCGGTCGTAACGAGGTAAACGATTGGTAGCCGCGCTGGTGATGTCATCGCAGGCCGGTGCTGTGAGCGGACGCCCAATCAGGAAATGCCCCGGTGTCAATGCTTGGAGGTCACTCGGGTCTGAAGAAAGAGGTGTTAGCGGGCGAGAGTTCAAGACAGCCTCAACTTGTATTAATACCGTGTTAAACTCTTCAAACGTGAGATTAGAGTTCCCTACGACGCGTCTCAAATGGTACTTGCAAGACCTCACTCCTGCTTCCCACAAGCCACCAAAATGAGGAGAATATGGGGGAATAAATTTAAATTTTATATTTTCAATAGCGACTCTCTCGATAATATCTTTTGAAAATTTAGTTAAAAACTGGTTTAGCTCGTTAGCCGCTCCAACATAATTTTTTCCATTATCGGAATATATCTCTGAGGGTTTTCCCCTTCGAGATATAAACCTTTTTAAACAAAGAAGATAACTGTTTGTTGAGAGATCTGTGACCAACTCAAGATGCACTGCTCGAGTTGCAAAGCAAATAAATACGCAAATATAGCATTTTATCAATCTTGATCCTCTCCCTTGACGGCTTAATATGAAAACTGGACCACAGTAGTCAGTACCAGTGCGTAGGAATGGAAAACCTGACAGTAGTCTTTCAGTTGGTAGGTTGCCCATAATTGGACTTAACGTTTTCCCACTCAACCTAACGCATTTTATACACTTATGAACGATTGAGCGCGCTAAATTCCTACCTCCAAGTGGCCACCATTCATTACGAATGGTTGAAAGTAATAATTGAGGGCCAGCATGACATAATTGTACATGTTTATACTGGAATAAAAGTAAGCTAAATCTATGTTTACTACAAAGTAGTACAGGATGTTTTTTGTCGTAGCTGAAATCATTACAATTAGCTAACCTACCTCCTACTCTAATCAAAGAGTTTTTACAAAAGAATAAATTGAGTCCTGACATATTCCGTGAACATTTTATATTTGAGGTTTGTTTTAAGAAGTTACGGTATTCAAGAGGAAATGATTCTTTTTGAGACAACTGTGCGAGGAAAATAGTTGAGTCATGTAATTCATTCACAGACAACGGCCCATGTCTACGTTCAGTTTTATGTCGAATGTTGTGAGTAAATCGCCCAACGTAAGCAGCTGTTCTTATCATTCTATTGAATGATGAAAATCGGTCAAACGGAAACGTGTCACATGACGACTCTGTTACAACGTGAGATCTTAATTCGGGTAAAGCAGACGGTATATCAGCTTGATGGCTTTCAATATCCGATGACTCACTAATGAATTTAGGCCCGAACCACCATAACTCGTTATGAAGAAGCTCAGGTAGGTTGACACCACGCGATAACAAATCAGCTGGATTGTTAACGCCCTGCACGTGCGACCATACACAATTGCCAGTTAAGTCATTGATTTCAACGACTCTGTTTTGAACGAAAGTTTTTATTAACGTTGGATGAGTACATAACCAGCCCAAAACAATCGTTGAGTCAGTCCAGAATACCACCTTTTCGAATTTTAAATTCATTGAGTCTTTGATCTTTTTATAAAGACGCGCACCCACCAACGCACCGCACAGTTCAAGCCGCGGAATGGTTACTGGCTTTAAGGGCGCAACCTTACTCTTTGCACACAATAATCTTACAGTTGCCTCCCTTGAGTGCTCGCAAACGCTTCGTACATACGCACAGGCACCGTAGGCTTCCTGAGAGGCATCCGAAAAAATATGTAGTTGTAACTGATATGCGTACTGTGTGGTGACATGTCTTGGAATACGGACCTTTTGTAAATGTTGTAATGATTTCAATATACGGTTAAACGAATCTGCGACATCACTAGAAACAGGGTCATCCCATCCGACTTTACAAAGCCAAAGCTTTTGCATGAGTATTTTAGTCACTATAATAATAGGCGCTAATAACCCTAATGGGTCATAAACCTGTGAAATGACAGAGAGTATTTTTCGTTTTGTTATTTGTGAAACATCAATTTCATAACTTATTTTAGTATCGAATCGTAATTCATCACTGTCATTGCACCAACCTAAACCAAGTGTTTTATGTTGGGCATTTTTATCGAGTGACAATGATTTCATATAAGTATTTGATGAACTATCGAAATTAAAAGCCCATTTCCGTAATGGAAAACAACCAGAATTTAAAATGTTACTAATGGTTTCGCAAAGCGACAATAGTTCCTGTTTGTTACTATGGGAGTATATAAAATCGTCGACATAAAACGAAGTTAAAATTATTTGAGATATTTGCTCATTAGGACAATCAAACGCTAATTGTTGTAAACATCTCATAGCTAGGTACGGGGCTGAAGCAGTACCATAAGTTACTGTGTTCAGTTGATAAACTTGCAATGAGTCATGTTTATTTTCCCGCCACAGGATTAACTGTAATGTACGGTGATCAGGTTGTACTAGGACTTGCCGATACATTTTTTCTACATCCGCACAAGCAACAAACGCAAATTGTCTAAAACGTAGAAGTATACCAACTAAGTCATTTAATAAGGGAGGACCGATTAACTGTATATCATTAAATGATTTACCTGTTGTGGTTTTTGCACCCGCATCAAATACAACACGCAATTTAGTTGTCGTACTTTCACGCTGTATACAGTGATGGGGTAAAAAATAATACGGTGAAGTGTATGATTCAAGACGGCTCATATGGCCTAACGCTAAATATTCATTTAAGAAATCTGAGTACATACGTTTTATTTCAGGTGAACGATCCAGCTTTCGTTCCAATGATAAGAACCTACTTTTAGCTAGCTCGTATGAATTGCCGAGCGAATCAGCTGATTCACACATAGGTATTCGCACCGAAAACCTACCTTCACTATCGCGAGTGGTGGTTGAAATAAAAAGTTCCTCACAAACCTTTTCATCAGCTGTGAGAATATTATGTGTTGATTTGCCATTATCAACCTCCTCTAGTTCCCAAAAACGCTTTAATTGGTCATCTAGAGAGTTTGTGAGTGTACAACAAACCATGTTATTTACACTACTTGGAATATTATGGATTAACGTACCAGAAATAATCCACCCTAAGTGTGTATTTTGTAAGTAAGGCCCATTGGATAAACGCATCCGACCTTCCTGCAGCAGGCTCCAAAACACATCAGCGCCAATGAGCAAATCTATATTTGATGGAATATGATAGTTGGGATCTGCTAGTGTAACGTTTTGTGGTATTTTTAACGAGTGAACATCAATGGTTGAGTTCGGGAGACAATAAGTAATCTTAGGTAAAACGGAACAATTTAAACGAGTGCTAAAATTACTATTTTTCGATCTCATGAGGAGGCCACAAGACTGCTGTGAACGAGTAACAGTGTTTCCTACCGCAGTGATGGTGAGTGTGGACTGTATTGGTTTTAAACGTAATTGTTTACAAAGTGATTCGGTAATGAAACATCGCTGGCTGCCACTATCGAGAAGGGCGCGCGCAACGGTGCGAGTATCATTATTATGACATACTTCAACAATCGCAGTTGAAAGTAAAACCTGTTCTAATGGGATAGAATGCATGGTTTGATTTAAGTCATTTGTGTGTGCGTTTAAAAATTGTGGCCCTGAACAAACGTCCAACGCGCCATTAACGCCGCCGGCGGCGTCAGTATGCGTATAATCAGGAACACAACTAATAGAATTGCAACTTGCATTGCTTTCTACGTGAATAAGACTGTTATGTTTTTGTGAACATTGTTTACACGGACCATATTGACATTCCTCAATGGCATGACGAGAACGTAAGCAGTTACTACATATGTCTTTTTCAGAAACGAATTTGTACCTATCCTGGACAGGCAAATTAAGAAAACGGAAGCATGAGTATAATGCATGATTAGCATCGCACATAAGACACTTATAAGTGTTCGCTAGCTTGGCTACAGGCTTAGTTGACCGAGATAGTTGTTTATTGTTTGAATTATTGTTTGAAATAAAAGAACGTAGTTGCATGGAAGGTTGTAAATTATTGTTATTATTTGTTGACTTTTTGGGTAACTCATTTATCTGTTTGTGACTACTTTGTATCATATCAAGTACATCAGAACGGTCTCTTAAGAACTGTATTAAGTTATCTAATTTTACTTTCCCAGAACCCTTACAAATAGAACTTTTTATATTTTCCCATTCTTTATTGGTAACTGGATCAAGCTTTGTAACTATTAAATGAATGACTAAAGTGTCCCAATGTTCAGTGGGCTCATCCATAATTTTTAATGATCTTAAGTTTTTTAACACCGAGTCGATTAATTTTCTTATTTGAGTGGATGTTTCCTTTGTAATGGCCTGTAATGAAAATAAAGCCTTAACATGGTTGCTTATTAATAACCTATTATTATCAAACCTATTAGTCAACAGATCCCATGCAACTTGATAGTTGTCAGAAGTAAATTCTAAAGATTTTATTACCTGTAGCGCTGTACCTTTTAATGTTGAACGCAGATAATGGAATTTCTGAATTGGATTAATATCTGGTGTATTGTGGATTAACGACATGTATGTGTCACGATACTCTAGCCAGTTTTCATATGATCCATCAAAGGAAGGTAACATAATAGTGGGTAACTTTACTGAGTTATTATTTGCATTGCCACTTTGAGTGCATGATTCTTTAGTCACAATTTTCTCATTTTTATTTAAAATACACCTAACTAAAGACATTATTTTGAAATATTGTGTTTCAACCAATTCTCTGACTTCCAATTGTGTATCCAGTTCTTCTTCGTCGACAGTGTTCTCGATTTTGGTTTGAATATTTTGGAAATCATGGAAAATTTGTTCAGTGTTAGATATTCGTAACTGTATTTCAACAATTTGTTGTTCACTTAACTTTGAAATGTCTTCTAACGACGCAATGTATTTACCAAAGAGTGTGATTCTACCGCGAAAAGTACCCCGCTTTTTAGTTAAATCACGAATATCGAGATCATCGCTGTTGGAAACAGTACGAGGTGATTTGTATTCTAAACTCATTGTGATGGCTGTAGGAACGGAAAACTGTACTTACAAATAGCACCGTGTATGAAGGTAGCTCACGGTGATTGTGCACCAGTAGCTCGATACCGACACTAAAACATAAAAATACGGTATTAATACACTTTGAACTTATCTCTTATCCACGCACGCGCCAACCTCTTACGATATTTCGTGTTGATTCCTCCGTTTTGTTGAAGTCTTCAACTTGAAAAATGCCTTGGGTTATAATGGCGTCTTGACTGGAACGATATTTTTCGCTGACGATAATCCGCTCGAAGGTCCAATGTTTGGGAGTTGAAATAACGTACCCCGTGGTTGAATGCAGGCTTATCCACTTCAATAAACGTTTTACAGCAAATGATGTTGTAAATTTTGGGCTAACCAATTCAGGTATTTTATGTGAGAGAAGGAAAAAATGCTAGCCGGTGCGCGCCCGATTTGACAGTTCGATGACATGACGTTAATGACACTGACAGCTGACACATTGACGAGCCGTGGCGCCAACACTATCCGTACCCGTTACTGATCATATTTTTATAGTCAAAAGTAAAAAAACGAAATCCCAAAATTGTCCACGAAAATTTGTCATAATTGGTAAATTCATAATTGAATCAATCAATCGTAATAAGTGCTACTAGAAAATACTACGCGCCGTGTACCATTTTGATCGGCATTCATAATCAATAGCCTGTCCAATATTTCTATAAATTAAGAGATATAAACAAACGTTAACTTTGCTGTTTATGAATATTATTTATTGAGACTGTCCATAGATAATAACAAGACCTAATAATCCCTTTAAATATTTGTACAAATTAATAAAAATTCAAACAAAAAATAAACATTTTACAAAAATACAACTCCACTAAATAACACCAATTAGTTCCGGTGCCTATCTTTCGGCTCCATCATCATCAAACCACTTCAATGATTCCATTTTCAACATAAGTATTCAGAATCATTTTAGTGATCTCTATGTACGTGTGAAGTTCCATTGGCCATATCTGGTCTTCTTTATCAATTCCACTTCATCAAAGTTCTTCATAAAAGCTGAAAGTAATCGGTTATGTAAGAAATAAACAATATCGAGAAACACCGACTTCCGAAAAATTAAAGTTATTTTGATTGTTTCAGTGTTTTTTTTTTTGTGAAGTCGGTTATTTTTTTTATAAAGGTTTTTGTTTTACGTTGTTGTTTTTTTTTTTATTGTAGGCATGTAAAAAAACATCGAATAAATGTTTTCTATTCTATTCCTCATATATAGGTGCTTTGTTTTTTTTTCGGTCTGGGTGTAGAGAGAGAGAGTGTCTAAAACTAACATGTGTTCCTTCAGTTGCCCTTTGCATTTCAGGGCTGCAGTGACTCTTACAAACAATCCTGCGGTTGATTTGCATCCGGACAGGCTGGAAGCTGATCCTTACTTAGGAAGGATTTTCAAATTGTGGAAAAGGCTTGGTGGACAACGTTGTGTTTTACTGCCCTCCATTCCGAGTCACGTTAACATCACTGTTAGCGCGTCAACAAATCGCCGATGGACGTGCTAACATCGATATTATCGTGACTTGGAACGCAGGGCTGGTTGTAAAGCACCGACCTTCTGTTTCTCTTTATTTCGTGTCTGTTGAGTTTCCAAAGACTTTGGGCACTTTATAATTACTGTAATTTCTTGATCGTTTTTGACATGCAGCTCATTTAGTTGTAAACTAATTAAGGTTGATTGAAGATTGACGGATGGATTTCTGATAATTGTTTTGTTGATCTTAAATAATTTAAGACGATTATAAGAAAACGCCTAGCAGTGGGAACATTATAGGGCCGACTATACTATGCAATGCATAACTGCGTGTGATGATTTAACTTCTTCAGTACATGAGTTTTTAATGTAATCATTAAAAACTCATGTTTCTTCTTTATGCAGTTTAATTGAAATTTTATATAAAAGATAGATATATGTATACATAGATTATTAAATATAATAAAATCCAGTTTCTAATAATTCACGAAAGGGTTTTCATTTTGTCCTTGTTTCCCAAATTCCGAAATTTACCAAAGCAGGTGCGTTTAATGTTGAAGACAACTCCATTACAACTTAGTTTAGAACTACAAGGTAACTACAGAAAACACCCCTTTGACATTTACCGTCATTGACTGACGCTACTACATAATTTCCGACAGGTTAATTTACTGGTAAATAATACAATTATCGTCCATAAACTTTGCTTTAAGGACGGTGGGAGAGGCGTCGTAAGATATTGCTAGTGAATTTAAAGTAGGTTTTATTATGCGAATCTATACTTATAACAAATCTGTAGAAGTAAAATTCTGTTCATTGAAAATATCAAAAAAATAAATGGCAGGGGTTGTTACTAGACCGATACCGAACCCATAAATGTGATTTAAAAAAAAATATTCTGTCTGTTTGTTCAGGCATCACGCAACAACTACCGGTTCGATTACGATGAAACTTGGTATAATTATTTTTTAATATCCTGGGCACCACACTGGGTACTTTTTATCCCGAAAAAGTATATACAATAAAAAACAAACTTAATTATGCGGTTTGATTCCTAGATCCGATTACTGTAACAATCGCAAATAATAAGTTTGTGGTAGGTACGTCACCCGCAGTGGCGTTTACTAAGGGGCGCTGCACACGGCTAAGATCTTAAGATACAATATCGCTCGCCATACAATTCAATGGACTATCACACACGACGAAGTTAATAAATAATATTTCATATTTTCGCATCTCAAAAAACCTAATAAAACTATTTTCGACTTCTACGCGGTCGAAGTCGCGGGCAAAAGCTAGTAATATAATAATAGGATATTTATTTAGGTATGGTTTCCGCACTTAGTCCTATGTGGACCATTGTACGTGGGCCATGGCGGCCATAACCTTAGGTGGGCTCATTTCAACCAGCCCACCTCTCTTCAAAAATAGATTAGGCCTCTTAGGTTTCTCAGGGTATCAGGAAGGGAGTTCGGGGATCCTAAGGTACGTGTGCGTATTTCAGTGATGCCTGTGCAGGATATAATTAATAATATTATAAAAAATTAAAATTATAGATAGGATAATCAGCCAAATGTTTCGGATCAGACGTAACACCCGTCTGGTAGGAGGGTCTTTTTTTTAAATTGATATGTGGGACTTTACACCTTGTTTCGCCAACCTCTACAATGTTATAAGCAGAGGTCGGAATTAGGTAGAGTTATTGATATACTTATACTGGTTTCATACAGCGAAAGCATATAGTGGATATGCCATAAATTACGAGATTAATTTTAAAGAGCAGATTTTTTTTTATGACTATCAGAAATATAGCAGAAAAAAAAATTCTTCCTGCATAAATGACGAGGAGGAGCAATTATATAAATCTTTTAACCTCACCTCAGTTGACGTAGAAAGATCTTTTTCAATGATAAAACTAATAAAAATTGTATGTTAACTACCTTTGTTTAGTTTGTATTATCTATCTCTGAGGTTTTTATTATTATTCATTTATAATATTGCTAGCCGCATGGGATTTTTCATTACAATTCCTGGGAAGATCCATGTTAATATAAACATTTCGATGCAAGTACATGAATAACTCTACCTAATTCCGGCCTCTGGTCATAAGTCAAGGCCTTGTCATCGCCTCGTCCCGTTCTCCAGATTTAGCTATGCATTTATGAGCCCATATTACTCGCACAGCTACGCAGCTTAGCTCTAATGGAAGTTGACACATTGTTTTGTAGCTTAGATTGACCGTTTATTTACCTCTAGAGGAACCGCAGTCTTAAAGTACGCATGGCGGCGATGCACAATGGGCCATTAACGATAGACTGCGACAAGACACGGACACTTGTCTTGGCTTGTCCATTGCATGTTAATAAATGGCACCAGGAGAGCAACATATGTGTGTGTTTTAGTTCTGCTTGAAGTCATGTTTATGCAGTGACGTAACTAGGTGACCAACAGCTTTGGAGAACAAAAATCTGGGTCCCTTTTTTATGTGGATATTTATCAAATTACTTCTGCTCTGGGTTGAGAGGGACGGAGTGTCAGACTTTTACTTACTAAAACTTGTTGCCATTATTAAAGTAGTGTTGCTACCGATTTCGACATTGGACGTATTTTTTGGTGGTTCAAAAAGTATTACTTATCAAGGCCCCGGGGCACTGTCACACCATTTTCTTTTTGTAGGTGGGAAAATCATTCAATGATATCCCCCGCTCTTGGGCGGAGCGAGAGAGCGTGTCGGGATTTCACTGACTAAAAACCCACTCTTGTTCCTTCTTTGCTTTCGTCCCTGGGCCGTGTTTTCCTTTCAGAAACAAACCCTTGGCCCCAGCAGGCTTCGACCTTGCTGGCTCCTACGGTTTGCTGACATCTCCTTGAGGCGCGCGTGGAACAGTACGTGCCGTCAACGACTCAGGCTTGGTCCGGACGGTTCCCGGACGATCGGATGGCAAGCTACCCATTGCTCGCCGTCCGCAAGCCACGCCTGGTGGTCGAAAATCGGGATCTGGATCCCGGAGGCTGAAGCGTGAGGGCCGCGCCCTTGCGCGTGCTCGTTCGGCCTCCTCCTTTGCTAGCATTACTGCTTCGCAGAAAGAGGTGACCGCCTGCCACTCCTCCTCGCTTTGGAACCTGGCCTATACCACGGTCCGGTGCGAGAGATCGTTGCCACCGATTTCCCTCACGAGGACACGGCGGTGCTCTGCCTCGATAGTTACGCCAGTATGTCTATGACACATTTGTATCTAGTTGATGAACTAATCGCGTTCATCTCATGTCTTTGTTTTCCTTATCATTAGTAGACTTTCGTTTAACCACTATCTCACCTGATGGTAACCAATGACGTGGACAACAATGGAGTACGCTCGTCTAGATATAAACTATTCCCGTAATGTTTTATCTATCAGAAAACAGATTCCGGCAGAGAATTCCAATCCATAGCACGAACTATAAATGCGTTTCCAAAACGTTTTAGAGTGGTCCGATGATGGAAAGGGCTAGACGGAATTAATCTAGTATTGCGTTTAAGATTCCATTACAAAACTTGCTTACTTTATTGTGAGTACAGCTAAGGAGTGTAATTCTCTGCCGGAGTCTGTATTTCCTGATAGTTACAACTTAGGGGTTTTTATATCAAGAGTGAATAGGTTATTTCTAAGTTAGCGCGATCCACCATAAGTCCCCTCTTTGAGGAGTGGCTGAAAAGACAACATGGCGTCCTTACCTTCCGCATGACGCAGGTCCTCACCGGACATGATAAGTTCGGGAGGTTCCTGCACCGGATTTGTGCAGAAGAAACGCTTGGGTGTCACCATTGTGTGGACCGCCCGGAGGACACGGTGGAGCATACGGTAGAGGTTTTCCCTACTTAGGCAGAACACTGCCATGTCCTCGTAGGAGCAATCAGCGGCAACGATCTCTCGCGCCTGGCATTGGTACAAGTCATGGTCCGGAGCGAGGAGTGGCAAGCGGTCACCTTCTTCTGCGAAGCAGTATGCTAGTAAAGGTAGCGGTCGCGCGCCCTCACGCTCCAGCCACCGAGATTCCGATCCCGATTTCCGGCCACCGCAGACGCGGACTTGTGGACGGCGACCAATAGGTAGCTCACCGACCGACCATCCGGTAACCGTCCGGACCGAGCCCGAGTCGTCGACGGCGCATAGTGTTCCACGAGCTCCTCAAGATGTCAGCAAAACTGTAGGGGGCCCAGTAGAGTCCCCACCCAAGGGCGGAATATCTCATTGGATGATTTCTCACATAAAAAAAAACTAGTCATTAATAAAAATAAAAAACCAACCCAAAGAGGATCAAAAAGATTCCAAACAAAACCAACAGAATCTCGGTACAAGAATTAAAGAGACCTCCCGCTCTCATTACCTCGTGTCATGTCGATACAAAGTTTCCCCCAAAGTAAAAGTCCCGACATTTGATGACAAAAGTGAACAAGATTTGGAGAAAGTTTCCTCAGGGTACACTTCTTTGGGGAACCAATTGAAAAGTCTTACTGCAAGCCCGGCTTGTTAGAAACATTCTTTGAGAGTTCTTTTAGTCTGTACTGAAATTGTGGTCGCTGATAACCGTGGCGTTCATTGTGGTGTAAAAACAGTAGGTACACGGACGTTAGAGTGGATCATTATGATCAGACATGTTAAGATAATTATGACATTTCTATGCTTCTATAAAAATATCAGTGACGTCTTTTGCGTAATTAGAAATTTATCAGTATTTTTTTTTTATCACAAGGGCCATGTGGTCCGACTGCTCATCGAGTTGTTCGTGATATCAGCTAACAACTGGTTGACTCTTCGCGTGACCAGATAGTTGGGCTTTTTATTCGAACAACGAATCAGCATTGCTATCCAACGTGGCAATACTGTCAGCGTTCTGGGCACTTTTCCCATTGATATGGATACCAATAATTTCTTTTTCTACCCGTAAATATTATTATTTTTAGTTTGTATACATACCTATTGAGTTATTAATGTTTATTAGTTTTGATTTTTATAATAAACCTGATTAGTATCTAAGTTTTTTTTTTTTTAAAAAAAACGTTGACCGATACTAGGAATAAATCCTGTATCGCGGATGATACAAGACTTCTAGGCCCGGAACATCAACCTCATTAATGTACGGGAATCGAATCCGCGACATCCAGTGCAACATACATTCACTCAACCACTGCGCCAACCGTAGTGTCAAAAATATAAGAATAAATACCTAAACTAAAATGTACAGGTTCATTTTGACCCAACAGTGATGATGCGTTCTTTGTGGATTGAAAATAGCAAGAAGCTCGGTATTGTTGTTGATGCAAAGTGAATTGGAATGAATTAAAGTAAACTGTGGTGAATTTTGATTCCAAATTCCAAAGCAGGGGTGGGATGCAAGATAATTCAAAAGAGTCACCGCGGTGGTCCTAGAACGCTACGGGTAACTGAAAGTATTTTTTTAAGGTTATTTGAAGGTATGCGGAACAGAGTGTAAAGAACCTCCTTTGAAAAGGAAGGATCCTCCAACCTGACGGGTGTTACGTCAGGTGGGCAACTGCTCGAGAGATGATTTCGGTCTGTCGTATATGTTCAAATCGGGCGGACAACTTTAATTGCGCGATGCAGGATTTCGTATTTTTTGTACCATAAATGTGGCCTCTAATGGCCTCAGTAGGCTTCAGTCCTGCTGGACCCCTACAGTTTTGCTGACATCTTTTTGAGGTGCCCGTGGGATACTACGCGAAATCGACGACTGCCATAATTAAGTTGGCAAGGCGTATTGCTTGTAGAACAGACGATTGATGGGACCTGGAGTGGCGACCGCACACCGAAAGACAGAGTGTTGAAAGGCATCCCACAAGGTGGACCGGTGACCTAGTGAGGGTCGCGGGAATGCGATAGATGCGAGACGCAGATGACCGTTCTTTGTGGTGACACTTGGGAGATCTATGTCCAGCGGTGGACGTCTTTCGGCCGAAATGATAATGATAGGTTTATAATATGACTAACTTACGCACTAACTTACGCACTAATCCTTTCCAGAAAATTTTAATTGGGGAATTCTACGCCTAAGCTGTAGCTAAAGAGTGGAATACTATGTCTGAGTCGAATTTCTGATATCTATCATCTTTAAGTCTAGAGTAAATAGGCTATATATAGGCAAACCTGTTAACGCTTAATAATTATCTGCTTCGGAATAACTAACTTGTAATAATATTACTTTGTAAGAAATACTTTGAAAAGGGAAGATCCTCCGACCAGACGTGCATTGTGTCTGGTACGGGTTACTGACCGATAGTTCATTTTGAAATGTTGGATGTATAAGTTTAAATCCCGCAGAGAATTATGATACCACGTGCAGGATTGTTCCTCAGGGGCAACATATATGGCGAGATAATTATAAACTGCTTCAATTTATATTTATCACTCTCATTCACATCCAATACTTTGTCTCCCTAGTATCAACACCTCTTTTCGTCAAAAATTCAGATCCATCGATCCTGTAACCACGAGCTATATTTTATTTAGCGACGTTTTAAAGTGTCGTTTCGTGTATGACGTCGCGCAGTTGAGGTGACACTCCCGAATATAGCTATACAAACCATTTGAGGCGTTATTTATTACTACACCGAAAATGATATTAAAATTAACTATTAAATATTCTACGAAGCGACTAAGTGAGCTTTATAAAACACGAAATATTACTTTGAGGAGCTTTTTCTGTAGATCTTTTGTCGGCTAAAATAACTAGTGTGACAAGGATAAAGCATGTCTCTATCCTTTTCTTTCATTTTATAGACTGAGAAAAAAGTTGCTTAGTGCTTAGTTAAAATTTTAAGCACCAACGCTTGTAAGATATTTAAATCTCTGCGTGACTGGCTGTAGCTGGAACTTATCTTAATTTTAAGACATTAATTAAATTATTCATTGTGACGATCCATAATTTTCAAGTTTGTGACAATTTGTCGGATATAAGCGTAGTTTGGAAGTTCAAAGTTTTCAGTTGTGATAAAATTATGACTTCATAATTATCTTTATGCTCTATTTCGCTTGTGGGGTGAGAGTGATTTAAGCCACGGACACGAAGTTACCGGACGCGGGGCGATGGTAGCGCGTTCCAATGCACAGATAATGTATAATTATGGAACTGGCATCGAAGACAATGGCGCAGGAAGTGGGGTAAGAGCGATGCGCGCCAGTCAAGTGGTGCCCAGACGTCTGCATTGGCGTAGTGTTATATTATATGATTATTACATAAGAAATCTAACACTATTTATTTATTAGCACTTGTACAACGTTACAGACGATGTCCAAGGCGTTGTACAGTAGAAGCTTGTAAACTAAAAAAATACATTTAATAAAAACAATAATAACCTAATAAAAAATCCATACACATTGAAGAAGAAAAAATAAAAAACTAACTGACTGACATATAATTTAGAAATAAAAAGAAAATACATATTATTTATCCCTCAAAACAAATGAAACAATGTTAACTTATTTGTTATCCATTTTCTCACAAAAAATGAAAAAGTTTATATCAAAAATATATTGGCGCCCGTGTTCAGACATTTTGTTTGCGAACAAAGACACAAATTTCTCATAATACAACATTTCGCAGCTTTAGCGCCATGCGATCTGCCCGCTGACTTCGTATCTGTAGCCTTAGATCTTGCACCAATTATTTTTCGAACGTTGAAAACAACCACTACAAGAAAATTTATCTCAATAATGAAGGGAATTGATGAGGAGGTCGTAGATAAGTAATAACAGCACGGGTCAATTTCCATTGGACATCTTATCTTCGTAGGAGCTCAGTAGGGCCAATGCCTCGTAGGGCCGTGAGGAAAATTATGAAAATGATACCGTTGTAGCATAGCGATATAAGCGTGTTTGAAGGGCCTAACACTGAAGAGGGATTAATTTCATTCTTATTTGAAATCGAAATTAATGTATATTTCTTTCATTTATTATTGTATCATTTTATTTAAGGAGGGAAATCATCCAATGAATTTTCGCTCTCTTGGGCGGATTTTTGGATTTTTGTGGCCTTTTTGTTTCCACCATTATTTAATTTTTTTATTTCATTATTTATGTCCACAAATAAAAAAGAGAAGAAGAAGGAAACAGAAAAGTAGGTACAAAGGTGATGTTTATTTCTGTACGAATCTCTTCTAGTGTACCTGCGAAAGAAGGGTTTGAAAAAATATGTAGACACCATGAGAAAAGTAATAGGAAAATAAGTACACACAAGATAATAATAATAATCCATGAAGTAATATAATAAACAATTAAAGAAATCAGATACGTTTATTTCAAATAAACCAATTACAGGCACTTTTGAATTGTTAAAATGTCGGTCAGTCAAAAAAAAAAAAGCAAGTGAAGCTAAATTGCACGTTCTAAAGCGTAGATCTCTATGGAGAAGAACGTGCAAGAAACTCCATGGATACTCTTTTAAATCATATAATGAGTTACATAAATCTTGGTTACATATTTCTTATCGCTTCTAATATGTGAGCAAAATGTAGCTAAGTAATAATAATTAAAATAAAAAAAGATAAATACTATCGTAATTATATACATGCACATAGTATAATAAATATCATATAAATAAATACTAAATAATATTATGAACTAATATATATTAAAACTACTTTTATTTAATATCCGCCTAACCATTACGCCTATTCATTAGGCACGATTTACTCCCAAAGCTGAAATCCATATGCTTACCGGCCTAATTAACATTATAAAGGTCTACCTATATTTAAAACTTCGGAAAACTCGCTTTAACTTCAGGCATAATTACCTTCTCTCATTTGAATACTTTTCTGCTTCCCAACCGTGCTCAACTTTTGGCGAGGTGTGGATCTGATGAAACTTATTTTTGGGCCGAATAATTTGGAGTTTTGAAAGTAAAACAAAAGACTGGCGAGTAATTATTGTTCAGTTGTAGTAAATGTTATCGAAGATGGTTTCGAGGCGAACAATGTCACAGGTGTTGTATTCGTTGACCTTTCGGCTGCCTATGACACAGTCAACATCAAAAGTCTTCTACCGAAGGTCGGCAAGTTGACAAGGGATACTGGTTTTGTATATATTCTTAGCTCTTTTTTAAATACCCGTCGTTTTCAAGTTTATCTTGACCACACCAAAAGCAGGTGGCGCAATCTGAAAAACGGCCTCCCTCAGGGAAGCATATTAGCTCCGGCGCTCTTTAACATTTACACAAACGATCAGCCTAGCTCACCGCAAACACAACGATTTTTATATGCAGACGATCTTGCTTTAGCTGCTCAGACACCTACTTTCAAAGAAGCTGAAGAAAAACTGACGGAAGCTCTGGAAGCACTTGACAAATTCTATGACGAAAATGCATTACGATCAAACCCCTCAAAGACCCAGTCCTGTGGTTTTCACCCTCGCAACCGTCAGTCAAATAGGGCTTTAAGTATAAGGTGGCAAGGAGTTGATATAGAGTACTGCTCTCAACCTTGATATTTGGGCATTACTTTGGATAGGTCCCTGAAATTTAAGTCTCACTGACTAAAAACAAAACAAAAAGTCGTGACTAGAAACAATATTCTTCGCCACCTTAAATCCAGCACCTTCAGTCCTATGTCTTTCTTTTTCGGCAGTAGAGTTTGCATGCCCAGTGTGGCATCATTCCGCCCACGCTAGAGAAGTGGACATAGCGCTGAACGATACCTGTCGCATCGTAACAGGATGTTTAAAACCTACCTCTCTTGCAATGTTGTACCCTAGCTTCTCCAGAAGTTCGCCACGAGATAGCCAGCCGCATCGAGAAGAGTATACAGGAACGGGACGGACGTCACCTCCTGCATAAGCATCAACTTATACTTGCACGTCTAAAGAGTCGTAAAAGTTTTATGCGATTTATGACTTCTTCAAAAGACAGTGCAGAGGACGAGAGATGCGCGCTGTGAAAGCAGAAGCACCAAAGAACTACACATTTTATCACCTCATCAGAACATCTTCCCCTTGGACGCGAATTATAGTGGTCAATCTGGAAATCTCTTAACTGACTGCGGACCCAGGTTGGTCGCTGTGAAAACAATCTGGCCAAATGGGGCTTCCTCGATCTCTAACACAGTGCCAGTGTGGAGCCGCTGCACAGGACATGCGTAATGACGTATGTGCAAAATGTGTGTCAATGTGCTATGATGTCCATCTTGCACAACCACCTGCAGTTTTCAGGATCTGTACGAGGGCAATAACAGAGCCGTAGAGGTTGCCCTACTACTGGTCAGAAAAAAATTAGTTAGAGTACATCGACATGAAAAGCAGAAAGAAGAAGAGTAAATGGTATGATTAGTAAATGGGTATGATTGAAAAATGAAAACATGTTTAATTGGCATGCAGATACACACAATGAAGAAACAAGTAGAGACTTGAATTTAAATAAACAAAAATAAAAAAGGCAAAATAATATGAAAAAGTCATATTTTTTTCATCATTGCGGAAACTATATTTTACACAAAACAATTTAGTAGTCATTTCAATCATTTCTTGCTGCAATAACACCTTTCTTCCATAGAGCTATTTGTTGACTATAATGCAATATTCTGTGTTTTTTTATGATCCATGACCATGAACTACTAAACAATATTCACACGAATGAACACGCGGACAAGAACTAGTATGTTCCTTATATTGCAAATAGTTATAAAATTTTATTATTTAACAAATGGGGCTCGAAGGATGATTTATATTCCACTAGGGTTGAGCTATCATATGTCAATGTCAGTGAGTGTTTCTTTTTCACATGACTAGAACATGTGCTCATTATTATAATGGCTTGTTTTCTTTGCCGTAATTACACCTTGTGGAAAAATAGTGAAAAAACAAGTCTACAACTGTCAACAGTGGCTAAGCCTGGGTAATAAAAGTGACTGATTAAAATGATAATACATGTCTTACATGATATATAGCTCAGCGTGTAATATTGTCGAAAGGAAGTAGTTCAATTCCCAAATCGAATCTTGAAGATTACAAAACAGTTTTTAGACTTTTTCCTGTATTTGTGGTATAAGACATTGCTTCATGCCAAATTTCAGGATTGTAGGTCAACGGAAAGTACGCAATAGGCTTTGATTTCCTGACGTCAGGGCCCTGTCCGGAGCGAGGAGAAATGGACGTGGAAACGGAAATCCTTACGACCCAGCCGCCGGGACCTCGACCCTGACTACCAGCCACCGTAGGCGTGAGCTTGCGGACGACGAGCAATGGATAGCTGCCACCCGGCCGTCTGGTAACCGCTCAGACCAAGCCCGAGTCGTCGATGGCGCGTAGTGTTCCACGTGCGCTTCAAAGAAATGTCTGCAAAACCGTAGGGCCCAGTAGGGCCGAAGCCATGGCTAGGTCCATGGGTAGATTTCTGAAATCTGAGGTGTGAAAACTCGTGGTCCTAGAACACAAAGAGCAACTGAAGGAACAAACACACCTACGTTTTAGTCAGTAAAAGTCTGACACGCCTTCTCCACCCTAGAGCAAGAGAAATAATTAGGTGATATCCCAACTTAAAAAAAAAAACCAAGTAACTACTAAGTAAATCTTGTATTTTGATTAAATCTCAAATGTAATAACAGTGTCATTTATAACGAGCAGGCTTTGTTTCGTCTCCGCAGATGTCTGTGACTTATTTTTGCTTTAATAAACCTAGACTACATTATGTATGTAATGTAATCTTTTCAAACATGTTGTTGTTGATTTAATTAAATAAAGTACAAGTGAAATTAATTTGCAACGTAAGATTGTTCTTAAAGATCACAGACTACAGAGAGACTATAAAACTGGAAGTACGTTTATTAATGTAACTTAGATAGGGATGTAACAATATAGAAAGAAAGGTTGTTTTATAATAATAATATTATAACAGTTATGAATAATTACGTATCTGACTTCCTATTATATGCTCATAAACATCATTCATCATCATCATCATCATCATTTCAGGGGAAAGACGTCCACTGTTGGACATAGGCCTCCCGCAAACGACGCCACAACGACCGATCCTGTGCGTCTTGCGTCCACCGCACTCCCGCGACTCTTACCAGGTCGTCGGACCACCTTGTGGGAGGCCTTCCAACGCTGCGTTTTCCGGTACGCGGTCGCCACTCTAGGACCTTTAGGCCCCATCGACCATCCGTTCTACGAGCAATGTGCCTTGCCCACTGCCACTTTAGTTTGGCGATTCTTCGGGCTATGTCAGCGACCTTGGTTCTCCTGCGGATATCTTCATTCTTTATGCGATCTCGCAAGGAAACTCCGAGCATAGCCCTTTCCATTGCCATTTGGGTGACTGTAAGCCTTGTTATAAACATCATTATTCGGCTATAATTAAAACCAGCTCGAATAAAAACATCGCCTATTCTCGATTCTTGATCACCTATTGAATTTCCAATCAAGTTTTTATCCATGTCAAATTGTCAACTGTGCAATATGTACAATACGTACAATAACAAAAAAAAAAAAATTACTTCAGCATCGACGTTGAGCCAATCTGTTGGTTTTCTATCGTTTTTATTTTGGGCAGTATGCGTCAGAATTACATAATTTGATTTCGCCAGCCCGTTTCAGCGTCGGACCACTAGATAAACGGCGATAGCAACTAAATAACTCCTAAGCAGTACACGATTAAATTCTCACCCATTAATACATACCGCCGCCGGGATTCCAATCCCGATTTCCGGCCACCGTAGACGCGATGGACCGTCCGGTAACCGTCCGGACCGAGCCCAAGTCGTCGACGGCGCGTGCTGTTCCACGCGCGCCTCATGGAGATGTCAGCAACTGTAGGGGCCCAGCAGGGTCGAAGCCTACTGGGACCACGGGGAGTGTGAAAGCGAAGCCCGGGGCCCCGGGATGAAGGCAAAGAAGGAACAAGAGTGGGTTTTTAGTCAGTTAAAGTCTGACACTATCTCCCGCTTCGCTCAAGGGCGGCATTAGATGATTTTCCCACCTAAAAAAAAAACCATTAATACATACCTGCAAAATGTTTTGGGAACATTTTCATTTTACGTACAGCTTAGGAGATAAAAATTTCCTGCTGAAGTCTGTGATCCTAAGATTTTTTCAATTAAGAGTGATTAAGTTACTTCTAGGCAAGCGCCCTCCATTACACTAACAACACTAGAATACTAATTGTAAAAACAATATCAAAGTTGGTAGAAAAGCAAACGAAATATAAAAATTTTAAACAAATATATCATGCACGATCTGCGCATGGAGATGCTAAGCCAGGGCGAAACTCCGCTGCCGTGCCAAGTCACGGCATGGCGGACAGAGTTCCGGCGGGATCTCATGGTGGAACGGCGACAGTGAAAGTCGCAACCCAGTGTTGGGCACACCAAAATTGTGGCGGTAAGTCCCCCCTTCGAGGAGTGCCTGGAAAGACAATACAGCGTCCTTACCTTCCGCATGACGCAGGTCCTCACCGGATATGGTAAGTTCTGGAGGTTCCTACACCAGATTCGTTCGGAAGAAACGCCCGGGTGCCACCATTGTGTGGACCGCCCGGAGGACAAGGCGGAGCATACAGTAAAGGTGTGCCCCGCCTGGGCAGAGTACCGCCGTGTCCTCGTGGGGGCGATCGGTGGCAGCGAACTCTCGCGCTGGACCTTGGTACAGGCTATGGTCCAGAGCGAGTAGGAGTGGGAGGCGGTCGCCTCCTTCTGCTAAGCAGTTATGCTAGCAAAGGAGGAGGCCGCACGTGCATGAGCAAGGCAATAGCCCTGGCGCCCTATTCAACGGGATTCTGATCTCGATTTCCGGCCACCTTAGGCGCGGGCTTGCGGACGGCGAGCAAAGGGTAGCTCATCGACCGAGCCCAAGTCATCAACGTCACGTAGTGTTCCACGCGCGCTTCAAGGAGACGTCAGCAACCGTAGGGACCCAGTAGGGTCGAAGCCTACTGGGGCTATGGGTGATGCGAAAGAGATCCCGGCGCCTTGGAACAATGGCAAAAAAGGAACAGGAGAGGGGTTTTAGTCAGTAAAAGTCTGACATTATCTCCCGCTCCACCCAAAAGCGGCGGATGTTATTAGATGATTTTATCACCCGAAAAAAAAATCAAATATATCTGTCTCTCTCGCCATGAAGTCGTTTTCTATGACGGCTGTACGAGTGTCATGGCTTTTGACGTTGAACACCATATCGGACTTCTCTTTTAAAACATCAGCTTTGAAGATTTATAACTTTGTGGTTGATAAAGATATTTTTTTAATATTGGTTTACAAGAGATAAAAGTATTAGTTCATTAAACCCGAACGAACGAACGCCGGCGTTCGCTCGGTCATTGTCTTTCTATTTTTCTCTAATTACACTACTCAAAAGGTTAAATGGAATAAATAAAGGCGGAGCGGGAGATAGTGTCAGACTTTTACTGACTAAAAATATACCTGTAATTTAACCCTCTTTATCTAAACGATAATCATTAAATCCTTACACATCTAAGAACAAATAAAACTAACTTTGTCCAAACGCCTTCAGAATAATCAAACGCGAACAACAGCCAAAACCCTAGACTGTTTCCCGATTCATTTTGCGTTGCAATCTAACAAACATCCGAAACTTATTAAGCTATTTAAGTACTTCTTAGAGAAAGAGATGGCATGATCTTCTATCCCTCTCTAATTCCCGGTCACGTACGAGATTCTTCACACGTAGTTTCAGGACTTAATAGGTCATATTCGTATTAATCTCGGCGCAAAGTTGTTGAAAGTGTTTCTACGTTTACTGTTGTGTGTATTGAATTAATTATGTTATAGACGAAAAGGTTTCTAGAAACTAAAAGAAGCGTTAACAGGATAGAGTTTCTGTAAGATTAGTAACCAAAATAGGGTAACAAGTAAAGTTATCGCTAGGTAAAGTTAAGATCGAAGAATAATGAATGCTCCACGGGAATTATGCGTTCTACGTCATCTATAGTCTAGAATAACTCACTGCGAGCTTAAAGTGATACAGGGTTCACCCTGTACCTAAATCTTATTTTTACGTAATAAGGTTTAAATCAGCTGGTATGAGGTGTACTGTGATATCGAAAGGAGATCGCATGAGTTAGGTTAATAAACTAGCCTATAAAAATATACTTTTAAGGATTTTGTTGTTCTAGAATAATTTAAAATAAATATATATATAAAATAGATAAATTTAATAATTTTGTTCTTTTTGAAAATTGAGTAGAACAAAGAAATGTCTAGTTTTTTCAGTTCGAACATAACCATTATAGCGCGATGTGCTAATATTTGAATTCTTAAAGAAAAGTATGGAAAATTTTATAAAACTGCCCAAGCATTTCATTGAAATAAGAGTCCCGGTCCTCGAAGCAAACCGTTGCAGAGTGTGATAGTACCATATTTGGTACATTGGTGCCTGAGAGGTTAAGTTATATGTATTGCTGATCGGTATTTTTGAACTGAATAAAAGTTACAAGTTCACAAAGTTCCAAATCTTAGTCCCCTGAAAGTTAACCTTTACACCGTCCTATGGTAACAAAATGGACAACCGTACGGATCGTGCACTATAATACGCGATATAAGTTTACTACATTAGTATCAGGAATTGCATACTTCGAAGGGCTTAACTAGGACTAAGACTGAAGAGAGATTAATTTCATTCTCATTTTAAAACCCGATGTTTATTTCTTTCAATGCTTTATTTATTTTGCTTTCATTGTTTTTATTTTATTGTACCATTTTTTTTAAGGTGGGTAATCATCCAATGACTTTTCCCTCTCTTGGGTGGAGTGAGAGAGCGTGTCAGACTTTTAACTAACTAACTAAAATCCACTCGTTTGTTCCTCCTTTGCTTTGTGTTCCAGGGCCCCCATGGCCCCAGTAGGCTTCGACCCTGCTGGGCCCCAACGATTTGCTGGCATCTCCTTGAGATGCGCGTGGAACACTACACGCCGTCATTGTAGCATAAGTTCTAAGACATCAAAGGAAGTTTTGATGAGAGAGTCTCTATTAATAGTATGAGGGCCAATGTTGTGTTAAGTGGACGCCTGCGACGGACAACCGAAGCGTGACGTCGCGCGTGTGTCGTGTGCGACGGTCCCCGTCGCGGATACTGGATTATTACCTGCGCAGTGTCGCTAGTTCGACTTTAACGATGTGCATGTAGTCGTATCGATGAAGAACCTAATATTTATTTCGTAGCATAAAGAAGGCGCGAGGCCCGGCTCCCCGCGATGAATGACCGCGCGGGTCCCCGCTACACTTTTGTATGGGACCGCGCGGACGTCCCCCTAACGCAGCGTTGGCCCTTAAACAAGGTAGATATAATTATTTCAGAATCAAACTGGAACTATCAGAAGCGCTAAACTCAGTACAAACTTCGAGTGTTACGTCTTCGAGGGATCTAACAGACGCCGTCTCAGAATAGAGTCAATCTTTATTCATCTTTAACAAGTTTCACAGTTCCTTAATATATACTTAATTGCTAGATACAATGGCAGTTTTAGGTTGAAAGTAAAAAATACAGTGGTTAACTGCGGATGGCGAGCAATGGGTAGCATGCCGGCCGGTCGTCCGGTAACCGTCCGGACCAAGCACAAGACGCCGACAGCGAGTAGTGTACCACGCGCGCCTCAAAGAGATGACAGCAAATCGTAGGGGCCCAGCAGGGTGAAGCTTACTGGGGTCATGGGTCCTACAGGGTTTTAGTCAGTAAAAGTCTGACACACCCTCGCGCACCACCCAAGGGTGGGAGAAGTCATTGGAAGATTTCCCACCATAAAAAAGTGGTAGGTTAATATTTAAAAAAAATCAATGTCATAGTCATAAAATTCATGGACAGAAATCAGTTTTGCAGCTATCGTCATCATCATTTCAGCCGAAAGACATCCACCGTTAAAAATATGCCTCTTCCAAGTCTCGCCCTAACGACCAGTCTTGTGCGTCTCGAACCCATTGGATTCTCGCGTCTCTCTCCAGATCATCGGTCCACCAAGCTATTTGCAGAAGTTCCGCATTTGCGGAGGACGAGGGGAGGTTCCACTACAACCTTGTCTTATCCTATCCAGCTTGTAAAAAAGATTTTTTGTCTTTATTTTTTATTTTTGGTAGGTTCGCGCTTCGCTCGCGGGCTGAAAAGTTCTAGAGTGGCGACCGCGTACCGGAAGACGCAGTGTTGAAAGGCCCCCTACAAGGTGGACCGATGACCTGGTGAAGGTTGCGGGAATCCGATGGATGCAATACACACAGGGCCGTTCTTTGTGGCAACATTTGGGGGAGGCCTATGTTCAGCAGTGGACGTCTGTCGGCTGAAATGATGAGGTTCGCGCTTCACCTAATGGAAAACGACGATGCGGTCGTCGATGGAGCGCGCTTACCTAGAAGTAACCTAATACAGAGAGATTCTTACTACACCACTTGTTAGACATAGACGAGAAAGTTTCCCAGTTTCTCTAGATAAAGGGAATATAATATCCGTGTTTTGAATTCTAACTTTTGTGTATTTTAGAGGTTTTGTATGAGTTTTAGATTAGTTACGTACATTGTTGAAACTTCTAGGGTACTAACTAAGTGTTTCGTGTCGTCGGAATAATTAGCCTGCTGCGGTCTTCCAGTCCGATTATAATTTATGTCTCTTCAAGGCTAAAGTAAATAAGCTCTTAATAAAATAGTGCGTCTCACCATCAAAGATGGCATCATTGCTTACCATCAGGTGGGATCGAAGTCAAATACTGGCAAGTAACCAATTTCCAACATTCCTGCGGATGACGGCGTCGACAGGACCTATATTATTATTATTGACTGGCCTGTTGGTCTTGTGGTTAGTGGCCCTGACTGCTATGCCGGGGGTCGTGGGTTCGATTCCCACCCAGGACAAATGTTAGTGTGATGAGCACAATCATTTGTTCTGTGTCTGGATGTAATTTATCTATAATATGTATGTATTTAGAAATATATAAGTATGTTTATCAGTTGTCTAGTACTCATAACACAAGCTCTGCTTAGGTTGGGACTAGACGGCGTTGTGTGATAGTTGTGTGAATTGTGTGTGTGAATATTATAATTTAATTTTTGGTCGGTCGAATATGTAGATTCTTAACGCGAATTTCTCCAAAAAGCAAACCAAAATTCCCCAGTTGAACAAACCTCGTTGTTTAACATAATTAACGCTAAAACTATTGTGCTCAGTTTCAAGCACTGCACAGTGCACAGTGAGACGTTCTCGCAGCAACTAGGTACACACGACAAACTTCGCTAATTCATCAAGAAAAGTTAAGACATTAGTTTCAGCTCATGTTAATGTACTACATGTCTTGGTGCTGTGGACCAAGAGCAGTTTACGCTGGTGAAACTCATATTTTTAACTCATTTTAAATGTTTGTTATAAGGGATTATCTAAATGACATTTAAATCTAATAAATGCATGAGGCTGCGGCCCTCACGCCCCAGCCGCCGAGAACCCGATCCCGATTTCCGGCTACCGTAAGCTCGGGCTTGCGGACGGCGAGCATTGGGTAACTCGCTGTCCGATCGTCTGGTAACCGTCCGGACCAAGCCCAAGTAGTCAACGGCGCGTACAGTTCCACGCGCCGAAACAAGAAGATGTCAGCAAACCATAGGGGCAGGCCCAGCAGGGTCGAAGCCAACTGGGGCCAAAGGTCTAATTCTGAAAGGAAGACTCGGCCCAGGTACGGAAGGCAACGAAGAAACAGGAGTGGGTTTTTAGTCAGTAAAAGTCTGACACGCCCTCTCGCCCCGCCCAAGATCGGGGGATGTCTTTGGAAGATTTTCCCAAGTACAAAAAAAATTACACTTGTTAGTAAATTAAAATTGTAATGCTTGGACCATCAATGAAAGGCGTTTATTCGATAGACTGAGGGTATAAGCCCTAAATACAGGATTATTCCTGGAACACTACAGTATATACATATAGATTAGTTAAAATTAAGACTCATCTATCAGCTTTATAGCCGTCTTAATCTCATCTGAATAATAAATTACCATTCAGTCCCCAAGTTAACGCTGCGGTTCGCGCGTGATGTCATCGCGCCATTCCGTCAAACACCAAGCGGACGCTGTATAGATACTACTATATATCGAAAATGAGATCTACAATGAAGTAGGAGAGATCGGATCGGCGGAGAAAACCGGCGTTTGCTTGGGGAACTCAGTCTTACACTTTGTTTTAGATTTGGCGGGAAAAAACACCAGGGTATTAATTATCATTATACGAATGCCCAAAAGACATGATTGAGCATACGCTGGAGGTCTGTCCCGCTTGGCTGGAACACCACTGTATGCTTGAGGAGGCAATTGAGAGTGGTGACCTTTTGTATCCGGTCCTGGTTCAGGCCATGGTCTGAAGCTAAAGGGAATGGGAAGCAGTCACCTCCTTTTGCGAAGCAGGAATGTGAGTGAAAACGTGAAAATAAACCGCACTTATTTTTTATTATACTACCTCTTAACCCACCTATGTTTTACTAAATAAATAAATAAAAAACCTGCCAAGTGCGAGTCGGACTCGCACTCGAAGTGTTCCGTAGGTACTATCTACACATTTTTTTTACACAATTTATTTTATTCGCCAAACTTAAGTGGCAGTGGGACGAAAGGTTCTGGAATGACGACCACGTACCGGAAGACTTAGCGTTGGAAGGTCTCCCACAAGGTGGACCGATGACCTGGTGAGAGTCGCGGGAATCCGATGGATGCGAGACGCACAGGACCGGTCATTGTGGCGACATTTGGGGGAGGCCTATGTCCAACAGAGGACGTCTTTCGGCTGAAATGATGATGATGATTTTATTCTGTTTTTAATATTTGTTGTTATATTGGCAATAGAAAAACATTATTTATGAAAATTTCCACTGTCTAGCTATCATGGTTCATGAGATATAGCTTGGTGACAGACAGACGGGTAGTGTGATCTTAGTAATATTTTTACCCTTTGTATACGGAACTCTAAAAACCATCAGAAAAGAAAAGATTTCAAAACAAAGCTCGGCAGGAAACCTACCATGTATTTTGTACTAGCTGTTCATTAGTTCTTAAACAAGTTTACCAGTTCATCAAGAAAAGTTTCGACATAAGTTCTGCTCGTAATGAACTACATGTGTTAGTTCAGTGGTCAGGGGGAGCTTCGGACCTTCAATAAATAAGGATAGCTATTTACAAAGTGTAAACTGTTTGGTTTTCTTCTCTAGTGTTGGCAGGAACTATGTATATGAATACATAATTAGAGAGCAGTGGTGGCCAAGTGGTAACGGCCCTGACTTACAAGTTGCAGGTCGCGGGTTCAAACCCTGCCAAGCCCATTATTTGTGTAATATATTTCATCACCGCTGCTCTCAAAACGGTGAAGGAAAACATCGTGAGGAAACCTGCATGTCCTAGAACCAAAAATTCGAAGACATGTGACATCTTCCAACCCGTACTGGGCCCGCGTGGTGGATTACGGCCCATTCCCTCTCCTAGAGAGGAGGCCTGAGTCCCAACAGTGGGAATATTATAAGGCCGACTATCCTATGCTATACTATGTATATGAATGGGCTACAGTGTAACAATGTTAAGCTGGGTATCCAGTACTTACGTTCGCGAACTAACTGTGCTCCGCGTATCTACTATCACTCTGAAGACGAGTATCTACTGTTTATGCGAGGTACTTGTACTCCACTCTTATTCCCCTAAAGGCCTAACCCAGAGGTATATGCGCTCGTTACGTTGAGTCCCATAAAATATGTAGGGAAAACCTACAGTCATCAAACAGGATATAAATCCAGACCTCCAGAAGGCTTCTGAGAAATACCGGATTGAAAAACTCAATAACACTTTGACGTTACGCAAGGTTCATTGTTTTTATCATCTTCCTGCTCTTGTTCCATGTTTGTTGGGGGTTGGTGCAACACTGTTTTTTCTATATACTATCACTAATTCCCTCCTTTCATATCACCCCTCACACTATTCATCCATCTTTTCTTTGACTTCCCTCCCCCTGTCCTTCCATCCATATACTCACAACTCTTTTAGTAACATGCGTTTCATCCCTCCTCTTCACATGGCTAAACCCAGACAAAACGATTTCCTTTCAAGTTTTTAGTCACTTTTTTTAGGTGGGAAATCATCCAATGACTTCTCCCCCTCTAAGGAGCGAGAGGGGATGTAATACTGACTAAAACCCACTCCTATGTTCCCTCTTTACCTTGCATCCCAGAGCCCCGGGGTTCCTTTTCGGGCGATCCATGAAACTCTTCAGTCACTAGCGCCACTTTCAAAGCACATGATTGGGAAGGGCAACACAGTGCTGGAAGCACTACCATTCAATTTAGAAGTTTTTCTGCTTGAAAAAATATCCATGCAAAGATAGGATATTTTACATAATCATTTTTTCCTCACCAACGTTCGAACTTTTGACGGAGTGCATTGTCAAGGGAATAAGCTGTGAAAAATGTAACTCACGTACATATTGCGCTGGGCTGTAACTTACTTCGGAAACTGTGTTGCAAATTGTACTTCAGAGCGTGAATCACTGATAAAAAGTGCAAGGTCGGTTATAGTGAGCGTGGCACAGTAACTGAAGTGTAGAGAATCAAGTTCTGAGTTTTGAGCAAGATGAGATTTAATCTGCTTAGCCTTTTCCCAACTATCTTGAGGTCAACAGCCTGTTAAATCGGAAGCAGTTGAATATTTTATGTGGAGCGATTTCATCTGAAATCCACAATCCGAGTCACATTTATTGTGCGTAGAGCTAAGGAATGGAATTTTCTGTCGGAGTCTGTGTTTCCTGATAGCTACAACTTAAGAGTTTTATGTAACTTCAAGGCATGCGTGCCTCGGCCTTTATTGGCCTCATCAAATTTGGTGATATCTCTTTCAGGCGTGCGTCGATTCGGGCTTGGTCATTACTGGACGGCCGGACAACTAACTACCCATGGCTCGCCGTCCGTAAGCCCGCGCCTATTGTAGCGGGTAGTCGTCCTGCAACTCCCGACACCTAGGGCGAGGGCACGATACCACTATTTTCAAATTTCCTGGTTTCTAACTGTCCGTAATGACTGTCAAAGACCTACAAATGACAGTTGGGACCAACAGTTTGTTGTACTTTCCGAGCCATGAAGGAATCTCGGTAAACTTGGCTTGGAGATCCACCCTTGCAGCTAGGTAAATACTACGCATAGCTACACTAGCTACGCTACGCTACACGCTACACAACGTAGCTACGCTAGCTAGGTATATTCTACGGTATTCTAGCTACGAAAAAAAAAGAAGAAGAAGAAATAACAAGAAGTAAATACTTTCTTGTAACTTCCTTTAGATTTAAAGATATATTCGAAAAACCTAAATCTTACGTCGCATTATAGGGCTGTATAACGTTGCATATTTAACATAGCTAGATCGTTTAGACTTCAATCCTCGTTGATAAACTCTTTATAAAAATGTATAAACTAAATCACAACTTCAGTAACGTTATCAAGAATCTGAAACTGTTCGAATTTGCAGCTGTTAATGTGAAACCCTACATTCAGCTCCGAAACTGTAATTGCACCTAACCAAAATGTACAAACGAGGACTTGATTCACTCGACCCTCCACTGTGGCTCGCGGTCGGTTTCAGCAAAAGCTCTAAAACTTTTTCTGTGTGCGCTTGAGTCCATAACGAGTTGTCTGAACTACTGGTAATGGTCTGAACGCGGCCGAGTTTCAACTCTCGCCCGATTTGTTCGCGCCGCTCAACGGCATCGCTGCGATACTATTAAACAGTTTTTAACGTTTGAGATATTCCCCTAACGTTATTTTATGGAGAAAGTTTTTTTTCCAACGTTTTTGACGTGACTTTTGCTAGATAACGGTAGGGGGCTTTCTTTGGCCCCTCGCTGTTGGGGCTTGATAAAGTTTTATCAAAGTGCAAAAAATGGTTACGTGATGCAATGTGTCACTTGAGCGATGAGTTGGGAAAGTTTGTTTGTTTATATTAAAGTAAGCGATGGTTCTAAACCATCGTTTACTGAGGATGATTTAGAATCAAGTCAAAAATTTTAGTTAACTACCCGTTTAACTCTTGCAGTTGACTTTGTTTATGTAACCGTAAGCTTTTAATAATAGCTCATTGTGTTAAGGGCTGTTATGCTCACTTCTCAATTAGGACTGACACTATACGTGAGAATCTCTAAAGCAGTAGTGGTCCAGTGGTAACGGCTCCGACTTACAAATTGTAGGTCGTGGGTTCAAACCTAGCCAGGCACATTACTTTGTATAATTTATTTCATCAACACTGCTCTCAAAGCGGTGAAAGCAAACATTGTTAGGAAACCGGCATGTCCAAGAACAAAAAAATCGGAGACATGTGACATCGACCTACTTGCACTAGGCCCACGTGGTGTAATACGGCCCATTACCTCTCCTAGAGAGGAGGCCTGAGTCCCAGCAGTGAAAACATTAAAAGGCTGGTTGTGCTATATGCTATACTATACGTGAGAACTTGTAATTGGCTTGCTGTAGTCTACGTTGTTTTTTTTTTTTTAGTTTCTTTAAGCTGTAAGTCCTCCAAGCTGTAATAAATAAATAAATCAAGTGCGGAAATTATCCAAAAAGTGAAAAATTTAAGCAATGATGACAAAGTTCAAGAGTATACTCATTATTGAAATAGTCATTATTTTGTTCTCTTAAGTGATATTTAAAATCAAAATCAAATCAATCAAAAGCATTTTATTGCAAATAAACCATTTACAGGCATTTTTGAAATGTCAAGAAGTCAGTCAGTCAGAAAAAAAAAGATGCTAATTGCATATTCCAAAGCGTAGATCTCTATGGAGAAGAATGTGCAAGAAACTCCATGGACACTCTTTTCAATCATGTTTTGGTATTACAAATATCTGTGTTACATGTTTCTTGTCGCTATCATGTGATAACAATGCAATTAAAAATAAAAACTAAATAAAGATATTAAAATAGCAACTGGCAGCTAAGAGATGACCAGTCTCAACTGACAGCGCCCGTTCACGGACATGACGCTAATATTAGCACTCAGCTCAACTATTTTGAAGGAACCGAATGATCCAACACACGCGCCACCATCAGTGAGACATTTGAGTGAGCATGACAAACTCTCAACTGCCACGCTCATTTATGTCAAACAATTCCAGTAGTAACATAAAAACCATAAAATAGCTCCATGGTACTCACATTTACAAACTTTGAAAAAAAAAATGCTTCTATATAATACAATACTTATATTTTACAATTTCAAAAAAAAAACATTAAAAAATCATCATCATCATCATCATTTCAGCCGAAAGACGTCCACTGTTGGATATAGGCCTCCCCCCAAAAAAAAAAAAAATAATAATTTCCATACTAATCAATTTGTACACCCCGGTGATAGTGGAGCTAGACCAGCATTGAGCCAAGCATTTTTATCCTGAATATAATCCTCCAATTTATAATATGCTGCCTGCATAGTGTGCGTTTAATACAAGATTTAAATTTCGTTTCATTGGTTCTAATATTTGTGGTCACAACCACAAAACGCCGCCACCGGCATATTTCCTGTAAATTTCATACATTTTATATGGATTCGCCGCACACGGTTGACGCCGATGGCCGTCATATGCTACATATCGCTACTGCACGCTTCTTGTGGCCCGAACCGGCCGCTAAACGCCGATACAAATCGCCGCTGCATGCCTTCTTCGACAGAGTCTATTATGATACTGTGCGCATGGGTTAAAAAAACTAGCAGCCACCTGCCACAAGTGGCTTATGGCCGCTTCTGGCTTCTCGTGGCAGCTTTTGTGGTTGTGACATGTGGCCCATGAGCGGCAATACTAAGCTTTAGCACCCTCTTTTTGGGCAGGAGATCATCAAATGATATCTCCTGTTTTGGGTGGAGCGAGAAGGAATATCTGACTATTACTGACTAAAATTAGCCTGTGTTCCTTCATTTGCCTATGCGTTCTAGAGCCACGGTAGCTTTTGCATAATCTTACGGGCCTGGAAATTTAAGCACCCCTGCTCTAAGTAAACGGCAAGACGTTCCGTTGTACGTTTGGTGTTCAGTGCACACAAAGATAATATTATCCTAAGACTACTAGTCCCAGTAACAGTATGTATATTCAGCCATCGGTCTTTGGACGACCGACGTTTCGGTCCTTTGCAAGATTAGTGATGTACTTACGAGTACGTAGTGGAGCGAAAACGATTCTGGTTCCGACACATATGACTGGTTTTCTTAAAGGGATAAGTTGCAAAAGGAGACTTGCTTTTAAACATTCTGTATTCAGTTACACACACACATACACCAACATACATACTCTATTACACTATCTAACCACATCTACCTACGGAGGACATGGTGGAGCATACGGTAGAGGTGTGCCCCGCCTGGGTAGTGCACCGCCGTGTCCTCGTGAGGGCGATCGGCGGCAAAGATCTCTTGCATCGGGCCGTGGTACAGGCCATGGTCCGGAGCGAGGAGGAGTGGCAGGCGGTCACCTCCTACTACGAAACAGTAATACTTGCAAAGGTGGAGGCCGCATGCATGAGCGAATAGCCCTCGTGCCCAAACCGCCAGAATCACGATCCCGATTTCGCGTGCGGTGAGCCAGATCGAGCCCAAGTTGTCAACGGCGCGTATGGTTCCACGCGCGACCCAAGGAGATATCAGCAAAACAGCAGGGTCGAAGCCTACTGAGGCCGAAAGAGTTGCCCGGGGCCTTGGAATGAAGGCAAAGAAGGAACAGGAGTGACTTAAAAGTCTAACATGACATCAGATAATTTCCCACCTACAAAAAAAAATCTAGACTACTTATCTGATAATTTTCAAGTTCAGTGTGTTGTTAGTGCTTATATTTTAGTTAGCTTAATAATAAAGTTAGCTCCAATCAATGTAATTCTAGTCACTTTTACCACTTCATTCCATTTGGAGCCACTGACAGGCCTCAACAGCAGTGATAATTCTTTTTTTAAAACAGTCATTTTTATGAAACGTGAAAAAAACGCGCAGCTAAAAATATCAAACGTAGAAATGAAATTAACTGTCATTATGTCAGCAACTTAGAGCGTCCAACCCGAGATGAATTTTCAAACAACCTTACGTGATTATGACACATTTTTTTCTAGATATTTTGGAAACACAGATATATCTTGTGGATTTATCTAGGTTTCTAATGAAATCAAAACATGTTGTGTAAAACTAATCCAGTAAAGACCTCTGAAAGAAAATACCTCTTTTTTTTCGTGAACTTTGGCCCTTTTTATGAAGGTACTAATAAATTAAAAACGTAAAAAAATGTAATATATTTATGGAAACCTCGCTCGTTTAATCAGGATTCTGAATGACGAATTTTTTTTCCAAAAATTAAAAAATATATAAAAAAATTCGAATTTCTTGGAAAAAGATTTGTGAAATATTTGAATGAGTGACAAAACTACCGAACGCCAACAAAGCGTATACCATATAGCATAGTCGGCCTTTTAATGTTCCCACTGCTGGGACTCAGGCCTCCTCTCTAGGAGAGGGAATGGGCTGTACTACCGCGCGGGCCCAGTGCGGGTTGGTGGATGTCACATGTCTTCGAATTTTTGTTTCTAGGACATGCCGGTTTCCTCACGATGTTTTCTTTCACCGTTTTGAGAGCAGTGGTGATGAAATAAATTACACAAAGTAATGCGCCTGGCTGGGTTTGAACCCGCAACCTACAACTCGTAAGTCGGGGCCGTTACCATTTGGCCACCACTGCTCTAAGCGTATAGGCATTCTCATCTCTCTTTATTCGTGCTGCTATTATCAAACAGAGCGTTGGATGAAACAGCAAGTTTGTAAACCAACATGGTTGATGATAGACGGATCGGAAAGGATCCTCTTAAATATTGTAACGGAAAGCTGCTCAGGTATACATAGGTAGTTGCACGTCTATGTACTACATAGCTTTGAAACATGGAGAATATTAACAGTAATATTCGATGTTAGTAGTAATACACCTGAGTTTATACGTAAGGAAAATTGATATAAAAGCTACAGTTACAAGCTCATGCTTGTCTGTTGTATCTGTTTTCCTGGTATGTTCAATTTTCATGCCAACCGTTGATGTAACATGCAGAAAGTTATGTAGTTGCTTGCTGTCTTGGCCAACGTTGTTCTGCCATATAAATATCAAAGAAATCAATTGGGGATGGAAGTAGGAGGGTAAGAATAGACTACAAACCTATTCTCAGACTTACCATATTCACAAAAAAAAAAACATAAAATTTTATATATTAGATAGTTTCTGCCAGCGGCTTCGACCGCGTTAATTTTGGTTATTACGGACGCGAAGTCAACGTCAAAGAAGGATAAAAAATTTCGATTCTTCGTTCAAGTTTCATTTATACCAAATTTCATAAAAATCGGTTCAATAGTTTAACCATAAAAGCGTAACATACAGACAAACAGAGTTACTTTCACATTTATAATGTTACTATGGATTATGTTATAAACAGTGGTAGCCGAGTGGTAAGGGCCCCGAGTTACGAGTTATATGTCGCGGGTTCAAACCTAGCCAGGTGCATTACTTTGTGTAATTTATTTTATCACCACTGCTCTCAAAACTGTGAAGGAAAACATTGTGAGGAAACCCGCATGTCCAGGAACCAAAAATTCGGAGACAGGTGACATTCATCAACCCGCACTGGGCCCGCGCGGTAGTATAGCCCATTCCCTCTCCTAGAGAGAAGGCATGAGTCCCAGCAGTGGGAACATTAAAAGGCTACATGCGGCATCCATGTTATGCAAGTATTTGTGCTGATTATAATTAGTGGTGTTTAGAATAATTAGCATTCTCCTGATACTGACCTCTGATTTACTAAAAATCTAAAAAATCTATTATATAATTAAAACACTATTATGACAAAACGTTGCTTGTATAATAATATCATTAATCTGACAGACAATTAGAATAATTCTTGTATATTAGTTCGGTTTTGAATTGATAAAAGTAATCTTTAGAGGCACCTTTGTGATTTGATTCTATCGTAAAAAATTAGTTATATTTTGTTCTGAACACATTATCTCTCTAGCATTAATTAACCTATCTTTAAGAATAATATTTTTCTGATCCTGTTTACTACAGTGGCTCGTATACTTTTGCGCATTATAAAACTCGCAATTAGCCTCTGTAGTCCCCTTCAGTACAAGATTTATTTTACAAAGTACTAGTTCTTGACTTTGATCTCGCCTGATGGAATGCTAATGTTTCAGCTAATAGGAACTCAAACCATCCAAAATGAAATTCTTCACCGAAAGTTACAAAGAAACAAGATAAACCCCCAGCAGAATGTACAAAACAAAATTAAGCGTCAATTTCAACGCGAGCAGCCATTTTTGGAAGCATTCACGAAGATTTAGCCCCATAATGACGGGCCGTACCCCGACCGACTGTCGGTCAAAACGTGAATTTTATCACTGGCCCGGATTAATTCAGAATCAATTACGACCGAGGGAGCCTCCATTACATAAACACAGAACTCATTTAACGTGAAACTAGGGTACGTGTACACTGTTGTGTTACAGTTTCGGTTTTTTATTTTTTTCCCGTTGGGAAAATCATCTTATGTCATCCCCCGCTCTTAGGCGGGGCGGGAGATAGTGTCAGACTTTTACTGACTAAAAACCCACTTCTGTTCCTTCGTTACCTTTCGTACCAGGGCAAAGTCTTCTTTTCAGAATCAGACTCTTGGCCCCAGTAGAGTTTCAGATATTAGAATATTTTTCTTACTTCTCTTGCTCCGCTCTAGAGGAGCGAAAGGGCATGTTAAACTTTTACTAACTGAAACCACACCTATGTTTCTTCAGTTGCCATTCGCGTTTTAGGACCACGGGTAATCTTTTCAGAAGTCAGGACCTGCTGGGCCCCTATGGTTTTGTTGACATCTTATTGTGGTACGCGTAAACGATTCGGCCTCGGTCTGGTCAATTACCGGACAGCTGGACGTCGAGCAAC
Organism: Mythimna vitellina; assembly: GCA_949316375.1. Taxonomy (NCBI): domain Eukaryota; kingdom Metazoa; phylum Arthropoda; class Insecta; order Lepidoptera; family Noctuidae; genus Mythimna; species Mythimna vitellina. Next base: position 2,432,825 of record OX438688.1, read on the forward strand.
CCATAGATTATCGTCCACAAGCCCACGCCTACGGTGACTGAAAATGCCATGAGGCGCCTGTGGAACAGTATGCGCCGTCGACGACTTTGGCTCGGTCCGGACCGTTACTGGACGCTCGGACGGCGAGCTACCCGTTGATCGCCGTCCGCAAGCCCGCGCCTATGGTGGCCGGAAATCGGGATCGAAATCCCAGCGGCTGGGGCGCGAGGCCTATTAGCTCGCACGTGCACGTGCGGCCTCCTCCTTTGCTAGCATTACTGCTTCGCATAAAGACGCGAACTGCTTGCCACTCCTCCTCGCTCCAGACCATGGCCTGTACCAAGGCCCGGGCCCAAACACTTAGGCGTGATAGTAGGACAGTCTGACCTTAGCCTTATAAAGAGGTCAACAAATAATTGCAGTCGTCCATTTTATTTTATTTCGCGTCTGATTCCCACTATTCAATTATCTGTACGGCTGAGTACTGATGTGATTGGGTTGTGGATTCATGGAGCTTTTCACAGGTTTATGCTATAAGTATAAATTGAAAATCCGTACAGTTAGAGAGGATTTAAAAGATAAAATTTATTAAAAGAAACCTTTTTTACTTCCTTTCTGTGCATTTCTTTGTGAATTAATTGTTAAATGAGGAAGATTTAACCATAATAGAAAGACCGCCATTATGAACTAGTGGTCATGCGCAAAATAATATTTAAAGAAAAACTTATTTTTTTGCTTGCAGGCATACTAGATATCGTGCATTTGACCTCGTATTTTTTAAGACTCCGATCCCGATTTCCGGCCACCGTAGGCGCGGGCTTGCGGACGGCGAGCAATGGGTAGCCCGCCGTCCGACCGTCCGGTAACCGTCCGGACCGAGCCCAAGTCGTCGACGGCGCGTATTGTTCCACGCGCACCTCAGCAAATCGTAGGGGCCCAGCAGGGTCGAAGCCTACTGGGGCGATGGGTAGTATGAAAACGAAACCCGGGGCCCTGGGACGAAGGCAACTAAGGAACAGGAGTGGGTTTTTAGTCAGTAAAAGTCTGACACTATCTCCCACACCATCCAAGAGCGCGATTTGTCATTAGATGATTGTCCCACCTAAAAAAAAGACTATCGGATTAAATCGGTGAATAATGATAAAAGGTGAACAAACGTGTTTGAACCAGCCTTATTCTTGAAGACTGAATTCTGTCTTAGATTATACATAAAAAAAAAAAAACACGAATTCAATAAGAATTAACAACGCCTGCCAACCAAGACGCTATTAAGTCAAGAAAAACAAATCCTTCGACACAGCATCAGTTAAAAAAGCCGCATATTTTCCAACATCAATTTCATGAAAGGCAAACAGTAAACGGTAAAGTCTTGGTGGAGCCTCGTAAAAGGGTGAGACGTGTTTATTTCCAAAATTCAAAACCCAACATTTACTTAGGTGAGGGGATGTAAACAAAAATATAATACGCACCGTGTGATAATACGGTGCTGGTGAAGCGAGATGGTTTGCGTTGAAGCTGATAAAATATTTTCTTGAAATATACCAGTATTTTTTAATATATCCCAGGGTATGTAGTGAAAATATTGCTGAGACATGAGACTTTTTGACGTTTCTCTAATGACCTTAATCTTTCTTTGTATTGAAATACATAAAACAGTCACTTGTACTTGAAAGAAGTTAGGTTAATAGGGTCTCAGTGTCCTTATCTCTGTGCCACATAAAGATATAGTGGTTTTTCATTTGGACTACTTGTTTATGGTTTAAGAATAAAGATGACAAAGAAACAGATAAAAGGTATTTTTAATGACTTGGCTAGTGATTTAGTGACCACAGTTGTCAACATCACTAATAAACAATATTGAATAGCCATTTTGATTTATATCTCTTTGGAAAGTATAGAACTGGCAGATAATAAATAAAAAAATAAAAACACTAATTCGAGTTTAAAAAAAGAATATTTTTAGATGAGATTGAGACAAGACGGCTCTAAGTAACTCATAGGTGCGGGTCTGTCTGTACCAAATGCGATAAACTCTTAAACCACTGCACGGATTTTCATGCAGTCATTACCAATAGATAGAATCATACACGACGAAGGTTTAAGTGTAAATTACAAGCATAATTATATGTTACAATATAAGGAAGACAAGAATTTTAAAGATTTTTTACACCAGTGTAAAACATTAGTTGGTCACTAGCTGTATATAATTAACTAATATAAAAAGTATTTTTTTTTTTTAGAAATAGTACATTTCCGGCCACCGTAGGCGCGGGCTTACGGACGGCGAACAATGGGTAGCTCACCGTCCGAACGTCCGGTAAACGTCCGGACCGAGTCCAAGTCGTCGACGGCGCGTACTGTTCACGCGCGCCTCAAGGAGGTGTCTGCAAACCGTGTTGGCCAAGCAGGGTCGAAGCTTACTGAGGCCAGGTGTCTAATTCTGAAAGGAAGACTCGGCTCTGGTACGAAAGGTATCAAAGGAACAGGAGTGAAGGTTTAGTCAGTAAAAGTTATCTCCCGCTCCGCCTAGGAACGTGATTTGTCATTAGATGATTATCCCACCTAAAAAAAAATTAAAAAAATAGTACATTCTATAGTTGAATTGTAAACGCCTTTTTATCTTCCAGACATACAATATTATGACTATCAGTTATGTGCATAAAATTGGATGATTAAACCAAACTTTGCTGATATACTGACTTAGCTTCCTACTAAAACCACTCACATCGATATAAAACTCTTGCTTAAATCATCAATTTCTAAAACCACTAGCAAAGTTTTAAGCGTTGAAGTATTATAACTTGTGGAAGAGCACATGTTTATGACTCCTGTGCCAAAAGTTTTGAAAGAAAATAATAAATTGCGAACATAGCGGCGAATGCGGTCAAGAAGAAGTGGTCTGTTGCATTTGGCATGAGGTAGTGGGGCGGGAAAGATAGCGAGTGCAATGCCATTTTCGATATCGTAACTGAAGTTATTAAGTGGATTGGAATTTAGAGGTTCTGGCCTAGCGACGTTGTCAAAAACATTGTTATTATTATATTTTTAGTGAAAGCGCCTATTCTGAAAAGTTTTCTTCTTCTTTTCGATTCGATGGTAAACTGGTCAAACTGTTTGGGCCCATTAGGTGGCTACATTAATAGCAACATCGGTAGCACTCATCAAATCCTCCAAAGAGCAGGTGTATGGGCACTTGGGGCATTCTAATATGTGGCTCATGTTTTGAACAGGTTCTAATCTGGTCTAGTGACGTTGTCAAAAACAATGTCGTTATATTTTTAGTGGTAGCGTCTATTCTGAGAAGTTATAAAGTGAATTCGAATTTAGAGGTTCTAATCTGGTCTAGTGAAATTTGTCAAAAACATTGTCATTATATTTTTAGTCGTGACGCCTAATCTGAAAAGTTATAAAGTAAATTGTAATTTAGAGGTTCTAATCTGGTCTAGTGACGTTGTCAAAAACAATGTCATTATAATTTTAGTGGTAGCGCCTATTCTGAAAAGTTATAAAGTGGATTGGAATTTAGAGGTTCTAATCTGACTTAGTGATGGATGCGAAACGCACAGGACCGGTCATTGTGGCGACACTTGGGGGAGGCCTGTGTCCAACAGTAGACGTCTTTCGGCTGAAATGATGATGAATCTAACATAGTGAAGTTGTCAAAAATATTGTCATTTTATTTTACTGGTAAATGCTTATTCTCATTTGAGTGCTTTTTATGAAATAGCTTTTTCATCATGTTTGACTCTCATAGCTTAACCTGCAAAAACAGTCAATTAATACAGTTACAGTAATACAGTTTTTTTGGTAACTATACTTTAATGCCTTTTTTCTAATGGTCCCAAATTACTACTCAAATTAATTATTTCTACGGATGGTTAAGTTGGGACCGCGGTACCGGTTTCCTAAGAGCCCTACAACCCAGAATGTAAATTTTCAGAATCAGATCAGTTACGACACATATCAGCTCTAGCCTTATAATATTAGTTAAAATAAGATATATAATTTAGAATTTAAAAATGCCATGTCTTCTGATAACATGGTGACGAAGTGAAGTGATCTCTTGAATCGTCAATCATTTTGCCGTTTATTAAATTACATCACTGACAACTTGCGAGTATGTCGAGAGCGAATATTTAATTTTATTCTGTGATAGAATTTAGTACTTAATTATATCTTTCATTTAGTTCAAGTGGAACTTGAAATATTGAAAATTTTAATATCAGTCGCGGTGAAGTATCATTCATAACTAATGAAGTCACAAAATTCGGTAGATCTTCAAGAGTTTGATTGAGTAGCTCAGTAGTTTTTTCAAGGACACTTAAAAATTCATCAAGTTTCTCCATTTATATTACTGGAACTTTTTGACCTTTCTTATTTCTAGACTTCAATTTATCAAAACTTCTTTAGGTTTCATTCCATTTAAGTATCGATAAATTTTCCTTTATGTTTTGGTTAAATAATCATACTGGAACCTAATTTCTTCCTGATTAGGAGTTTCTATTCCCTCTGGCGCAAATGAAAGCAAATTTTCAGCGAGCCCAATTTCTATACATACGCAAAGCAAAGTCCCAAAAGTTTCCTAAGATAGAATTTCTGCTCAAAATACCAACAATCAAAACTTTCTGGCTTATACAGCTAAGAAAACAATTAAATAAATTAACTCAAGTCAGACTAAATTTGAAAATTCCGGTGTTTGGAATCCCCCAACAATATTTTTTCATGAAATAATTTGAGCAGGAGATTTTCCTATCAAAACGCTTTAATTCCTTTTAAACGAAATTAAACACGGAACGGCTTTTTAACGCTCAAGGGGTGTTCTATACCCTCCAGTTGAATGTAATGGCCTTATTGAGAAAATAGAGGAGATACGGGGCGAAATGTTGCGCATGATCTTTTCAACTTATTTTGAATAGTTTATGTGTGCACTATACAGGGTTATTGTATTACGGGTTGTGGGGGTTAGATAAGTAGAGAAACCATGAAAACTGGTTAGATGTGTTATTTTTGAGACTGGAAATTTATTCTAAAATATATATTTTTTAAATTGATATAAACCAGTGCTTGACTGCGATCCCACCTGATGGTAAGCAGTGATGCAATCATTGATGGTGAGGTGCACTAGTTTATTAAGAGCCTATTCGCTCTAGCCTTGAAGACAGAAGAAGCCTAAATAATAATTGGACGGGAAGACCGCAGCAGGCAAATTGTTCCAGTCCGTTGTTTTACGCTGTATAAACGAGGAAGCAAAACGTTTAGTCCGGACTGTTAAAGTTTGAATAACGTAAGGGTGGATACTCGCCTTACGTCGGATTGTAGAAAGGAGATGGTGGAATCAAGTCATGTAAAATACCGAAAGGCTGGCTACCCTACTTAACCAAATCTGCATCCCCAGCCTTTCCTTTGAGTCTAAAGCTGCTAGATGGCATTTTGCATCACCGGCACATATGTGATTGCAGTACTCCACACACGATCGGACCTGTGCTTTGTGATATTAGAATCTGTCCCGGTAAGAAGTACTCTCAGACCTTTGCAAGAACGTCTAGTTTTCTAGCAGCTACCTTGGCTTTGGACTCAATGAACCGCCCAAAGTTGAGGTCTGAGGAACTTCCAAGAGCTGAAGGCGGTCGGTGAACGGGCTCCTTTTGGCGGTGAACAGACACGCTTGTGTTTTGGCGGCGTTGAATCCTACCAGATAGGTTATTTAATATTATTGATAGGCTCGCGTTTGGCTACTATCTCATTCTCCTGATGGAAAGTGATGATGTGGTCGACGACGGAGCACGCTTGACTAGAAGTAACCTATTTACTTGATTTAAAGAGCCCAAAGTTTTAGCTATCCGGTAAATAATCCTACTCTTTACCTGTACGCACAATAAAGGCGCGCGTAGAACACTACGCGTCGTCAACGGCTCGGCTCTGGACGATTACCGGACGGCCGGACGGCACGCTACCCATTGTTTGTCATCGGCAAGCCCACGCCTACGGTGGCTGGAATTCCAGGGTCGAGATTTCGGTGGCTAGAGCGTAAGGGCCGTTCCCTCATGTGTGCGGTCGTCTCCTTCGCTATTCTTCTTCGCTACGAACCATGGCCTGTACCAGGGCCCGAAACGAGAGGTTGTTTCCACCGATCGTGCCCACGAGGACATGTCGGTATTCTGCCTAAGCGGGGCACACCTCTACCGTATACTCCACCATGTCAAATTTATTGCCACGTTCGGGTTGATTCTCATTCTCTTTCAATATTGGTGACTTGTCATATATAAGGAAGTAAGTTCCTAAGATTAGTTACTTCGATGAAGAATGAACATTGAATGTTCTCGCACACTTATTTGATTCACTCTTCAACTGATATTGTCAGTTGGACATTCCATGTTACTTTTCGTTTTAAGATTATTTGTGTATTTTATCTATGGATCTTAGTTGCCTGATAATAAAGGATTATTATTATTACTACTACGGACATTCCGAGTTTTGCACCTACACAGGGTTTTAAAAGATAAGATGAATTCTGATTGTTTTTACGCTTTTTACATAATGCCACATAAAAATACGCACGAAAACCTAAGTAATGCTAAAGTTAAATTATATTTTAATTTCTTGTGACATTCCTTGTTTTGCCCCTGTACCCTTCTACAATCTCTTCTGTGACTTAATAAAACAGTAAAAACATGAGTAGTTTTGCCATCTCAGGATGTGTAAGATATATTATGGAAATTTTATCCGTACTTTAAGCTGGTTATGGGCATAATATAATGTTATTCACCTTTTAACAAAAATATCAATGTACTTAAACTACTTTTTGCTCTTACATAACATTGCGTTTGTTTTTCCTTAAGATTTCGTTTGAGATAGTGTATTTTCGAGTTATGTATGAACATATCATAGCATAGCCACCCAGAATGCTTAAGTGCCATATATAATCAATATTTTCTGGCTAAGTAATAGACTACTTGCCTTTTAAGTTATGCTTCGCTACGTCTGGCGAACTATTAAACAATGTTGGCGAAACATAAAATTGTTTGCAATTATCCCAGATGCAAAAAGCTGGTTCAAAGTGAATAGTGGACTGTACGGATGCGGGTTTGTGAAATCTGTAGGTAGATATGATAATATGTACGTGACCTTGCAAATGCGACTTGAATTAGGACGACCAAATTATGACGCCGGACACAAAGGGGAAACATGCATCATTACGGCGTTGCGTCACCGGTGCATGGTGGACATCCCACCCATACGTACTTCTAAAGCGTTTTGAGAACACATTCATTATGCGTACAACTAAGAAGTGGAATTTCCTGCCGGAGTCTGTGTTTCCTAATAGCTTTAACTTACGCGTCTTTAAGTCAAGTGTGAATAGGTTACTTCTAGGCAAGCGTGTACCATCTTCGGACAGATCATCGCTTAACATCAGGTGAGATAGTGCTCAAACGTGAGCTAACACATCTATCTATACTTATAATAAATCTGTAGAAGTGAAAATTCTGTACATTGAAAATATATTTAAAAAAAATGGCAGGGGGTGTTACTAGACCAACACCGAACCCAAAAAAGTGATTAAAAGAATTTTTGTTTGTCTATTTGTCCAGGTATCATGCAAAAAACTACCGGTTCGATTACGATGAAACTTGGTATAATTATTCTTTAATATCCTGAGGACTACACTGGGTACTTTTTATCCCGCAAAAGTATATACAATAAAAACAAACTTAATTTTGCGGTTAGATCCCTAGACCAGATTACTGTACCAACCGCAAATAATAAGTTTAATCGTAGGTTACGTCACCCGCAGTGGAGTTCACTAAGAGGCGCTGCACACACCTAAGATACCATAATATTTTATCTTAAGATACAATATCGCTCGCTATATAATTCAATGGACTGTCACACACGACGAAGTTAATAACCAATTTTTTTCATATTTTCGTATCTCAAAAAACCTGATAAAACCATTTTCGACTTCTACGCGGACGAAGTCGCGGGCAAAAGCTAGTAATAATACCCTCGATTTAGGGCAGTGTGGCTAAGTTCATTAAACTCCACGCCAACGCCGGCGTTCGCTCGGGGCACACCGTACCGTACCGTACCAGGGGTACCGTAAGGGCTCAGCAGGGTCGAAGCCTACTAGGGCCAAGAGTCTGCTTCTGAAAGAAAGACTCAGCCCTGGTACGAAAGGCAACGAAAGAACAGAAATGGGTTTTTAGTCAGTAAAAGTCTGACACTATCTCCCGCCCCGTCCAAGAGCGGAGGATGTCATTGAATGATTTTTCCACCGAAAAAAAAAGTATCGCCGCAGTTCCAATCATTCTACCAACCCATGTATCTCCCTATAATTCTGCTGTAAAAAAAGCATTTGTTTTTACAGTTTCTACTAATGTTTAGGTGCTTAATAAATTGCCGAGCCCTCGTTAGGGGTGATCGCATAGAAATTTATTTGCACGCTAACACCAGTAGGAGTGGCTCAATACCTTTCGATTAGCTGTTCACTTCCTATTGGAAATTAATTATTTGGAGTGGGTGTTTTTGTTATGCTATCTCTGAATTATAAAATGTTAAAATTGTCATTTAGAATCAAGTAGTGTAACAAAAAAAAAATTTGCTCATATTATAAAGTTGAAATTAGAAGGATAGATAATGTGTTTTTAACCAACTTAAAAAAAGGAGGATGTTATCAGAAACTTAATAATTAATTACAGTAATTTAGTTAATTTTTTTTTTCATTATTTTTTATTTTTTTAACTTCAGAACTCTGTCGTTTATGGACTGATTTGCAAATTATTTTTTACCTAATAGGATATGCTTACAAATTGGTTGCATTTTTTTCAAAATCCAATTCCGATTAATCGAGGGAACTCCTCAAATGTTATTGGCACACATATAGTGATTTTGGTATTTTCATCGAGAAATTAAGCACTTACAGTCAAAACGTAACATTTGATGAAGTGAAACTGATGAAAAAGATCAGAAGAACTTTATACTCACATAGATATCACAATGAAGACAGTTAAGCGACTATGGCAATACAAATAAATGAATGGTTCTGAATAGTTACGTTGATAATGGTATTATCAAAGTGATCTGATGATGATAATGGAGCCGGAAGGTTGGCACTGGAACTCCGTAATTAATCAATGTAACCTAGCCGTGTTTGGACTTATTAGAATTGTCATGAGATGCACTTTGGCTATAAGGTACTATGGAACTCATCTGATGATGGAGCTGGAAGGTAAAAAGTAGACACAGGAACTTCATAATAAAACAATGTAACCTAGTAGTGGTTGGGTTAATTGGAATTGTCATGAGAAATAGGCAGTCTACGCGAAATAGGCAGTATACGTGTATCGTAACTAAAAAGTGCGATATAATTTTTTTTTTACAAAAAAATATATAAAATAACCGACTTCACTAAAAAAAACACAAAAAGGATCAAAATAACTTAATTTTCGGAAGTCGGTGTTAAATAAGAAACAAAAAATACCGAGAAACATCGACGTCCGAAATTAAAGTTATTTTGATCCTTTTAGTGTTTTTTTAGCGAAGTCGGTTACTTTTTTTTGTATAAAGTTTTTTATTTGTTATAATATAACAAATAAAAAAATATTGATTTGATTAAACATTTGCGGAGTTTCTGTTTGTAGGTAATTTAATTTGACCCTGAATAATAATTCTGGTTTGGTTCAAGTTCATTCATTACAATAACAATTAAAGTACTCCTAGCTCTTGGAATCTCTCTCAAAATAATTTTGATTTATTATATTTATGTAAATAGGTATGGGGTTTTTTTTCGGGTGGGAAAATCATCTAATGACATCCCCCGCTCTTGGTCGGAGCAGGAGATAGTGTCAGTCTTTTACTGACTAAGAACTCACTCCTGTTCCTTCTTTGCCGTCTTTTTTTCCTGGGCCCCGGGGATCTCGCATCAACCATGGTATACAAATCTTGTTTTGATTTTTACGTGTTTTTAATTTTCTGTGTATCTGTGTGTGTGTGTTCAACCAAGATGGATGGATTGTGTGAAGAGTGATATGAAAGAAAAGGAAGTTAGTGATAGCATGACGAGTAACAGGGCAGAGTGGAAGAATAAAACGTGTTGCGCCGACCCCAAATAATATGGGATAAGGGCAGGAAGATGATGATGATATTCAACCAAAAATAAGGTTTTGTTTAAAAAGGTGTTAATTTCTTAGGGCGGAATTCACCAATAAAACTAATCGCGTTTTAAAGTTTGGCTCGCATAATCGTGTTTAGCCGCTGTCACTAGTGTCACTTGTCTGTATTTTTCTCTAATTGTATTTTTTAAATGTGACAGAAGCGTTTAGCCGCTGTCACTAGTGTCACTTGTCTGTATTTTTCTCTAATTGTATTTTTTAAACGTGACAGAAGCGTTTAGCCGCTGTCACTAGTGTCACTTGTCTGTATTTTTCTCTAGTTGTATTTTTACAAGTGACAGAAGCGTTTAGCCGCTGTCACTAGGACAGCGGGTAAACGCGATTATGCGAGCCAAACGTTAAAACGCGATTAGTTTTATTAGTTAATTCCGCCCATAGTTTTATCTAAGAGCTTAGCTTTCATGAAAGTTTTCCATCATATGTTTAAAAAAAAAAACAGATTCCAGTTATTTTTTCTTTCATCCAGCTTTCGATGAATACTGGCAAATCTTACTAATAGCATCTTGCGTATAATATTACAAAAGCTGGAGGGCTGCAATCCTCTTAACTTTGATCTAAATGAAGAAAAGTACTTACACAATATTATTTTAGTTGAGGGCCTCGAGGACAGATAATACCATAATCTCTTTAAAGACGAAAATAATCCCGAATTTCATAAAGGCTCTCTTTCATTACACGTTACAATGGCAACGTCAAATGTAGTTTCTTTGGTAAAATTATTTTAATGTAATGAAAACGTCTGCGGTAATATATAAATAGAGATAGCATAGCATAGTCGGCCTTATAGTGTTCCCACTGTTAGGACTTAGGCCTCCTCTCTAGGAGAGGTAATGGGTCGCGATCTACCACGAGGGCCCAGTGCGGGTTGGTGGATGTCACATGTCTTCGAATTTTTGGTTCTAGGACATGCCGGTTTCCTAACGATGTTTTCCTTCACCGTTTTGTGAGCAGTGGTGATGAAATAAATTACACTAAGTAATGCGCCTGGCTGAACCCGCAACCTACAACTCGTAAGTCGGGGCCGTTACCACTCGGCCACCACTGCTCATAAATATAGATACTCTTATTTTAAACTTTTCTGGCTACCAAAATAGTCATTGATACCAAAATCAACAAGAAAAGTGTCCAGGAAATTTAGTTTAAATATAATACGTAAATGTTACGCAATAGCATAATCAGCCTTTTAATGTTCCCATGGATAGGACTCAGGCCTCCTCTCTACGAGAGGGAATGGACCATAATCCACCACGCGGGCCCAGTGCGGGTTGGTGAATGTCTTCGATTTTTTGGTGATAGGACATGCCGGTTTCCTCACGATGTTTTCCTTCGCCGTTTTGAGAGCAGTGGTGATGAAATAAATTACACAAAGTAGTGCGTCTGGTTGGGTTTGAACCCGCGACCTACAACTCGTAAGTCGGGGCCGTTACCACTCGGCCACCACTGCTCAAAACAATATTTATAAATGTTAGGCTTCGATATGTAGTCAGATTATAAAGTCTGTTTTTGCGATTAAGAATATTATATAATTTGTTTAGTATTTTATTACTTATTTCAATCGACTAATTGGACTAGCAATACCGAAAACTTTGTGATTATCTGTGGTAAAGCATGCGAGTTTGTGAGTTTTTTTTTTTTATTGGTTGGGAAAATCATCTTATGACATCCCCCGCTCTTGGGCGGAACGGGAGATAGTGTCAGACTTTTACTGACTAAAAACCCACTCCTGTTCCTTGGTTGCCTTCGTCCCAGGGTCCCGGGTTTCGCTTTCACACTACCCGTGGCTCCAGTAGGCTTCGACCCCGCTGGCCCCCTACGATTTGCTGACATCTCCTTGAGGCGCGCGTGGAACAGTACGCGCCGTCGCCGACTTGGGCTCGGTCCGGACGGTTACCGAATATTGGTATTAATACTCACACACTCACATGCTTTACCTGACTTTAATGGGGAGTTTTTAGGAGGAATATTTTTGAGTGTAGTTCAGTATCTGTTTTAATTATTCTCAAATTGATTCCTAGTGGATATTGTGATGTAAAATAGATGTAGTTTTATACCTCAAGTGAACAATTTGTTGAATCATTGAAATAGACGTGATCTCGGTAAAACGGAGCTGACTACCTCAGCGAAGCTTGTCATGTAGGCTAACTCGATACTTTTTCTGCCATATACTACAAAAAGCTTGCCACCAACACCTGAAGTGATGACCACGACCACTTTGTCAAGAGTGATGCCGACAAAGAAGAAGATACTACAAAAATATCCTTTTAAGGTGATGGCACGTGAGCACATTTGCAGGAAGTTGGTGTAATCATCACAGCGTTGATTTATTGGATTCGTTTTTCATAAATAGATTGTTAATTTGTATGTATGTATCTAAGTATATATTTATTATTGTATTTCTTTTCTATTTCTTTACCATTAAGCTGCACCTACCATGTTTTGTTTCTGCATCACCCTAAGGTCGACTGGTAGAAAATGCCTAAGGCATTAAGTCCGCCTTTGTACAGTGTTTATTACTTGTGCATAAAGTTTTAATAAATAAACAAATAAAAATATTAGAATGTGTTACATCTATATTCTAATGGTAAACAAAGTTCCTGTCTTATACAAAGAAACTTTGTAATGGCGCGTGGAAGCTTTTAAAAAACGTGTAGTTTCGTTGGCACTCTTTTCAAGCTTTTAAAATTCATTTAGTAAATCTTAAAATGTTTTTATTTATATTTTTCATTTTATAGTTACCTAGGTACTGTGATATCGAAAGGAGATCGCATGAGTTAGATTAAAGAACTGGCTTGTAAAATTTACTCGTAAGGATTTTGTTTTTCTATAATAGGTTTAAATATTAAGTAGAAAATAGAAATGTCTAGATGGAAGAGATCTGACAGAACGATGTAGCAAAATGAGCTATTGATTGAAGAAAAATACAAATAAAGTTAAGAACTCCCACCCAAACCATCGCAGAGTGCGACAGTACTATTTATGTATGTTACAAAATTTGCGTGACGCTGATATTAAATATTACTCATTTTACTTAAAAAAAAAGCAAAGAAAACCTTTTTTCCACAATACTGTCCACTCACAATAAAAATGGCGGCCCTGTCAATCCATATAACTAAGTTCACTGATTATTTCAACAAGATGTTACAAAAACAGGAGACCCGGGAGATACGTCTGTTTACTTTACCGGATTGAATCCCTAGGGGATAGCTTTTTCTTGTACCGCATCGTATATTGTTTTTGGAATCGATTTCGACCTTTCCGATTCATCTATCCGATCACAAGTTTGAATTACTATCCTCAAAGGTGACTAGTTGTCCTGACCGTCCCTGCCATATAATATTGGCAGCGCCTAATAGTACTAATGGTGGCGTTTTTTTTTTCAAAATCTATTCAAATCGTCCTATGACTTTTCCCGGTCTGGAAATCATCTTATGACTTCTCGCGGTCTGAATGGAGCGAGAAGGCGTGTCAGACTTTTACTAACTAAAACCACACCTGTGTCTTTCAGTTGCTCTTCGTGATCTAGGACTACGGGTATCCTTTTCGAAATATCCCCGTGCTCGAGCTCGGTCCAGTCAAATTACCGGATTTCCGGACGGCGAGCTACCCATTGCTCGACGTCCACAAGCCCTCACCTACCGTGACTGATAGACAGGGTCGAGGTCTCGGAGGATGGGGCGTGAGGATGTTCGTTCCCTCTGTGTGCCACCTCCTCCTTCGCTAGCATTACTGCTGCGTAGAAAGAGGTGACCATCTGCAATTCCTCCTCGCTCCTCGCTCTGAGAGATGTTTTTGGTATGTATAGGTAAGTGTTTATAAATATAACAAAGGTCATTAGTTTGCAGCAATATTGAAACAAAACGTACTTAAAAAATCTCACATTTTGTTGCAAAATAGTTGCTCCTGCGACCTACCAACAGTTTTCATACACACCCCACTAGTGTACACGTCATATTCGGCACATAAAGACAGTGTAGCCGGATGTTTACCTCGTTATCACATGCGGGATTAGGACAAGATGCTGACATTCAAGATATTATTTTCCCTCAGCGGTGGAGCGTTGGGTAAATTAATAACAGTTTTTCCTTATAGCTTGAGTGATAAGTGATGGAGACAGATGATAATTTACTTTTTGTAGAACTTGTGTACGTGTGTGTTAGTTTTGGTAATAGGTTTATCGGACTGATATTTTCGTATTTCGGTATTTCGTCGTTTGACCACTGTCTCACCTGATGGTAAGCGAAGATATGGTCGACGAAGGAGCACGCTTGCCTAGAAGTAACCTATTAACTCTTGACTTAAAACCCCTAGGTTATAGCTATCAGGAAAAACAGACTCCGGCAGGGAATTTCACTCCTTAGCTGTACGCATAATGAATGTACGTATGGATGGAATGTCCATATTGCCATGTGGAGTACAGCGGTGTTACCACGAACTCGAAACTGAACTGTAAAAGGGATGGAGTTATAATAGGGTGTATCCTCCATCCTTCTTTCTCGCTAGCATGACTGACATTTCAACACACCATGGTAAGTCTCCAGGTTTTTGATTGAGCTTTAGACTTTTTTCTACGTGGGAAATCATCAAATCATTTCTATCGCCCTAGATGGAGCGAGAAGGAGTGTCAAACTTTTACCCACAGTATTCTTTCAGTAATTACCAGAGGTTGGAATTAGGTAGAGTTATTTATGTACTTGCATCGAAATGTTGATATTAATATGGATCTTCCCGGGATTTCTAATGAAAGATCTCGTGAGGAAACAAAATTGCGAATATAAAATAAAAACCTTTAGAGATAGTTTTTTCTTTTGATAAGGCATATGAAACAAAGATTATTAACTTACACTTTTTATTACTATTTTTCATTAAAAAAGATCTCTACGTCAACTGAGGTGAGTTTAACAAATTTTTATACTTCTTCCTCCTCGTGATTAATGCAGGAAAAATAAAATCTGTTATATTTTTCTGATAGTGTCATAAAAAATATCTGCTCTTTAAAATTAATCTCTGGATTTGAGGCATATCAACTTTATTCTTTCGCTGTATGAAATCAGTATAAGTACATGAAGAACTCTACCTTATTCCGACTTCTGGTAATTAACTAACGAGGGCTTACGATAACTCTTTCGAACATTCCATGATCTTTTTTGTGTTTTTGTAGGGTAGGTTTCATACTCGCTTATAAAGACCGCAACATGCGAAAGTAATAATAATAATAATATTCCGCAACTTTCACACAACGTCATCTAATCCCAAACTAAGCAGGGCTTGTGTTGTGAGTACTAGACAACTGATAAACATACTTATATATTTCTAAATACATACATATTATAGATAAATTACACCCAGACACAGAACAAATGATCTTGCTCATCACACAAACATTTGTCCTGGGTGAGAATCGAACCCACGACCTCCGGCATAGCTGTCAGGGTCACTGACAACTAGACCAACAGGCCTGTCTAAAAGTATCTCTGTTCTATGTTTTCTACTAAAATGGTAAAAAATTAACCAGTATGTTGCAGCTTTCTTCTCTATCTATCTGTTTGTCATAGCTGTTTATTTTATGAAATTGAACAGCCCCCTAGCCAAGTTATTCGATGAAAAGATATCAATGCTTGTCCAATCTTTTCATAAAGTCAAAAAACAAAAGTAAATAATATTAATGCAATATTGAACGTGATTGTATGACGTAAACTCGATACTGGAACGAATCGATGAATCATTATTTAATCGGATCATACGATATGAAGAAAAAACATACTACCATTGATTTTCGTTCCCAAAAATAAAACCTTGCTTTTATCCTCAACGATAACTTAATGCTCCAATATCCCAGAACTCCGCAAAAAAATCACTCAATCTCCGAAGGCCAGTTAATTGCCGCTCTAGCCACAATCTGCAGGTAAATGCGTCCAGATTAAATAGACCTTTGCTTTCTCCTTAATATGGATGGAATAAGTAAAAACAGAAGGTTCATCTTAGGGGAATATAATTATCTATCGCGTGTGCACCGTGTTAGTTCCACAGGAAAATCGGTGTTGCTCACATAGCCCAAAGAATCGTAAAACTTAAGTGAGCAGGGCGCATTGATTGCAGAAGATATGACGATTGGGGGCCGTTGGAAGATCTCGAAAGGTCTCTCCAAGGTAGGCCGATGACCTGGTGAAGATCACAGAAATCTGATGGATGCGAAACGCATAAGATCAGTTGTTGTAGCGATATTTATAGGAGGCGTCTGGACATACAATGGATGGCGATATGAATTACAGAAAATAAAATTTACACATTTTAAATACTAATTATCTGCATGTAGCAGTTTAGCATGAACCAAGGTTACGGACATAGCCCAAAGAATCACCAAACCTAAGTGGCAGTGGGCAGGGCACATTGCTCGCAGAACAGATGGTCGATGGGGATGAAAGGTTCTGGAATCAACCACGTACTGGAAGACGCATCGTTGGAAGGCCTCCCACAAGGTGGACCGGTCGCGGGAGTCCGATGGATGCGAGACGCACAGGACCGGTCATTGCGGCGACATTTGGGGGAGGCCTATGTCCAATAGTGGACGTCTTTTGGCTGAAATGATGATAATGATGAGCAGTTTATCTCTTGATTGGAGCTCATACGTTTTTAGGGTATGGATGTAATCATCACAGGCATAATACTCAAAAGCTCTAAAATAATCATTCCATCATTTGCATTCAATCAGTAAACATGATTATCAAAAAGCCCAGATTGTACGAAATTGTTAAGCCCAACCGGAATTTAGTGTCGCATGTCTTGTATTTTGAATCTTAGACCATCGTCATTGCTCATAGCAACAGCCTCCCTACTACCTACTATTTGGCCTATAGTTTTAGCTATGGAACTTTTTTTCTATTGGGATGATTTTCATCCAATGGCATCCGCGGGGGATCTTTTGTGTCAGTCTTTTACTAACTAAAAATCCACTTCTGTTCCTTTGTTGCTTTTCATACCAGGGCCGAGTCTTTCTTTCAGAAGTAGACCTTTGGCTCCAGAAGGCTTCGACTATCCTGGGCCCCTATGGTTTGTTGACATCTCATTGAGGCGCACGTGGAACAGTACGCGCCGTCGATGACTTGGGCTCGGTCCGAACGGTTGCCGTCCGAAAGCCCGCGTCTACGGTGGCCGATAATCGGGATCGGGATCCCGTTGGCTGGGGCGTGAGTGCCATGCCCTCGCGCGTGCGGCCTCCTCCTTGGCTAACATTACTGCTTCGCAGAAGGAGGCGACCGCTTGTCCTCTTCGATTCGGACCATGGCCATGGAAAGATCGTTGCCACCGATCTCCTCCACGAGGACACGGCGGTGCTCTGCCCAAGCGGGGCACACTTCTACTAAATGTTCCACCTCGTCCTTCGGGCGGTCCACACAGTGGTGACACCCGGGCGTTATTTCAGCACCAATCCGGTGCAGGAACTTTCCGAACTGACCATATTCGGTGAGAATCTGCATAATGCGAAAGGAGAGGACGCCGTAAGGTTTTTCCAGCCACTTCTCAAAAAAGAGGACTTACCGCCATAATTATGGCGCACCCTAGTTATATATTATTATGTACCACAAGTATTGCAGTGACAAGTTACAGTAGTTGAATCCAGCAATGCTTAGCGTATTCAAACAGCTCTAAACAAGCTCTGTTTTTGTATTAAAGTGATTTCTGTAGTGATTGTAAGTTAGTTTTTTTTTAAGTGTTGAGTGTGGCGAAAAGATAAGACTTTTTTTGGACCATATGTTTTGTACCAGTCCGTTTAAAACATATGGAAATGTATGCAGCACATTCCCGACAAGTGTGTCCGCTTGATACCATCTGCGAATATATTGACTTTTTTTTTTTGTGACATAATATGTACTGTACAAGTTTGCATTTCTTCTTTATTAGATAGCACATACACAAGTGACCTTTGTGATGGCGTGAGGTCACTGCCATTGATAAAAACTGCTGATAGTAATCTCAGTACTGATTCTAAAGAGTAACAGGAATTTTTGGGCTGTTTTTTGGGAAAATCACCTTATGACATATCCCGCTCTTGGGCGGAGCGAGAAATAGTGTCAGACTTTTAATGACTAAAAACCCACTCCTGTTCCTTCGTTGCCTTCGTCCCAGGGCCCCGGGTTTCGCTTTCATACTACCCGTGGCCCCAGTAGGCTTCGACCCTGCTGGGCCCCTACGATTTGCTGACATCTCCTTGAGGCGTGCGTGGAACAGTACGCGCCGTCGACGACTTGGGCTCGGTCCGGACGGTTACCGGACGGTCGGACGGTGAGCCACCCGTTGCTCGTCGTTTGCAAGCCCGCACCTACGATGGCCGGAAATCGGGATCGGAATCCCGGCGGCGGTTGGAGCGTAAGGACCGTTGCCTCACGTGATCGGCCGCCTCCTTTGCTAGCATTACTGCTTCGCAGAAGGAGGCGACCGCCTGCCACTCCTCCTCGCTCCGGACCATGGCCTGAACCAAGGCCCGGCGCGAGTGATTGCCGATTGCCCCCACGAGGATACGGCGTTGCTCTGCCCAAGCGGGGCACACCTCCACCGTGTGCTCTACCGTGTCCTCCGGGCGGTCCACACAGTGGTGACACCCGGGCGTCGTTTCCGCACGAATCCGGTGCAGGAACCTCCCGAACTTACCGTGTCCGGTGAGAACCTGCGTCATGCGGAAGGTGAGGACGCCGTGAGGTCTTTCCAACTACGCCTCAAAGAGGGGATTTACCGCCATAATTGTGGCGTGCCCGAGGAATTTTTGGGCTGGATTTCTTCGACGATTTAAAGTTCAGTGGCTGTTTTAGTTATTTGTAAATTGATTAGTAGTGGATATTGTGATGTAAAATTGGTGTAGTTTTGTATCTGAAATGTCTACACAGTGGGACAATATGTGCAATCATTGAAACAGACGCGATCTTGATAAAATGGTGCTGAGATTACCTCAGATTTTTTTTTCCCAGAAAGTTAACTCGAGACATTTGCTGCCATATACTGCAAAGGCATGAATATTTTACCGTGATGAAAATTTCGGAAAGGTAATCATTTTCGTGTAATAATACGAAAATTACCTTTCCAAAAATCACTTTTCTGAAATTTTCAATTTAATTTGGCAATATCCTTTTCAAGTTGCGTTTCCATGACTGGTTTTTCTGTATGTTCTTACTCTTCAATATAGACTTCAAAGTTATCGAGCAAAAATGGTTCTGTTTTAATTTCATTCTGGTTTTCAATCTCCTTGCCATAATGGCACGCTGGCCTGTAATCTGCTTTATAAAAGTTAATGACTATCGTTTATAAACATAATAGGTTTACCAGTTGGTATATTTTTTGTTAATTAATAAAATTTTTTTAGATTAGCGATGACTGGAAGGTGATGTCTTGTTGATGTAGATGTACATAATAATATAATTTATATTTTTATAATAATAATAAATAATCGATAATGTACTACGCGGCGGTAGCGGCATGTCGTGTAGCCCACGTCAAATTCCCAACTAGTGACGTAACTACACGACTGAAATCAGCTGTGCCGGCCTGGCAGTGCAAAGTCGAGCGTCGTATTGCTGGGGCCAAAGCACTCATCGGTAAACTAGTTTGCTTTATAGGGCAACACTCGCTCAAGAGCGATGTACTTTGTGAGACGGACATTTTCGGGGACTGATATCAGCCCCGGAGACTATATGTCCCGAGTCACAGAGCGCATCGACTTCTTGAAGCCGAAGTTGTTTGCATGGGCAAACCGTATCCGCAGGTATAAGCGGAGGGTGGAGCGATACACCCATACAATCGCACATTTCGTAGTAATTAAACGTGGGTTTATAGGGCTTGGGAGCGACCGGGTCAAGATGTAACTGACGCGCGCCTCCCGGATAATGATGCCATGAGTTCATTCTGGCGCAGCATCTGCTTTACCACGATCTATCATCACATGAATACAATTATTATAATGTATTCTTATATTTTCTCTCTTCCAGGCTCGATTTCAGCGAGAAGCTAATAACGAACACCAAAGGGCATGCCATAATAAATGCGCTTATTAGTTCAAACTGTACTTTGGACACAATTATATTTTAGTGGTATCTATGTCGCCACATAAGTAAATGAAATATATATAGATTAAAATAAATACAACAATCCGAAATTATGTATTGGACAGTTGCCCGGACCAAACATAACTCGTCTGGTCGGAAGATCTTAACTTTTCAATGAAAAATCGCGAGACAAATTATTTATTGGACAGTTGCCCGGACCAAACATAACTCGTCTGGTCGGAAGATCTTAACTTTTCAATGAAAATTCACGGGACTTTACACCTTGTATTATAATACCTCTAATGATATTATTCGTATAAAGGTAAAAAAACATGACTTTTCATTCAGTACATTTTTGGACATTCTCCTTTGTTGTCGTATGGACATGTAATTAATTGTGTAAATATGTGTACGACGCACGGTAATAAAATAAAAAAAATGTCAGTGGAAAAAGTGAAGGAAGTTAGTGATAGCATGACGAGTGAGAGGGCAGAGTGGAAGAAAAAAACGTGTTGCGCCGCCCCAAATAACACTGGACAAGGGCAGGAAGATGATGATGATGTTGTCAGTGACTGTATTACACAAGCACACTGCACTAATTGATTCATAAGGGATATTGTAATGTAGAAATGTTATACTTTGTTTTTTGTCTCAATTGTCTACGTACACAACGACTAATATGGAATCAATAAAACTAGCACGATCTCAGTAAAATAAAGTTGCTTTATTTTAATGTAATATTGACTAGCTTAGCAAAGCTTGCTGATAAAGCATTTGGTGTGAAATACTGCAAAAACATTGAAATATTTTTTGTATTTTGTATTTATAATGTTGTTTATATTTTTTTTTTCAATATCTTTTATATTACGTTACATTATTATAAAACAATTAAACGGTCTTCCCGAGAAATAAATATAATTTAACTTTTTGAGTAGCGTAATTAGAGGCACAATAGAAAGACAACTCAACACCTATGACTTCAACTCAGACTTCCAATACCTATATTCTTCACACGCAAGGAATCTGCGTTCTTGTAACAATCTCCTTCTGCTCTGTCCTTCTCATACTTCTGATTTTGTCCATTGTTCCTTCTATATACAGTCCATTCTTCTGTGGAAAGCGCTTCCTCTCGATATCAGGACGGCCGAAAGTCGATATGCATTTAAGCGGAAGGTGCGGAATCATTTGCTCCATCAATAGCAGAATCGTCTCAAAACTTCATTCTTTACTTTATATTAATATAAATGTATTATATTAAATATATATGTATGTGCATTTTAATTATATGTATACTTATTTTTTTTTAAATCTTGTTTTTCGTGTAAAATTTTATTTTTATGCACCTACCATATTGTCTCTTCACCACCCTAGATTGACTGGTAGAGAATGCCTAAGGCATTAAGTCCGCCTTTGTACTTTATGTTGCATGTAGTTTAAATAAATACCTAAAAACAATGACCTAGCGAACGCCAGCGTTCGCTAGGTCAAATGAATTAATAAAAATTAAGCATGCATATCGACGGTGAAATGCCAATACCTTCTAACTGACATTTTTCGATAAAATTACTTTTAAGTGCTTATATTTTAAATGCGTGTTTCCGCATGCTTCGTAAAATATCCGAAGCGGATATTTAGTTGCAACTGCATCAAATTAATTTGTGAAAACAAACACCTAACTAAACCAACGTGTCAATTTATAGTATTACTTCCTAACAATTTTTGGACAGATAATTTTGACTTTCGACAGTTAGGAGTTATTGGTACTTCACCGTCGATATTGAAATTCGTCACATTATAATTTATGTCTAAACACTTTCAAAACTTGACACTGGCATAAATCATGCCATCAAGTAGGGCAAAAAAAAAAATTGTGACCGATGAGATGGCAATAAAAACAGATGTGTAATGCAGAAAAACATGCTGCGTCTACACAGAATAATTTAGAAAAATAAAGGGCAAGGACAAAGATAATATTTACGAATTGAATGGGTGAGTTTTGAGAGGAAAAAATCACAGTTAATTCAATGATCAGCATCAGGATTTACGGATTATTGCAAAAAGTATATTTTCGACCAGGAAAATGTTAGAATTTTTCCTTGACAAATACGTTGCTATTCAGGGAAAGGAAAGGAAACACTATTTTCGTTACACAAAACTTTTTTGAACATATATTTATATGTTAACAGTAATGATACATCTCGTTACATAGGATGAAGTTAGTGACGGTCCAGTGATACGTAAGTATATAATTATATCGTGCGTTCGAGCCCAAAGCAGTTAATTAATAATAATCATCATCTTCCTGCCTTTGTCCCATTTTACTTGGGGTCAGCGCCACACGTTCTTTTCTTCCACTCTGTCCTGTCCCTCGTCACGCTATTACTAACTCCCCTTTCTTTCATATCACTTCTCACACAATCCATCCATCTTTTCTTTTGCCTCCCTCTCCCTCTCCATCTATCCACATGTAAACTCATAACTCTTTTAGTAACATACGTTTCATTCCTCCTCTTCACATGACCATACCAAAACAAACGATTCTCTTTCAATTATCCATCTTTTTTTGGCCTTTCTTTCCGTCTGGTCCGGACGGTTACCGGACGATCGGACGGCTTGCCACCCATTGCTCGCCATCCGGGCCTAAACAGTGCTGTCGTCTGCATACCCGTCAGAAAGAACATAGTTTAATCTCACTTCCCCATGATTTATCAGATCAACGCTCTCTTCACAGAATGCCTTATATAAAGACTCAGCTATCAAGTAGATCTCATATATAGTGACAGTTTTGCTGTACTAGAATCTACCATTAAAGTGAATGCAAGCCGTAAGATTATCTCAATGTTTCAAAGCTTGGAGATAAAATTTCATATCTGCGAAGGATTAAGTTGGTAAGGAATAGTTATTGTAACTGCAGATTGTTTTTGGAAGGTGACTTTGCGCTTTTTGTTATTGAATGACATTTTCTGCTGAAATTAGTAAAATTGTATTTTTGAAAGAAAGAAAGGAAATACCCAGGTTTATTTGACACAATCTCAAAGACTATTAAACACTTTTAAGGTAAATACAAAAAAAAATATTTATTCAAAATTAGCTTCTGCCAGGGAAAAGCAAAAAAATATATATCTCTACGTCATTCGTTGATGATGTTTTTAAGCATTCTACTGTACAAAGAATTTTTAAAATCGGTCCAGTAGTAAAATATCATCACATCATCACTGTTGGACATAGGCCTCCCCCAAATGTCGCCACAATGACCGGTCCTGTGCGTCTCGCATCCATTGGATTCCCGCGACTCTCACCAGGTCATAGGTCCACCTTGTGGGAGGCCTTCCAACGCTGTGTCTTCCGGTACCTGGTCGCCATTCCAGAACCTTTCGTCCCCATGGACCATCTGTTCTGCGAGCAATGTGCCCTGCCCACTGACACTTAAGTTAAAAAAAGTTAGAAATGTTAGTTAGTAAAATATAAACATACAAATATATCCTCTTTATAATATTAGTTTAACTAATAAATAATTTGTCTCATTTTTGGAGTTTTATCACTAAAGTTACGTAGAGGCTAATCTTTTTACGCCATAAATTATTACTTACTTAAGGGGCCCTTCTTCCGAAAGTTTAGGCATTTTACGCACCGAGACGGCTTGCGTCCGCGTTGCTCAGGAGCCGTCGCGATATGAACTCCGGTGACCTATGGCGGCGGGCGAGCACGCCACAGTATAGATAAATAAATCAGTATTTCAAATATTATTGGCGTGCTAGTAATAATAGCTTGTTTTGCAACAAAAACGTATAGCTTGATGTGCTGTCCACTGCACTATTGACTGTAAACACTAATACAATTAGGTATATTGTTATAAATGTATAACTTTTTTTTATTGCTTGGTAAAATCATCAAATGAGTCCTGCCGCTCTGGATGGAGCGGACTGTCAGACTTGTACTGACTAAAATCCACCCTGTTCCTTCGGTTGCCCTTTGCATTCCAGGGCCACGGTATTCTGATAAGACAGTCTCGTGAATGAAAAGGCAGGCGATGATCATTCTGTTGAACTTAAAGAATGGTTGTAGAAGATTTGGTGAGTAAAATAATGAAAGACAAATATGATTAATTACACTGGTCTACAAAAATTTACTTTTTTTTTGCCACAAGAGTTTTTTTTGCTGTATATGGTTTTATTTTGACTCCCTTTTGTAGGAAATAGATATAGAATAAAATTGTTAGCCATCGTTTTTTTGTGACAGTCACTTGTATTTGTCATGAAAAATATTGATACTTTACTTACAATTAAATTAAAAAATACGTCTTTTTAAACCATATATTATGATTTTCTGGAATATTTAGCTTGAGGCTGGTCTACCACAAGTATCCAACCAAAAATTGCTAATATTCAAGGACTCCATTTGCACTGGTACGGGTTTTTCATGATGAAAATGACCTGCCGCAACCTTTCTCCTTTGTGTTGGGCATTGGATCCCAGATTTTTGGTACGGAAGCCAAAATGTGATTGTAAGTGTATTTAGAGAGACAAATTATAACTCTATGCTTGATATGTTTTAATTAGGTCCTCTATGAGATTTGTGTAGTCATTTGTTTCGTAATATATAAAAAATAGATGATTTTTTTAAGTTTGTTATAAATCACCAAAAAGATGATTGAGGAACACTAATAACTGACTCAAACTAGATTAGTTTGTGTCAGTTATTAGTGTTCCTCTCTTATTGGGTATAAAAGCTAAATCATGAATTTTATTTGCAGTTACAATACACGTAGTTAGTAAATCATGGTATTAGTTCCTGCGCAATGTTTTATTTGGCATTGCAGGTATTGCTATAGCAACACTATCAGAAAGCGTTTGTATTGCAGAACGCACACTTACATATTTTACAGTGTATGCGTTATATTTATCACTTTTGCCATATAAGTCTGGCAAAACGACCACAGACACGTAGTGTGTCTGTGGTCTTTAGAATCCTGTTCAAAACATAGGGTTTCCGAAGCCATTAAGCGCACTCCTTTTGTCGAATTTGTAAAAATCTTTACTCTTGTTGTAGATCTCATATGAAGCACTCACTTTACTTTGAGGAGCCACGGAAAAACCAAAATTATCACGATAACACCATTTTACCCAAGTCAGCAAAATTTCTTCGTTCACTTTTAGAATTTGGTTCACCACATACCTACTCGGCAGAAACTGTGAGGGTAAATGAAACCCACATCTTCTTTATGTGTTGAGAAACCAACAACGAGTAGCTTATGCATGACAAACTCACAATTGAGCACTACATTTGTTGCAATTCGAGCGCATTTAGTGGAAAGTTCGGTAAAATTTTAAGTGGCAGTCACAAAAAATCTGAGGCTAATAAAAACAAAGTATGTAGTGTTTTATGATGAGGGTAGATACTTTAGTAAAAATAAGTAAACACAATCTCTGTGGGAAAAACCTTGTCGACCAGTGTTATAATATAATAAAATAAAATATATAGTACCAGCATAAAAATTAATATTCATAAAAAATAAAATTCATAAAAATTTAGTGGTCGTGTGCTAGGTCCAGGTTCATTTTCATCGACCGATATATTCCTCAATGCTGGGCGCGAGTCTCTTCTAAGAGGGTCAAAGCCACAGTTCTCATGGCACTCCCCTCCGCGTTGGGAACTAGGACCTGATAGCAAATCAGGATTGTTTTGCGTTAGAGATTCCTCATTTTCCTTATTTTCGGATTATTTGTTCTCTTCAAGTGTCAGATTTCTTATGCCCATACCACGCGTATGTCAGGGGTTCACGATTTCAGGAAGTAGGCATTATATAGCATTATATATAGGTTCAACGTTATAGTAATCATCTTCCTCTTCTTGATTTTCAGCTTTAATGGAATCATCTTTGTCTTTTCTAGTTGTCCTTTGAAATTTGTCTTCTTCATTTTTAGCTTCAACAATAATGGAATTATCTTCGTCATCCCTAGTTTTTCTGCAATAATGGAATGTCATTAACGTTATGAAACGGAAGTTTCAAAGTCACCGAAATAAACTTTAACAAAAAATCATTTACTGCCATGTTACATCCCATAATAGGATACATAAGACATTTGATAAGTAAGAAAACTAAAGCGCGACGGGAGATAACGTCAAACTTGTAGCGGATGAATAAAACTGCTCCGCCACAGTATATAATGTAATATGTACATAATGTACTTATGTATACTGTCCCTCTTTAGAGTGCCCATCGGTACTTTTTTTGGACATCAAAGTACCTTTTCCGGTACGTGGTCTCAGAGCACTGGAATGGAATAAATTTCATTACATATTTTCAAAAAAATCAAATTAACAAACACTAATTACTAGAGTTTAAATAAAACCTGATACATATATAAAAATCTCGTGTCTTGACCAGTTTTTTGTATATATTTGGTAGGTTTGAGAATAGGTCATAGGCTATTTCTATAGTGGCCGGCCGATTTCTACCTACTAAACGCAGCGCGACCATAAACCGTGCTCTAGGTACTTACCTAGTGAGTACAAGTAGTGACCGATAGCCATTGTTCAATATCTTTCAAATCTTCATAAACATAATAAAAGAATGTAATAATAATAATAAACTTTTTACTTTACTTTTTATAAGTGTATCGCAACTAAAAAGTGTGAAATAAAAAACTTTTTACAAAAAAATATTTTTTTGTAAAAAGTTTCTAAAGTGCATCTTATTACAATTCTGATAAGTCCAAACACGGCTAGGCTACATTGATTTATTACGGAGTTCCAGTGCCTACATTCCGGCTTCATCATCATCATCAGATCACTTTGATGATACCATTTTCAACACTATTCAGAGCCATTAATTTATTTGTATTATCATAGTCGCTTAACTATCTCCATAGTGATATCTATGCGAGTATAAAGTTCCGTTGACCATTTCTGGTCTTCTTCATCAGTTCCATTTCATCAAATGTTACTTTTCGACTGTAAATGCTTAATTTCTCGATAAAAATACCAAAATCATATTACAGTTGGCTATAATATTTGAGGAGTTCCCTCGATTTCACCAAGATTCCGATTTGGTGACTATGGGACCATTTGGGAAATATACCCTTTCCAACAAAAAAAGAATTTTTTAAATTGGTTGGCAGCGACGAAGTTATGCGCGAACAAACATTAAAAAAATCATACAAACATCCGAATTGAGAACCTCTTCCTTTTTTAGAAGTCGGTTAAAAACAAAAAACAACAAACCTAGGTACCGAGATCAGGATGCAAAACTGCACTTTTTAAAGGTTTAAGAATGTTTCCATGATAGATTTAAAATTCTAGTCATACTGACTTCGCTGGTCTGTGTATAGGAGTAATTATATTGTGACGTATTTATAGAATAAATACTTACGCAATACACTTTCGGATTTTCTTCACTTCAGATACCCTTTTTTTCTTAATTTTGTTTTTTCTATTCGCGATTGCAATTACTTATAATAAAACACGTTTATTTACGCGCGCGGCAACGAAAATGTATGGTCGCGAGCAAAACTTGCATAGGTCCTCCCTCGATGACGTCCGGCAGGACAATGGCGCGGTGCGCGCGTGCCGTTTTCACGTATTTATTTTATATTAAAAAAAATAAGTGCCATATTATAAATTTATCCAAAAATATCCCTGTCAAACCCGATTAGTAAATGAAATATAAAATTTCCATAAAAGTTGCGTTCCCCCAAGTCTCATAAAACTTAAAATACTTTCAAAATCGACTTTATTTCAGATTTTTTTTTATCGAGTGGAATGTTAAATAATGTGTTTTTAACCAAAAAAGTCACTAGATTAAAGATGTATCTGTACTATATATTTTTTTCCGGATTTAAATATGATGATTTCTCTGAAAACAACTGGATCTAGAAACGTAAATTTCGAAAAAGGGGCCCTTAATGGATCTCGTTTTCTGGACATATTACGGCCATGTTTCTTCTCTTTTTGCCAGTAGTTTGCTTTAATACGTAAGTTTATGTACGCATATTTGTTGATATTGTAATTTTTACAGACGTGGTGCACCTAGAATATTGACAATTTTTTATATTACACAGATTTCAAGACTTTTTTTTTAGTTTCTGCTAAAAAAAAACTTTACAAAATAAAAAAATAACCGACTTCACTAAAAAAGCACTAGGTGCGGTTTCTCAGTATTTTTTGTTTCTTATTTAACACCGACTTCTGAAATTAAAGTTATTTTGATCTGTTTAGTGTTTTTTTTAGTTAAGTTATTTGGTTGCCTATAATATTTGAGGAGTTCCCTTGATTCCTCATGGATTTCATCATCATAACTGGATTTTGAAAAAAAAATAGACCAATCTGGAGGCATATCCTTTACAAGCAAAAAAAAAAATCAAGTCGGTTCATAAACAACGGAGTTCTGAAGTTACACATATTCAAAAATTTTAAAAATACAACCGAGTTGATAAATTCCTCCTTTGTTTGAAGTCGGTTAAAAATAATATAGATGTTTAAAACTCTTTGATGGATACTGACGAAACAGATGTTTACTGTAGATGAGTAACTCAAGGTTTGAGCATTAAAATATAAAACTGTATTGTTTGTAGATTACATGTAGAAAAATGAAACTGCTGCACCCCTAGCTAAGTTGATAATCTGCAATCGTTATCGCTAGTCGAAAACTTATCAAATATATGGGAATGACATCATCGCAACGTTAAGTCACGTGGTCAAAACAAATGAATAGAAAATTTGTAGCCAAATTCACATCGTTATAAATGATAGAATGAATTGTTATCGTGTCTAAAATGTTCAACGCTACATCCTTTGTTATTGTAAAACGACATTCTAGAACGAGCGCCCGACTCAGGCGCGTCAACATGGCTACCAACTTATCGTTTTCTACAATTGTTGACACCGAGGCGTTACCGATTGGAGAACGGAATTCGACATGAAACGATTGTAACTTGGCTAGAGGGGCTGATGCTACCTAACTGGCTTGTTTATCTTTCTCATTTTACAATTTATTCTTATTTTCAAACATAATCATTTTATATTACTTCGTCCGTCTATCATCTCCGTTCAAAAGTCGCCATCTATCCTCTGTCTCTTTCATACTCTTCTTATTCTCGCTCTCACAATTTTACGCTTCGTTTCACAATTCGTCAATACGTTCCATTTATCGATCACAAAACTTAGATAGCTGTATCTACTTAGTGGCACGTGGATACCTACAAGCATGGTTCTTATAATATAATATTCCACAACTATCACACAACGCCGTCTAGTCTCAAGCTAAGCAAAGCTTGTGTTATGGGTACTAGACAACTGATAAACATACTTATATGTTTCTAAATACATAAATATTAAAGATAAATTACACCCAGACACAGAACAAATGATCGTGCTCATCACACAAACATTTGTCCTGGGTGGGAATCGAACCCACGACCTCCGGTATAGCAGTCAGGGCCACTAACCACTAGACTAACAGGCCAGTCACCCATCTTACCCAGCATATAAACAACATAGCATAAGCATAGCATAATCGTTCTTTTTATGTTCCCACTGCTGGGACTCAGGCCTCCTCTCTAGGAGAGGTATGTAAACAACATATTTTTTTTTTATTATTTTGTGGGAGATGAGACCAGTGAGGAGATGAGAGCAGTGGTGGCCGAGTGGTAACGGCCCCGACTTACGAGTTGTAGGTTGCGGGTTCAAACCCAGCCAGGCGCATTACTTTGTGTAATTTATTTCATCACCACTGCTCTCAAAACGGTGAAGAAAAACATCGTGAGGAAACCGGCATGTCCTAGATCCAAAAATTTGAAGACATGTGACATCCACCAATCCGCATTGGGCCCGCGTGGTGGATTACGGCCCATTCCCTCTCCTAGAGAGGAGGTCTAAGTCCCAACAGTGGGAACATTGTAAGGCCGACTATGCTATGCTATTACGTGGGATATCATTAATTAACTTCCCCTGTACTGGGTGAGGCGAGAGGGAGTGTCAGACTATTATGATATATTATATTTATTTGGTAAATCCGTACTAATAGTATAAATGTGAATATAACTCAGTCTGTTACGCTTTCAAAGTCAAACTACAGGACAGATTTTGATAAATTGTTATACGGGGTAAGTTTAAACTTTAATAAAGAACATTAGCTACTTTTTATTTATTTTTGATTTTTCGTCTGCAATAACCGACGTTCACACGGACGAAGTCGCAGGTAAAAGCTAGTAAATAACACACACATCAATTGTTTCATCAATTTAAACTCGATGAGGCCGGTGTTTCTTAGCTGACTGTTCTGAGAAAAAAAGATTTCCTGAAAGAACTAAATACTTTCGCTGACTAAAATCCACTATCCTGAGAAAAGAAACCTGAAAGACGTTACTGACTAAAATCCAAGTTCTTTGGGCTCAGCAAGGCCGAAGCTTACTGGGGCCACGGATTGGCTTCTGAAAAGGAAACTTGGGGTTCTGGAACGTAAGGCAAAAAAGGAACATAGGTGTGGTTTTAGTCAGTAAAAGTCTGACCCTCCCTTTCGCCCCACCCTGGATTGGGACAAGTCATTGGATTTCCCACATAAAAAAACCGTGTTCCTTCAGTTGTTGTTGTTCGCTCAAGCTCCACGGTAACTCTTTCAAAAACATTCCCGCAACCTCGGTAAACATAATAAAACTTCTATTTCAATTACGTTCCATCTAATCTCCCACCCGAATTTCGCAAGAACATGAACGTAAACAATGTATACGCGCCTAAACTCCATTAAAGAAACATTTATCGCTCCCTTTCGACCGTTTCACCAACAACCCCCTAAATCACACATAACGCTTAATTCTCTAGTCGGCCATTTGTTCGAGTTTTGATTAGCTACACGTTCGGCAGTAAGTGGCCGACAATCGGGGAGGCGCTCATTTAGACCGGATTAAGAATTAATTCCCGGGTCCCGGTTCCGCGATTAATTTCTGGGAAATCCCGCGGTTTCGCATCACTAGTCGCAGGGGCGGATTAGGGTGAGTATTGGTTCAATTATCACCTCGAATGTTGATAATTATCATCATAGTATCGCCTCGTTAATGATCACAGCTTAGTGTGGACCACGAAATAGTTTGTAACGGCCTAATTTTCAGAGACGACAGAAATTGTCTTATTTAAATTTGTATTGTCGAAGTTATTGGCATCATTATTATAACGCATATATATACGTATTTTATTATTATAAGCCACTTAATTTAACGATAATACATTCTATTTAAAAAATATCTGTTATTTATTTATTGTGCACACCTACCACGGTGTTGTCTTTTTTAACCCAATGGTTGGCTGGTAGATAATGCCTTGTGGCATTAAGTCAGCCTATGTAACACCACTGTATAAGAAGTTTAAATAAATAAATTATTTACGCTAAATCTTACTGTAATCTACACGCACACCTCACTCAAATATACTCAACTCTCACCCACTCATCCTCCTGCAGTTACCCATGCATTACATCGCACAACACAACGAGAGGTTCTCGTAAACATACTTCCACATTACTCTTCCTAATAACCAAGTATTTAATCATGTTTTGTATTCATTGAATTATAGTCTAAAATGCTGGCGCATAAGAGTTTGTAAAATTCTTGTGTCTCAAGGGATTGGTTGCTGAAATCCGAATTACAGATTCTTCTAGTTCGCATTCAGATGCTAAAACTTTTGTACAGGTGCATCATCTCACACTGCTTCCAAGCATATTCATAAAGTTGTAATATGTTGTACTTGTTTTTGAGAAATAAAAATTATAATTATTATCATCATCGCTTTGTGTTTCCCATGGTTGCCAAAATCAAAAGTAAACGTTCCATCACAAGTTTTTCAAAAAAATTCAAACATTAATAAATTATATTATTTTATTAGTAATTTCTTCTTTCTTCCGATGGATGCAAGACGCACAGGACCGTTCTTTGTGGCGACATTTGGGGGTGGCCTATGTCCAGCAGTGGACGTCTATCGGCTGAAATGATGATGACGATGATTAGTAATTTCATCAGTAAACATCTAAATCTATCTATTTATAACTTTTCTTCACTCTTTTATTTTCAAAGTAAACTCCATTACAAGCAATACCATCTTATTTCTTTGTTTAAAACATCTTCAACAGAAAACTTTTATAAAAACCCTCTCAGGCTGAGAAGCATCTGCTACTCAATGTTTTTCTTCAATTCCTGGACTAGATAAACAAAACTAAAAACAAATAAGTAGAATGCACAGCAAAATCTACGCGAAGAGCAGGTGCAAAGTAAAGAAAAACAAATCTAAGGCTGACGGCAGACACGATGTTTTACTGCCGAGATTAATAAATGTTACTTAGCGTTTCGGCTAAGTGTTGCCACTATCTCTGTCATACAATAAGTACAAAATGAGACAGAAACATAATTCTAAGCTTCTTTTTCTTCTCGATTCGATGGTTTTGTTTTCTCTCAAGGTTTTTGGGCCCAGTAGGTTGCCACGTTTATAACGCCGTCAGTGGCGTTTTTTAGGTCCTCCAAAGTGCAAGTGTAGGGACGTAGGGACACTTTGGGCATTCCGATAAGTGGGCCATCGTCTGGTCAGGAGCAGATAATTCTAAGCTATAAAAAACAATATGTATAAAACACACACAACATGAATGTCTGAAAATTGTAACTAAATAAAATAGAGGTTAAGAGGCCTAAAGATGGATGACACGGCTTGCAGATGGCGAGCCGAAGGTAGTTCGCCGTCCGACAATCCGGTAAGTACCTAGCTTAGGTTGACAGCGCGTTGTGTTCCACGCGCGGTTCAAAGAGATGTCAGCATTAGATGAGGGCAGTTATGTCCAACGCCTACCAGGGTTGTGGATTGTTCGAAGAAGTTACCGTAAACGGCGCATAAAAGGGCAACTGAAGGAACACCTATACTTTTAATCAGTAAAAGTCTGACACTTTTTCCTGCTCTACCCAGAGTGTGAGAAGTTATTTGATGTTTTCCCACCCAAAAAGAAATATGCTAATGATGCTTGATATTGTTCCTTCTTTTGTTTTATTTTTTCAGAAGCTGGCAACAGAATTATATATGTAAAACGCAATGCAATATTGACGCAGTGAGCACGCCACAATTGCTGCGATATGAGAAGTAGCTGGAGAAGCGTCACAGTGATTTTACCGTCCGCATGACGCAGGTCCTCACCGGACATAGCTTTGGGAAGTTTCTGTTGCGGATTCAATCGGAAGAAATGCCCGGGTGTCACCATTATACGAACTGCCCAGAGAACATACCAGAGCATACGTTGGAAGTGTACCTTGCTTAGACATAACTTCTTAAAGACTTCCAGCCATAAAAAAAAGCATTGACATAGTTATCACACTATTATTTTTATTATATTTTTTACTTTAAATTAAAATTTTCAATACTTGTTTGTCATTGTGTGCCAAATAAAAATGTTTTGTTTCTTTCTTTAAATGCTAAATATATCATGTCTGCTGCAACCCTAACTTATTTCCCACCTAGATTCAGCTCTGGCAATATAGATGAACCGGATTAGGTGGTCCAATTCAATCGAATTGAATTTTAATTAAATTACCTGCCTGCTTCTGTGAGAGGTTTAATTTTCTTCGAAAGAGATGGGACTAGTGAAGGATTTCGGTTTTAAATTACACTCCAAAAGGGGGATAATTTTGCGCGATTAGACATTTGACACGGCCTATTTGCGAAAGTATTTTGTCGAGATTTTTTGTCGAAGTGATTCTGCGCTGATTTAGGTTATTCAATGGCTTGGAATAGGTTTCAATGGAACGTGTAATTCCTAAATATATTTTTTGGTCTTAAAAGTGTCAGTTAGAGTAGGGCTAATAAAGTTATAACACTGCTGAATGTTATTTATCTGTTTTGGTGTACTTGCATAAATGTTAGAAAAAGGAAATATGTATTTTTTTTTTTGGAAGTGAAATAATATAATAATAATAATATTCCACAACCATCACACAACGTCGTCTATTACACCCAGACACAGAACAAATGATCATGCTCATCACACAAACATTTGTCCTGGGTGGGAATCGAACCCACGACCTCCGGCATAGCAGTCAGGCCCACTAACCACTAGACCAACAGGCTAATATTTGTATTCTTGTCATTTGTATTGTATTTTTTACACTTATCACTATTGTTATTTATGATTTCTATTATCTATCAATTCTTTTATAAGGTTCCGGGTCCATTAGGTTAGTACAGTGACTATTAAAGATCTCCTTCTAATAATGAATCTTAAGCTTGGCTTGGTTTTTAAAAGCCATTAAGGTTTATAAATATATTTTGTTCTTTTCTAGGACATGCCGGTTTCCTCACTTTGTTTTCCTCCACCATTTTGAGAGCAGTGGTGATGAAATAAATTACACAAAGTAGTGCGTCTGGTTGGGTTTGAATTCGGGATCTACAACTTGTAAGTCGGGGCCGTTACCACTCGGCCATCGCTGCTCTATAATCAATGTATGTGCTTATAAAAGTTATTTGAAAATTATGTCTATCGTTTATTATTATTTTAACTGATCGTTATATCAAATAAAATTATTCAAAAATTCAGTTTTTATATCTTGTAAGTATTAGAGATTTTGTAATTATACCATATATTACTAACTCACTTTTTATACATTAGAAGACAAAAATACCTTCATAGCATAAAAATATGCTAATATCAAGCATATTGCTCACCTAGTAAAATATTGGTACATCTACAATAAATGCGAAATTGTGTTTAAACAGCCTAAGTGGATAATTTATATCTTTGACTATCTATTATGGTCTATATACTAGTAGCCAACATCACAATTTCCGATATAAAATATAAAATGAACTCAAACCTTCCTTTTAAATACTTGTACAATCTTTGATCCTAGATCCCTTCTGTAAAATTAAAAAATGTAGATGTGCCAATATATTGCTTGGTGAGCGATACGCTGCACTTAATGTAAAAGAGCGATTATATTTTTTACATACACAGTATATACTTTTTAGTAGCGTTTGTATCAACCTATAAGAAACACTTATAACTTAATTATTCCTATTCACTGCCTTTTAAATAAATCCTTGAACATAACAGAAAAACCGCATCCCAGCAAACCGTCAGAATCCTTAAAAAGCTTTTTCAATACTCAATACACAGCACTTCCACTGCATCTATAATTAGGTCTTTCAACCATCAAGTCCTCGTTTCTCTTTGCAACTGTAGTCTCAAAGTAATTACTCTGGAAGCACTTGCAGTTGGATTTAATGACAGTCGATAGCCATGTCGGACACTGGCCACTTAGTGCTTGCTCAGCTTTCTGTGAACTATTTTAAAAACTTTTTCCATTTTCGAAAATGATTTTTACATTTTTCTTCGGCTAGAGATGGGTTGGCGGTTGGCCAATGGTTTATGGAATGGTTTAGTGAATTACATAAGGACTCCGTATTAGAATTGTTTGAAAAAATATCTGGTACTTCGTTTTTTACAGAGGACTACAGTTTTTGTTTAGTTCTGTCCATATAGTAGCTTTGTGCAATGATCACAAAGCCAAGTAAGTATATTTTTAAAGAGTATATTTTTTATCTTTCGGTAACCTTTTTGATGGGTGCTAGCTGATTACGCAATTTTATTGCTGTATTATTGGCGTGTGTAACTCTTTACTGAACTGACTCACTGTTCCGAAACATTTTAGTGTTCCGATAGATTGAAACGTTAGTATTGTTTTAAATGTATCATTTGGAACAATTGGAATACTGGAACACTGGAACACTCTTTATTTTCAGTGACCGAGAGTGAGAGAGAGTATTTATAAAATCCAAGTCAAAACATAAAATATTTTAAATGTATATATGACGCGACTTAACAGATCACTATTCACAACAATCAGTGTATATCTTTTGAGTCGTTGTTCTAGATGTTCCAAATGATACATAATACTGTCTACTGCCACTTAAGTCTGGCGGTTCTTCGGGCTATGTCGGTAACCTTGGTTATTCTGCGCATATCTTCAATTATGATGCGATCACGCAAGGAAACTCCGAGCGTAACCCTTTCCATTACCCTTTGGTTGACTTTAAGGCGTCTGTTGAGGCCATTGTGAGCGACCATGTTTTCACGTACCTAAAGACGCAGGAAAGCCTTCCATAAGGTGGACCGTTGACTTGATGAGGGCTGCGAGAATGCGATGGATGCGAGACGGACAGGACCGATCATTGTGGCGACACTTGGAGGAGGATTATGTCCAGCTGAGTGGACGTCTTCCGGCTAAAATTATGATTATGATTACTACTTACAAGAAATAGCTTATTTTTAAACCGCCTGACACGTTACCCCGAAGCACAATGTACATACCCAGCTGGTACATAATCTTTAAATAGGTACCTTTACTAAGTTTGCCTATCGAACGCGCTCACCTTTTCCTTCTAATTATTTGTGCTAACTCACACCTCGAAACTAAGCCTCTTACGGGGCAATAGAATTAGAGTTACTGGATGTGCTTCAAGCAAGGACTACTTTTCTGCCGCGCTTATGATAATTACAGTAAGTCACATTTTGGTCAATATTGAGTTAAGTATATGTTTGGAATGTAGAGATTGAGATCTACATTTCTGTATATTTAAAATTTTAAAATATGGTATAGTTAATGAAATAAGCTTAAGCATAATTACAGTAAGACACGTTTAGGGCCAAGGCATACTGATTATGATTACAGTAAGGGCACATACGGTTGATTTTTTCATAAAGTTAAAACCATTTTCTAGGTATTGCTACAGTAAGTCATTTTGCTATTATTATTTTTAAGTTAGGAGTGTTTTTCATCAAGTATCACTGAAACATATTAGCAGTAAGTACCACTTGCTATAATTATATTAAAAATTGGAAACAAAACATTAGTCTAATAAACCTTAACATATCTACAGTAAGAGTATATACTATATTAATGCTTAAACATTTCGCAACGTATTATTGTATTATCTTGGCATAAGTACAGTAAGTAGAACTTACTGTGTATAAGATAAGTCAGCGAATTAAAAAAAATACATATATGTGTTGACGTAATAACAGCAAGATTCACTACTGTAATTATGTTTAGAAATATTTCATCTTATGTGTAGACTTGCCTGGAACAAATTAGAAAAAACACGTTACTTACTGCAAAAATGCTAAGGCGTTTAGGGTCCAAATGGGTAGTGCGGGGTGGGGCAAGTACGTTAATTTAGCAGTCACGGACCATGCAAAAACAGAGACTGACGTGCGTCGGAGAATAAAAAAAAAACGATGGGTTAGGTACTGTCCATATGGTCGAGTCTAAGTTTTTCAAGACACACCGTACAAATAAGAATTTGAGGCTCTCTGATCAAACTCTCGAGCTCATGAAGAAAAGGCGTGAGATTTTTCTGCAGTCTTCAAACGATACGTGCAGATACTGGCAGCTCAATAAACGGATCACGAAGTCTCTGAAACGCGACCAGATGCTATTGAGCGTTTTATACCGCTTAATCGCATAATTGCTTAATACTTTGGAGCCCTTATGGGCTCCAAAGTATTTGCAGGAGATCTGTCTATTAGGCAGAGCCAGCTCACGAAACTACGACGATGACAGAGTCATATCCGCCAAATCGGAGGTTCTGGGAGAGATGGTGGAGGCATTTTATGGATAGTTTGTACACGTCAATCTCCAAACCCGCTGCAAATCTAGCAAACGACTCAAGAGCTACCTTGACTCGACACTGTACCGAAAATATCCCGGACGTCAGCGTGTATGAGATTACGATGGCTCTGAAGCAACTTAAAAGCAACAAGGCACCGGGTGAGGATGGAATTACGGCCGAACTCCTGAAGACACCAATCCTTCAAGCCCTTCAGAAGTTGTTTGGTTCCGTCATACTCAAGAGAAAAACACTACAAGCATAGAGCAGAGGTGTAGTGGTACTCTTTTTTAAGAAAGGCGACAATACCCTGCTTAAGAATTAAAGACTCATCTCATTT
This sequence comes from Mythimna vitellina, assembly GCA_949316375.1. Lineage (NCBI taxonomy): Eukaryota > Metazoa > Arthropoda > Insecta > Lepidoptera > Noctuidae > Mythimna > Mythimna vitellina. The sequence continues at coordinate 2,470,972 of OX438688.1, forward strand.
CTGAGCCATATTTACAAGCTGGTTGCCATTGTCATCACGAACCGTCTCGCACGTAGGTTCAACGACTTCCAGCCTCCCAAACAAGCCGGATTTAGAAAAGGCTTCAGCACCATGGACCACATACATATGCTACTCAGATTAATCATACAGAAGACTGAGGAGTATAATCAGCCTCTCTGCTAAGCGTTTGTGGACTACGAGAAAGCCTTTGATTCGATCGATACAGTACTGCAGTCTCTCCAACGGTGCCAGATTGACAATCGGTACATCGTAGTGCTGAAGTATTTATACAAAAACGCCACCATGTCAGTCCGACTTTAGGACTAGACGTTGAGGGCAAGACTGTCCTCTAGCAGAGGGGTGTGAGGCAAGAAGAAGTAATTTCTCCGAAATGGAGGATGTCTTCAAGGTTCTGGAATGGAGAGGGCTAGGCATTGATGTCAATGGCGAGAAAAAAATAATGTAAAGGTTTTATTTTTTAGAAACCGTGCTTAGTTTATTTGGTTTATGATTGTTTCTTGTACGAAGCCCGTTGCACAAACATGAATTGTAATTTTTTAAATTTAGTTTTTATTATGATTCTAAAGGATTCAAAAAATACAATAATTTTATTGTATTAATAAAGCTGTGTACTTTTTCTACTAAACTATAATTTTATAAGATCTCTTTTGTTTTGAATTATCTACCAATAATATCGAGGAAGATAAATTAATTATGATTCATGGTAGATGCCAAAAGTTTACATATTGCTCCTAGCTATAATTACAGTAAGTGATTAAGTAACATTAGGCAAATTGTGCAGTTTTTGTTATTCTATTTAAACATTTACCTCATTTCGTAATCATTGTTGCAGTATGTACCTCAAACTAAAGATTGTTACAGTAAGTCACACACTTACTGTACCAATTACTATAAAAACGTTATTTTTTAATTGATCATTCCTTAACATACATATTTTTTCAAGCTTTACAATTTAAATATTATTACTACATAAAAATAAAAATATACAAATTGTTTACCTAACACATGTTTATCTAAAAAATTTTAGAAAACTTAGGTTTAATTTATACTTCGGGAGAAATGTCAAAAGTAAAAAAAAAAACTTTGATCGCCTTTTTCTCGAAAGTGTCTCTATGAGACTTACTGTATATATCACAAGCACGGCAGTTTTGATCACCGAAGTATTTTACTTTAATGAGAAAATGTAATTTTAATTACTGTTTTAACAATACTTCCATATTATATGTGGAGGCTTGTAAATGTCACTGTCGTTATATTAAAAGGTAGGCCTACACTAGAGAAGCCGTTCACGAGCGACACTACACGAATTTGAGCTCGGCTCATCCTCCACTCGTGATCGTTTCCTCTAACTATATTCTTGCAAATAAATATTTCATTCATTCATTCATTCATTCATTCATTCATTCATTCATTCATTCATTCATTCATTCATTCATTCATTCATTCATTCATTCATTCATTCATTCATTCATTCATTCACTCATTCATTCATTCATTCAAACATTTTTTCGTTCATTAACGTAGACTCATCTTTATATTGTTAGCTGTAAACCACCAAAACAAAATGAAATAAAAGCTATTTTTCAACACCCAAACGTTGCCTTTTCCAGTATCTTTCCGATCTACTCTTGAGCTGCACAACCGGTAAACAATCTAACTGCGTTAATACTAAAAGCTTAAAGCAAATCTCATCTGACTTATCCGCTTTCCAGTTCCGGATATAATGTTATTATAGGTATGTATAATACGGGTATACTGTCACTATGCTTCTTAACTGAGCTGTCGATTTTAAACCAGGTAATATAATTGTTAGAAGGATTAAACAGTAGTTCAATATTTCTTAAAATAAATATTGGGCTGCAAAAAAACCAACCAACTAAAACTATAGTATGTAGATTGCAGCTTAATTAAATTGTTTTTAATTGAAACGGTGTTTTCTTATTTTTAATGATTTAAATAATATAATATATTATTTTTAATTATGGGTTGGGGCCGAAAGGTTCTGGAATGGCGACCACGTACCGGAAGACGTAGCGTTGGAAGGCCTCCTACAAGGTGGACTGATGACCTGGTAAAGGTTGCGGGAGTACGATGGATGCGAGACGCACAGGACCGTTCATTGTGGCGGCACTTGGGGGAGGCCTATGTACAGCAGTGGACGTCTTTCGGCTGAAATAATGATAAATGATGATGAATTATGGGTTAGTTTACGAATATATTTTTTTTTAGATTTTATACAAAAGTGAAAGAAAAAATAAAACATAAACAAATCTTAAATTAAATAATTTAAAAAAGAGAATAACGAAACTTATAAAGATAAAATAAACATTTTTTGAAATATTAATTTCAAGTCGCTCCAAAGATAGCAAAGTTCAAAGTAACCCGTTTTAAAAAACAGGGATTTCTTAGGTAAGTGTATCATTGAAAAAGGAGTAGAATTTTTAAAAATTATTTAGTTAGTTATAAACTTGTTTACATCATATTTACAAATAAAATCCACGATCCTCATTAAAACCGCGACGCATATTCTCATCACGATTCCCGCTCCTTGCTTTTAGTAACCCTAACTTGCCATCATAAAAAGACCACATACACATGAAAATAAAACCTTAAGAAGAACTGTGTAAGGTTGGTTTTTGAATAGTGGTGTAAGATCTCAAGGGTGAAGTGAAGGAAAATGTAAGTTTGCCAAACCCTGGAAGCCGCAGGCTGCACAAAATTTCCATTTTCCACACGATTTACCACAAATTAATGCTTCGAATCCGTCCGCGCTTCGCCAATTTATAGTGGGGATTTGCATCTAACCAACTTATAGTTAAGTTTTTCTCGGTCGAATGGTGATTGCGTTTTGTTAATAGAGTAATAGGTTGGCCGGAGGTTCTAACTTTATTTTTCTCGGCGAACTGCCTCTACATCAGAGGCAGTTCGCTTCGTGCGCTATGTCTATAGTTTTTAATTTTCAAGGAGGAAGCTGTGAGCTGTTACTTTCCTGGGTTCTGTCGATTAAAAAAAGTTAAATTTTTAACATCAGTTAAGTCTTTTTATTTTAAGAGAGTTAAATAGATTTGCACGATGAAGTCGCTGCAAAGCAAAAAGGAGTAGGCGGGATGACGAGCGGGGTTACCATGATGTTCAAAGTAAAATTGTTTCATTCTTATTTCAGTGTGGGTAAGAGACTGAGCTATACAGTTTGTCTAGCGCCATCTCTTACCCACACTGGAAATAAGAATGAAACAATCTTACTTTAAACATCATGGTACAGGTCTTAGATATCTTCCTTAGAAATTGGCAAGAAGTGGCTCAGAGCTGGGAACAAGGGATGGAGGTAGACCTTGGGCCCGCAGTGAGACAGGTTGGATTGTAGAAGTGGTTGAATTGTGTGAAGAGGAAGATAGTGTAAAGAGATGAAGGCAAGTTCATAGTACACAAAGAGGAAGAAAGTTTATTTTACACAGAGTCAACGTTACAAGTTCACATTACAAGGTTACAAGTTCACATTCACACAAGAGTTCCACTAAGAAGAGATAGAAGGAATGGTAGAAAAACGGAAAAGTGAAAGTACGCGAACTTAAAATAAAAATTACGCGCGGTAAAATATCACAGAAAGATATATATATGTTGACGGTAGGCTCGGCAAAGCGTACAGCCGGTCATGCATACACGCGGACCGATGTAACTGGTGAGAGTCACGGGAATCCGATGGATACATAGGACCTTTTGGTGTGGCGAAACTTGAGGGAGGCTTATGTCCAACAGTGGAAGCGTGTCTTTTGGCTGAAATGATGAGGACTCCTTTTTTAGTGTTCCTTACCTCAATAAAAAAACCGGACCCTTATAGGATCATTTTGTTGTCTGCCCGTCTGTCTGTCTGTCAAGACCCTTTATCTCGGGAATGCGTGAAGGTATTGTCTATCTGTCAAGACCCTTTATCTCGGGAATGCGTGAAGGTATTGTGTTGAAATTAAAAGCATATACTCAAATTTGCAGTCTCTTAAAATAAAATTGCAAAAAAAAAGATACGGCTCTTTATGTTTCAAAAAACTTATATTTCGACACATTCAAGAAAATCAAAATTTCCGTACTTCCCGTTGACCCAGAATCCTTAAATTTTGCATAAAGCAAGGTCTTATAGCACAGGTACAGGTATCTGAAAACTGTAAATTTGTAGTTACGTTACAACAAAAAAAAAAATGCGAATCGATTCGAAAAATCTTCGAGACTCCATTCGAGAATGGAACTGTTTACATATGTAAGTTTGTACACAACCCTCAGGGTGCTGTTTTTTTATTATGAATAGGCTCGCGTTTGATCACTATCTCACCTGATGGTAAGCGATGATGTGGTCGACGATAGAGGTCGCTTGTCTAGAAGTAACCTATTCACTATTGACTTAAAGAGACCTAGGTTATAGCTATCAGGAAACACAGACTCTTAACAGAATCCATCCATATTTTCTTTGGTCTGCTTCTCTCTCTCCATCTATCCACATTCATATTCATAACTCTTTCAGTAACATATGCTTTATCCCTCTTCTTCGTATGACTAAACCAAAATAATCCATCCTCCATCTTGATATTAATTTTATTTATTTATTACATACTTCATGCACATAAAGGTACAGAGGCGGACTTAATGCCTTAGGCATTTTGTACCAGTCAACCTTTGGGTGATGCAGAGAAGAATAGAATAAAGAATAGAAAAATAATAATTAAAATAAATAAATAATTTAAAAATAATAATAAATAAGTAATTTAATTATTAGTTAATTTAGTTTTCATTTTTTTATTTTAAGAATAGATTTTTGATTTTTATTTTCATTTAATATCATTCCTCTGATTCGGTGTATCGTGTACACAAAAGTATGAGCTTAGGAATTCATAAAAATGCATGTATGATTTATGTCAGTAAAGATTATTGACCCCTGAGTTTGTATCGGTGTTTCATCTCAGGGTAGCTAGCAGCTAGGAAATACCGTCTTCATAGAGTTTAAATTGACAAAAAATAATTGACGTGTAAAAGTGTTTTTAAAAAACCTAATTGCAAAATAAATATTATTTATTGTTATTATCTTAACTTTCTCACCTAACTTTTTTCACTGGCTTCTCAACTTGTCTAAAGTTTTTATGGCTCTTTTTGCCTCAGAGAACACCAACCTCAGACTAAACCACCTTTACAAAACGCCGGGAAATTCCATCACGATCTACTGACTAGCAGACTATTATAAAACACGTCCGTTCTAACTCAGAGGCTTATTATCATTTTATCCGTGTCCACAATCAAAATTCACGTTTCACTGCCTTTGAGTGACGTGTGGCTAACGACCGGCGGTCGCGACAGTTAGGGTAAGGGTAGGGTGCTAGCGCGTAGATGGGTTCATTAACACTTATGAAATAAAGTATAATCTACAAGATTTTTATTTCCTTGTATACTTTAAACCAACAGGCATAGCTCTGTCTGCTTTTAGGATAAAGTCAAAACACGTTCATTATACGTACAGTTACAGATAGGGGCACGAATTTTGAGCGCTGCGAAATAGCGGGGATCGCTTTGGGCATAGTACACATCAGCGAGCCAATCACTGTACAAGGCACTTCCCGCCCCCGCGTCTCTTTTCATACCACTAAAGAGACCCGATATTTCACTTCTACGTGCTTCTGCGCAAGTAGAATTGTAGAAGTCAGCGCTCAAGACCCGTGTCGGTATCTATACCAGCCTGTTGGTCTAGTGGTTAGTGGCCCTGACTGCAATGCCGAAGGTCGTGGGATCAATTCACACCCAAGACAAATGTTTGTGTGCAAAGTACTATAATTTGTTCTGTATTTGGATATAATTTATCTATAATTTGAATTTGAGGCGGCCGATCGCTTGAGGCAACGGTCCTCACGCCCCAACAGCCGCCGTGATTCCGATCTCAATTTCCGGCTACACAGTAGGTGCGGGCTTGCGGACGGCGAAAAATGGGTAGCTTGTCATCCGACCGTCCGGTAACTGTTCGGACCGAACCCAAATCGTCGACGGCGTCTACTGTTCCACGCGCGCCTCAAGATGTCAACAAACCGTAGGGGCCCAGCAGGGTTGAAGATTACTGGGGCCAAGGGTCTGATTCCGAAAGAAAGGCTCGGCCCTGATACGAAAGGCAAAGAAGGAACAGGAGTGGGTTTTAGACATTATCTCTCGGTCCTCCCAAGAGCGGGATTTGTCATTCGATGATTTCCCACCTCAAAAAAACAACCATAAACTTTTAGCTTCATAATGTTAGTGTGATAAGTGTGTGTAGTATTTAATACATTCCCTATTCCTAACTATTGAAGTAAGTTCTGTACACAAAGCAGTACGTATAAAGGCAAATAAATCACTGCTGCATTTGATTGTTAATGAATTACGAGTAATATTGAAACTACGGTAACTATTATTATTAATGGAGGGATTATAGACCCCTTGGACACCCAGTGCGAATGCGATGCTCCTAACCAGATGGTAGCCCACTTACCAGGGTGCCCAAATTGTCGCATCATCTATACTTTGGAGGACTTTATAAACGCCAGTGACACCGCTATAAACGTGACCTCTTTATCATCTTCCACGCCACTTACTGGACCCAAATACTTTGAAGGAAAAAAACAAATATGAATGGAGGTTATACGTACCGACTTATTTTGCTTTTTAAACTATTTCTAATAAAAGCCAAAGCAAACTATTTGCATGTTTAGTTTTTCTTTCCGCCACAAATGAAACCTAGGTTATATCGAGGAATCAATAGCAAAAAGAACCAGATCTATAAACCATAACCAAGCAAAGATACGAATAGAACCGTTGCTAGTATATTTTTGTCAGGCGTTACCTATTTTCGTTACATTATAATGAAATGGAAATATAATACGTAATATTTGAAGTTTCCATTGATAAAATAGATGAAATTGGTCGTTACTAAAAGAAATATAACATTTCTTTTACACTCGCAGTTTTTCATCCCTAAAACTAGTAAAAAAAAAGTTTTATACGTTGTGATAGTGATTGACACTTGACACTATTTAATGCATACTCACCATAAAAACCGAAACTAAAACTATATTTAACAATGGTAATCTTAAAATATCAGACGTACAGTATCTTTATTTAAGAAATACGCCTGATAACGCCTGATAACCATAGCAATATACTAAATAGTCTCTAACTTCGTTTGGTTACGGTTGGTAGACATAATTATTTTTGCTATTGATTCATCATATAGTCCTTTAATATATGGCCATGGTTTCACTTTTGGTGAAAAGAAAAAAAAATACATGCCAGCAATGTAAGAGAAAAGTTTTATTCCCCTTTGTTATTTTATTTACATTAATTTTTTTTTAATCGTACAAGGAGAACCAACAGAATCGTACAAGTATATAATAATATAATCATCAATGATTTCTTGCGCTCTAGAGTGGTGCGAGAGGTCGTGGCAAACTTTTACTGAGGAAAACCACACCTATGTTCCTTATTAACCTTTTGCATTTTAGGACCACAGGCTTCTCTTTCGTAAGTCAACCTATGATCCCGAGATCTTACTTGATGATAAGCAATGATGTGGTTGAAGATTGAGCAGGTTTGGTTAGAGGTAACCTATTCACTCCAAAACTTACAGATGGGGTCTTCAGAGTCAGGCCACTGCTACGTAGTTGTCTGGCATTATGTTGAACTGGACCTATTTGGTGTAGCCCTGAGACATATTGTTAATTTTACTTCTCCTTATTTTTATTTTTTTTTAGGTTTAACTTCAGTTTGTACTTCAATTATTATTTGTTCATTAATGAATCATGGTGTGCCAAATAAACATATTTTCTTTCTTTCTTTCTTTTCTTTTTAAGTTTTAGATATCAAACGTTGTAGATATCAAAAAACACAGACTCCCCACTACTCAACTGAACGTACAAATAAAGTTGAAAAGCTATTGCAGTCCCCTTGCGCTTATATATATTATAGAGAAATACAAAAACATCAAACCCTACAAAGCAATACATTTTGAAACTTCCATTTTCATTTCTCCAAAAAAATATAATTCCCCTGAAAGTGAGTCACACCACAACCCAACTGCGTTCGGTCACGCGTTCGGTTCCCGGTTGAATCACTGTTTAATCGATGTGGCCGACAGGATTAATGGGAATTCTGCTGGCAATTTTATTTGGTCCTGTTTGTGACTTATATTTATTTATATTGGCCTTTTGATAGTCTTTATGACTGCGTGTGACGTTTTATTAGGGGTTATTATGGTAAATTGGATACATGTAACGTGATAATGGATATTTCGTACAGTAGCTTTGTTGAAATTGATAGGTACTGTAACTGAAAAGGCTGTACTGTATGCTTTTGAAATGGAGAGGCTAGTTATCCGGGACAAATGTTTGTGTAATGAACACGTTCATTTGTTCTATGTCTGGGTGTAATTTATCTATAATATGTAGGGATTTAGAAATATATAATGTATGTTTATTAGTTGTCTAGTATTCATAACACAAGCTCTGATTAGCTTGGGACTAGACGGCGTTGTGTGATAGTTGTGCACCTACTACCTTCACCTATTTATCGATCCACCTTGTGGAAGGCCTTCCAACTCTGTGTCTACCGGTATGCTGTCGCATCTCCTAGCGTTCAGCTTCATCGACCAAATGTTGCAATTCTAGATTATAGGGCTATGTCGGTAATCTTTTTCCTCCTACAGAAACTCCGAGCATAGCTCGCTCCATTACCTTTTGGGTGACTTTAAGCTTTCTGGTGAGGATCCCATATAGTGATAAGCGCATGAAGAGAAAAGCCAATGCGCGAAGATTATAAGTGGCTAGAGGGGAATCATTTTTTCGGGCAGGAAAATCAGTTAATGACATTCCCCGCTCTTGGGCGGAGCTGGAGATGGTGTCAGACTTTTACTGACTAAAAACCCACTCCTGTTCCTTCTTTGCCATTTTTTCAGAGCCCCAGAGATCTCTTTCGCATCACCCATGTCCGCTGTAGGCTTCGACCCTGCTGGGCTCCTACGGTTGCTGGCATCTCCTTGAGGCGCGCGTGGAACAGTACACGCCGTCGACGACATGGGCCTGGTCCGGATGGTTACCGGACGATCGGACGGCGAGCTACCGATCGCCGTGGCCAGAGGGGTTCTAGCACGAGCTTTTTATCTAAGCAATCCATTTTACGATCTAAACAGAACTGTTAAAGGGGTGGAGCTATATAGGGTGTATAGCTCCATCCCTCTTTGTCCGAAATATAATCACAAAGTTATAAGCTTGTTATTTTACCTGGTTGTCCGCACATCCGAGCAGCTAAGGGGTTGTTTTTCTCCCGCATGCAGCTGTACGCTGACACCTAATGCCCGCTATGACCTGTGTTGTACTAAGTGTCGGTGGTGTCCAACATGTGACTTTTTTAAATATATATTTTAGGAAAAAAAACTAACGTAGTGTAAAAATTATGTTGTAATCGATTCAGTTACTAATTCTGAACAATCTATATTCAGGTTTCGCATAAAAATAATGTTGTATAAAGGACAAAATTCTGACTCACTGACTTATCAACGTCCAGCCCAAATTCTTGGACCTACAAAGCTGAAATTTTTCCACAGAGGTTCCTTTTATAGTTTTCTTTTATTTTATTTTTCCTCTAAGGAAAAGACAGGATTTTACAAAATTGACTTCATTAGGGGGTTAAAGGGGGTCTAAAGTTTGTATGGAAAAAACCACATTCACACAAGCAAAGTTGCTGGCATTAAAACCAACCGTTAAGTGAATAAAATCTTCAGCTAGTTGCCAAAACAATAACACTAAATGGAAGAAATCAGTAACATCCTTATCAATTACATTAACAAAACATCAGATTATGCAACAGAATTAATGGCGTATTATGAAGACGAATGGCCTTAATAGTCTCTCAAGATATGAATAGTCTTAGTGAGTTCAGTAGGTCGACTATTGAGTAGCAAACCAGCGTAGTAGGGATATGAAAGTTCATAGAATTAACTTTAACGAGGAACTGTTAATGCAAAGAGACTTACGATCTGATTCATCTATACATATCTAAACATAAATAAATTTGAAGAGTCTTTTTGTAATATCAAAATTATTTTTTACTAAATGCATATGCACTCCCACACTGGGTGAAACGTGAGGGCGAGTCTGAATTTTATGGACTAAAGCAGTGAAGGAAAATATCGTGAGGAATTCGGCATGTCCTAGAACCGAAAATTCAAAGACATGTTATAACTACCAACCAGTACTAGAACCGCGTGGTGGATTACAGCCCATGTCCTTTATTAAAAAGGAGGCGTAATTTCCAGCAGTGAAAATACATTAAGTCTCATATACAATGGTATTGTAGCGACAACTATGGTGTCACATAAGAACTGATCCTGTATCGCGCAATCAAAGTACTCCGCGCTATTAGAACATATAAAACAGCCCGAAAATCATCTATCGGGCAGTTGCCCACCAGACATAACACCACGTCTGGCCGGAGGATCCTCCCTTTTCAACGGAGGTTTACGGGACTTTACTCTCTGTTCCGAATACCTCTAAACTGGTGACCCTCTACAAAGAACGTCAGCGCAGCCTTCGTGCAGCTACTACTTCGTGACGTCATCATCACTTCCTCAAGCTTTCGAGCAGCGAGCCATACAGCCAGCACCAGGCTTTAAAGGGTATCCTGCAATCATCATCTTTCTGCCACTGTCCCGTCTTACTTGAAGTCGGCGCAACACGTTTTTTTTCTTCCATTCTATTCTGTCAACCGTCATGCTATCACTAACTTCCTTTTCTTGCATATCACTGTTCACACAATCCATCCGTCTTTTCATCAGCAATATTATATAATATATGCTATGTGTAGAAGTATAAATTCACAAGCTGATGAAACCGGCATATAAAAGCTTATCTGGGTTTGCAAAATAAATTAGTTTCCACCCGCATACAAGTTCAATCGGAACTGCTTCTTGAATTCCAGTCTGCCAAGACAAAATACAGGTGTAGATTTCTTAGCAGTCGATTTTTATTGTAGAAAGTGCTGGCGCAATCGTATATTGTAGAGAACTTTTTCGTTAAAAATCGAGGCGGAGGTTGAGAATTGAGGGAACAAGAACCTCCAGTCGTTAAAGCAAAAATATTGAATTCTGAAACTTATTTACAGCATATAACTTTTTTTAAATGATAACTGATAACTACATACTATGTATATGTTAAAAAAAACTGGGCAAGTGCAAGTCGGACTCGCGCACTGAGGGTTCCGTACAAACTTACCTATGAAAACAATTCAATTTCCGAATCGAGTCTCAAAGATTTTTACGAATTGCAAAAAAAAAAAAAAAATTGTGGCTTATATACAAATTTACAGTTTTTATATTTATTCCTTTACTTGTGCTATGAGACCTTACTTCATGCCAAATTTTAGGATTTTAGGACAACGGGAATGAATGAATTTTGATTTCCTTGAGAGTGTCGAAATATACATTTTTTGCAACACAAACAGGAGTATCTTTTTTTTCGTTAACTTACAAGATTGATTTTTTCACAGCTTCAAGAGACCGCAGACCTGAGTATATGGTTTTAATTTCTACACGATACCTTCACGTGTTCCCGAGATAAAGGGTCTTGACAGACAGACGGACAACAAAGTGATCCTATAAGAGTTCCGTTTTTTTTTTTGAGGTACGGAACTCTAAAAAAACTTCTTTTTGTGTCGGTTGACTCAACTTTTTTTAACCTGTATAGCTACGTTATCGGCTTCGTATAATTCTTGAAAAGTGCAGGTGGTTTTGCAGGATAAGCAGCAAAGCAGGTGACGCATGTCCTGTGCTCCACACTGGCGCTGTGTTAGATATGGATCGAGGAAGCCTCATTTGGTCAGATTGTTTTTGCAGTGGCCAATCTGGATCCGCAGTCGTTTATAAAATTGAAAAAGCTGAAAGTAAATTTTCGTTCAAGCGTAAAATTCGGAACTACTACTTGAAGTTCTCTCAATCTAGTTCGGTCTTTGTCATAATTGTTATATTTTAAGTTCTCTTAATTAGAATGATTTCTTATTTATCATAATATTTATTAGTTTATTATATTATCATATATACGTATTTTATTATTATAAGCCACTTAAGTTTACGATACTACATTCTATTTCAAAAATATCTGTTATTTATTTATTGTGCACACCTACCACAGTGTTGTCTTTTTAACTCAAAGGTTAACTGGTAGAGAATGCTTTGTGGCATTAAGTCCGCCTTGGTATAAAGGCGGACTTAGACATAGGTCACTGTACATGAAGTTTAAATAAATAAATAAAATATAACTAAGTAGATATCTTATAGTTATATAAGTAGGTATGTCACACTGTAAACTGTTAATCTCTCTCTATATATATATATATATAAAGAGAAACGGACTAACTAACATAGCAACGCGCAGCCGAAACTACGGGGTCAAAAGTTTGTATGGAGAAACCTACTTACACGTACCTAGTATAGTATATTAATACTGCGATATTGCAGAAAATACGAAACAAGTGACAAAGCAAGATACCATGTTTGACGCAGTGGTTGACTGACAGGCTGCTGCGTTGCTTGTTGTGAGTTCGATTTCTGCATGAAAAATATTTGTATGGTCTGCAGATAGGTGTTCCAGGCTTGGGTGTTTTAAATCGATTTAAAAAAAAAACAGGAGGAGGTTATCAATTCGGTTGTATTTTGTTTTTATGTTTGTTACCTCAGAACACCGTCGTTTATGGACCAACTTGTAATTTTTTTTTTCTCCGTAAAGGATATGTTTTCAGATTGGTCACACCGACTTTGGAACATCGACTTCCGTAATTAACATTGTTTTGATCATTTTAGTGTTTTTGAAGTGAAAACTTCTTTAGCGGCGTTGAGCACTTTTTCTGTAATGGGTATAAAATTTTAAACTCGCGTCAGGACACGTGACCTGATCGAAAAACCGTAAGACGGCCACCAGTCAAATTTTCTCATTCGATTTTGAACTTAACCTTCAACATTTTATGGTTTAAAATCATTTAAAGAAATTTTTAAATGTTTCCAATCAACTTTGAACCTAATGCTTTAGGGATAAAGCCAAAGAGATTTAAAGAGATACAATAGAGCGGCTATCAGAAAAAATGTCTTAGAAAAACTGTCATCCTATGGCTCAGTGACGCCATCTGGCTTGGAATAGCAAACAAGCGAATTAAATTTGTCAAAATTTATAATGATTTAACTATCGCTCGATAGGTGGCCAGGGGCCTTACCATGATAATGTTAAAATGATAGTCGTACGAGCGAAAGAGAGTGATAGAGCTATACACCCTATATAGCTCCATCCTTTTAACAGACCGATTGAGTTCGAAAAATTTATCACGTTATAAGCTCGTGGTAGAGCCTCGGTGTGTGATAATGGAAAGGTTAAGCTTTTCAGCAATAGATGGCGTTAACACAAAATCCGAAAATGTTCTGGAACTATTTATAAAAATTATTGAATTCTAATTAAATGTTTCGTAAATACCAAAAATATTTACGAAAATAAACCGAAGTTAGGTCCAGTCATTTTACCATAGCAAGATTTACAATAGTGTAATGCGTAGTTCGGCATATTTTCACAGAAAATGATTTTCTTTTAGTGCATAGAACGGATACAAACTCGACTTGACGTGTTGGTGTGTCATACTCATAGAAATTTAAAAAACAGGAGAAGCGGCAAGGGGGCGTGTGCATGTCCGCGCGACTTGCGCAAAATGAGCACGATCGGGCAAACGGCCGTCAGTTATAAACTTGTGAGATACGCGATTCGTGATCGTAAACAAATTTAAAATGTTGTTCAGTGGTTTCATGCAAGAACTGAAGCGATAAGAGAAGCCTGGGTCATCATGGAATCTCTTACCACATGGAAGTACAAGTTTAATACTATATTTATCTTTAAAATCAGTAAAAACAACAAATCTTATAATATCCCTTGCTGCTACTACGTTATTTTTGTTTTCAAATATCAAAGCGACTGTATTACTCTTACAGTAAATACATTGCTCTTTAACCACTACCTAATTTTAACGCTCAGTAACTGAACAAGCAATGTAAAAATAACATAACGATACTTTATCAGTGCGGTGTATTTCATAATACGGCCGCTGTTAGTAGCGGCGAGTTAATGATGTGCCTGTATGATCTACTAATGTAGACTATCGACCATAATATCGATTGGTTGGATATCCGAATTAAAATAATGTTAATATTTTTATTTATTTTTATTATTTTACAGAGTTGTAAAGAAATAGCATGATTCAAAATTTAATTACGACTTTTGCTTAAAATAAGGCAACATGTTCTAGCTCTTTATTTAACAAGCACTGTACTATTTTTTTCTAACAAATGCCTTACATGGTGAGGTTTAGCAGTAAGTTAGGTAAAATGATAACTACAATGTTATTAATGTTTTCAGTTTCCCGAAAGACGCAATTTTAATAAAGCAATGGATTGATGGAAGGCCACTGGAAGGCCACCTAATTGGTTGCCTAAGAAAATATAGTACTATAGTATTATATGCTCATTTCACTTTCAACCAGAAATGCTTTAGCCTCTAAAATAACTCAGTCTTTTTGAATGGGCAATCCTTAAATTAAGACTAGACCTGAGTTAAAGTTTTTTTTAGTAACTGAAAGCTTTTTCATGCAATAATTCATAATACAAGTTATTAAACTTTTCAGGATTTTAGAGGACCAGGACATGTACTTGGCCGATTTTTAGTATTTGATATTGATGTTCTGAAATGACGTATATAATGGCCTAATACGGGTAAATGGTTAGAGTTTTTAGGTTTTATGAAAACAAATTTTACTATTCTATTATATTTGTCCAGAAAATAATATATATTAAAATTGTATATTATTTTCTGGACATTTTATGATTTTGTTTTTGGGACCCAAAAAAAAAAATAGCACAATAAAAAAATGGAAAAATCGATAACTTTTCTATTTAGTCAATCACTAGCGTAAATGTAAAATAAATTGCTTTTGCATAGCACATCGACATTTAATGTGTGCGTAAGTTGTACAGTGCATGGAAAATACACGCTGTTTTTAGAGAGGTAAGGTTTATAATTGACTGTGTAGTATGGACTGATTTATGATTTGCGGATGTGTGCGCGACTGCGTAAATATTATTGTATGTGTAGTAGTTTCGGTGGTGGTAGGGAAACTGGAGACATCGTGTTCCGGTACAATTTTTACTACTTAACATATCTCCTCCTTTCTTATATCTATGGTCATACTAGACTGATTGACTTATGACCAACGTGGAATAAGTATCGGATCACGATTTTGTTCGCTATGTCCGGTCTATTGGTAGTATATATTGAATGTCTATATTGAATGTCTTTGGAAAAAGCTGACAAATCTATTAAATAAATTGCCACCCGCCGCGCGCCGGCGCAGCGCCGCGAAACCTAGTCCTCTGGCTATCTTCATCGTCCTTAAGATTGTGATAGAACCGTGGTCTTTGGGGGATTCGCACCGTGCTAACTACGAAGGCAATTTACGTGCTATTTACAAACGTTACGTACCTGTAGGTATGTTAGTGTAGCTAAAATTCCGTATTTCCTTGCAATTTTATTGATTGACGCATAATGACAAGAGATTCTAAAATCAATAAGACAGTGTTGTCTTTGAGTTTGCAGCTTTCTTAGTATCTAGTAGCTATTAAAAGTACTTGTGAAGGCTTTTAAGATGCAAGCACAATCATGATAATAAAATAAAAAATAAAAAAGGAAATCGTTCAATCGCAATAAGTACCTTCCGAGTATTAAATTGCTAAACATTTTCACTAAGGCGTTTGTTGTTTGGTAAAATAAAGTTCAGTTTATTTAAATCTGCTTTAAAAATAATTTGATTACAAGTATTTACAAGTAAGTTAAAAAGCACGAGTGTTATTGGTATAGGAAACCGATAAATTCTCAGCTAATTCTGTAGTAAGATCGAATGTGACGTTCCTGCTTACGTGCTTACTAAGCGCCTGTGAAAAGATGTATCGCACACATTTTTATGTGCGACAGATTACTTCCACACTTTTAATTACAAATTCTTTAGGCAGGATTCAATGATAACATAACATCCTGTAATCCCCGAAGGCTCAGGCAGGGGTGCACCGAATAGTACACCCACATTTCGCAAGTTATGTTTTAAGTCTTTTTATTCATTTATTTACTTCATTTATTTTTGTAATCACTGGGATTACAAAAATAAATTGACATTTTTACTTGAATCTGCAAGAAGTTAAGACTTTAGTTTTTAAATGAATGAATTAAACTTGCGGTATCACAACAATCCGCAGTCTAAACTTATGTGTGTAATATCGAAATTGTCATGTTTGTGTACGATAGCGCAATAAATGAATATTGTATTCTACCACATAAATGATAGAACTTTTATACTGATAAAGCAATTGGTGCAAAATTATTCCCTAACCATTCCAAAATATCAAACATGCTCAACGTTAATAATCAAGTTTTCACTTCTGCCGGCACTCCCGGAGTGCAACCCGTCTTTTTTTTTTTTTAGTGAAGTCGGTTATTTTTGTTTGGTATAAAGTTTTTCTATACGTTTGTTTACATGTTTATGAAAACACTCACGACCCAGGAGTTATTCCTAGCATGGAACAACACTTTCTTTAAAAACAAAAATAAAGTAAAGACTATTCCTTCATGCGGGCGTGTATCTTCTTCAGCTTTACTGCTTCGCAGAAAGAGACGAACGCCGCCCATTTTCCCTTGCTCCAGACCATGGCCTGAAACAGGGCCCGGCGTGACTCCACCGTGTCCTCGAGATAGGTTCAAGATGAGAACAAGATCTGCATAGTTCATTTGAAAGTGACTTGGAAGTGTCTTAAAATCCATTCTATTCTAGTATCTAGGTCAATGAATATCTCCAAGACACTCCTTTGTCAATAGCGTTTGTTAAATAAAATTATGTTTACACATAATGGTCAAAGAGACACGTCTCTGCTTGTGTGGAACATGGGGGAATTGTATTCCGTCTGAGACGATGCGCCAAAGAGGCATCAATTTAAACCATATTGACTATGTATATTGCATGCGGTATAAATGTTTTTAGAGAGTCTTTGATAGGAGACCGTCAATTACTTACCCGTTTCATTTCTCAAGAAAAATATAACAAGATTTTTTTTTTTAAATCTCCTTTACTGCCAGCCTACATTTGTTTGTCACCTAACTCCTCCTAAACGGCTTGACTGATTTGGATGAAAATTTAAAAATATAATTGAACCCGGTAGGCGGCGCTGCAATCGGGTTCTCAATTTTCTTTTCTGACGAAATGCTGGTTTTCAAGCAGGACAACATCTGCTGGGACCTTGAGTTATATACAACATTAGTTTTAGTATATGCGAAATCCGAAACACGTGTCTAGTATTTTTCAGTTAAAAATCTATGTACAAAATTTCATAACTGTACCATGAAAAATCACAGTTATAAGCTTGTTATGTTATCTGGTTGTCCACATAAATACATGTTCAACGGGACATCCGAGCGACTAAGGGGTTGTTTTGATCCTGCATCTAGCTATGCGCTGGCTCCTACTGCCCGCTATGACCTGCCTGGTGTCCAACTTGTGACCTTTTGTAAATATTTTTGGGAAAAAATATAACACGGTGAAAAAATTTTTGGAATCGATTCAGTTACTGATTCTGAATGTTCAGGTTTCGCATATACTAAAAATAATGTTGTATATTATCTCATACTATTACATCACAATGATAATTATAAAGGTAACAGTTTGTTTTGTTTGTTACTCCTTCACGCTCCAATTGGATTATAATTATATTTTGCACACGGTTAGACCATGTCTTGGAACAGTACATGGGAAACTTTTTATCTCGGGAGTATTTTGCCTCGGGACCATTTTATACATTACCCGCAGTTTCGGCGGGTTGCTCCCGCACAGTTTGCGGTCGGTTGGCGGGTGACCGCAATGGCTGGCATGAAAGAGCCAGGTTTTGAAAAGGCCGATGTGATTTTTATTACTTAACAACCTTTTGGGCCTTTTTTTAATTCTTCTGTGAAGTAAGTATAACGCAACAGCTTGTTTCTGGCTGGACCTGAACTGATCATATCCACCCGTCTTGCAATCGGATGGCTTGCAATAATCACCCGCCAGTTTTGCGGATGAAAAACGTAACCGCGACGGTTGCGTAACCGCGTAAATCTGCGGTCTCGTGAGTTTTGTAATAAAATAGCTGTTTCCTCTACTTCGGCGAGCGTCGGTGAAAACCACTTCGTGAGTTCTTAGCCTTTACAGGAGTAAAGGTAAATGCGAAATATAATCCAATTGGAGCGTGATCCTTCACGCTCCAATTGGATTATGTTATATTTCGCACACGGGTAGACCATATCTTTAAATAGCACATAGAATAGGTACTTTTTATCCCAGGAATATGTTCCCTTGTGACATTTTTATACTTTCACGGGGCGCGGTCGAAGCCGCTGCCAGCAGCTAGTAATTTATAATGGGGATGTACTAATTTATAATGGCAAAGTACTAATTTATAATGGGAAAGTACTCATTTATAATGAGAAAGTACTAATTTATAATGGGAAAGTACTAATTTATAATGGAAAAGTACTAATTTATAATGGGGAAGTACTAATTTCATAACTAAAATAAAACAAAATGATTCAATCACGCATATCATTTTATTAAGAGTGTTGTAGCTAGGCTCTCTTCTATTTCTCAATTAATTACACATTAATTGACAATAATATAAATTATCCTTACAATTAAGGGTACAAAAATAAAATGTAAAAAATTACAAACTATCTACATACGTAATTACGATACAGGAGAATATTTGTTTACTAAGCAAAGTATTGAAGACAGGGTTTTTTTTTTGCCAAATATTACGAAGATTTGAGTTTTTAAGAGGATAGACACGCTCCTGAGACATATACCACTGTGTATTATATGCTCACCTATGTATAACTCTGCTTTATCTTTCAGAGAATTAAGGTTTGTTATTCTGTTACAAATTAGTAAGGTTCATCTCATAAATTAATTTCAAACTAAAGCTAAATGGGAAAGTTGATAGGTCAAAAAAAAGGTATTGAAATTAAATTTTATTTTAATTAGCAGCTTTAATTTGAATTTTCTAGGTATATTTATTTTTGGAATAGATGCTTAAATTGGATTGGGAGTCATGATTTACCAAAAGTAATGAATTTAATAATCTGGATGGTACTTACTTGTTAATGAACTAAAAATCAAATATTTTTGTGAAGAATTGTTATAAAAAAAAAATGATCAGAGAAACAAGAAGATATTATTATATGTTTGAAAAGAGTCGATTTCATAATGTATATTTTTTCTATCTACAACAAACTTCGTATCTAGTATGTAACTCCTATTAGATTACAAAGTCTTTCTGTTGTCTAAGTTTTTTTTTTATATGTTAACAAACCTTACGAATTATTCCCTATTCATTATACACAACTTTATTTTATTGGCATTATTTATCAGATTAAATAAAATTTAAATCATTATTAATTTTATTTACAACTGTTAAAATTTAGAGAAACTAAAAAGAAAACTAGTTAAAAAAAAAAGAATTTTTAAATGAGTGATAACAAATGCCAGTAAAATGAATAAAAACACGCTGAATATCTATGTGAGTAGAGATAGTTCACAAATTCACTAGAAACAGAGCAATTATTGTTACATTATATATGTTTATTTTTACATTTACTAAATAACTATTTTAAAATCGCTATCAGTCTGATTTTAACAACAGTAATTCTACACAGTTATTTATTATATTATATACAGCTTTATACGGATTTATTCATTCAATATGCATCATTAATGATAGCTACCAAATAAAAATTAAATAGAAATTCTGTTTTCATTTAAAAGTAAAACGTAAAATAATATTTTGAACAGAATTATATTTTTGAATGAATTGAATTGAAACTATTATTCATTTATTATCAAAACAATATTTTACGAAATACCTTTAATGATTGAGTTATACAAGCATGAATGAATCCATGTTTTGGATTGGTTCTGATAATTTAAAATTCATTGTTAACATTGAAAATTTGTTATTTATATTATTCAAAATGAACTCGAAATTATAATTGATTTACAAAATAATGTAGTGAGATTTTTAAAAGAAGGCGTCAATAGCCAAAGCCTGAAATTATGAGAAACAGTAGAATGAAAGACGTAATGTCTTTAAAATATTAATTAGTTTTATTAAAATTTAATAGTTTTCTTTAGTTTGACGTATGTCATCACTTCTGAAAATGTGATCTTTATTAGTGATACTATCGGATGGTGTAATAATAATAGTGTACATTTTATAAAATTGTCGGGTTTGTTATCTGGCTAGAAATAATGTTTTTTTCCAAAATCGAATGACGAAGTTTCAGTTTTAATTAAAGCAATTGATGAAATTCATTTGAGTATTTTTCGTTATTCCTCATAGAATGTGGCTTTGGCAAACTTCGCCCCCTCGGAAAATTCTGAATGTATGAACTAAAGCAATATTAATGTAGACATTATTGCTTAAAATGTTATTATTTTGGCAAGAAACGGCGTTGCTTTGGAAAAATCTTTGGTATAAATACGAAATAATACGTGGACAGTTCAAAATGAATACAAGATAAGGTATTTTTTGAAAATGTGTGAAAACAAAATTATCACACACGTGTTTTTGTTACAAAATACCATATGATCGTGTATTCAGTTTAGTGTCCTTACATGATTACAATACATAGGCACATTACGGGATTATAAAACAATATTTAAATCTATTAACAATTAAGTATTTACTAATCAATCGATGCCTAAGATTACGTTAATTATAGATAATTATTTTAATTATGCCGTTAAATCGTCTTAGGCGATATTCTTATTAGTTTTATTTATTTACATTAAATGAATTCGTAGCTACGTTTTATTCAATTAATCTATACAATTTTATTTTTGGTGAGTAGGTATTAATTACTTTAAATGAATATAAATATTGTTCACATGAGCTTATCCAAGACGACGCACTTGACGCAGTGTACGTTAAGGGAAGGCTGCTGCGATGACAGTCGCTGATTCGATTCCCGCACGAAACAAGTATTCTTGTATGACCTACAGATAGTTGTTCTGAGACAGGATGACTTATGTAGTTATTCGATTTTACATGTTTGTGAACGCACCCACGATAAAGGAGTGATTAAACAAAAAAAAAATAGAGACAGTCCGGTAATATAATTATTCTGCCATATTCAAATTTTTCACTCTCCAAATACCTTCATATCAATCTTAAATGTAAGCATATCGCACTATAATCTCAATGTTATTGACCTTTGGTCCTTCAAAACTATCCAAACCCTTAAATAATTGTCCATCTCTAAAAAGAATAACACTTTTCAATGTCACTTTTTTATGAACAATATTATTAGTATTCATACCTTGTAGTAAATTTAAAATATTTTACATTTTTTTATTTTATTATTTGCACCATTCTATAAAATAACATGAACGCCTTAAATGTAATTTCATTTTCTATTTACATTTTATTCATTTAATATAAATAACTTCTACGAAAAGTAGCCAATACTGTGTATGTCACTTTCATTTTTCATAACATAATTTTAACCAAAATCCATTGATTTCGTGTCTTTATTATTTATTTTACCCAATTGAAATAAGCACTCTTTTTACGGTTATATTAAAATGAAAGTATTTAAGGCAAACATGTTATTTTTAAGCCTTATTAGCGTTCTTAATTTGAATTAAAAAGGCTCTAAGCTAATCTAATAAAAATCATCCGTAACCAATTTTTATTTACAAATCTTATAAATTATTTTAAGTACTAATTATAACACGGCCGTATGAAGTAAGTTACTTAAAGCTAAAAGTTTCATTGTCTTTGGTGTGATTTCACTAAAGCCGGGTTATACACTAAATCGTCTTAGTCACAATACTACTATCACTTGGGCTTGAACTGTCATCAAGACGCTGGTTTCTCAGTTCCTGAAACAAAAATACTAAATTAAATTTTGTTCGTGTATTCATAACCCGCCTCCCAAGTCGTTGCTTTAATGTTAAGACATGTTTGAACTTGGTACGACGGATTTGGTCCGTTCATACCCAAGTCGAGTGTAATTTGGCGTAAGTTTGGTCCGTCGCACCAATTCAAGCGTGTGTTACTATGTAATTCTCACATGATTTGAACATTACATGTTTGTTGTGTAGACTTTAAAGGAGATTTTGACCTCTGAGTTTGTTTCGGTTTCTTCTTAAGGCTAAGCTAGGAAACACCGGCCTCATCTAGTTTAAACTGACGAAAAAGTTGACGTGTATGTAGCGACATCTATCGCGTCACATAAGAAAATCCTGAATCGCGCAATCAAAGTTCTCCGCGCGATTAGAACATATAGAACAGCCCGAAATCATCTATCGGGCAGTTGAAGCCCACCAGACATAACACCCGTCTGGTTGGAGGATCCTCCCTTTTCAACGGAGGTTTACGGGACTTTACTCTCTGTTCCGCATACCTCCAAACTGGTGACCCTCGACAAAGAACGTCAGCGCAGCCTTCGTGCAGCCACTACTTCGTGACGTCATCATCACTTCCTCAAGCTTTCGAGCAGCGAGCCATACAGCCAGCACCCACGGCTATAAAGGGTATCCTGACCACCAGCATGCCTACATGGTCATACCTGGTCATCACCCTCAGCCTCATCAGCGACCTTGGCGAAGCACACTGCACCTTCGGCCAGTCACATGAAGAGCAATGAAGAACCTCTCCTGGTCGACGCAAGCAGTCAAGCCACTACGTCGCACAGCACCGCTCCGACTCACTGGAGCCAGCAGCACTACTCCGACTCACTGGAGCCTGCAGCATCATCCCAACTCACTGGGACAGCACCACCCCGACTCACTGGGGCATCACCGCAGACAGTTCCGACTCACCGAGAACTATGCGGCATTCGGTTCCGACTCACTGGAACCAACCTACCACTGGCCTGGCACGCATCAAGAAGCATCAAGAACCATCGATCTCCGATCTCCGGAGGGGAGTGATGTAGCGACATCTATCGCGTCACATAAGAAAATCCTGAATCGCGCAATCAAAGTTCTCCGCGCGATTAGAACATATAGAACAGCCCGAAATCATCTATCGGGCAGTTGTAGCCCACCAGACATAACACCCGTCTGGTCGGAGGATCCTCCCTTTTCAACGGAGGTTTGCGGGACTTTACTCTCTGTTCCACCTACCTCCAAATGTAAAAGTGTTTTTTACAACTTATTTGGAAAATAAATATCGTACATCATTCATGCTGGGCTACGTTCCTTGGTACGGATGGACCAAATCCATCGTACCAAATTCGAGTGTGCATTAACACTATTACACGTAGCTATAGTTGACTTTTGTTCATGCTTAGTAGTACCCGACTAGCGAGTATAAATTGATAGGTCTTTTTTTTAATGCATTTTTAAATTATATTATTATGTGGTCCATAGCCTAAGGTAATGTTAATTTGATTCCTCAAATAAAACTAAAAAATAATCAATTTAAAAAGTTAACTAAGGGCGGAATTCACCAATAAACTAATCGCGATTATTTCAAACACAACTCGGTTTGAGCATCTAATCGAGATTAAAGCTTCATTTTGCGTTTTACCACTATGAATTGAATCCAGTTTACGCTAAACTCAGTTATAATTCTGAACGCCCATGTTTTTGACGTTTAGCTTTCTTAATCGCGTTTACTCACTCTTGTCAATGTCATAATAACCACAAACATTGTTTGGTTTATTTTTATTAGGATTTTTTAATATTTCGTTAAAAAAATAAAGTCAAAAAGGCCGATAATACGAGATTTTGATGAAATATATGATGAAGTAGAATATAATTATTATAATTAGCGGGTTCCAGCTGTGAGCATGTAATGGCAAAAAGGTGGTCGCAGCTATCACACACAATAGTCCAAAAAGAATAGCGGGCTCACAGTAATCTCATAGAAAAATAAAGATAACCACTCGTTTAACACAAAAATTTTTGACTGATTTGTAATTTATGACATAACGGAAATAAAAACTAGATTACCAACACTGTAA
The DNA here is from genome assembly GCA_949316375.1 of Mythimna vitellina. NCBI lineage: Eukaryota > Metazoa > Arthropoda > Insecta > Lepidoptera > Noctuidae > Mythimna > Mythimna vitellina. The sequence continues at coordinate 2,495,109 of OX438688.1, forward strand.
AAAAGTCCTTAAAAATAAAAATGTTCCTTAGTTTTTATACATTAAGGTCAGATCATTAAGAACAATTTTTTTTTTAATGGTGCTGGCAAAATCGGTTTGACGTGAATCCCGATCAACAGCGATATGTAAACCAGATTTCGCTGAGCTCAGTTTTGTTGAACTAAGTTTTTATAGGGACTGATGAAATCTGCCCTAAGTAAAATTGTTATAAAGGTAAATATAATCAGTTTAAAAGTATTAAAGTTGTTCTAGATGAAATAATTATAAAAAAATTAATTAAAAAAACAAATCCTATAAAGGACCGTTTTTATTTTACCGACTAAATGGTTGAACGTCTTAATTAGAATACTTTGTTCATTTTTAATTAATAAGTAAGACATATTGACATTTTTCAATAACATTGGAATTATTTTATTTTATTATGACTGGTCTACACAATCCTTACATAATATCTACTAATACTGTAATATGGAAATATTATAAGATCAAAAATTCTTTTTTAAAGAGTAACCATGGAGTTTCTTGCCGGTTCTTATCCATAGGAAACGATCAATTTGGAACCGTGCACTAGCTTCTGACGTTTTATAAGTGCCCATGTAGGCCTATGTGAAATAAAAACATTTGATTTTTATTTTTAATTGTAAATTGAAACGCGTGGTTTCCCCAATAATTCCGGCACAGTAATAAGATCTGCTCCAAAACTACCCATTATTGATATTCGATCATGATAGTCTAATTTAATTTCACCTCTGCCCCTAATAATTCATTAATATAATTAATATTCACCCCTTGTTCTGCCTTTACCGGCTTTAGGTGTAGAACACCTAAAGCTGGTACTACTGGTACTCATGGTTAGTCACCCTGAATGCTAGGCTCTGGCTCTGGTTTGTGTGATGAGTACAATCATTTGTTCTGTGTCTGGGTGTAATTTTTGTATACAATAAAAAAACTGTAGAAATTTTTAGTTGTGCGAACATCACGTAAAATTTATGAAATCAATGTGAATAACGTTTATACATTAAAATTTGGTGTAATTTGAAATATTATTTAGGCTTTGTTTCATTGCAATCGGTTGATTATATCGAATGATATACTACATTCATTGACTGTTAGGCGGTACAAAGTTCGCCGGGACAGCTAGTCTGTGATTATATATATAAGACCATAATCTTATCTTATGCAATATGGGAAAATTATACTCATGTGTTGTTCTGTTAACAAAGAATTTTATTGTGAAAACTATGCACAAGTAATTTTACCAGAAATAAATTGTAATTACTCATACCTGTAAACAAAGAAACGACATTCAATGTTTATAATTACAATCCCTTATTAAAACTTAAATATTTCATTGACACAGACACTTGTGTCAAAATACAAACGTCAATCAAAAATTACCATAGACATGGCATAGAAAACTAACTATACCAATGCACCTTCGTACATAATTCTTTACATATATGTATGTATTTAGCAATATACGAGTATAAGTATCTTACTATATATTAGTTGTCTAGAAATCATATCACAAGCTCTACTGAGTTTGGGACTAGATAGTGAAGTGTAAAAAGTTGTGGAATGTTGTTACTACCTCTTTATTTATCTTACACATATGATTTACATTTTTAAATGTTTCTTAAAAAATAAAATAAAAGAAAAACATTTAAAAATATATGATTATATTAATTATTATAAAAACAACCCTTAGATATATTTATAATCCTTTTTGTGATCCTTACTCATCGCTTTTTATTTTAATGTAAGCAAAGTGTATTGATTAATATGGATAGACTTTTTTTTCAGAAGAAATTGAATTTATAACCTTTTCCTTAATTTTTGCACGCAGACGATAGACTTAACATTATTTTCGTTGTCAAAAGAATCAATTTATTCCAAGGGAAAATTGTGATTAGCTCACAGAAGCGACAATTCTTTGTCATTCGAACATGAAAATGGGACATTATTGGGTTCACAAGGAATATTACATGCATCATATTTGAATATGTTCGTAAAATATACAGTTGCTTTTGAGAATTCCTTTGTGCTTTTTAGAGGACTGTGAAATATTATTCTGAGAGAGTGTTGGACATTTTTGGTGTTTGAAATAAGGTTGGAAAATGAGGGTAGAAGAGAATTTTATGCTTTATGCGGCGCTACCACTGGGTTGGTTAGTTTTATCCAGAAAGCAAGGAAAGAGCTTATTGCTCTAAAAATTGCACTAAAGCAGCTGTTTAACAATTTCTGCATTACATACATAGTGTGCTATGTTATAAAACAAGCGAGTGTAGTGCTAATTAGAAAGTTCACTTTGTACACGATTTATTTATCCATGACAAAGTTTTTTTTTTCGAGATTAGTTAACAGTGATAATTGGTGGCTCACAAAATTAAAACGTAAACAATTATGTTTTCTGTGAGTCACTAAGGTATCAAGTTAGAAAATTATAAATGCGTTAACATGATACCGACAAGTGACCCATACTACAACTCCTGTGTTGGACTCAAAATGATTGAATGGGGTTCTCAATTGATCAGTTAATTGTTGCGATGTGGGACAGCTGTTATTTTTAGGTAAGAAAAAACTGTCGGTTTTTATCACTGGATGGCTAAAGCCAAACCTAACACTAACGTATTAGTATTTACGATCCATTTATTTATTTAAAGTGGTGCATTAAGTAATTCATGGACTTTGCTTGGATATTTTTTTTGAAAGTACTGCTTAATTGTTTGACATTATATTATGATTTTAAATTTTTGTTACTATGCTGCTGCATGCTGAGATTTATGTACTTTAAGTTTGTATGCCAATATTCGGTAAAACATAGCGCACTACGAATTTTTTACCACCCTCTGTAATACCTATGTTTTACAAACAAAATAAATGATTATGATTATTATGATTATTAAATCAAATGTTTCAGATATTTATTTTGTTATATTTATTTCTCAACACACTCTGTCTGACGTAAGATTAATGTCACTTCATTGTAAGAAAGACACTAACACCTGCAACACAGTTTCTACTAGCGCAGGCATTAGGGAATCCTATAATTAAAATTGTAAATTATGCCAATAAAGAATTATTATTATTATTCGGAAGTTTTTTTTTATTCTCAGCTCTTTGGCTGGTTTTTAACTACATTTACAAGCCGAAACCAAGTAAATGCAGCGTGTGGTGTGTTGTTGAGGGTGTGTTATGATGGGGACCTAATTCGTTTTCATCCATTTGCATGAACTTTCTAACTAATATTATTATTATCATTTACATTTTTGGAACAATTGTTTTGGTTGTTTTTAACATGTACTGATTTAAAAAAAATAGTTTACTGTTTCTGATGAGGTAGGGCGATAAAACAGGTCTTCACTCACAAAGCAGTAATACTTTCTTATGCTACGGACTTATCAATAAAAAATAATTTAAGTGAACAAGGTTAATTATGTTGTTTTAGCTTTTTAACACATGTGATTTCCATACGTCATTACTCAAGTCAAAAAGTTAAATAAATTGTCTTGCAAATAAAAAGCGTGTTGTAAAATGTCCTTCTTTTCTCGGACAGTTCCGATTTCAAGAGTTTGTGCAGCGTCTCTCCGCAGACCATGTCCCACGTTCCATCCTGCATCACGTGGCCTGTTACCTGTTCACCTACGGACCTAATGACATTATCAGCGGACCGCATTGCCGTGGCCGAATACGAGAATAAAACTCGTTTTGCCATTCATTGCGAAGAAGAATCAAATCACCACAGATTACAAATTATTCTTACCCTGGAAGTGACGAGCCTCTGCACCACAATCTCGAGCCGGTCACCAGCGGAAGCGATCAGTGGAACTGTGAGGCAGCAGTCGTAGTCTACAGTCCTTGTTCCATTTACCTGGACACCATGAAACGTGTTAGAAGAGAATAACAACAAAATCAATAAGTATCATCGTCATTTCAGCCAAAAAACGTCCACTGTTGGACACAGGCCTCTCCTAAGTGTCGTTATAATAACCGGTCCTGTGCGTCTCGATTCCCGCGACCCTCACCACGTCATCGGTCTACCTTGTCGGAGGCCTTCCAACGCTAAATCTTCCGGTATGATAATAAATAATGTTGGCATACAGGATTGAAATAATTTACACAAATGCAGGTTAAGTATTGAATATAGTATATATATAAGATGTGCTTCTTTTATTAAAATTTGCTTCTTTTATAATTTTATCCTTTTGAGTAGCGTAATTAGAGACACAATAGAAAGACAATTAATTTAGAACCGTGCCGTAGCTTCTGACGTTTTAGAAGTACCCATGTAGGTCTTTGTGAAATAAAAATATTTGAAATTTGTTTTTTTTTAATTTTGACTCGATTCACACTGCGCGATGCCACGCGACATCCGTGTGCTTCGGTCTAATGTTTTTCTAGCTTTAGTGTCACATATGTCAGCCAAGTTTTATTCTATAGAAGAGCGTAATCAGCCTTTTAATATTCCCACTGCTGGGACTCTCCTCTCTAGGAGAGGAAATGGGCTGTAACCTACCACGCAGGCCTAGTGCGAGTTGGTGGATGTCACATGTCTTCCAATGTAATTCAATAGAGTAGCCAGCTGTACGATCCATTGTAAAGACATGCGATAAAATTTACATGAATAAACTATTAGAAGATTTAATAACTTTGTCTGAATTAGTATCTCAAGTCTGTCTAATAAATAGGCTTAGATACCGTAACAAAGTTAATATCAAAAGGTATATGGGGGCTTTAAAAAATAAAGACCTAAAAACTTCGTTTATAAATAATGAGAGGTCTAAACACAGCGAAATATTAAGTACACCTGTGAGGCGTAATTTGTTAAAATAACCTTGCTTTATAAAGTCAGTTTTTGAATTAAAAATGGCTTTAGAATATTCCCTTTGATC